>JBBBVM010001060.1:0-1306593 GCA_037355625.1 Petunia x hybrida | reverse complement strand
AATAATGAACTTATCCCCACAAGAACTGTTACGGGGTGGAGGGTGTGCATTGATTATCAAAAATTGAATAAAGCCACCCGAAAGAATCACTTTCCCCTCCCCATTATTGATCAGATGTTAGATAGGCTAGCTGGCCAAGAGTATTACTGGTTCCTTGATGGTTACTCTGGCTACAACCAAATATGGATTGCTCCCGAAGACCAGGAGAAAACTACTTTTACATGCCCTTACGGTACCTATGCCTATAGGAGGATGCCGTTCGGGCTATGTAATGCACCTGCGACTTTTCAAAGGTGTATGATGGCTATTTTCACTGATATGGTGGAAAAGTTTGTCGAAGTGTTCATGGATGACTTTTCTGTCTTCGGATCTTCTTTTGATGCTTGTCTAACTAACCTTGGTCTAGTGCTTGCTAGGTGTGAAGAAACTAACCTTGTTTTAAATTGGGAAAAGTGCCATTTCATGGTTCGTGAAGGTATAGTTTTGGGACACAAGGTGTCTAGTGCTGGAATTGAGGTTGACAAGGCGAAGGTGGAGGCGGTTGAAAAATTACCCCCACCCACGTCTGTGAAGGGAGTCCGAAGTTTTCTCGGACATGCTGGCTTCTATAGGAGGTTTATTAAAGATTTTTCTAAGATTTCTACTCCTTTGTGCAGGTTACTTGAGAAAGAAGCAGCATTTGTGTTCGATGAGGCCTGTCTGAGGGCCTTCAATGAGCTTAAAGAGAAATTGGTCTCTGCGCCAATAATAGTGGCTCCTGATTGGACTGCACCATTTGAATTAATGTGTGATGCTAGCGATGTCGCTATTGGTGCAGTCCTGGGGCAAAGGAGGAACAAGGTGTTCCATTCCATTTACTACGCCAGCAAATCTCTTAATCCTGCCCAATTGAATTACACAGTTACTGAAAAAGAGTTGCTGGCAGTAGTGTATGCCTTTGATAAGTTCCGGGCATACTTGGTTGGAACCAAAGTTATTGTCTACACAGACCAAGCAGCAATCAGGTACTTAATTGATAAAAAGAATTCTAAGCCTCGACTAATTCGTTGGGTGTTGTTGCTGCAGGAATTTGACTTAAAAGTCCGAGACCGTAAGGGAACAGAAAATCAAGTAGCTGACCACGTATCTAGGTTGGGGAACCACAAGCATGTGGATGAGGGAGGGTTGATCAGAGAAACCTTCCCGGATGAGCAACTTTTTGCCATCACCAATCACTCGGACCCATGGTATGCTGATTATGTCAACTATTTGGTAAGTGAAGCAGTGCCATCACATCTGACTGCAGAAGGTAAGCGTCAGTTCTTTCATGACGTGAGATTTTATGTTTGGGATGAGCCAATTTTGTTTAGAGTGTGTGCAGATCAGTTGGTGAGAAGATGCATTCCTGAGGAAGAGACGGAGGCTGTTCTGCAAGAGTGCCATGCATCTCCTTATGGAGGTCATCATGGTGGTGATAGAACAGTCGCCAAAGTACTTCAGTCTGGTTTCTATTGGCCAACACTGTTCAAAGATGCTCACACTTTTGTAAAGAAGTGTGATCGGTGTCAAAGAACTGGCACAATCACCAGGAAGCAAGAGATGCCTCTACAAGGCATTCTAGAGGTGGAGATTTTTTATGTGTGGGGGATCGACTTCATGGGTCCTTTCCCCTCGTCGAATGGTCACAAGTATATTTTACTGGCAGTGGATTACGTGTCTAAGTGGGTAGAGGCTGTTGCTCTTCCTACTAATGATGCCAAGGTGGTGGTGAGTTTCGTCAAGAAGAACATTTTCACTAGGTTCGGAACTCCGCGGGCTTTGATTAGCGATGAAGGTACACACTTCTATAATAAGTTGTTGAACAACCTTCTAGCTAAATACGGGGTCAAGCATAAGGTCTCCACCGCTTATCATCCGCAAACCAGTGGACAGGCTGAGGTATCTAATAGAGAGGTGAAGCAAATTCTTGAGAAAACTGTCAGTGCAAATAGGAAGGATTGGGCTACCAAGCTCGATGATGCACTCTAGGCATATAGGACAGCTTATAAGACTCCAATTGGGACTTCACCGTACAAGGTGGTATATGGAAAAGCGTGCCACTTGCCAGTCGAGCTTGAGCACAAGGCCTATTGGGCGATAAAGAAGCTAAATTTTGATATGGGCTTGGCGGGTGAGAAGAGATTGTTGCAACTCAATGAACTCGATGAGTTTAGGTTGCACGCGTATGAAAACGCCAAGTTATATAAGGAGAAGACTAAGCGGTGGCATGATAAGCGTATTCAGCACCGTCACTTTGAGCCGGGCCAACAATTTCTTTTATTTAACTCCAGGTTGAAGCTCTTCCCTGGTAAGCTCAAGTCGAGGTGGTCTGGTCCGTTTGAAATTGTTAAGGTGATGCCTCATGGAGCGATTGCGTTGCGAGCCCCGGGCTCGGATAAGTCGTTTCTAGAGAATGGGCAAAGAGTGAAGTGATATTGGGGAGGTGATGTCGATATGCTTAAATCCTCCATTTCTTTAGTCGACCCTTGAAAAGGGTTGTACTCGTCGTGCCGCGACGTTAAATCAAGCGCTTCATGGGAGGCAACCCATGTTTTATCAGTTTTAGAGTTAGTTAATTCGCTTTTTCATATAAAATTAAATAAAACAAAAAAAATATATATATAGAAAAGAACAAAAAGAATGGAATCTTGATGTGTTTAACGTGTTTGTGTAGTGTTCTTACAGGGTACCGAGGCTCGAAATCAGTTGGATCAATGAAATAGCCGGTCTCGGACAACAAAATGGAGCAAAGAAAGAAAGAAAGCTGTTTTGAGGCCAGCACAGCCTTGCATGCGTCGCATGCTTGGCTGTGCTCAGTGAAACAATGTTACAAAAATGTAGCCACGAAGGCAGTGTTGCAAGGCGAATACGCTGGAGGCTGTTTCAGTTTTTTTCTTGCCAAAACAGTGCCCTGCGCGTCGCACCAGGGACTGTGTGCAGCCGAAATTTTTTTCTCTGAGTTGCTGCTAGACGGAGGCAGTGTTGTGAATCTAAAACGCTGGACGCTGTATCCAAAACTTTAGCCAAAACAGGCCAGCATGCGACGCGCTAAGCCCTGTATCCGCTGCGAATTTTTGAAAACAAATATAAGAACGGAAATAGTGTTGTGGGCTGATAACACCTGTCACTGTATGCGCTGGTAAGTTTTTTTATTTAAACTCCTTTACATTGCTCACACCACACACAACACAAAAGCAATAACTAAAGAACAGAACGCACACAAAACAAAAGAACAGGAAAACGGGCAACACTGTGAGGAAAAACAAAAAGGGCAGATCACTGTGCAGCTGAATTTTACTTTCAAAGCCCAAGGTATGAGTTCTCCTCTTCTCACCCTCTCTTCTAGACTTACCCCTCTTCCTTCTCTAATGCTTGGTCGCGCTGAAAATCCCATTCCCGTTTCCCTTAGCTTCAGTTTTTTTACTTCAAGTCTTTTTGGTGCAAACATGTCGAAACTTGGTTCTTATTTGCTTGGTATTTGCTGTGGGGGGTGCGGTGATGCACCATGATGAGTATAAACGTAAGTTCCCGGAGTTGGGAGGTCCAAACATTAACAAAAAGTGCATACACAAGCTGTCCAATTTACTGTACATAAGGTGTTTGATAAAATTTCCCAATGAACAATTTGAGGTATTTGGTGAAGTCTGAGTAGCCAAATCAATTAGGGGGCATAAGTTGAACATATATTAGTTAGAATTAGGAAATGGGGCTTATTTTAAAGTGTTTTCTTATGAACGACACTCAATGCACTTTATTCATACACTAGAAGTGTTGTTTTGCACTTTACTTGAACGAGCCATTGCCCCGTTGTGCAATTCACGGGCTGCTTTTATTGCTTTGCTTAAAATAATATTTCTCCATATTTTTGAGATGAAGTAGAGCATAAGTGTGGGGTGTGGAGACCCCATTTGCACACTTTGTTGAATTTTAACCATGAGAATTGTTTCGAATAAAGAAGTGCTCGTCGAGAGAAGTCTGAGTACCTCGCGAATGTTACAATAAGCGTACTATGAGCATAACTTGATTACTTGTAGATTACACTTGAGCTTTAAGTGTGGGGTGCGTGCGCACCAATGAGAAGTAGACGACTAGCTTGAATTGGCTTAGTTTCTAGCTACTTTAAAGAGCTCGGGAATAACTCATTGGCTAATTTCACATTGTTTGAATGCAGGTATTCTATTATTAAATGGCGATTGCAAAGCAACCATCCAAGAGTGGTGGAAGCGGGGACGGTGGCCAACCACCACGGAATCAACCTGAGGACAAGGATAAAAGGGAGCAACGCTCAAAGAAGAAACAAGATACACCTGCTCCGGATATGACCATTCCTGCCTCTCAGGTAACCACGGGCAAGAGGAAATCAACCATTGCAAAGGAAAAGCCCGTGGTGATCCGTGAAGGTGGTGCTTCTAGACCACCGGCCAAGAAAAGGAGGGCAGTTCAGGGCAAGGGAAAGAAACCAATAGAGCAGGATGATGAGGATGATGATGCTGAGGAGGAGTACACTTCTATTCCAGAGCCTGAGGACATTCCCTCTACTAGTGGCCCGCTTGACAGGGCATTGTGGGAGGACACCTTTGAGAGCGAGAGTGCATATTTGGCATATCAGTGGATCCTTAAGAAGAAGATTACACAGGAAAGACCACTAAACTATCATGTATGTGAGAAGGCGTGCCCGGCTATTCTGGAGGTTGTTAAAGATAGGAAGTGGGACAGATTTATGCAGGGTCCTACGGGCAAGGGCAATGTTACTGCTGTTCAGGAGCTATATGCAAACTGGATCAACCTGAGGAGCAGCATAGTGCGGGTTCGAGATGTTGATGTTGATATTTCTGCCCGAGCCATTAATGCACATTACAGGGTGCCTGAAGTGGCAATGGATGATTATAAGAAGATGCTAGCAGAGCCGGATTTTGCGGATGTCATTGAGGTACTGTGTGACCCACCAGCTGTTCTGGATGATCGTGAATCTTCGAAGCCTGCGTGGTTGCACAACACGCAGAGAAAATATGCCACTTTACCCAAACGGTTTATGTCGAGGGAGAGTCGATCTTGGCTCAATTGGGTGTCTAACAGGATCATACAGGCTGACCATCAGACGAATGTACTTCGGGAGTGGGTGCTTCTTATTTATGCTCTGATGAATGGAATAGTTCTGAACTTGGGTGAGCTTATGTACGAGCAGATGATACGGACTCGTAAGGAGAAGACATTGAAGCTGTATTTTATGCACACTCTGACAGCTTTGATGAGGAAGCACAGGGTGCCCTTCTATACGGAAGATGATCTTTTGGAGGTGCCCATTGATCATGACATTAATTCAGTGCTTGACCCGGTCGCGGCCAAAGCAGATAAGAGAACAACATCAGAGCGACTTGTGGGCTTTGAAGCCGAGCTAGCTAAGCTGAGAGAGGTGCAGCAGGCAGAGCTGACCCAGTTGAGACAAGAGCAGCAGGCAGAGCTGACCCGGTTGAGACAGGAGCAGGCAGCTCGAGATACCCTGATGCAGAGCACACTGGCAGAGATCCTTGCTGCTGTTCTTAGTCCCAGAGTGACGCGTTCCTTTGGCGTCCAGACTGATGCAGGGTCCAGTGAGGAGGTTGTGGATTTGAGTGCTAATGATGGCACTGCTGCAGAGCCAGCTCCGGCTACTGCCACTACTATGGAGGGGTCACTGATTGATGCGATGGATGCAGCTGGCACTACCTTGTTGGATCCCTCCACTGCTCAGACTGCGGGTTCAGACCGGTCTGCAGCACCTCCAGACTCTGCGGTTTAAGGGAGCTTTCTTGATACCCACTCTTGTTATTATTTTTGTACTTGTGCAGTGGGGACCATGCACTGTTTTAAGTGTGGGGTGAGGTATCATGATTTGTACTTGTATATTTTTACTGCATTTAAATTTTTTTTAGATTAGTGGCATAATCCTTGGGTTTTCTTCAAGCCACGGTTCTTTCCCGAGGATGCCTTTTGTTTTGAACCGGGTGTTTTTAGGAAAAAAAAATAGATATTTAAAATACAAAAAAAATAGGAAATAGGAGTAGCTAAGTGGTAAGGACCTGTGCTTTCTCTGTGAATTGTTTGATACTGATATATTTAGTCCTTTACATGCGAGTTGAACTTCCCTAAAGATTTTTTGTGTGAGTTGTATATTGGATTGATAGTCAGTCGTGTTAGTGACTCCTTGGCTCAGGTTTCTGACTCTGAGTGCTGACTGAATAGCATGACTTGTCTCACTTGTTTTTGTTAGGTGTTGGAATTGTTTCGCCTTGAGTAGTTTATGTGCCATGAGTGGTGAGGTGCTTTTCTTTATTCTCGTGCTTGCATTATTGGTCTAGAACTTGCCCCGCGTGTGTTCAAAGTGAAATCCTAGGTTTGCTCTAGTCGGGAGATGATACAGGCCTTCTTTTATAAACCCTTTCTTTTGCAGCCTTGATTAGCCTACCCGTATATATATATCCCTTGTAATCCTTTTTGAGCCTATTAGTTTTTGTTGACACCCACATTACAAGCCTATTCCCTTTTTTTCTTAATTACCTTCTTTTTGAACCCGTACTCCCTAGAGCACTTTAATTGAAAATATTGTTGTTAGTGGAGTCGTGGTTGGTGGAAATTGATGGCTTTCGAGTGGAATCAATAAGAATAAATTTGTGATGGTATTTTTCAGGAAAAGTACATTGGCAAGGTTGAGGAAAAAAATTGACAAATGTTGAAAAAAAAAAGAAGAAAAAAAATCAAAAGTAAAAAAAAAAATAAAAAGAAAGCAAAAGGGAAAAAAAATTCTCAATCCTTGCTAGTGCTGTGTACATTGAAAGAAAAAAAATACTTAAAGGGAGGGAAGAGTTTGAATTGATGTTCGGATGGTAGCTCGGTTGTTTTTGTGAAGAGTTGAGCTATATAAGTGGAAGTGATGTATTAAAGTGCTTAGGAGGTAGTCATTTAACCATTACCCGTCCTTTGGCCTACATTACAACCCTTAAAGTCCTAGTTAATCCCGAATAGGAGCAAGCCTAAATTAGTGGAGTCCTACACTACGGGCAAGCCTATGGTACCATTATGTGGCACTTGAGATTCTTTTTGAGGGTGAGTGTATTCTTCCTATCTTGAAAGTCCCTTATAATTCAGTTGTTATATTTTTGTGTGATTGGGACTAGACTTTGATTGGTGAGGGCACATGGATTATGAGAGGTTGGAGCTTTTATTAGGCCCTAATCTTGAGCGAGTGGACATGTCGTGAGTAAGTTGGTGTGAAGAGTCGTTTCTTGAGGCTTGGTTGTTGCTACTTGACTGCTTGATAATCCTTGTTTTCTAAATGTGTGGTATGCAAATATGGGGAGTTGTGTGCTTGTATGTCTAGTGGCTAATTGTTGGTATCAACCTATTTCATAGGTGCGCTTCCTTTAAGTTCTTGAGTTGGGTAGTTAAGACCTATTGAGTATAAGTGTGTTGGGTTTGTTTGTTCGGGGACGAACAAAGTTTAAGTGTGAGGTGTTGATGTTGGGCGTATATCTTATGTCTCGGCATTGATTTCTTATATCTTTTGTGTTATTTTCAGCGTATTATGTGCCCAACAATGTGAGATTTAAAGTAAAATACTAACTTGAGGTGTTTGGGTATTTTAGAAGCAAATTGAAGGAATTTGGAGCTTGATTTGGACAAGAACAGGGAAGAAGCAATGGGTACAGCATTGGATGCTTGGCATGCTAGGCTGTATGGACTGGGAAGAGTGCAAATATTGAAGAAATTGAGAAAAGGAGCGCATACAGCCACGGATGCTTGGCATGCTCCGGTGTATGCGCCGTAAAATAGTCCCAGAGCTACCAGGACTAGCTTAAAACGTGTATTATTAGAATATTTCGAGATATTAAACCCTGGGAACGCTATTTCTTAGGGATTACGTATTTTTGGAGGCAAGAACCATAGTAGAGGCTAGAGAACAAAGATTCATCAATTGAGTTGTAATTCTTCTTTCCTCTTTATTGTTTCATGAATTCTAGATTATTTTGTGACAAAGCTAACTTGTCTATGAGTAGCTAAACTCTATTATTCTAGGGTTATGGGTTAACCATGAAAGTTGTACTCTGAAGTTGGTTGAATTCTATAAAATTTATCAGATTGAGTTGTTTATTTAATTCTGCTCTAAAATTACTTAATTTCCTGGCCAGTTGTTAAGTGTTATCCATGAACCTAAGGTTGAACTCGAAAGTGGGAACCGTATGTTGCAATAGAATTAAATAAAGTGTGTTCTTGAACCCAGGTATCGGGGAATGGTTTCGCTGTTAAGATAGAAATATACCTAACAGTCACGCTTAATCAGTTTACAGGAAAAACACATGCATTCTTGTTAATTCTAATTCCATAGACATATAGGCGTTAGGTTGGCTTGAATAGGCGAGCAGGGTATCGAAAGAGCTCTGTGAGTATAATTAACCCTGTGATTAGCAACTCAGATAAGTAAAATTAATTCAACTAGCGGATAAGTGCAACTGGATTGGTGATCGTCCCATAATCCTGGGATATTTCCTCTCACTGATATCTAAAATTCTTGAATTGTCTTGCATTCCATTTACTTCAATTACTTTTAGTTAATTAGTTAATTAAACACAACTTGAAATCTGGTTAAACTCTCTTGAACAATACTTGAATTGAAGTCTGTCTAGTTAATAGTTAATCAATAGTCCTCGTGGGAACGATACTTTCTTATCACTTTATTACTTGATCGACCGCGTATACTTGCGTGTGCGTTTGGAGCGACAGCGCTCCTGGTTTTAATGACGTGCATATCTTAATGAACAGCCAAGTAGTGACCATTTATCTAAAAGATGACAAACACTAACTATTGGGTAATTTACAAAATTATGACACCTTAGGTAATTGTTTGCTTTATTGACCTCGCTTAAAGTGATTTTACAAGAATGGTCTTACTAATTTTAAGTAAGTGCTCCCTCGAGGCAACACTTCAAGTTTTAAACTTGACAAGTGCACTCACAGGGGCAGCACTTCAAGTATAAAATGACAAGTGCTGCAAGTACTGCCCCCGTGACAGCACTTGACCTTTTATCTCTGTCAACATTCTCCCCAAATAATTTGAAGTGTTTCCTTGAAGGCAGCACTTGCAATTTATACTTGAAGCGTTTCCCCCGAGGGAACACTTGTAAATTTATAACGTGAAGTTTTGCCTACCGAGATCATTTTGCTAAACCATTCTTAAGTGGGGACAAAAAGCCATAACTAAAGATAAAGGTGGGTAAATGTAGTGAAATTTTTTGCTAACTATTGCTTTTCGGGCCTATTTGCAAAAATATGACACCATAAGTAATGGTTTGCCTTTTTGCCCGCACTAATAGGGGTTTTGCAAAAATGCTCCCATTAAGGTTTAATGAAAAAAAAATCCGCACGGAAACACCGCTGTCAAGTTTTTAGGTTGGGGCCAAGACTTGCCTTTATACCTCTCTGTTTTTCAACACTTATCTCTTCAAGTGTTGGCGAAAGGCAATACTTTCCGCACTTGGTCGTAAGTCTTGGCAAAGGCCAAGACTTGCCTTTATACATCTCTGTTTTTCAACACTTATCCCTTCAAGTATTGGCAAAAGGCAATACTTTCCGCACTTGGTCGTAAGTCTTGGCGAAGGCCAAGACTTGCCTTTGACTCATCTCTATTTGCCAACACTTACCCTTAAAGTATTGGCAAAAGGCAACACTTGCCGCATTTGGACTTGCCCCTTCCAGTCTTTCCCTGCATTCTCGCCATATACTTTGAAGTATTGGCAAAACAGTACTTGCCATTAAAGTATTGACAATTGCCAAGACTTACAAAATTTTTGCCTTGAAGTCTTGGCTTCGGGCTAAAAAAGTATTTTTCTAAAATATTGCTTAGCGCGGGCATTTTTGTAAAGCCACTCCTTATAGAGGGCACTCGATGAAATTTTTTGTGCTTTTCGAGCAGCCTAAAAATGGGCTATCCATCAAAGTCTCCCTTAATTATTACGTGTAGGTCCATTTGCAGAAATATGACACCACAAGCAATGGTTTGCCTTTTTGTCCATGCTAAAAGTGATTCTGCAAAAATGTCCCCTTTAAATTTAATAGAAAAATTCTGGACGGAATAACCCATGTTTAACTCTTGGCATGAGTAAAAGGAACCACTTGCCAGCACTTGATCGTAAGTGTTGGCAAAAGGTCAAGGCTTGCTCCTTCCAATCACTTCCTGCATTCTCGCTATATAACTTCAATTGTTGGCAAGATAACACTTGCCCTTGAAGTCTTGGTCCAGTGCCAATACTTACAAATTTTTGCCTTGAAGTCTTGAGTCCGTGCCAACATAATGGTATTTGCTAAAATATTATTAAATGGGGGAAATCTTACAAAATCACTCCTTATAGAGGGCATTCGGTGAATTTTTTTTTACGTCTATATATATGTACAAAAAACACATGAAAAGATCAATAATGAAATACAAAAAGGTCCTCAAAGTAATTGGCAATATCTATGTTATTATTTTGCCATATAATGATTATTTTTCGCATTATCATTCACCACACAAACAATTGAAGCATAACTAATACGTTAACTAAAAACTAGTTTGGGTGTGCTTATTAGCAGTAGTTCATTAGCATAATGTGTTGAAAAATACATTTTTGCTGAAATTAATTTTATAAATAAATAGTAACGTATTTGGGCAATAGTATAACACTGATAATAAATAATATAGGTTCATTTGGTAAATAGGTGATGATACACACTTTTTTGTTTAAATACTAAGAGGCTTAAAGTTATCTACAGAAAACATAATTCAAAAGTATATTTATATGAAAATTTGAAAAAAAAAAAATGGCTAAAATAAAATCAAAGGCAGTTGAGGGTTTGCTTGAGAAGGATATTTAGTGGATTAAAAATATTTTAACAATGTGCGGATTCTGCAATGTGTCATGACATCCTTTTAGCAAGAAGGGAGAGGGATTTCGATAAGGACATCCTTTATCTCCCTTCCTATTTGTGATCACCATGGAGTATTTTACTAGACTTCTCAAGACACAAAGAGATCAACCAGATTTCAACTATCACCCTAAGTGCAGTCAGGAGCGGTCCGACTAATTTTGTGGCCTAAAGCCAAATTTTAACAAGAGGCCTTATTTTTATTTTTATTTTTCGAAAAATAATATATATAAATTTGAACTCTATATTTTTTTTAAGCTTTTTGAGATGCAAAGTTATAATTTTTTATAATCAATTTCTTCTAATTAGTCACTACTAGAAATCACGCGTTTAACGAGGGAGAATGGCGAGGGAGATGCAAAGTTAAAATTCTTTCTAATTATAATTTCCTAATAAACAAAGTTAGGATAAACAATTCCCAAGCATTCATCCACAATAAAATTTCACTATTTATGTTAAAACTAATTTATTTGAGGGTTCCCAAACAATAAAAATCATAAGGTATAAGAAAAGTTTAATAGAAATATTTACCTTAATGGGGACGGGCTTGCAATGGGTTGGACGAGAAAAAAATGGAGTCGCCGGTGGAGACGGACGAGACAGAGGTAGTGATGGGGGAGAAGGGGATTTTTTTTTGTTTGGGATGAGTTCTGTGTAGCGTATGCGATTTATTCTGTGAAAGGAGTATAAGTTTTATTTACAACACTGCTAAGGAATTCCCTAGCAAATCACCTGACACATCTGCAGTATTTTTATTGGCGATGGAATTCCCAAGCCAATCAGGAAAGAGAAAATTTTCTGCTATTCCTTGGCGAGGGAACTCCCAAGCCATTATTTATTTTTATTTTTTATAATTTTGGCGAGGAAATTCTCAAGCAGTGTAGGAGAGAGAAATTTAAAATTTTTTGGATTGGCTAGGGAATTCCCTCTCCAATGTCAATTTTTTTTTTTTTTTTTACTATTGGCGAGAGAAAGTAGTTGTTTGGCGAGGGAATTCCTTCTCCATTTTTTGGCTTGGGAACTCCCGCGCCAAACACTCCCTCGGAATAAGCTTTATTTCTAGTAGTGAGTCTTTCTCGATTGATAATATGGACGATCCATTTAATCTTGTTTGAGACATTGTTGATGTTAGATTCTTAGTTAAGATTTGTTCAATTTTATATAACTTTCCATTTATCTTAACTTTTCACTTTAGATGATGTCATATCAAATAAGTTCATATAAACTGAAACGGATGGAGTATATATTTTACCACATTTTCTTGATTTACTAATCTCGAATACCAAACTTAAGTACAATTATTCATTTCTTACATCTTTAATTGTATGAGAAAAATTATAAAAGAATAATTAAATATGCATTGATTTTTTAAAATAAGACTTATTTTGAAAAAATAAAAAGAAAAAAAATAAATATTATTAAGAAACGCAGTTAACCTATTATGTGTACCAAAAAATGGGCCCCTATAGATGCGGGGCCTAAAGCAGCGTCTTTACTTGCGTTAGTTAAGGGCCGGTCCTGAGTGCAGTAAAATGAAAATAGTCCAACTAAGTCCTGCTGATGACTTACTACTATTCTGTAGGGGGATACTATATCTATGAAGATGCTAGTAGAGCAGTTCCAGAAATTCTCCAGTTGTTCAGGATTAAGTGCAAATAAGGATAAAAGCAGTATTTACTTTGGAGGGGTGACAGAGAAATTTCAACAGGAGAGTGTCCAAGAATTAGGATTTACAAAAGGGGAACTACCAATAAGATACTTAGGTGTACCTCTAAGCTCGAAGAGACTATCAATAGCACAGTGTCAACCCCTGTTTGAAAAAGTTATGGAGAGAATCAAATCATGGACCTCCAAATTTCTTTCATATGCTGGTAGGGTTCAACTGATAAATAGTGTATTGTTCTCCATTCAAGTATTCTGGTCCCAGATATTTGTGTTGCCAAAGAAAATAATCAAGCAAACAGAATCAATGTGTAGAAGGTACCTTTGGACTGGTTCCAATGAGATATCCAAGAGAGAATTAATAGCATGGGAAAAGTTGTGTAGTCCAAGGGTAGCAGGAGGACTCAATATACTGGACATACACACTTGGAATAAGGCTGCAATATGTAAGCTATTATGGAATATTTGTCAGAAAAAAAAGAGAAGATGTGGCTTAACTGGGTCCACACCTATTATGGGAAGAAGGGATACATCTGGGAAGCAACAGCAGGAAGGGGGTCGTGGGTGATCCAGAAAGTGTTCAAGGCAGAAAAGTATTTTCAGCAAGCTGGTCTACAGTATCAGGATGTTATAGAGCTGAATCAGTTTTCAAACAAGAAAATGTACCAAAAGCTGAGATGAACATACCAAAAAGTGGAATGGAGGAGACTTATTTGCAATTATCAAGGGCATCCAAAATGGATTTTTATACTGTTCCTTGCAGCTCAAAGAAGGCTCCAAACAAAGGATAGAATAAGTGCTTGGTCAGCTGAATAGCTATACTTGTGTATTGTGCCAGGATGAGCAGGAGACTTTGAGCCACTAGTTCTTTGAATGCAGTTACTCAGCTAGTGTATGGAATAGAGTATTGACTTGGCTAAGTGTCCCAGACAAGCGCTAAATTGGGAGCAAGAATTAGAATGGACCATCAGGAATGGCACAGGCAGGTATTCCAGAGCTCAAATGTATAGGATGGCAATGGTAGCTAGTCTCTACTATGTGTGGAAAGAGAGGAATAATAGAATCTTCCAAGGAAAACAGAGAGATGTTGATAGCTTGGTCAGACAAATAGTTCAGGAGGTGATATGCAGAGGATTAGCAAACAAGAACCTAGCTAAAGCTAGTGCAAACATTAAACTTCTATCCTTAGCATGGTTTAGTTTTTTCATTTTACCCCTGTTGTAATGCTAGTAATAGTAGAATGATCAAAGGTCACACTGGTCCATTGTGGACAGCGAGGGCCTATTAGAACTTGAGTAGGGAATGATATGTAATGCTTTTGGTAATAAATAAAATATTTATTTACTAAAATTAACAATAAAAAGTAAAAAAAGACCTCGTAGAACCAAAAAGTGGTAATAAGCTAAAAATATGTATGTTAGTGCGGACCAGCTTATGACTTATGATTGATTTTGACTTATAATTGTTGAACCCCAAATAAAGCAAGGCAAACAATTAACATGTGACAATCACAAGTATTTAACACAGCTCATGCTCTCCACAGAATCTGCACAAAATTCTAAACCCAAATGCCTAAAACCCGAAACAATCCTCCATAGCTTTTGCAAACATCCACACTCCTCCAAGCACAATTCCCAATTGGTTTACAACATCCACGGAGAAATTTCCAATTGCCTCCACAATAGCAGACTGCAAATCACGAAAGACGCCAATTGGCCTTTCAAAATAAAACCTCACTGGTCCTCGGCTTTGGACAAGCCTCTCAGTTTCCTAGGTTTTGCAAGGCTCACAGACCTTGTTCATAGGGCTCCTCACTGGTCCTCGACTTTAATCAAGCCTCTCAGTTTCCTAGGCAGCCAAGACCGCACTGGTCTTCAAGGAGGGACGCCACTTGTCATTCAAAGACACAGGGGCTTCGCTCTCCTAGTATGCGACAAGCATACTTCAATTTTTACAAAGTTGCAGCTGGATAATCAACATAGGCCTGCACACACGCAAAGCCATTCACGAGAGGGACCCCACTAATTTTTAAAGACACCAGGGGCTTCGCCTCTTAGATCTCACTACACCAGGCCATCTCCAAAGCACAAACCAACCAAATTTGCCGAACTTTCCCCCAAACTAAGGTGTATATGCATGCATGACCTAATCTCCTTCTAAGAGTGGGCTAACGGTTGAGGCTGATCAGACCTATGCGGGATAAACCTGGCCCCATAAACCAGTAAAACCGGCCATGACAAAACCAGGCAAACCATATCCCAACTAACTTTGGTGACACGAAAGAAATTCAGAGACTTAGGAAGGACAATGCCCTTCCTGTATTATTGCCCGTCATGCGGGCCCCCCGTGATGAAATCGAGGAGATGAAAGAGAATTGACAGGCTCCATGAGGGAGGAAATATGAACGGAATGCGGACTATGCACAAATAAATATAATACATGCTTTATAAGGCAAACCAAACAAACAGATATAATAAAGCAAATAAATTAAGCATGCTAGTTGCAAACAATTGGAAACCTTTATGGTCAAAACCTTTATTGCTCCCCAGCGGAGTCGCCATGCTGTTGAACCCCAAAAATTAACCCCGAAGGATTAAATTCCGGAATATCGACAGGATGGACTAACTCTTTTGGAGTTTTTTGGAGTCGCCACCCAATTTAAGGAAAACAGGGAACCAAATTAGCAAATGCGTGCAAAAACTCCGTTTTTTATAAAAAGACGGTCTTTTTTCAGAGATTCTAAAGGTAAGAGGTTTTATTAATTTCGGAAGAAGGTTTTTAAGGCACTTCCGAAATTCCGTTAAAAACGGTTAATCCGACAGGTTTCCAAAATATTTGCAAGTGTGTTTTTTCTTTCAAAAGAATTATTTAAAAATAGTAATAATAATAATAAGAATAATTAATCGAATAAAAGCTTATTTTGCAAAATATTCTTTTACTTGCACGCATTTGCTAAGATGGCCCTAATTTGCAATAAATTAAATAACGACTTCACAATAAAAGGCAATGAACATAAAGTAAAGCAATCAATCAAATAATCAAATATTATTGAGAAATAAAATAATTCATACATTTTATTTACATAAATATCTAAGGAAAGTAATGCAAAGTTAAAGATAGAACCGGGAAATTGATCAACTCGCGGGAGTCTTGAATTTTCTAAAATTCGTAAGTTTTATTTCTGAATGCTCGGGTCCGAATTCAATCCCTAAATGCCTTCAATGCAATGGATTATTCCCATTTGTAAGTTAAGCCAAAGCGTTCATGAATTACCTCGCAAAACAAACAAGTAAAATTTGATTAGTACGATAATAAGGTATAATAACTAATAAAAATAAATAATAATAATAAAGTAATAAAGTAATGATAATAATAATAATAATAATATATAATAGTAATAATAATAATAATAATAATAATAATAATAAAAATGTATAATAATAATAATAGAATATATAATAATAATAATAATAATAATAGTAACGGGGGTTGTTTTGCAAAATTTAGGCTCAGATTCGTATGGCGCGTCATGTAGAGGCTCGGGATTTGGTACGGTTGCAAACACGGAGTCCGGACCGTGTTGCCATGCCAAAGCACCAAACCCACTACTCTATTCGACTTGCTTTGCATTAATTTCATACTCTCATCATCGCCTTTTGCTTTAGGGACACGAGAACGGGACGGATCAAGTGTAGTATCATGTTCAAAATCCGTCAATTCATTATCCGTCAATTCCTTGTGTAGGCCTCAATACGTGTATATGTATTTTTTCATCGGCCAATATAGTATCGGTTCAATATCAGTCTATAAGTCTCAAAATGAAGTATTTTCATAGGCTAGATCTGTTTGCAGTATCGTCCAAACCAGATAACAACCAGTAAAATAATGTCCAGAACTGTAACATCCACAAAGGGTTAAAGCCAAAGATAGTGTAATATCTGTCCCCTAATTCAATCAATGCCAACTCAAAAATCCAAAGGATAATTGTTCCTGAAACTTAAATGAAACAACAGAAATCCCAGTCAAAATCAAGCCATATCAAAAATCCACAATACACAGTAATTTAAATCAACAGAGGCCAACAATGCTCAAAATAGCCAAGCAAATTCAATGGCAGTAAGGTATCGATCCAAGTAAATGAAATACGGTGGAACCTCTCCCAACAACAATCAAAATGAATCCATGGGAGAAATAAACTCAGAAGCTTTGAGAAAAAGACAGTGACAAAGCAAACAAACGAAGGCAGTGTAATCAAGCCGAGCAATGTCACCAAACATCAGAGGAAAGGAGGAGCGACAGCTAGGCAGCGTCACTCTGACTCCTACCTTGATGTTCCCTTTTATTTCCACAACAGGTCGCCGGGAACAAAAAAAAAACAGCCATGAAACGAAAAGGAAACAACCAAACACCGGTTCAATCGAGATTCCGGTGGGACAAACAAATAGCGCAGCAGTTAAACGGGAACGAGGAGCGACCGCCGGCGAGATTTTCTGGCGAGTCTCGCGGCATCGCTGCGACTCATCTCCACCATTTGCCCTTTTACTTCATCCCTTTTCTCATTATCAGATCGGAAAAGCAGAGGACGCCAACAACAATGGTTTTCCGGTTAAAATCAAACACCGTTGATGACTCTCCACGAATCCCGATGTCCCCGTTTCAGATTTCAAACCAAATCGTTAGCAAACAGAGAAAAGGTCACCGGAAATGATATTTGCAGATCTGATTTCCAACAACGGGGATGATTTTGGCTAACCCCCCCGTTCCCATTTTCAGTTTCTGATCTCGTGGGTGTGTTTTGATGGTGTGGAATTTCTGAGGAATTTTAGGATAAGAAGAAAATGGGGTCTTCCCCGTTTATACGGTGCATTGGTGTGTGCGTGTATATTTTATGTAAGGAAGGAGGGGTGTCCTGTGTGTGGGGTTTTTCTTGAGAAGATGAGGGAGTTGTGAAGGAGATGAATAAATAATGTGTAATTTTTTGTAGATCTGATTTTTGGTGAAGGAAGGTGAATAATGGTTAGGAGGCTAGGGTTTTGGGATAAGGGCATATATATGGGTGAGGGGTAGGGTAATTTAATGGGCTGGGGCTTTTGTTATATGGGCTTTGCAAAAATGATTTTAAATTGTAATTTAAGAATAGATTTAGCCCTTTATTAAATTAAACAGATAATTATAGCACGCTGCAATTATTAAATTAAACAGATAATTATAGCACGCTGCAATTATTAAATTAAACAGATAATTATAGCACGCTGCAATTGAAAGGACGACTTGCGATTTTGGCCATTTCCCTTCAAAATTAGTTATTTATTTGGAATTTTCAAAATTGAACTTAATTTTAAAATTATTATACTTTTAATTAAAATCCGGGACAAAATTGGGTGTCAACAGCTGCCCCTCTTTACCCGGAAAGGATGAAAGAGTTTCCAGGGTAAAGAAGTTGACGTGAAACCCAATTTTGTCACGGTAAAGCCAAGGTTCTGATTCCTGGGACCAAAATGCGAGGCTTCTGGACATGGCCGAACTACGGTTTCCGAGTTGCCTACATATCTCGGACTGAAAGAGAATCAGGCCATATGTAGTTCGACGCGATTTGAAAATCAAAGACGAGATAGTAACGACTACTCGAGCGCGGGAAAAGAGGCTTGTAATCGCCCAAGTTATGAAAATGTGGTCGACGACACACCCATAAAGAGGGGTTTACATGGACATAGCTTCCACTGCATCTCGATAAGTGAGCCATCTTGTCTTCAATTTCAAACCCCAGACTCAGGGTTAACAAGAGACTTACCTCTAGGGTGGATGGCTTATGCGGGTGCGATTCTTCAGGTCTTCATTGACGAGTATAGCTCATATCAACGATTGGCCCGGTTCGTCGCTAAGAAAAGCTCCATGTTATGCTCCAAACGCTGCTGCGGTGCTGCTAAAAATCCTGTAATGATCTCAACAAACGGTAAGCGTGCAACTGCTAATAAACTGTAATAATTGGAATAAGAAATAAATAAAGTGATAACAAAAATTGTAAATGCGGGTGGTGATACTATCAACAAGTTCTTCTCTCGATCAACTGACGAGGTACTCCGCCCGGGGAACCTCTAGGCTGATCCTTATTCTGAAACAGTAAAGCAAAACAATAAGTAAAGCGAGATCGAATAGTAAAATGCAAGGCTTTCATAAAATAAGTCGACTAACAAGACATAATATCTCAAGTCGACTTGGCTAATCTATATCCTACGCAGGTAACATAACGTTCATTTATAAGGCGAACGAGCCCAAACATTCAATTGTAAGGCGAATGAGCCCAAAACGTTCAATTATAAGGCGAACGAGCCCAAAACGTTCAATATAGGTGAACGAGCCTAAATTTGATAGCATCCTGCAAAACAAAGTTGCAAATTGGATTAATTAAGGCAAGATAATGCAAAACAAATAAGCAAAGTTGGGTCTTGATATCATCCAAAGCTCTTCCTTCGATCAACTGACAAGATACTCCGCCCGGGGAACCTCTAAGCTGATCCTTATTCTGAAACAGTAAAGCAAAACAATAAGTAAAGCAAGATGATAAATAAAGCAAGAACGAATTGTACAATGCAAGGCTTTCATAAAATAAGTCGACTAACGAGACATAATATCTCAAGTCGACTTGGCTAATCTATATCCTACGCAGGTAACACAACGTTCATTTATAAGGCGAACGAGCCCAAAACATTCAATTGTAAGGCGAATGAGCCCAAAACGTTCAATTCTAAGGCGAACGAGCCCAAAACGTTCAATCATAGGTGAACGAGCCTAAACTTGATAGCAGCCTGCAAAACAAAGTTGCAAATTGGATTAATTAAGGCAAGATAATGCAAAACAAATAAGCAAAACTGGGTCATGTTGCTTGTATTAATAGTGCTGCAACGTGTTGAATGCCTTCAGTTCTTATTGAATCTGATGTTCGATTTCTGGTGGTCAACCTGAAAGAATAAAGCAAGGCGTTAATTTCAAAGCAAGTGTGAAGACATAATTCAAAGCAAGTGCAAAGCAAAGTAATGCGGGAGTGTAGAGCAATGCAAGAGCCATTTGGCGAATCAATAGGCGAGATAGTCCAACAAAGGGGATCCTCGTAGCCGATAGTCAACCTGAAAGAGTAAATCAAGGCGTTAATTTTAAAGTAAGTGCGAAGGCGTGATTCAAAATAAGTGCAAAGCAAAGTAGTGCGGAAATGTAGTCAGTGCGATAGCCATTGATAAATCAATTGGCGAGACAATCCGGCAAGGAGGGCCTTGTGCGGATTATAGCCTGAAACAAAGCGATGCCCTATTTGGCTTAGTTTTGAGAACACAAAACAAGCCTCGGCTTTGTCGCCCATTAGGAATGAAAGTCATAAGGGTAGAAATGCCGCCTGTTCGGCAATAACTCATGACAAAGCATAATGCTTTATGTCGTGAAAAGGGCAATGCGACGCAATTTGCAAGGCAACTTTGGATGCGTGTTCAAATAATTGTTCATCCATAGTATGAATGATCCTTTCATTGCAAGCTTTCATGTTCCTGCTCTCAAAGAAAACTTGTTAGCTTTGGGGAGGAAAGGGGAAGTGTTTGATTTATGCAGACTTCATCCTGATCTTGCTGCTTCTGCTGCTTCCTCGTCTTCATTGGACTTGGATTTGCAAATTGCTTTCAGAAACTTGGCTCATGAACTTAAATAGCATAGAATTTGAAAGATAGAGGCAAGATAAAATATTTTAATGCAATATAGCGAGTGAAATAAGCATGCAAATGAAGTCAAAGACGCATTTTGAAAATTTTGCCTTGACTTAAACTTGTAACATATTTTAAAACACACTGAACGTCCTTTGTCTTAGGCTTTGCACTGTTTGCTTAACCAATTACAGAATTCTTGCCAACTCATCTTTAATACCCAACGCCGCTTCTTGCAAAATTCTGCCCCAGTTATTATCTTCCGCATCTCCAACTCGTTTTGCAAAAATTCCCCCAGTTGTCCTTCTTAGGGGAAAATGGAAACTTAAATGCTAAAGGGTCGAGCCCGATATGGGAGCCTACGTATCCCTCCTTGGGAATCAGACCATGCGTAGTTCTGCAGCACTGCTTCAACGCCGTATACCAACAAATAGAAACTGCCCCAGTTGAAGTTCTAACAGATAGTGCGATATCCAAAGAGCGCGGACAATAACTTTCAGTGCATCGTTCTCAAATTGTTCAGTTGTTTTGCCATACATCACAAGCAAAGTTTTGGCAGGTTTATCAATTTTAATTTTAAAACAGAAACAAATGCAAGCGTAAGTAATATAATAAGAATGGGATGCATTTTATTTCAACTTTCATAAATTCAAAATGAATTGATTCAGATTAACCTAAGCTTTAAGGTACAATGCAATTCAGGGCCTCAATCTGAATTAAAATTGAAAATAATGCTACTAAGTTCAATCACCAAGTTCTTTCAAGCAATGCCATTAGCTTCTGGTACTGCATTGTTCACGAGCTAGAGCGTCTACCATCAATCATATCTCGAAACCTTTGCATGGTAAATGGTCAGGCACTTCACAAATCCAACATTTGGAGAAATGATCAAAACAAAGAAACCTCACAAAGGGTAACTAAGATAGTTTGCATGTCATTCATAGGATTGCATACAAGCAAGCAACACCTAGTATTTGACGCATTTTGAGCAAATAAAGCAAGGCAAACAATTAACATGTGACAATCACAAGTATTTAACACAGCTCATGCTCTCCACAGAATCTGCACAAAATTCTAAACCCAAATGCCTAAAACCCGAAACAATCCTCCATAGCTTTTGCAAACATCCACACTCCTCCAAGCACAATTCCCAATTGGTTTACAACATCCACGGAGAAATTTCCAATTGCCTCCACAATACCAGACTGCAAATCACGAAAGACGCCAATTGGCCTTTCAAAATAAAACCTCACTGGTCCTCGGCTTTGGACAAGCCTCTCAGTTTCCTAGGTTTTGCAAGGCTCACAGACCTTGTTCATAGGGCTCCTCACTGGTCCTCGACTTTAATCAAGCCTCTCAGTTTCCTAGGCAGCCAAGACCGCACTGGTCTTCAAGGAGGGACGCCACTTGTCATTCAAAGACACAGGGGCTTCGCTCTCCTAGTATGCGACAAGCATACTTCAATTTTTACAAAGTTGCAGCTGGATAATCAACATAGGCCTGCACACACGCAAAGCCATTCACGAGAGGGACCCCACTAATTTTTAAAGACACCAGGGGCTTCGCCTCTTAGATCTCACTACACCAGGCCATCTCCAAAGCACAAACCAACCAAATTTGCCGAACTTTCCCCCAAACTAAGGTGTATATGCATGCATGACCTAATCTCCTTCTAAGAGTGGGCTAACGGTTGAGGCTGATCAGACCTATGCGGGATAAACCTGGCCCCATAAACCAGTAAAACCGGCCATGACAAAACCAGGCAAACCATATCCCAACTAACTTTGGTGACACGAAAGAAATTCAGAGACTTAGGAAGGACAATGCCCTTCCTGTATTATTGCCCGTCATGCGGGCCCCCCGTGATGAAATCGAGGAGATGAAAGAGAATTGACAGGCTCCATGAGGGAGGAAATATGAACGGAATGCGGACTATGCACAAATAAATATAATACATGCTTTATAAGGCAAACCAAACAAACAGATATAATAAAGCAAATAAATTAAGCATGCTAGTTGCAAACAATTGGAAACCTTTATGGTCAAAACCTTTATTGCTCCCCAGCGGAGTCGCCATGCTGTTGAACCCCAAAAATTAACCCCGAAGGATTAAATTCCGGAATATCGACAGGATGGACTAACTCTTTTGGAGTTTTTTGGAGTCGCCACCCAATTTAAGGAAAACAGGGAACCAAATTAGCAAATGCGTGCAAAAACTCCATTTTTTATAAAAAGACGGTCTTTTTTCAGAGATTCTAAAGGTAAGAGGTTTTATTAATTTCGGAAGAAGGTTTTTAAGGCACTTCCGAAATTCCGTTAAAAACGGTTAATCCGACAGGTTTCCAAAATATTTGCAAGTGTGTTTTTTCTTTCAAAAGAATTATTTAAAAATAGTAATAATAATAATAAGAATAATTAATCGAATAAAAGCTTATTTTGCAAAATATTCTTTTACTTGCACGCATTTGCTAAGATGGCCCTAATTTGCAATAAATTAAATAACGACTTCACAATAAAAGGCAATGAACATAAAGTAAAGCAATCAATCAAATAATCAAATATTATTGAGAAATAAAATAATTCATACATTTTATTTACATAAATATCTAAGGAAAGTAATGCAAAGTTAAAGATAGAACCGGGAAATTGATCAACTCGCGGGAGTCTTGAATTTTCTAAAATTCGTAAGTTTTATTTCTGAATGCTCGGGTCCGAATTCAATCCCTAAATGCCTTCAATGCAATGGATTATTCCCATTTGTAAGTTAAGCCAAAGCGTTCATGAATTACCTCGCAAAACAAACAAGTAAAATTTGATTAGTACGATAATAAGGTATAATAACTAATAAAAATAAATAATAATAATAATAAAGTAATAAAGTAATGATAATAATAATAATAATAATATATAATAGTAATAATAATAATAATAATAATAATAATAATAATAAAAATGTATAATAATAATAATAGAATATATAATAATAATAATAATAATAATAATAATAGTAACGGGGGTTGTTTTGCAAAATTTAGGCTCAGATTCGTATGGCGCGTCATGTAGAGGCTCGGGATTTGGTACGGTTGCAAACACGGAGTCCGGACCGTGTTGCCATGCCAAAGCACCAAACCCACTACTCTATTCGACTTGCTTTGCATTAATTTCATACTCTCATCATCGCCTTTTGCTTTAGGGACACGAGAACGGGACGGATCAAGTGTAGTATCATGTTCAAAATCCGTCAATTCATTATCCGTCAATTCCTTGTGTAGGCCTCAATACGTGTATATGTATTTTTTCATCGGCCAATATAGTATCGGTTCAATATCAGTCTATAAGTCTCAAAATGAAGTATTTTCATAGGCTAGATCTGTTTGCAGTATCGTCCAAACCAGATAACAACCAGTAAAATAATGTCCAGAACTGTAACATCCACAAAGGGTTAAAGCCAAAGATAGTGTAATATCTGTCCCCTAATTCAATCAATGCCAACTCAAAAATCCAAAGGATAATTGTTCCTGAAACTTAAATGAAACAACAGAAATCCCAGTCAAAATCAAGCCATATCAAAAATCCACAATACACAGTAATTTAAATCAACAGAGGCCAACAATGCTCAAAATAGCCAAGCAAATTCAATGGCAGTAAGGTATCGATCCAAGTAAATGAAATACGGTGGAACCTCTCCCAACAACAATCAAAATGAATCCATGGGAGAAATAAACTCAGAAGCTTTGAGAAAAAGACAGTGACAAAGCAAACAAACGAAGGCAGTGTAATCAAGCCGAGCAATGTCACCAAACATCAGAGGAAAGGAGGAGCGACAGCTAGGCAGCGTCACTCTGACTCCTACCTTGATGTTCCCTTTTATTTCCACAACAGGTCGCCGGGAACAAAAAAAAAACAGCCATGAAACGAAAAGGAAACAACCAAACACCGGTTCAATCGAGATTCCGGTGGGACAAACAAATAGCGCAGCAGTTAAACGGGAACGAGGAGCGACCGCCGGCGAGATTTTCTGGCGAGTCTCGCGGCATCGCTGCGACTCATCTCCACCATTTGCCCTTTTACTTCATCCCTTTTCTCATTATCAGATCGGAAAAGCAGAGGATGCCAACAACAATGGTTTTCCGGTTAAAATCAAACACCGTTGATGACTCTCCACGAATCCCGATGTCCCCGTTTCAGATTTCAAACCAAATCGTTAGCAAACAGAGAAAAGGTCACCGGAAATGATATTTGCAGATCTGATTTCCAACAACGGGGATGATTTTGGCTAACCCCCCCCGTTCCCATTTTCAGTTTCTGATCTCGTGGGTGTGTTTTGATGGTGTGGAATTTCTGAGGAATTTTAGGATAAGAAGAAAATGGGGTCTTCCCCGTTTATACGGTGCATTGGTGTGTGCGTGTATATTTTATGTAAGGAAGGAGGGGTGTCCTGTGTGTGGGGTTTTTCTTGAGAAGATGAGGGAGTTGTGAAGGAGATGAATAAATAATGTGTAATTTTTTGTAGATCTGATTTTTGGTGAAGGAAGGTGAATAATGGTTAGGAGGCTAGGGTTTTGGGATAAGGGCATATATATGGGTGAGGGGTAGGGTAATTTAATGGGCTGGGGCTTTTGTTATATGGGCTTTGCAAAAATGATTTTAAATTGCAATTTAAGAATAGATTTAGCCCTTTATTAAATTAAACAGATAATTATAGCACGCTGCAATTATTAAATTAAACAGATAATTATAGCACGCTGCAATTATTAAATTAAACAGATAATTATAGCACGCTGCAATTGAAAGGACGACTTGCGATTTTGGCCATTTCCCTTCAAAATTAGTTATTTATTTGGAATTTTCAAAATTGAACTTAATTTTAAAATTATTATACTTTTAATTAAAATCCGGGACAAAATTGGGTGTCAACAATAATCATATGATTTATACTTTTTTTTTGTGCTTGCCAAATACATAGATAAGCTAAAAAGATTCCTACAATCCAATTTAATTAGATTATAAACTTACTAGAATATTCTCTAAACGATACTTGCATGTAAAAGGTTTATTTTCTCTAACAATTGTGGAAAATAACTATTCTAGTTTACGCGAACCACAATAAAAGGAATGGAGTGCTAAGATAGAAACAAGATTATCCCTATCTGTGGTGTTGCATCGGCTAGCATAGCTTCTCTATAAACAAGGGCGGATTTAAAGCATAGATACCGGGTGCCACGGCACCCGCTAGCTTCGATAAAATTTTTTTAATTATATGTATACAATCAGTATATATCCATAAAATCGTATAAACAAATAGAGTGGCACCCACTGCATCAAATGGCGCACAGGTGCCATGGTCGAGTTCTCAATTTAAAGTTTTATCTATTCAGTAGAAACGGAGTTCGATCCTCAACTGCTACATTTTCTCCCTTTGTTTTGTCGGCCTCTTTTGCCTTCTCATTTGTCGTTTTTCCCTCTTTGTCTTTTCTTTTTTATACTAGTTTTATTACTATTTCTTTTATGTTCTTCACGGAGCCCTAGGCTATATTCTCTTTCCTTCCCTTTTTCTCATTTTTTCGTTTTATTCCCTTTCATATTTGTTAAATGTCTAAACTTCTCTCTGTATCTAGCATAATTATTTTATTTCATGAGCAGTTTATTTTGTTAGTACTTACTATTATGCATCGATTTTACTTAATATATAATTTTTCTCGTTTTGGCAATGCAACATTAATCTATATAATTTAAAATTTATTAAGGCAATATCTTCTATTGGATTTCAAAAAATTAAGTGGCTTAATTAATAGACCTTTTCGGTTGAATCTCATAGATTGAAATTTTAATAGACCTTTTCGGTTCAAGATTATTGAAGTTAAATTAACCTAGTCAAATAATGAATATATAGAATAATTAAGGTTTTTTTAAGCAAAATTTTTAATTGGATGCGCTCTGTCATGATTTTTTTTTTCTTTTGCAAATTTTTTTCATAATAAAAATTTAAAAGAGTAAAAAATAATAATTGAACTAAACCGAACTTATTTGTTTATTGTGTATAAAAGACTTAATTGACTTAGTCGAACTATATCTTACTGAACCGACATATCCTTCCTTGATCGTTGTGTCTAAGGACAAATATAAGGAGTGGCACCGGCTACCTTCAAATCCTGGATCCGCCACTGTCTTTAAAAGTACTATATTATGTAAAATCTATATCAGTCACGTAAGTTGAATGGCCAGCTATATGGCAGTAGGCAAAGGCAACTCAAAATAACATGACAGGAGATAGAGGCCATAACTGAAGGCGAAAAGATCAAGTAAGGTAACAAATACTTACTTAAATTGTTATGAAGTAGCTACCAGGCATGTGCTTAAGTTAACATTGAATCTTTTACCCTGAAACTAAAAATGGACAGATATGTCGGTACACCAATACGAGAAATATTACATGATCATACACTAACATGAACGTCTACAATTGCTAAAAGACAAAAGATTATCCTAGGAGGGGCACGTGTCCTAATATGTATAGAGAACCTCTAGGATTAAAAAGTAGTATAAATACTATTTAAGTCAGCCTGTTGAATTAGTATTCTTCGCGATCGCGAGGCGACGACGCAGAGTTGTTGACTTCTTCTTCGCGATAGCCCCCAAACTCACGCGATATTGCTGAGCTGAAAAACAGCCTCTTTACAGATTACTCAGAATAGCCCCTAAACAGTTTCAAATCACCCATACCCCTTTCATATCATCAAATACAGTAAGTTTCTAGATCACATACAAAATTTTATTCAATTCCAATATCGTTTCGTGCCAATTCGATTCGTGTTTTTTCTCTTTTTAGTTTCATTGCGTGTTTATTTGTCCCTAGTCCGTTTGTGTGTCTTTGTCCGTTTCTTTGGTGTCTTGTAAACTCCATTCCGAACCGAAGCTTGGATACTTACCTTGAGAATTTGAGTTTGTAGAACCTTGAAGAGATTAAGAGAATCTTTGAGTGGAAAAAAGCTTGAGTGGTGAGATCATCAAAGTGTGGTCACAAAAGCCATTGACATTGAATGTATACACGAGTGGAAAGAAAATTTAGTGATCATATTTCGAGTGATACACGTGAATGAGTGAATTTTTTAGGTCATTTTCTCTTTATTGTTACAAATATGTCGGCGGATGATGATTGTGGAGGTTATGACTCCTATGGAGATGATGGGAGTTGCTAGGATGATTGCGGAGACTATGTTTCCTATGATGATAGTGGGAGTTGCTATGATGATTCGGGAAACTATGGCTCTTATGGTGAAGAAGCGAGTTACTATAGTAATCATAGAGCTCGTGGAGACTATGAGGCTTATGAGGATTAACGTGATGATGAAAACTCCTATGCTTCTAGTCTTGGAGTTGATGATGGTGACGCTTCAAGGTACAATGTTCCTACTTACTCTTCTTGTGATGAACTTGAAAATGTAGATAGTAACATAGAGAGAATTTATGATGAAGTTTATTATAAAGATTGTTCATTTGCATCTTTTCTTTGTGCTTCTCAAAATAAACAAGTGAGTAGTAGTGGTCTTTCTATTGGATTGAAAAGAAGTGGTAATTGCTCCATGAGAAAAAGAGAGTCTACATCTTTTAATTGTGCTAAAACGTTTAATGTTTCTAATTCTTATGTGAAAGACAACTTGAGGCATAGAGTGAGAAAAAGTGTTACATGTGCTACAAGTGATTTGTCTTGGACTCAAAATGCTTTGAGAACTTTGTTTAAATGGAATCACTTTGTAGACAACCATGGGTGTGATGAAATTTGTGCGGAGCAACTTTGGGAGGAAAGAAAGAAACTCTTCCATACAGCTTGTAGGGTTGGAAAGTACACTTGTGCTATGATCATTGATTATAAGAGTTGTACTAATGTTGCAAGTATTTCTATCATTGAGCAATTAAAGTAAGAAACTTGTAGTCATCCCTTCCCTATAGGCGGCCTTGATTGAATGAAGATTGGTTTGTGGTCATTACACAACAAGTGTGGGTAAAGTTCAAAATTGGCAATTATCAGGATAAAGTGCTATGTGATGTGATGCCAATAAGATTTTGTCACTTTTTGTTGGGAAAACCATGGAAGCTTGCTAGAAATGCCAAGTATTGTGAGGAATTGGAAAGTATGCTCTCACTTTAAGAGACCAAAAGTTTATTCTTAAAGCCTCTCCACCAATGAAAATCAAAGAGATTTATTTGAGAATGCTAGAAGCGGCAAGAAAGGCAAAAGCAAAAGGGGTGAGGGAAAGGTTGGGCGGAGGTTCTCAAGGAGAAAAATTGAAGGTTGAGGTGAAGAGTACTCCTACTCCTTCCAAAGGAATTCTTGGCACATTTCCTAGTCCAAATGAACTTGAGAGAGAAAAGATTGAGAGGAGTAAGGGAGTGACAGGTGGCAACTCAAGAGAAGAAAAAGGAGAGCTTGATTTGAGTGAAGTGAGTGAGTTGTCACAAGAAAAGAGAGAAGAGTGTGGAGAAAAATTGAGAGAAAAGAAAGATGGAAAACAAAGGAGTGAGGGTAACGATTTTCCTAATTCTTATGATTCTAACCTTTATTCTTTCTCTAGTTGTTTTATTTCTTTTGAAGGTACTGTTGGAGAAGTTAAATTGGGGAATCCTTCTTTGGAAGTGGTTCCATGCTTTGAAGAAAAAGAGGAGAACAAAGTGAAGTCATTAAATGAACAAGTGAGCTTAAAGTTTAAAAACCAAGGCAAAGAAGAATCTTTAGGTGTGCTACAAGGTAACAAAGTTAATCCTAACTCTTGTAATTTATTGGGTGAGTTTGACAAAGACTTGAGTATGGTTGATAGCTTTACTTTTTGTAGAATTAATGATTCTTTATCTTGTATTGCTAATGGTCAATGTGAGAGTTGTGAGCATGCACTAGTTGAGCACACTTGTGAAAGAAAAATTGATGATTTTTGTGTGTGTGAATTGTTCCATACTAGTGATGTGCAAATGGGTGAGCTTGAACAAAATGATTTTTAGTTTGACACTCCACCTTTGTTTGATAAATGTGAAAATAAATTGATTGATCTTGATGTGATAATGATTAATAACATTCTTGATTGTGGTGGTTGCTTGTGTCATGTTGAAAATAGTGATGGATTGGAAGGTGTGCACTTACTCTAAGGAAGTGAAGAATTGCCTTTGTATGATAATGAATTGTCTTCCTTTTTGTTTGAAATTGATGAATCATATTTTGAGTTGTTAAGTGAGCGTACAGTTGAAAAGGTAAAATATTCTTTGGGTTGTCCTAGTTTTGGCCTTGTGCTTAATAGAGATTCTACTTTGGAAAATGAGCTTGAGTGTATGGACAACATTGATGATGTTGCCTTGATTGACACTTGTGTTCTTAAGAGGTTTTCACTTGATGATATTCATGTTTCTTTGAATAATACCTTTCTTTTGAATTTGTTTGCACTTGATGAAAATGATAAGTCAATTCTTAAAGAGTGCATAACTTGTGAAAATGATTCTTGTGACTTGCTTGATAATACTAATTGTGTGGATGTTAGCAAGCTAACTCCCAAAATATTTGTTGAAAGCTTGTCGAATGTTGGGAAGTCCTCCAAAAATGAAGAGTGTTATTTAAAGAAGGAGGGAGACACTAGCGATTGATAGTTATATATTTTATATATTTTTAAATACATAAATTATTATATATATTAATATTTTTAAATAAAATATATGGTATTATCTTTAAATATGTGCAAATATTTCTAAAACATATTGCAGGTAAAGAGAATGAAGAAAATAGAAGAACAAGTAAGCATAGAAGAATTGAGAACATCCACCGTGGAAAAGAAAGACAACACATGCAAAATTGAAACCCATAGATGGCATCATTGTTCTAGAAATGGGGATATTGGCTCAGTAATGGCATTACTAATCCAAAGATGGCATCATTGTTCCAGTAATGGCATTACTAATTCAGAGATGGTATCATTGTTCCAGTAATGGCATTATTAATCCAGAGATGGCATCATTGTTCCAGTAATGGCATTACTACGGTTTTTACCTAAGTTCAACCCCTATAAATCGATCGTCTTCTACGGTGAACAAAGGGATCCCATCTTCTGTGTAAAAAATAAACACCTCTCTATTAGCTTTATTTTTGTTTTATAAGTTGTTTCTTCTTTGTAGAAATATTATTTTTTTTTCTCCATAATGGAGTAATTTTCTTTGGTTGGGATATCAATTGAAGCTTGATAAAGTTTTTATAATGGAAGTCTTGATTTTATTATAATCTTATGTTGGGTTTTCTCTTTATCATCTTTATACACCAGGATTAACCATAATCTTTATCTTATTTCTTTCAATTCTAATTCTCACGGAGGAGTTGACTCAAATAAGATTATTGATTTAGTAAAAGCTAATCAAAAGAGGTTTTTGCTTACTTGGTGTACTCAACTAAGATACTTCTTGTTTAAATCATTACTTTAGTCGGTTAATTACACTAATCGAAAGAGGTGTTATTAATCAATTATTGTTTAATATCACTGACTGTCAATAAATTAATAAAATAAGCGCGAGTGGTGCTATTAATATATTGTGGTTAAGTGAAGTGGTTGTATTAGAAATAAATGATCATTCTTTGAAGAAGGTCTCTGTTTCACTGTCAATCGATTAACTACACTAATCGAAAGAGGTGTTATTAATTGGTTACTTTTATGTGATTTGGTAGTATTAGAAATAAGCGACCATGTCATTAAACAGAGAAATAATTAATGAAATCTTGATTTTGTTATAATAGTTTTATCTTGCTGATTCAAAGTATCCCAACCTTTATCTTTATTATCTTTTATTTACTTTAAAAATCCATAAAATATTTACTCTACTGTTATTTAAATTTTTAGGACTATTAAACAATTCTCATATCACCAAATTGATTCTCTCAAATAGTGACAAAGACAATATATATATGTGTAGCCTAGGTGGTTCCAATCTCTGTGGGACGATATCTTAAACTATACTATAATTTGACAGAGTACGAGCATAAAATTATATACGTCCAGAGCTCGTCAAATTTTTGGCGCCGTTGCCGGGGATTGGTAAGCATCTACTTCAGATTAATTGTCTTATTACTACTTTGAGATTTTTTTTCTTTTTCTTCAATTATTTTGCTTCCTAGTATCTGAGAAGTGCTAGGAAACAAAAGTTGAAAAAAAAAAATTTTTAAAAAAAACCTAAAGATGAATTCTCTTCCAATACTCTGAAAATGAATTTTAACCAGCCAAATGAAAGTCTTGTTGAGTTGGTAGAAAAATATTATCAGAAAGATATTATCTGTGACTATTGTGGAGACAACCACCAAAGCTTTGAATGTCCAACAAGTAACACATTCACCTATGTAAATTCTGGGAGAATCAAAGACCTTGAACAAATAATTAATAAAGTTAGCCAAAGGTCTATTACTTGTGAATATTGCGGTGGAAATCACCTCATTCATGAATGTGAAGCAGGTAAATCTTATTTCTTTGGTTCATCTTATGAAGAATCTTACGTTGTTTCTAGTCCTCACAGTCACAGGTACATTGATTCTAATGAATATGGTTACAATCCGGAGTGTAACCAATATTCTGGTGAGAACTGGAACATGTGTCAACCACCACAAAGGGAGAACGAGTGCTTAAAAGAAACTGTGTATAATTTCACGAAAATCACTGACGAGAAATTTACACAGAACCAAACAGCCATTACGAACCTAACAATGCAAGTGAATCAATTAATAAATATGGCAATCTCCTTAGATTTTTGTGGTGAACCTGTAAATGGAATTACATCTTGTGAGGATGGACTAACTCAAAAAGATGAACCTTGTGAGAATGAATCTACTACTCAAGAAGGATAACTTGATCTAGTGGAGATGGATAATGATAATAATTTGACTGGTTTTGGATTAAATGAAGAAGAATTCACAATATCCTCCAACGCAACATGTTATAGAAGAGATTGAGAAAAAATGGCCTTTGATTATCAAAAAGAAACAAAATATACAATTGACCATTTTCCTTTATCTTCCTATTCTACTTACAATTCTTTGGATTTTGTTGTTGGAGATTTTCAGGAAATTACATGGAGTGATCCTCTCAAAAAAATACAAAATTCAATTTGGGGTCCACATGTATGAAGAAGTGCCCGCTCGAGAAAAGGCTAAGAAAGAGCGGGATGTGCGTACAAAGAAACTATTTTATGTTGTTCTTGGCCAAGTGAGCTCCAAAAGTAACCCTATGGAGCGAAAAAGAAAAAATGATTCAAAATTGGGTGTGGAGTTCACAAGCTCCAGGCGAAAAAAGAAATAAAAATTTGGGGGGCGCCTTTACCTCCTTTTTCGTTTAAATTATTTGTCATGAGGACTTGACAATATTTTAAGTGTGGGGGTAGAGGAATATATATTTTTGTGTGTGTAAATATGTGTGTGTTTTCAATTTTTTGTGTGTTTTTTCTTTTAAACCTTTTATTGTTTTACTTTTTATATATAAATTTGTATATATAATCTATTTATTTTTTTTTAATGTATTTTTCTTTTGTAAAAAAAATAAAATTAGCATAACTTCTTTCGTATACTTCCATGGATTTGTTTGTTCAGTTCTTTGCCATGGTCGTAATATTTTGAACGGAACATCTTTTAGGATTTTCAATAAATAAATCAGCTAAAAACATGATTTTTCATAGAATGAGATTTTGGAAAAATAGATTTGATTGGGTACCATTCTTGAGTTCTAAGAATATCTTTCCAAACTCATTTTTGTTTATTGGTGATTAAAATTATAATTTTTGCTAATCCCAAGTGTATTGTGTTGTCAGGTTATTATCAGTTCTCTTGCTTATTTGGAAATCCAAAACTTGCCTTGACTGTGGTTTGAGGCGAAATTCTAGGTAGATTTTTGAGTTGTGAGATGAAAGTAGGCCTTCCTTCCTAAACCATGACCAAAATTAACCAACCATAATATTTTATCCCTAGTCAGCCTCGTTGAGCCTAAATGAACTATCCCTTATTTTTCTTGATTACCAAACTTTAACCCTTAGCCTAATTTTCGTTGTCATATCTATTTATTCACCATATTCCCTTTTTGGCACTTACAAAAAAAAATCAGGAATATATATTTAAATGCAAAAATAAAGTATGAGGGAGTAATTGTGAAAGAATAAGGCAAAATTGTTATTGCTTAGCTTATTCATTATTGAGAATGCAATCACTTCAAAAAAAAATGAAAAGAAAAAAAAAAGTGCTACAAAGAAAATTTGTGATAGCTACATCATGAAAAGAAAATAAGAGGAAAAGATAGAGAGATATGAGGTCTGATAAAGAAAAAAATATGAAAAAAAAATGTTGATTGTTCTAGAAAAAGGAAGACAAAGTGATACTTGAATGTCAATGTATTGTGGTGTCTATAAGGACTCGAGTCACTCATATTAATATATATCATACCTGTCCCTAAGCCTACATTACAACCAAAAGAAAAGCCCTACATGATCTCAACTCAAAGATTCCTACATTAGTGGAGAGCCACATGATATGCAAGCCTATGGTAATTTTCAATAGCTAGAGATACTTCTTTGTTGAGAGTGAGAGAATTTTTCTATCTATGCCCTTATTCTTTTATATTATATAATGTGTGATTCATGGGCATCTCTCTTCATTTGGTGAGACACATTGGGATTAGAAAATATTGTGATTTTAATTCTCAATCGGTGAACATGAATACGGATAAAGATCATTTGAACTTGAAGTTTGGTCTTAGTTGATTCTTCTTTGCCGAAAATTCTCATTCTTCTTAATGTTTTCAGCTGCTACTTTATGTTGTGTCCTTTACTCGAGGACGAGCAAATATTTAAGTGTGGGGGTATTTAATAGTTATATATTTTATATATTTTTAAATACATAAATTATTATATATATTAATATTTTTAAATAAAATATATGGTATTATCTTTAAATATGTGCAAATATTTCTAAAACATATTGCAGGTAAAGAGAATGAAGAAAATAGAAGAACAAGTAAGCATAGAAAAATTGAGAACATCCACCGTGGAAAAGGAAGACAACACATGCAAAATTGAAACCCATAGATGGCATCATTGTTCTAGAAATGGGGATATTGGCTCAGTAATGGCATTACTAATCCAAAGATGGCATCATTGTTCCAGTAATGGCATTACTAATCCAGAGATGGCATCATTGTTCCAGTAATGACATTATTAATCCAGAGATGGCATCATTGTTCCAGTAATGGCATTACTAATTTAGTAATGGCATTACTATGGTTTTTGCCTAAGTTCAACCCCTATAAATCGATCGTCTTCTACGGTGAACAAAGGGATCCCATCTTCTGTGTAAAAAATAAACACCTCTCTATTAGCTTTATTTTTGTTTTATAGGTTGTTTCTTCTTTGTAGAAATATTATTTTCTTTTCTCCATAATGGAGTAATTTTCTTTGGTTGGGATATCAATTGAAGCTTGATAAAGTTTTTATAATGGAAGTCTTGATTTTATTATAATCTTATGTTGGGGTTTTCTCTTTATCATCTTTATACACCAGGATTAACCATAATCTTTATCTTATTTCTTTCAATTCTAATTCTCACGGAGGAGTTGACTCAAATAAGATTATTGATTTAGTAAAAGCTAATCGAAAGAGGTTTTTGCTTACTTGGTGTACTCAACTAAGATACTTCTTGTTTAAATCATTACTTTAGTCGATTAATTACACTAATCGAAAGAGGTGTTATTAATCAATTATTGTTTAATGTCACTGACTGTCAATAAATTAATAAAATAAGCGCGAGTGGTGCTATTAATATATTGTGGTTAAGTGAAGTGGTTGTATTAGAAATAAATGATCATTCTTTGAAGAAGGTCTCTGTTTCACTCTTTATCGATTAACTACACTAATCGAAAGAGGTGTTATTAATTGGTTACTTTTATGTGATTTGGTAGTATTAGAAATAAGCGACCATGTCATTAAACAGAGAAATAATTAATGAAATCTTGATTTTGTTATAATAGTTTTATCTTGCTGATTCAAAGTATCCCAACCTTTATCTTTATTATCTTTTATTTACTTTAAAAATCCATAAAATATTTACTCTACTGTTATTTAAATTTTTAGGACTATTAAACAATTCTCATATCACCAAATTGATTATCTCAAATAGTGACAAAGACAATATATATCTGTAGCCTAGGTGGTTCCAATCTCTGTGGGACGATATCTTAAACTATACTATAATTTGACAGAGTACGAGCATAAAATTATATACGCCCAGAGCTCGTCAGCGATATTAGTGGTAAGATAATAGATGCTAGCTTTAGTGTCAATTTCTTTACTTGCTATATTCCTAGTTTGAGCATGCATTTAGACTAGACTTTGCTATGGCTTCCAAGGCTAAGAGTAATAAATTGTCAAAAGAGGCTTGGCATGAGTCGAATGAGCTTAAAAATGAAGATTGTTATATGAATGAACTTGATAGTGGTTGCTTTTCTGGCCGAGCTTTTGATGTTGGAATCGGAAAAATGTTCTTTATGGATGATTTTGATGCTTGGCTATACCATAAGAGTGTGTATTTTGAGATGAATCATATAGCTCTTGTTCCATTTTCTTGGAAATGTCATACTTGGATCAATGTTGGCTTGGAACTTATTCCGGGTATTGTTTTGCTAGGTACAAATTTGAGGGCGAATTCCTTTAAAGAAGGAGGGAATGATGCGATCCGGATTAGTACTCGAAGCCATGGAGGGCTTGCGCTCAACATCAGGAGCTTTGAATGCTTCAAAAGGGCTTGGAAGCCAAGAATGAAGCCAACAGATTGGCCAAACAAGCAAATGAGAGCTTACTGGAATTTGGTCCAGTGCTATCGTGAGGCAGCAGACTTGATCGTGTAGAAGCAGTCAGCTCAAGCGCGCAATTGCGAGAATATAGAGCGCGATTGCAAGGGACTCATAACATTATTGGACGCAATCGCGAGGTATACAATGGGATCGTGCTGAAACTTCATGTCCCATGGCGTGGTCGCGATATCCAAGGCGCGGTCGTGATGAAGAACGACATGGCCAAATTTTCAGAATTAGCAATAGGGGATATTTAGTCCATTTATCCTTGTAGTTAACTAGCTACTATAAATAGCCTAATTCTAGGGGTTTAGAGTCAGATTTTTAATGATGAATGACTGAGAATACTCTTGTGAGAGTGTGTATGGGTTTTATCCTTTTTCCACTTCTTGGATCTCTCTTGGATTCTCTTCTGTGAGAGACCCATTGGTTGAGTTCTAGTTTCTCTTCCCCCTTGAATATTGATCTTTGACTGTAGTGTCTAAATTAGGGTATTACAATTTGTTTGTAGTGTTCTAATTTACCTATAGTTGTGGGATTTAATTCCTTTTTTTCTTCTATCTATCCTCATATTCCCTTCTATCTTTACTTTGTGTTGTTGATTTTATCGTTGGTAGCTTGTTTTCATAATCTTAGTGTTTAGGATCCTATCAGTATGGGCTTTCTGTGAATATTTTCTTACCACCTTGATTTGAGAGTGAGGGAGAAAAGGAGGAAGTAAGGGTTTTAGGAGATCCCATTCCAGGGTCTCTAGGGTCTCCTATGGTTTCTCCTAAAGCACCCATGGATGATATGCACATGGTAGATGTTAGTGATGGTGATAATGATAGTGTAAGTGACAGTGACATGCCTATTATTGATCTTAAAAATGTGAGGAGTATGAAGAGAAAGATGGAGAAATAGGGTCCTATTGATCCTAAGAAACTTGCTTAAATAAATGTCAGACTTAAGAAAATAAGTGAAAGCTACAAACTTGGGCTTCAAAAAAAAAAGCCAAGGTGAAAGTCCTGAACAGGCTAAAGGAACTATTCCTTCTGTTCAAACTTCTACCACTGGGGTAAGAAGAACTAGGAGTAGTGCAAGGGTTGTTGATGAGATAATGGTTGCAGTTCTTGAGAGAAGTATGAAGGGAAAGCAGAAACATGTACCTGATCCTGCTATTGAAGAGGAGGAGTGGTTGGAAAAGTTCAGGAAGAAATTGTTTCTCTGTCTAAAAAGGGGAATACTTCTCAAAGGAAGTCTGCAAAGACTGATGGGAAGTCTTCTAGTGTTGCTCCTGTTGCCAAAATAACCAGGTCATCTATAAGGAAACTTGTAGATGAGGAAACTGATTCTGAGGAGGATGAGGAGCCTGAGGATAAAAACAGCGAAAACGAGACTGATAAAACTGCACATGATGACTTTGAGAAAAGAAAATTGTTGCTGATCTACAGGAAGAAGGAATGATTTGGTTACTAGAAAAATTGAAAAAGCAGGGATGGAAGGACATGGTCCTTACCATTGGAGGGAAACTGGCCAGAGATGAAGTAGTTGAATTCTTCTTCAAGTGCTCCATTGATGAAGCCAGGGTTACCAGTTCCATTAATGAAAAGGAAATTTTTTTTTGATGCAAAGGAACTGGGTGAGCTTTTACAGCTTCCCTCTGTTCGTTATGACTTCTACATTAAGAGAGAATGGCCTGATTTGACTAACCTTCCCACAACCCTAGAAATAACTTGTAAGTTTGCAGAAAATTCTGATAAAGAAGAACCCAGAGCTGTTGAGGAAAGTGAGATGCACCATCATATTTAGTTGTTATTTGAGTTTGTGAACAAGATCATGTTTCCTAGGCAGGAAAAGAGAGGTATAACAAGCTTTTTGGACCTGGTCCTTATGGAACTTCTTGATTCTAAAAGGCAGATTAATTGGCCTAGGTTTATCATCCATATGATTGAGAGGGCTGTCAAAGGGAAAAAGAAAAATGCTCTCCCATATGAGTTCATTTTGACTGATTTGTTTGAAAAACTTGGTGTTCCTTTGACAAAGGTTGAAAAAGCCACCAAAAAGGAGATGTTTTGGATTGCAACCTTGCTGAGTTGTGATGTGGCTGTACAGGCTGAGCCCGTTGCAGCTGGGACTACTACAGGTCCTTTGAACAACAAAGTTAGGTTGCTAAGGCAACAAATAGGGATGCAGGCTGCTGAATTAGGCGTTTGGAGGAGGAAACGGATTTTTAGAAGGCTGAGGTAGTGAAGGCCAAGGAGGTAAATGAGGGGATTCTCAAACAAATGTTTGATATGCTTCAGAGCAAATCTCAACCACCTGGTCCTTCCAATCCATGATCAACTAAACCATAGCCATTCTTTTTGTCCAGTGGGATTTAGCTTAGTTTTAGGGCCTTAGGCCTTTTTTTTCTAGTCTTTGAATAATGTTGGAGTATTTGCTAGATGTTTGTTCGCCTGGTTGATATCTTTTGCTTATGATAATGTTTCTTCGATGGCTAATATCATTTTAATGCAGTTTGCTTTTGAGTGTTATGTTTTTATTTTGAGTTGCCTCAATGGCTATGTGTTATTTTTCTGTAATGACTAACATAATTCTTACTTATGCAAGTTTTTCAATGATGCCAAAAGGGGGAAGAGTCAGTTGATTTTGATTGTGATATTTATAATTGTTTACAACCTTGTCCTTAATGATAAAGATCTCTTCTAATGTGATTTTGAGATGAAATGATGTTCCAGGTCATTAAGGATATGAGGCACAATCTAAGAGTTTATCATCATCAAAAAGGGAGAAATTGTTAGCTTGGAGTTTTGATTGAAGACTAAGGGACAGATATGTGGACATGTTCCTCTGAGTCTCTGCAGCTGAATAAACAATAATGCAAAATCAATTGAGCAGGAAATTTAATATTATTCTAATTCTGATGTTTATCTTTGATAACTATGCAGGGCTGTACAAGATTGAAAAGATTGCATAAATATTGGGATAAGACTAGAAAGATATCATCTATCCAAGAAAGAGTTCAATTAAGACTCAAACTCTTGAAGATCCTTGCAGTCCTAATTGTGCAAGACTCAGCAAGTTTCCAACTCTATTAATTGAGAAGCATTTCGTGATTTGAAGGCACGCAAAAATACAGAGAGTTTAGAGATAAAGCATTAAAGCAAGTCAATGTTGTATTTGAGCAGACATAAGCTACATGGAACTAAGTGAAGAACCTGTTCCTTAGATTGAGTCTTATTGTTCTTAATCTTAGTTCAACTGTAGTAGGAATTATTGAGATGCACTATTTACTTATTTAGAAATCCTGAAGGAGTACACAATTCAAGTCTAGTTACTTGAAGAAACTTCATCTATTGTGAAAGAGGTCACCATAGGATTAGAGTTAGTCATAGGTTAATAAGAACGAAGTCTTGTAACTAAGTGAGTCTTTCAAATAGTGAAGTTGAAATCCTGCTTGAGGAAGTAGGTCGTGGTTTTTTTATCCCAAGTTGTCGGGGTATTTCCACGCTAAAATTATGTGTTCAATTACTTGTTTACTTATTCCACATTTAACTAACTAAAGGAACACATCTGAGAAACTGGTCCTTAAATTATTAAGTTACAATAAAAATCGGGCATTACACAAATAAACGCGCTTGCAATTTTTACTTTTGCAAAACACTTTTTAAAATAAGCAAGTTTTATAAGTTTGGCCAAACATGCTCTAAGTTGTCGGCATTATCTTTCTTGTATGGTTTCTTTATGAAACCTTCATTTTCCATTAATAAAAATATTTTAATGATTTAGTTCACTTTAAGGTAGAAGTTCTCAAATGCCATGATAGGTTCGATTTTTGAATGATGACATCAACTCTGCATATGCAGGTAGCTTTCAATTTTGACTTGTATTGGATAAAAACCGACGTCACTCAAAAAGGTGACATGTGTCTGCCACGTGGCACAGGCAGAGATTTCCCCGGACAGACATCTAACGGACAGATAACTGGCCAGGCGGTTACCGCGAGCAGGACCAAAGCAGTTACGTAACGCCTCCCCAAATCAACGCAATTTGAATGAATAATTACCTGCTCATGCGCGACTGCTCAATGAATGATCATAAAGGCAACGGTTACACACCCAGCGGTTACGCATCCAACGGTTACATACCCAGCGGTTACAAACCCAACGGATGCCGAGTAAATCTATATATAGCACTCATTTTCGAATCATTGTAACAGACATTCTCTTCTCTATCTACAGTATCAATTCTTTGCTCTTGTTCAATACTGCTCATTATTTATATCGTCGCCCATCTTGTTATCAAGTCTTCAAGTATAATCAATATCGAGGGACCCTCACCAAGATCAAGCGATCTAATACGGTTCCTTCTATCTATTTAATTCGCACTTTAGTCTTATTTATCTTTGATTATTTTGTATTGCTCTCGTATTATCGTGAATTATCATTATATCTCCATCGAAAATCGTGCATATTTTTGTAATCTCGTATTAATGCAATCCTATATTGAAATCGGCTAAAATCTTAATCTAAACTATTGATCGTGACTCCGTAAATACAAATTTAATTGTTGATTGGCCTAAAATCGGATTTAGGTTAAACAATTTGGCGACGACAGTGGGAGCCGGTTAATAGCCTCTATAGGTTAATAGTTTATCTTGTTCCTGCGTTATATCCTTTCCTGTCAATCTTTGTTTGTGACTAACATGGCAGAAAGCGATTTACAAAGAACTATGGTGGGCGGAAGTCAGGTACGTACTCCTCCATCAAGCCCTAATTATTCTCCAGACTACTCTTCCGATGGGCAAGAACATTCTTCCCGAGGACCAAGTAGGTAACGGAATAGGCCCGAACACTCTCAGAGCAGAAGCCCGCCTAGGAGACGACGCCATAGAAGTCTCTCCCCAGATCAAAGGAATCTCCAGGAAACAATCTTTGAATTCATGCAACAACAAGCGGAGGTCAGTAGGGGAATAAACGAGGCGATCAGTTCTCTCCGAGGGCAAATCCCATCAGTTCCAGGGACTAATCCTGCAGCCCAAGGTCGAGATGTTCCTTCTTCACATACTTCAAGGAAGATGGAGAACAAAATGCGGCCAACAACGGAGGAACCATAGATCCGGAAACCCAAGCAAATCAAAACCAAAATGAAGGGTCTGTGGTATCCACTGAAATGAGTGTCATCGTGGAGGCACTCACCAAGCAATTCAAAGAGAGCCAGGAAGCGCTTCAAAAGTCTCTCCACGAGAGAATTGATCAGATACCGGGCGCTCTGCCCACATTGAAGAAAATTGTCGTTCAACGATACTCGCAAACGCCTTGGAAGAAAGAAGCAGCGCCAAAGGCGATACCAAAAACGTTCAAGATGCCAAACATTCCGAGATATCATGGGACGGCTGACCCCAGTGATCATCTCATGATGTTTGGCAATTTTATAAAAGTAAGTGATCGCACCGATGAGGAGACCGAATCAGTGCAATTGAAGAAATTCGTGGAGACCTTAGTGGATGGAGCTCTACGATGGTACTCAATGTTGCCACCAAACTCCGTTGGGTCCTTCGCAGAGATGGCTGAATTGTTCGTGAAAGCCCACACAGCCGCCCAGAAGACGGAAACTCGCGTGGAAGACATCTTTGAGATCAAGCAGAAACCCGGAGAGCCTCTTCGAAGATATGTGGACCGTTTCCAACGGGAACACATGTTGTTGCCCAAGGTACCAGACAGATGGGCGGCCATTGCGTTCACAAATAGCTTGGATGTCAAAAGTTTAGAGGCTACGTGCAGGCTATACGAATCTCTTCGCGAATTCCCAGCAGCCAATTGGTCAGATGTCTACAATCGCTACAACTCCAAGGTACGCATTGATGAAGACAAGCTGATAAGAACTAGCGCCCAAGGAAAGAGTCAATCACGGAGCGGTGGCTCTGGCGGGAAGATGGAATTAGAAAGGTCAGATGTACGTTACGAGCCGTACCCTGACCGATCACGCAACAATTCCAAAGGGCGCGGTCGCAATAACAAAGGGCTAGCACGAGGAGATGATTCAGAGTCAAATGCTCGGGGAGCCCCAAGTCTACCAATCTTTAACGTAGAAACGACTGAACTGATTGCAGCCCTCAAAGATATGGGCGAAAAGGTCAAATAGCCGAAAGACATGAACACCGATCCAAGTAAGAGAAATCAGGACCTTTAGTGAGAATTTCATCGCGACCACAGTCATACCACCGAAGATTGCAAGGCCTTAAAATACGAGGTCGCACATCTATTAAAATAGGGATTCCTGAAGGAGCTTCTAACCGAAAAGGGAAAGCAAACTCATGCAAAGGCTCAGCAAAACAAATCTGGCCCTTCACGAGCATCTTCCCCAAAGAAAACAGTTAACGTTATTTCGGGCGGGACCGAAGTTGACTCCGTTGTTTTCACAGCGAAGAAATACGCAAAGGTCTCTATCACACAGACCAAGCGTCCACAGCCAAACGAAATGATAACGTTTGAAGATTCGGATACGAATGGCTTGCAATTCCTACATGTCGATGCACTGGTCATAACATTGCGCGTGGCCGAGTATGATATCAAAAGAGTGCTCGTTGATGCGGGCAGCTCTGCAAACATCATTCAATCACAAGTTGTCAAGGAGATGCAACTAATGGAGAAGATCGTGCCAGTATCGCGAGTTCTCTCCGGCTTTAACAACTCAAGTGAGAAGACCATTGGCGAGATTACTCTCACAACTCTTGTCGAAGAGGTAGCAAACGAGACGGTGTTCCAAATTGTCAACGGAGACATAGCCTACAACATTATCTTTGGGAGACCATGGATCCACGAAATGTAGGCTGTTCCCTCCATATATCATCAGGTATTGAAATTCCCATCAGAATGGGGAATACGTGAGATACGAGGAGAGCAACGCTCTGCTCGAGACTACTATTCGGTAGCCCTCAAGTTGCCCGAGGAAAGCAAATAGCAATTGCAGCAACCGGGATCTGATGCAGCAAGTGAAGAAGAAAAGTACGAGGTCCCGGAATTTATCACAAAGCTAGAAGCACGGGAAAATTATACTCCGACCGTGAAATCTTTGGAACCAGAAGAACTGTTCGCGGACATGCCGGAGCGGAAGGTCTACTTAGGGACAGAATTAAATGAACGCCTACGAGGAGATATCCTCCAATTCCTCAAGGAGCGGCACACGACGTTCGCTTGGTCGCATGCAGATATGACGGGTATTCCCAGACATTATCTCTCACAAGTTGAACGTTGACCCGTACCACCGTCCGCTAAAGCAGAAGAAGCGCCCCCAGGGAGCTTTTCGAAATCAAATCATAAACGATGAGGTTGATCGACTGCTGAAGATTGGATCTGTACGCGAAGTTAAATATCCAGACTGGTTAGCCAACGTGGTCGTTGTGGCAAAGAAAAATGGGAAATGGCGAGTTTGCATTGACTTCACTGATTTGAACAAAGCCTGTCCGAAGGACTCATATCCACTTCCCCAGATAGATCAGTTAATTGATGCAACCGCCGGGCACGAGGTGCGCACCTTCCTTGATGCGTATTCAGGGTACAATCAAATATTGATTGACCCCAACGATCAGGAAAAAACGTCATTCATAACGTGCAGAGGAACGTATTTCTACAAAGTCATGCCGTTTGGATTAAAGAATGCAGGTGCAACCTATCAGCGATTGGTCAATCGTATGTTCCACGACCATATCGGTAAGACCGTGGAAGTATACATTGACGACATGCTGATCAAGTCAAAACGGGCAGAAGACCACCTGGCACATTTGAAGGAAGCCTTCCAAATACTTGACCAATACAATATGAAGCTTAATCCAGAGAAGTGCGCATTTGGAGTCGGTTCAGGAAAGTTCCTAGGCTTCGTCGTCTCTCAGCGCAAAATTGAAGTCAATCCTGCTCAAATCAGAGCAATTGAGTCAATTCCAGACGTGCTACACAACTGGAAAGACATCATGAAATTGTCTGGAAGGGTGGCCGCCTTGCGCAGGTTTATATCCCGTTCATCCGACCGGTGCAAAAGTTTCTTCGATGTTCTGAAGCAGAACAAGGAATTCAATTGAACTCCTGAATGTCAACAAGCGCTGAGGGATCTGAAAAAATATCTATACAATCCACCACTACTCTCTACGCCTCAACACGAGGTGCAGTTGTTAATCTACTTGGCGGTCTCAGAGTCTTCGGTAAGCGCAGTTTTGGTTCGAGAAGAAAAAGGTATGCAACTTCCCATTTATTACATTAGTAAAGCTCTAATTGATGCGGAAACACGTTACCAACCCTTAGAAAAATTGGCTTTAGCACTCGTAACTGCTGCCTGTAAATTACGCCCTTATTTTCAAGGTCATTCAATAGTTGTAGTAACAACCTTTCCTTTACGCAATGTTTTGCATAAGCCCGAATTCTCGGGAAGGTTGGTTAAATGGGCTCTAGAGTTAAGCGAATTTTACATTACCTACCAACCCTGGGTAGCAATTAAGTCACAAGCCCTGGCAGACTTCGTAGCAGACTTTAGCGCTAATATATATCCTGAGGCAGAAAAAGATGCAATTATCTATACTGGGCAGGCCCCTGGCGTGTGGACCCTATTCACTGATGGCTCCTCGAGCGTCAAAGGGTCCGGTCTTGGACTGGTTCTTGTCACCCCCGTCCGGAGAAACCGTCAGGCAGGCCATCAAGTGCCCGTTTATATATTACTAACAATGAGGCCGAATATGAGGCCGTAATTGCAGGATTGGAATTAGCCCGAAGCTATGGAGCAAACATTATCAAACTCAAGAGTAACTCTCAACTAGTAGTCAACCAGGTGACCGGAGGTTTCATTGCACGGGAATCCAGAATGCAGTGTACCTTACCCATGTGAAAGAACTTTTGGCCCAGTTCGACGAATGGGAAGTGCTCCAAATTCCACGAGAAGAAAACCATAAAGCAGACGCCCTGGCGAATTTAGGGTCAGTAGCAGAAATTGGGGCAGCCAGCTCCTCGGCTGTCATTCAACTCCTCTGTACGACCATAGATCGAGAAAAGTTTGAAGTTAATGCTATAAACGCAACTTGAGACTGGCGAAATGAAATCACGAACTATATTCTTCATGGAACTCTGCCTGATGACGCGAAAGCTGCCTACAAACTCAGAATAAAAGTTGCTCGATATACAATCGTCAACGGCGATCTTTACCGCAGGATGTTCGCAGGGCCCCTTACCAAGTGCCTGGGTCCAAATCAGATCAACTACGTGATGCGAGAGGTCCACGAAGGTTGCTGTGGTAATCATTCTGGGGGCAAAGCGTTAGCGTGCAAATTGATCCGCGCCGAATATGGGATAAGATGGAGAAAGATACAAACGAGTTTGTCAAGAAATGCGATAAATGTCAAAGGGTTGCGCATCTTCTCCATCAACCGGCAGAACTGCTCCACTCAATAATTTCCCCGTGGCCATTCTTGAAATGGAGAATGGACATAGTAAGTCCTCTTCCTGCTGCGCCAAGAGGGGTACGTTTCTTGCTAATCATCACCGATTACTTCACCAAATGGGTCGAAGCGGCAACATATGCAAAGATACGACAAACAGAGGTAATTGACTTCCTCTGGCGGTATGTCGTGTGTCGCTTTGGAGCACCTAAGGAGATAGTCATGGATAATGGTCCACAATTCATCGGCCAGAAAGTGACCAGGTTCCTTGACGACTTACACATCAAAAGGATTACCTCTTCTCCATATCATCCGGTTGCCAACGGGCAGGCAGAGTCAACAAACAAAATAATCATTGAATCTCTCAAGAAGCGCCTCGAGCAGGCCAAGGGATGTTGGGTAGAAGAACTGCCTGACATACTATCGGCTTATCGCACTACAATAAAAATGAGTACAGGAGAAACACCTTACTCGTTGGTATACGGCGCAGATGCTCTAATCCCAGTTGAAATTGGAGAGCCAAGTCTACGGTACGCACATGCTACCGAGGAATCCAACTCACTCAATCTTTCCGAAGAATTAGATCTCCTCGAAGAGCGACGGGAACTAGCGCTCGTACGAGTAGTCGCCCAGAAGGAACGAATCAAACAATACTATAATCGGGGACTACGTGTGTAATCACATAATTTTGGCACCAAATTCCTAAAATTTGCTCAGATAGCCTTGATAATTTTATATCAATTTTTGTCAAATTTTCCTAAAATTTTGTCTTTTATTTTAACTAAAATTATCATTAATTGGGAATAAAAATATGAAAATACCAAAAATTACTTGTTATGTGTGTTTAGCTTTGATTCTATATTTCAATTGTGATAGTATTGCAAAATTATGTGGTTTTAATTTTAGTTGTGTGTGTGTTTTAATCAAGTCAGGACATTTTAATGGCCATATATGAAAATAATAGCCCAACAATTATGATCCATCAGCCCACACCTAAGTCTTGAAGCCCATACCCATCTCTACTTTCAATCCTAGCCATTAGTTTCTAATTGATCTAATGGCTCTAATCTTTCCTCCATTTCCCCTTATAAACCTTCAAAAATCCTCATTTTCTCCTCATTCCTTCATAAGCCTCTTTGGCTTGGGGATATGCTGGCCAAATTTACACTCCCCACCGGAGACAATCAGCCACCACTCCACCACCGCGGATCCGCCGCACGCAGCCAGCTACCGCCGCAGGACCACCGCCTTCCGGTGGTCGGAAAATTACAAATTATACCTTTCCGGAAAGCTTTCGAGCTCTTCTTTCCATTTCTACCACTATTTTCTCTAAATTCTCAACCGTTTGGCGCAGATCTGGCCTGAAAGTTTCGGTCAACTCAACTCCGGCGTACCTTCGACTTTTTCCGGTAAGTTTTAGCTTTTCCCTCTTCCTCTCACCCTCCTCTTTCACCTCTTGTACCCGGTTTCCCAAAAATCCCTCCCCTTTTGCCCGTTTTCTCTTCATCCGTTTCTCTTCTTCTTATTATTTTTTCTTTTGTTATGTTGTCATTGGAGGGGCTGTGATGTTTTTGTTTGATGATGGTCTTGTTTGGGGTCATGTTGGTGGCTGTGATGATTATGTTGGGGTGGAGGGGCTGTTATGTTGATCGATTAGGCAGCGGGTCGAGGGGTTTGGTGTTTGGTGTTTGACATGTAGCGACAATGGGAGTTGAGAATGGTGTAGAAGGCTGTTGCTCGTGTAGGTTGATTTAGGGAAGCAGCAGTGGTGCGGAGGCTGTAACCTCTTGGTATTGGAGGAAGCAAGACAGTGGTGGTGATGCCTTGATGACAAGGCAAGGCAGCGGCGCGGTGTGTTGACATAGTTGCTGGTTGTTTTGACGGGTTAGAAACCTGGAAAATCTCTGTTTATTTTAGATCATGTTGTTTAACATAATGAAATTTGCTTAGCTTCTAGGCAAATAAATTTAGTGTAACTTTGAGGTGTAGAATCAATATGTGTGTGCGTGTGTAATTGTTCAGCAAATATATTCTTGTTCACAGTGTTAAGCATAATAGTAGTTCTTGTCATTAATTGGTGAAGTATCCATTCTTGTTAGTATCATGTTATGAGTTTTATTTTATTTTACATGAAACAAAAGATCATCGTATCAATGTTTATCGTGTCAGCATCTTAGTATGAAACTTATAGCTTGAAGTTTAAGTGTGGTTTCATTTATGAAATGGTTTGGTTTGTTTAAATATGAAATCTCTTTAAAAAATGTTGTCTGGTGTCTTCTCCTCTTTGAATTTGGTGGTGAGTTGGAGTCCAAAAGTGTGAAGTTGCTTAAATGTTCTTTTAGTACTAGTATATATATTAGTATGTTAATTAATCTTTAGGAATAATATTGGGGCTGTAGGAAATTAAGAGTTCATGAAAAGGGGTATTGGATAGTTTAAGTTCTAAAACTTAGATATTTTGTTAGGAAAAAATGTGTCAAAAAGTAAAAAAAATAAGGTACAATGCGGCAGCAAAGAGATAGGATTTTCACATGGGTTTGTGTACCTTTTTCTGAAAAAGTAAGTCTTGTTCACATGGGTCCTTGTACTCTTTTATGAAAAGTAAAATGTGAGCACATGGGTGTGTCCTTTTCACCCATTTACACTCCTCTACTCTATTTAAGAGAGTTTTTACTCTCACTCTGGAGGGGGCAACATCTGAAACTTCAATCCTCTCTCTAAAAAAAAAAATAGATCTGGAGAATACTTCACTAAGATCTGAAAACACTACTCTTTCATTCTCCAAAAACACAACATATTCAGATTTGAAGGATAGAGAGAAAGTGAGAAAAATAGTGTTAAAATAGAGTCTTGAGTATTAAAAGAAAGAATGAGTCTTTGGAAATTTTTATCTTCTAAGTCTAAGGTTTAAAGTAGAATTATGAAGGGTTTTTGGTCACTGCTCGTTGCTTGCTGCTGTTGTATCCATGTTGTGCTTGGATTTTTGGATTTGTCATCACTTTCTTCTCCTTGCTTAAGAAACCTGTACACTAGGTATTTTTCCTTTAAGCTTCCTTATATTACAATATGTTGGTCATGTTTCAAAGCCCAAATGTTAAAAAAAAATGGGATCATTTATAATGCTATGTATTTCTGGATGTTATCGTTTGCTTGTTAATTTCAAAGAAACTCAAACTTGAAATTTTGGCCGTGTTAATAGTTCCGAGCTTTGCAAGGTAAAATATTTTTCATGACATGTTTTAGCGTCAGCCGTCTGTATGATAATAAACTAGACTTAAAATATAAATGACTTGTGTAATAAATGGACAAAGTTTGAAACAAATAGGCAAATGAGGTTTTGAGTGCAAATAAATGATAAAAGGATAGGATCCTTGACGTCTTGAGACAGTAAGTAAACTTTAGGATTCTAGAACAATTTGACTCCAGCTTGAAATCCAATTGATTAACAAAAAATTGAATTGTCCTATATCAAAGTTGAATAGGCAAACTATTTGGAAAACCATGTCTATTATTTAAAAAAAAAGAGAAAAAATTGCAACCAATAAGTAGAACTGAAGCTTCAAGTTCGGGGGTTTTTGGACCCATAACCAATTGCTTCCATAAAAGATATGTTAGATTGGGCTTATTTAAGTGTTGAAACTAAATACTATACAATTAATGTTTTATGTAAATATTGGACATATTTGTTTAACATAATTAGGCAATATTATAAATATGATTTGTGATCTATTTATTAAGCTAAAAAAAAAACTAAATTGATTTAAATTAATTCTAAATTAATTATTATTTTGAAGTTTAATTAAATTCTTTTAAAGATAGACCAATCCTTTGTAAGGTTTGAAATGCACAATACATTTTATTTATTCCGAATCAAAGCGCAAATTCGTCCAGTCCTCTGTGAGGTTGGAAAAGAATGATACGCTTTTAATTTTCTTAATCAAAGTATAAATTCAAATTAACGGCAAAAGATAACAACCATATTTAATAAATTAAAATTGCGACAATAAAGCAACTGTGCTTGGCACATGACTCGAGGTTGCCTAATACCTTCCCGAGAGTCAACTGAGAACCTTACCCGAATCTCTAACGCAGACCATTAGACGAGTCAGAGGTGTTCCAAGGTACCTTTTGGTGACTTGGCACACCTTAAACTATGTCAAGTGGCGGCTCCGAGTTTCTATAAATAATTTTGTACCTTTTTGAACACCAGTCACGAGCCTTTAAATAATAAACCCACTCGTTTAGTTAATTTTTTAGGGCGTGACAGCTTTGGCGACTCCGCCGGGGAAATTAGTGAAAACTAGAATCTCCGGCTTTGATAAAATTTTCGCATGTTTTAATTTATTAAATATTTGGTTGTTATATTCTTGCGGTTATCACATGAAAAGTTGAATGTTACTGCTTTGATATTTATGTGAACTGTATATAAATTGTTTTCCTCCGCAACTATCTGAGTCACTGAAACACACGCACAGGTGCACTTACCAGATTTCTTGTGGCATCTGGGACTTTCTTACTAAATTGCCCATGATTTAGGAGGAAGGCGTGACGAGGTTTTAGGCCGGACACACTGTCTCCGGATGGCCTTGATGCGCTTTCCGCCCGGTTTGTCCACCGGGTTTTTTCAGCCAATCTAGACACTGAGTCTGTTGTGTCACCTTGAGTTAAACCTTTAGGCCCAATTATCTGCATCATATTTGACTTAATGAGGTGCGGTACACCGCTACTGCACTCGTCTAGGCTGTGACCCCTTGGTGTCAAGATGGGCCCGTGTCCCGAAAAGACACATTATTGGCATCTTATGTGTTGCATTTATTGTAGAAAGAGGGTTGTTATGCTGACCGATCACCGGGGGTGGGTGTTAAATTTTGAAAAAAAAAAGAGTGAAAAAAAGAAAAATGGGTTTAGTCCCGTGTCTCAAAATATCTTTAGTTGTCATTTTACGCCGTTATAATGGCGAATTTTTTTAAGAACTTTTAGAGTCTAATTTTGTGTCCGAGTTTGATCTCAAGTATTAGAAAATATTTTGTCATAGTTTTGTACCGTTATAGTTTTGTGCCGGTATAATGGCGAAACTTTGGGACCCTTTTGTCTTTGAGTCTGTGTCCAAGTCAAGTTCATATTTTTGGAAAGTAATTTATCGGGGTTTTACGCCGTCATAATGGCCAATTTTTGTATCCCAATTTTTGCATCTAATTCGTGTAATATTTCGTGTCTTTGTATCGTCATAATGGCCAAATTTCGTAAATACTCTAAAGATCCTTTTTTTCGAATTAGATCAAAGAGTTTGTTTCAAAAAAAATGTGTCCATCTTTGTATTGCCGTAACGTCCGATTTTGGAGTCACCTTTCGTATAAAATAGTTCGTTTCATAATCCGTTTTTAAGTTCCGTTTCAAATCTCCGATTAAAAAAAAATGTTGTTTTAGGGTCCCGCTTTATTTTGTTTTGTTTAAAGTCAAGTCAGGGTACAGACGATAAATTGTATCTAGCTAACTTGTATTTTGTGTCGATCCTCGTGGAGTAATCTGACTCCGCTAAAATGTCGAGTCCCATTATTTTCATCGTCTGGGTGTACCCGCCCAATATGTCAGTTTGTATATATCTTTGACTCGTGCATCATGTCAAGTATTTTATTTTGAGTTTGTCTCGTGTAGTTTGTCTAAATTACGTTTGTTGAGTCAGAAAATAGGAAAAAATATATATATAATAATCATCCAAGTTCGTCCTTGTGCTGATTACGTATCAGTTACAATTTTGTTCTAATTTTGATCAAGGCAAATAAGCAATCTTTCGGGGATACGATCGGTGCACTCGGCTTACGCCGTTAACCATTTCGGGATGACGCATAACAACCTTAGGCTGCAATCTGTGTTTCTTTTGTGCTAACCTTTTTGGTTCATTTAGCTTGAGTAACTGCCGTGCTGGCCCCACGTTCCTATTCCCCCAGAATCAAGGGACCACTGCCTGTTCCAGAAGTGGTTGAAGCACCTCTTCAGGAAAACACTCCAACAACGATGGCCGAGGAAACTGAGAACACTGAGCTGGTTCGTTTGGCTGAGCAACAGGCTAAGATGGCCGAGGACTTCACGGCTATGAAAGAAATGATGACGCAGCTGGTTCGTAACTTGGAAGCAGTTAAGGCATCTCCTGTTCCGCCAGGTGCTGCTGGTTTCATGGCAAATACTCAGCCACCAGGGCAAGGGCAATCCACAGTGGCAGGAGACCCCCGTTACCCTCTAGGATTTGGTCCATATACGGCAACTGACAATGCAGCCGGACCCTCTACTGTACAACTTGGGGCACAATTCTCACAGCATGGACAGCATGGCCAACCCCAAGTTCCTGCCACAATATTCACCGTTCCTGCAGGACATACTTTGCAAAGATCGAACAGTGACCCACAGTTAAGGGCCCGTGATCAACAATTTGACCAAGCTCAGGGTAATGTGTGCCGCCAAATCGGGTCGTATGATCAGGGACACCACCCAGAATCACATTCTGATATCGAAAGGTTGGGAAAGACAGAAGAGAATGATTTTGCTCGGAAGTTGAAAAGCTTGGAGCAAACTGTGAAAAACATACAAGGTCAAGGGAGTAAAATCAATGTATCATACAAAGACATGTGTTTGTTCCCTCATGTGCCATTGCTTGAAGGCTTTATTGTGCCAAAATTTGATCTGTACATTGGACAAAGTGATCCAAGGATCCACATGAAGATCTACCTTAACAAAATGAGGGGCATTGAGAAGGATGAATTGTTGATGGCATACTTTGCTGACAGTTTGGGAGGATCGGCAACAGAATGGTTTGTGCAACAAGATGTTTCGAAGTGGGTCACCTTTGATGACATGGCCGGCACTTTTCTAAACCATTATGCTTACAAAATGGAGGCTGCTCCTGATCGTTCTTCCTTGAAGACGATCACAAAGAAACCAAGTGAAAGTTTCAGAGAGTATGCTTACAGGTGGCGCGAACAAGCGGCTCGTGTGAGCCCTTTGATCCCAGATGATAAAATGGTCGTAGAGTTCGTCGAAGTGCTCGATGAAACATACTACCAAGCGATGGCCTCTGGCATTGGGAAGCACTTCAGTGAAGCAGTAAGAATTGGTGAAATGATTGATAGAGGAATCAAGACTGGAAAGATTGTCAGCCAAACAGCTTTGCGAGCTCAGGCAGGAGCCTTGGGGAAGAAGAATCAAGATGATGTAGCCATGGTGGGTTCGGGTTCACAAAAGTGGAGCGAGAAAAAATACAATCAAACCCACTCATACCGAGCTCCACAAGTACACCCTCCACAACACTACTACACCCCACAAAATCTGCAGTATTTTGTCCCTCCACCCCAATACTTAATCATACAGCGCAGTCATATGCTCCAACATCATCTTATCCGCAATGGCGCACTCCAGCCTCACATCCTATATATCCTATTCACCAAGCTCCACATAACCAATTCCACTCTCCACCGAACCTTCCCCCACCGGCCAAGAGGTCCTCCAGGCTTTCACCCAAAGGTTGAGTATAAAAAGGTGCATCAAGAGAAAAAGAATGAGTTCACACCAATTGGAGAATCTTATGCCGAACTTTTTCAGAAGTTGCAAGATTTGGACATACTGAAACCGATCAATGGAGGAATGCATCCTAGGGATAGGATTGACGACTCTTGTCAATGTGCTTACCATTCAGGTGCACCAGAGCATGACACTGAGGATTTCCATTTTCTCAAGAAGGATATCCAAGCTTTGATTGATAACGGTCAGATTCAAGTTGAGGGTTCAGATGCACCAGATATAAATCGGAACTCATTGCCTGTCTGTGATGATGTGCATATGGTGGGTACGGTGGATGTAGAAGATTTGAGAGCTGAATCTGCAATGCCAATAGTACCTGTTGGTGATGTGTCAATTTGGGCTAACCAAATGCTTGTGACTGTGAACTGTGTTCCTGAAATCGAGCTTGGGGTAGCAGAAAGAGTAAGAGGTGGTGAAATGAAGAAGACGAACATGTCTCTTGAGAAGCCAATTCCAAATCTTACTCGGTCATTCATCAGCCCCAAAGAAGTGAAGTCCACCTTGATGGGACTTGGAGAAAATAAAGAAAAGAGGAAGAAATTGCCAGATTCAGGTGCATCCTTGTGAAGGGCTCAACAACGCATGAAAAGCAGGAAAACTATCCCTGACTTGCAATTGAGTGACTGTGAAATGTTGTAGCTTGTTTTGCTAATCTTTCTGTGTACTTGGTTATTTAAGGGTTGTAATCCAAGTGCATTATTTTGCTTATTTTGATGTTCAAACCCTTTTGTCTTTAATTAAATTAAAAGCGAGATCTTTTTCTGGTCTCGACATTATTTCTTTTATTTTCTTTCTTGGTCTTTTTTTCTTAGTATTCTGTCTTATGTTTTGTCGGCCTTAATAACATGACATGCGTGCGGAATTTACGTCTTGATCCAAACACGTGTTCTGACATTTTGAGCTATCTGAGTAGTAAAAAGGGATAAAAGAGGGAACGAAATAAGTTGGGAATTAATCTGTAGTCATCCGATAAGGGAGATCGGTGAGAAGTTCAAAATCGTGCACGGTCGCTTCGACCGAATTTGAAATACCAGTTTTGAGAACCATCAGTGAAGCAGAAGTCGATGACACGCGTGGATAAGTCTAGATCAATTCTTTGAATCATTATTTGTGCGAGGCATTCTCGGGTCGGGATGACGAACGACTTTCGTTTCTGCTACCCAAACACAATACCAATTTTCTAGCCCTTTGAGCCTTGAGTATTTTTCTTTGACTACCCTCCTTTGGAATCAATGTGATTGAAATTGGAAAAAATGAAAAAAAAAAAAAAGAGAAAAAAAAATTTGAAAAAGAAACAAGAAAATCTACCTCTGTGGTAGAGCTACGTCTGACCTGATTCCTCTCAAAAGGATACGTAGGCAACCATTCAGGTGCGGTCATAACAGGGAAAAGTTTATTTTTTTCCCTGTTCACATTGACGCAAAAATTGCCTCCAAGTTTGCGGCCAACGTCTAAAGAAATTTTGTTCCCCATTCTATGCTAAACTGGGGCAGAAGTTTGTTTTTACTTTATTTTTTATAAAAACAAAATAAAAACAAACTTCTATTTTATCATACCATATATTCATCTGTTTCATGAGATGTTTGGTATATCACTCTCGAAGTCAAGGAAAAAACTCAAAACACCCCAGTTTAGGATAAACTGGGGCATAAAAAAATAAAAAAAGAGAAAGAGGAGAAAGTCAACATCTTTTTTCTTTCATATGTGTTCATCTCGGGAGATAATCTCAATATTCCCTATGTTTTCATATTAGAAAATTCAAAAGATAATTCCTCGGTTTCATTAAACCGGGGCTACAGTTTGTTGTTATTTTAAAATAAATGATTCCAAGGGTTGTATCATTCACCAAGTCATTTCATAAGATGCTTTCATACCGCTTTTCAAACTAAAGAGAAAAAAAGAAAAAAAAAAAGAGAAAAAAAAGAAGAGAAATAATCCCTAATTTGCCTAAACTGGGGGAAATAAGTTTGTTTTATTTTCAAAAAGCGGTGATTTCATAGTTTGTGATATTCATCTAATCGTCTCATGAGATGTTTCTGAGCTTTTATGTTGAATCCCTATCTTCATAGCCTAACCAAATCCAATGTTACAATCCAAATAAAGACCCTTCTGACCGATCATTGAGAATGTCAAGCCGAGTAGGGTGTCAAGGGATAAGTTCCACACTATAAAGTCGCATTCTTATAAGCCGACAATCGCATTTAGGAGCTGGGAGCACCAAGGTCATTAAAGGAGAAATTCTCTGGGGAATCAAGATAAATGCCAAAATTGAAGAAAGGAAGGAAAGACGGGGTCGAGCAGCAAGGAAAGATGGGAGGTCGATTGGGAAAGAGCGAAAAAATGAAAGAAATGAAATGAAAAAAAGGAAAAAAATGAAGTCTTGTCGGTGAAAACCTGAAAAGGCGCTGCAAGGCAATAGTGAGTTAAAAGAACAAAGAGAGAGGTTAGTTGGTGAAAACCCGAAAGGGCACTACTAGTCGAATGAGGGTTTTGGAAATCAACATCAAGTTCGGGTTGAGCAAAGTTTTCAAACTGGGGCAAGTTTAGGGATAGACCGGGTGAATGGATCAAGAGTTGATTCTAATTGCATGTCATGTTTTACTAAGGTTGTCGTTTCACCTCCAAATAAGTTTCTTCTATCTACTAGGGACATCTTTCATTTGATGTCTCCTTCTGAGTTTCTTCACTTTCCTTTTCATTTATTTCTTTCTCATTATTTTCGGGCATTCAGAAAGGTTTGCAAAACTTGTCTACAAGTTTCAGCTGTACCAGAAAAGTCGGGAATGAGAGCCTAGCACCGAGATTATACCATGAAGATCACTAGGAATGCTTTGTTATTTCTACAAAGGTGTGACCAAAGACCGAGATGTGAACTTGGTCGGGAAGTGTGAAAACACAACTACATCAAGTCAGTTGCTCGTCGGGGACAAACTTGAAAAGCAGAAAAAGAAATAAAGAAAGAAATCAGGGACCATCTGAGCAGGGAGCCGTGGTTTTCAACTTTCAAGACAAGAACCATTGAGATAATGGGATAGAATTTTCAACTTTAAACACAAGACCCATTGGGATGATGGGATTCAAGTTTCAACGCAAGACCCGTTGGGATAATGGGATTCCTCTTCAAGAACAAGACCCATCAGAGTGATGGTTTTCAATTTTCAGAAGAAGCAAGACCCATCAGAGTGATGGTTTTCAATTTCCAGTATAAGCAAAACCCATCAGGGGTGATGGTTTCTAATTTTCAACAAAAAAGCAAGACCCATCAGAGTGATGGTTTTCAATTTTCGGAAGAAGCAAGACCCATCAGAGTGATGGTTTCCAATTTCCAGCGTAAGCAAGACCCATCAGGATGATGGTTTCTAATTTTCAACAAAAAACAAGACCCATCAGAGTAATGGTTTTCAATTTCCAGAAGAAGCAAGACTCATCAGAGTGATGGTTTTCAATTTCCAGCATAAGCAAGATCCATCAGAGTGATGGTTTTCAATTTTCAGAACAAAATCCATCAGAGTGATGATTTCCAATTTCCAGTTGAAGTAAGACCAATCAGAGTGATGGCTTTTATTTCTAACAAGAGCAAGACCCATCAGAGTGATGGTTTTAAATTCTAGCAAGAGCAAGACCCATCAGAGTGATGGTTTTAAATTCCAACAAGAGCAAGACCCATCAGAGTGATGGTTTTCAGAAGAAGCAAGACCCATCAGAGTGATGGTTTTCAATTCTCAACAGAAGCAAGACCCATTAGAGAGATGGTTTTAATTTTCAGCAAAAGCAAGACCCATCAGAGTGATGGTTTTCATTTCAGTAAGAAAAAGACCCACCAGAGTGGTGGTTCCAGTTTTACATTCAAGTTAAAATCCATCAAAGCGGCAATTTTACTTTCAAGTCAAAGCCCGTCAAAGCGCCAATTTCTACTTTCAAGTCAGAGCCCATCAAAGCGGCAATTTTACTTTCAAGCCAAAGGCCGTCAAAGCGGCAGTTTCAACTTTAGAGGCAAAGCCCGCCCGAGCGGCAATTTCAAGTTTTCAAGACTACTTATGTAGTGAGAGCTTCAGACCAGTTCATCAGCTTGGAAAGCATGAAGAGTAGTCTAGGAATTGTAATTTTACATTTTTTCTTGTATTTCCATTCCTTGTAAAGCAACGACCACCAGCAAGTGACCAATAATCAGCAATGACAGCCTTTCAGTGCTTAAGAGTGTTTAGTATAAGCCCCAAGTGTGTCTAGAAGAGTCTCTAGTTTTTCCTAGTAGTCTAGAGTGTCTAGCATTGTCCTAGTAGTCTAGAGTGTCTAGTGTTGTCTTAGTAAGTCTAGAAGAGTCTAGTTGTCTGTTTGAATGCGGTAGTCCCGGCTACCGCACGTAAGGAACTACACTGACCTGATTCCTTAGTCCGGGGATATGTAGGTAACCTTGTTCTCGGTTAGAACCGAAATTCGAGGTACGGTCACCATTTTGGCAAGCATGCTCTCGCCTAGAAACGAAAAGACAAAATTAGTTGTCGATTACTTCTTTGTCCGAAAACTCTTCGTGTTCCTGAACAAAGAGGGGCAGCTGTAATCACATAATTTTGGCACCAAATTCCAAAAATTTGCTCAGATAGCCTTGATAATTTCATATCAATTTTTATCAAATTTTCCTAAAATTTTGTCTTTTATTTTAACTAAAATTATCATTAATTGGGAATAAAAATATGAAAATACCAAAAATTACTTGTTATGTGTGTTTAGCTTTGATTCTATATTTCAATTGTGATAGTATTGCAAAATTATGTGGTTTTAATTTTAGTTGTGTGTGTATTTTAATCAAGTCAGGACATTTTAATGGACATATATGAAAATAATAGCCCAACAATTATGGTCCATCAGCCCACACCTAAGTCTTGAAGCCCATACCCATCTCTACTTTCAATCCTAGCCATTAGTTTCTAATTGATCTAATGGCTCTCATCTTTCCTCCATTTCCCCTTATAAACCTTCAAAAATCCTAGTTTTCTCCTCATTCCTTCATAAGCCTCTTTGGCTTGGGGATATGCTGGCCAAATTTACACTCCCCACCGGAGACAATCAGCCACCACTCCACCACTGCGGATCCGCCGCACGCCGCCAGCTACCGCCGCCGGACCACCGCCTTCCGGTGGTCGGAAAATTACAAATTATACCTTTTCGGAAAGCTTTCGAGCTCCTCTTTCCATTTCTACCACTATTTTCTCTGAATTCTCAACCGTTTGGCGCAGATCTGGCCTGAAAGTTTCGGTCAACTCAACTCCGGCGTACCTTCGACTTTTTCCGGTAAGTTTTAGCTTTTCCCTCTTCCTCTCACCCTCCTCTTTCACCTCTTGTACCCGGTTTCCCAAAAATTCCTCCCCTTTTGCCCGTTTTCTCTTCATCCGTTTCTCTTCTTCTTATTATTTTTTCTTTTGTTATGTTGTCATTGGAGGGGCTGTGATGTTTTTGTTTGATGATGGTCTTGTTTGGGGTCATGTTGGTGGCTGTGATGATTATGTTGGGGTGGAGGGGCTGTTATGTTGATCGATTAGGCAGCGGGTCGAGGGGTTTGGTGTTTGGTGTTTGACATGTAGCGACAATGGGAGTTGAGAATGGTGTAGAAGGCTGTTGCTCGTGTAGGTTGATTCAGGGAAGCAGCAGTGGTGCGGAGGCTGTAACCTCTTGGTATTGGAGGAAGCAAGACAGTGGTGGTGATGCCTTGATGACAAGGCAAGGCAGCGGCGCGGTGTGTTGACATAGCTGCTGGTTGTTTTGACGGGTTAGAAACCTGGAAAATCTCTGTTTATTTTAGCTCATGTTGTTTAACATAATGAAATTTGCTTAGCTTCTAGGCAAATAAATTTAGTGTAACTTTGAGGTGTAGAATCAATGTGGGTGTGCGTGTGTAATTGTTCAGCAAATATATTCTTGTTCACAGTGTTAAGCATAATAGTAGTTCTTGTCATTAATTGGTGAAGTATCCATTCTTGTTAGTATCATGTTATGAGTTTTATTTTATTTTACATGAAACAAAAGATCATCGTATCAATGTTTATCGTGTCAGCATCTTAGTATGAAACTTATAGCTTGAAGTTTAAGTGTGGTTTCATTTATGAAATGGTTTGGGTTGTTTAAGTATGAAATCTCTTTAAAAAATGTAACACTCGTAATTCAGTCGTTAATCTAAGTAATTTATCTAATCAACCAACTTCAAGAGTTTATATTTTAATGATGGTTTTAAAATAGAAACTAAATAACAATAAGGTAAATAGCAAAATAATAAAAAGTAATCAAGCAAGGATATTAAAAGCCTAGAATTGATTTACACCGACTCCTACCTATGTGATTGACTAATGAATCAACGAATTCAACTTGGTTCTTCCTATTGAACACTTGCTTCAAATTCACAACTAACCACTTCCGTGCACTATCTATGACTTTCACTAACTAATCTTCCAATTAATTAATGAAGATGATTAGAACTACAAGTATGGTTCACAATCGGGCTCGGTGGTCACAACTCACCCTATTGACAACCTAAGTAATTCCTTGGTTTTAGGTTGAAATATTGCTAAGCATTTAACCCTAACTCGTGAATTTATTCCTAAATGCACAAGGATAAAGGGAGCAATCAATTGGGGGCCCTTCCAATTAATTAGCAAACAAAACGTAAATACTTAGATAGGAAGAATAATCAAGTTTCATTCATCAAAATCAATTAATCAATTCACATAGTATTGGAGTGGTTCAATCAACCCTAGAATGGGTAATTTAGCCACTCATGGTCATCAAAGACAAATCAAGAATAATCATGAATGAATAAACTACAAAGGAGAAGAATTAATAGAAGAAAGCACTCTTAATCTTCAAGTCTTTAATCCCACGCCTCCTTGTGTGTTCCTTGCCTCCAAGAGTCCAAAGTGCTTCCACAATGGTGGTCTTGCTCTCCCAAGTCAAGATGGGGGCTGAAAATAGGTTAGAAAACCTTTTATACCTCGTGTGAAACTCGTGGACAAGTTTTCCCTTCGCCACTTTTCGCCAGCAAATTTGCCTCATGGCTGGATCATGGCTTTACGATGCCCGGGCCATGCACTTGCGAAATTCTGCTTTCAACTTCATGGCTGAATCATGGCTTTACGATGGCTGGGCCGTGACATTTCGTCTTCAAATTCCTTTCATGGCTAATCCACGGCCTTGGCACCTTACAACGCTGTAAATTAACTCCATTTTGCTCCAAATCATCAAACTTTAACACTTTTTCATGTTACTTGATTCCTACACATTCAAACACCCAATATAAGCACAAAATACTATTGTTCAAGCTAAAATAATCCACAAAAGCACCAAAATATGATGTAACTAATACTAAAATATATGCATTTTTAGCCTAACATCATATGGTGTCTTCTCCTCTTTGAATTTGGTGGTGAGTTGGAGTCCAAAAGTGTGAAGTTGCTTAAATGTTCTTTTAGTACTAGTATATATATTAGTATGTTAATTAATTTTTAGGAATAATATTGGTGCTGTAGGAAATTAAGAGTTCATGAAAAGGGGTATTGGATAGTTTAAGTTCTAAAACTTAGATATTTTGTTAGGAAAAAATGTGTCAAAAAGTAAAAAAAAATAAGGTACAATGCGGCAGCAAAGAGATAGGATTTTCACATGGGTTTGTGTACCTTTTTCTGAAAAAGTAAGTCTTGTTCACATGGGTCCTTGTACTCTTTTATGAAAAGTAAAATGTGAGCACATGGGTGTGTCCTTTTCACCCATTTACACTCCTCTACTCTATTTAAGAGAGTTTTTACTCTCACTCTGGAGGGGGCAACATCTGAAACTTCAATCCTCTCTCTAAAAAAAAAAATAGATCTGGAGAATACTTCACTAAGATCTGAAAACACTACTCTTTCATTCTCCAAAAACACAACATATTCAGATTTGAAGGATAGAGAGAAAGTGAGAAAAATAGTGTTAAAATAGAGTCTTGAGTATTAAAAGAAAGAATGAGTCTTTGGAAATTTTTATCTTCTAAGTCTAAGGTTTAAAGTAGAATTGTGAAGGGTTTTTGGTCACTGCTCGTTGCTTGCTGCTGTTGTATCCATGTTGTGCTTGAATTTTTGGATTTGTCATCACTTTCTTCTCCTTGCTTAAGGAACCTTTACACTAGGTATTTTTCCTTTAAGCTTCCTTATATTGCAATATGTTGGTCATGTTTCAAAGCCCAAATGTTAAAAAAAATGGGAACATTTATAATGCTATGTATTTCTGGATGTTATCGTTTGCTTGTTAATTTCAAAGAAACTCAAACTTGAAATTTTGGCCGTGTTAATAGTTCCGAGCTTTGCAAGGTAAAATATTTTTCATGACATGTTTTAACGTCAGCCGTCTGTATGATAATAAACTAGACTTAAAATATAAATGACTTGTGTAATAAATGGACAAAGTTTGAAACAAATAGGCAAATGAGGTTTTGAGTGCAAATAAATGATAAAAGGATAGGATCCTTGACGTCTTGAGACAGTAAGTAAACTTTAGGATTCTAGAACAATTTGACTCCAGCTTGAAATCCAATTGATTAACAAAAAATTGAATTGTCCTATATCAAAGTTGAATAGGCAAACTATTTGGAAAACCATGTCTATTATTTAAACAAAAAAGAGAAAAAATTGCAACCAATAAGTAGAACTGAAGCTTCAAGTTCGGGGGTTTTTGGACCCATAACCAATTGCTTCCATAAAAGATATGTTAGATTGGGCTTATTTAAGTGCTGAAACTAAATACTATACAATTAATGTTTTATGTAAATATTGGACATATTTGTTTAACATAATTAGGCAATATTATAAGTATGATTTGTGATCTATTTATTAAGCTTAAAAAAAACTAAATTGATTTAAATTAATTCTAAATTAATTATTATTTTGAAGTTTAATTAAATTCTTTTAAAGATAGACCAATCCTTTGTAAGGTTTGAAATGCACAATACATTTTATTTATTCCGAATCAAAGCGCAAATTCGTCCAGTCCTCTGTGAGGTTGGAAAAGAATGATACGCTTTTAATTTTCTTAATCAAAGTATAAATTCAAATTAACGGCAAAAGATAACAACCATATTTAATAAATTAAAATTGCGACAATAAAGCAACTGTGCTTGGCACAGGACTCGAGGGTGCCTAATACCTTCCCGAGAGTCAACTGAGAACCTTACCCGAATCTCTAACGCAGACAATTAGACGAGTCAGAGGTGTTCCAAGGTACCTTTTGGTGACTTGGCACACCTTAAACTATGTCAAGTGGCGACTCCGAGTTTCTCTAAATAATTTTGTACCTTTTTGAACACCAGTCACGAGCCTTTAAATAATAAACCCACTCGTTTAGTTAATTTTTTTAAGGCGTGACAACGTGTACGAAGTTTCCAGGTTGGAGATTTTGTGTTAAGAAAAGTATCCCAAAACACACAAGAGGCAAATTCGGGAAAATTAGGCCCTAATTGGGAAGGCCCCTACAAGGTAGTCGCATCAGTCGGCAAGGGATCTTACCGTTTGGCACGACCAGATGGCTCAATCATCCCAAACAGTTGGAACGTGATTCACCTCAAAAGGTATCACTTCTGAGTGGTAAAATGGTCAGTTATTCTATTCCTACCTTTTACTTTATTGGCATTCTTACTTTTGTTATATTTCTCCTAAATGGTACTAACGTCCTAAACAAGGCCAGGTCCGTTTAACTCAACTGGCAGAGCTCGAAGTTCTTAAACTTCGCGGCTGTAGGTTCGAATCCCTCAATGGACACACTCCTCATTTGGTTATATGTGTTCTTTTATCTACGACCAGCCTTAACTCTTTTTATGTTACAACTTCCTGTGTTTCAACATAAAAATAAAGAGGTTGGTGAGAGGCCCCTGTAGGCCAGATAAGACCTTCATAAAGGCAAAAGACCTTGCAAAAGGCGAGTTTTTAAAACTTTTATGTGACAAGCTTCCGCAAAAATAAGAGAAGTCGTTCACAAGGCCAACTACTCGGCCAGAGTTAAACTACAGACTTCCTGCGTCGACTTTCAACTATCAAAGAATGATAAGCAAAGTTGTTCGCAAGGTCAACGATTCGGCCAGAACCTATTGACCACGACTCGGTCAAAATAAAGCATCTGTGCAGTTCATTCCCAACTTATGACCTCTTCCTTGGGAAAGGCTAAGTTAAAATATACGGACAGACTTTTGAAGACCAGAACTTAGCAAAGTTCAAACTTCTAAAAGCGCTTCAACAGAAGGCACAAAGGCCACAATGCATCCAAACATAATCATCAAGATCAAAGATTCAAGCTATATACGATCATTGAATTAAAAGGTCTGAAAATATATACATGGTCTTGACAAAACAATAGAAATGCCAAACATGGCTGACAGAAGTTTTGTTGAGTGATACAAGGCCAATGAAACCGGCCAAACAAGGATCAGAGAGTCCCGAAGAGACCTCTATCCATAACCAATCATCCGGCTCTCGCCGGATACACAAACCTACAAACTTGATCAATTTGAGGGTTTAGCATTAATTTTGGGGACTGCGACCAGAACCCGATACACCAGCTCCATCGGCTCCGTCGTCGTCACCCGAGCTCTCATCGCCATCTTCTTCTTCATCTTCTTCAGACTCTTCAGGAGAGAGGTTCGCACTTGCCTCACTTCGCGAACGGTGCACTTTATTTTCAGCATCGCTTCCTCGACATTGATCTGACCTGCGTCGACCTGCTCAAGCAATGTTCGCCTGGTCTCTAGGGCAGTAAGCTTCGCCTTGATCTCAAACTGATCGCGCAAGTTGGCCAAGTCCTTGGATAACGCATCTTGAATGCTCATGGACTCGGCAACTTGGTCCCTGGCAGTTTGAAGCTCAGCTCGAGCACTAACGGATTCCTCCTTAAATTTCCGCAGGTTCATCTCTAAAGATACGCGCTCATCGAGTGCCTTTTTCAATAAAGAATTGCGTTCTTCAAGCAGAACCTCCAGGTCCCGAGCAGATTGTGCGAACCCTTCTTTCTCTTCAGAAAGAATGTCCTTTTCCTTGGTGAGCTTGTTAATCTGTTCAAATTGTTTGTTGTTGGTCTCAGTCAACCGATTAGCTTCACCCCCAAGGAAACCACACCTCTCTGCCAGAGCCTCATTCTCCTTCAGAGTCATTAGGAGCTCCTTCTTCAGTTCGAGCACCTGATCAGGGTTGTTGATCCTGGAGCAGAATATCAACTCGGCAGCCATCAGGCTTGACTGAAACAGACAAAAGAGATAAGGTTAGAAGTGTGAATTCACAATTGCTTCTGACTTGAGAATTGATAAAAAAAAGCATTTACCCGGGCAGAATCAGCAGCAATGGCAAAAGCTAGATCCTCATTGCTCATTTCCCTCATTGTCCATTCTTCGCGGGGACCAATGAGCGATGAAACTGCCTTGGCTAAGCTGCCCGGCCTGGTCACGAAGTCGACATTGGGGGCCAGCTTCATAGTGCATTCCCTCTCGCAGTACTTAGGCTCCCTAGCCTGCTCAGAGGAGAAGTTTGGGCCAAATTTGCAGCGCACGCCCCGAATGTTCCTCGCTCCAGTCAGACTGCTGATGGTGGTCCGCCGAGTGAGCCTTGTCTTCGACATCTCAGAATCATTCTCCACTTCAGGATCTCTTGTGTCGCATTGGAGCAAACAGACAGGCACCTCCCCCTCAGCGGCCACGTTCTCCAAGTCCTCGAAGTAAAAAACACGGGGACTCTGGCCACCCTCTTGGGGGATCTCTTCTCCTCCTTCTTCTTCTTCGCCGACCTTTCTCTTACCCTTGTCTGCACGGGAAGCGCCCGCCTTTACCCCGCCACCAACTCGGGGACTCCCTTCCGGAGTACGGGCAGACTCCTCATCGACCTTCCTCTTGTCACTTCGAAGAAAGAGATTTCTCACAAGGTTATCAGTAGTTTCAGTTTCAGTATCTAAAACGTCGATCACCTCCTTGTCAAAACCCTCTCCCCGTGCAGACTCGGGGACTTCAGCAGAGGTCTTGACACGCTCTTCTTCAGGCTCAGGCATACTAGCACCAAGCGGGGTCTCACCTCCAACAACTGAGGTCTGCCCAGCAGCAACGGAAGTCTAACGAGCAGCTTTCTTCCGTGCTCCGCCCTTGCCTTGGCTCTTCTTCTTCCTCTTCAGGGAACTAATGCCGCTGGACAATAGCTCCTCGCCGCCATCCCTCCCGCGCATTGCCTCCGCGGCAACTCTTATGGCTGCAACCTAAGCCTCAGGGTCAGCAGCGGGTCCTAACGGCACAGCCTGAGGGGAAGGGGCAGGAAAAAAGTCTCCTTATGTGCCTAGACCTACAAAAAGGCGGAACGGTTAGATACAGCAAAACCACGAAGAGAAGAAATAGCTGCCACAGCGAAAAGTTCTCACCGTGAGTCTTTGCGGTCAGACCCTTTTGCGTGGCATAGTACACCCATTCCCTCTGCTCAGCAGGGAACTTCTCCAGAATGGCCTCGACCCATGCTGTCAGCTCATCAACCGATATGAGCTCATCGTAGGGCAGCTTGGCAGCTGTAAGGCAGAATCAAAGGAGTGAATACTCGAAAAGGGGAAAATATGAAAATTCCAAAGAAAAACTCGGGGACTTACGCCTCTTATTTCAGATCTCGGAGAGAGGAGCCTTGGAGTTAAGGGACAATGCCTGGGTGCGCACAAATCTGTACCGGTGCAAACAACCCCGGTCATTGGTGTCCTCAGAACTGCGTATCAAGCCCTTACTCCCACGCATTCTGGCGTTGACAAATCCGTCTTCAAAAATTTGTATGCTGTACAAAAAAATAAAGTGCTCATATTCAAAACTTTGACCGGTTTCTTCGGTGAACCAGTCCATAAGTGTTATCATTCTATACATACTGGGGCTCAGTTACCCCGGGCAGAGAAAATACTCTCTACAAAGCCTGTCGAGTATAGGATGTAGGGGTAACGTGCAACCAACTGTAAATGGGTAGGTGGACATGGCCGTCCACCCAGCCCTATGAGAAGTAATATTCTCATTTTCAGATACTGGCAAGATGGGGACACTCGCATCCCAGCCGCAGTCCGCTCTAACTCGTGGGATCATCTCCGACGTAATCCCAGATTTGAATCTGTACGCTGGCCATGCGCGTACATCGCCATAATTATTGAAGGCCTTGACATTGCAGTCCTTCTCCAGTTCACCCCAGTTCTTGGGGATGATTTCTGAAGCAGTGGCCTGAGCGGCCCTAGATCTGGGGGTAGCCGCAGAAGAACTACCGGCGACAGGATCCATGTTCAAATTTTTCTTAGCCTTTGGAGACATTGTAGAAGAGGAATTGAAAATTGGAAGGAAGATTGAAGAAAATTCAAGGGGGTTTTCAAGATTCAGAGGTTGTAGAATAAAAGCAAGCAAAAGGGGTAAAATTCAACAAACCCCTATTTATAGGAGTAAGCAGGTCCGGCCCATCAAGTTCCCATAGGACACGTGGAGGTCATCGAAGAGACCACGATCAGATCCAACCGTCAAAGAGGAAGTATGTTTCGCCGAGTTTCGAAGCAGCATCATTGCCCTGAAGTGCAGCGGTCACCTCGCAACTGACAACGGACGTGTGCACGTGACTGAGGCGGTTAAAATCATTACTTTTACCCTTGAGACGCGCAGTAGTCACTTCGAAGCTAACAGCAGACGTGCTTGTCACAGTTACTTTTTACATCGCGCATTTAATGTGCACGTCACTGAAACTTATCATGTTACTGATGAGACGCGCACGTCACTGAAGATTCGTCATGCTGCAGTTAAAGGTTGGACTTTGCGAATAAAATTTTCCGCCAAAATTCACATCCACTCCTCGAGCAGAAACTCTGCTCGAGAGTGCGGGGACTATCTGTATTGGATAAAACCCGACGTCACTCAAAAAGGTGACACGTGTCTGCCACGTGGCACGGGCAGAGATTTCCCCAGACAGACATCTAACGGACAGTTAACTGGCCAGGCGGTTACCACGAGCAGGCCCAAAGCAGTTACGTAATGCCTCTCCAAATCAATGCGATTTGAATGAACAGTTACCTGCTCATGCGCGACTGCTCAATGAATGATCATAAAGGCAACGGTTACACACCCAGCGGTTACGCATCCAATGGTTACATACCCAGCGGGATGCCGAGTAAATCTATATATAGCACTCATTTTCGAATCATTGTAACAGACATTCTCTTCTCTATCTACAATATCAATAAAATACTCTCTTTGCTCTTGTTCAATACTGCTCATCATTTATATCGTCGCCCATCTTGTTATCAAGTCTTCAAGTATAATCAATATCGAGGGACCCTCACCGAGATCAAGCGATCTAATACGGTTCCTTCTATCTATTTAATTCGCACTTTAGTTTTATTTATCTTTGATTATTTCGTATTGCTCTCGCATTATCGTGAATTATCATTATATCTCCATCGAAAATCGTTCATATGTTTGTAATCTCGTAATTAATGCAATCCTATATTGAAATCGGCTAAACTCTTAATCTAAACTATTGATCGTGACTCCGCAAATACAAATTTAATTGTTGATTGGCCTAAAATCGGATCTAGGTTAAACATGACTATCACTTTTTAACCGTTACAATTGGTTACTTGATGTACACTTGGGAGGCAGCTCCAAATGAGAAATTCAACCAAAAAAAAAAAAAGAAAATAAGAAAAAAAGGGAAAAAAAAAAACCTACATCAAGGTCAAATGAAAAAGAAAAGATATCATCACCCACATTAATATTTAGGAGACCATTTGGGATCAAGAAAGTCAACATTTATCAAGTCAATACCCATCCTGTACGGCAGTATACCTAATTAGTAATTCACATTAAACCATACTATCCAAATCCAAAGAACTACCTAATTTAATAAGACTTGAATCTTTTCTATTTTTCCTTTTCTAGCTTCATGCATTTGGGCCTCGAATTATTGAATATGTCAGTTTCATAACACAATCTTATCATGAAAAAGTCAGCTTGAATGTTCTTCCACCGTAAAATTCTGAATCGAATGGATGAAGATTAACCATATTCTCCGTACCTTCACAATGGCCAATAATTTCAACTTCTTGGTTCAAAGGACGAATCTGCTTTTAACTATATCAGTACATAAAATATGTTTACACTGTCATTTTATTTAAAATATGTTTGCATTACTTACCAAATGCAGATACATAGAGGATTGCATACGACCTGATGTTTACTCTGTGCTGATGTCACGTAAACTAATGAAAATAATTCACGCATATTAATATGCTTAGTCCTCACTGCCATTGACATTTATGTCGAAATGTAAAGTTGAAAATTGATAAAAGAAATTGTACTACTTTTCTTGGTCAACCCCAAAGCAAGTTGCGCCTACAAATTTGTTTCATTTTCCTGATCGTGTTCCAACAGTTGCTACTTTTTTTCCTTGGCCAGCTCTTCTATCTTTATCTGCCAGTAGATTCCACACATCGAATATATAGTAGTTTAACAACAAATGATAAAATTGGTGTAAATATTCTGACATAAATTTAAAGCATATCCTGCGGGTGTCTTTTGCTCTGACTATATGTTGTATACATAAGAGAATAAATAAATTAAAATGTATCCATACAACATTGCACTCATTCTAATTTCATGAATTTACATCTAAGATTCGCCTGCGCTAACTCAGACCCCCTTAGGACCAAAGGCGAATGCACCATATGCTTGATAGGTTTAGCTGAATTCACCATATTCGCATGACATTGATTTACATGTGATTGTAATCTAAACTAAATTAAAAGTTCATAAGTGTTGTGGGTTCATTATAAGAACTTTGAAAATTAAAGTCTTCAAGTTTAAATCTTGAATCCGTTTCTGTTTGAGACTGACTTTGTAGTTGTTGTGCTTGCATGACTGGCGGCGATGATGACACTCTCCAAATCTTCACTGATTTATCAAGGCTACCACTATACACAATAAACTGCCTATCACCACTTGTTGGTGCATGATCTTCTTCAACAGCCAAACACTTAACAGGACCAGAATGGCCTTTTAACACTGATAAACACATATGATCACCATTGTCCCTTCTCCAAACGCAAATATTTGTGTCAGCTGATCCACTAAAAACTAAATTCCCTCCAGCCGCTAAGCACAAAACAGCTAGCTTATGACCTCTGAGAACTCCTCCATGTGACAAAAACTTTGCACGTTCCCAAAAGTTAACTAGTCCATCAGACGAACCACAATATAGGAAATTGGACGTAGGGTCAACAACTAACGATGTTACTGCACATTCTTGCTTTAACAATATTTGTGAGAAAAAATGTTTCGTTTTGTTTCCTTGTAATTCTCTTCTCCATGTTTTAACCGTACCATCAGCTGAGCCTGAAAAGACTAGCCCATCAAATCCTACTACAACTGAATTTACAGCATCTTCATGTGCATCTATAGATTCCAAACACTTAAAATCCAATGTTCTCCAAACTTTTATTGTTTTATCCCAAGATCCAGAATATAAAAGATTTTGATCTTCGCTCATGCTAAGAGATGAAATAGCATCGAAATGTTTTATCCACACTGTGTTTCTATTTCTCCTCACTTCTACATAATTGCTTGGATTAAATGAACTTTTTATATAAGCCTTCAAAGTTGGTAATGTCCCAATGCGCTTGTAATTATTTGGATCCTTGGTAGAAACTTTCCAAACTCGTACTTTTCCGTCTTGATGACCCGTGAATATTCTTTCTCCAGAAATAATAATTGCCTTCACCAATCCACTGTTTGATTTGAATCCTGCAAATAGTTGTGTGAAATTTAGCTCATAAAAATATTAGGAAACTTTACACAAATTAACTCGTGCAATCAATTCATAACGAGGTGGAATTAGAAACATATTTTATGAATCTTTACACAAATAGACGGGTGAGTAGCTATATAGGTTAATTTCTTATATATTTGGTGGGTAAATTTGGGCGTACGTCTAATGCAAATCATCTAGTAAAAGCTTACAATTTGTGGTACGTACATATGAACTCAGATTTTTCCATAAAAGTATTTATCAAAACATAGAAATACTTGTTTGATAAATTAAATTAAAACTATTTTAATAGCTTGATTTGGTAATTAAATAATTATAAGAGAACAAATAATGAGTAAATAAAGATGATTTTGCATTGGACGGATTGAGTCATGACTAATTGTTTAGCCCAAAAATACTCGTCAATTTGACCTTAGCAAATATCTGGCAGGCCATGACCCAACCGGTCTATTGATTCAATCAAATTTAATATGTCCAAAATGTAACCCAACTCGCCATTTTGACATCCTTACCTGCAAATTCTTTCTGATTCTTCCACACCCTGATATTCTTGCTATCTGATCCAGTGTATAGCAAGTCCCCAGAAGCTGCTAAAGAATATATATGACCTTCTTCACGTACAAGAGAACCCATAAGGCCTGTGTAATTGTAGGCTTCAACATGGCAGGACCATGGAGATTTTGCTAATGGAGATGTTAGGTCCATAGAAGGCATTGAATATGGAGATGATGAATATTGTTCCTCTGAAGGAGAGACGTATTCAGAGCTCAATCGAAAAGGGCGATTATCATAATTTGCAGGGCCAGCTTCTGATGTATTGCTAATCCGGAAAATGAATTCATCATCATGATTTGGATCACATTGTAACATGTTCCCAAACGTTTGTCTCCTAGGGTTGTTGTTGTTGTGGTCGTCTTCTGCCACCATTTTTTGTTTTCTTGAATTCGACCTCATCATGGATTTTTTTTTTTAAAAAATCAATCAAGAGGCATAATGATCTGGATACTATCTGGGAGAAAACACAAGGTTAATGATAAAGAAACAATAATCAAATAAAGAAGAAGATTGAATTCTGAATAACCGTATAAAAGAGATTGATGAGAGGGTGGAATGAAGAAATGGAAAGTTACGTAAAATGTTGGAGAAGAATGTGTGTATAAGGTACAGCCATGAAGATATTTTGTACGACTTTAGGGAGGGCAAAATTAGAGATGTAGCAATTTGTCAAAGAGGATTGATATATCATAACTACAAATTAACACTTTTCATGGAAATTTTCTTGGGCAATAGGAACGCCCGACTTTGATTTTTTAGTTTTCTTCTTTTGTGCTCTTTTTTTCTTTTCAACGGTTTGTACCATCCGTTTTATTTTAGGTGTATTTGATTAATCTTAGTTCAATACATTAAAGAAAACTTTCAGACATGTAAGGAAAATATATGCATGAAATTATAATTAGGGGTGGGCGTTCGGTCGGTTCGGTTCGGTTTAAGACATTTCGGTTTGGTTTTTCGGTTTTCGGTTTGGTAATATTAGGAACCAAAACCAAACCAAAATTAATTCGATTTGGTTCGGTTTATAAGAATTCGGTTCGGTTTAAATCGGTTTAGTTCGGTTTTGTAGTTCGGTTTTCACATATAAACTAATATGACAAAATCATTATTTTTCAATTGTATGCGCGAAGAAGAATAAGTACAACAGTAAATCAAAGTTAGCAGTTGAAAATAAAAATAATTTAGCTCAATATATCTAGTAGTAGTTCAAATTAATGACATGACAATCGAACTTGGTACGTACTGTGCAAACTAAAATATTAAACACTTAGATCCATGATATATCATGTACTGGTACGTACATGGTAAGCTTACTGCTTAGTAGACTGGAGATGTTATTATGGGCTTTACACTTTAGTTGACAAAGTAAGAAGGCCTATATTAGGCCCGGTAGTCTGGACTACTAACTAGATATATAAGAAAAGTTGCGAAATATATATATATAAAATTCGGTTTTTCGGTTTGGTTCGGTTTGTGCGCACCCCAAACCAAAACCAAACCGTAAAACCGAAATTTTTAAAATGTAAAACCAAACCTAAACCAAAAACCGAAAAACCGAAAAACCGAAAACCGAATTAAAAAAAAATTCGGTTCGGTCGGTTTTTTCGGTTTGGTTCGGTTTGTGCCCACCCCTAATTATAATCAAGTGAAAGTTAATTTCTTTTCAACGGTCAACAACCTTTTTGCTCAGTTGGTCTAAAAGATAGTACTCCCTCCGTTCCACTTTAGATGAACCCATTTGACTTTGCATGAAGTTTAATAAAGAAGGAAAGACTTTTGAAATTTGTGGTCTAAAATAAGTTATAGATATTTGTGTGGCTACAAATCATCTAAGGACGAGTAAAAGTGAAAATTTCTTTCCAAATTTAGAAAGAGGTCATTCTTTTTTAAACAGATTAAAAAGAAAATAGGTTCATCCTTTTTGAAACGGATGGAGTATATATCAAGTGAGTCTCGACATATCATTGAGGATAAATGAGAATACTAAGATTAAATAGTTCCAATAAAATGGTGTCATTCTCTTTGTAATACACCCAAAAAAAAAAAAATCTTTGCAATAAATCAAATCAATATGTTTATCTAATTTTGTCCCAATATAATTTGTATAATTGTTTATTCGTACCTATTTTGTGAGAACCATCTAGGTTGTACATATTCCACCTTATCAAGTAAGTGGCGATAGAAAAGAACTTATTGACGCTCAATAATAATTAAACCAAATTAAATCACATAAATTTACCACGACTAAGTAAAAAATGTGATGATAATGCATATTAATTAAGCATAGTTAAATGATTAAATATATGGGAAAACGAGCGATCTTTGCAATTTGCAGCCCTGACACATGTACTCTTTTATGATTTACATGAAATTATTTTCTAATGATTTGAATCCTATCTCCTTATTTATTTGAAGAACCATAAAAAACTATCTTTCCTCATCTACAAAGGCGAAGTAGGAAAAACAAAAGACTGAATTAAAATTTAGACATAAGCAATATACTGAATTAATAACTACTCGCTCCTCTCACACACTCTCCCTTTACAGTTTATAGGCTTATAGTTTAATTACATTGGTTGCTATAGCTGAGAATTAAATTTAACTACCGCAGCAATTAGACTGAGCCTGCTTGCTCACATTTTGAAATAATTGGTTTCACTCAAAGATTATGAATTGAATATAAGATCTTAAAAACATGCGCTTCGATAAAAATTTCATTGCTTATGGCAAAGACAGCTATAATGTGTGTGTGTTCAAGAAAAGGTGTAATTCTCATTCCTTACTCAAGTACATAAACTTTATCTTAATTCCTAACTTGGCAAGATATTATGAGGGAACAATTGGTGGCCCATTTGACATTTGTAATAGATGACTTTGATAAATCTTAGTTAATAAATGCACACTACGACTTACCATTTGATCAATTAATCAAGAATGCGATAGATTTGTCAAGTATGTCCAGGGACCAGCTGTCTTCAGGTGTGGCCAACTAACACTATTCAGGTTATCTTCATTGTATTCATTAGAAGTGTTTTGCTATTTGACTATTGAATAGGTCCACAATGAGAAATGCATCATATAATGAAAATATACGGTATGAAAAATACGACAAATTCTCATTTTTCTGTTTATCAACAAATCAACTCGTATTTGCATTTGGAATAAGTAAACTTTTAACGTAAAATGGGTGGTCTCTGCATGTTCGAATACTTCGGGGGGGGGGGGGGGGGGGGGGGGAGGGAAGCTTCAAATCTAACCTTTACTTTTTGTTATTATGGTTTAAAATTATCTTAGGATGGAGCTCTGAACTCTGAAGGGAGGTGAGGGCAAAAACAAGTATTTTCTTAACAATAAGGTTTATATTAGACTAGAAATCTAACGAAGGACAAAGTTACTCAACCGCGGATAGTACCAACACCTTGTTTAACTAGAGCAACATATTAGGATAAAACTATCACCAAAAGGGATCCGGCTCCTCTCCATTACACTTCCTCTCCATTACACTTCCTTTCCATTTTTTCAAGTGCACACTTGGATGATTGTCACTTGTTTATTTTAGTTTTGAAAGGCTGAGATTAGATTAGCTTAACTAACATCTTAATCACATGATTAATTTAAGAATGCAAATTCCATAATTTTGGTAACAACTACCAAATCATAAAATTTGTGCAACTGTTAATGATTTGGTAGTTGTTACCAAAATTATGAAATTTGCATTCTTAAATTAATCATGAACTGTGATTAAGATATTAATTAAGCTAATCTAATCTTACTCTTTTTTGTACCAATCCTTATTTACTACTACATCTTTTTTTCATTGAGATAAATTTATTTGTATGTAAAAAATGTAATTGTAAACAATTACTCCCTCCGTTCCAAAATGATTGTCTAGTTTGACTTGGAGCGGAGTTTAAGAAATGTGGTAAGACTTTTGGAATTTGTGGTCCAAAATGAGTCATACATAAATATGTGGCTATAAAGCATTTCATTAAGGGTAAAGTAGTAGTTTCAACTCAAAAATATTTCCAAATTTAGAATTGTGCCATTCTTTTTGGAACGGACTAATAAGGAAACTATGACAATCATTTTGGAACGGAGGGAGTATATTAATGGCTCCCTAAATTTAAGGAAGCTGGGATTTCATGAGGAATGATTTCCAAAAATAAAATCCTAACTATGATTAAGATGTTAGTTAAGTTAATTTAATCCAAGCATTTTAAAATTAAAATAAACAAGTGGCAATCATCCAAATGTGTACTTGAGAAAATGGAGAGAAAGTATAATGGAGTGGATCTTTATCCCACCAGAAAATATGGTATGATAGATGAAATTCCTCCGTCTTTTACTAAAGGTTTTAAGTTTGAACTCTGAAATAGGATAAAACTTTTACAATGAACGCTTCCCTTTTATAGGTCCTATGCCAATGCATATCAGATAGTAGGTACTATTATACTAGAAAAGAAAAATGGCATAAAACCACTCATTTACAAGGTCGAGCACAAAGTATAGCCCATTATAGCTTTCTGTATTACATTTTAAAGTATTTAAAATATGGCTAAAAACTAAATAGCGTGGGTAAAGCTGACTACCCAACAAACTCTTGTTCAGCTATCCAATCTAAGCCCAAATAATTCATGAATAAGAAAGCCCAAAAATTAAACCCTAAAGTCACTCGTGTCTATAAGTACAAACTGGTTCGTCATCTATGCTTCATCTCTCTATTTATTTTCTCTTTCAGCAGAGAGTAATCAATTTTTTCCACTTTCTTTTATCATTAGTGCAATCATTTTTTCTGCAATATTCAATCTTTTTTATACTCTTATTTCATTTTTTTTAATTTATCATTATGGGTTTAATAAGTTTTTTGTTTTTCCTCTGTGATGAACAAACCAAAGATGACGAGTCTGATGGAAAATCCATTCATTAAATCGTGTTGACAATACGAGGCATTTGTCTGAGAGGATTTCCTTAAACCCATCTTCTTCATTGTTTGGTTATTTTTAGCGTCTTGTTAGGTTATATGTATGTCACGAGTTTTAATAGTACAGACAAAAGTCTGATACTATTTGTGTTAAGGGTAGAGGGACGGATCCAATATATGCGATTTGCCATTGGCCCTTGATAAATTTTCTGGGTTTTTAGTTATTTTTGTCATTGTTTTTTCAATTGCTTTCTTAATTTTTTGTGTTTTGTTAATTTAGACGAATGTCACGAGTTTTAATTGTACAATCTTTTGGCTGATAGTATTTGCGACGGATCTAATATATGAGTATTTTTAGTGGTCCTTGATAAAATTTTTGGTTTTTTCAATTTTTTATTAACTTGGAATTTTTTACTAGTTGAATAAGGGCTAATATTATTTTATTTTTGAGAAATGTGGCAATGATGAGAAAATGTATCTCTCAAATGATTGAGGTACCTTTCAGTTACTGCTAATTGAGGGGTAGCAATGATGGTTTTCAAGCACTTTTGAGCCACAGCCACTCCTTTTTCCTTTTCAAGTTTGAACTCTTTACCGCAATTTTAGGTTATTTTCCTTTACCACTAATAGTTTTGTCAAATGCTTAGGAGTTGTTCGGTGTGATTTATATAAAAAAGTATAATGGTATTCAAATTTGTGTAAGTTATGATTTTTAGTGTCACAGACTAAATGTTGTATAGCTAACAACAACATTATCTATAGTTGTGTAGTTTAAGTTTAAATTAAAATATATTAAATCGTAATAAGAAGTAATTCAAAGATAAATGAAAAGGTAATTATGAAATGATTTAATCTTGTTAGATAACTACTCCCTCTGTTTCACTTTAGATGAACCCATTTGATTTTGAATAAAGGGAGAAGATTTTTGAAACTTTTATAGATATTTGTGTGACTACAAATCATCTGTGATGAGTAAAAGTGAATATTTCTTTCCAAATTTAGAAAGAGGTCATTCTTTTTTAAACAGACTAAAAAGAAAATAAGTTCATTCTTTTTGAAACGGAATGACTATAAAGATAAAGTCATTAAAAGATAATAACCTGAATAATAACAATAAATACTTAATTTCTATTCTTTTAGGGTTTTTATCACTAAGTTAAACAGCTTTCGAACAACAAGGTTTTTAACAAAAAAAAAAAAATAGTAGGAGAGTGTTTCAATAAAAGATAAATAAATAAAGAAAAACGTGGATAGCTTTTTTCCAACTACATAGGCAGGCCTACATCTCCATCAGGAATCCTCCTTTATTTTATCCTTCAGGCAACACCATTTGTTTTTTCCTTTTATTTGTTCTCTTTTTGACTTCCCTCCTTATTTATATGTAACCATGCATAGCTGACCAACTAATCTATTTAGTATTTCGGTGTTTGATTAATTTTCAATAAATAAAAAACTACAAAGATCTCACCTAAACTATAATGTTACATGAAATGCATGGTTTTGGAATTTATTTCAAAATTTTTGTTATTTCAAAGTTTGAAATTGATTTGTTTGTCAAAGTTGTCTTCGAGGCACCAATGGTGTCTTGAATATTCTTGAAATTATTTATTTGCTATTGTATAAGCCTAGGAGCATTAATATGTTGTTTGTGAAAGTTAATATATTCCCAGTAAAGTATCGATGTACAATAACATGCATCAGCTAATCCAATTGAGCTTTGCTGATGACTTGTTGCTATTTTGCAGAGATGACATCATCTCCATGAAGATGCTAATTAGACTCTTTCAAAGCTTCTCTAAATGCTTAGGGTTAAATGCAAATAAGGAGAAAAGTTATGTTCAAGAAGTGGGCTTCATAAAGGGAGACCTACCCATAAGATACCTAGGGGTTCCACGAAGCACCAAAAGGTTATCTGTGCTATAATGCCAGCCATTCCTAGATAGAATAATGGAACTGATTAACTCCTGGACATCTAGATTCCTGTCATATGCAGGGAGATTGCAATTGATAAGAAGTGTCATGTTCTCGCTCCAAGTATTTTGGTTCCAGGTCTTTGTACTACCAAAAAAGATCATCAAACAAATAAAGGCCCTCTGCAGGAGATATTTATGGATAGGAACTAGTGAAACCTCCAAAAAAGCCCTAATTGCTTGGGACAGACTATGCATCCCAAAAACTGCTGGTGGTCTTAACATTTTGGATATACAAACTTGGAACAAGGCTGCAATTTGTAAAATATTGTGGAATGTTTGCCAAAGAAATGATAAGATGTGGATTCACTATGTACACATATACTATGTGAAAACAGGAAGTGTGTGGGGAATTGAAAGGCACAGAGCATCTTGGGAGGTACAAAAGATCCTGAAAGTTAGAAAATACTTTGAGCAAGCTGGAATGCAAGAAGATGATGTGTTTGCAATGGGGAAGTACACAATTAAAAAGATATATCTAAAGCTGAAGGGACCATATACCAAAGTAGAATGGAGGAGACTTATATGTAATAACATGGGCATCCTAAATGGAACTTTATCCTCTTCCTGGCATTACATGAGAGGCTCCAAACCAAAGACAGAATAGGGGCTTGGATGAACTTGACCAACATCAATTATTTTTTATGTCAGGAGCAACTGGAAACCTTGAATCATTTTTTCTTTGAGTGTAAATATGCAACAAGCGTCTGGGCTAAAATGCTGTAATGGCTGGGAATACAAAGAACCATCCTACCGTGGGATCAAGAAGTACATTGGACTATATTGAATTGCAAGGGTAATGGAGCAGGAACCCCCCTCTACCGTTTGGTGTTGGCAGCAGGATGCTATTACTTATGGCAAGAAAGGAAGCACAGAGCTTTCCAACAGAAGCAGAGGGATGAAGCAATGCTAACAAGGATGATCGTGCAAGAAGTGATGTGCAGAGGCTATAGGAACAGGAAACTGGTTAAAACATTAGATGCTAGGAACTACTATCCTTAGTAGCTGTAATAGTCAGTTGTCTGAGTGAAGGGAAGAGGTTTTTTAGCAAGCTGGGCCTTCGGATAGCGAGCTAAAGTTTTGTAATGAACTTCTATGAATATCTTTTGGTAATAAAATAATTTTATTTACCAAAAAAAAAAAAACGCGACTTGATATTAACCTGACTAATGCCAAATAACACGATGACTTAATGTTAACCTGACTTCTTGATAAACGTAAACTGAAGTTGAAAATAAATATTATTAATCATAATTTACTCTACAAAAAATAAAATCAAAATTATCTTAGGTTATTCATTTGAGCCAGCATGGGCTAATCGTTCCTAGTATAGCTTCTAAATTGAACCTGGGGTGGGTGAGGGGTATAGCTTCTAAATTGAACCTGGGGTGGGTGAGGGGTGGAGTTTAAAGTTTTGTCTTAATCATTAAGTAAAATAAATAAGGGTAATTGGGTAAAGTATGTATATATTTAACTTATTAATGGGCATCAAAATAAAAAAAAAAAAATTGGTCACTTGTAAAAGGCCAGAGGGAGTATTTACTTCATGCACTAACTAATTTTAATTAATTCATGTATTCTGGACGAAGCATAGTCTAGTGATCTTATCCACAAAAATTTTTACGCCGTGCCCTTGCAAAGACCAGGTCTTAGCAATTTGCCTTCAGTTTCAAATGTTTTGAGTAAGTGCTCTCCACATTATCCATCCGTCTGTGAAAGGAATATTTTGCCCATTACTAAACCTAATTCACAGTGAACACATTTCTTTCCCTCTTTCCCTGTTGCTGGCCTCCTTCTTTCTTCTTTGTGTACTGGAGATTTATAGTTTGTTCTTCTCTCTTTTTCGTATGTTTGTTCTATTATTTTTTCTTTATATTGTAATTTATTTCGCGTAATCATTTATCTGCATTTATTTTTTTTGTAATCTTTTTTATACTTATTGTTTATATATTTATATGTTAGTTTTTTCCATTTCGATCTGTGATCGTTGAATTAAGTTTGAGGTTCTTGTGGATTTTTTTTTTGCTTGTGTTTGCTTGATTCCGGTGATTTGAAAGTTTTTATTGCATGTGGCTATTAGAGTTCATATTGCTCATTGCATAGAGCTTAAAGTCTTGGCCATGGTCAAGAGTTGCATGGACTTTTTTTGCAAGTTGCTTATTGTAGTAGAGTTTAAAGTCTTGGCTATTGCCAATACTTGCATAGATGTGCCGTGTAAGTTGACGCTTCCACCAGAACTTAGAGTCTTGGCTATTGCCAAGAGTTGCAGAGACTTTGTCTGCAACTTGTTCACTACAGTAGAGGTAGAAGTCTTGGCAATTGTCAATACTTTTAGAGATTTTCAGTGTAAGGTTCCTCTTGCAGCAGAACTTAAAGTCTTGATTATTTCCAAGAGTTGCAGAGACTCCTTTGCAAGTTTTTCACTGCAGTAGAGCTAAAAGTCTTGGCAATTTCACATACTTGCAAAGACTATTTGTACAAGTTGCCATTCTACTAGAGTTTAAAGTGTTGGCTTATGGCTATAGTTGTAGAGACTTTTTTCTGTAGATTGCTCTTTTCATCATTCATGCGTTCTGTAGTTGTTGCTGTATTTTTCAGTTGTCTTTGCTTTGGGCCTGTTGACTTTGAATTATGGTAATGGCATACGAATTTTTCTGCATATTAATCGTAAGTTCATGATGGCACGTTGTAATGTATGTTTCCCTGTCTTTACTTGTTGTTTTGTTATCATACTATTTTTGTAATTTTGTTTGTTGAATATGCATATTTTAATTTTTGTTCCCATAGGAAGGAGGTCAAAATTTTAAGTTTGAGCACTAGTTTGATGCCAAAGGTTCTTGGGGGTGGTGATGTGAACCATAGTAGTTTGGTTAGTGAATTTTTGACGGAGCGACAGTTGACGTTTTTGAAAGGTGGAGTTTTTGGAAAATTTATGGAGTTGGGTGATCTAAATTTATGAAGTATGTTTGTATATTGTCTTTTCATTATTGTTTCATTATTTTGTTATTATGTGGTGTCATTATTTTTTTAAAAATTTTGTAAGTAATAGATATTGAATCTTCTGATCATGTACATTTAGATGTGGTGGATGATTTTAAAAGGCACCCAAGATCTCCTAATGAAGGTGGTAGGAAGAGGGAAAAATGTGATGTGGGCGATGATTTTCCAAATTTCTGTTTGTTACCTCAGTCGCAAGATGATCCATGTAGTAGTCCAAATGAGACTGTTAGTACTGCAAAAGAGTTAGAGAAAGTTGATAAGTAGTTTAAATTACGTGTGTTTCATATTTACTTTGTTTGTTATGTTTATGTAAACAAGTACACTTGAATGTTTGCTATTTTTGTTATTTTAAAGACTGGAGTTGTTTTGAATTATATGATCTGGAAGTTTTAGCAATTGCAAGACTTCAAGGCATTTTAGTTGTTGTGGGGTGAAGGGATTAGATGAAAAGTCTTGCCAATGAGCAAGACTTGAATTCTAGTTAATTAATTTTAAGTTTAATATTATATAATTAATTTAGAACTGATAAATAATTCGTGGAGGGTTGTGCTGGTAATGTTTTAGCCAAGACTTGGTAGAAATTTAGCTGTCAATACTATTGCCTATGGCAAGACTTCAAGGCAAGTTAATTATTTATAATATTAAAGTCGATAAGTAAGTTTTGGTAGGAGGTCTTACCCTTTGCCAAGACTTTGCGTCAAGTTAAATTGAATTGATTATCTATATGAGTGTAAAGTCTTGGCTATTGCCAAAAATTCAGTTTATTGATAATATTAACTTTCCAATCATATTTGATTTTTAAAAATATTTATAATCAACAACTGCCCTTCCTTTTGATGCAACACCATGCTATGGTCAGCTTCATTCACAAAGAATTCGCATGTACTTGTGGTGGTGGTGGTGGTGGTGTTACTTGACAGGTCCTTCCTTTTAATAACTTCTACTATGAAGCGGGATTTTCTGAAATTGTCATCATTCTTCAGCAGATACATGCAAGTCATAAGTTCTTGATCATTTGTTACCATCATGCCTCTGCACGTTTCCTGATTCATGTCAGACCTTATCTTTGCTTCACTTTCATCAGTGTTGATGCTTAGAGCATTACAATTTTTTTTTCCAAATGCCTGGTAGCTTATACCGTCTTTGACAAGTATCAACTTTATGTCATGGTTTATGTATCTGCTGTTTGCATCCCATTTCCCATTATAAGCTATGTAAATGTAATGCGTTGCCATAGTGCTAATTCTGCACATAATCAATATGAATGATATGCTTAAATTTCGTACACAGATCGCTTAGATAGAAGCAGGATCATGGTATATTAGAAGGGAATGCTGGGTAAAAGTGTTGCCCTTTCTGTTGGACTTGAGGTAAAAGTCTTGGGCATGACCAAGACTTGCAGAGACTTTATCTGCAAGTTAGTCACTGCAACAGAACTTAAAGTCTTGGCAATAACCAAAAAGTCTCCCCAAGGTGCCCATTGCTCCAGAGCTACAACTCTTGGGAATAGCTAAGACTTGCAGAGATTTTATCTATAAGTTGGTTATTGCAACAAGGCTTAAAGTCTTGGAAATAGCCAAGAAGTCTCTCCAAGGTGCCCATTGCACCAGAGCTGCAACTCTTGGCAATAGCCAAGACTTGTAAAGACTCTATCTGCAAGTTCCCCATTGCAACAAGGCTTAAAGTCTTGGCAATAGCCAAGAAGTCTCTCCAAAGTGCCCATTGCACCAGAGTTTCAACTCTTGGCTAAGCCAAGAGTTGCAGAGACTTTCTCTACAAGTTTCCGATTGCACCAGAGCTTAAACTCTTGTCAATAAATAAAGAGTCGCAGAGAAGTTTACCCTTGCAACAGGGCTTAAAGTCTTGGGAATAACCAACAGTCTGTGCCATGTACTAATTGCAGTAGAGCTTGAAGTCATGGTTATAGCCAAGACTTTTAAAGACTTTCTCTGCAAGTCCGTATGACAAATGTGTTTTAAGTCTTGGCAATAGGCAAGACTGGTAGAGAATTCATAAACTTTGTGCAATTAATATAGATTAATTAATTTTTATGAAACTTCATATTATAATTATTGTAATCAATCTAATGTCATGTGTTTCTATACAACATATTTTTGGATTATTATGAATAAACTTCATAGCTCGTTTGGTTTATATAGAATTTAAAGTAAAAAATTAAGCATAATTTAAATAAAATTATAAAGAAACTAATGGAACTTTTAGTAAAAGTCAATAGCAATTTGAAGAATCTTACCTTGAATCTTCGTTTGAATGGAGGAATCTGCAAAAGGTATGGGTTTCTAGGGTTTGTTGATAGCGTGAATGGGGGAAAGGAAGGGGAGGGATATGGGAGTATCTTTTTATTGGTTATTAAAGGTATTTTCGTTCGAAAAATCTTTTATTAAACTAATGGAGGACATTTATGTTGAACTACTGTTAGCACGGGTATTTATGCAAACCACTTGTTCCCGTAGCATATTTCTGCAATTCAGCCTCTTATCCATGTATTTTGGGAGGGGTGAAATGTAGACTTAAATGGCCATGTGCACACTAGGTATTTTTCATGTTGATATCCATATATTCTAGAAGATGAGTTTGGGAAATTCAAAATAGAGAAATTAGAACCATCATCTCCTCCACTATTCTTCCGGTGAATTTGAGTGTATTCTTATATTGTCAAGCTTTCTAAATTTCTAACAGTCAATTGGTGCCGAATGCTAATATACCTAAAATATGTTAACCAGTTATTGCAGGTTATTTCTAATTTATTACACTTGTTAATAATTAGTTACTCTCGTTGTTCCAAAAATGATGGCACTATTTACTTATTATAGTCCATTCCAAAAAGGATGACACAATTCTATATTTGGAAACAATACTTCAAACTTACCACTTTATCCTTAATAAGATGCTTTATAGCCACATATTTATTTATGTCTTATTTTACACCATAGTTTCAAAAGTCTTTTTTCATTTCTTAAACTCTGATCCAAGTCAAACTATGTCATCCTTTGTGGGATAAAGAGAGTATAAACTATTTGATTGTGCAAATATTTTTCTTATTCTCTGCATATTCTGATGCTTTGCTCCGCTTTCATAAGTAGATTCAATACCATCCTCAGAATTTCTACATCTCAGCCAAAAACAGCTTATCAGTAACAACCTACAATGGAGAGTTTAATTTCTTCGTCTTTATAAGTAGATTCAATACCAACTTCAAAATTTCTACATCTCAGCCAAAAACAACTTATCAGTAACATCCTGCAATGGAGAGTTTAATTTCTCCGCCTTCATAAGTAGATTCAATACCAACCTTAGAATTTTTACATCTCAGCCAAAAATAGCTTATTAGTAACAACATGCAATGGAGAGTTTAATTTCTCCGCCTTCATAAGTAGATTCAATACCAACCTCAGAATTTCTACATCTCAGCCAAAAATAGCTTATCAGTAACAACCTGCAATGTAGAGTTTAATTTCTCCGCCTTCATGAGTAGATTCAATACAAACCTCAGAATTTCTACATCTCAGCCAAAAACAGCTTATCAGTAACAACCTGCAATGGAGAGTTTAACTTTTTATTGGTGATTATTTCTACTTTCTATGTTTTTCCGATGAAAAGTAGAGTTCAAAGTGCTTACAACTTTTTAAAGATGATTATCCATCCTGTGGTGATGATTGAGGATCAAATATTTCCCAAAATAAATTGTAAATACAATTTAATGAAGGAGAATACTTCGGCAAGAGCTAAAGATGATTCTCTTTTAAAAATGATAGATATCTTTTAACCATATAGTTGTTGCTCAAGCATATTTGTTGTTGTATTGAAGGTTATCTCGTCTTTTCCTTTTTTTTTTCGTTGGGAAATGGTTTAGACTTTAGACTTTCAAGTTGTTGGAATCTCTGGTATATGAAAGAGTTGTAGGAAGATGAATTATTACTTGTGATTGGATAATTTGACAAATGTGGTATCAGCAATACTACAAAAGAATAATCTTCTCTTATTTGTAGAGCTCGGAGAAAAACACCCTTACAAATTATTTGCTTTCAATAAATTTATCGCTAGGTTGAGTCAACGGAGAAGATTTAGCTTAAAGACCCCCCCCCCCCCCAAGTTTCAAATTAAAAAAGTGACCTCCTAATTTGTTTTTGGTTTATTTTTGTTGGTGGAAAATCTTAAGTGAGGTTCAATAGGGTCGGGGGCCTAATTAAAATTAGAAAAACTTGTGGGCAGTTTTAAAACTTGTGGGAAAGTATATAAATCACCCAAAAACGAGTTGTTATTTTGGGGTCAAAACCAAAAACGAGTATTAGCTAAATCTCCTGACTTTCCTTTCCCTCTCTTCCAATTTTTTTGAAAAGCTTCCATTTCTTCTGTAAGTTTTCTCTCATATACATAGTTCAAGTTCAAATCTAGCCTAATAAACAGTTTTTTACAATAATTTTTTAGTGTTTTTGAAGATTTGAAGTAGCAGTTGAAGAATTTTGAGAGAAACCCTAATTTCGTTAGATACAAAAATTATGGTTCTCTGTGAGTTTTATAACTTATGAAGAAACGTCAATAGTATTTTTTGAAGTTATTTGATTTTTTGTTGATTGTTCTTACCATTTTTTTTGGTTTATTGATTTGCTCGTTTTACTGTTCTGTATGTAGATATAGTAATGGCAAGGTCTAAGTTAATGACTACGCCTCCTCCAAGTGCTAGAAATAACATACGAATGAAACTAAAAGAGAAAGAGGCGAAAAAACAATCTGAAGAAGATAGCAATCAAAGCGTTGGACGAATTCCTGAAAGTGATGTTGCTGAAATGGATAAACATCCAGTAGAAGGTGGCAATCAATGTCCAAGTGGTGGAGGAGATGTAACTGAAACTGCCGAACTTGATAAACATCCAGAAGCAGATGCCAATCAATCCACAAGTGGTGGAGTCACTAAAAGTGATAAAAATCCAACAGCAGATGACAATCAATCTCCAATTGATGAAACTGGTTTAATAGATGCTGAAGTTGGTGAAAAAGAACCCCAGATATCCACAAGTGGTAGAGTTCCAGAAAGTGATAAAAATCCAGCAGCAGATGACAATCAATCTCTAGTTGATGAAACTAGTTTAATAGATGCTGAAGTTGGTGAAAAAGAATCCCAGATAGAAAAGACCATAGAGGATCACTCTGCAAAAAAGATATTGTGGTTGAAGAGGCCCGACTCGAACCCCAAACTGAAGATCTCATGGCTGAAATCGACGCTTTTCAAGCGGATGAACTCTTCGATACAGTGAAAGGAAAGGAAAGCAGGGATAATGATGGAAAAAGTTCTGTTGCTCCTAAGGAAGGAAATGGAGAGCAATCAGGAGAAGATGAAAGTGGTGAAGAAGACGAAGAAGAAGAAGGTGAAAAAGAAGAAGAAGAAGGTGAACAAGAAACTGAAGAAGAATGTGTAGAAGAAGAAGAAGAAGTAGAAGAAGAAGGTGATGAAGAAACTGATCAAGAAGGGGATGAAGCCAGGGAGCGTGAGTGTGAGTCGAACCGTTTATCAATTCCCTGATGCATCAAGAAAATCAACGTTCAAAGTTATGGACTTAAAACTTGGCTTGACGAAATTCCTTTATTCCGGTCGAAGATATTTGTTCGATCTAGCGTTAAAAAATTTTATGAATTCAACAAGTTGTTGAAAAAGTTGAAATTAGAAAAGAAATTTGAGGAATCTGTGTTTGGGAAGTTCCTGGAAATGTCTCAATTTTGGCAATTCAATGGACAGATGGTCCACTCCCTACTTTTGCGTAGAATAAAGGATATAAAACGTCGTGAGGTTTGGTTATTGGTTGGTAGGAAGCCAGCTTGTTTTGGGCTTAGGATATTTGCTCCTATAACTAGTGTGGAGTGTGGGGGTAAAACCCAGCGATAAAGCAAAGGATAAGGTTGTGAAGAAAGGTGAGGAATTTTATGAAAAACTAACTTGAAAACCCTCCACTGAGGTAAATGTTAAAGTGAAATCTGAGAAGCTTTTGAGGTATTTGGAAACCAGAAGAAGATTTACCAAAGAAGAACAGTTAAAGATGTGCCTTTTGTGGTTTCTCAACACAATATTGATGGCAAAAGATACCTCAAAGTCAGTTCCGAAGGAGTGGATTTGTATGGTTGATGATCTGGAGTTCATCTCCAAGTATACATGGGGCAGGTTGTGCTTCCAGCTGGCGATTGAATATCTGAAGCCGAAGCTTGACATGGCTAAGAATTATAAAACCTTCAGTGAGAAAAAAAAAGCACCTGGATATGCTCTTTTTAGATTTTCTTGGGCATTTTTTGTATGTCTACAATAAACTAATAATTAGTTGATTGTTAAGTTTTAATTTTCGTACTACGATTAAATCTTTCATCTTAGGCCTGGACAATGAGGAGCTGCACTTATAGATCAATCTCCTATGCTGTGCCCTCGGATGCTCAAATAGTATAGAAAAAGGTGCCTAATCGATCCATTCGTGGAAGGAAAAGATAAAATTAAGGTAACGTTGAATTATTTTCATTTCATTAAATTAGCTAACTTTAAATATCTTTTTAATTTGTAATAAACTAGTATTAATTTGCTCAACTTCTATCCAGATCGTGTGCCCTTTCTTATTTCCTACTGAGAATAGGTGTGATCGGGGTGAGAGTATTTATATGTGCCCTATGAAGATGAAGTTGAGGATGCGTCGGTGGATTCCCTTAGGGCTGAACTTGAGGGGGCCACAATCATCAAGAAGACTGTTCTTAATCCTGCTGGTGAAGGTGATATGGATGTAGATGGAGAAGAAGATACAAGAGGTGATGAAGATATTGGTGGAGCTCGTACAGAAATTTTTGGTGAAGGTGCAGGTCCTTCTAGTGGTGGTGTCAGTACTGCAGGTTCTCCTTTGGGGGTTGTGCTCGCTAGGCTGATAGCAATGGATGACAAATTGGTTGATGTTGCTAAGATGCTAGCGAAACAACCGAAGAGGACAATATGCAAATGTTTGTACCGTCCTTCTACGTGATTGATGAGGCACAGAAAGAGGAAGGCAATGGATATGGTACCACTGCAAAGACCACTTCGATTCTGAGAAAGAAACGTAGATTTAATGAAGTGGATGCTGCAGTTGATGCTGAAGTGGATGCTAGTGTCAGTGCCACCAATGCCAATGACAATGCCAATGCCAATGCAGTTGATTCCAATACCAATGCCAATGCATTTGATGCCACCAATGCCAATGTAGCAGAGAAAGCAAACATGAATGATAATGAAGTGCTGATGAAAAATGGTGAGGATGCTGAGAAACAATTTTATGAAGCGGAGGATGCATCCCATGTCGAATCGGAATTGAACTTGAATAGAGGAGTTGGATAAGTTGGTCAAGATCCAGAAGAAGTTGTATTGCGTGTCTTGGAGAGTCAGGACAAAGAGTGTATTAAGAAAGATGAGAACAAAGATTGATTTGTCAGTCTTTTAAAGATTGTTGTTTTTTTTAATCTTGTTTGAGGGTTGAACAGTTTACAATATTGTATTTTTAATCTTGTTCGAATGTTAAACAGTTGACAACATTTTGGTAATGTATCACATGATTCGTTTATCAACCAGTGTCATTCAATGCATTTTTCTACTGTTTTAAAATATAAGATGCATAGGACTGATCGTTGATCCCTAAATAATTTATAAATTCTTGTAAACCATAGCAGTTGATTGTTTACTGTAATAGGTCGTTAATCGAAATAGAACTAAATATTGTATGTAGTGGCAATTTTATTTTTTAGACAGTTAGATATAAAATAATACACTACTTTACATGGTCGATACTATATATTTGTTGGATTTATACTTGAAATATCAAAAATATTGTGTTATAAGTTGGACGCTATTCGAGTATAGACCAAATGTGCATAGACTAAAGACAAAATAATATTTCAACTAATTATAACATAGGTGACGTATATTAATAGACGTGTAACTTAGAAAATAAGCTAAGTAAATTGTGCGGTAAATAATGGGTGATGTGAAGTGTGACAGAGTAGTTAATTAGTGCACTGCCCAAAATAAGAATTGTCAAGTTAGAGCCATTTCTCTCTCTTTTTTTTTTTTTGGAAACTAATTGATTTGATTAAAAGCGCCTATTTGGTGTGTAATTATTAATTAAGAAGTGACCCTTGCATTTAATTTGTGTCTCTAGACTAACCTTTGTAACTCTTCAAGTTTATTTCTATATAAACCCCCCAACAATATGTGCTTTTCCCATTCCATTTTCAATACTAATTTTTCTGCATTCAAACTATCAAAAGAAAAATTCAAAATGGCAGGACCAAATAACCAGCGTGATATCTACTGAGAGTTAGCCATTTTGCAAAGTGATGTTGTAGATATGCGGGAAAGATTGAAAAATCTTGTAGAAAAAATTAAATGTGGACAGAGTCCCATGTGAGGGAGAATCAGGTGAGAGCGATCAATGCAAGACTCGATGAAATTAATGCACCACCAACACCCAAGCCAAACATCATAGAGGAAGATACAAGTCCACCAGGTTCAGCAAATGCCATGGCTGATCCACCAAATGATGAAGAGGAAGAAGATATGATTGAAGAAACTCCATCAAATTCACCAAATGCACAAAACTAGTTTTCTGTTAGTTGTTGTTTAAGTTTTAATGGTCTAGACATTTTAGTTACTGCTCATATGGTTAATATTAGTTTACAACTGATCATGTAATGTCGTCTCAGTTTTATTTTTTTATTAGACCTTCTGATATATTGGTAATATTAGTTTCAGTTGTGTTTTTGATTCTCCACCACTACATGTCTGTTGATATTGTTCATCTCCATATTTTTGATTCTATTGTAATTTTGATTGTCTACCACGTATAGACTATTAGTTAAATTTAACAAAATAAAGTAAAAGTGCTCAGAGTTAACAGTAATAAAATAAATAAATAATTAAATTACTATCGTATTAACAAAATTAACTAGACTGATCATCCCCATTTAGGCATTACAGACAAAAGTAATTGAAAGATGCTAATCAATTTCAAATTTTCTATTATACTCCTATTAAATAGGGGGAGGGGGTGTGATAATTTTATCGTTCAGGATATTATCACGCGCGCATTTAGCATTTAGGATTTGGGGTTTAGGATTTAGAGTCCACACGCCTGGAGTTTGGAGTTTGAGCTCTAAGATATATGTAGATGATTTTGGCTTGATGGGTATATTATCAACAATGGAAATTTTCACATAGTACATACCTCATCTTGAGAATTAAAAGGATACATGAATTAACAAATAACGAGTAAAGCAATTAAGATTAAGCGAGTAAAAATATAACTAATCGATCTCATCCTTCGCGCAAGAAGAGAGTAAAATGTTTAGTTCCACAAGATAATTAATAGCTTAAATAAATAAAAATTACATTAAACAAAACCAAGCAAGACCAAGATGGATTAAAATGAAGTGAGGCTCAGATCTGTTTGATTCCAAACCGAGAATAGAAAATGAGGACAGGTTGCAAATATCGGTGGCCAGCCGAGATGCCATGTCATGCAAATGAATGCTTTCATTTTCTAGTAGAACTATTATCACAGCCTCATGCTTCTCTTATACTCCTTCTGTCCCAATTTATGTGTCACACTTCCCTATTTGGTCTGTTCCAAAAAGAATGTTACATTTCCTTATTTGTCAACTATTTAATGTACTATTTCTATTTTATCCTTATTAGGCCTTACTTACTTTAAAAGCTACCAACAACTTTTTGATTACTCCAATCTTCTCTCTCTTAACTTTTCAAGGGTAAATTTGAACATTTACAAAGTCAACTTCTATTTCTTAAACTCCGTGCTAAGTCAAACACCGCCACATAAATTGGGACGGAGGTAGTAATAGATGAAGCAATAACGACAATGGCCTCAAAATTACCATCGGCCAAAATATAATCATTAGCAGCAACGTAGGGACAATAGGGATGAATATGGCCTTAAAAATAGATCATACGCCCGAGTTGCGAATCTAAACCCTGTACTTTGAGCTCTTGATGGGGCTCCATAGATAATGATGCCTAGCAAAGAAAGTAAAAATATTAGTAAATATGTAAGCCACCCTAGAAGTGTGGCGTTATGAAAATCATTTATCAGAAAACATGTAATTACTTAATTTGAGAGTAAAGAATACTTCACACGCTTTAAATAAAATGACTGAAGCATGCTGCTAACTTAGCAAATAATGAACTTGAAGAGGGTTCAAACACAACTAGCACAAACAAAGCAAACATCTGCCCTCTTGAAGTCCTCTTCTTGAATGTATAAGTAAGAATTGGTAAGAGAGAGTCGTTGTGGGATGGCTAAGGCTGGAGAAGATAAGTAGAGAAGAGATCTCTTATTCATTTATTTATTTGGCTTCTCCATAATGTGTGAGAGAGAGAATGGTATATGTCTATAAGAGAATGCATATGTATGTGTATTAGAGAGATGACTCCTAACTCAATATTTATAAAAAAATATCGATACTTTTCCACTTTACAAAATATAGCAATAGTTTTTTTTACATGCATATACAATTTTCAACAAATACCTACAATTTAGAGTTTTCTCCGCCTTCTTCCTCTCTACCTTCTCCACCCATCACTGCCATGGGGCTGCTGCCATAATGAACAGCCACCGGCTAGCCACCTCTTGCCGCCGGACAGCCGCCGCCGGCCGCCACGACCGCCACCAATTTTTTTTTCGATATTCAAAACGGAACATACAAAAACTACACACATATACATAAAATATAACCCAAACATACACACACATTCAAAAATATACACAAACATACAAAGTTATACAAAAAAACATAAAATCAACTTTTCTACTCTAGACATACATAAACACAATCATACAAATATATACACATATATACATACATATACACATACAAAAAAATGAAAAATAGACATTCATATACAAAAATACAAAAGGTATACATATTTATATATACAAAATACAAAAATATACTACACATACGCATATATACACAAAAATACAAATATATACATACAAAAAGGAAAAAAGGGAAAAAAAAAAGGAAAAAGGAACCAGATCTGAAAGTCCTACCGGAAAACCCACTGGAAAATACAAATTGGGGCAGCCCGCCGCTGCAATGCAGCAGCGCCGCCGCGAGGAGCAGCGCCGCTGCACTGCGGCGGCAGCAGCGCCAATAACGGCGGGGTTGTGGGGTCACATCAGTGGAAGTGGTGGGGTGGGTGACGGTGGCTGGTGGGGTGGGTGGATGGGTGGAGGAGAGGAGAGAAGGAGAGAGGGAGAAATTAGGGTTTATATTTTGGAGAAATGGAAACTATTGTTATGTTATTGTTATGTAGTGTAAATGTGTAAAAGTATTGGTATTTTTTATAATTTACCTATTAGGGTAGTTATTTTGGGTAAATTTTCCTTTTTTTAATCATAAGAAGAATAAGTTTTCTAATATAGATGGAGATAGAGCCGTTGGAGATGGTGTAAAAAAAAGAGGAAAAGAGTGATTCTTGGAAATGGAAATAATAAATTATGTCATTTCAAAGGAATTGGTCAAAATTTTTTTTTGAATAAATGGTTGATGGCTTGTCAAAAATAAAAAAGGAAAGGATATTGATGGAATGAAATTACTTTTATCGCACATAATTAGTAACGGAAAAAGAAAGAAAGATTTTGATGTACTGATTAAGAGGAGAAAGATTAGAAGAAAAAAAGAAAACAAAGAAGAAGGAATAAATGTGAAGACATAGAATAGGATAACAATAGAGAAAATAATGGAGAAAAGATAGCTCACGTGATGAAACAAAGAGTCAAAGATGGAGTAAAATTTGTTTTGAGGTGCTGACGGGGTTGCTTGATTGAATAAGATGATTTAACAAATCGGGGCAAGGTAATAGTAGCTAACATGGATAGGATCATTAAATAAGCAAATATTTAACTGTAGAAATGGTATAAAAGAAATAATGAATATAGGAAAATATTGCAAAATAATAGACAAATATCTTTTTAGAACAAACTAAAATAATTGAGCTCACATAAAATAATTAAGCATAAATAACCTCAACTAGTTAATTAAATATAATAATATCTAGTTAATTAAGCAACTATCCACGAGAATGCATATATTTATTTTTAAAGAAATTACCTGAGTGTGAGGAAATTACGTAATTTAGCCACAAACAAACATAAATTTTGTATATAAAAAATAAAAATACAAATAGATGAATAATCGGTAGTAATAAAGGCCAGAAATGTTGGAATTTTCAAGAGAAAATAACCAGATAATTAGCAACTTTCTGGAAAACAAATAACTTCTCTGAAAGGGTACCTTTTCATGAAACTAACACATCTCTTCTCCAAAGGTTGTGTTGTTTCAGGTCTAGGGTTAAAACTCCTCTATAAATAGAGGAACATGCTGGAAATATTCCATCAGAAAATCATTCCAGAAAACTACTTTCTTCCTGCAGAAAATCTGCATAAGATTTAGTGACTGCAGCATTACCTCTTGTGTGTTTCAGAGATTGGTTTCCATTATTTCTTGGTTTTGCTTCATTCTATCCCGAGAGAGTATTTGTGAGGGACAAATAATTCTCTTTGGAAAGTGAATTAAGGAAGATACACGGCTTGAAGCATATCCAGATTTTTCACCACAAACATATCACTCCTTTTCCTAACAATCAAAGAGAATTATCATCATGTCTTCCATGAAAGATCTCACCACCAACTTTGCCAAACTTGACAAGTTTGGTGGATTTGATTTCCGCCGTTGGCAAAAGAAGATGCACTTCCTTTTGACAACACTGAAAGTTGTGTATGTAATTTCCACCGCTCGTCCACCGGAGGCCAATGAAGGCGAAGAAGAAACACTGGAAAGTACAAGGGCAAGGATGAAATGGGATAATGATGACTACATATGTCGAGGTCATATATTAAATGCAATGTCAGATGCTTTATTCGACATCTATCAACATATGGAGACGGCTAAGAAACTGTGGGATGCGCTGGAGAATAAGTATATGTCTGAAGATGCATCAAGTAAGAAATTTCTTGTCTCCCAATTTAATAATTATAAAATGGTAGAAGATCGGTCAGTTATGGATCAATTCCATGAAATTCAGCGCATTGTAAGTCGCTTCACCCAACACAAAATTGTGATGGATGAAACCTTTATTGTGTCATCCATTATTGATAAATTACCTTCTTCGTGGAAAGATTCAAAACGGAATCTTAAACACAAAAAGGAGGATATTTCTTTGGAAGAACTTGCTAATCATCTTCGTGTAGAACAAGAGTTTCGCATACAAGATGAATCCAAAGAGCCTAACCCTCAAGATGGAAAAGTTCATGTTGTTGAGCATGGGGAATCTTCCAAACCACACAAAGGACAATATAATAATAAGAAGAAAAGGCCTTATGATGATGGCAAAAATAAGAAGGGGTTCCAGGGTGTGTGCTATGAATGCAACAAACCAGGGCACAAGAAGAAGGATTGCTCTATCTGGAAAAGAAAGAAGAGTCAAAACAACCAAGGGGCATCAAAGGATAACTTTGTGGCCATGATTTCTGAAATCAATGTTATTGAAAATGACAATTCTTGGTGGATAGACTCGGGTGCTACCAAGCATGTGTGCAATGATCGCTCTTTCTTTAAGTCACTCACATCGGTTAACGATGGAACTGTCCTCTACATGGGGAACTCTTCAACTGTGGAAGTCAAGGGCAAGGGACAAATGAAATTAAAGTTCACATCTGGAAAGACGTTAACTTTAAGTGATGTATATTATGTTCCTAGTGTTAGGAAAAATCTTGTTTCTGGTAGCCTTCTGAACAACCATGGTTTCAAGCAAGTGTTTAAAGCCAATAAATTTATATTGTCCAAGGGTGGTGTATTTGTTGGGCAGGGATATTATACCAATGGTATGTTTAAGTTAAATGTAATTATCAATAATGTGAATGCAATGGATGCTGAAGTTTCTATTTACATGCTTGACTCTAATTTTTCATTATGGCATTCACGTTTAGGACATGTTAATTTTCATAGAATGAGAGATATGTCTAAATGTGGCTTGATACCGATAATGAATGTGGATAGTGAAAAATGTAAAACTTGCATGTTAACAAAGATCACAAGAAAATCCTTTCCGAGTATTGAAAGAAGTACTAAGTTGCTTGAATTAATTCACAGTGACTTAAGTGATTTTCATAGTACTCCTACAATTGGAGGAAAGAAATATGTTATTACATTCATTGATGACTACTCTAGATTTTGCAAAGTTTATCTTGTAAATTCTAAAGATGAAGCACTAGAAAAATTTAAAATTTACAAAACTGAAGTTGAATTGCAATGTCAATCTTCCGTTAAGTGTCTAAGGACCGATAGGGGAGGGGAATATTATAATCCCATATTTTTCCAAAGCACTGGTATTGTACATCAAGTGACGGCACCATATACACCACAACAAAATGGTGTAGCCGAACGGAAAAATCGTGTCTTAACGGAAATGGTTAATTCTCTATTGTCTAACTCAGGCCTAAGTCACGGTTATTGGGGTGAAGCCATGTTAACGGCTTGTTATATTCTTAATAGGGTTCCTAACAAAAGGAATTCAACAACCCCATATGAACTTTGGAACAAAAGACAACCAAACTTGAGTCATCTCAAAGTTTGGGGATGTAGGGCTATAGTTAAAGTCCCGGAACCTAAAAGGAAAAAATTGGGTGAAAGAGGAATTGAATGCATCTTTATAGGATATGCTGAAAATAGTAAAGCCTATAGGTTTTTGGTCATTGAACCAAATGATTCGTACTCGGTTAATAACGTTCTTGAATCAAGAGATGCAATTATTGATGAAACTCGATTTGTATCAATTCCTAGACCAAAAGATATTGTTCCAGCTTATCCAAATTCTCCTACATCACAACCATCAATCTCAAAAGACAATAAAAATCAAGATGATATTGTTGAAGTAAGAAGGAGTAAGAGAGTTAGAAGAGAAAAAACATACGGAGACGACTTCTACATTTATTTAGTAGAAGGTTCAACTGATAAAGTTGAAAATAAAATTCCTTATTGTTACAATATGGAAAATAATCCCACTACTTTTAGTGAGGCAATGCAATCTCCGGATGCACCATTATGGAAGGAGGCTATTCAGGATGAGATTGATTCCATTATGGAAAATAACACTTGGATATTGACAGATCTTCCACCTGGCTGCAAATCCATAGATGGTAAATGGTTGTTCAAGAAGAAGTTAAAAGTAGACGGCACTGTCGATAAGTATAAGGCTCGCTTTGTAGTTAGGGGTTTTACCCAAAAGCACGGTGTTGACTACTTTGATACTTATGCTCCCGTGGCTAGAATAGCCACGATAAGGTTGCTTATTGCACTAGCCTCCATTTACAATCTAGTGATTCACCAAATGGATGTTAAAACTGTATTTTTGAATGGTGAATTGGAAGAGGAAGTCTATACAAGACAACCTGAGGGGTTTGTTGTTAAAGGACAAGAGAAGAAAGTTTGCAAACTTGTAAAATCATTGTATGGGCTAAAACAAGCCCCTAAGCAATGACATCAAAAATTTGATGAGGTAGTTTTATCTAACGGCTTTAAAATCAATGAATCAGACAAGTGCGTTTACTCAAAATTTGGAAAAGGAAAAGGAGTTTTCATTTGCTTGTACGTAGATGATATGTTGATCTTTGGGACTGACATAGAACAGGTCGAAACCACTAAAAGATTCCTATCCGCTCAATTTCACATGAAAGACATGGGAGAAGCGGATGTAATTCTTGGTATAAGAATTATTAGAAATGGTGGGGGTTTTTCCTTAACACAATCTCATTATATCGAGAAAGTGTTAAAGAAATTCAATCATTCTGATTGTAGTCCTGTATCTACACCATATGATCCATGTTTTAAATTGGAAAGAAATGGCTGAAGGCCAATTGCTCAACTTGAGTATGCTAAGTTGATTGGGTGCTTGATGTACGCTATGACAAGTACGAGACCTGACATTGCGTATGCAGTGGGTAAGTTGAGTAGATATACTTGCAACCCGAGTGAGCATCATTAGCATGCTATAAGAAGAGTACTAAAATATCTCAAGAAAACCTTAGATTATGGCATCTATTATAGCGGCGATCCAGCTATACTAGAAGGGTATTCAGATGCTAGTTGGATCACTAATCAAGAGAATTACTCCTCAACAAGTGGATGGGTCTACCTCTTTGGTGGGGGTGCGATATCTTGGGGATCTAAGAAGCAAACGTGTCTTACAGATTTGACTATGGCTGCCGAATTTGTAGCCTTGTCATCCGCTTCTAAGGAAGGGGAATGGTTAAGAAATTTGCTTTTTGATATTCCATTATGGCCTAAGCCCATGCCACCGATTTCTATACATTGTGATAGTGAGGCCACTTTAGCTAGAGCGTACAGTCATATATATAACGGAAAGTCTAGGCATATTGGCCTCAGACATAGTTATATAAATCAATTAATTAAAGATGGAGTGATCACGGTTGACTATGTACGCTCAATTAATAATCTTGCCGACCCATTAACTAAGGGATTAGCAAGGGACTTGGTATTGAGAACATCAAGAGGGATGGGGTTAAAACCCATAAAGAAAGACTGTTAAGGATGAAGCCTCAACTTGACGCTTGATACAACGTCTAGTCTCAAGTTCAATGAGTGACAACATTCTTTATTGGTTGATAGCACTTGGTATTACCGTCCCAAAGTAAGTGCTTTGTCCTGCAATATGTTGAAAGGAGGTTGAGTTTATAAATTCTTAATAGACCTATTGGTGGGTGCTCTTGCAGGAGCATATTAATAAGGGTCTACCTATGTGGATGCGAAGTGGGCCGCTTCAAGAAATTTGGGTTTGGTTTCTATGCATTCGCGAGAGGATTAGAACACAAGGCCTTATGGTGTTGGTTATAAAGGAATAATGTAATAGAATTCATGTGAGAGATACATCCTATTTTACAAAATAGTGGTCGGTTCAAAAGACTTGTCTTACCTGACTATTCAGTTGAATAGAAATTGTATTTCACTAATATAAAGTTCAATCGCTAGATACTTTATTTATGCGTGAATTCACTAGTCTCTTAATTTCTAAAGGAAGTGTTGGGTTGTTATTTCCACTTGAAATGGTGGGGGATTGTTGGAATTTTCAAGAGAAAATAACCAGATAATTAGCAACTTTCTGGAAAAGAAATAACTTCTCTGAAAGGGTACCTTTTCATGAAATTAACACATCTCTTCCCCAAAGGTTGTGTTGTTTCAGGTCTAGGGTTAAAACTCCTCTATAAATAGAGGAACATGCTGGAAATATTCCATCAGAAAATCATTCCAGAAAACTACTTTCTTCCTGCAGAAAATCTGCATAAGATTTAGTGACTGCAGCATTACCTCTTGTGTGTTTCAGAGATTGGTTTCCATTATTTCTTGGTTTTGCTTCATTCTATCCCGAGAGAGTATTTGTGAGGGACAAATAATTCTCTTTTGAAAGTGAATTAAGGAAGATACACGGCTTGAAGCATATCCAGATTTTTCACCACAAACATATCACTCCTTTTCCTCACAAGAAATGCATGAAAAACTTATAATTATGTTTCAAAATTAAATATAGCTCAAGAAAGTGTGAAATGATGGAGGGGAACAAAATTGGGTGTCAACAGTCCGCTACCTTTGTCCATTTAAATACAAAGGTTTTATCTGCGATGAGGCACGAAGTCGCCACAGTATTTAATTTGTAAAAAACAAGTGATTTGACTTAAAAGTGTTACAAAGTAAAATGTGAATATATATCAATAACCATGGTTAAGAGATCACAACTTAAATGGGTTTCACATTCATTGATATCAATAACATATTGAGTACCGAATGCTAATGTACACAATATGTTATCACCAGTTATTGCAGGTTAGTTCTAGTTTAATACCACCTCAATGTATTACACACTTAGTAATTATTTTAAAAATGTTTAGATTGTGTAGATATTTTTCATATTGTCTGCATATTCTGCTGCTCTGCAACCTCTTCATCAGTAACTTCAATACCAAAACTCAGAATTTGTACATCTCAGCCAAGAACAGCTCAATAATAGCAGCCTGTAATGGAGAGTTAATTACTTCTACTTCCTATGATTCCGGGAAGAAAAGTAGAACTCAAAGTGCTTTCACCATTTTAAAGATGGTTATCGAACCTGTGGTGGGAAACACTCTACTACTAATATAGTGCACACTTGTTGGTAGAGTTGGGAGAAAAACTCTACTAATATTTGTTCATTTACTATTTATCAAATTGATATGCTGTTCCATTAACAGAAGGGTCAAATTCGTATTGAGACTTGGACATGAAAGGTTATAGTTATCTTGATGATTCCCCATTCCCATTCTCATTTGCACTATATGAGAATTTTTCAGTTAGATTATCGAGTAAATTGTCATGTGTAGAATCTTTGCACTAAGGCTGTTCCCAGGTAGAATTCATATTTTGCTCAAGTGCATCTTAAAGGTGATGTCATAATCAGACATCTGTACATGTATGGGGCTTTGTTAAAAGTACCAAGCCATCTTTCTTATTAAATAATTAAGGAAAATTTACATCACATATCTACCCTAATAGCTAAATTACAAAAAATAACAATAATTTTATCATATTTACAATACATAACAATACATAACACTAGTTTTTCATTTCCCTCTCCCCAAACATAAAACCCTAATTTCTTCCCCATTTCTCTCTCCTTCTCTCCCTCCTCCACCCACCCCCGCCGCCGTCCCTCCCCTCCCTCCGGTGAGCAGATCTCCAGCAAGCCCGTCACCCCCACTGTCTCTCCTCACTGATTTCCGGAACTTCTGCCGCCGCAGTGCAGCGGCGCTATTCCTCGCGGCGGCGCTGCTGCATTGCAACGGATGTTGCTCCGATTCAAGTTTTCCGGTGAGTTATTCGATGGGATTTTTCAGATCTGTTTTGGTTTTCCCCTTTCCCTTTTTGTATGTGTGTATTATGTATATTTTTGTATTTTTTGTATATAAATTCGTATATCTTTGTATATTTTTGTATTTTGTATATAAATGTCTATATCAACCCTTTTTTGTATGTGTATGTGTATGTTTGTGTAGAATGGATAGTTATTTGTATTTGTATTTTTTGTATTTTTTTGTATGTGTAGTGTATATCTTTTGTATGTTTTTGTATATTTGGTTGTGTATAGTTTCAAAACAGTAAATTTTTAAAGTTTTGCAATGTATATATTTGTATTTTTGTATGTTACATCTTGTAGATCCCAAAAAAAAAAAAAAAAAAAAAAAATTCCGGTGGTGGCAGCGGCGGCCGGCGGCGGCATTCCGGTGGTCAGCGGTGGCTGGCCGGCGCTGGTGAGTGTGGCAGCACCTCCAGGCAGTGTTGGGTGGGTGTTGGGTGGGAGAAAGTAAGGAAGAAGGAGATGAAACCATAAATTGTAGGTTTTGTTGAAATTTGTATATGGAATGTGAAAAAACTATTGTCATATTTTGTAAAGTTATAAAGTATTGCTATTTTTTGTAAATATGGTGTTAGGGTTGTATATTTGTGTAAATCTCCCAATAATTAAAAATCAATTGATCGGAAAAGGTGGTAAGCGAGGGGGGATTGAGTAAAGGGATAATGCCTCTTTTTACTAATTTAGTCCCGAGTTGGTAATTAGAGTTAGAAGCTTCACAGCTTCCTCCACTCACCTCCACGGGCGAATATAGTCTACTAGACTCTTTCTTGGCTAGTCTAGTAAGCATATTATGAAGGCCCATCATGTATTGGGGAATCAAGTTCTTTACCTTTCATTGCTTTCCCTCCAAAGGGGAACCTAGAATTTGCTTCTTCTAGGTATATTCTCTACTGTTGTCAACCCTGTCCATAAAAATCATTCTTTCTCAGGCTTATATTTTCCTCTTGTGTGTAACACTAAACCATCCGAGTCTCCTTTACTCTCCGTCTCCTGCTCAGATTTCTTTAATATGGTAAGCAAGTACTTTTCTTTATTCTTTGATTGATTGATATCTTTGAACAATTACTGTCTGTTAGTGATTTGATTGACATGAGGGTGAACTATCTTTGGTAGAGTTTGTCACATGGGAAACAGACTATTTCGGTTGGGCCATGCGGAGGTGAAAATGGATTGCACTGGGATGAATTGGAGTCTACTCCACTATAAGGCAACTGGAAATAGCTCATGGCACAGGGGTTGATTCTCTTAAGATTGAATATGACAAAAAGGGAACCTCAGTATGGTCAAAGAAGCATGGTGGCGATGGAGGTGCTAAAACAGACAAGGTTGAGATCACTAAAAAGTCTTGTATTACTATTCTTAAAAACAGAATTCTGTGAAACTTTCTTCTTACTGAATGAGTGAGACTATTGGCCATCTTCATATATGAGTTGTTTTATTGTTTTTAAGACTATCTGATGTTCTTCTTGTGCTTTTCTTGCAGGTTAGACTTAATTATCCAGATGAGTTTCTAGTTTCTCTTCATGGATATTATGGTAGCTTGCATGAAAGGGGGCCGGTTTTTGTGCGATCACTTACTTTTCAAAGCAACAAAAGGACATATGGACCATATGGTGTCGAGCAAGGAACATATTTCATTCTGCCAATTTCTAAAGGAAAAATTGTTGGTTTCCATGGAAAATCTGGCTGGTATCTTGATGCTATTGGCGTATATATAGAGCCTATCCATAAATCTTTACCAACTAATTCTATTGTTCAGTCTCAAAAACACAAGGCTATAGTTAATTATCACCAAAGTCTTGTCCAAGGGACTAGGAATTATGAATACTCAATGATACAAGGAAATCTTGGTGAGAATTTTGATCTCATTGTTGCTGTTAAAAACAAAGACGAGAACAGTAAACTTTTACCTCCAATCAAGCTTCCGAGACAAAATTCTGGTTCTGATCATGAGTCCAGCTTTACTGGAACAGATAAAAAGGTATTATAACAGTTACTACTAATTTCTATCGTCAAACCATTTTCCAAATTCTGCATACTCTGAAATGCATTATACATGTTTCAGGTGGCAACCAATGTTTTAAAAAGCGTTATTGGAGCGCGTTTCTGGGTGTTCCCTTGGGCGGGGCGGCAGTAAATCGCCCTCAGGCGTTGATGGGAGGCACAGATCTTGGAGGCATTCGCTCCAAACCTTTGGGCATGCGCTCAAACTCGCTTTTGCCTAATCAGTGAGGCGGACACTTCTGAGAAATCCCGTAATAAGAGTGTGGTGGGTGTTTCCTCAAGCAAAGATCTAAAATCAGAGATCCAAAATAGACTTATATGCGAAAGCGCACACCTATGTCGATTCTGCCATAAAGTTCATAGAAATCAGTCATTTCTATTCTCTTACTAGTGGGAGGGAGCCGGGACCAGCCCGGGCCCAAGGTTATATGAACACGTAAAAATTTGTAACACTTTTGTATTAGTTGAACTTGATTCAATGAGTGATTTTTTTTTTCAATCACAAAGTTTATCATTTTATTGTCTAAGTAAAATACATGACAAGTACAATTTCAACGTAAAAGAACTATTTTCAATTCGACTTTGCAAACCTTTTTCTCCTATTTCTAGCAGGGATAAGTTATTTGGTATAATGTATTGTCGTCCCAAGAACCTTTGAAGAGATAGAGTATTTTTATGAAGAAGATTTGTGATTCCACCACTGTCACAAAGCCCCTATTTATAGGATGGAATAGATAAGAACGGATCATGAAAAGGTCAAGCATAATTATGGCTTGAGATATGAAATGATTCGGCGCAGCAAAAAGCATTCTTGAAAAGGTATATGGAATCAGCATCAACCAATCAGATGAAGGCATATGGAGTTTCCAGAGAAATCAACATCATTCTTGGTCAAAGAGAATGCGAGTTCACATCCGTCTTGTACACCGCTTTCACTTCCTGACTACTTGCGTCAGCACTCAACAAGTGGGGGGACTGACTGTGTGGGCAAAAATACTTCACCTATTATTATAGGGATACAATCCAGCTGGCAAGGCTAGACTTATCCTACAAGTCGCCTAGCCCAGAGGATACCCGCCTGTTCTACGAGTTACGACCGTTCAGGCGGTACGGGCGTAGGATGTAAGGCATATATCCCGTCGTTTTAGGTTTACAGTCTCCTAGTTAGGGTTTCGTATATACCACTGTCTTGAGTTCATAGACTCGTGACCTTTATTAGTCTTTATATTTTAGCATAATTAGGACTGAGTAATCTCTATTATAGATACCCCTCCTTACATTGTATTGTACATGAAGCTATTCACACCGAATCCGGCTATTCTCAAGGAGTAAAACTCTTTACTTTCTTGTCTATTATTTTCTTCTCTATTTATTTACTTTTCCATTGTACTTTACTGTATTGCTTGTGACCCTCTCATAAATTTAATTATTTAATATAGATGTATAATTTTAGGCATAAACAGAACACTCTTAATTTTGGGAAACGAGCTGCTTGTAGTTTCAGCAATCTTTGTGTTTGTATTTTTTTTAGATGAATAATTCAGATCATACATTGTTGTTTATATAGATACAATGGAGACTCATAATTATCTATCTCTTCCACTTCTCAAGACACTCTTTTACTTCCTTAGAATACTCTTTGTCTTTCCTAGAACACTTTGGTATACTCTAGGTAGACTAATTAAAATTGAAAGAACCAACACTAATTACTTTCACGCTACCAAGAGAATACATTTAATTTTAACAGTCCAGTGCTCTCCTCCATGACCTTGTCATCGGTTGCTTTTTCCTTAAAACCCCAAATAAACTATCAACAAAATTAATTCTATTTTGGGGTAACTTTATTGACTCAGATTTTTCAAAGTGTCGATAACCTCTAACAGTTGTTGAAGGAACCACTTGATGATAGAATGTCTTGGCTGCTTGTTGAGTAGCTATAAACATCCGGTGGTTGATTTCAATCTTTTCATATCTATCTATACTATATTAAAAGCACGAAGGCCCTAACAAAATGTTGATTGAACTTTTTACCCTTCATTAAAAGATCTCACAATAGATAAAATTGTCATTTACTAATTCTTATATTTTATTTATTATATTTAAATTAAATTATTTTCTAGCTAAAATTTAGCACTTTGACGTAAATAGAATTTGCGTAGGCTTTGTAATGTAATGTAAATCCTTGGTTTATTCAGATAGGAAGTCAGGTTGTGTTTTATGGCTATTTGGACTTCTGTGTCTTACACGTTATAGAGTTTCAAAACTATACAAATTTGACATCGAAAAAAATACCTTGAACTGGCTCCTATTTATAGAAGTTTAATTGGTCAATAAACCATTGCCGAATGTAACCTGTTAAAGTTTCATATTTATTCCTTTTACTTTTTATGCAAAGCTGGTTTATAGAATATGTATATAGATTTGTTGATGCTTATAGATTACAGATGAATCCAAAAACTACCGTGATCAATTGAACATCACATGCCTTTTTTTATCTCTTTATTCGTCATTATAACTTATCTTTTACAGTTATTGATATTCAACAATGACTTTGCAGGATACGTTAGAGAAGAGCCTCTTGACAAATCGGATGAGACGTGATATAATGCATTATGTATATACAGTAGTTTGATGTTTGATCTATGTGAACATATATACAGGTAAATAGTTTTAAATTTATGTGTACGAAATTTTAGTGTAATTGATTTTTTGTTAACCATTTTTCTCTCTTCCTCTCTCAATTTTGGTTCTATTCTTAATTAAATATTTCTTAGTTATTTGTGCTAATTATTTAGTGTCCTTTTAGAATTTTATACAAAAAGTTCATGAATAGAAAATTATTACTTGAGTAGAAAAGCAGTTAGGATATACCATTGAATTGTACTATAGTTTATAGTTCAAAAGTAACACGGAAGAACTACAATTATGCAGTGCAACCTTAATTAGTTTTGGAGTCCTAAGCTCAACTAAAATGTGGGTATTAAGACCTAAGCTCAGCTGTTAAAAAAAAAATTAATAATAATAATACTCAAGTGTTGATAGACAATATATCTTGATAAAGTTAAGTGAACTTTATACCCGTAAAGACTATAGCTTATTCGGTATTCCTTAAGAAATGCAAATACTTAGCCTCGAGAATTATATTATATAAACTATAATAGCGCCATTTTTAGATCTATTATCTGTGATATAGTTTATGAAATTTGTTTTACGAATATGATATCAGGGGATTGGAACTAAAGAATTTGTTTCTGAAGTTCATAATTGGTCATATGCACTGCATTGTATCATACAAACTTATTCATATATTGAAGTATGAAATAGTTTGAAATTATATTATTAGAGTTTTTTTTTTCCGTTTTAATGTTGTTGTTTTACATACTCAAAAATGGAAAGCTTAAAAGTGCAACTTAACATCTTGTGAAGGTTAATGGAAAGAACTCGTTGTCTTGCTTAGTGTTGTCGTAGAAACTCCAATGGAGTAAGTATTACTCATTATTTTGTTGGTTACTTCAAATATTTATAAGTTTAAAATGTTATTTTGTTACTTTTTTTTTCTTGTCACGTGTGTGCACCTTAATAATTTACTGTTAACCAAATATATATTGAGAAAAAATAGTGTCTTAAATTTTTATGCTTAGGAAAGGACGAACAGAAGATGATAAATTTAATACATTATTGTCTTTCTTTGTACTTATATGATAGTTAAATTGAAAAAGTGTTACATTCAAGTATACTTTCAATATAATAATGTAAATATAATACTCATGTATACTTGACATATACTTTTTTATATGGCCCGTGATTATTGCATGATAAGGAGGCTATGAATTAGCAAGTAGCAACAAGATTATGATCAACTGGCCGTGCAATTGAAATTGAAGATATAAAGATAACAACAAAGATGTCTATCAACAAGACCTAAAAATTTAACAAGACAACGACGACGCCATAAAAAAGGAAAATCAAAATCAACAACGATTTGTGGTATAGTAATATGTAAATAGTATGAGTTTCAACTTTTTTTGTATACAATTTGTATAGATTTTACGGGCTAACTCCACGTGCAACGCACGTACCGTAAAACTAGTACTTCCAAACATAGGGAACTCGTAAAATCATCAGTTTTATTGTTGTTATGTCTTCTATTTTGTTGAATTCATTGAAGCCGTTGTTGAATCCGTTGGTTTCTCCTGTAATCAGTAAATGTATATATTAACAAAGTACCCAAAAAAGAAATCCCAATATATCAGTTATTATATGATGATATGAAATGTTCAATAATAACTTGTTATAATATACTCCCTCCGGTCCACTTTATTTGATTTTTTGGTCTTTTTTCTTTGGTCCAAAATAATTGATTTATTCAAAGTTCAAGAAGCTTTTAAATGGTTCTTTCGTAATATACCCTTGTCAATAAATGATCTAATCATATTTTTTAAAAGCTCTCACAGATTTCAATAAGTAAATTTGAAAGAGTCAAAGGTTAATATAGTAAATGACCTTCTTAATTAATGCTAAAAGGTGGATTTCTTAATCTGTGTGAAAACAATCAAAAAATCAAATAATATTGACCGGAGGGAGTATTAAACTATATTTATATTGTAAAGAATTTGTGTAAATGTAAACTCAAAAAAAAAAAAAAAGGAAGAAGAAGAAAACCACTAAAATAAACAAGATCTGACTTATATCTGGTAACCACATAAATACTCCCTCCGGTCCACTTTATATGATTTTTTGGTATTTTTTCTTAGGTCCAAAATATTTGATTTTTTAAAAAACCAAGATGTTATTTGGTTTGACTTTCCAAAGTTATCCTTGTTAATAAATTAAATACATAAAGCTCTCACAATTTTCTATGAGTAAATTTTGAAAGAGATGAAAGTTAATTTAATAAATGACATCTTTAATTAATGCTAAAAAGTGGATTCCTTAGTGTGTGTGAAAACAGTCAAAAAATCAAATAATATGGACCGGATGGAGTAATATTTTCCCTTTGAAAAGTTCTACACAGTAAAAATATATGTATAAGTTAAATTCATAACAGAAAGAGAATTAAAGGGAAACTAGTTGAAAATTATTTTATTCACACCTTCAAGCTCATACACTTCTTTCACTACACTGGAAACATTTTCTACTGGAACCGTCTTGTATTCCTCAAGAATGCCTATTCAACTACAAAGGAAAGCAAAAAGGTTAGATATTAGATTTCAATAAAATGGTAAAACATTAGTTTCTTAGTAAAGAATCAAATTACCATCTCAAGATCCATGTCTGACATTTCTACCCATCTCAAATTTTCACAATTATATCAGATTTAAAATCTCCATCAAACTCACCAAATTCAATTGACCTGCCATTTTGGTCTTCCTTGAATTGGTCCATGAAATGGAAAGAACCCAAGTTGTTGCTCCCAACGCACACGCAAGTATACGTGGTCGACAAGTAATAAAGTGAAAGTAGAGTATCGTTCCCACGAGGACTATTTAGACTGAATTCTAGCAAACAATTTCTAACTCACTATTCAGGGATCTTTTTCCAATAGTGATGATTTAGTTAACTAAAGAACAGTAATTAAGAGGGTAAAAGTGAATTCAAACAATGGAGCAAAACTTGGTTGTTATCAATAATAAGGAGACGGTCCAGGGTCAGAGTTACGAACAATCCAGTTGAGTTATCCAATTGATTCCACTTCTTAAATCCCGGGTTACTAACTAACAGATTAAATGTACCCGTGAAAACCTTTCAGTTCTTCACGGTCTATGCAGGCTACTCCAATCCCTATATGTCTATGGGTTGAATCACGTACACGCATTAACGAATTCTGTAATTAGTTAAACTAGGCGAGCAAGTATATGTCTATCCTACTCACGAATTGGTTCCCCGATGCCCGGGTTCACAAACTAGTTCTATTCTTTCTTATTGCGTTCATAAATTCCCTCTTTCGAGTTCAATCTAAAAACCATAGATAATGCGTAATAATCGGGCCCTGACAATTACACAAGTGAAATCAAGAAAGAATAAGTAACCCGTAATGGGATTCAATTAATGGGAATCAATCTTCAAACATCAACCTTCATGAAATACTCTAACCCTAGAACGAGAGAATTAGCTACGCATACTCATAATAACAACACAAGGAATTGATGTAATAATGAAATAATGATGTAATAGATTAGTGGAAGGAAGAAAAACCCTTGTTCTTGATGTTATGAGCTCTCAAATTGCTCCAAAGTCTGAACTCCCATGAAAAACTAAGTAAAAGAGTATTTATAGAGTTTACAAACACCTAGTAATAAGTTAGACCCAAGCCTAGACGAAATAGGACATAAAATCGCGCACAAGGGGCGCTATAACGGGCGCCCCGCGCCCCCGATCGCGTGAAGATGGACAGAAGACGCCAAAATCCCTCCGCCTTTGGGCTGCGTCGCGCAAGAAAACGCGCAGGAGGTGGCGCGCTATGGGCTGCGCGGCGCGCCCCCTGCAGCGCAAGGCCATTTTTCGTGTTTTCTCGCTCCTTTGCTCGCTCGTGTCGTGCCTTCGTGTGCTCGATCCAATCCTCAATCAACATCAAATCTTTTCTTGCTCAATCATGCTCTTAAAAGCTCGAATTACACTGCATAACAACCTACATACACACGACATAAAATCAGTGTAAAACCACAGTCACAAGCTATAAAACAAGCGAATAAGGTACTAAAACGTGAGGAAATATTAAGGAAATATAGGCATAAAATGCCAAACATCACCACCCCACACTTGAACCCTTGCTCGCCCTCGAGCAAGTCACAACTAACTTCCCAACCTAGGTAAAACAGGTCTGCCTCTGACTATGGTTGATACCGACCATTGAACCAATGCACACATGACTACTATGGGTCCACAACATGCCAATAATTTACCAAAACCAAAAATATGAGAACAACCACCCCAAAATAGCTCAAATGCACAAACTCAACTTAATGCAACCATGCTCCCCCAAAATCACACCTATCTACTCAACCAAAAAGCCACGACTTCACCTATCTCATGCAAACCATGTGCCCTCACCAAAATGAAGCAAGAGAGTGTCCCCCAAATATCACACACAACAATGAGTATCGAGAATAGAATGGGGACCATTGCATAGAAAGAATTCACTCACTCTCATAAGAATCTCACATGTCACACACAATGTACCATAGGCTTGCCCGTAGTGTAGGACTCCACTAATGTAAGCTCACTCCAATCGGGATTAACTAGGACTTTAAAAAGGTTGTAATGTAGGCTAAGGTGTGGGTAGGATACATATGGGTAATAGTGACTACCTCCCTAAGCACTTTAATACATCACAATTAATTTCAAACACAATTCTCAACAAGCCACCCAAGCAACAACTTTCACACATACACCTTCTCAACAAGTAGCATATTTTCTTTTTAAGCACACACTAGCAAGGAAGGGATATCTTTCTCTTTCTTTTTCTCTTTTCCACAAATTTTTTCCAACTTTGCTATTTTTTCTTTGAATTTTTTCAACTTTATCCAACCTTGCCAATGTTTTTCACTACTTCACAATTTTTTCACAAGTATTCCCCTTCATTAGCTCCACTCAAAAACCTCCCAACATCCCACCACAACTCCAAAATAACAACACAAAATTTAACTAAAGTGCTTAAGGAGTAAAGGGCCAAAAGAGATAATTTAGAACAAATGGGTAGGCTCGGGGTGTGGGTGCCAACAAAAAGGGTCAAAGAAATCACAACAACAATTTTTCCAAGGTATATATGTGAGGGTAGGCAAATCAAAGAAGGCCTTGTATCATCTCCCAACTAGAGCAAACCTAGGATTTCGCTTTGCACACACACGGGGCAAGTTCTAGACATTAATATGCAACATGGAGCAACAAAAATATGCCTCACAACACACCTTGCACATGGCTCACACAAAAAGGCTCCATCAACAACTCTCAACCAAGCTTCTAGAATGCAACTTGTGGAAATTTAAGCACTCATGCACAAAAGTTAACAACAAGTCAAGCAAGCGGACTCAAGCATCTCAAGGGGGTTGTTCCATTTTTTTCTTTTTCTAGGCATGCATCAAATTAAAACCCAAGGACACCACAAATAGCACATGCAATCAATTCAAGTCCACCGGTATCAAACAAATCAAAGGCACCTAGCATTCTACCTTTTTCCTTAGCCTAGGGTCATCTACAACTAACTATCCTAATCCTAAAAATAAAAAACTACCCGGTTCAAAGGCCTCCCCGTGGAAAAGAACCGTGGCCATAAGAAAAACCACGGGGTGGATGACATGTACCACTAATAAAACTAAAAGGAAAATCTTTTTGGAATTTTTCATTGGTTTTCTAATTTTTTTTTTTATGTATTAAAGCAAGAAATAAATCAAAATAAAGTCAAGTGACAAAAGAAAATCCTACGGTACATGCATCCCTAACCTCAAAAATAAGGGAGAGTTCCCCACCCCACACTTAAACTAAGCAATGTCCTCAGTGCTAAAAATAAGAAAGTGCAAGGGTAAAGAAGACTTCCCTGAAGACTCTAGTCCTTGGTGTTAGCATCCTCCAAGCTTCATGGGGTACTCAGACTTCCCCCATCAGGTCATCAATATTATGTAAGGGTGAGGACACCCCACACTTAAACTCGACATTACATGAACCTGCAATCCAAGGAAAACAAAAACTACGTGACACTATAAATAAAATAATACAAGTACAAACTCGGGTTGCCTCCCGAGAAGCGCCTTAGTTAACGTCGTGGCACGACGACATATTTAGCTCACTTCCAGCATTTACGTCTTCTCTTCTTACGCCGAACTTTTGCTTTCTTACTTTCTCTGAGAGACCCCAACTTCAACTTTACATTTGGTGTACTTCCATGCTCTTGTTTGACACATTCAATCATAGAGCACTCTTCAACCTTAGCTATGTGCTCCTTCTCATTATACACCTTGAAAGTAACCTTTTCTCCATTCGCCCTAACAGTCATCTCACCCAGCTCCATGTCAATAAGTGCCTTCGAGGTGACTAAGAATGGTCTCCCCAAAATAATTGGAGCTTCTAAGTCCTCTTCATAATCTAGGACTACAAAATCAACAGAGAAGGTAAACTTACCAACTTTTACTAACACATCCTCCAATTTACCATCAGGGTGAGTGAGTGATCCATCCGCCATCTTAAGAGTAACTGAAGAGGGCTTGATTGCTCCTAGCCCTAACCTTTTGCAAACAGACAGAGGCATGAGATTTATGCTCGCACCCAAATCACACAAGGCACCAGTGATACTATGCCCTCCAATGGTACAAGGAATAGTGAACTTCCCAGGATCTTGAAGTTTTGGAGGTAGCTTGCTCAAGATTGTGCTACACTCCTCAACTAACTCAACTGTATCTATCTCTTGAGGCTTTTTCTTCTTGACTAAAATCTCTTTTAAAAACTTCACAAAGGATGGCATCAATTCAAACACATCAGTCAAAGGAATATTAACATGAAGTTCTTTCAGCATACTCACAAATTTTTGATACTGGGCCAAATCCTTCGATTGTATAAGCCTCTGCGGGAATGGTGGAGGTGGCCGAGGTGCCTCTTTCTTCTCTTCTTTCTTCTTTACCTTCTCCACTTTTTCAATTTTTTCAATTTCGGCTTTCTCCTCAGGCTTGGCCATCAGCTCTCCACCTCCAATTAAAGTCACTGCAAGACATTGTTCAGGCTCTTTCTTCACAGTGCTTATTTCTCCCACCAACTGCCCCAACTGGTGCTCTAAGTTCTTGTGAGCACTGGCAAGATCTTGTATGGCCTGTGCATGGGCTGCAGTGTCAGCTATCATTCTCTGCTGGCCCGCCATTATCTGCTTTAGCATCTCCTCAACTGAACTGCTAACCTGCTGTGGTGGAGCTGGGAGTGGGTGGTAATTATTCGGGGCTCTCATATTGCCTTGATAATAAGAATTACCAAACTGATTTTGACCCTGCAGCCTGTTGTGATTACCCACGTAATAAACTGACTCTGGGTTAGAAGGGCAAACCTCTGTAGCATGGTCTTGACCACAAACCTCACAAAAGCTCTGGGGTTGTTGCACTGGAGCCACTGGTTGCTGAGTCTTTGGCAGAGCTAGCTTACTAATTTGATTGGAAATAGCATCCATCCTCGCTTTTAGCTCTGAAACTGCATCTAACTGAAGTACCCCTGCAGCTTTCTGCGTAATAGCTCTACCATCTCCCTGCCAATCAGGATTGCTCTGCGAAAACTTATCTAGTAAATCATAGATCTGGTCAAAATTTAAAGCCAATACTTGGCCTCCAGCAGCAGCATCTACCACGATCTTAGTATGTGCAGTCAACCCCTCCACAAAAGTATGTGCAAGAACCTCATTGGATTGGTTGTGGTGTGGACAATCTCTCAGTAAAGCTTTGAACCGCTCCCAGGCTGAATATAAAGATTCTCCTTCTAACTGTCTGAAGGACATAATTTCACTCCTCACCCGGGCTGTCTTGGCAGATGGGTAAAACTTAGCCAAGAACTTCTTAGCCAAATCATTCCAAGTGGTGATAGACCCAGACTTTTCAGCCTTTAACCACCTCTTTGCTGCCCCAATCAGTGAAAACGGGAATAAAGTCAAGCGAACATAATCAATAGGAACTCCCGTTGGTGTATAAGTATCACTGATCTCCAAGAAATTCTGGATATGTTGTTGCGGATCTTCATGAGGAAATCCACCAAATTGTCCAGTCGTATGTAACAGTTGTATCATACCGGACTTAATTTCAAAGTTTCCAGTAATTCTAGGCTTAACTATGCTCGAGGCTACTCCCTCCAGACTGGGGAGAGCAACATCTCGCACAACTAAAGCTTGTTCTTCTGCCATTCCTGTAGGTAAAGATCAAGCGGGACCTAATACCTGAAACAGCAGAAAACTCAAAACAAAAATTAAACCTGAATAGAAATTAATAAACTGTTCAAAAAGAAATCAGTCAAAAATTAGTCCCCGGCAACGGCGCCAAAAACTTGTTGCTCCCAACGCACACGCAAGTATACGTGGTCGACAAGTAATAAAGTGAAAGTAGAGTATCGTTCCCACGAGGACTATTTAGACTGAATTCTAGCAAACAATTTCTAACTCACTATTCAGGGATCTTTTTCCAATAGTGATGATTTAGTTAACTAAAGAACAGTAATTAAGAGGGTAAAAGTGAATTCAAACAATGGAGCAAAACTTGGTTGTTATCAATAATAAGGAGACGGTCCAGGGTCAGAGTTACGAACAATCCAGTTGAGTTATCCAATTGATTCCACTTCTTAAATCCCGGGTTACTAACTAACAGATTAAATGTACCCGTGAAAACCTTTCAGTTCTTCACGGTCTATGCAGGCTACTCCAATCCCTATATGTCTATGGGTTGAATCACGTACACGCATTAACGAATTCTGTAATTAGTTAAACTAGGCGAGCAAGTATATGTCTATCCTACTCACGAATTGGTTCCCCGATGCCCGGGTTCACAAACTAGTTCTATTCTTTCTTATTGCGTTCATAAATTCCCTCTTTCGAGTTCAATCTAAAAACCATAGATAATGCATAATAATCGGGCCCTGACAATTACACAAGTGAAATCAAGAAAGAATAAGTAACCCGTAATGGGATTCAATTAATGGGAATCAATCTTCAAACATCAACCTTCATGAAATACTCTAACCCTAGAACGAGAGAATTAGCTACGCATACTCATAATAACAACACAAGGAATTGATGTAATAATGAAATAATGATGTAATAGATTAGTGGAAGGAAGAAAAACCCTTGTTCTTGATGTTATGAGCTCTCAAATTGCTCCAAAGTCTGAACTCCCATGAAAAACTAAGTAAAAGAGTATTTATAGAGTTTACAAACACCTAGTAATAAGTTAGACCCAAGCCTAGACGAAATAGGACATAAAATCGCGCACAAGGGGCGCTATAACGGGCGCCCCGCGCCCCCGATCGCGTGAAGATGGACAGAAGACGCCAAAATCCCTCCGCCTTTGGGCTGCGTCGCGCAAGAAAACGCGCAGGAGGTGGCGCGCTATGGGCTGCGCGGCGCGCCCCCTGCAGCGCAAGGCCATTTTGCGTGTTTTCTCGCTCCTTTGCTCGCTCGTGTCGTGCCTTCGTGTGCTCGATCCAATCCTCAATCAACATCAAATCTTTTCTTGCTCAATCATGCTCTTAAAAGCTCGAATTACACTGCATAACAACCTACATACACACGACATAAAATCAGTGTAAAACCACAGTCACAAGCTATAAAACAAGCGAATAAGGTACTAAAACGTGAGGAAATATTAAGGAAATATAGGCATAAAATGCCAAACATCACAAGTCATGGATTTGATTATGATCATGAGGAAGAAAAGAAAAATCATGACTAGCTGGAGCATAATTTCCACCCCATGAATCTTGATTTACAGGATCCTGTGAAGTTTGATTTGTATTTTGATTGATATAACTTGATTGAGGCATCCTGAAATTGACATAGCCAGCTACTCGAAAAAATCATGAACCTCCAAGGGTGGTAATGAGAACCTATGCTGCAATCTTGCACACTCTAATGCTATATTACAATAAACGATGAGTTTATCTTTTATGTTACCGCTTATTGTATACAAGTCAAACTCTTCTTGAATATACGACTGTTGATATGTGACATTGTAAATAGATTAGGGACTAAAGTGTACAAATAGAAAAACTATAGGAACTATGTTAATTATCAGTTAGTTAGTGGATAAGTCATAATACTATAAATAGGGTTAGTTGGTAAAGGTAGTTAGTTAGTTCATTTTGTAATCTTTTCCAGCTAAGAGAATTTTCTCTCTCTACAAACAGTTTCCTTCTTCCTTCTCTTCTTAGCTCATTTGTTCCAGAAGCTTCTTAGCTTCATTTATGAATTTTTTAACATGGTATCAGAGCTAGGGCGTCAAATTGAAGACGAATCCATTGCAATTTATTAATTTTTCTAGAAATAGTTCCAAAATTTTCAAATTCATCGGTTTCTATGTAAAAACCCCTAATTTTTGCTCGATTTTTCAATCAATTTTGCTTATTTTTTCCTCTTTGATGTTTTTTGAAATCAACAAATGGCGAGTACTTCAAGTTCTTTGAGTACCATGAACATCATTGATCACTGTCACCCTTTGTATTTGTTACGTTCAGATTTACCAGGTTTAATGCTAGTTTCTGTTCAGTTAATTGGAGCAGAAAACTACGTTGTTTGGAGTAGGGCAATGAGAATTTCGTTGCGAGGTAAGAAAAAAATAGGGTTTATTGATGGATCATGCACTAAGGATCAATACAAGGGGTAATTAGCAGAAGAATAGGAAAGGTGTAATGCATTTGTATTGGCTTGGATCATGAATACTGTGACAAAGGAATTGCTTTGTGGCATTGTTTATGCTGAAGATGCGCAAGTTGTTTGGGAAGATCTGAAGGATATAGGTTCGACAAGGTGAATGGAAGCCGCATCTATCATCTTCATCGTGAAATAGACACAATCTCTCAAGGTATATCTAGTGTTTCTACTTATCATTCCAAGTTGAGACTATTATGGGATGAATATGCATCTTTAGTGCCCCCACCTAGTTGTTCATGTGCTAAATCTAAGGATTTTTTATAGCATTTAGAACAACAGAAACTTTTTCAATTTTTCATGGGTCTGAATGAGTCGTATAGTGCCATAAGAAGTCCGATTTTACTGATGACACCATTGCCATCTGTGGGCAAAGCTTTTTCTATGGTTATTCATGAAGAAAGTCAGAAGCAGATAGCAAATAATGTCAATGTGACTAATGAGAATGATGGAACAACTGCTCTGTTAAGCACGAGACATGTATCAGAACCCTAGGAGAAATGAAAAGGTTACTTGTGATCATTGTGGGATCAAAGGTCATATTAGGGACCGATGTTATAAGTTAATTGGTTATCCACCTGGACACAAGCTACATGGGCAGGCTCCTGATCAACAGTGAAATGGCTATACATTTGAGAACAACTTAAGGAGAAGACAATGATATTATCAAAACAACAATAAGTTTAACTCAACAAATGCTGCTGACTATGGAGTAGGAACCATGAGAGAAAGTTATAATCAAGACTGCAATAGACCTGAACCAAATTATAATCAGAATGGTCATCAGTTTATGCCAAGCACTAGTCATCACCCTTATATTAATCCACATACTCCTGGTCCTAGCTATCATTCACAGGGATACAATCAAGCAGGAGCTGGTAGTTCACAGATCAATAGGAGGGTAGAAGGCAATTATGCATCTCAGACTGGTAAAAATATGTTCACAGAGGAACAGTATGGCCAAATTTTGAGGATGACAGGGAAGCAGAAAGAAGATGATCCAGCAGCCAATATTGCAGGTAATATTACTTCCTGTATGGTTAAGAATCATTGTAATTGTTCTTGGATAATAGATACAGGGGAAACAAACCATATGGCCTCAAATTATCAGATATTAACACAAGTCAGTAAAGTGAATGACTGCATGAAAGATAAGGTGCATCTACCTAATAGTACCATTGTTCCGGTTACGCACAAAGGACAATATATAGTTTCTGCAGGAGAATGTATAAGCAATATGTTGTGTGTGCCAGAATTCAAGTACAATCTATTATCACTCTCCAAATTGACATAGGGACTAAACTATTTAGTGACTTTTTTTCCCAAAATTTTGTGTTTTCCAGGACCTGTGCACTGAGAGGGTGAAGGAAATTGGTGAAGAGAGAAATAGTCTGTATCTTCTACTTCCAAAAGGTTCTGATATCAAGAAACAACCGCAAATAAAATCTTGTTTGGCACAAAAGGAGAAGTCAGTATATGATCATACTTGACACAGAAGGCTAGGACATGTACCAGCTGGAGTAATAAAGAAAATAATACAGCTGCAGATTGATGTTCCTAAGAATAAAGCTTGTTCCTTTAATAATTGTACAGTGTGCCCCCTTGCTAGGTAGACTAGGAAGTATTTTGAGCTTAGTAGGAATTAGGCTAAAGATGTATTTGATTTGATACATGTAGACATTTGGGGTCCTTTAAAGGTGAAAATTTACAATGGAAATAGATATTTTCTGAATCTTGTTGATGATTATTCTAAGATGATTTGGGTGTATCTGATGAAATTGAAGAGTGATACTATCTTTCTTTTAAAAGCATTTATGAAAATGGTTTATGTGCAGTTTGGTAAATTAGTTAAAATTTATAGAACTGATAATGGAGCTGAACTTTTTAGTTCTTACTGTAGTACTTTTCTCACAAAAAATGGCATTGTGCACCAGAGTAGTTGTCCTCACACTCCATAACAGAATGAAGTAGCTGAGAGGAGACATAGACATAATGGCTAGAGCATTGAGGTTTCAGGGTCATATTCCTTTTCATTTCTGGGGAGATTGTGTATTGGCAACTGTGCATATTATTAATAGACTACCCTCTTCATTCCTTGGGTGGAAATCACCATATGAAGTTTTTCACAAACAAGCTCCTTCATTCCACCACTTAAGAACCTTGGGCTGCTTGTCATTTGCAACTGTTACAGGCAAAACTAACAAATTGTCCCCAAGGGCAATTGCAACTGTTCATATGGGGTACTCTTCAATTCAGAAGGCGTATATGTTGTATGCTATTCATGATAGGATGTTTTTTGTAAGTAAGGATATTACATCTATGGAGAGTATTTTTCCTTTCAAGTTACTCAAACAAGGGCATGCTCTCCCACTCTTTTTTTATCTTAAAGGGGGGGCTTGATGTCCTATGTAACATTCTCCTACAAGCAGTGAAGAAATATAGAATGCTGATTATGGGCAGCATGAAACAATAGATCCAAGTGATCTGGATCATGAGTTTCCTATTCCTGATGTAGACATGTTGCATGAAGATAGAAACACTCATGGTTCTGTGGAGAATGGACATGCAGGCATCCATAACGAAGTTCAACCTTCACAACAAGCTGAGCAGCCTCTCAAGAAATCAGCTAGACAGTTATCTCCACCTATATGGACATAAGATTATGTGTGTCCTACTTTACCAGCTAAAGCTTCTAATTGTTTGTATCATTTGTCCAACTTCATTGGTTACAGCTCTCTTTCATCTGGTTACAAATCTTATTTGGAAATTGCTTTTCATGAAGTAGAACCTAGAAGCTATGAAAAAGCTATGAAAGACCCTAAGTGGGTGGATGCTATGAAGGCATAAATTTTTACATTGATTGAAAATCAGACATGGCAGGTAGTTAATATTCCTAAAGGTAAGATACCTATAGGGTGCAAGTGGATCTACAAAATCAATACAAGTCTAATGGAGAGGTGGAGAGATACATGTCGACACCCATTTTTTCCCGAACCCGGTTAGAGTTAGAAACAGGGCTCGACTTATTGGAACTCACGGGTAAGACTTGGAGTCGCCACCTAACATATTTTAACTAGGCGTATTAGACCACCCATTTTGTTTATAGCCAATTTTAGTGTTAATGCCGAAACTTAGTCTATGAATCAGAAGCTCTAGGTAAGGGTTCAAGTAACCCGAGAGGAAGGTGTTAGGCACCTCTCGGGTTCCACCAAATGTGGTTACCGGCCGCACTACATAATTGGGATTCAAAATATTATCTAACTAAACAATACACATATATAATTAAAAATGTATGATCAGCTAATTGCACCTTCTTTGGTAAACCTCAATCAAATATCTCGCAAAATGAAAACAAATCAGTTATTATGTCAAAAAATAAACGATAAGACAACAATTGAATAACACAATAATAAATTGAATTCGAAACGTCTCTGGAGCGTCGTCTTTAACTTATGTACCTCACAAAAAATAAAATAAAATTGATTAGTTTGATAATTGATAATAATAATACTAATAATAAAAATGTTAATAATAATAAAAAATAGTGATAAAATAATAGTAATAATAATGAAAATGTTAGTAATAATAATAATAATAATAATAGTAATAAGGATAATAAATAATAATAATAAAAAGAAAATAAAAAGAAAAAAAAGATTTTTGAAAGGTTTAGGCTCAGATTCGGGTGATAGGGGGTTAAGGATACCGTCACGGCTGCAAACACACTGTCCGGTCATGTTACCATGCCAAGTGCGGGTCCTACTGCCTATCTCGTTTATTTTGCAACACTGTATATAACTGTTATCGTCATCGCCCTTTTTTTAATTTTTGGAGGGACACGTAAGGGACATTATTCTTGTATCTAGACGGGACTGTTGGCCTCCAAATTGTCATTGGCCGAACGGTGTAGTATCTGTTCAAATCAGTGCAAAGCCTCAAATAAAATATTTTCATAGGCTCGGCAAACATCGTAATATCTTCACAAAACCATACTGCTGGGCATAAACCATTATCACAAAAAGCCACTCAAACGACGAAAAATCATTAGTCAAAAAATCTGCTGGTCAGATTCCGATGGCAAAAAGCGGAGTGGATCAACTGATAGAGGAAGAGGCGCAGCGCCAGCCGCCTCGAAGGCACCACTGCAACTCATCCTCCGCTTCCTTTTTCAACTTTTGTTTCAGTGTCAAACACAAAGGACGAAGGGATAAGACATCAAAAAACGATCGTTAATGCCATAAAAATAACGGGGTAACAGGGTCACCGGTGTCTCAGTCCCGATCTAATCTCATCAATATTCCGTCGGTGTCCTCCTTATCCCTCGTCCCCTATTTCTCTTCTTTTTCCAGCGGAAGACACTTCCCATCCATTTCTTTTCCTCACTGATTTTGCATCGTTTCTGTATGTGCATGTGTACATTGTAAGATTATATGGACTTGCAAATATATAAATTCATAAATAATTAAATGTCAGTTGCTATCATTAAAAAGTTGGTCCAGATTAAACGTGATCTACTAAGGTTTAAGTTATGTAGACCTATTTAGACACCTCGTAAAGTGTGGGGGCCTATGTGTAGATACTCGGATGTAATTCTAGTTTAATGATGGGCTAAACTAGAATTACTTAAACTATACTCTAGTATAAAAAGAGGTTATGGTACCCAAATCAGACGTAGGTTTTATTAACTGATATCCCATCATCAGTTAAATAGAGAGAACGACTCACGTCTTGATTTAGAAGACCAAAAACCAAGACATTGAAGAATCACCCGCTGCTATGGATTCAGGTACGCTTTCGCTTTCAGTTTATAATTCTTGATGATTTGACATAGTAGATCCTGAGGTAGATGTAGTATAATCTACAATTTAGGTTTTAACAAGTGGTATCATAGCCTCTATTGTGTTGAATCATTGAGATATATATGTTGCTAATCAGTATCGTTGAAGAACAAAAATAAGTTCGGGGTAAGGCTGCTCTTGCCCCTAGAAGGATTTCCGCCACCTTTAAGGGTTTCTTTAAATTCAATTGAAAAAGAGTTGGCGTTGAGGTTTACTTAATAATACATAGTTTTAAGTATTATTAAGATAATAAAGGACAATCTTTTGGCTAGATGCAGCAATAGCGGTGTCACTTCAGCTTTTGAGAATTTGGAGTCTTACTCCTTCACGTTTGCTGCCAGAAAAGATTTGGGTTACCTAGATTGACTTCATTGTTAATCTTATCAGTATTTGTTTTTGGTTGTTATTGTTGAATTAAAAAAAATACATTAATAATAAAAATAAAGGATTTACTAGCGTCATATTGCGGCGTATTAGATTTGATCTAATAATAGCTATAACTCAGTAGTTGAGTGGGAGGACACCAGAAAAGGGTACTACAAGTGCCATTGTCAAGTACATTTTTTTTAATCTACTTATTTTACGTTGTTGTGTTTATTTTCTCCTACAACAATATTTGGAAGAAAACAAAAGAAAATAAGGAATCATATACTGGTAGCATCAATCTATGTAATTTAGATCCAGGCCCACCATCAAGTTAGTTTTGGCTTGGGAATTTTATGTTCCTATTTGGTAAATTTAAATTTTGATATTGGTATGATTGTATATATTTTGAGATGAATATATTAAACCTAGATGTCGCCAAAGTGACCTCTCTTGTGGAGATTTATTCATTTTGAAATATAAAAAGTTGTGTGCATGTAACTTATGTGAATATTAATCGGCCCAAAGGAAGGTAAATGTTTGACAGAATTACATGTGCATTTTGTGGTAATAAACATGTGATGATTTTTTGGTTTACGTGTGAATAATATATCGGCCCAAAGGAAGATTTTTATTTGACATGTTATTTTATTATCAATGTTTGATTACTACGACAAGATACTACTTACAAGTTAATATTTTATCCAAAGATGAAATATTAATGGAGTGCCCGGTATCTTGAGATGGGGTTTACCTTTATTCAAATTTATTTTCAGTTTTGGTATAAATTTAATGTGAGCTTAATTTGTTATTGTTCTCTGATTCAGCTGAAATTACTCCTGCAAGTATTACTGCCAATATCAATTCCATTCCTATGCTAAATGGCACTAACTTCAAATCGTGGCAAGAGAACCTCAACATAGTTCTCGGAGTCATGGATCTCGACCTTGCGTTAAGTGTTGATTCTCCACCACCTCTTACATATGACAGTACTTCTGAACAGAAGAAAGAGATGGAAAGGTGGGAGAGATCAAATCGCATGTGTATGATGATCATGAAGAAAGCCATTCCAGAAACCTTCAGGGGCACTATGTCTGATAAGGTGAATACGGCTAAGGAATTTATAGCTGAAATTGAAAAAGTATTTGTCAAGAGTGAAAAGGCTGAAATTGGTACACTTTTGACAAGTCTGATTTCAATGAGGTACCAAGGAAAAGGTAACATCAGGGAGTACACTATGCAAATTTCTCATCTTGCTTCAAAGTTGAAAGCACTTAAGTTAGAACTCTCTGAGGACTTGCTAGTGCATCTGGTTTTGATATCCCTTCCTCCACAGTTTAGCCAATTTAAGGTGAGCTATAATTGTCAGAAAGAGACTTGGTCTCTGAATGAGCTCATCTCACATTGTGTTCAGGAAGAGGATAGATTGAAGCAAGAAAGGACAGAAAGTGCTCACTTAGCCGTTGTGCCAAAGGACAAAAGTAAAGACAAGAAAAGAAAGAATAAGGAAGCTGCGAATACGGCAACACAAAAGAGGAAACATAAGGAACCACCTAAGGATAATGATGGTTGTTTCTTTTGTGGAGCTGCAGGGCATAAGAAGAAGCAGTGTACCAACTATCACGCTTGGCGTGCAAAGAAAGGTACGCTTCTTAATTTTGTTTGTTCAGAGGTTAATTTGACTTCAGTGCCAAGACACACGTGGTGGATAGATTCTGGTGCAACAACTCACATCAGTGTGTCTGTGCAGGGTTGCCTGAATTACCGAAAGCCAAGTGATGGTGAAAGATACATCTACGTAGGTGATGGCAAGACAGTGGAAGTCGAAGCAATTGGAACTTTTAGATTATTGTTAAGAACTGGTTTTTATTTGGATTTGAATGAGACTTTTGTTGTACCATCTTTTAGACGGAATTTGATTTCCATTTGCAGCTTTGGACAAATTTGGTTATTGTTGTTCATTTGGAAATGGAAAATTTAGTCTTTTTCATAATTCAAAATTGATTGGATCTGGTTCTTTATCAGGTTACGATAATCTATATTTGCTTGACACAACTGCTTTGTATAATGAATCCTTGCATGTTAATATAATTGGTAAAAAGCGAAAATTAACCAGCGCGAATTCAGCTTCATTGTTGCACAAGAGATTAGGTCACATCTCCAAAAGGAGAATAGAGAGACTTGTGTCCGATGGTATTCTCGAAACCCTTGATTTTTCAGATTTTGATGTATGTGTGAATTGTATAAAGGGGAAACAAACAAATGTTAGGAGATTTGGAGCCAACAGGAAACTTGACGTCTTAGAACTAATACATACTGATATTTGTGGGCCATTTCCTACAGCTTCTTGGAATGGTCAACAGTATTTCATAATGTTCATAGACGACTTTTCAAGATATGGCTATATATATCTCATTCATGAAAAATCGCAATCACTGGATGTGTTCAAAAATTTTAAGGCTGAAGTTGAAAATCAACTTGGCAAACATATTAAAAGCGTTAGATCTGACCGTGGTGGTGAATACTATGGTAGATATGACTGATCAGGTGAACAACGTCCAGGACCATTTGCGAAATTCCTAGAGAAATGCGGTATTGTCCCACAGTACACCATGTCGGGTTCGCCCACTATGAATGGTGTTGCTGAAAGACGAAACAAAACGCTTAAGACATGGTGAGAAGTATGATTAGTCATTCTACCTTGCCTGAATCACACTGGGGAGAAGCATTAAAGACGCAGCATATATACTCAACAGAGTTCCAACTAAAGCAACTGATAAGACCCCTTATGAGCTTTGGACAAGCAAAAAGCCTAGCTTAAATCATCTGCACATTTGGGGATGTCCAGCTGAGGCAAGGCCTTATAGGCCAAATGAAAAGAAACTGGACTCAAAGACTATCAGTTGTTATTTTATTGGATACTCTGAAAGATCCAGGGGTTACAAATTTTATGATCCCACAACTAAGGCTATTTTTGAGATGAATAGTGCGCGGTTTTTTGAGGATGTTGAATTTGCGGGGAAGAAAGAATAAATGACTTTGTCTTTGAAGAGGAGCATATTGATATTCCTCAGATTGCTATTGACAATGCTCAGGAACAGTCTCTTATACATGACATTGCTCGAGAAGCAACTCCAGATCAAGACAATGTCATTGAACAAACTCTACAACCTCAAGAACTATTGCCATTAAGGAAATCCACTAGAGAGAAGAGAAATGCAATTCCAGACAATTATTTTGTTTTTCTCCAAGAACATGAAGATGACATTGGAATGACTGAAGCTGATCCAATCAGCTTCCGTCAAGCCATGGAAAGTTCTAGCTCTCAAAAGTGGATTGATGCCATGAATGAGGAGATGAAGTCTATGAACGACAATGACGTATGGGATCTTGTCCAATTGCCTGAAGGTGCGAAACCCATTAGTTGCAAATGCATATTTAAAACCAAGAAGGATTCGAAGGGCAATGTTGAAAGGTACAAGGCATGTCTTGTTGCTAAAGGCTTCACCCAGAAAGAAGGCATCGATTATACAGAGACTTTCTCTTCGGTTTCATCGAAAGACAATTTCAGGACTATAATGGCATTAGTCGCACATTTTGATCTTGAGCTACATCAGATGGATGTTAAGACTGTGTTTCTCAATGGTGACATTGATGAGACAATTTATATGGTGCAACCTGAAAACTTTGTGTCTGGTGATGCAAATTCTATAGTCTGCAAATTAAAGAAATCCATCTATGGGCTTAAACAGGCGTCTCATTAGTGGAATCACAAATTTCATCAAGTTATCACCTCATTTGGTTTCGAGATGAATCTTGTTGAAGATTGTGTATACCACAAGTTAAGTGGGAGTAAGCATATTTTTCTGGTTTTATATGTCGATGACATGTTGCTTGCCACAAACGATATGGGCTTGTTGCATGATACCAAGAAATTTCTGAGAAAGAATTTTGAGATGAAAGATCTTGGTGATGCAAATTTTGTATTAGGGATTCAGATACATCGAGATCGCTCTCGAGGTATTCTTGGATTATCACAAAAGGCCTATATTGAAAAGATATTAAAGGGATTTGGCATGCAAGATTGTAAACCGGGTAATACCCCTGTGGCTAAAGGAGACAAGTTCAGTCTCGAACAGTGCCCTAAGAATAAATTTGAGCATAAGGAAATGGAGATGATTCCCTATGCTTCAGCAGTAGGAAGTCTGATGTATGCTCAAGTTTGTACGCGTTGATATTGTGTGCATTATTGGGATGTTTGGCATATATTTGAGTAATGCTGAAATTAAGAATTAAGGAGTAGCCAACAATTTAATTTGTAATTACAGAGAACAAAAGATTTTAAGCTCACATACAGGAAGTCGGAAAAGTTAAAGATAATCAAGTATTTAGATACCGACTTCACTAGATGCCAAGATAGTGCAAAGGCTCTATTTGTATACTTGGTGGATGAGCTATAGAAGGAAGAGTATTATATGGACACTCATAGCTCATCTCACCATGACAGTAAAGTCTATGGTGCATTATAAGGCATCAAAGTTATGAAATATGACTGCAGAATCTTGTCACTGGCTACAAATTAAGGATAAAGTTGAAAGACACTAAGGTTATTTTGTGACAATAAATTAGCAGTCTGATATTTCAATAAAAACAGGATTTTAGTAAAGTCAAAGCACATTGACATAAAGTTCCTGGTTGTTAAAGTTAAAGTTCAGAGTGGTCAGGTGTCTATAGAACATAATGTAACAAACTCCATATTGTGGATCCACGTAGTAAGAGACTACCACCGAAGGCTTTTCATGAGCACAGTGTTCATAGAGGTGGCATGTTGGTTAAGGATATTCAGTTTCAGTGGGAGTTTGTAACCTTTTAATGTTCTTTTATATAGACACACTTCATTTTTGGTTTATGGTTTCAGGTTTACGGTTTCAGTTTAAGGAAATTTCTGCAGAAATAAAGTATACAGTTGAGTTTCCACTCTGACTTATTTTTTGGTTGGACCAGTTGGAAATAGGCATGTTTAGATCATATTACATGTAATTTCCATGCTACGCATCCATCCTTGATCTATGTCATTCGGTTATGTTGGTATACGTGATCAAGGAAGGTTTAGTTACAATATAAATGTAGCGAAAGCCGCCTTGGTTCTATGCTGACATGATTGATGGACGAGATTGTTTAGAGGTACTTCAATCTATGATAGCGAATATTTGGAGCTCATTAGGTGACATACAATTATAAGGTTATGTGAATGTATATATGTGTAATCCAAGTGGGAGATTGTAAGATTATATGGACTTGCAAATATATAAATTCATAAATAATTAAATGTCAGTTGCTATCATTAAAAAGTTGGTCCAGATTAAACGTGATCTACTAAGGTTTAAGTTATGTGGACCTATTTAGACACCTCGTAAAGTGTGGGGGCCTATGTGTAGATACTCGGATGTAGTTCTAGTTTAATGATGGGTTAAACTAGAATTACATAAACTATACTCTAGTATAAAAAGGGGTTATTGAAACGACCTCGGTCAGTCGTTTCGAAAGTTCGGACTCCGATTGGCGTGTCGATAATTTTAAAATATTCGTAATGTCCATTAGGACCTGTCTGTAAAATTTAAGCTAAATCAGACCTCGTTTGGTAGGCATCGGAAGAAGGTTTCAGTTTTTATTGGCAATAAATATTAAAAAGAGATTTTTGAGCTCGGTTTTGGGCGAACGAACTCCGATTCGAAATCCGAAAGCGCCGTTAGGTTCGTATGATTATTTGTGATTTTTGTAAACTTTCGAAGGTGAATTTCGATGTTGTTCGGCTAGTTTCCGCTAAAATGCCGAAAGTTAAATAATTTGACTTCTTTTCATTTAAATTCGCATCTTGAGTTTCGGGAGTCTGATTTGAGATCCGCCTTCGCGAGTATGTTACATATATTTTGTATAACTTATATACAAAAGTTGGAATTATTTCGAATATCGTAGGGTACCGTTTGAATTTTTACCGTAACTGCGAATTTTAAAAGAAAAAGAAAAAAAAAGGGAAAAAGACGAAGAAGAGAAAAGGACAAAAATGGAAAAGAAAGAAAAGAAGCACAATGGGCGGTGGTCCTTAGCTAACTAAGGACGAGGCAATGTTACAGCAATATACAGAAAACGCAGAAGCAAAACGAGGTAAGGAAAAAATTGCCAGAAAATAAGAAAAGAGGCCGGAGAAAAATAGTATTTTCACCCCAGAACATTCAGGTAATGATCTTAATATATTATTTGAGTTTATTACGTATGTTTGAATATATTTTTACGGTAAAAATTGGGATATTAGACATCGCCCTAATGACGTAAATTGATAGTTTGAAGGGTCAAATGGACCCCGATAATGAAATTGATTATATATTCGTACTCAGTGAGTTATGGGCAACATATAAATATAAATTATTTGGGGTTTGGTTACGTGACTTTAAACCCTGTATATAGGCCTGGCCTGCGTATTGCGTATGTGAATAGGGTATCAGGTTCCTACCTGGATTGCCCTAAGATGTGAGGAATGAAGCCTTTAGCCTAATGTGATATATTTTTCTGCTTATTGATCACAGTGGGATCGTTTGGAAATGAATTCAAAAAATAACGCGGTTGTTGGTCGCAATGCTAACTTTTGAGAGAGGTAAGTGTTTATATCCATTTCTTTGGAGGCACCTGGCCTCGTGGATTTTCTACCACGTGTTCCTTACGTGTGTAGCTGCCGATAGGCGTACTCATTACGCCTTAGCTTTGAACTTATATTTTATATTATATGTTATGTCCTGTTATTGGTATTGCATTGAGAATCTGAGTATTGTACTTTGGCTGTGGGTTGGTATATACTTTCCAGCTGTCGATGAGAGTCCCGCGCTGGTGATGGGTTTTTATTACATCGTGTTGCATTTGTATGCACATTACATCATATTGAGGGTAGGAGGATTCCGCCCTCGGAGCAGGAGTATTCCGCTCCATTGCATCATATTGAGGGTAGGAGGATTCCGCCCTTGGAGCAGGAGGATTCTGCTCCATTGCATCATATTGAGGGTAGGAGGATTCCGCCCTCGGAGCAGGAGTATTCCGCTCCATTGCATCATATTGAGGGTAGGAGGATTCCGCCCTCGGAGCAGGAGGATTCCGCTCTATTGCATCATATTGAGGGTAGGAGGATTCCGCCCTCGGAGCAGGTGGATTCCGCTCCATTGCATCATATTGAGGGTAGGAGGATTCCGCCCTCGGAGCAGGAGGATTCCGCTCCATTGCATCATATTGAGGGTAGGAGGATTCCGCCCCCGGAGCAGGAGGATTCCGCTCCATCTATTTGGCACATGTGACACCATTGCATCATACTGCATTCATCCCATTTCATTGCACCGCGTGCTGACTATTGTGTGACTATCGTGTTGTGTTTTATATATGCGGTATGTATACCGTATCTCAGTTTGCCTATATATTTCTAGCTCGTATCTCGGGTTGCACGTCGCAACGGTATGAATATATGGATCGGATTGCACGCCTCGGGAATATGAATATATGGATCAGGTTGCATGCCTCGACAATATGAATATATGGATCGGGTTGTACACCGCAACGGGATGGATATATGGATCGGGTTGCACGCCGCAACAGGATGTATTTCTGATTGTTAATATGTTCGAGATACCTCTATGTTTTGGCTATCTTATGTTCCTGGTTTTAATGAGTTTGTGATTCCATACGTGTTTCTAATTATTATCTGGCTCTGCCTTTTCATAATTTAAATAAATGTATTTTGTTTATCTGTTTCTTTTCTCCCTGGCTAGCTATCCTACTCTTTGAGGTGGCTAGTCTGCCCCACTTATTGAGTCCTTTTGACTCACCCTTGTTTGTTGTTTGTTTCTTATCTATCTGTTTCGTTTCGGCAGGTTCGCTCCAGGATTGAGTTCGCCACGTTGTGAAGGAGCGAAGACGACTTCAGCTGTCAGGGTGAGCCAGCTTTTATTCCGGATGGCAACCAGTTTATTTGTTATTATTTCAGTTGCATTTTGCTCCCTTCAGAAGGTATTTGTCTTCTTTTGCACTCTTAGATGTCTAGTCTGGATAGCCCTAAACCTAGCATGTTGGGTAGTCAGCTGTAATTTCTTTTGTACAGCTTAGAGGTATCAGTATGTCTGTGTTTTTATTTTAAGTCTTGTCCTTATTGGTAAATTGTTATATTTATTTTCCTGATTTAATTGGTAAGGGTTCGCCCGACCGGTCTAGGGAGAGGATGTCGGGTGCCCACACGGCCTAACCGGATTCCGGGTCGTGTCAGTTGGTATCAGAGCCCAGTTTAGAGTCTATCCAGACTAAGACAGTGTCTAGTAGAATCTCGCTGATGGGTACGTAGACGTCCGTACTTGTCTACGAGAGGCTATGATGGCATTTAGGAAGTTTCACTTCCTTCTTTTCTGATCGTGCATCGGTCAAGGATTCAAAAGTATTCTCGTTAATTTTTTAATTCATTCGCGGTAATTGTGAAACCCTCGTACGACAAATCAGCAGACGGTATGAGTTCAAGACGAAGCAGTCTACCTAGGGGCTAGCACTGACGAAGCCCCGAGAGTTTTTCTTATCGTGCTGACGACCTAGTTACGGAGGTCCCAGCTGTTCGAGCTTGCGATGGGCAAGGGAGCAGGACCTTTTGGTTCCCTTGGCTCTCTACGATGCTTTTACGAGAATCTTGGTGACGCAAATACCGCAAGAACCTATTATTCGCTAAGCAGCTTATCAGGTTGTCGCAGATGCAGATGTTCAATCTCAGGGAGCTTCTATTCCAGTTCTTAATACTGCCGCAGTAAAGTAAGTTTCGGAAGCAGCATGTGTTGCGCCACCAAATATTCTGGCTGGTTAGCCAGCGGAGGTAATTATTGGGTCCGAGTGCCCAAAGAGATTATATTACTTTACGCGGTTGAACCTTCCGATATTCTTAAGCAATATATCTGATAAACCTCGTGATTCTTTTTAAAATAAAATGATGTCAGCATATCTTTCAGGTTCTTTATTATATCGAGCGGTATGGTGTTGATTATTCTTCTTTCCAGTTTTAGGTCCAGCCTTGAATTCGTGGGCCGCTCTCTTATTAGTTAACTTGATTCGGTTTTTCCTCTAGATTCGTGGAAAAGTTCCTTTCGAGTAGCGAACGAGATGAAAAGTATTACCAGTTCGAGTGGATTTGACAGGGTAGCCTGTCGGTTAGCCTGTTGGTTAGCCTGTTGGTTTCAGAATATAAGATTGAATTCTATAAAATGGCCGAATATGCATTTGAACTAGTTCATGAGCCTTTCGAGAGATTCAAAGATTTATTGATGACCTTTCTTTTTTCTTGAGATCCCAGATGGCTCGAGAGATTGAGGTCAGGATTTTATTTGATATTGTTGTTGATATTGCTCGAAGGTTCGAGGCATACCATAAGTTAGAGCGGGAAGAGTTAGAGCGGGAAAGTAAGAGATCCCACGGCCCTGGTGGGTAACCATGGTACCTCATTTGGAGGTAAAAGTCCTGATTATTTTTGGAAGTCACCTTCCAAGTTATCTCAGCTTGTGTCATGTAATTCTTATAGTGCGCCAGTAGTGTGTCAAGATCAGAATCAGTTTTACTCTTTATAGCTATCAACATTCTGTCCAGCTTCCATTTTCAATGAAAATGTGTTATCATTGTGGTGAGTCTGGTTATCCTTTGAGTAGTTTTCCCTTACTCCAGCAAGTAGGCAGTCGTTCTTTCTCCTGTCATCAGGCACCTGCACAGTCGCAGGGGATTTCATTTAGATCTTAATCAGCCAGATAAATGCCACTATCCAATGGAGTTCGGGAGTGGGGTGGTTGTGGTTCTTATGGAAATAATTATCAGGGTAGCGGCTCAGCTTAGCTGCAGAGGCAGTTGTATGAACTGCTAGTCTGGCAGGATGCTGAGGCATCTGATGTAATAGACCGGTGTATTTATTCTTCCCTTATCTGTGAGTAAGATTTATTTTTCCGATCGATCTGGAAATGGTGTGTCTTATCATATTTCGACGGTTTCCTTGGATATTGTCGTAATTAAGAATCGGTTGCGGTAGAAGGGTGAGTTTCTGATACGATTTATTCCTGACATTTATGAGACCCTACTAGTTTATCTGATCTAAATATGAGAGATTTGACGGTAAGTATTGCTATTTCCTGCTTGGCATCTTGTTACGCCACCTTCTGTTATTATATCAAATCAGTTTATCTCTCTTCTCGAAATTTCGTGTTGGTAGGATAATGGGATCCTAATTCTTCACCATCAGCAAGTGTTATCGTTTCTTCCAGTGTAAAGTGATTAGTAAGTAATATTCGATCTATGTATCTTCTTTTGGATCAAAACGCTAATAAAGTCATGTTATCCTATGAGCTTGTCTGGGTTATAAAAGGGTTTCTGGTAAATTGTCAGAGTTTCCTTCTTATGGAGAGATTAAATTGACATAGATTTTGTTTCATAAAGCTCATTTAATGTCTATTTCTTCAATTATGATTTTTGGGTTAGCCTGACTCGGAAGTAGTGTAGCTCTCGGAGCGAAGCAAATAAAAAAATGATCTTCCTGAAGCTCTAATTATTTTATCCTCAGTCCATTGCCATCTCTTCTTTGTTCGGCACTGGTAAGCTTGCGCATTTGGTAGCCGCTTGTGATGTTCCCTGTGTTGAGCCAGAGTACGTGTTATTGTAACCGGGTAAGCATATTATTGTTTTGGATATCAGTTTATCCGGGTATCCATTCCCATGTATAGTATAGTGCTGGTTCTGTTTTTGCGGATCATCCAGTTTCAGGGGAAACTCTGCCAAAATTTTTATATAGAAGTACCATCCATCAGGTGGTGGTGTTTACGGCAAAGGTATGGAGTTTTGAACTCGATAGTCGCAGCTGTTTGGCAAATCGAAAGGGTAGTTGGTAGCTTAGGTCTGCCTACGTTCAGCTTAGCTAAATCTTCTTTAGTCCAGCAGACTGTGCGGGGATAGTTATTCCTATTCAAATGGCTGTATGAGTTTGTGCTTTAAGTGGAGGAGTCTTCCTCCAATAGATTCCGAATCATAATATTAAATCTCTAAGGCGTTGCTGAAGCGTAAGCTAATTCTTAGTTCCATCGACCTGTTCTATATCGAAAGGTATATCGAGGAGGTAATTATCGGCTGAATCATGTTAACCAATTCAAAGTTTCGTATATCTTTGTTTCGAAGATATAGAACTCCTCTCTCATGATCGAGAAAGGGCCGGCTTAGTCCGAATAAGTTGGGCAATGATGTTATCATATTATCAGAATATGTTTTATCCAAGAGTTTGATGTGCGTGTTATAACTCTGATTCTGTAATTATGAGATGATGTCCGTGGAGTAGTTTATGAAGGTTGTGCAAGTTCTCTTGTTATCTGCGTAAATCTTGCTTTAGATTTAGGCTCGTTCGAGGACGAACGAGAGTTTAAGTGGAGGAGAATGAAACGACCTCGGTCAGTCGTTTCGGAAGTTCGGACTCCGATTGGCGTGTCGATAATTTTAAAATATTCATAATGTCCATTAGGACCTGTCTGTAAAATTTAAGCTAAATCAGACCTCGTTTGGTAGATATCGGAAGAAGGTTTAGGTTTTTATTGGCAATAAATATTAAAAAGAGATTTTTGAGCTCGGTTTTGGGCGAACGAACTCCGATTCGAAATCCGAAAGCGCCGTTAGGTTCGTATGATTATTTGTGATTTTTGTAAACTTTCAAAAGTGAATTTCGATGTTGTTCGGCTAGTTTCCGCTAAAATGCCGAAAGTTAAATAATTTGACTTCTTTTCATTTAAATTCGCATCTTGAGTTTCGGGAGTCTGATTTGAGATCCGCCTTCGCGAGTATGTTACATATATTTTGTATAATTTATATACAAAAGTTGGAATTATTTCGAATATCGTAGAGTACCGTTTGAATTTTTACCGTAACTGCGAATTTTAAAAGAAAAAGAAAAAAAAGGAAAAAGACGAAGAAGAGAAAAGGACAAAAATGGAAAAGAAAGAAAAGAAGCACAATGGGCGGTGGTCCTTACGAGGCAATGTTACAGCAATATACAGAAAACGCAGAAGCAAAACGCGGTAAGGAAAAAATTGCCAGAAAATAAGAAAAGGGGCCGGAGAAAAATAGTATTTTCACCCCAGAACATTCAGGTAATGATCTTAATATATTATTTGAGTTTATTACGTATGTTTGAATATATTTTTACGGTAAAAATTGGGATATTAGACATCGCCCTAATGACGTAAATTGATAGTTTGAAGGGTCAAATGGACCCCGATAATGAAATTTATTATATATTCGTACTCAGTGAGTTATGGGCAACATATAAATGTAAATTATTTGGGGTTTGGTTACGTGACTTTAAATCCTGTATATAGGCCTGGCCTGCGTATTGCGTATGTGAATAGGGTATCAGGTTCCTACCTAGATTGCCCTAAGATGTGAGGAATGAAGCCTTTAGCCTAATGTGATATATTTTTCTGCTTATTGATCACAGTGGGATCGTTTGGCAATGAATTCAAAAAATAACGCGGTTGTTGGTCGCAATGCTAACTTTTGAGAGAGGTAAGTGTTTATATCCATTTCTTTGGAGGCACCTGGCCTCGTGGATTTTCTACCACGTGTTCCTTACGTGTGTAGCTGCCGATAGGCGTACTCATTACGCCTTAGCTTTGAACTTATATTTTATATTATATGTTATGTCCTGTTATTGGTATTGCATTGAGAATCTGAGTATTGTACTTTGGCTGTGGGTTGGTATATACTTTCCAGCTGTCGATGAGAGTCCCGTGCTGGTGATGGGTTATTATTATATCGTGTTGCATTTGTATGCACATTACATCATATTGAGGGTAGGAGGATTCCGCCCTCGGAGCAGGAGTATTCCGCTCCATTGCATCATATTGAGGGTAGGAGGATTCCGCCCTCGGAGCAGGAGGATTCCGCTCCATTGCATCATATTGAGGGTAGGAGGATTCCGCCCTCGGAGCAGGAGTATTCCGCTCCATTGCATCATATTGAGGGTAGGAGGATTCAGCCCTCAGAGCAGGAGGATTCCGCTCTATTGCATCATATTGAGGGTAGGAGGATTCCGCCCTCTGAGCAGGAGGATTCCGCTCCATTGCATCATATTGAGGGTAGGAGGATTCCGCCCTCGGAGCAGGAGGATTCCGCTCCATTGCATCATATTGAGGGTAGGAGGATTCCGCCCTCGGAGCAGGAGGATTCCGCTCTATTGCATCATATTGAGGGTAGGAGGATTCCGCCCCCGGAGCAGGAGGATTCCGCTCCATTTATTTGGCACATGTGACACCATTGCATCATACTGCATTCATCCCATTTCATTGCACCGCGTGCTGACTAGTGTGTGACTATCGTGTTGTGTTTTATATATGCGGTATGTATACCGTATCTCAGTTTGCCTATATATTTCTGGCTCGTATCTCGGGTTGCACGCCGCAACGGTTTGAATATATGGATCGGGTTGCACGCCTCGGGAATATGAATATATGGATCAGGTTGCATGCCTCGACAATATGAATATATGGATCGGGTTGCACACCGCAACGGGATGGATATATGGATCGGGTTGCACGCCGCAACATGATGTATTTCTGATTGTTAATATGTTCGAGATACCTCTATGTTCTGGCTATCTTACGTTCCTGGTTTTAATGAGTTTGTGATTCCATACGTGTTTCTAATTATTATCTGGCTCTGCCTTTTCATAATTTAAATAAAAGGTATTTTGTTTATCTGTTTCTTTTCTCCCTGGCTAGCTATCCTACTCTTTGAGGTGGCTAGTCTGCCCCACTTATTGAGTCCTTTTGACTCACCCTTGTTTGTTGTTTGTTTCTTGTCTATCTGTTTCGTTTTGGCAGGTTCGCTCCGGGATTGAGTTCGCCACGTTGTGAAGGAGCGAAGACGACTTCAGCTGTCAGGGTGAGCCAGCTTTTATTCCGGATGGCCACCAGTTTATTGGTTATTATTTCAGTTGCATTTTGCTCCCTTCAGAAGGTATTTGTCTTCTTTTGCACTCTTAGATGTCTAGTCTGGATAGCCCTAAACCTAGCATGTTGGGTAGTCAGCTGTAATTTCTTTTGTACAGCTTAGAGGTATCAGTATGTCTGTGTTTTTATTTGAAGTCTTGTCCTTATTGGTAAATTGTTATATTTATTTTCCTGATTTAATTGGTAAGGGTTTGCCCGACCGGTCTAGGGGGAGGACATCGGGTGCCCGCACGGCCTAACCGGATTCCGGGTCGTGTCAGTTATGGTCCCCAAATCAGACGTAGGTTTTATTAACTGATATCCCATCATCAGTTAAATAGAGAGAACAACTCATGTCTTGATTTGGAAGACCAAAAACCAAGACATTGAAGAATCACCCGCTGCTATGGATTCAAGTACGCTTCCGCTTTCAGTTTATAATTCTTGATGATTTGACATAGTAGATCCTGAGGTAGATGTAGTATAATCTACAATTTAGGTTCTAACATACATTTGTTGACCTCTCTACTATTCAATCTCACACTGGTGGTGATATCTCCCAGCCCCGATCTCCTTTTGTATTGCGATGGGGGATGTGTATATGGTGGTTTGTATAAAGAGAGGAGAAAGACGAGCCTGATGATAATGATAGTGGGTGTTCCACTGTTGGTACTGTGATTTTTGTGTAATGGAAAAAGAGAAGCCTTGATTATGGTATGTATATGATGTATCTGATGTGGGTGTGCGTATTATTTTCTATATATGGAATAGAGGAAGAAAGGCTGTTGTCGTATGGTGTATTGTGTATGTGTCTGTTTCTGATCTGATTATGATTTTTTTTATGTCTTGGTGGTGGTGTGTAATGGAAATGGTGAGGTATATATGAAGACGTGAAAGCTGTTGGTGTATGCAATGGTGAGGAATGTGTATATTGGTGGTCTCTTGTTGGTGTAATGAGGATGAAGGCAGAAGTTGTTTTTTTGTACCGTATAATGGTGTGTCCCTATTGGAGATGTATTCTATAGTGTTAAATAGTTGAAGTTCCCAACGAGCAAAGCTCAAAATGGAAATGGAGTTTAGGGGGGATTTTGGGGTTCAGATTAGGAGGGATTGAGGAAGAGGATCAGGGGAGAGATGTTGGGGAGATTGGAAATATTATCGGGGTGATTTTGAGGGATTTTAGGGTAGTGAATTTTTGGATTGGAATGTAATTGAGAGATGGAAGGAAATTAGGAGAGATTGAGGGTGAGATAATTAGGTAGGATTTGAAAAAGATATTTTCTTTCAAAATTTAAATGTAAAGGATATATTTTGTTATGAATTTGGTCCAGGTTCAAGATAAAGAAGAGTTTTCAGAAAAAAGAAAAAGAAACACATTTTGAAATGTAAATAATAATTTTATGAATATAAAAATATTTAAAATCAAAAGAATTTGAACTATATAATTGGTGATGAACAAAATTTGGATTGGACAATTAATTGGACTGAGATATTTTAATTAGACTAAAAATTAACTTAAAGGTGCACATTAAATAAATAAAAAATATAAAAATTATATATAAAAGTAATAAAATGCACATATAAAATAAATAGGATCAAATAAAAATATTTAAGTACATATAGTCACAAATAAATACTAAATATTAAAATGCATTAATTTGCACAAGTAACCACAAATTGACATGTATTTAACAAACATCCTAAATGATGCAAAGTACATTATATAACCGCATTTAAATATATAATGTATAAATAGAGGATAATCAGATGTAAATGCATGCCTTCTAATGCTTATTTGCCAAAACAGTTAATATTGCACATTTAGGTTAAATATAGCCAATTTTAGAAAAAGAAGGGACAAAATTGAGTGTCAACAATACAAAGCTAGGCTTGTGGCAAAAGGGTACAGTCAACAGGCAGGCCTAGACTATCAAGAGACCTTTTCCCCTGTTGTGAAAATGGTCACTGTCCGAGCTGTTATAGCTTTGGCTGCCATGCATAATTAGAATCTCTACCAAATAGATGTCTATAATGCTTTTTTTAGGGTAACCTGGATGAGGAGGTGTATATGCAAATACCTCCGTAGTCAAGGATGGAATAGAGTATGCAGACTACTAAAAAAAAAAGAGAAATATTTATTTGTGGAGATATGCAAAACCCAAAACCAAGAAAATGGAGGAACAATTAAAGCAAAAGCTACAAGAATTGCAAAAATAGTTAGGAAATAAACAATTATTTGAAGAATCAGTTTCCTCTATTCGATCCCTTCTTTTGTTACATTATCCTTCTGCTTCTCCTTCTATTCGTAATTCGTTCATACGGTTGTATGTCGGGTTGCCACCATTTTAAAGACAAGATACACAATGCCTTGATTTTGGAATGCTGGGCTTGGACTATTCCTTGAGGCTGAGCACCTGGTGTCAGAGTCTTCTGAGAAGAAACATTTGCAGAGTTGCATTACTCAAGCACGGGAGCAGTTATCTGAAGTAGAAAATGAATTTCGGAATTCGATGTCTACAGAAAATAAAGGATATATTTTTTAGGGGCATCTAATCTTCTCAGTGCGTTCTAATCTTCTCAGTGCTGCTCCAAAACTGTTTTCTGCTGAATCCTCTCTAGGTAATCCAGCCAGTGCGGTTGCTTCCGAAGGTTCTGGCAACGTGCTTCAGGAGCTGGGTTCTAGACTAGATAATATGATCCCAGAGATACTAGCCGATGGTCCTGCTGCCCCGAGAGTGCCTCCTGCCAGCAAAAAAGTTGTGGCAAACCTCCTAGTTTCTACCGTCACAGATGAGTTACTGACAAAGCTAGGTGCAGGTGCAGAATGTGCAATTTGCAGGGAGGTCTTAGTTGTAAATGACAAGATGCAAGAGCTGCCCTGCAAGCATATGTTTCACCCTCCCTGCCTGAAGCCATGGCTGGATGAGCATAACTTTTGTCCTATTTGTCGGCATGAGTTGCTCACAGATGACCATCATTATGAAAGCTAGAAGGAGCGGGAAAAGGAGGCAGGGGAGGAAAGAAAAGGGGCTGCTAATGCAGTTCGTGAGGGTGAATACATGTATGCATGATGCACAATACTCTAATGGATGGAGAACTTCTGGTCTTCTTGGCCCCTACCAAATTCAATTTTTATATATGCATCTATTTTCTGCTGCTTTTGAATTCGGATTCTGTAATCCATGTGTTGTGTTAATAGATGGCAAGTTAATTCCCAAAAAAAAAAAAAAAAGTATGCAGACTACTCAAATCCCTTTATGCCCTCAAATAGGTTTCTAGACAGTGGAACTTGAAGCTCACTAAGGCATTGCTCAAAGCAGGCTTTGTGCAGAGTCAACATGATTATTCACTGTTTACACTGCAAAGAGGTCAGAAGCAGGTAATATATTGGTGTATGTGGATGAACTATTGATAACAGGCAATGATGCAAAGATGATTCAAGATGCTAAAGACTCACTGCACAAGGCATTCAAGATCAAGGGCTTGTGTACCCTGAAGTATTTTCTTAGCATTGAAGTGTGTAGATCACAGAAGGGCATTATGTTATGTCAAAGGAAGTATGCACTGGAGCTTATTGCTGATTTGGGCTTAGCAGAAGCCAAGACTGCACTAACTCCAGTGGAACAAAATCAAAAGCTGCCTTGTGTAGAGCTGGATAAACTTTGTGGAGTGATTAATGATGAAGAACTAACAGATGTTTAGGGGTATCAAAGGCTCATTGGGAAACTTTTGTATCTGACACTGACAAGGCCAGATATTACATACAGTGTGCAAACTCTGATCCAGTTCATACAGACACCAAAAAGGACACATGTGGAAGCAGCTCAGAGAATAGTGAGGTATGTGAAGAATGAGCCTGGGCTTGGAGTATTATTGAAGGCTAGTGGAGACAGCAACATTGTGGCATGCTGTGATTCAGATTGGGCAAGCTGTCGAAATTCAAGAAGTTCAATTACAGGGTATACAATAAAGTTTTGTGGATCACTCATTTCTTGGAAATTAAAGAAACAAACAACAGTGGCAAGGAGTTCAACTGAAGTCGAATATAGAAGCATGGCTTCAACTGTTGCTGAGTTGCTGTGGTTACTAGGATTGTTCAAGGATTTGAATATAGGAGTCTTAACACCTATACAGCTCTACTGTGACAGCAAGGCAGCAATCCAGATTGCAAACAATTCTATTTTTCATAAAAGGACAAAACATATAGAAATTGACTGCCATTACATAAGGGAGAAGGAGATGAAAGGTGTAGTGTGTCCTTAGTATGTATCTAGCAGTGAGCAAGAAGCATATATAATGGTAAAAGCACTAGGAAGAGCACAACATCACCATTTATTGGCCAACCTAGAGCTGTTGAACATTTTCACACCACCACCTAGCTTGAAAGGGGGTGTTGAGATGTGAAATAATAAAAAGATTAGGGACTAAAGTGTACATATAGGAAAGCTATAGGAGCTGTGTTAATTATCAGTTAGTTAGTGGATAAGTCGGTTAGTATTAAGTATAAATAGGGTTAGTTGGTAAAGGTAGTTAGTTAGTTCATTTTGTAATTTTTTCCAGCTAAGAGAATTTTCTCTCTACAATCAGTCTCCTTCTTCCTTCTCTTCTTAGCTCATTTGTTTCAGAAGCTTCTTAGCTTCATCTATGGATTTTTTAACAAAAGTGCATACGCATCCTGCAATAATCCCCATACAATCATAAACATCACGATCAAAATTTAGATAAATGAAAGGGTTGAATGGTTTAAAATTTAGGTTATGTATGTAAAGTATTAGGTCATTTGTAAAGTAGAATTGAAGTTTTATGAACTGAGAATGTAAATAATTTTTACACAATTAGTATAATTTAACATGGTATAATAAGTTACTTACTATTACTCAATATAGGTTGCCGAAAAAATTATTTTTTCCTTCATTTTATTTTATGTACAGGTATTTGACTGGACATAAATTGAAATTAAGAAAGAAATGAGACTTAGAACATGTAATGTTAAACATGCTATGACATTTTCTGTGGCTATAAAATTCATGCTATTAAAATAAAATGAGAATTTTAAAGTTAAATTATTATTTAAATATGAAAAGAAGTTAGTCTTTTGAAATAAATTATATAGAATCATTTGCAAATGTCTCTTAACTGAACTAATTGTGTCGATAATGATCTCTATAACCTAGTAAAAATGATAAGTAATGCTACCATAGATTAGATTATGTGATGGTGCATAAAAGCTAGTCTATAGTTAAATCATTTACTAATAAATAAGCTTTTAAGGTTGGTATATTTTTGTACCTGCAAGCCATTTTGCAACTCTAAGGAATTGCACTATAATAAATTTTTTTTTTTGGGTGCTTTTCATTTTCACTCATTATTTCAAGCATCTACAAGAAACCTTTAGAAGAAAATTATCTCTATCTCATTTCCTTTTTGAGACGTATAATTTATAACCAAAAACCCGTTTGGTTGCATCAAGCTTTCTGAGGAGCATTCAAGGCTCTACTCAAGTTATAATACGTAGTTTATAAAAGTTACAAGGTCTAATAAACACGTGGATCACACAACAAATTAAACAAACTTGTGAACGCTCATGACTAATATCATAATTAAAAAAGAATTGAATACGTGAACACTTTATATGACAAAATAACAAATGAGGTGATGCCATGTGGCTTTTTAAGTCCTAACTAATTCAAAATCAAAAACCTCATCGTATTCGTCTGCAACACATCCTCCCCCTCATGGTCTTCTACTACTACTACCACTGTTGAAGGTGCCTGTGTCACCCAAACGCATATTATCAATTCTAATTGGATGTTAAGACTCTTATCATTTAAAATTTTTTCATTGTTATGTCTTACATGTTTGTGAATCCAAATTTTAATTAAAAAACGTCAACTCCATTAGTCAATTAAACCAAAATAGCATTGACATGCTGTTTGTATGTTCATAAACAATAGAGCTCTACCATTACTAACAGTATTTTTTTAGAATTAAGGAATCATACTGCATGTAGTTCTTTAATGTATTTTTGTTGCTCCCAAACGCACACGAAAGTATACGTGGTCGCCAAGTAATAAAGTGATAAAATCGAGTATCGTTCCCACGAGGACTGTGCAGACTAATACTTAATAAACAATTTCTAACAAACTATCCAGGGGTCTTGTTCTTTGATGGTGAGAGTTTTCGTAACCAAAAAGCAGTAATTAAAGTGCTAGGAGTGTAGTCAAGCAATGGTGCAATACTTTGGTTGTTAACAATATTAAGAGGACGGTCCAGGGTCAGAGTTACAAACAATCCAGTTGATGTATCCAATTGATTCCACTTCTTAAATCCCGGGTTACTAACTGACAGAGTAAATGTAATTATGAAAACCTTTCAGTTCTTCACAATCTATGCAGGCTACTTCAATCCCTATATGTCTATGGGTTAAATCACATGCACGCATTAACGAACTCTGTAATGAGTTAAACTAGGCAAGCAAGTATATGCCTATCCTACTCGTAAATTGGTTCCCCGATGCCCGGGTTCACAAACTAGTTCTATTCTTTCTTATTACCTAATTAGATTCTCTCTTTCGAGTTCAATCCAAACACCATAGATGATGCATAATTATCGAGCTCTAACAATTATACAAGTGAAATCAAGAAAGAATAAGTAACCCGTTATGGGATTCAATCAATGGGAATCAATCTTCAAACAATCAACCGTCATGTAAAACTCTAACCCTAGAACGTAATGTTTAGCCACGCATATTCATAATCACAAGGCAAAGATTTGATGTAATAATGAAGTAATTGATGTAATAGATGAAAGATTAGGAATAAACCCTTGTTCAATGAGTATGTTGCTCTCAATATTGCTCCAAGGCAAGAACTCCTATGTAAAACGAAGTAAAATACTATTTATAATGTTTACAAACACCTAGTAATAAGTTAGACCTAAGCCTAGACGAAATAGGAAGTAAAAACTCGCACAAGGGGCGCTATAACGGGCGCCCCGCGCCTCGGAACGCGCCTAGACAACCAGAACACGCCCAACTTTGGCCGCTTTTGGCACGCCCCACGTGAGAAACCGCGCCACAGGCTGGCCGCTTTGCCTGGCGCGGCGCGCCACCTGTGGCGCCCAGCCATTTTTCTGTTTCGTTTGCTCTTTTGCTCGCTCGTGTCGTGCCTTCGTGTGCTCGATCCAATCCTCAATCAAAATCCAATCTTTTCTTGCTAAATCATGCTTTTAAAAGCTCCAAATGCACTGCGTAACAACCTACACACGCACGACATCAAATCAGTGTAAAACCACATTCATTAACTAGAAAACGGGCGAATAAAATACTCAAACGTGAGGAAATATTAAGGAAATATAGGCATAAAATGCCAAACATCACCACCCCACACTTGAACCTTTGCTCGCCCTCAAGCAAGTCACATCTCACTTCCCAACCTAGGTAAAACAGGTCTGCCTATGACTATGGTTGATACCGATCATTGAACCAATGCACACATGACTACTATGGATCCACAATATGCCAACAATTTACCAAAATCAAAAATATGAGAACAACCACCCCAAGATAGCTCAAATGCACAAACCCAACTCATTGCAACCATACTCCCACAAAATCACACCTATCTACTCAACCAAGAAGCCACGACTTTACCTATCTCATGCAAACCATGTGCCCTCACCAAAATGAAACAAGAGAGTGTCCCCCAAATATCACACACAACAATAAGTATCCAGAATAGAATAGGGACAATAACATAGAAAGAATTCACTCACTCTCATGAAAATCTCACATGTCACACAAGATGTACCATAGGCTTGCCCGTAGTGTAGGACTCCACTAATGTAAGCTCACTCCAATCGGGATTAACTAGGACTTTAAAAGGTTGCAATATAGGCTAAGGGGCGGGTAGGATACATATGGATAATAGTGACTACCTCCCTAAGCACTTTAATACATCACAACTAATTTGAGCACAAGTCTCATCAAAACCAACCAACTCACCCAACCAACAAATTTCACACACCTTTTCAATTTCTTTCTTTTAAGCACAACACTAGCAAGGATGGACATTCGTTTCTCTCTTTTTTTCTTTTTTTCCAACCTTTTTTTTTTCTTTTCAACTTTGCTCTTTATTTTTTTTCATTTGTTTTCTTTTCTTTTTCTATTCACTTCTTTCCAAACCTTGCCAATGCTCATAATCAACTACTACACAATTCATCAAATATTCCCCTAATTGGTTCCACTCAAAAACCTCCCAATATTTTAACCACAACTCCACAATAAAACAACATTATCAATTAAAGTGCTTAAGGAGTAGAGGGCCAAAAGAGAACAATTTAGAACGAGTGGGTAGGCTCGGGGTGTGGGTGCCAACAAAAAGGTCAAAGAAATCACAACAAATTTTTTTCCAAGGTGTATATGTAAGGGTAGGCAAATCAAAAGTAAGCCTTGTATCATTTCCCGACTAGAGCAAACCTAGGATTTCGCTTTGCACACACACGGGGCAAGTTCTAGACACCAATATGCAAACATGGAGTACAAATAAAATATGCCTCTAACACACATTGCACACGATCCACACAAAAAGGTTCCATCAACAACTCTCAATCAAGCAAATAAGGTGCAGCTTGTGGAAATTTAAGCACTAATGCACAAAAGTTCACAATAAAGTCAACCAAGCAGACTCAAGCATCTCAAGGGGGTTGTTCCATTTTTTCCTTAGGCATGCATCACAATTAAAACCCAAGGACACCACAAATAACACATGCAATCAGTTCAAGTCCACCGGTATCAAACAAATCAAAGGCACCTAGCATTCTACCTATTCCTTTCGTCTAGGGTCACCTATAACTAACTACTCTACTAATCCTAAAAAAATAAAAAATAAAAAACTACCCGGTTCAAAGGCCTCCCCGTGGAAAAGTACCGAGGCCATAAGAAAAACCACGGAGTGGATGACATGTACCACTAACAAAGACTAAAAGGAAAATCTTTTTGCAATTTTTTCATTGGTTTTCTATTTTTTTTATATTAAAGCAAGAAACAAATCAAAATAAAGTCAAGTGACAAAAGAAAATCCTAGGTACATGCATCCCTAACCTCAAAAGTAAAGGAGAGTTCCCCACCCCACACTTAAACTAAGTAATGTCCTCAGTGCTAAAAATAAGAAAGTGCAAGGTAAAGAAAACTTCCTTGAAGACTCTAGTCCTTGCTGCTAGCATCCTTCAAGCTTCCATATAGTATGAGGTACTCAGACTTCCCCCAACAGGTCATCAATATTAGGCGAGGGTGAGGACACCCCACACTTAGCCTCGACATTACATGAACCTGCAATCCAAGGAAAAATAAAAACTACGTGACACTATAAATAAAATAATACAAGTACAAACTCGGGTTGCCTCCCGAGAAGCGCTTTAGTTAACGTCGGGGCACGACGACACTTTTATCTCACTTCCAGCATTTATGTCTTCTCTTCTTACGCCAAACTTTTGCTTTCTTCCTTTCTTTGAGAGAACCCCTCTTCAACTTCACATGTGGTGTACTTCCATGTTCTTGTTTGACACATTCGATCATAGAGCACTCTTCAACCTTAGCTATGTGCTCCTTCTCAGTATACACCTTGAAAGTAACCTTTTCTCCATGCGCTCTAACAGTCATCTCACCCAGCTCCATGTCAATAATTGCCTTCGAGGTGACTAAGAATGGTCTCCCCAAAATAATTGGAGCTTCTCGGTCCTCTTCATAATCTAGGACTACAAAATCAGCAGAGAATGTAAACTTACCAACTTTAAGCAACACATCCTCCAACTTACCATCAGGGTGAGTGAGTGATCCATCCGCCATCTTAAGAGTAACTGAAGAGGGTTGGATTGCTCCTAGTCCTAACCTTTTGCAAACAGACAGAGGCATGAGATTTATGCTCGCACCCAGGTCGCACAATGCACCAGTGATATTATGCCCTCCAATGGTGCAAGGAATAGTAAACCTCCCAGGATCTTGAAGTTTTGGAGGTAGCTTGCTCAAGATTGTGCTACACTCCTCAACTAACTCAACTGTATCTATCTCTCGAGGCTTTTTCTTCTTGACTAAAATCTCTTTTAAGAACTTCACAAAGGATGGCATCAATTCAAACACATCAGTCAAAGGAATATTAACTTGAAGCTCTTTCAACATACTCACAAATTTTTGATACTGGGCCAGATCCTTTGATGGTATAAGTCTCTATGGGAATGGTGGAGGTGGCAGAGGTGCCTCCTTTCTCTCTTCTTTCTTCTTTACCTTCTCCACTTTTTCAACTTTTTCTATTTCAGCTCTCTCCTCTGACTTGGCCATCAGCTCTCCACCTTCAATTACAGTCACTGCAAGACATTGTTCAGGCTCTCTTTTAACAGTACTTATTTCTCCCACCAACTGCCCCAACTGGTGCTCCAGGTTCTTGTGAGCATTGGCAAGATCTTGTATGGCCTGTGCATGGGCTGCAGTGTCAGCTATCATTCTCTGCTGGCCCGCTATTATCTGCTTTAGCATCTCCTCAACTGAATTGCTAACCTGCTGTGGTGGAGCTGGAGGTGGGTGGTAATTATTCGGGGCTCTCGTATTGCCTTGATAATAAGAATTACCAAACTGATTTTGCCCCTGCAGCCTGTTTTGATTACCCACGTAATAAACTGACTCTGGATTAGAAGAGCAAACCTCTGTAGCATGGTCTTGACCACAAACCTCACAAAAGCTCTGGAGTTGTTGCACTGGAGCCACTGGTTGCTGAGTCTTTGGCAGAGCTAGCTTGCTAATTTGATTGGAAATAGCATCCATCCTCGCCCTTAGCTCTGAAACTGCATCTAACTGAAGTACCCCTGCAGATTTCTGCGTAGTAGCTCTACCATCACCTTGCCAATCAGGATTGCTCTGCGAAAACTTATCTAGCAAATCATAGATCTGGTCAAAATTTAAGGCTAATACTTGGCCTCCAGCAGCAGCATCTACCACGATCTTAGTATGCGCAGTCAACCCCTCCACAAAAGTATGTGCAAGAACCTCATTGGATTGGTTATGGTGTGGACAATCTCTCAGTAAAGCTTTAAACCGCTCCCAGGCTGAATACAAAGACTCTCCTTCTATCTGTCTGAAGGACATAATTTCACTCCTCACCCGGGCTGTCTTGGCAGATGGATAAAACTTAGCCAAGAACTTCTTAGCCAAATCATTCCAAGTGGTGATAGACCCAAACTTTTCAGCCTTTAACCACCTCTTTGCTGCCCCAATCAGTGAAAACGGGAACAATGTCAAGCGAACATAATCAATAGGCACTCCCTTTGGTGTATAAGTATCACTGATCTCCAAGAAATTCTGGATATGTTGTTGCGGATCTTCATGAAGTAATCCACCAAATTGTCCAGTCGCATGTAACAGTTGTATCATGCCGGACTTAATCTCAAAGTGTCCAGTAATTTCAGGCTTAACTATGCTCGAGGCTACTCTCTCCAGACTGGGGAGAGCAACATCTCGCACAGCTAAAGTTAGTTCTGCTGCCATTCCTGTAGGTAAAGATCAAGCAGGACCTAATACCTGAAACAGCACAAACTCAAAACAAAAATTAAACCTGAATAGAAAGTAATAAACTGTTCAAAAAGAAATTAGTCAGTAGTAGTCCCCGGCAACGGCGCCAAAAACTTGTTGCTCCCAAACGCACACGCAAGTATACGTGGTCGCCAAGTAATAAAGTGATAAAATCGAGTATCGTTCCCACGAGGACTGTGCAGACTAATACTTAATAAACAATTTCTAACAAACTATCCAGGGGTCTTGTTCTTTGATGGTGAGAGTTTTCGTAACCAAAAAGCAGTAATTAAAGTGCTAGGAGTGTAGTCAAGCAATGGTGCAATACTTTGGTTGTTAACAATATTAAGAGGACGGTCCAGGGTCAGAGTTACGAACAATCCAGTTGATGTATCCAATTGATTCCACTTCTTAAATCCCTGGTTACTAACTGACAGAGTAAATGTAATTATGAAAACCTTTCAGTTCTTCACAATCTATGCAGGCTACTTCAATCCCTATATGTCTATGGGTTAAATCACATGCACGCATTAACGAACTCTGTAATGAGTTAAACTAGGCAAGCAAGTATATGTCTATCCTACTCGCAAATTGGTTCCCCGATGCCCGGGTTCACAAACTAGTTCTATTCTTTCTTATTACCTAATTAGATTCTCTCTTTCGAGTTCAATCCAAACACCATAGATGATGCATAATTATCGAGCTCTAACAATTATACAAGTGAAATCAAGAAAGAATAAGTAACCCGTTATGGGATTCAATCAATGGGAATCAATCTTCAAACAATCAACCGTCATGTAAAACTCTAACCCTAGAACGTAATGTTTAGCCACGCATATTCATAATCACAAGGCAAAGATTTGATGTAATAATGAAGTAATTGATGTAATAGATGAAAGATTAGGAATAAACCCTTGTTCAATGAGTATGTTGCTTTCAATATTGCTCCAAGGCAAGAACTCCTATGTAAAACGAAGTAAAATACTATTTATAATGTTTACAAACACCTAGTAATAAGTTAGACCTAAGCCTAGACGAAATAGGAAGTAAAAACTCGCACAAGGGGCGCTATAACGGGCGCCCCGCGCCTCGGAACGCGCCTAGACAACCAGAACACGCCCAACTTTGGCCGCTTTTGGCACGCCCCACGTGAGAAACCGCGCCACAGGCTGGCCGCTTTGCCTGGCGCGGCGCGCCACCTGTGGCGCCCAGCCATTTTTCTGTTTCGTTTGCTCTTTTGCTCGCTCGTGTCGTGCCTTCGTGTGCTCGATCCAATCCTCAATCAAAATCCAATCTTTTCTTGCTAAATCATGCTTTTAAAAGCTCCAAATGCACTGCGTAACAACCTACACACGCACGACATCAAATCAGTGTAAAACCACATTCATTAACTAGAAAACGGGCGAATAAAATACTCAAACGTGAGGAAATATTAAGGAAATATAGGCATAAAATGCCAAACATCAATTTTCTATTTAAGCACACCTTACATCCTTAAAGAAATGTTTTATGTTCAATATTTGTCCCGCACGATGTGTTCAGCTAGTCAGCCTCAAAGACTATGAAATCAAATTAACTGTTGAGAAAATGAAACGAAAATTTTACACCTTAAGCTGCAGTAAGCATAGAAGCAGATATTTTTAAGGTCAATCAACTCTATCAACCCCCGATGCTGCCAATGCAATCTATTTAAAGTTCCTCTAAAAAAAATAATAGTAAATAGATAAAATAAAATAAAATTTTTAGGCAAACCATAGGCGATGTACTTTTTTTTTTTTTTTTTGGTTAAGAGTATTTGTTTTTTTGAGTAATCAGAAGTCTTTATCATTGTGCGATTGCCAGTATTGGTAATATAAGTAACATAAACTTCAGCTCAAAAGTTTCATCAAGTAGCATCACAAGGTACAAATATCAAAGTGTCACTAATATAAACCCAATATATTTGTTTAATCTTTTAAGTTACACGTTTGTTTGGCCTAAATAGTTTTAATTATCAAAACTACAAGGCTAATGAAAGAAAAATATCTACAACAAACAGGCAATACCTTGTTTAATACTCCCTCCATCCCAATTTATGTGACGTAGTTTGACTTTGCACGAAGTTTAAGAATTAAAGATTAACTTTCTAATGTTTTAAAATTGCCCTTGTTAGATGTAAAAAAAAGTAAGAGAAAGAAGATTAGAGTAATTAAAAAAATTGTTGGTAGCTTTTAATGTAAGTATGACCCAACAAAGGTAAAATAGAGATGATATTAATTAGTTGTCAAATAAAAAAATGTATCATTCTTTTTTAGCAGAACAAATAGGAAAGTGTGTCACATAAATTAAAACATAAGGAGCATATAGTGTCCTTCTAGTCATGTTTCGTGGCTTCAACAGTCAAGGAAGTATTCATGTAATCTGGTTTCACAATACATTCACACTCTAGCAATCCATAATTTACTCAAATTTGGTAGGAAAATTCCCATAAGATTAGATATTTTAGATCCCACATAACCTTTTTTCTTCAACCAACAGTCTACTTGGACCCATCTACAGTCATGTGATGATGCTCGACTATACACAAAATTAAAGAAAAAAAGACTTTTAAATTTGTTGTAAGAAATAGGGATATTTTCACAAACTACCGTCAAGATTCACTATTTCTAGCCGATATATATATATATAAATATATATATATATATATAGCAAATTCAATACTTCTATTGATAGGAATAATTTTCTCCTTTTCAATGTTATGACCAAGAAATCTCACCTTTGTCTGAAATAAAAACATTTTAGGTTTAGATATAACCAAACCATTTTGTATAATAATTTTTTTGAATAATTCCAAATGCTTAAAATGCATTTCAATAGTATTTGAAAATACTAATATATCGTCAATATAAACGATAATAAAGTTGCTATAAGGGATGAATATATCATTCATAATTTTCTGAAATTCAGAAGGAGCATTCTTTAGTCCAAATGGCATGACATTCCATTCGAACTGTCCTATAGGGACATTAAAAGCAGTTTTATGCCTGTCAGCTTCAGCTATTTGAATCTGCCAGTATCCTGATTTTAAATCAAATTTAGAAAATATAATAGCATTATGGAGTCTATCTAATAAATCCTTTTTATTAGGAATAGGATATCGAATCCATTTCAAAACTTTATTCAAAGGTTTATAATTTATGACTAACCTTGGAACTCCTCTTTCCTGTTCAGCATGTTTATTAACATAAAAAGCTGTACAAGACCATGGAGATTTTGAAGATCGTATAAGACCTTTATGCAACAAAGAATCTATTTCCTTTTTACATAATTCCAAATATTCTGAATTCATTTGGCAAGGTCTTGCCTTAGTAGGAATACTATTAGTTTCAGAAAAGTCTTCCTCATATGGAAGTCTAACTACATGCTTTTTCCTATTCCAGAAAGCATTTGGATGATCACTACAAATCTGTAATGAAAACTGATTTATTATAAAATCAATTTTTTCTCTTAATTTTGGATTTTTTAAAATCTCATCAATATTCAAAGTATAAATTTCTTGTTTAAGAAAATTGATATGCTGACTTTTCTTAGCTAGCATATCTTTTAACTGATTTAAAACTCTGGTAATAGGTTCAGCTATAAACTGGAAAATTATAGATTTTTCTTGAAAAGTTCCTATTATCCCTTTTTTATCAATTCTAGTAATTGGAAATATCTTTTGTAAAAAGGGTGTTCCAAGTATAATGTCGCTCCAAACGCACACGCAAGTATACACGGTCGATCAAGTAATAAAGTGATAAGAAAGTATCGTTCCCACGAGGACTATTGATTAACTATAGCTAGACAAACTTCAATTCAAGTATTGTTCAAGAGAGTTTAACCAGATTTCACGTTGTGTTTAATTAACTAATTAACTAAAAGTAATAGAAGTAAATGGAATGCAAGACAATTCAAGAGTTCTAGATATCAATGAGAGGGAATATTCCAGGATTATAGGACGATCACCAATCCAGTTGCACTCATCCGCTAGTTGAATTAATTTTACTTATCTGAGTTGTTCATCACAGGGTTAGTTATACTCACAGAGCTCTTTCGATACCCTGCTCGCCTATTCAAGTCAACCTAATGCCTATATGTCTATGGAATTAGCATTAACAAGAATGCATGTGCTTCTCCTGTAAACTGATTAAGTGTGACTGTTAGGTATATTTCTATCCTAACCGCGAAACCATTCCCCTATGCCCGGGTTCAAGAACACGCTCTATTTAATTCTATTGCAACCTACGGTTCCCACTTTCGAGTTCAACCTTAGGTTCATGGATAATACTTAACAACTGGCCAGGAAATTAAGTAATTCAGAACAGAATTAAATAAACAACTCAATCTGATAAATTTAATATAACTCAATCAACTTCAGAGTACAACTTTCATGGTTAACCCATAACCCTAGAATAATAGAGTTTAGCTACTCATAGACAAGTTAGCTTTCTCACAAAATAATCTAGAATTCATGAAACAATAAGGAGGGAAGAAGAATTACAACTCAATTGATGAATCTTGGTTCTCTAGCCTCTACTATGGTTCTTGCCTCCAAAAATATGTAATGGAATAAGAAAATCACGTTACAAGGGTTTTATCCTAGGAAATATTCTAATAATACACGTTTTAAGCTAGTCCTGGCAGCTCTGGGATTAGTTTACGGCGCATACACCGGAGCATGCCAAGCATCCGTGGCTGTATGCGCTCCTTTTCCCACTTTCTTCAATATTTGCATTCTTCCCAGTCCATACAGCCTAGCATGCCAAGCATCCAACGCTGTATCCATTGCTTATTCCTTGTTCTTGTCCAACTAAAGCTCCAAATTCCTTCAATTTGCTCCTAAAACATCCAAACACCTCAAGTTAGTATTTTACTTTAAATCTCACATTGTTGGGCACATAATACGCTGAAAATAATACAAAAGATATAAGAAATCAATGCCGAGACATAAGATATACGCCCAACATCAACACCCCACACTTAAACTTTGTTCGTCCCCGAACAAACAAACCCAACACACTTATACTCAATAGGTCTTAACTACCCAACTCAAGAACTTCAAGGAAGCGCACCTATGAAATAGGTTGATACCAACAATTAGCCACTAGACATACAAGCACACAACTCCCCATATTTATACACCACACATTTAGAAAACAAGGATTATAAGGCAGTCAAGTAGCAACAACCAAGCCTCAAGAACTGACTCTTCACACCAACTGACTCACGACATGTCCACTCGCTCAAGATTAGGGCCTAATAAAAGCTCCAACCTCTCATAATCCATGTGCCCTCACCAATCAAAGTCTAGTCCCAATCACACAAAAATATATCAACTGAATTATAAGGGACTTTCAAGATAGGAAGAATTCGCTCACACTAAAAAAGAATCTCAAGTGCCACAAAATGGTACCACAGGCTTGCCGTGGTGTAGGACTCCAGTAATGTAGGTTCGCTCCTATTCGGGATTAACTAGGACTTTAAGGGTTGTAATGTAGGCCAAAGGACGGGTAATGGTTAAATGACTACCTCCCTAAGTACTTTAATACATCACTTCCACTTTTTATAGCTCAACTCTTCGCAATAACCACCAAGCTACCATCCGAACATCAACTCAAACACTTCATTCCCTTTAAGTATTTTTTTTCTTTCAATGTGCACAAAACTAGCAAGGATTGAGGCTTGTTTCTTTTGCTTTCTTTTTATTTTTTCCGCTTTTGATTTTTTTTTCTTTCTCTTTTTTTTCAACATTTGTCACTTTTTCCTCAACCTTGCCAATGTACTTTTCCTCAAAAATACCATCATAAATTTATTCTCATTGACTCCACTCAAAAGCCATCAATTTCCACCAACCGCAACTCCACTAACAACAATCTTTTCAATTAAAGTGCTCTAAGAAGTACGGGTTCAAAAAGAAGGTAATTAAGAACAAGGGAATAGGCTTGTAATGTGGGTGTCAACAAAAATTAATAGGCGCAAAAAGGATTACAAGGGATATATATGAACGGGTAGGCTAATCAAGGCTGCAAAAGAAAGGGTTTATCAAAGAAAGCCTGTATCATCTCCCGACTAGAGCAAACCTAGGATTTCGCTTTGAACACACGCGGGGCAAGTTCTAGACCAATAATGCAAGCACGAGAATAAAGAAAAGCACCTCACCACTCATGGCACATGAACTACTCAAGGCGAAACAATTCCAACACCTAACAAAAACAAGTGAGACAAGTCATGCTATTCAGTCAACACTCAGAGTCAGAAACCTGAGCCGAGGAGTCACTAACAAGACTGACTATCAATCCAATATATAACTCACACAAAAAATCTTTAGGGAAGTTCAACTCGCATGTAAAGGACTAAATATGTCAGTATCAAACAATTCACAGAGAAGTCACAGGTCCTTACCACTTAGCTACTCCTATTTCCTAATTTTTTTTGTATTTTAAATATCGATTTTTTTTCATTTTTATCTAAAAACACCCGGTTCAAAACAAAAGGCATCCTCGGGAAAGAACCGTGGCTAGAAGAAAACCCAAGGATTATGCCACTAATCTAAAAAAAAAAATTAAATGCAGTAAAAATATACAAGTACAAATCATGATACCCCACCCCACACTTAAAATAGTGCATGGTCCCCACTGCACAAATACAAAAATAATAACAAGAGTGGGTATCAAGAAAGCTCCCTCAAACCGCAGAGTCTGGAGGTGCTGCAGACCGGTCTGAACCTGCGGTCTGAGCAGTGGAGGGATCCAACAAGGTAGTGCCAGCTGCATCCATCGCATCAATCAGCGACCCCTCCATAGTAGTGGCAGTAGCCGGAGCTGGCTCTGCAGCAGTGCCATCAGTAGCAATCAAATCCACAACCTCCTCACTGGACCCTGCATCAGTCTGGACGCCAATGGAACTCGTCACTCTGGGACTCTGAATAGCGGCAAGGATCTCTGCCAGTGTGCTCTGCATCAGGGTATCTCGCGCTGCCTGCTCCTGTCTCAACTGGGTCAGCGATGCCTGCTGCTCCTGTCTCAACTGTGTCAGCTCTGCCTGTTGCGCCTCTCTCAGCTTAGCTAGCTCGGCTTCAAAGCCCACAAGTCGCTCTGATGTAGTTCTCTTATCTGCTTTGGCCGCGATCGGGTCAAGCACTGAAGTGATGTCATGAGGAGTGGGCACCTCCAAAAGATCATCCTCTGTATAGAAGGGCACCCTGTGCTTTCTCATCAAAGCTGTCAGAGTGTGCACAAAATACAGCTTCAATGTCTTCTCCTTACGAGTCCGTATCATCTGCTCGTACATAAGCTCACCCAAGTTCAGAACTATTCCAGTCATCAGAGCATAAATAAGAAGCACCCGCTCCCGAAGTACATTCGTCTGATGGTCAGCCTGCATGATCCTGTTAGACACCCAATTGAGCCAAGATCGACTCTCCCTCGACATAAACCGCTTGGGTAAAGTGGCATATTTTCTCTGCGTGTTGTGCAACCACGCAGGCTTCGAAGATTCACGATCATCCAGAACAGCTGGTGGGTCACACAGTACCTCAATGACATCCGCAAAATCCGGCTCTGCTAGCATCTTCTTATAATCATCCATTGCCACTTCAGTCACCTTGTAATGTGCATTAATGGCTCGGGCAGAAATATCAACATCAACATCTCGAACCCGCACTATGCTGCTCCTCGGGTTGATCCAGTTCGCATATAGCTCCTGAACAGCAGTAACATTGCCCTTGCCCGTAGGACCCTGCATAAATCTGTCCCACTTCCTATCTTTAACAACCTCCAGAATAGCCGGGCACGCCTTCTCACATGCATGATAGTTCAGTGGTCTTTCCTGTGTAATCTGCTTCTTAAGGATCCACTGATATGCCAAATATGCACGCTCGCTCTCAAAGGTGTCCTCCCACAATGCCCTGTCAATCGGGCCACTAGTAGAGGGAATGTCCTCAGGCTCTGGAATAGAAGTGTACTCTTCCTCAGCATCATCATCCTCATCATCCTCCTCCATTTGTTTCTTTCCCTTACCCTGAACTGCTCTCCTTTTCTTGGCCGGTGGTCTAGAAGCACCACCTTCACGGATCACCACGGGCTTTTCCTTAGCAATGATTGATTTCCTCTTGCCCGTGGTTACCTGAGAGGCGGGAATGGTCATGTCCGGAGCAGGTGTATCTTGTTTCTTCTTTGAGCGTTGCTCCCTTTTATCCTTGCCCTCAGGTTGATTCCGTGGTGGTTGGCCACCGTCCCCGCTTCCACCACTCTTGGATGGTTGCTTTGCAATCGCCATTTAAAATAGAATACCTGCATTCAAACAATGTGAAATTAGCCAATGAGTTATTCCCGAGCTCTTTAAAGTAGCTAGAAACTAAGCCAATTCAAGCTAGTCGTCTACTTCTCATTGGTGCGCACGCACCCCACACTTATAGCTCAAGTGTAATCTACAAGTAATCAAGTTATGCTCATAGTACGCTCATTGTAATATTCGCGAGGTACTCAGACTTCCCTCGACGCGCACTTCTTTATTCAAAACAATTCTCATGGTTAAAATTCACCAAAGTGTGCAAACGGGGTCTCCACACCCCACACTTATGCTCTACTTCATCTCAAAAATATGGAGCAATATTATTTTAAGCAAAGCAATCAAAACAGCCCGTGAATTGCACAACGGGGCAATGGCTCGCTCAAGTAAAGTGCAAAACAACACTTCTAGTGTATGAATAAAGTGCATTGAGTGTCGTTCATAAGAACACACTTTAAAATCAGCCCCATGTCCCAATTTTAACTAATATATGTTCAACTTATGCCCCCTAATTGATTTGGCTACTCAGACTTCACCAAATACCTCAAATTGTTCATTGGGGAATTTTATCAAACACCTTATGTGCAGTAATTGGACAGCTTATGTATGCACTTCTTGTTAATGTTTGGACCTCCCAACTCCGGGAGCTTACGTATATACAAATCATGGTGCATCACCGCACCCCCCACAGCAAATACCAATCAAAAAGAACCAAGTTTAAGCATGGTTTCATCACAACTTTAAGTAAAAACTAAACCTAAGAGGAGAGGAGAGTGGGAACTATTGTAGCACGACTAATAGTGGGGTGTAGCTTCAGGGAAGAGGGAGGAGCACAAGAAAGAATACCTGGGATTTTGAAAGCAACCAAAAAGAAATTCAGCCGTGAGGTTTCTCTTCCTGTCCCGTTTTTCTGTTCTTGTTTTGTGCGTGTTTCTGTTCTTTTGTTTGTGTTGTGTGTCTGTTCTTTGTTTTGTGTCGTGTGTGTGTGTGTTCAACTAGTATAAGGAGTGTTACTTACCAGCAAACAGGGGTGTGCGTTTCCAGCCCACAATACTGTCCCACAACAAAAAAAATTTCAAAACAAAATCGCAGCCCACACAGTGCAGCGTGCAACGCATGCCTCGCTGTGTGGGAGCTAAATTTGAAAACAGTGGCTGCGGTTTCCAGCCCACAACACTGCCCAAAAGTTATTTTTTTTTTGTTTGCGACTTCTGCTGCGTGAACAGGCCCTGGCGCGACGCGCAGGGCACTGTTTTGGCGAGAAAAACACTACACAGCCTCCAGCGTTTTAGCCTTGCAACACTGCCTTCGTGGCTGAATTTTTTTTTTTCACAATTCTTCACTGAGCACAGCCAAGCATGCGACGCATGCAAGGCTGTGCTGGCCTCAAAACAGCTTTCTTGCTTTCTTTGCTCCATTTTGTTGTCCGGGATCGACGATTTCATTGATCCAAACGATTTTGAGCCTCGGCATCCTGTAAACACACTACACAAACACGTTAAACACATCAAGAATCCATTCTTTTTGTTCTTTTCAATTTTTTTTTTATATATTTTTTTTTATTTTGTTTTATTTTATTTTAAATGAAAATGCGAATTAACTACTCTAAAAACGATAAAACATGGGTTGCCTCCCATGAAGCGCTTGATTTAACGTCGCGGCACGACGAGTACAACCCTTTTTCAAGGGTCGACTAAAGAAATAGAGGATTTAAGCCTATCGACATCACCTCCCCAATATCGCTTCACTCTTTGCCCATTCACTAGAAACGACTTATCCGAGCCCGGGGCTCGCAACGCAATCGCTCCATGGGGCATCACCTTAACAATTTCAAACGGACTAGACCACCTCGACTTGAGCTTACCAGGGAAGAGCTTCAACCTGGAGTTAAATAAAAGAACTTGTTGGCCCGGCTCAAAGTGACGATGCTGAATCCGCTTATCATGCCACCGCTTAGTCTTCTCCTTATATAACTTGGCGTTTTCATACGCGTGCAACCTAAACTCATCAAGTTCATTGAGTTGCAACAATCTTTTCTCACCCGCCAAGCCCATATCAAAATTTAGCTTCTTTATCACCCAATAGGCCTTGTGCTCAAGCTCGACTGGCAAGTGGCACGCTTTTCCATATACCAGCTTGTACGGTGAAGTCCTAATTGGGGTCTTATAAGCTGTCCTATATGCCCAGAGTGCATCATCGAGGTTGGTAGACCAATCCTTCCTATTCGCACTGACAGTTTTCTCAAGAATTTGCTTCACCTCTCTATTGGATACCTCAGCCTGTCCACTAGTTTGCGGATGATAAGCGGTGGCGACCTTATGCTTGACCCCGTATTTAGCTAGAAGGTTGTTTAACAACTTATTACAGAAGTGTGTACCTTCATTGCTAATCAAAGCCCGCGGAGTTCCGAACCTGGTGAAAATGTTCTTCTTGACGAAACTCACCACCACCTTCGCGTCATTAGTAGGAAGAGCAACAGCCTCTACCCATTTAGACACGTAATCCACTGCCAGTAAAATATACTTGTGAACATTCGACGAGGGGATAGGGACCCATGAAGTCGATCCCCCACACATAAAAAATCTCCACCTCTAGAATGCCTTGTAGAGGCATCTCTTGCTTCCTGGTGATTGTGCCAGTTCGTTGACACCGATCACACTTCTTTACAAAAGCGTGAGCGTCTTTGAACAGTGTTGGCCAATAGAAACCAGACTGAAGTACTTTGGCGGCTGTTCTATCACCACCATGATGACCTCCATAAGGAGATGCATGGCACTCTTGCAGAACAGCCTCCGTCTCTTCCTCAGGAATGCATCTTCTCACCAACTGATCTGCACACACTCTAAACAAAAACGGCTCATCCCAAACATAAAATCTCACATCATGAAAGAACCGACGCTTACCTTCTGCAGTCAGATGTGGTGGCACTGCCTCACTTACCAAATAGTTGACATAATCAGCATACCATGGGTCCGAGTGATTGGTGATGGCAAAAGGTTGCTCATCCGGGAAGGTTTCTCTGATCAACCCTCCCTCATCCACATGCTTGTGGTTCTCCAACCTAGATAGGTGGTCAGCTACTTGATTTTCCTTTCCCTTACGGTCTCGGACTTCCAAGTCAAATTCCTGCAGCAATAACACCCAACGAATTAGTCGAGGCTTAGCATCCTTTTTATCAATTAAGTACCTGATTGCCGCATGGTCTGTGTAGACAATAACTTTGGTTCCAACCAAGTACGCCCGAAATTTATCAAAGGCATACACTACCGCCAGCAACTCTTTTTCAGTAACTGTGTAATTCAATTGCACAGGATTAAGAGTTTTGCTGGCGTAGTAAATGGAATGAAACACCTTGTTCTTCCTTTGCCCCAGGACTGCACCAATAGCGACATCGCTAGCATCACACATTAATTCAAATGGTGCAGTCCAATCAGGAGCCACTATTATTGGCGCAGAGACCAATTTCTCTTTAAGCTCATTAAAGGCCCTCAGACAGGCCTCATCGAAAACAAATGCTGCTTCTTTCTCAAGTAACCTGCACAAAGGAGTAGAAATCTTAGAAAAATCTTTAATAAACCTCCTATAGAAGCCAGCATGTTCGAGAAAACTCCGGACTCCCTTCACAGACGTGGGTGGGGGTAATTTTTCAACCGCCTCCACCTTCGCCTTGTCAACCTCAATTCCAGCACTGGACACCTTGTGTCCCAAAACTATACCTTCACGAACCATGAAATGGCACTTTTCCTAATTTAAAACAAGGTTAGTTTCTTCACACCTAGCAAGCACTAGACCAAGGTTAGTTAGACAAGCATCAAAAGAAGATCCGAAGACAGAAAAGTCATCCATGAACACTTCGACAAACTTTTCCACCATATCAGTGAAAATAGCCATCATACACCTTTGAAAAGTCGCAGGTGCATTACATAGCCCGAACGGCATCCTCCTATAGGCATAGGTACCGTAAGGGCATGTAAAAGTAGTTTTCTCCTGATCTTCGGGAGCAATCCATATTTGGTTGTAGCCAGAGTAACCATCAAGGAAACAGTAATACTCTTGGCCAGCTAGCCTATCTAACATCTGATCAATAAAGGGGAGGGGAAAGTGATCCTTTCGGGTGGCTTTATTCAATTTTCGATAATCAATGCACACCCTCCACCCCGTAACAGTTCTTGTGGGGATAAGTTCATTATTTTCATTCTGCACTACTGTCATCCCTCCCTTTTAAGGGACATATTGCACTGGACTTACCCACTTGCTGTCAGAGATAGGAAAAATTATACCTGCATCTAACCATTTAATCACCTCTTTCTTTACCACGTCTTTCATGATTGGATTAAGGCGACGCTGATGCTCCACACTTGGCTTGTAACCGTCCTCCATGAAGATCTTGTGCATGCAGAAATCCGGGCTTATTCCCTTGATATCAGCTATAGTCCAGCCAATAGCACTCTTATGCTCTCGTAGCACTCTTAACAGCTTTTCTACCTGCAAGTCAGACAACAGAGAAGAAATAATCACAGGTAAAGTGTCAGATTGTCCCAAATAAGCATACTGAAGATGCGCAGGTAAAGGTTTGAGCTCAAGCTTGGGCGCCTCTTCAATAGATGGCTTGGGTGGTGGCCCGAGCGGTCTATCTAAAGGCTCAAACTTGGGGAACCCAGTAATAAATTCACAAGAACAGTCTAAGAGCTGCAATATCTCCTCTATGTCAGCATCTTCACCAGTTTCTTCTCCCAACATCAGTGCTCGCTGCAAGTCATCATTGACATAATCAGCTGGGTCAGTCGACTTCTCCTCCGGGTCATTCACTGTGATCATAGACAACTCTTCATGATGGTTAGGCATTTTTAGAGCCTTGTACACATTAAAAACTGCTTCCTGATCATCCACCTTCATTGTCATCTTTCCCTCTCGGACCCGGATCACAGCATCACCAGTGGCTAAGAAAGGCCGTCCCAAAATGATAGGAACTTCCTTATCTGCCTCATAGTCCAGGATAACAAAATCAGCGGGCAGAATGAATTGACCAATCTGAACCAGTACATCTTCAATCACCCCCTCAGGATAAGTAGTAGACCGATCAGCTAACTGAAGTGAGACTGTTGTTGGCTTTGGAGTGCCGAGACCCAGTTGGTTGCACACAGACAATGGCATAAGATTTATGCTAGCCCACAGATCACATAGGGCTCTACCAACTGCTACGTTGCCAACACGAATAGGAATGGTGAAACTACCTGGATCCTTCAACTTCTGAGGGAGTTTGTTCTGAACTCTGGATGTGCACTCTTCAGTAAGTGCTACAGTTTCAAATTCATTGAGCTTCCTCTTTGATGACACTATGTCTTTGATATACTTAGCATACTTTGGAATTCCCCGGAGCACATCTACCAATGGAATATTGATACTAGTCTGAATGAGTATGCCCAAGATCTTTGTAACTGCAGGATCTTGCAGATTCTTTTGCAACCTTCGAGGAAAGGGAGGTGGTGGTTTAGCAGCAATCACTGCCTCTTGCTTTTCTACCTCCTTATCGACTTCGACTACTGGCTCTGGCTCTTTTCCTTTGGCAGGGTGAGACTGCTTTGGCTTCTTTGGCAATTCTTCCAGTTCTCTCCCATTTCGTAGTGACACTGCTTGCACTTGTTCCTTGGGATTAGGATCAGTAGTGCTTGGCAAAGCACCAAGTGGCCTTGTATTTTGATTACTGGCAAGCTGTCCCATTTGTTTTTCTAAAGAGCGAATGGCACTGTCCTGGTTCTGTTGTAAAGTTGAAATTTTTTGATTCAGATCAATAGCCAGTTGTTGTATCATTGCCTCTATCTTTGACGTTTCAGGCTGTTTCTGCTGTGGTGGATTCTGCACTTGCTGGGTATTACCTTGAGGTTGTCTGCTGCCTTGTCCGCCTTGATTACCGCCCCATGAGAAATTAGGGTGGTTGCGAAAGTTAGGTGGATAAGTGTTGCCATACTGAGCATTTTGGTTGAAACCCCTGCCCTGCTGACCCACGTAAAATGCAGACTCTGGGTTGTCCGTGCAAACATTGCGTATATGATCAGATCCACCACACACATCACAGTATGGAGTTGCTTGCACTTGTTGAACCTGGGGTGGAGCTGGTGGTTGTGGCTTGCTCACCTGAACTAGTACTGCATCAAGTTGCTGCTTAACAGAGTGTTGCATTGCTGCCATTTCAGCTCTCATAGCTGTCAGTACATCCACTTCCACCTTTCCACCTAGCTTGAGATTTTTTCCTCTGCCTGAGTCCCCATGATAATGCTGACTACGTTATGAAATTTTGTTAAGAATGATCTCAAGCTCATCATACTGCTTCTCTAGACTTGGTTCGCCACAATAAGCATCTAGCAGGATTTTACTATGTGACTGCAGTCCCTCAACAAAAATATGTCCCAACACCTCCTTTGATTGACCATGGTGTGGGCAGCTTCTCAACAATGCTTTGAACCTTTCCCATGCTTCACCTATCTCCTCTGATGAATTCTGACTGAATGACACTATCTCACCTCTGATCTTTGCAGTTTTGCCCGATGGAAAAAATTTGATGAGAAACTTCTTTGCCAATTCGTCCCAAGAGTTAATGGAGTTCGGTGGTTGGACCAAGAGCCACTTCTTTGCTTCACCCAGCAAGGTGAATGGGAACATCGTCAGCCGTATGTATTCATCCGACACATCAACATATTTGTAAGTGTCGCTGATCTCCAGAAAATTCTGCATGTGCTGCTAAGGATCTTCATTTGACAGTCCCGCGAACTGACCATTAGACTGGAATAGTCGGATCATACTCTCCTTCAGCTCAAATTTACCAGTAATGGTGGGCCTCACAATGGCCTTGGCCATGTTATCAAGAGTAGGTCTGGCCACATCCAGTATCGCGCGGTTTTGATTTCCATCCATCTCTGCAGGTTCAGAAATAAGAGCTTTCTCTAGCTTTGCTTTGAGTCTGGCTTCCTTCCTTAGCCTGTGAAAAAGTCTTTCAGGTTCCGGGTCAAAAGTGTAGAGTTGATCACCACTTTTGCTCCTTCGCATTCAAGCTACAACCTGAAACACCCAAAGACAACTAAAACAAAAATTAATCTTGAACAAATAACAAATAAAAGCTAATCTAGAAACTAATTAAATCTTAGTCCCCGGCAACGGCGCCAAAAACTTGTCGCTCCAAACGCACACGCAAGTATACGCGGTCGATCAAGTAATAAAGTGATAAGAAAGTATCGTTCCCACGAGGACTATTGATTAACTATAGCTAGACAAACTTCAATTCAAGTATTGTTCAAGAGAGTTTAACCAGATTTCACGTTGTGTTTAATTAACTAATTAACTAAAAGTAATAGATGTAAATGGAATGCAAGACAATTCAAGAGTTCTAGATATCAGTGAGAGGGAATATTCCAAGATTATGGGACGATCACCAATCCAGTTGCACTCATCCGCTAGTTGAATTAATTTTACTTATCTGAGTTGTTCATCACAGGGTTAATTATACTCACAGAGTTCTTTCGATACCCTGCTCGCCTATTCAAGTCAACCTAATGCCTATATGTCTATGGAATTAGCATTAACAAGAATGCATGTGCTTCTCCTGTAAACTGATTAAGTGTGACTGTTAGGTATATTTCTATCCTAACCGCGAAACCATTCCCCGATGCCCGGGTTCAAGAACACGCTCTATTTAATTCTATTGCAACTTACGGTTCCCACTTTCGAGTTCAACCTTAGGTTCATGGATAATACTTAACAACTGGCCAGGAAATTAAGTAATTCAGAGCAGAATTAAATAAACAACTCAATCTGATAAATTTAATATAACTCAATCAACTTCAGAGTACAACTTTCATGGTTAACCCATAACCCTAGAATAATAGAGTTTAGCTACTCATAGACAAGTTAGCTTTCTCACAAAATAATCTAGAATTCATGAAACAATAAGGAGGGAAGAAGAATTACAACTCAATTGATGAATCTTGGTTCTCTAGCCTCTACTATGGTTCTTGCCTCCAAAAATATGTAATGGAATAAGAAAATCACGTTACAAGGGTTTTATCCTAGGAAATATTCTAATAATACACGTTTTAAGCTAGTCCTGGCAGCTCTGGGATTAGTTTACGGCGCATACACCGGAGCATGCCAAGCATCCGTGGCTGTATGCGCTCCTTTTCCCACTTTCTTCAATATTTGCACTCTTCCCAGTCCATACAGCCTAGCATGCCAAGCATCCAACGCTGTATCCATTGCTTATTCCTTGTTCTTGTCCAACTCAAGCTCCAAATTCCTTCAATTTGCTCCTAAAACATCCAAACACCTCAAGTTAGTATTTTACTTTAAATCTCACATTGTTGGGCACATAATACGCTGAAAATAACACAAAAGATATAAGAAATCAATGCCGAGACATAAGATATACGCCCAACATCATATAACTTGGTTAGACATGTTCTTTATTAAAACAAAAGTTTGAGGTATACATACCTTATTTGTACAAATAGAAGCTTTTGGCAACTTGTACTCAATCTGCATTTTCTCACCATTAGCAGACCTTAAACTATGAGTAGTTTTATGAAAATATCATGAAGGAATTAGTCCTTCTTGAACACAATTTAAATCTGCTCCAGTATCAACCAGAGCTATAAATTCTTTTTTGAAATTATAATCAATAAGAAGAGTAATCTTTATAAAAAACTTTTGTGAGGTAAAAACTTCTAGAGTAGTTAAAAACTCTCTTTTTCCCTCATCCTGCATATCACTGAAAATATTAATAATATCATTCTCAAAATTTTCAAAATTAGGAGGGGTAGGGGTTTCATCCTTTTCTTTACCTTTTCCTTCAATCTTTGAAATCCTATTATCTAAAATCCTATTTTCCTTCTTGAGATTATAAATCTCCTGCTTAAGGTTATAAACCTCTTTTTCCAAATCTTGAGACGTAGTAGGTGAACTACTATGACTTATTTTCCTTTGCTCCAGAAGTCTTTTAACTTCCTTCATAGTGTATGGAGTGTTATCCATAGGGGTATAGGAACCCTTCTTCAATTCTTCATCTGCCTTATGCTGAAAATTTCCTTTGATTTGATCTATAAGTTTAGATCGACCTCGGGATCCTGCACCATCTTCAATAATTCTATCAGATTATCATTGTCCAATGTATTAATATCAAACTGAGAAAATAAATTATAAAATTCATCATTTTCCTCACTATTACAAGGTTGTCCAGTCTTGCAAGGATCACATTCACCCTCCGAACTTGTAACAATATCACTTTCATCCAGGAAGACCTTATTAATTTCTTCCTTCGAAGGGATATCCTCCTCTCCTGGGTCCGATTTCTCTGGTTCAGAATTTAATAAAATCTTACACAAAGAATCTTTCAGATCTTCGTCTATATTAAGAGCTTTGATCCTTTCTTTTACTTTGCAATTTAAAACGATGGCCAAATCTTCCACACTTCCAACAATTTTGTGGATTCTTTGATTTAATAGCATCTTTTCGCTCTTTAAAAGCCTTCTTCCTTTTAGCACATTTTTCTGTGCGTTTTTTCAAATATTTTTGTTTCCACTCCTGGTCATCATGTTTCTTACCAGTTTTGCTTTTATGATGCTTGTGGGACCTTGATTTAATTCGTGGATCATCCATACCGAATTGTCCACAAAATTCTCCCAACTGTTGTCTTTCATTAAGACGATAGCGTTTAAGCTCTTGATTTAGCTTAATCTCATTACATAACGCCAATCCTTCTTGGATGCATATTCCAACCAAACTTCCATAAGTATGCTCATCATAATTAATATGAACTCCCCCTTGTCTAAGAGCTTTTTTAACTCTTTCTGCAAAGAGGTTAGGAAGTCCATCTATAAATTTAGATTTCCAATGAGTGCTATTACACTCTGGTAACTCCATAACTCTGCAAAGAAATGTATCTTTATATAATCGAAATGAAGTTAAAGTCTTACATCTCATATTTTGTAAGAGGGTTCGGATAGTCTCACTATTATCAGACCATCTTCCTGAAAAATGTTCAATTATATTAACAACCAAAGAATAAACAGCATTAGAATTATCAGCTGTAGATGTTCCTGGTTCAGTTTTCACTTCATTTAAAATTTTATTTCGCTGGTCAGCAGTGAGATAATTATCCCACCATCCTTTTAATTGACCAATAAAACCTGCAGCAATCATATTGGCAACAGTTTTATCACTATTACCATTAGTCTTGCAGATAGTGTTATACATCATCATTCTATGTATAACAATATACATCTGTCTGTTGGTATGACCATCAATGTTCCACTCATATATTTGCTTACCACTGAAGCTATTCGGAGCATACATATCATCCTGCTCTTCGAATAGAACATCTTGAGGAGTAGGCCTAGGATAGTAAAACATCCTTTGTCTTGGCTTATCCGCAAATTTTGAATTATAAGAAGACTTTAATTTATTAATTTGATCATAAGTTAATTTAGGAAAATCATTATCATAAAATTCATTATCACTTTCCTCTGTATTAATTAGAGGCTTTAGTGATAGTTCTTTAAACTTTTCATTTAAAATTTTTTCTATATTAGAAGCATCCGGTTTTATTTTAAAATTTTCAACATCAGGATGAGGTTGAATAGTTGGAATAGATACCCGTGGTGGCTCTTCCAATTTCTCTTTTCCTGATGTACTAGCAGTATTACTACTTATAGATAATAATTTATCTACTTTATCATGCAAAGATGCAATCTGTTCACCTAATATATAAACATAAATATTAGTATAATTCTGCTGTTTCAACATAGTATTAATATGTTTAACAGTAACCTGTAAAGTATTATCATCAAGTATCGCAGAAAAGGCTGCAAAATCAATCATTTTTCCCTCCTTCTTTATTTTAAAAGGTTGCTGTGGAGGTAATACAACATCAATAATTTTTCCATTTGATAATTCAAATTGTCTCTCTAAAACAGCAATATTATTTGCTACATATTTTCCCATAAACCATGGAATAAAAGATATAATTTTATCAACCTTTTCAAGATCTTTATAAAATTCTTCTTGAAAATCATTTTGTTCAGTTTTATTAAAACTTTTAAAAAACCATTTTCTAAATAATTCCCATCTGGGTTTATAAAAATCCTCAGATATTTTTTTTCTTGCGGGTGATCCCCGACTAAAATCAATTGTGGACTTAAAATCCATTAAATTTCAATTTCAAAATCCATTTCAGATGCAGTTATGTCTACATCATTTATCTGTTGTTCTTTTATAGGAGCAACAGGAGTAACAATATTATTTTTATCAATTTTCAAAGAATTAAATCTAGGCACTTCCTCTCTTAACTGAGAAGTCGAGGCTCTAGAAGGAGTTTGAACAATATAATCAATAGGAGAAATATGAGAATGATGTAAAGAATTAGATCTAGATAATCCTTGAAAACTAGATCTGTCAGATCTCATATCCATCTTGCTTATAATATCTTCAGATCCAAACCTGATCTTTACATTTCCTTCTGGAGTTTGTTCAATTCCAGTCAGATCTGTATTTTTAAAATCTTTTGGAGGGGCTACTTCCTCCATGACCCATTCTTTAGGGAAATCTATTTCATCCCATTAGATAGGTCTCCTGGTAGTAACTTTAGTCTTACCAAAATTAGTTTCTATGAGAATAGTTTCATTTTTAAAATCCATAATTTTGCACATAGGATTCAGAGTATATAATGGCTTGAAATAAATCCTATAACAGATACATATTACCTCTGTATTAGGCATATAATCATAACCATGTAATTTAATATTTAAAACCAAAGCTTTTAAAGCATTTTCATCCGACAATGATATTTGTAAATTCGGATAGGCATTAAAATATACTGGGCCATAAGCCAAGCTTGATTGTACAATCCCTATAAGGGATTTCTTCCAATTATGATTTCTACCATCCCTGAGAGCAGCTATAAAACTTTCAGGTAAACCTCTTAAGGTTAAAGGTTTAAAAGCAACTTGAATTAAACCAATATGGATGAATCTATGAGTATGCATATACGGCATTAAATCATGTTCAGACAATAAATTAAAAGTAGCATGATCGCTATCAACCGTGATGGTTTCTTCAGAAGTTTTAACTACCTGTTTTAAACCCAATTTCTCAAAAGTTCCTAACTGGTATATCAGTCTAGGTTGAACTTTAGGAATAGTCCATTTATTAAGTAGATCCAAATGATATGGCATATCATATTCCTCTTTTCTACTGTTTTTAACAGTAGTTTTATTCCTAATGATATTCATTAGAAAAATAAGTGTTGAACTCATCACCTATTGCTACTGTGCACCACGGCTCTGATACCACCAAATTAAGCGGATCAAGGCAGCATGGGGATAACAAGATTTACTGGTGACCCAACCCTGGCAAGGAGTGGCTAAACCCAAAATTAGGTTCAACAACAGCCCTAAACGCCATCCTCGGCTAAGCGGGCAAACAACAGAACCTTGGTCCTGGCATTCAACCTTCCGCCTGGGTTGTCTATCAAACCATACTTTTAATACCACCACCTGCTGAGATTCTAATCTTAATCTGTTATTAGAATCATTTTACCCCCGTAGCCTAGTGTGATTGAGCTCAACACTTAATGATTTAGCCTATCATTTAGGCCAAATACAAGAGTTCAAAAATTATAAATTTAAACAAAATTAAAAGAACAATTATGAATACCTTAGGTTGCGCTCAGTAATAGAAGATTTTTATAACTTAGGAGATTTTTACAATGGGGGGTGTTTACAATAGAGGGAGAAGGGTGTATTCTGATGCCTGCTCCTCAACTAAATTTGCTACTCCTTATATAGACAAATTCTAAGAATAAAATAAATCTATAGTGGCCCAAACTTTACAAGTGGCCGGCTAGAAAGAAAAGCTAAAAAACATGGCCGACAAATGGCCAATAATTCGTAACTTTATTAAAGCTACTTTATAAAAGCTACTTTATGAAAGCTGAAAATTTCTTTCTCAATTCTATCATGCTTTATCATATCTTATCCTTTCCTTTGGCATTTTGTGATTTGGAAGATTCTTCCCCACTTACGTGCTTCATGATGTTTGTGATATAATCATCCATATCATTGTCAGTGATTGACTGAGATTCTCCCGCCAAACAGTGTTCTTCTTCATCCTCTGTGTTATTCACAGAGGCCATGGATGCATCCGAAGGAATTTCAATCTCAAGATTTTTTATCAAATCTTTTTTAACTTCTTCAAAATAAGAAGCTAAAATTTCTGCTTTTGTCATCAGCCCTTTCTTCATCTGAATTTTATGAATAATGTGCTGATATGGGCTCGGGGCATTTTGTTGTTTCATGTGATCAACTTGTTTATATTCCTCAATTGATTGTTTTATTTTATCAATTGTATCCTGACATTGCATATGGCCGTCAGTTGCCTTCTGGACCATCTTTTTCCAAAATCTTGTATAAAAATTTCTGTATAAAGCAGGAATATTTTGCGGAGTATAATCCACTTCAACATTCCATTTCATTATCCATGGAATTGAGTATTCAATAAAGAAATTCATATAAGAACTTCCCTCAATAAGAGTATTACTCCTTTGTAATTCTTGAATTTTTGGAGATACCTCCAACCAATCAGTATATAAACTGAGTAACGGCTCCGGTAATATCTTAACGGTAGGACCATAGGTAATCCACCATTGAGAAAACCAATTTGGTATGCTGCTCTGTTTATAAACTTCAGAGCATATTTTTATAAACCAAGAATGTTTCTTATTATCATTTTCATATAATAAAGCTTTATGAAAACTTTCAACATAATCCCAGTAATTAAATTTTACTGGAACTTTTTGTTCTGGATGAGTATAACCCTTTTCAGTTAGGGTGCTCAAGCCCCATTCCTCTGGTAATATAATATGTTTGATTATAACTTTTCTTGTATTTGCTGGATAGAAATGCGATATTTCGCATGATCCTGTGTTTGAGAGTATCATCTCAAAATGAGCTCTGTACTTATAAGTACAGCTTGTGTATGACACATTATTTAAATACCTCGCCATTAATTTCCATGGCTCATCCTTCCTCTGAAGGTCTCGATTTTCAAGGAATAATATCAACTCCCTGTAATCTGTCTTGATATATGATTGGACATTCTCATTATCATCTTCTAATATAATAGAAGCATATGATTCAGGCATTTTATCCTTTACTTCATTCTGTTTTCCTTGGGAACTTTTCCATTCCAAGAATTGTTGATACTGAAGATATGAAATAGTATCATCATTTTTATTATTCGATGAAGATGAACCTGTTAAATCCTCGGCTATAAGCCTTTGCTTTCCCATTTGGGCTATTACAGCACCTCTACCAGTGCCTCTTCCTCTGTTTCCCCTTCCTCTATTAGAGGTTGGGTTGCCACGGGCAGAATGCATAATCTGCATATAATAGACCATAAATTTGTTAGGCTAAAAACATTGGATAATTATCCAAAATATTACGGATTCCCATTATATCCGTATTAATCTCCTCCATTCTAATCATAGCTATATGCAAGATGCTTGCAATATGATCTGTATCTTCTTTATTAAAATGATTCGCTTTTAATAACAAGTCCTTCGACTCATCTGCCAACTTTTTTAATCTTTTTTGCGTATTACGCAAATCCCAATATAATATTAACATTTGCCTTGGTAAGACTTGGCTTTGGTAATATGGACAATAAAGATGCATGTTTCCACGTTTGCACATATCTGATAGTCTGCACATAGAAATATTGATAATCATCATTAACTAGACAAATATTCTCTAGTTAAAAAATCAGGAAGACTATTATCTTCTCCTTTTTTATATTGAATTTCAAAATCAAATGGGGCTAATAATGCCTGCCACCTTGCAAACATTTGTTTAGAAACATCATGTTTACAGTCTTTATTAAACATAAACTTGGCAAATTGACAATTAGTCTTTATTATGAACTTTTGGTTATATAAATCACCTTGAAATTTTAATACACATTTTACTATAGCAAGTATCTCTTTTGCTACAGTTGCGTAATTCTTCTGGCTGCTATTCCACTTACCAGAATGAAATTGAATTAAATATTCAATCTTCTCTTCTGGAGAGTATTGCTTTAAAATACCCCCATAACCAATGTCAGAAGCATCAGTTTCAATTATCTTCGGCCAAGTAGGATTAGCCAATGTAAGACAAGGAAGATTCTTTACTCTTTCCTTGATCTTTTGGACTGTTTTAGTATGAGCATCAGTCCACGGTTTTGGAATTTTTTTCAGTCTATCATATAAAATAGATGTATCTCTGGCAAGATTCTCATAAAATAGAGCAATATAATTTAAACTCCCTAGAAATCTCTGTAATTGAGTTTTATCTGTTATGATGTCAGGAAATTTAGAAGCAAATTCAATACTTCTATTGATAGGAATAATTTTCCCCTTTTCAATGTTATGACCAAGGAATCTCACTTTTGTCTGAAATAAAAACATTTTGACTATTTTGTTATTATACATCATCTGACTATTTTGTTATCAAAAAAGCTAATGAGTCTTTATACCATATTATTTTCCCTAAAAAACTAGGCCATAGGAGCTTTTGTGGCAATATTCATCTCAGTAAAAAAAGTTTAAAGTTAAAGTGTTTCAAAATACAAAAATGTGTTGTTTTACTCTAAATTTGATAAAAAGCAAGAAACATCACATAAATTGGACAAAGGGAGTAAAATTTACATCACTTCAATCCAAATACATAACTATCATAACATTAGTTTCACTAACTAAAAGTCTTTCCAACTCATGTTGCTTATCAACTAAATTTAATCAGCTAATCAAAAGGGGCTATATGTGTATATTGATATTGAAAGGTATTGTCTCTCTTTAATAAAGGTTCTGTAAAGTGTCTAACATCAAGTGGCCCATTAGCTCAGTTGGTTAGAGCGTCGTGCTAATAACGCGAAGGTCGCAGGTTCGAGACCTGCATGGGCCATTGACCATTTTATATTTTTATATGCATAGGTTTGATCCCACCAAATCGGTCGTTACATAAACTGAAAGTTTGATACCATACATTGCTAATTAAAGAAACAATCAAAACAAACATCATATCATGGTAACAATATAATACCATTAAACACAGATTATATTCATTGTGGTGCCATTAAACTTTTATCCATGCGACTGTACTCAGCTTGCAACTTTTGTCTATGTGACTATCTGTTCAGTTTGCAACGTCAAGTGAAATAAACAGTTTTTGGACCATCTATTTCTTGTCAAAGATTCCAAAAGTATCTTTATCCTAAATACGAACTTACCACGTACAATATTCCAACCAATAAAAGAACACCTTATCCTATCTCTTATCTAAAAATAATTTCTCTAGACTCTCCATACGAATCACTTCCTATTACTCATGCAATATTTGCTTTCTATTAGGCAGAAACAGAGAGGCTTTGGGACCAAATAACAAAAGGTTAAAAATAATGGCAGCCTCTCTACAAGCAGCTGCTACACTTAGGCAACCAACAGAAGTTGGTGTCATCCCATCAAGAAACAACCTGCAGTTGAGATCTGCTCAAAGTTTAAGCAAGGCATTTGGAGTTGAACCAACTGCAGCCAGGCTATCTTGTTCTTTGCAAGTTGATCTTAAGGAGTTGGCTCAGAAGTGTACTGATGCTGCCAAAGTTGCTGGTTTTGCTCTTGCCACTTCTGCCCTTCTTGTCTCAGTATGTACAATCTGTTTAATATTTTAAACTTTCAAATAAGATGCATGGATGCGCAAGTTAATAGGGTGTTAGAAACTTAGTGTGAATTTCACGGTCATCTGAAAAGAACAAACATTTTCACATGTTTTGCTCGTGAAAAGGAATCAGACCCGTATGCGTTGAGACATAGTATAATCCAGCAATTAAAAGTGAACTTTCTATAGTAACTAAACTTTCAGATGAGTTGGTTAGACGATCCAACACCGATCAATCAATAGTCCTTTTTTTGTGTAATAAATAACCTAAAATCCAAAATTAGTGGAAAAAGATAAGCTCCACATGTAGGGAGTGTGTTGAGCATAATATGATTAAGTAGCTAAAAGTTTGATCTTCCTAATGCTAACTTTGAACTTTTAATGAATCCATAAATACTTCTCTTTTGTGAAATAAAGAGTCTAAACTCCTAGATAGAAAAGTTTCTGGTATATGACTAGGAATGAGTTAGATTTGAAGTATCACCCTCCACTAACCAAACAAAGATTAAATTCTCCGCACGTGTATCATTTTCTAATATTATGATTAGTCTCTACTTATAACAATGCATTCGAAGTAACAAATTTTGCGTCTGTACTACGTATTAAAGTATGACATAGATGGAGTAACAATTGAAGTATTAGAAATCATAGTTCTGAACGCATATTTAAGAGAACAAAAAATTTTGATCCAGTTAACTCCAAATTATCTTTATCCATTTACTATTGGAACCAAACTTCCACTGCTCATTCTTGAATGTTCATATTATTAATCTATGGTACCATATATAGCTGCCACTTTTCCTCTAAGGATTAATTATACTATGCCTGAGTTTGTTTTAATTTTAGTTTCTTATTATATGGCAAGAAAATTTGTCAAAGTTTGTTACACTCTGTTGAATAGGGAGCAAATGCTGAAGGAGTTCCAAAAAGACTAACCTTTGATGAAATTCAAAGCAAGACATACATGGAAGTAAAGGGAACTGGAACAGCAAACCAATGCCCAACACTTGAAGGAGGTGTTGAAAGCTTTGCCTTCAAGGCAGGCAAATACAATGCCAAGAAATTCTGCTTAGAGCCAACTTCATTCACTGTTAAGGCAGAAGGTATTGTTGAATAATAATTCAAAGTTTGACCTATTCCTTTTGTTTTTGAGTAGTATTTATATGTTCACAGTTTGTTTGTCACTTGGTGCTTAAATTGTAGTAGTAATTGAGGTTTTCTCTGAATTTCTATTTGAATGTACATGGAGTTTAACTTCCATACGGAGTATTATAGAATTTTTATAATGTTATATCACTTAAAAACTAACTATAAGTAATTGTCAATAATAAGTGAAAATAGTAACCTGAAAGATAAGACGGACAACTTGTTAATTTCATTGATAATATAAAAAGACTACCAAGGTATATTAGTCAAAATAATCTATGATAGGTGTGTGCACTTTATTGTTTTCATTAGGGAGTATGTTTTAACACTTCCTAAGTTCTGTTAGTTTTTGTTCACATGGTTCATATTCTATTTAAATTTCCAAACAGGTGTAAGCAAGAACTCAGCACCAGAATTCCAGAAAACCAAGCTAATGACCCGATTAACCTACACTCTTGATGAGATTGAAGGCCCATTCGAAGTATCATCCGATGGAAATGTTAAGTTCGAGGAAAAAGATGGAATTGATTATGCTGCTGTCACAGTTCAACTTCCTGGTGGGGAGCGCGTCCCCTTTCTTTTCACAATCAAACAACTTATGGCAAGCGGGAAACCAGAAAGCTTTAGTGGTAAATTCCTCGTGCCATCATACAGAGGTTCGTCGTTCCTTGACCCAAAGGGACGTGGTGGATCTACCGGTTATGACAACGCGGTTGCATTGCCAGCTGGAGGTAGGGGAGACGAAGAGGAACTAGAGAAGGAAAATGTAAAGAATACTGCATCTTCAGTAGGAAAAATTACATTGAGTGTTACTAGTAGTAAGCCAGAGACTGGTGAAGTGATTGGAGTATTTGAGAGTATTCAGCCCTCTGACACTGATTTGGGAGCAAAGGTACCTAAGGATGTGAAAATTCAGGGTGTTTGGTATGCACAACTCGACTCATAAGCAGTTTTAAGACTTTGTCTTTTATTACTTGTTTATAAGGTACGAGGTTGGACTTTTGCAGGGTCACTGAGAAGTGTATCAATTGCTGTATATTATCAAAGGAAAAAAGAACAAATTCAATGCGATATCCGTGGAGTTACGTTTAGCCCATACATGACAGAGTACAGTAGTGGCTCATAGTTTACTAGAGAAAAAAATAATATTAAACACCTATATTTACTAGAGAACATTCTCCTTTAAAAATATACTACCCCATCTAGTTCAATTATGTCATAGTTTGACTTAAAACATAGTCTAAAATAAAATTAAAAGATTTTAAACTTGTGCTTCTAAATAAGCCATTGTTTGGTTATAAAATACTTGAAATTTGTGTTTTAAACATAGCTAACATTTGGGTGGGTATACTACAAATTAATGGTGAAATAGAAAGTTAAAATACTGAATTTAAAATTTTTCATTTTTTTGGTAATATACTAATAATATCACATAAATTGAAAGAGAGAAAGTACTGCTTCGTTGTAAAGGTCAACATTATATCTGAACAACTTAGTCCAAAACATTATTGAACTAAACAAATTAAAGGGTTCTTTGTTATTTCAAGCAAAAAGAATCCCCATCATCCGATGAGTTAAACAACTCAAGTTGGCTGAAATATTAGCCTCGTAACTGATTGTTTCTGCTACTAGAGTCTTCGTTCAACTGGCTTATCTAGTAAGAGCTACATAAGGAAAATGTAACTCAAATAAATGAATAAGGATTCAAGTAAAGTACGGCGTAATCAAGTTTCGTTGTAATTTACCTCTTATAGGAGGTCATTTACTATTTATTAATGGATATCTATTTATACTATTAAATATATAATTACGTGCATTTACTTTTACTTGATCTGATTGTATCAACGCTAATGTAGTTATACAAGTACATATTATAGTATTCTAAGTGGCCCGACAGGCTTTTGTAACGAACCTTCTTGGACAATACATGTAGTTAGCATGATCAAAACACTACTAGCTTATTAATAGTCCAATGAACCGTACACAATAGAACTACGAATCTAAGCACAAAACATGAATTGAAAAGATTTCTGATGGCTGGCGTTTAGATTTTAGACCCACCCAGTATCTCAGCAAGTTGTCACAAATTGGGTTGTGTATATATATATATATATTTATGTATTTATTAGTAAGTCCTAAAGTTACTGCGTCCACCGTCCTCATTAAGGCCCAGCTAATACGACTTCGCGCCCGAAAGGCTAACTTTTGAGAGAAGCGCTTCATACCAAGATTTTTTTCATTCTCAATCCTTGAACCCGGAATTTCGGCAGGTTAAGGGTATAAAGATCAGATCCATTTCACCATTATTCTTGGTGGTACTAATATGAGTTTAATTATATAGTAATTTGTAAAGGGAAAAGAACGTTTACATTACCAGATAACCCAAAATATAATTACAAGAACTACCTAAAAAGTGGATCAACAACCTGAAAAATAAGGCGGACACCAAACAACTTACTGCAACAAATTACAATATACTAAAAGTGTAGAATAATTTCTATACACTATTAGTATGTATGAATGAAAGTGTACTAATAATTGAACCATGATCTTGAGGCTTTAGGCTTGAAGCCCAGCAAATGACCAGTTTTGGTGTTATTTTGCCGGTTGGTAGCCCATCACTTCTCCTCAATTTTCCAGACACCAACTCTCTAATATATTTTCCATGGGAATCATTTGATGTTTCAGATTGTGATCCAATGAGACTTCCATCCACTAGAATTCGATCGATAATACAGGTTGATTAATTTATTCGGTGCTTCTTATATCATATTTTTGATTGTTAAAGAAGTAATTAAGGGCTCTTTAGTCTTTATTAATTCATTAAATGATCCTTTTTTGGAACAGACTTGAAAATTCATATTTTCGAAAACCAACTTATAAACGGCATAATTAAATGCACGTGCATGCACAAGTAGATTTCCGTCATCTCAAAAACAAGCAGTATCCTGCGCACAAATTCATTGCAAAATAGCCCGATCCGAAAAAGTATCAGTATAAAATACTGGGATTTTTATCTGGACTTTAAATATAAAACTCCGAATTTTGCTAAAATTTTGAGCAAAACTCCATATTTTTTTACTGAAGTTTAGTTCAAAGTCTCAAGTGTTTGTACTGTGGCTAATCTAGGGTGATGTTTAACACCAGGAAGTTGTAAGTGTGCGGGGATGTAATTTGGCTATTTCTCAACGAATTGTAAAATGGTGGATAAAATTCACTTGGGGTGTCCAAAAATGACTACTCATCAAAATTTTGCAATAATAATTAGAGTACCTAATACACTTATGAATTACTCCCTTCGTCCCAAATTAGTTGTCACTTTAGCAAAAATGATGTATCCCAAATTAGTTGTCTTTTTAGGATTTCAAGACAAATTTATTAGTTCTTTGCAACTATAGTTTTAATAATTTAAAAAAAAATCTCAAAAAAAGTTAATAATCAAATATTAAATAGGGATAAACATAGTAAACATTATTTCATCTTCTTTCTTTTTTCTTCTTTCTTCTCTCTTCTTTGTTTTCCTCAATAGCCATAGCAGACACGAAAACAGTAAAAAAAATTCGATGGCTAATGTATGTCATTATGGCCAACAAGCGAAGATGAGAACCCTCAACATGGGTGAAATTGAATTTCGGATCATGATACCAACAAAGAGTTGATAGTCCACAAATCTTTCAAGTCTAACGAACCCTCCTCGGGGTTTTAAATGGTTCTACCTAGGAAACCAAATATCTTCTTGGCTCGTGAGGCCGTTCGCACAGACCTTGTCCATTCATAATAATTTTCACTTGTTAACTAGACTTGGATGACTATTTACTAGACGTGAGGTTATACAGAGATATCTTGTTCCGTTGATTCGTACCTTCGACGGTGCTAGCGAATATGACGACTTTTTCGCCCATACTAGATCTTTAAGGAAATAAACACAATGAGATTCACACTCACACAAGGATTCACAATCCAAATATGTTTGATCGTTTTATAACTCTGATACCATGTCTATATAAAATTGACAAGTGAAACAGTTAGGTGAAAACTCTCACTTTTTTCATTGATGTAAAGGGGTATATAGAAAGCCCATTAGTAGGCCCAAATATCTATCCTATATTCTACAATAAAGCCCTATAGTTATCTATTAATTACAATATTGCTACTATAATATGTACAGTCATACACTATATATAACAAAAAGAAAGAATAACAAATAAAATCAAGTGAATCGAAGGGAGTAATTGAAAGATACTTTAATGGTCTAAAACACATAAGTTCTCTATTTGGTGATTGTAAGATTTGCATGTGTAACGAATTGACCTAATGATATACTATCACTCTTTGAGCATAGATGACAATATTTCTTTTTATTTACCACAGAGAAAGTGATGCAATCTATAGATGGATTAATTTAATCAGAGGTCCCAAAATTGAACTACTAAATGAAGGATTCATAATCTATAGTAGGGAGAACTTCTCTATTTAATAAGGTATTGCTCAAAGCCTCTACATCTACCCATGCTCTTAATGAGAGGGTACATTCAATCCAAATAAATGGAGAATTTTTTATATGTATATACATAGATGGGAGCAATTCTCCCTTTATGAGCAACTTCAACACGAACATAAATTAGTCAAGCAGTATTCAAACTCTACGTGGTTAAATAAATTTTAACAAAATTTTCATATTAAGGGAATTCAACTGTTCACCACTATCACCTAGGAAAAGATAAAAGGATTTTTTCCCTCAATTTAAATTTATAAAGTCAAAGTTCAACTTGCCACAAAATTTAAATGATAACAACGTTTCAGATTCGTGGTCTAAGATGGACCACAATTATCTGTATGATTATTTAAATCATCATATTAAAGATAAAATAAAAAAATTGGACTTAAATTAATTTGAAATGTAAAAATATATTTTCTTTTTTAAACGGATTAATAGGGAAATAATTATTTCTAAACAGAAGTGCGACAAAGTAATTGAAAGGACTGAAACATTATTTTAAGTGCATACATTCTACATGTCACATTTTTATTTTGTTACTCCCCTTATAAATCCGCCACCGTTGGTGCGGTCCTAGTGGGTCGCGAGAAAGGCCCCAAAGGTCTATAATCTTAGGGAGATTTACAAAAATGTCCATCAAACCCTACTTATTTACATCTCCATACCCATTATATTTTTACCCACAAACTTATTTACGCTGTATACCCATTCTATTAAAATACACACTCTCTCTCCTTTGTAAGGTATACCTAATTCAGCAGTGTATACCATAGAGGTATACTAATGAATTCAATATGCTCTAGGGGTATACAGTGCTTATTTGATCACTGCTTTCGTATGCATCAACCTAACTTAACAGTATACCATGGTGGTATACTACTGAATGCAGTATATTGTGGAGGGTATACAGTGTCGCTGCCTTTTAAGTGAATTTTCTTTTGTATACCTATCTAGTATACAGTATACCCACATGGTATACTCTTTACAATATACCCTCAAATCCATAAAGAAGTATAATTAATTTGGTATACTAAAACGGTATATAGTATACTAAAAAGGTATACAGAATACTGCACGGTATACAGTTAAAATGGGCGGGTGGGCAGAGAGTGTAAATAAAACAGAGCGGATGAGCATTTTTGTAAATAAAATGGGGCGCATGGGTATTCCATGTAAACTGACTTTTTTTGGGCACAAACACGTAAATAATTTTTTTTTTTTTTGGATATGGAGTGTAAATTTCCCATAATCTTAATGAGAGAGACCATGTGGATTTTGCGGCTCTAGGGACTGCGAACCTGGATACGATGACAATACAACTTTCGGTTGATAGACGAGTCCAAAATACAATTATACGCATTAATTTCAGTTCAAACCAACCATATAAGGAAGTAATGGTTATCAAACTCGTATTACCGATTTGCCATCTCTCGAATTAAAACTTTATGTAACCAAAAGATAATCAAAAGTAAAAAAAAGAAAAATTGAAGAGAAAGAAAGGATAGATTGAGTATTCAAGTTTTCAACTTTAAGCAACATTTAAAAAAGGAGGGGAGGATTAATGACTGCGAGGAAAAATATGAATTTTCATGTCTCCAGTTGTACTTCATGCGTATCCTTTCGTAATTTGCAACATCTAAAGTTTGATCGTTGATGCATGCATGTCGATGCTTTCACTACAAATTAGTACGTCTTTTTTCTTCCTAATTCAATTAATGAAATCGTATAAACTACCCAACATCTCATATGCTATCTTATTTTATTTTTTTTTGAGAAAGAAAAAAAAAAAAGATATATGCAAACACACAATGAGATCGTTTAACAGCACGTTTCATCATACAAGTTCAATAGGAGTACTAAACAGAAAGAAAATGAAGTAAAGGAAAAGAAACCCATAGATCTATTATATGGTCAACGGAGAAAAGTGAGTGATGATAGAGAAAAAACACAAGACACCCTGGATTACTTATCGCACTTTTCTATTGATCTTTTCACTTGCCCTTCTAATTGGAAAAAAAAAACAAAACAAAACAAAAAACAAAAAACAAAAAAGTCCTCCTCTCGACTTTCCTTTCTTGCATCACCACGTGTCTTAATTTATGCCAGCTCCTCCTTGCTCCCTGCTCTTCATTCTCTGCCACGTGGTCTTCTCACATTCATCCCTAAATTACTTCAACTAACCTTTGAGCATACAGTATTCAATTGGAAAAAACTTACCCATAAATGCACACCATTTGTTTACAAATACACCATTATTACTCAACCATAATTAATTAATATACATTCTTTTTTATTAAATTACTTGACCATGGTTAATTTTTATGGTTATGTTTATACATCCGATGTGGTAAGTTTTTTATACAATCTCACCTCCTCTATATATAGTCTATCAAAAATTTTAACATCATGTATTTTGTATAACAATCTAAACTAACCGAGTTTCAGACTTGATCCTTATATATATTTACCCATAAATTAGGACCTTAGGTATGAGTCAAAGTTGCTATGGTTTTATTGGACATTTACAAGTCTACATATATCCTACTATATAACTATCATTATAACCTAACAACGTGGATATTGCTCTATTTTGCTGGAATATCGTTACAATTCATCCTCTTAAACGCATTAAAATGTTTTGATTGAAATGATAGAATATTAGCTGAAAATGTTGCTTATGTCTAGATTTGTACATATATATCAATCAGAGTACGTATTGAGTTTACGAATGGATTTACGTTCGCTCTTTGGAATTTGGATTTCCCATTTATAGGTGTTTCTATTTTCAGAAAAATGTCTTGGATGTGATCATGGTTTGGAACGATGTGCTGCGTATCGCAATCGGAGCCACATATTACAGGTTAGTTTGTACTTTGTAGTCATATACTCCCTCCATTTCGTATTATTTATCATCTTTGCTATAAACAATCGTCTCAAATTATTTGTCTATTTAAGAGTTCAAGGCAAAATTAATTATCTTTTTCTTATTTTACCCTTAATAATTATTGTTCTTGAAAATAAAAATTAGAATTAACATTTACTGAAGAGATAGTAATATGATGGGTAAAATTGTAAAAAAGACCTCATCATTAATATTTTCTTAAGGGTCGTGTAAAAGCGAAGAGGACAAATAAAATGAGACGGAGGGAGTATATAATATTTTTACCTTCTTCGTTTTATCTTACATTTTAAAGCCGATACATGTAATCCAACTATTGGTGTTTCTTAAGGCTAGTGTTTCTCAAGGCTAGATAAGCACATACGCTTGAGTAACCAAAGTGATAAAAGCTTATTTAACATATAGACATCATGCTTCGAAACTTGGTTGTAAACATTGTTTGTAAGTTTTTTTTCATAAACGCCCTTCACATACCTTTCCGATTTATTGGGGAATAAATTTTCATTTTAGCTTGTCAACAAAGATTTTTTTTAATTTACATTTCTATAATTTTTTCACCGGTAGAGTATTTCTTGTTGTGACCCCTTTTCCTACCAGAAAATGAATGCTAACATCTCTTTTCTTGTAGGCGAAATTGATATTAGGGTCATGCAGACATTAATTCAGTCGAAGAACCTGACCAAATCGCTTATTCCGCCTAACCTATCCTAAAAAGAAACATAATAACACTTGTATATTCTCACACCAACTCTTAGTATAACATGTAAACATCTTTTAAATTTTTTTCTCATCAAAGTCTGGCCTGCGCGTAAAATGTCACAGAGGATGTAGAGATCTTAATTCTTCACATCTACTATTTTCACAAATAATGAGTTAGCTAGCACATTAAAAGCGGACAATAACCGAGTTACGTAAACCAGCTTTTGATTTGTTTACTTACTCTTAAGTTGACGTTGAAACATGGAGCAAAGTTGAAAGGAGGCAAAATTCTCCTTATACAACCTGTCACCCACGAGTTAACAGGTAGGAAATGCAGTACTGCCTACTTATGGCAATAACAACACTACAATATAAAACCCCATCACTACAATTTGTATGTACGTACTCCTTATGTTTTAATCACTTGGTACTCAACCTTCACTTATCTAATTAATTCGAATTCACATTATGTTAGTATGCTAAGGAGATGAGATAGATCTAAAATCTCCATTTCAAATCCAAGCTTTAAATAGTAATTGAGGTCGGGTTAATTCTGTGTAGTAGGTTATCATATTATTGTGTTCCAGAATGATACACATTTTCTTTTTTGAATACTTTTTAATTTTTAATTAAATATTTATTTTAAACTTAATAACATATACTCTATAAAAGCCATACAACTATCATAACATTTGTAGTATATTTCAAAAGTTTTTTAGCGATAGGCGACATTTTAAACTAGCAAACAAAAATTTGTTGGAACTCTTAAAATAAAGATTGTGCATAACAACAAAAATTTGTTGGAACTCTTAAAATAGCCCTTCAAGTTCGAAGCGTGAAGCTTTGTGTATGACTTTACTTGGAACCTATGGAGGTCGATACCTAGTTTGGAGTTCCCTTTCTCCCCTTTGAATTCAATCAACGTATGTGAGTTGAATTCGATTCTTTCTTCTAATTTTGTGCCTTCCTAGTCTTGAATTCCTGTTATCTTGTTTTACTTGCTTCCGCGTATCGTATAGTTTGCTTCTACTATTTTACACTACATCAGTTGGTATAGTGAAATTTTTTGACAAATACGACGGTATGCATTTTTAGTCTTTTCTTGTTCTTCAAACTTTATCCCATTCAAATATTTATTCAAAATTACTATACTTATTATTATAATATTATTGTTATGTTGAGTAGTATTGTTTTGTCCCTTTGCTACATATCATAGACGTGGCTTCCTGGTACTTTACTCAACATACATTCTCACCTCCTATATATACCTCCCTCCATTTCGCTCTCCCTCTTTATTCTTTTCAATAATTTTCTCAATAGTTCATTCATCCATATACACTGCTAGTTTTTTTTATGTAAACACAAGCAGCTAATTCAATCCGCAAAGATAGAACCAAATCAAAAAATATACACAGCAAGAATGGGTATATGCAATTCATGCGAATCAACATCTGTAGCTACAGCAAAATTAATACTACAAGATGGAAGATTACAAGAATTCTCTTATCCAATAAAGGCTTCACATCTCTTACAAAAAGATCCAACAATTTTCATTTGTAATTCAGATGAAATGGATTTTGGTCATATTGTTTCTGCTGTAAGTGCTGATGAAGAGCTACAATTAGGTCAACTGTATTTTGCTTTGCCTTTGAAGTTGTTGAAACGTAAACTTAAAGCTGAAGAAATGGCTGCATTAGCAGTGAAGGCTAGTTCTGCATTGGGAAAAATTGGGTGTTGTAGAGAGAAATGTGGGTGTCGTAATAAAGGGATTGTGTTTTTAGAAGAAAAGAATGGTGGAGGATTGGGGAAGAAAGTGGTGGATGACGGTGGTAGTGCGGTGGCTGACTTGAGAAGAGGGAGGAATGGTGGCGTTGTTAATGGGAGGAGAGGGAAGTTCACGGCAAGGTTGAGTGCAATATCAGAGTAGGGTACATCAGAAGGGTAAAAGTCTTCTCTTCGAATCTTGAGAATAGAGTCTTTTTGGCATAGAAGAAAGTATGATCTTTTGGATAGAAAGTGTTTCCTCATGGTGGATTGTCAATGATGAGAATTCAAATAAGTTGGAATAGTGAATGTCGAACATGACCAAATGCTTGAAGGAAAAAAATGTGAATATTGGAGCATTGGAAACCTCCTTCTTTAACTAGAAGTCTTGCCTTTAACTCTTAGAAATAGAGTCCATTTTGATATGAAGGAATGTCCCTCTTTTCGATAAGGATTGTTATAATAGAGTTCACACATATTTAAATAAGTCGGATCAGTGAATTATTCCACAAATTGTTTTTAAAAAGAAGGTGAGCGGAGCAAAATCTTGGAGATTAGAATACGTGCTCATTTTATGTTGTAAATAGTAGTAGTGAACGAAAAATAGAGGTAATTATTACCAGCTATTTTAGATTTAATTTTTTACTATCAACCAGTGTATATGGGATGTTTAACAGTATTAACCCTCAGTGGGATCGATAAGCTATTTGATAATGAAATTAACAATCATTTATTTGACTGTCAATCGCTGCAACGGACATTGATGTTTTACAAAATACTAATAATAATGATAACTTTAAGGCTATAACGTCTGTTTGGACCATAAATAATATACAACTTTTTAAAAATACTATAATTCAATATCTACAAAAATCGATTCGACCATCTGTATTTAAAGAGTAATAAATTTAAGTATTTGAAATATCGGTGAATATATAATAATGAGCTTTATTTGAATAATATTTCAGTATAATAATATTTTCGCTCAAAATTCTTTTGAATTCATGCCCTATATATCCACAAATATTTTAAATTTATTTATATAAAATCAACCTCAAATATGGCACATGCGTACGCTATCTTCAAGTGATCGAGTATGGATGATAATATTAAATGAAGGAAAAAACAAAGAAAGTTACTGTGCCAAAGATGAAGCCAAAATAGAGAGAAGTATTCCACCGGACCTGGACAACTAGTTCATGGCAGAAATTACTAGGACCATGCTTCTAATATTAATTTAACTTTAATATGTTAGGTACAAATACAAGTTATACGTGGATCAGTAATATATGGATTAGATACATGAATTAGTAATATATAGGTCGTATTATGGGAATTATCTTATTGAGTATTTAGTGCATTGTACTAAATATTAGGTATACAAGATATCATTCAAAATATGTGTTTATTTTTAAACTAAAAAGTATTGATTTGACCCTTATACCATGAATCATTGAATTTCACAGGAAAAGACAAAGAGTAATTTTATCTTTTCATCCTTAATCCATGTATAAGTAATACATGGAATAAGTATTTCATGTTACTAGTGGTATAAAATAATACATCAATTGGTGTCTTAAATTTCACAAGGATTAGATATGCATGGTTCAAAAATACAAGCAAACAATGGATAAAACAATATCAAATCTTATACCATGACTATTTCACCTAATACATCATACCAAACGAGCTCTTAAAGTTTTCAACTAAGATTAATTAATATTTGCGGCCTTGACTATTGCATGAAATAAGATCAAGCTTGTATAACCATATGAATAAATAAATTATGATTTACTAATAATATATAATATATAAATAATATTTATTTAAAATATTCACAATAACCAAAATCGCAAATTCAAGTACTACATATCAAACAAAAGTAATATAAGCTAACCACTAAGCTATGCTAAAGACTAATACTTTAAATTCTAAAAAAGAAAAAACCAGTTCCGAAATAAGTAAATATAAATCTAAGTTTGCTAGGTGATCTGCATTGCTTTCACACGATAATCCTCTAATATTCACTTTCATCTACCTAGAAGCATAGACAATGACTTTGCCATGCTGCATCAAGATAGATTTCAACCCAACACGAGAAGCATCACAATATACCACAAATCCTGCAGCTCCATAAGAAAGAGATAACACTGGAGCAGTACTCAACAATGACTTAAACTTTTGAAAGTTCACTTCAGACTCTCCTAGCAATCAAAACTCCATCACTTTCCAAGTCAAGCGGCTCAATGGACCCGTAATAGATGAAAGTTTCTCCACAAATCGCCTAAAATATTCGGCCAGGCCAAGGAAAGTATGAATCACTATCGGAGAAGTAGGTTGTGGCCAATACTGAACGGCCTCAATTTTCTTAGGATCAGCTTTAATACTCTCACTCTTCACAAAATGTCACAAGAAATCCACAGAGTCCAACCAGAACTCACAGTTTGAGAACTTAGCATAAATCTTACGTTCTCGAAGAATCTGAAGAACCAATGTCTAGTGATGTTCATGCTCTTTAAGGTTAGGTGAATAGACTAGGATGTCATCAATGAAGACAATAATAAATGAGTCTAGATAGGGCTCGAACACCCAATTTATCATATCCATAAAAGTTGTTGGAGCGTTCGTAAGCCCAAACCAAGAACTCATAGTGACCATAACGGGTCCTGAACGTCATCTTCGAGATATCGAATTTCCATATTCTTAATTGATGGTACCCAGATTTTAAATCAATTTTTGAGAAGAACTTGGTTCGTTACAACTGATCAAACAAGTCATCTATGCAAGGCAATGGATACTTTTTCATCTACATATAATCAATAAATATACGCATCGATCCTTCTTTCTTCTTAACAAAGAACAACTGAGCTCCCCAAGGCGCAACACTAGGGCTATTGAACCCTTATCCAACAAGCTTTGCAATTGCTCCTGAAATTTCTTCAACTCGACTGGAGCCATACTATATGGAGGAAAAGATATAGGCTGAGTTCTTGGCACAATATCAATGACAAACTAACTATCCCTATCCGGAGGAAGTTCAGGCAAATCATCAGGAAACACATCAATGAACTCCTTCACAACAGCAACAGAATCAAGAGACAGAACTTCCATACTAACGTTCCCGTTCATGGAAAGATAAGCAGAACACTCCTTACACACCATCTGTCTTGCTTTCATGAATGAGATAATACATCCTGTAGGTGAAAAATAGGAACCTTACCACACTACCAGTACTGAACCAGGAAATGAAAGTCGAACAGTCTTGGCATGGCAGTCGATAGTAGCATAACATGGTGCCAACCAATCCATATTGATAATCGCATCAAAATATACCATGTCTTAAGAATCAATAAATCGACTATGGTCTCACGCCCCCCTAAAAACACAACACAAGAAGAGAATGACTACGAAACTAAGACAGTGTTAAATACGCAAGTTCAAACACTTCGGAGTAGCAGACGTGAGCAACAGCTTCTGCATCAAATTTTCATACTAAATGCTCCATTTACCAATTTAAACTTATCAAAATACATATGGCATTTCATTAGAAATGCTAATGACTTACCTCTCCACAGTACATATGTCAATATTGCACTGGACCTCCAAGTTTGCTTCATGTATTAGTTGATATTTAAATAAACCTTGTTTATCATTGAAGCTTGTTTGCCCTTTGGCAAGAACTTGCCAAAAATTGATTCACAAGCTCGGCCCAAGTATAAATTGACTTCTTGGAAAACTTGTTCAACGAAGCCTTGGCCTTCCCTTGTAAAGAATATGAAAAGACCCTTAGGCGCAAAGATTCCTCTGCACAATGCGCCAACTTATAAAGATGGAAAATTTGGATAAATTTTCTCAAATACTCATTGTCATCCTTATGCTTGCCTCCACTAAAGAATCCATTTTGTTCATGCCCATATAAGATCACATGTGGAGTGTTAAAATTAACATTACCATGAATGGGTGGAGGAACAATAGCACTAGCAAAGCTTTCCATATCTATTTCTTCATCGGATCAATCTAAGTTGTGCACTGGTCGGTTGACGTTACGAACACCCCTCACATTTCTCGGGTTCCGGCTGACATTGCGAACATTCACTCCATTAGCATTACCTTCTTGGTTAGCATGAATACCACGGCTACCCTGGTTTACACCTTGGCCACCACGATTTGAATTATTGCCTCTCTATTTGCATTGCCCACAACACCAACATTGTCACCAACATTGTCACCCATGTTAGCATTAGCAGTTGCTTGAACCACCTCATTGGCTTGAGCATTACCAAGAGGGTTTTCACCATTTGGAGCCACATTTTCAAATTGAGGTTCAACATTCTCCTCAAGTTCATCTTCGGCATTTTCCTAAACATAATACTCATTAGTGACATTATCAAATTCTTCTTTGGCTTCTCCATCATAAGCATCCGAAACTCCCAGAAAGTGTACACCTCCATTATGAGCGTACTCATAATTGTAATGGGTGTTCCACAAAACTCGATTTGAATTCCATCTCATTGCTAATATTCATCAACACACGGTAAAAATAAAGCAAGAGGTAAAATGGTAGGAATAGCAAACAAAACTAGAACAAGTGATATTCAATCTAATAGAAACAATCGTAGCTACCCGAAAATAGCGCAAAAATTTGATCCACGCTCAATCCTACACCAATAATGGTGAGGGGCCGTCATCAAAGATGTATAGTACCCGATAAAGAGTGGTCGTCGATCTCCTCGGAGAGCTAACACGTGTTCTATATGTAAAAAGAATAAGGTCGAGTTCTAAATGTTAGAGTATTCCTAAATTAAGATTGGAAGTTGTTAACGACTATAGCTAAAACTATTAACCAAGCAAATTACTAGCATGTAACGTTTACACAATTGAAGGAGTTGTAACACAACAAGAGAGAGCTAGGTGTTTACCCATTCAAACAAGAGTATATTAACCTAATACTTATTTTAACCACACAAACCATATGGGTAATTCTTAATGGTCGGACCTCCGAATTTAACCCTCTAAAATCATTGGGTATAGAGAGGGTCTAGCAAGTTAAGCCTGTTGGGGACAATAACAAGGCGTACAAAAGCCTAGTCCATAGACCCGAGCGGGAATGAACTTTTTAGGTCTCTCCCTTTAGATTGGGTAGGGTCGTAGCCAATATAACCCAAATGCTCGCTAGTTTCTATAAACCCACACCTTCAATCCCGTTAGGTTGATGAAGGTAAAATGGCTTTTAGTTCGAGTATGGTCACACCTTAAACCATTTTTATATTAAGAACAATAAAAACTAGATTAACATTAACCCATCGATTTTGTAAGATTAAAACAACTGTTGAAGTTGAAATAATCAAGTCATTATGGATAAACCCCTAGTATGAGTTAGCTACCATACTAGGGTTCAACACAATCATAGTAAGTAATGGAAATAGCAAGAATCATATAATGGAATAGATTAAAGGTTGAAATCTTACAAAACTTGTTGTTAAAACCTTTGCTTACCTTCCAAGAATATTCAAAATTGAAAACTATGATATTCTAAGGATATTCCTAGATACTTAGCCTTGGAGACATAATAGACTATTTATAGGCATGGGTTTGAAAGCCAAAAATCTAATTACAAAAATTCATTTCGGACGTGTTTTGACCATTCAGCCGATCATTCGGCTCCTGCCGTTTACATTCAGCGGTCGCCTAATGCTGAATTACTAACTCTCTTCTTGTCTTCCACCTTTCAGGTTCGAAGGGGCACCCATCAAGTGGCGGAATTTGCAGCCTTCATCGTCGATCATTTGAACTCACTGTGAGTATCGGCAGAATAGATAAAATCATTCAGCAGCTCACCCTTTGGATTTAACCAATGATTTGGCGGTCGCACTTTCGGATGGGTGGCTTGTGATCATGCCCAAAACTCGTCCTAAAAAGGATAAGTTGTCGCTGCAAATAAATCCAGTTTTAAGTCCGAGTCGAACCCATAGGGAGCAACGTCAAGTTCTAGAAACTTTAATAACCAAAGATTCAAAGTTCAACAGTAGTATTTTAACTGATGAACTATTAATTTAACTAACAATTAACTAAGATCAATTAAGAGTGATAAAAATTAAACTTGCAGATATTAAAAAACCTAGGATAATGAATTCTCCAGTTACTGATTTAGTCCTGAGTTCACTCCAAACTTGCACGAGATACTATTCTATTGGCAACTTAAACTTGTTTGCTAGAGTTTCCCAACTACTAACAACACTGTTCTTGAGCTATTTTTTCCAAAATAATCAAGACCATTAAGAACTGTTCAATTTCATGCCACAATCGAATCACGATATCCCTATATTGACTCTAAATCAGCTTATATAATCTCTTACTGTAACCTGAAGTACTGTTATTTGACTGACCTTGACCCAAACGTCTTTTCCAAGATCATTCAAGCAAAAAGGGCACAAACAATTGCAGGCCTAACAATTGAATTCAATAAAAACACAGCCATATAAATAGAATATGGTATCAATTAACTTTGTAGTTACTCAAAACTACCCCAATAACAGGTTCATCAAAATCCTAGAGTAGAAATACAGCTACTCATAATTATATTAAACAACAATAAATTCATAGTCAAAACAACACCCATAGGAAAAGAGAATAAGAAAAGTTGAGAAAAACTCTTTTGATTCTTCAGTTCCAATAGATTTGATGCGTTTCCATGCTCTAAAGTGCTTTAACAATGGTGGTCTAGCCTTCTCAGGTCAAGATGGGTCATAAAGGAGGCAAAGGAAGCTTTTATACCCTGTAGAAAAATAGACAAATAGTCCAAAATAGCCTTTAATTTTGTCCTAGCTTTCCTGGGTGCTACGGAGACTAAATTTCTTCAACCAATTCAGCTTGCGTGGTGCTCGCGTATTTGGCTTAAATGTGCTGAATTTTTTCTCCACTTCTAGGTAAAAACTCCATTTCTTCCCGTGTCAGTCGCATGGCACACTGATCACTTGAATCTTCAATACCTTCAATTTTAAGCCAAAACTTGCACTTTTGTCTCAATTTACCATGCTCACTTCCTATAAATCCAAACAACTCAATTAGTATCAAATCATATTAGTTTGCATATAAACTCTTAACATAACTATCATAACATGGTAAAAACAGCCTCAAAATACATATAAAATAGCCAAACATTACCACCCCCCACTTGGACTTTTTCTCGTCCTCGAGTAAAGAAGAAGAATGCATAGAAAGCAGGAAAGACATCAAGATTAGATAGGGACTCGTGACAAACAACTTAACCGAACTCACCCATGAAATTCAAACACCATTTGTTTTGGTCATAATCAAGTATTGAAAGTAGAAACCTATAGTCCACTTAAGTTCCAATGTACCTTACAACAAGAAAATTCCACCAAACACACAATATATGAATTCAAAAGAAATTATGGCATATCAAAATATCGAATACTCTCACACTCACAAAGAAATTTCCATGTCTCATAGAAAAGTGCCATAGGCTTGCCCATTTTGTTACTCTCTACTAATGTTGGAGTCCCGATTAAAAGTCAAGTAGGACTTTTCATAGCTTGTAATGTTGGCTTGGGGTATGGTGTGGTACACTTTTGGGTATATAGTGACTAATTCTTCCCCTAAACACTTAAAACATCACTCACTACTATTTTCCTCACTTACTCATGTAGTCGTATCACTTCCCAACATTCTTGTTCATATCCATCTTTTTGAACCAAGGGTTTCTTCTTTTATCCCTTTCTTTCTCGTCATTTATTCAACAATTTATTAATCTCTTTTATTTCCTTCCTTTTTTTTTCATTTTTTCCATTTTTCTTTCCTTTGAGGAGAATATCATGTATTTCTACCTTCATTTTTTTTTGCAACTTTCTTCCCAAGTGTACAACTCTTATCATAAACCCACCATCTTACCAATCACACAACCTAAAGTAGTTAAGGGGAAGATGCGTAATAAGAGAGGTAAATATAAAATGGGCTAGGGCTTGTAACTCATGTTGCCAAAAAAAAGGTCAATAGGCTCAAAGGATTTCGCCTCAAACAACAAGCAGGACAAGTTCTGGACTTAACATGAAACAATGAGAAGTAGACAAATAAGCTCACCACACACTATACATGGAACTCAGGGATCATTTTAGTTTCACCTCGCAATAGCTAATTATGAACTCAAAAAGGAAGTTAAAAAATATGTAGGTATTTCTAGCTAACGGTTGTCATCCAAAATCCTCACTTCTCTCTTTTCCTACCTCCTTCCCATCTTTCCTCTTTCTAGACTCTTTCTTTATTTTTTTATTATTATTATTATTTTTTTTTATATATATCTAACCTAGAAAATGCCTGGTTCAACAAAAGTAACTCAATGGGAAAGAACCAAGGCTAAGAAAACCCAAAGAGATTATTATTATAAAACAAACATTGAACAAATACACAGTACTCCCTACACTACACTTAACAAGTTGGGCTGTCCTCAATGCAACAATATGTAAACCAAGGGTGAAGAGATACTCCCTGGGGTTGTAAGCCAGAAGAACTGGCACTGTCAGTGGCGCCATCAGATCCACAACTTTGCGAGACATCTACTTTCCATCATTATTACTTGTAGGATCAGTATCCATAAAGCACGGGATACTCAGACTTCTCCCATATAAGTATATGGGGTCACAAACACCCCACACTTAGACTCAAAACTACATGAACTTGCAAAACAAGAAAGCACATAGAGTAATATTCTATAAAGAAAAAAAAACTAAACTAAAGAAAGTAATAACAGTTGGGCCGCCTCCCAACAAGCACCTTATTTAACGTTGTAGCACGACGCATCCCAACGTCATAACTTTTCTCTCCACTTTGATAAGATGAATTGCCTCTCCAATTTGAATCCAAGCCTATGATCATGCTCCAGGGGTGGTGTAAATTCAAGTGAGCCAAGTCCACAAATATTCACTATGCACATCTTGGCCTTTAATCGAGGCATATCATTTTCTCGTTCTGGCATAGAAAATTCAAGAACGAAAATACATTGTTCCTCCTTCTTAGACTCCTTTAAGGGCTCAAATGGATCAACATCCATATCACCATCCAAACTCAACATCGAAAAGTTTTTCGAATGAGGCCTAATGCAGTTAAACTTCAAAAATATTTCATTTTTAATATCCTCACTTTTGCACAGACTAGAATTCTCCAATATAACATTTTGCACTTCCTCTCTTGACTCTAGTGTCCTTTTCTCAATTTGACATCATTCTCTACCATAGGATTTGTTTAACCTAAATCCGGTTTTAGGCCAATTAACAATTAAATTTATATTTGTGGAGTCACGATCAATAGTTGAGATTAAAGATCTACGCAATAAATCAAATAGCAGTAATGTAGAGCGTAAAAGTAAAGCATGAATGTAAATGATCAAGAATAAACGTATCGTTTCCCGTGACGGTTGGCGATCGCCGCGTCGGATGATTCGATTATTGAAGTCGTTGATTCAGGCAAGAGTAAGTAATGCGATTTAATAACTGTGAGAGAGTATGTTTGAATGCAAGAAAGATAGTAATTTTATTGATAGTAAATGCCGGAAGTCAAAGTTGTTACAATTGGCTATGACGAATGCTATTTATAGATTTTGGGTGGCGTCTATTGAGATAGTAGCCGTTGGAGATAAGACCGTTCAAAATGGGTAACCGCCGGGCGTCTTATCCAGAAGGGTTGTAACCACTGGGTAACCGTTTGCTGAATGGCCGCATCCCATACTGCTGGTAACCGCTGGTTCAAATCGTACTGACCGTTGGCAAACCCAGTAACTTCTTCGGGGTCTGCCCGTAGGAAGTATCTGTCCGGGAAGATGTCTGTCCGGTGACACGTCAGCTTGTGCCACGTGGACGACACGTGTCACTCGCCAAAGTCTATTCAGCTTTTATCCAATACAGATAGTCCCCGCACTTCTCGGGCAGAGTATCTGTCCGAGGAGTGGATGAGAATTTTGGCGGGAGTCTTTGCAGACTTTTTGTCTTCTTATGATGTAATCTTGGTGACGTGCGATTTTGATCCGACTGATGATAAACCCTTGTGACGTGCGCATTAAATGCGCCGCACGGAAAAGTAACTGTGACCTGCACGTCTGTGGCACTGCAGTTTATACCGAAATGACTACTGCGTTCCCCGAGGGTAAAAAGCAATAATTTTAACCGCCTGTCCCCACGTGCGCACGTCGCTTGTGGGATACGAAGTGACTGCAACTTTCCAGAGTAATGATAACGCTACAAAGCATTGATTAACCCTATTTCTTCATCGACGGCCGGATCTGCGTGTGGCTTATCTGATAGCCTCCACGTGTTCTTGAAAGAGGCCAGGGGTCCGCACCAGGATTCCTATAAATAGGAGTTCACTTGACGAGAAACCTTTTACCTACTCCTTATTCCCTCTGTGTTGCTCTTTGAAAAAACCTTTGATTTACCTCTTGAATTTTCTTGGCAACTCCATCTTTCTCCTGAAATTATGTCTTCAAGATCTAGAAGAAATTTGAGCTTTGACGCCGCTGGTAGCTCGTCGGCCACTCCCAGGCCGCGGGCTTCTCAGGCTACTGCTGCTGAAATAATCCCCAAAAAGTGGGGTGAGCTTGAGGCAGACTGCAACGCTAAGGCCTTCCATAACAGGGAAGGTGACACGCGCAACTGGCCGGCGTATAGATTCAAATCGGGGATCACAACGGAAGTGATTCCTCGAGTGAGGATAGATTGCGGCTGGGATGACAGAATCCCTCTACTACCAGTTGCTGACGGGGAGAATATCACCTCGCACAGAGCTGGGTGGACAGCCATTGGTACTTACCCTTTTACGGTAGGATGTAGGCTGCCCCTGCATCCGGTGCTGGACAGACTCTGCAGGGAATACCTTCTCTGTCCGGGGCAATTGAGCCCTAGCGTATATAGAATAGTCGCACTCCTGGACTGGTTCGCAACTGAGACTGACCAGTCCTTTGAATACAAGCATTTTATTTCTTTGTACAGCGTCCAGATTTTCAAGGACGGCTACGTGAACGTCAGGATGCGAGGGAGCAAAGGTTTGGTGCGCAGCTCCGAGGATACTAGCGATCGGGGCTGGGTGCACCGATACCTGTTTGTGCGTTCCTCCGCCTTGACGTTTGACGACAAGGCATATCTTCCAGAAGTCTGGAACAGAGCACGTAAGTCCCCGAATATTCTTGTGCGCATTTTACTTCTCCTCTTTTTTTTTTGATTGATGTTTCCTTGTGCAGCGGCTAAGCGACCCTACGACGGGCTCATAACTGTAGATGAGCTAACAGCGTGGGTCGAGCCGATTTTGGCACGGTTTGAGCCAGTGAAAGGAGAGTGGGCTCACTTTGCTTCTTACAAGAGTCTGACCGTAAAACATCACGGTGAGGATATCCCTCCTCCTTCAATAGCTTATTCTCCTTGAGTTCTTTCTGTGGCTGACCGTTTTGCCTTTGTCGCAGGTCTAGGTACTTCTGGAAAGTTTTTCCCAGCTCCTCCTCAGGATGTCCCCACCGAACCTGTCTCCGACCCCCTTGCCGAAGCTGAGGCTATATTGGCTTCGGCCGGTGCCTTGCGCAGCAGGGGAGGGGGTGAAGCGCTTCTGTCCGAGGGGTTAAGTCCTTTGACGAGGAAGAGGAAGAGCCATGCCGAAGGCGGGTCGTGGAAGAAGTCCGCCCGCAAGGCTCCCGCGTCTGCCGGACAAACTTCGGCGACTGGTGGTGACCCTTCAGTGAGGGCGAATGCCCAAGAGCCCGTGATGACAGGTACCGGAGTTCCTGCGGATGTTCCCGAGTCTGTACGGGGAGAGGGTCCGGCCCAGGAGGTTATACATTTGTCAGATACTGAGACTGAGACAGATGTTCCTCTCAGGCGGAGGCCACATCTCCGTAGTGATCAGAGAAGGACGGAGGAGGGAGCTGCCCGATCTTCGCCAAGGAGTCCCCGAGTTGGTGGCGGGGAGGAGGCAGGTCCTTCCCGTGCAGACAAGGGTAAAAGGAAGGTTGGAGAAGAAGAAGAAGTAGTAGGAGAAGGAGCGAGTGAAGCAAGAAGAGAGACAGCCGGGGGAGAAGCCAGGGAAGAGGCCTCCCAAGAGGGTAGCCAGGGTCCTCGGGTTTTTCGCTTCGAGGACTTTGAAAATGTAGCTTCTGAGGGAGCAAATCCGGTTTACCTCCGTGAATGCGAAACCATGGACCCAGAGGCGGAAGGTGATTCTAACCTTTCATCCTCAAGGCTTGTCTGGCTGTCAGCTATTTCGGAGCAGACGGAGCTGAGCGACATTAAGGGGGTTCGCTACAAGTTTGGGCCGAACTACCCTACCGAACAGGCGAGGGAGCCCAAGCTTTGTGAGAGAAAACATACCCTGAGAATTGCTCCGGAGGCCAACCTGGTGGCCAGGCCACGCGGCTTGGTGAAGGCAATTTCCTCACTCCTCGGTCCTCGAGAGGAGTGGGTGCTAAGGGACTTGACCGACGAAGAATTGGCCTTCCAAATTGCCTCCGACTCTGCCCGGGTAAGTTTTTCCTGTTGTGCCCTAGTAAAACCCTTCTGCTGTCCCAGGGTTTCTAACTATGACTTGTTTGATGTTTCAGTCAAGCATGCTGGCTGCTGAGATTATGTTTCGCTCCCGGCTGAACAATGCCAACCAGGTGGTGGAAGTGAAGAAAGAATTGCTCGAGGCTCTGAAGGAGAACAGAACCTTGATCGAGCAGTGTGGTTTCCTCGGTAGGGAAGTTAACCGGTTAACGGATGTTAACAATACCCGCGTTGAGCAGATCAATGCCCTTACCGTGGAAAAGGACCGTCTTTCTGAAGAGAAAGAGGGGTTCGCACGCTCTGTCGAGAGGTTGGAGAGACTCCTTGATGAATGCCAAGATTGATTGAATATTGCCAGCGACGAACGTGCAACTCTCGAATTGAATCTGCAGAGGGCATGCGAGGAGTCAACCAAGGCCCGTTCCGAGCTTCAAGCCGCCAGGGATCAGGTTGTCCAGTCGATGGGCGTTCAGGCCACTTTGACTAAAGATTTGGCAAACTTGCGCGATCAATCTGAGATTAGGACTAAGCTTGCCGCTCTTGAGGCTAAGCGTGCATTGTTAGCGCAAATCCGGTCTGGGCAGGTTGATGTTGACGCGATGCTGCATGCGACGAAGAGTGCTATTCGGCGGGTACAACAGGCATTAGGTCTCTCTCCTGAAGAGTCGAGCGACGGTGATGGTGATGAGGAAGATGAAGAATCAGGGAGTGATGACGGGGTTAACGGAGCTGGTGCGCTAAGTCCCGGTCACGGCCCTTCAAATTGAAATTTTCTTTTCTGAACTTGGTGTATTTTTGTTCTTGTCCGGCGAGAGCCGGACTTTCTTGTTGGATGGGCAGGAGTTTAGTAGGAACTCTCTGACCCTTGGCCGGTACGTTTGGCCTTTTGGTACACTCTGCGAATTTCTGTCAGCCATTTTTGGCATTTTGTAAATTCTCAGTTTAATGTATATATATGCAATTTTTAGATCCATTCAGTGACTATGTTTAGTTTGAACTTCTGATCCTTTTGTATGCATGTGCTTGTGGATTTTATGCCTTAGGACTGCTTTCCAAACTTTATTAAGTTTGTACTTCCTCGGGCTTTCCCAGATGTCTTGAACTTACACCTTTACTAGGCAAAAGTTACAAGTTGTAAGTAGTCTGACCGAGCTCGGGTCGTTTTAAGGTTCTGGCCGGATTGTTTGGCCTTGTGAGCGACTCCTCTTATTTGCCGTGGAAGTCCCGTCACATGAAGGTTTTGCTTTGTGAACGACCCCTTTTATTTGCCGTGGAGGTCTGGTCACGCAGAAAATTTTGCTTGCCTGTAAGCTAGGACTTATGCCTGTACGAAGGTCTTATGCCTGTATGAAGGTCTTTCCTGGCCTATGAGGCCCTCACCACCCCCCTTGTTTTCATGTTGGAACACGTGAAGTGACAATATGAAAAGAGTCGTCGGTGAGTTGTCTATTGAACACATATAACCAAACGTGGAGTGTGTCTGTTGTGGGATTCGAACCCACAGCCGCGAAGTTGAAGAACTTCGAGCTCTGCCAGTTGAGCTAAACGGATCTGGCCTTGTTCAGGCCGTTAGTACCATTTAGAAAGAATGTATAAAAGAGAGAACTTTTATGTAAAGGTAAAAGTAAGCATTTCTATACAAGCATGCAAGTAATGGCTTATACGTACGTGCAGAAGTAGCAAACTTTTATGCAAGGATAGGAAAAAGAAATTTTTGCGAAGAGGTAGAATAACTAACCGTCCCTGTCGCTTAAAATGATACCTCTTGAGATGTACTACGTTCCAGCTATTTGGGATGATCGAACCGTCTGGTCGGGCCAAACGATAAGATCCCTTTCCGGCTGAAGCGATCACCTTGTATGGTCCTTCCCAGTTAGGACCAAGCTTTCCCGAGTTCGCCTCTTGTGTGCTCTGGGAAACTTTTCTGAGTACAAAGTCCCCGACTTGGAAGCTTCGTACGCGCAGTCCCCGATTGTAGTACTTTTCGACTCGCTCTTTTTGTGCCACCACTCGTATGAGGGCCAGTTCTCGGCGTTCCTCGAGGAGATCCAATTCTTCGGATAGATTCACTGAGTTCGACTGTTCAGTGGCATGTGCATATCGCAGACTAGGTTCTCCTATCTCTACTGGGATCAGGGCGTCTGCACCGTACACCAGCGAGTAAGGGGTCTCCCCGGTACTCATTTTTACCGTAGTGCGATAAGCCCATAGTACTCCAGGCAGCTCCTCAGCCCAGCATCCCTTCGCCTGTTCGAGGCGCTTTTTAAGAGAGTCAATGATGATCTTGTTGGTAGACTCGGCTTGCCCGTTGGCGACAGGATGATATGGAGAAGAGGTGATTCTCTTAATGTGCAGATCTTCGAGGAACCTAGTTACTTTCTGGCCGACAAATTGCGGCCCATTGTCCATGACTATTTCCTTTGGTGCTCCGAAGCGACATACCACAAAACGCCAGAGAAAGTCGATGACCTCTGTCTGTCGCACCTTCGAATATGCTGCCGCTTCGACCCACTTTGTGAAATAATCTGTGATGATCAGCAGAAAACGCAGTCCCCTGGGTGCCGTGGGGAGAGGACCAACGATGTCTATCCCCCATTTCATGAAAGGCCAGGGGGAGACTATTGAATGCAGTGGTTCGGCTGGTTGATGGAGGAGATGAGCAAACCTCTGGCACTTGTCACATTTCCTGACAAATTCGTTGGCATCCTTCTCCATTTTGTCCCAATAGTAACCTTCGCGTATCAGCTTTCGAGTCAACGCCTTGCCACCGGAGTGATTCCCGCAACAGCCTTCGTGGACCTCTCTCATCACATAATTAGTCTGATTCGGCCCGAGACATTTTGCGAGAGGCCCTGCGAACATTCTGCGGTACAACTCGCCATGAAGGATGGTGTACCGAGCTGCTTTTATTCGAAGTTTACGAGCAGCCTTTGCATCTGCGGGGAGAGTCCTGTGAATGAGATAGTTCGTTATCTCATTCCTCCAGTCCCAGGTAGTACTGATGGTGTTGACTTCGAATCTCTCTCTGTCCATGGAAGTGTAGAGGAGTTGAACGACAGCCGAAGAGCTAGCTGCTCCTATCTCTGCAACGGATCCCATGTTTGCAAGAGCATCAGCTTCGTGATTTTCTTCTCGCGGGATTTGAACTGCTTCCCAGGTATCGAACTGTGCCAGGAGTTCTTTTACACGGCCAAGGTATGCCAGCATCCTAGGCTCTCGTGCAACGAAACCCCCATTGATCTGATTGATTACCAATTGGGAGTCGCTTTTTAATTTGACTATGGTTGCCCCATAGTTCCGTACCAATTCTAATCCTGCAATAACGGCCTCATACTCGGCCTCATTGTTAGTAATGAAGGGGCATTTGATAGCCTGCCTTACCGTTTCCCCGGATGGAGCAACGAGGACCAGCCCAAGTCCTGATCCCTTCACGCTCGAAGAGCCGTCCGCGTGGAGGGTCCAGGTACCCGGAGTCTGTCCAGCGTAAAGAATGGCTTCCTTTTGCGCTTCGGGGTACACATTCATACTGAAGTCTGCCACGAAGTCTGCTAAGACTTGCGACTTTATCGCTACCCTAGGCTGATAAGTAATATCAAATTCGGATAATTCTATGGCCCATTTCACCAATCTTCCCGAAAATTCCGGTTTATGCAGGACGTTTCGTAAAGGAAAGGTAGTAACTACGACTATAGAATGACTTTGAAAGTATGGGCGCAATTTTCGGGCAGCAGTTACTAGAGCTAAAGCCAATTTTTCTAAAGGTTGATAGCGAGTTTCTGCATCAATTAAAGCTTTGCTAACATAATAGATAGGAAGTTGTTTACCTTTTTCTTCCCGAACTAGTACTGCGCTTACCGATGATTCGGAGACTGCCAAGTAGATTAACAGCTGCTCGCCTTCCACAGGTGTAGTGAGTAGTGGAGGGTTAGATAGATATTTCTTTAAATCCCTCAATGCCTGCTGACATTCAGGAGTCCATTCGAACTCCTTATTCTGCTTTAAGACATCGAAGAAGCTTTTGCAACGGTCAGATGACCGGGAGATGAACTGCCGTAGAGCTGCTACTCTCCCTGTCAGCCTCATGACCTCCTTCTTATCGCGAAGCACGTCTGGGATTGACTCTATAGCCTTAATCTGAGCGGGATTGACTTCAATGCCTCGCTGAGAAACGATGAACCCCAGAAACTTCCCCGATCCGACTCCGAAAGCGCATTTCTCTGGATTCAACTTCATGTTGTATTGGTCCAGAATTCGGAAAGCCTCTTTCAGATGAGCCGGATGGTCCTCTGCCCGTTTGGATTTTATCAGCATATCGTCAATGTATACTTCCATAGTCTTTCCGATGTGATCATGGAACATTCGATTGACCAGACGCTGGTAGGTCGCACCTGCATTTTTCAATCCAAAAGGCATAACTTTATAGCAATACGTACCTCGACAGGTTATGAAGGCCGGCTTTTCTTGGTCGCCGGGATCCATCAGTATCTGGTTGTACCCGGAGTATGCGTCGAGGAAGGTTAACACTTCGTGTCCGGCTGTTGCATCGATCAGCTGGTCTATCCTGGGAAGAGGGTACGAATCCTTCGGACAGGCCTTGTTCAGATCCGTGAAGTCAATACAGACTCACCACTTGCCATTCTTTTTAGGAACGACAACTACGTTTGCCAGCCAGTCCGGGTATTTAACTTCACGTACCGAACCGATCTTCAACAGCCGGTCGACCTCGTCGTTGATTATCTGGTTCCGGAAGGCTCCTTGTTGGCGCGTCTTCTGCTTCACCGGACGGTGGTACGGATCAACGTGCAACCTGTGAGTGATGATATCAGGAGAAATACCTGTCATATCCGCATGGGACCAGGCGAATATCGTGTGGTGCTCCTTGAGGAACCGCAGGATATCTCCTCGCAGGCGCTCGCTCAATTCGGTCCCCAGATACACCTTTCGCTCTGGCATATCGGTGAACAGCTCTTCAGGCTCCAGGGCTTCTACCGTCGGCATGTGGCTTTCCTTCTCGTCTATTTTGGCGATGAACTCCGGGACGTCGTATTTGGTCTCTTTAGGTGCAGCGTCCGGTCCCGGGTGCTGTAATTGTTATTTGCTCTCCTCGGGCAGTCTGAGGGCTACCGAGTAACAATCTCGTGCAGTGCGTTGCTCTCCCCGGACTTCCCGTATTCCCCATTCGGACGGGAACTTCACCACCTGATGATATGTAGAAGGGACGGCTTGCATGTCGTGGATCCAGGGTCTGCCCAAAATGATGTTGTAGGCTAGATTCGCGTCGACAACATGAAAAGTGGTCTCCTTCGCTACCCCTTCCGCCAGTGTAGTCAATGTGATCTCTCCGAGAGTCTTTTCGCTTGAGTTGTTGAAGCCGGAAAGAACTCGAGAAATCGGCACAATCTTATCCGATAGTTGTGTTTCATTCACGACCCGTGCCTGGATGATGTTGGCAGAGCTGCCCGCGTCAACAAGCACCCTCTTCACGTCGAACTCCGCCACGCGTAGCTTTATGACTAACGCATCGGCATGCGGAAACTGAAGTCCATCAGTGTCGGACTCTTCAAAGGTGATTGCTGCCTCTGACCGAGGTCGCTTGTTGTTGGTAATGGAAACTTTCGCGTACTTTTTGGCTGTGAAGGTAACAGAGTCCACCTCGATTCCACCCGAAATAACGTTGACCGTTCGTTTCGGAGAGGATGCTCGTGGCGGACCGGGCTTGTTTTGCTGAGCCTTTGCGTGAGTTTGCTTCCCTTTCTCAGTCAAGAATTCCTTCAAGAATCCCTGTTTCAGCAGATGAGCGATCTCGTACCTTAAGGCTTTGCAGTCTTCGGTAGTGTGCCCATGATCACGGTGGAACTCGCAGTATACATCTTGGTTCCGCCTGCTGGGATCAGTCTTCATATCCTTCGGCCACCTGACTTTTTCTCCCATGCCTTTGAGCACAGCCACGACATCTGCTATTTCAATGTTGAAGCTTGGCAGGCTTGGCAGGCTGGCAGACTGAGAACTCTCCCCTCGGGATAGCCCTCTGTTGTTGTTGCGGTTGCGGCCTTTGGAATTATTTCGCGATTGGTCGGGGTACGGCTCGTACCGTGCGCCTGACTTCTCTACTTCCGCCTTTCCTCCAGACCCGCTGCTACGAGCTTGAGGTTTTCCCCGAGCAGCACCTGTCCCGATCAGTTTATCTTCGTCGATAAGTACCTTAGAGTTGTAACGATTGTAGACATCCGACCAACTGGCTGCTGGAAATTCCCGAAGAGACTCGTAGAGTCTTCGCGTTGCTTCTGAACTCCTGATGTCCAAGCTGTTGGTGAACGCGATCACTGCCCACCTGTCCGGTACTTTGGGGAGCATCATACGTTCTCTCTGGAACCGGTCCACGTACTTGCGAAGTGACTCGTCGGGCCTCTGTTTGATTTCAAAGATGTCTTCTACTCGGGTCTCCGTCTTCTGGGCACCCGTGTGAGCCTTCACGAACAGTTCAGCCATTTATGCGAAGGATCCAATAGAGTTTGGCGGCAACATCGAATACCACCGCAGGGCTCCATCTTCCAGGGTCTCTACGAACTTTTTCAGTTGCACGGACTCGATCTCCTCGTCGGTGAGATCACTGGCCTTTATGAAATTGCTGAACATCATGAGGTGATCGTTGGGGTCAGATGTTCCTCGATACCTCGGGATGTTTGGCATTTTGAACGTCTTAGGTATCGCCTTCGGGGCAGCCTCCTTCTTCCAGGGCCGTTGCGAGTAGCGCTGAACATCAACTTTCTTCAGCGTAGGCGGGGCGCCTGGAATCTGGTCGATTCTCTCGTGGAGAGCTTTCTGGAGCGCCTCCTGGCTTTCTTTGAATTGCTTGGTGAGAGTTTCCACGACAGAGCTCATATCTGTAGGTGTCGTAGATTCCGCATTCGGATTCTGATTTGCCTGAGCCGCCGGGTCTGCAGTACCGCTATTCTGATTTGCCTGAGCCGCCGGGTCTGCAGTACCGCTACCATTGTTGCGCTCTCCTTCCCGTCTTGATGTGTGGGAGGATGGGACATTGGCTGCGTTGGCCCCTGCTGTTGGGGGATTGTTCGCCCGGAGAGAGTTTAGTGCTTCGTTGATTCGCCTGTTTATCTTCGTCTGCTGCTGCATAAAATCACGGAAAGTTCCTTGCAAGTTCCCTTGGTCGGGGGAGAGGCTCCTATGTCGTCGTCTCCTTGGTGGAGTGTTGCTCTGAGAGCGCTCACGCCGATCTTGCCTGACCGATCTACGGGCAGACTGTTGTTGTTGCCCGTCAGACGAAGGGTCGGGAGAATATTCGGGAACCAGATTATGTACCTGTTGCACATCATCATTGGATCTATGGGAAGGGGTGTTTACCTATTGTCCGCCCACAATGGTTTGTTGGGGACTGTCGTCTGCCATGTTAGTGATGAAGCAAAGAGATAAACAGAGAGAGATATAACGTCAAAGGTAGAACTTTTAACCTACGAAAGCTATTGACCGGCTCCCACTGTGGTCGCCAAATTGTTTAACCTAAATCCGGTTTTAGGCCAATTAACAATTAAATTTATATTTGCGGAGTCACGATCAATAGTTGAGATTAAAGATCTACGCAATAAATCAAATAGCAGTAATGTAGAGCGTAAAAGTAAAGCATGAATGTAAATGATCAAGAATAAACGTATCGTTTCCCCTGACGGTTGGCGATCGCCGCGTCGGATGATTCGATTATTGAAGTCGTTGATTCAGGCAAGAGTAAGTAATGCGATTTAATAACTGTGAGAGAGTATGTTTGAACGCAAGAAAGATAGTAATTTTATTGATAGTAAATGCCGGAAGTCAAAGTTGTTACAATTGGCTATGACGAATCCTATTTATAGATTTTGGGTGGCGTCTATTGAGATAGTAGCCGTTGGAGATAAGACCGTTCAAAATGGGTAACCGCCGGGCGTCTTATCCAGAAGGGTTGTAACCGCTGGGTAACCGTTTGCTGAATGGCCGCATCCCGTACTGCTGGTAACCGCTGGTTCAAATCGTACTGACCGTTGGCAAACCCAGTAACTTCTTTGGGGTCTGCCCGTAGGAAGTATCTGTCCGGGAAGATGTCTGTCCGGTGACACGTCAGCTTGTGCCACGTGGACGACACGTGTCACTCGCCAAAGTCTATTCAGCTTTTATCCAATACAGGATTGAATGGTTGGAGTTTCATTTTTTGTTCATCTATCATCTCAAAGGTCAAGTCATATTTTAGGCTATTTTCCTAAAATTCCTCCATGAATTGTTGGTTCTCACTTCCTTCTTCAAGTAAGCACCTCATCATATTTATAAACTCACTGTCACCAGCAAAAGAAGAATCATCATAATAGGGGCTCGGGGATGTGTAAGACATATAAGAAGAACCACAAAAAGGAGCATTTTGAAAAATTTTCCCAGGGAGAAGTCCTTCAAAATATGCGCAAGGATTTCCAAAACAAGAATTGCCATCATCCAAAATATTTTCAGTCCCAGGTGCCATGTTTCTTAAATAAACAAATATGTACAAGAACTAAGAAATTGTTCAAATTTAAACGTAAAAATATTTACACTTACAACTTTAAAGATTCAACAACTTCAATTAACTAAAACTTGATCCGTTTGCTCCCCGATAACGGCGCCAAAATTTGATCACGCCCAAAACTCATCCTAAAAAGGATAGGAGGATCTGCAAATAAATCTAGTTTTAAGTCCGGAGTCAAACCCACAAGGAGCAACGTCAAGTTCTAGTAACAGTTCAACAATAGAGTTTTAAGTGATAAACTATTAATTTAACTAACAATTAAATAAGATCAACTAAGAATGATAATAATTAAACTTGCAGATGTTAAAAAGCCTAGGATAATGAATTTCCTAATTACTGGTTTAGTCCTAAGTTCCCCCCAAACTTGCACGAGATACTATTCTATTGGCATTGAACTTAAACTTGTTCGCTAGAGTTTTCCGACTACTAACAACACCGTTCTTGAGCTATTTTTTCCAAAAATCAAGACCATTAAGAACTGTTCAATTTCATACCGCAATCGAATCACGATATCCCTATAATGACTCTAAATCAGCTTATGTAATCCCTTACTGTAACCTGAAGTACTGTTATTTGACTGACCTTGACCCAAACGTCTTTCCCACGATCATTCAAGCAAAAAGGGCACAAACAATTGCAGGCCTAACAATTGAATTCAATAAAAATACATCCAAATAAATAGAATATGGTATCAATCAACCTTGGAGTTACTGGGACGCCAAATAAATAGAATATGGTATCAATCAACCTTAGAGTTACTGAAAACTACCCTAATAACGGGTTCATCAAAATCCTAGAGTAGAAATCTAGCTACTCATAATTGTATTAAACAACAATGAATTCATAGTCAAAACAACACCCATAGGAAAATAGAATAAGAAAAGTTGAGAAAAATACTTTTGATTCTTCAGTTCCAATGTATTTGATGTGTTTCCAAGCTTTAAAATGCTTCAACAATGGTGGTCTAGCCTTCCCAGGTCAAGATGGGTTATAAAGGAGACAAAGGAAGCTTTTATACCCTGTAGGAAAATAGGAAAATAGTCCAAAATAGCTTTTAATTTTTGCCTATCTTTTCTGGGTGCCACGCAGACTAAATTTCTTCAACAATTCAGCTCGCATGGTGCTCGCGTATTAGGCCTAATTGTGCTGAATTTTTTCTTCACTTCTAGGTAAAAACTCCATTTCTTCCCATGTCACTCGCGTGGCACACAGATCACTTGAATCTTCAATACCTTCATTTTTAAGCAAAATCTTGTACTTTTGCCTCAATTCACCATGTTCACTTCCTATAAATCAAAATAACTCAATTAGTATAAAATCATATTAGTTTTTGCGTATAAACTCTTAACATAACTATCATAACATGGTAAAAATACCCTCAAAATACATACAAAATGGCCAAACATCAGCTTGCATCTTCAACTCTTGGACTCTCATCTCTCCGGCAGATAGCTTTATCAATTCAGTCGTTCATTCAGCGGGGGTTGATCCAGTTCTGCTGCCTCCTTGTCTACATGTCTTCAATTTGTAGCCAATTTTCTTTGTATTTTATTCTTTCTTCCTTCCTTTTGGCATTGTAACAGTGAATATCAATAATTCTTGAAACATGGAGGTTTACATAAGATTTGTGCGTATATTAGAGCTAAAAGATATAAAAACTAGCTTAGAAGAGTCTACAATACGCATAAAACGCCAACACATCAGGTAACATGCTTAGAGTTATGGTTAAAGGAAAAATAACTTATTGGGAGGATCAATTGCTATTGATTGAATTTGCATATAATAGATCTATTCATAGATCTATTGACATAACTCCATTTGAATGTGTTTATCCTTGACTTCATTGGATTTAACTTATTTGCCTAAAAAAATAAAAGTCAAGGCCATGAAAAACTTTATGATGCAGATTAAGAAGGTCAACGAAGATGCATCCAAATTAAAATAGCAAACAATGAAAGAAAAAAATTACCTTTGTACCTGGTGATTGGGTATAGGCAGTGGCGGAGCTACACCTTGTCGAGGGTGGTCAGGCAACCACCCTTCGCCAGAAAATTACCCGGATTATATAGCTCAAGTGATGCATACGTTGGATATATAGCACATCCTGAACAACCTTGAATCAACAGATACAGTCGGTCCAGCGGTTAAGGTTGCTCAGAGCCGTGTTCAGAACTCAGGCTCGATGCTCGCATGCTAGACTTTTTTTTAATAAATATATTATTTTCAACAACAACAAGATATTCGTTTTCCTCAAGAGGAAAACACCAAAAACGTAGAGCCCAACAAGAAAACAACATCCAAAAACAAAGAGTCCAACAACCAAATGCAACATTCAACATAAATAATTAATTCTTATATTATACAAATATTTTTATAGAAAATTTTATTTGTTCTTGGTTAAAAGAGTAATTTACAGTTGTAATCACAGATATATAAAACAAAACTTGTTTTCATTTACTTCAAATTTCTTATGATAAACCAATGTTACTCCTGAATAACGTTGGAAATATTGGGATTATTTTAAAAACTTTCCATACACTGCAGAATTCATATTCCTCTTCTTATGTGTAATACATGCTATTGTCGGTGTACTCATCTATAGAGAAACTTATTTTTTCGTGCACCTATTTAGTAGAGAAAAAAATTATCTCATTTTTTTTTCAATTTGAACACCCTTAGTGAAATTCCTGCCTACGTCACTAGGTATAGGTTCATTTTGGGAAAGAAAGGTTCTCAAGCAAGAGGAAGAAAATATTTATGCCCAGAGGAGATGAACCTTTCAAAATAGTAGAGAAAATTAGAGACAATGCTTACAAAGTTTATCTCCCAACTGAATATTTGATTCATAATATCTTCAATTTGAGTATTTGTCTCTTTTTAATGTAGGTTATGCAAATTCGAAGATGAATTCTTTTGAAGAAGGGGTGAGTGATGCAGATCAAGACGAAACTAGTTCAAATAGCATACCAATGAGGCCATTTACAAGAAGTCATGCTAAAGATCTTCAAGCCTTACAAGCCTTATGGATGAGGGTGGAATCTTTGGAAGGTTCCGGCATCGAAGACTTAAAAATATTCAATGTATTAAGGATATAGCCACTTTAGGCTTGTAAATATTTACGATCAAGTCTTATTACTTTGGTCTTGCAATGAGGGGCACTTAATTCTTTTGCTACTTTTTGTTAGCTCTTAGTATAAATAGTAAGAGATAAGGGCTTAATTTCATAGTTAGTTTTGATATTTTGATAAACTATCTCCATTGTGAGGCTTCGAGAAACCTGTTGTTGGATTTCAACGTTGTCCTAGGATTTTAAAGTTAAGTACTAATTTCTTATAGATTCTACTAGTTTAAGCATGTGCAGATGCAAAGAGTAATGGATGGGTTCGGCGGAACCCAGTAGGTTTGGCGAAGACACTATATTTGTAAAAATCACTAAATATATACAAAATTCAAATCGAGAACCCAGTAACTAACATTAAAGATCGTTATTCTAAAATTTAGAACCCATAAGGTTCAAATCCTAGATCCACCTCTGAGACTTTTTTTTTTCAAAGTCAAAGGTTACTAAGTGTTAGCCCTTTAGACTCGGCGGACTATGGCACAGCATGGCTATGACGGGATTTGGGGTGTTGCTCCTAGTTATGGCTAAATGCGGGTTGAAAGCAACATGAACTTTGGTTGCTTTGTCAAGTGCGGGCTTGAAATGACTTGGTGGGATCAAGGCATGAATAAGCTGGTTGACAAGCAATTGTGGCACATCGGTTAGGCAGCATTGTGCCTTTGTGAGTGTCAAAATGGCAAACGAACAGCTAGTTGGGTGGAAAGTGAGCTAAGGTGGGATAGACGACTATGTGGGAAATGGGGTGTCGAGACATGGTGTCTTGATGCCAAGGCAAGCAAGACAATAGCTAAATATAGTGCATGGCATTTGGCTAAGTGATGGGCGAAGTGTGCTGAAACTAGGCTAAAGTCGGCTGGGCAAAAGGCAAGTGTTGGGCACATGAAATGGTTGCTGGATTGCCCCTAGTTCAAGCTCTAAGTCAGGAATTGAGCGGCTAGACATGGGCGAAAGTGGGCTGGAACGTGGGCTGATGGGGCCTAAATGCGCTTTGAGCTGGCCGAAACATGGCCTGCCTAGCAAGAATAACCCCCTATCCACTTGTAAAGCCTTTGGCTGATTTTTTGATTGTATTTATAGTTGTTTTCGGCCATTTTATTAGTTAGACAGAAATTACTTAGTTTTTCTAGGGTGAAAAACGAATTGGCCTGGTGGCTTCCTTTGTATTTTGTGTGATAAATATAAAGGTTGGGATTTTCCCGTATGTTGGCTGTCTCTGTCGTTTATGCCTTTATAATTCAGTATTGTGTATGATCCTTACTTCAAATATCTTCAATCTTCTGCCCAAATAACACAAACGTTGCTGCCTATTTCGAAATCTAAGACAAACGACCCTAAAAATATTCTAAGTGTGGGAAACGGCTGAGACTTGCGGGCGGACTACTTGGCTGCCACACGGGGCAAACCTCGGCGGCTTTGATTGCTCAAAATCACCCCAGTGACAACTTGGTATCAGAGCTTGATGGATCTGGTTCGTTGCTTAGAGAAAAACCATGGCTTGTGTAAATAGTAGCGCGGAAACGATGGAACGGTTGGTTAAATTTGAGGCGTTGGTGGGTGTGACTGATGACGGGATGGATCTGGTTGATGTGCTAACACAATTGGCTCCTCTAAAGGCCCATTGTGAACATCTTGAGGAAGAAATCCAGGTCTTCAAGGGTGTTGCTGCGGCTGATGAAATTAAAAAAATTGACTAAGAACAACGAAAATTTGAACTTGGAAGTCGTTGTGCGTAGACGGGCTGTTGGAACAGGTGTTCAACGGGTTGATGAACGTCCTAAGATACAGATCCTAAACCTAAGGCATTTGAGGGCTCTCATAATGCTGTTGTGCTTGAGAATTTTCTTTGAGACATAGAGCAATATTTTGAGGCAGCCCATATCGATGATGGTGAGAAGGTGTCCTTGACAACATGCTACTTGGCTGGTGATGCTAAATTATGGTGGCGTACTCGTGTTGTGGATGATGTGAGTACGGGAAGACCTAAAATTGACTCGTGGGAGCGACTTAAGAAAGAGCTGAAGGATCAATTCTTGCCTAGTAATTATGTATGGATTGTTAGGGACAAATTGAACCCGTTGAAACAAACCGGTTCTTTGAGGGATTATGTCAAGGAATTTAGTTCTTTGATCTTGAGTATAAGCAAAATATCTGAGGAGAATAAGTTGCTTAATTTCATGTTTGGGCTGCAAGGTTGGGCTCAAATGGAAACTAAGGAGGCAGAACGTGAAAGACCTCCCAAGTGCCATTGCGGCTGCTGATGCATTGGGTGACTTTAGGTGTGAGGATGCTGAATTTTCTACTTCTAAATCCAAAAATGGGAATGCTGACAAGGGAAAGGAGAGGAAAAATGCTGAAAAGTGCAATGCAACGGGTGAGGCTAGTGGCAAAGGGAAGGCAGCGTTTGATAAGCCTAAGGAGCAAGGGAACAAACCATGTGGTTGTTTTATTTGTGATGGGCCACATAGGGCAGCGGACTGTCCAAAACGTGCAAAACTAAATGCTCTATTTACTAATGATTGTGATGAGGCTAAGGAAGAAAATGAAGAAGAGTATGTGGCTGTTGCATTTTGTAGTCCATTGGTTGTAAATAAAGCTGAAATTGGTTCGACGAGGGCATCGAATTCAACAAGTGGAGGTGGTTTGTTAGCCCCTTAGACTCGGCGGACAATGGCACGGTATGGCTATGATGGGATTTGGGGGTATTGCTCCTAGTTATGGCTAAATACGGGTTGAAAGCAACATGAAATTTGGTTGCTTTGTCAAGTGCGGGCTTGAAATGACTTGGTGGGATCCAGGCATGAATGAGCTGGTTGACAAGCAATTGTGGCACATCGGTTAGGCAGCCTTGTGCCTTTGTGAGTGCCAAGATGGAAAACGGGCAGCTTGTTGGGTGGCAAGCGAGCTAAGGCGGGATAGACGACTATGTGGGCAATGGGGTATCGAGACTTGGTGTCTTGATGCCAAGGCAAGCAAGACAATAGCTAAATATAGTGCGTGGCATTTGGCTAAGTGATGGGCGAAGTGTGCTGAAACTAGGCTATAGTCGGCTAGGCAAAAGGCAAGTGTTGGGCACATGTGCAGGGCACATGACCGGTCAGTTGAGCAGCTAGACATGGGCGAAAGTGGGCAAGAACGTGGGCTGATAGGGCCTAAATGTGCGCTGAGCTGCCCGAAACATGGCCTACATGACCTGCCTAGTAGAATAACTCCCCTATCCACTTGTAAAGCCTTTGGCTGATTTCCCCATTGTATTTATAGTTGTTTTCGGCCATTTTATCATTTAGACAGAAATTACTTAGTTTTTCTACGGTGAAAAATGAATTGGCTTGGTTGCTTCCTTTGTATTTTGTGTGATAAATATAAAGGTTGGGATTTTCCCATATGTTGGCTGTCTCTTTCTTTTATGCCTTTATAATTCAATATTCTGTGTGATTTTTACTTCAAATATCTTCAATCTTCTGCCCAAATAACACAAACGTTGCTGCCTATTTCAAAATCTAAGACAAACGATCCTAAAAATATCCTAAGTGTGGGAAACGGCTGAGCCTTGCGGGCGGACTGCTTGGCTGCCGCACGGGGCAAAACGTCGATGGGTTTGATTGCTTAAAATCGCCCCTGTGACACTAAGTATGGTGCTTACTGACTAATTTTATTAACAATAATACCACCTCAATCAGAACAATACAAATAAGGGGGCCTAGGCCTTACCTTATTATTCCTAAAAAGAAAGTACTCAAGAGCACGAGATACATTATGATCATCATAGAGTCTATTATGAACTATATAATGATATTACAAATAATGATACTAATAAAATGAAGAAAAATACAAGTAAGAAAGTGCAACTAAATGCCTCCTTCTTCATGCAAATGAATTGATGTAATTCTTGTAGCCCGCTCAAATTCTGAAAACCATCTTGATCCTCTCATGCAAGTGAATTGATGTAATGCTTGTAGCCCGCTCAAATTCTGAAAATCATCATGCTCCTCTCACCTCTGAGTTTATGTACCCATTTAATAGTTAAATTTGTATGATGTACCTTTATATTTCTTAAGTGTTTGTTCAATTTGTGTCTAGCTTCTTTATTTATATCTTTGCATTTTATCCTTGTTCTTTCCTTTCTCATTTTATATCAGCTACAAAAGCGCAAACTACTCTTTTTTAACCTATTATTACTGAGGAGCGCGAACTACCCTTTTTTAACTAAAAATCGCGAAGCAAACTACCCCTAGGTGGAGCAATTAATTTTTTAAAATTCATGCATATTCTACTATGTTTTTTTTAAATAAAAGGACAAAAACTTTGTTGTTTTGTTTTCTTTCCTCGAGGACGAGTGAAGACTTAAGTGTGAGAAAAACTGATAGGTATATTTTACTTGATTTTAGGTATATAATTTCTTCGTAAAAGTACAACAATTATCATGTTTCTTTATTTAATTTCTTTTAACCAAATTTTGCATGACATGTTATAGCAGAATTGGCACGAGAGCAACAACGATTTTAGGGGGGGGGGGGGGGGGGGGGGGAAAGCAGTAAAATAGAAAGATGGACAAGTTACGATGGAATATATAAAATAAATCGTCGAGAGTAGGAGATCGAAGACACAAATTCAGGTCGTCATAAAGCTAGCTTGGTCACAACTAACCATAATAGACCTACATCCAACTCATGACAAGAACCAAACCACGACCATCTCATGAGTCATGACCACAACAAACTACAACCAATCATAACCGATCCACGATCAATCCATTACAAAATCTCTTCGCTATAAGACGGGGAGGAGAAGAGAGCAGAAATGACATCGAAGTTGGAAGCATTTTCATTCTCTTTCAAAAGTTCTTTTCTTCATTTCTGTATTCTTCTAAAGCCACTAAGTGACTTTGTTTAACTTAAAGTGATCACTTAATCTAAGTTCCCTTTTGATATGTGATTGTGAAACAAGGACAACGGGGGACATAAACCACACTTCTAATTCATCCATCCATAGATGTATGTAATAACATTTTGAAGGATTAAAAACAAATAAAAGACCACAAGCATGCTAATAGGAGTAACAATTACAGACATCCAGACAACTTAGCTTTGGCTAACTGAGATTTTAAAATCTTGTTTATCATCTCAGTGTACAAACATGATCCTATTTTCTATGAAATTTATTAACTAAGCCATCATCATTTGACGAAATTCATGATAATCAAGTTCCCCATTACCATCAGTGTCGTAAACTTGTATCATAGTGACACATTCATCATAAGACTTTTGATCCCCTAAACGACTCAAAACTCTTTGCAAACTTTTTGGTGTAATTCGACCACAACCTTTTTCAAGTTCATACATCTCAAAAGCTGCCTTTAAGGTTTCATCATCATCACCATCTCCTTCTTTTTGCACCAACAACTTCTTGAAGTCTTCAAAATCTATGTAACTTTCACCGTTTGTGTCGAGTTCATCTATGATTTCTTGTGCATCTTCATGTGACATGTGTTCTCCTATGGATCCAAAATATGCTCTTAGCTCGAAAGCGGAAATTTTACCTGTTAGAAAAGTAACATTAGAAAGAAAGGCTTTGAAGCGCGAAATCATGAAACATTTCTTAAATAGATATTACTCATAGACTGATTGAGAAAATACATTACTCAAATCTCTTTAACTAACACTTGATTCACAGACATACTTATCCGTTTTATTCAAATTAAAGTTACAAATTTATTAAAAGAACACTGCACATACGCTAACATTACCATCATTGTCGGTATCAAAATGACGAAACACTTCTCTAAACTCATCTTCTTTGGATGACCTTGAGCTTCTTCGTGACATATTTGGTGATTTTGAAGTTCTTGGAGAGCTTTGGCTTGAACTTGATGACTTTGATCTAAAACGGGGGTAACATTACTCTAAGGTTTTTATGTGAGGAGCAGCTAAGAGATTTTGGAATTCTGATAGTTTCCATGTCTATGGATGATAGGTTTAGTAGATTATATGTTGATTAATGTGGAAACAATATTAACTAGAAGTAATCTGATTTTCTGCTTCCTATTTGTGACAATTTATATAGAACCAGAAAGAACTAGCTGAATTAATGAGATGAATATAAACAGAGCCACTAAAGTTGAAAAGACACTTGTGTAATGTTCTATGAAAGTTCCAACTAGATTTCAAATTTTCAGGAGTTGTTTGGTTTACCATATTAACGAAAATAATCTCATAAAAAAGTTCAGCATACACTATACAATATTTTTGTTGGTCGTGTAAGAAATAAAATTGACACATAACCTAATATTATAACATTTGGTTAGTATCGTTAATCTTCACTTTACTGATATACATGCATTAGTTATAGAAGTTTCGTATATTGTTCTATCATAAAGGATAATACACGAATAAAAAACATATATTAGGGTGTTTGGTTTAAAATAAAAACCATTAAATAAAGCAATCCGTGCATGAGAATCACTATGTCATTAGTTGTTCACCATAACATCTCCACATTATTTTTCATCACATAAAGAATGCCCGCATCAAAGTTTCTGCAAAACTAATATTTGAACTAAATAATTGAAGTTTTAAATTGATTTTTCTTATAGTGTATCGCAGTATCGGTTCTATGGGTTTGTTAGTATCTATAAAATGCTTCGTTGTTTCGTTAAAAGGAAAATGGAAAAAAAGGAAAGTGAAATGGAAAAAAAGAAAAGTTGAGTAATCTCTGAGGAAAGTGTTCTTTGGAATTTGCTAAGAAACTGTATGATATGAGACTATACGTGAAGAATTGAAGAAGAGGAAATTGCATGGAAACTTCCTTTGGGTCCCTAAAAATTGACCTTGCACTGACTCTCTGTTGGTATGTTAAACCAATCCAGTACTCCTAACTAGCTACTTATTTGATAAGACCAAAGTTTACCACTCTTCCAAGTAATTGTAGAGGCAAATCGGAATTACGATTTAGATTTTATGGGTTCTAAATATTAGTATAGTGATATAAAATGGTACCTTGAGCTGTGGGAGTAATACAAAGGTGGGCATTAGTTAATGCATAAGCCACTTTAGAGATAGAGGCGAGCAGCAAGCAGCCCCTTGTATAGGTTTCTGTATTTCTGATTTATCCACTAGGTCAGTCGTTTTTACAAAAACTTTACAAAAAAAAAAAAAAAAAAAAATAGGAGTAAGCTTGTGACTGGTTGAAATTCCATGTTATACTATATTCCACTAAATAGATATATGTTTTATGATACTATCCTAAAAATTTTTTGTCTTTTCTGAGTGATAAGGAGAGGGAAAAAAATTACTCAAATATTTCTTATTAAAGCGAAGGATTCATTTCAGGCAAAATCAAATCAGAAGCTATTTCCGCTCTACCACTAATTGTTGTTATTTAGTTTTGTGTAGTTGCACTTGAGTCCTCATAAGAATTAAGTGGAAGTTAGAGTTACTACACATTAATCTCTTTTGTATCTTTAAATAAGCACTTTAGGTCCTGATTGTTATCAACTGCCAGGTCAAACACTTTTGGCATGAGAGAGGGAGGTATATGTAATGGGCAAACTGCCATTTTGATAATGACGAATGAGAATATAATATTTTCCTAGCTAACTCCTTGGTTCCTCAGTTAAATGTTGCAATTTTCTTTTCATCTTAGCTCGATTCACATCACATAGTGATATCAAGCGATGGTAACTGAGTTCTCAATGTAAGTTCTGTGCATATGTAATAATTTTCTAATACAACAACGAAGCTTAGACTAAAATTATAAGATTCAGCCGAACCCATTCGCTCCATCCGCTCGTGCGTCTCCTCAGGGTCGAAGAACATGTACTTGCATGTATATATACTCGTTCATTATAAGTTGGTAAAAAGGCAAGAAAACAACTTGATGGAGTTGGTAAAGCTAGCTTGAAGCGTCTGTATGACACTGGAAATCTTCCAGCACCTGTCGATGTGAATTTCGGTTAGGCATTATTAACAGATGCGAAGCAAAGGGCAGGATACTTTTCAGATCAATGGGTAGGCGATTTCATGAGATCTATGCCGCCAAAGCTCGGCCAACCTAGTAAATGTCATTGGACAATGGGGATTAAGGGTTTCCTTGGGAAGGGAAAGTTTTCCAGGTTTATATCTTTAAATCATATAGTAATAGTACATAGTAAGTTATGTAAAAGTCTAATCTAACAGTTCAATCTAATAAAGATGTGAGACATTAAATTAATTTTTAGTATATAGCAACCATAACGATATTGAATAGGTGGAAATATGTTGTCAGATAGCTGTATAAATTAATAAAGACACTTTAACAAAGGAATAAGAATGCGGAACGTTTCAATCTGTACATCATGGTGCTGACTGCTGAGCATAGAATATAGACATGGATTGAGATGATTATAGTTGACAAGTTGACATGATTTAAATTTAAAGAGGGTAGAAAGAAAAAGAAAAAGCATTCTTTGTGACTTTTGAGTACGTGCAGCATGTTTCAAACTCAATCTTCCCCTTTGCATCAACACAGTGTGCTGCATGTATGTTCTTGCCAAGTTCAAAGAAGTTACGCCCATGCATATCTTTCGATTAATAAAAAGGATTCTCGTTCTTCATTAACTTCCAGAATATTTAGTACTCCCTCCGTTCCATAAAGATTTGGCATAATTTAGGATTGTCTAGCATCATCAATCAACAACTTTCAACAAAAATTTCATCAAAAGAAACCCTAAATCTAGGACATAAATTTTGGGATTTTTGAATATATTTTTTTTTATAAAATGAAATTCGATAAATCAAATCTTAGACAACGCTTGTAAGAAAAAATACTGATCCAAGCTCTGATATCCAATGATACGATCCTAAAACACTATGAATTGAAAGAACAATAAAAACAAGATAAAGAAATTAAATAAGACACAAATCGAATTGTATTAAGGCAATAATTAGGAGGTGATGCCTAATCACCTCCTTAATAACAATAAATCCAACAAGCACCTATGCTTATTTGACCCTCAATTAGTATTAATTGAATTGCAAATCAAGAATTAAGATGCTTCAGCAACAAGCTTAGTCAAATTCTAACAAGATTATAACATCCATCAAAGTTTAAACCTAGAAAATGAGCATAAAAAAGCTTAAATAATAGTCTTCCTAATATGGCATGAAATGTCCTAATTACCCCTAAAGTAGGCTGAAATAACAAGTAATTAAACTTAAAGTAGAAAGCCGAAATGTTCTTCAGCGCTATCGCGTCTGCAATAGACGCGATCACGCTTTGTTAAATAGAAGCTTTGCGAACGCTGCCTAGGTCGTGCGTTCGCGAAGAGGACATCCCTTAGCCAGTCTCAAGCGCAGTCACGCTCTATTCAGGCGCACTCGCGCAAGTTCGAATCTCTATTTTCGCGACCGCGACGGCTTTTCTGCGATCGTGCTGAACACTTTCAGCTCCAGAAATAGAGAATGTGTAAACTGGCCTTGCATCGCCCAAAATCAGCTACAGTAGTTCATGTTTTAAGAACAGGCCTTATTGCTCTTGCAACTCCCTCGCTTGGATCCTCGCGAAGGGTCTAGTCATGGCTCTGGCTGCATCATTCTTTCCTTGAAAAGAATTCGTCCACGAATTTGCTTGCTAATCAACCTCAAAAAAGGACAAGTCGCACACATTGAATGTATTGTGCACTTGATAGTCACTAGGCAAGTCAATCTTGTATGCATTGTCATTGAGGTACTCAAGGAATTGAAAAGGGTCATCACCTCTTGGCGTCAACTTGTATGTTCTCTTGTTTTGAAAACTCTCATTTCGGAAGTGGGCCCAAACCCAATCACCCGGCTCAAAGATTATCTTTTTGCTCCCCTCGTTGGCTTTCTTAGCAATCTCTTGATTCTTTTTCTCAATTTACTTCCTCACTTGTTCATGAAGCTTCTTCATTTCTTGAGCCCTTGCTTTAGCATCTAAACTTACAAAGGGGTGAGATCCAAAGGAGTTAGGGGGTTAAAACCATATACAACTTCAAAAGGAGTAATGCAAGTAAAAGTATGTATGGTTCCATTGTATTCAAATTCAATCAATGGCAAATGATGTTCCCAAAATGCAAGTTTTCCTTTAACTAAGGCCCTAAGCATGGTTCCTAAGATTCTATTAACAACCTCGGTTTAACCATCGGTTTGGGGGTTGCAAATGGTAAAAAACAACCATTTAGTGCTAAGCCTCCCCCATAATTCCATCCAAAAGTGGCTAAGGAATTTGGAACCCCTATCACTAGCAATAGTTCTAGGAACTCCAAGCAATTTAAGCACATGTTCAACAAAAAAATTAGAAACATGGGATGTATCATCACTTTTATGACAAGGAATGAAATGTGCCATTTTGAAAAATATATCAACTACCACAAAGATGCTATCTTTTTCTCTTTTGGTCCTAAGCAAGGAAAACAAAAAATCCATGGAAATGTCAAGCCAAGGACCCAAAAGGAATGGAAGAGGTGAGTACAAACCATGTGGAAATAGTTTCGACTTAGCTTGTTTGTACTCCAAACAGCACACACTCTTGCAATATCTTCCTTCATCCTAGGCCAATAAAACTGCTCTTTGAGGATCTTAATAGTCTTGTCAATTCCAAAATGCTCCATCAAACCTCTATTATGAGCCTCCCTCACAAATAACTCGCTCCAAGAAGAGTTAGGCACACACAACTTGCCATTTCTAAACAAGAACACCACAAACTTGTGAAATCTCCTCTTTTGTCTTCACTTTGCACGTCCTCACCACACAATCTAGTGATCCTTCTTCTCCTTTCTTCCAACTCATAAGTATCAAAGAGCTCTCCAAAGTCCAGATCATTAGCATACACCCCTTTCATGCTTTCAAAATCCATGAGCTTAGACCCCAAAGTATTCAACAACACATGTCTCCTTGATTGGATCACAAACTTTCTTGATAAAGCATCCGCCACCACATTTTCTTTTCCTTCTTATAATGGATGACATAAGGAAATGTTTCAAGAAATTCCACCCTTTTAGCATGCCTCACGTTCAATTTCTCTTGAGTTTTGAGATATTTCAAAGATTGGTGGTCGATTTTGATAATAAACTCCTTTGATCAAAGATAGTGTTGCCAATTGGCCAATGCCCTCACCGAAGCATACAACTCCTTATCATAGGTAGAGTATTTTGTGGTGGCCTCTTAATCTTATCACTAATGTAGGCTATGGGATTTTGATCTTGCATCAACACGGCTCCAATACCCACCTCACTTGCATCACACTCCACTTCAAAGGTTTTATCAAAGTTAGGCAATTGAAGAAGAGGTGTACAACTTACACTTCCTTCAACTTCACAAAGGCTTCTTCTTGCTCTTTCCGCCATACAAAATGCTCATCTTTCCTTATCACTTCAGTCAACGCTGAGGCTATGGTACTAAATCCCCTTACAAATCTCCTATAAAAGCTAGCCAACCCTTAAAACTTCTCACATTACCGATGCGTTTAGGAGTGGGCCAATTTTTTATGGTCTCCACTTTAGTCTCATCAACTTCCATAACATTTGCACTCACCACAAAGTCAAGGGATACAACTTTATCAACTCAAAACGAACACTTTTTCATGTTAGCAAATAATTGCTCATTTCTGAAGATATCAAACACTTGTTTCAAATGATTAACATATTTATCAAGAGATTTGCTATAGATAAGAATATCCTAAAATTCCACTACAATAAATTTCCCAATGAAAGACTTAAGCACATGCTCCATCAACGTCATAAAGGTTTTGGGAGCATTGGTCATGCCAAAAGGCATGACAAGCCATTCATAGAGACCAAAGTTGATCTTGAAGGCCGTCTTCCACTTATAACCCGATTTCATCATTCGGTGGTAACCACTCCTCAAATCGATCTTAGAAAACACACAAGATCCACATAATTCATCAAGCATATCATCTAATCTAGGGAGAGGATGACGATACTTTACCATTATCTGTTTGATGGCTCTACAATCCATACACATGCGCCAAGTCCCATCTTTCTTTGGCACTAGAATGACCGGGACCGTACATGGACTCAAGCTTTCTTTCACAAGTCCTCTTTCAAAAAACTCCTCCACTTGTCTTTGAAGTTCTTTAATGGCCTATGGATTTCTTCTATAGGCGACCTTGGTGGGTAATTGTGAACCCGAAACAAGGTCAATTTGATGCTCAATTCCTCTTAGTGGTGGCACCCCACTAGGTAACTCATCGGAGAAGATGTCTTCATAACCTTGCAAAAGGAAAGAAATAATACAAGGCAAAGAAGAGGTTAGTTACTTAGTAAGTAAAACATGGTTTTTGTGCATGAGGAGGATCAAAGGAATCCCTTCCTCCAATTCATCCCTTCACTCTTTCCTTGATAAAAGTACACTCATACTTTCTTTTGTTTCCTCCCTCTTTTGTATGGTAGCTCCAACTCTCTTACTTCTCTCAACTCCTTGTTTCTTTTCTTTCTCTCTCTTTTCCTTCAATTCTTTCATCCTCCTATACCCTTCACTCACTTGAGCTGGAGTTAAAGGCTTAAGTATAAACTTTCGCCCCTCCAACTCCAAAGCGTACTTGTTGGTCTTGCCATCATGTTTTTCCATCCTATTATATTGGCTAAGGGTACTTGTTGGTCTTGCCATCATGTTTTTCCATCCTATTATATTGCCAATGCCTACCAAGAAAAGATGTGAAAAACTTGCATTGGCACCACATCAAACAATATCTCATCTTGGTAGTTCCCACTTTTCAATTTGATCAAATTTTGCTTGGTCACATTTAACTCCCCACATTCATTCAACCATTGTAGCTTATATGATTGTTGGTATTTTCTAGTTGGAAGTTTGAGTTGATCAATCAAAGAAGAATTTACTACATTAATCAATGATAAGAGAACAAATGGCACCTTGGATCCTACAATGGGTATGAAACAAGTTCTCCCTTCTATCCAAGTCCTCCTTTACTCCCTATTATCCTTCTTACAACATGAGAAAAATACTCCTTTGGGTCATCTTCAATATCCCCACATTCTTCTCCCCCATTGAAGTCATATTCATAAGGCACATCATCATCATTCTCCTCTACATCACTATCATCCATTTTATAACTCCCATTAGCCAAAGCAAGAATGGCTCTTCAATTAGGACAATCCCTCATCACATCATGTCCTCGGCCATTATATCTAAAACAGTAAATTAAAGACAAGTTTTTGGGTTTAGCGTTGTTACCTCCCATCTTTGGATCATCTTTGGGCTTGCCTTTGTCAACTTGGTTCTTGAAGTCTTTCCTTGGTTCTTTGGCTTTGTCCCATTGTGAAAAGGATTTCATATTGTCTCTTCCTTTTCTCCAATTAAAAGTGGCACCCTTGGACTTGTAAGATTTATCCACCTTGAGTCCTCTCTCCACCTTAAGTGCCGCTTAAAAAGCATCATACAAGGTCTCATAGGTGCGCAACTCCATTGGAGAAGAAATATATCTATTCAAATCCCCAAAAAACCTTGGAATGAGTAGTTGGTCCCCATCATGAATGTTGTCCCTTATCCTTGTCTTTTCAAACTCAACAAAGTACTGCGGGAACCCTTTGCTTCCTTGTCTCAAGGTATAGAACTTCTTGAGCAACTCTTCATTATAGTTCTTGGATAGAAACCGATCTTCCATCATAGCCTTCAATGCTATTCATTCACCATCCTCAAGTAGTCTATGAGTCTCTATTTTCCTGTGCTTGGACTCTCACCAAGTAGAAGCATAGCCTTCAATTGAGTAATGGCATACTGACTTTTTTAGCTTCTTGCACATTGTTAGTTTGCAAGATCCTTTCCATTTTGACCACCAACTCAAGATAATCTTTGGGATCACTACCTCCTTGGAAAGATGGAAGGTTGATCTTGATAGTGTTCAACCTTCTATCTTGATCATCTTAATGTCTCTGATATCCCTCTTGACCACCATAGTCATAGTGGTTTTCTTCACGGATTGGTCTCCCTTGTTATCCTTTTCCAAAATGGCCACCACAACCTCTATGCCCTCCTTATTATTCTCCCACCGGGTAATATTATCAGTCATCATCCCTAAGTGAATGGTAAGACTCTTCATCATATTGACGACCCAATGGTTGATGTGTCACACCTTCATTCCTTGGAGAGTCATACCTTGGAGGGTCATGCCTTAAAGGATCATAAGAAGGATCCTTTCCTTGCGGAGTAACATTAGGAGTGTACGTATCTTGGACCGTCATTTAAGAGTAATGACCACTAGCATGAGAAAGTAGAATATGACCATCACCCTGCACTCCAACGGTTGGAGGCGTATCAACCACTTGATTTCCCATTTCTTGGAGCCTATAGTCTTACAAGTTAGGTCTGTGACAGTGTCCTTGATACCATTGACCTCATCAAATAACCCATCCATTCGAGCCATTATGGCTTGCGACATAATTTTCGATTTCATGATCATTTCACCTTCCTTTTGTGACATGGTACCTACAAATAATAAAAAACAAACAATGTTAGTAGAAAAGGTTTTCACTAATTCACTCCCTAAATGTTTACACTCATTTTATTGCACACAATCCACTTGTGTTTACTCTTGATGATTGGTTTTTGCTCGCTCTAATGTTCTCACCACAGTTGTCTTTTACCTCTCTTGAAAAAGTTCAAGTTGCTTTTCACACTCAATCCAATCATCGACAATCGAGTCAATCCAATTTGGGGTAGAGTGTAGTTTATGTAAACAAATAATGGATAGGAATTTGGAAAGTCGACGAAGTTAAAACAATAAAAGCTTAAATCTAATTGGCACGAAATGATGTTGGAATTTGATGAAATTTTGTGTGTAGTCCAGAAACTTACTGTATTTAATGATGAAAATGGAGTTTAAGTGGCTTGAAACTGCTTAGGGGCTGTTTTTAGCTCTCTGTTGTTTGGTCGGGCATGATCGCGGTAGACAGTTCATGACCACGAAGAATAAAGCCAGTGGCCTGCGCGTTCGCGTCAACAAAGCGCGCGACTGTGAAGAGTAACTAGAGCAGATTCGCGCGATCACGTCTGGAGTCACAGGATCGTGTGTTCTTCTGGTCTATGAAGAACCCGAATTTCTGGAAAATTTCTTCACTTGAATCGTCACAAACCAACTTATTTTTGCTCCAAATTTGAGATATATACCGCTTATAAGTCCGCTAACAAAACCCAATACTTCAATTTTCAAATACAACTCCCAAATCAAAAAGGCCCAATTCTATTGTTCAAGCACTTGAAGAACCGTAGATATTGGATGTTCAAATTGAAGCCTCAAATGATGTTTATTGTTTGATCCCTTCCAAATACAACTTCTAGCATCAACAATCAGCAACTTTCAACAATTTTATCCAAAGAAACCCTAAATCTATGACTCAATTTTTGAGATTTTTGAATATGTATTTTTTTTGTATAAATACAGATTTGATAAAACAAATCTTAGACAGCGTTTGTAAGAACAAACACTAATCCAAGCTTTGATACCCAATGATACGATCCTAAAATACTATAAATTGAAAGAACAATAAAAACAAGATAAAGAAACTAAACAAGACACAAATTGGAATGTATTAAAGCAATAATTAGGAGGTGAAGCCTAATCACCTCCTTAATAACAATAAATCCAACAAGAACATATACTATTTGACCCTCAATGGAATTAATCTAATTACAAATTAAGGATTAAGATGCTTAAGCAACAAGCTTAGCCAAATTCTCACAAATCATTAATACATTCATCAAAGTCTAAACCTAGAAATGAGCATAAAGAAGCTTAAATAGTAGTTTTCCTAATATGGCATGAAATGCCCTAATAACTCCTGAAGTGGACTGAAATACAAAGTGATTAAATTTAAAATAAAAAGCTTAAATGTTCCTCAGCGCTATTGCGTCTGCAGTAGACGTGATTGTGTTGTGTTTTCTTATGAAGCTTTGCAAATGCAGCCTAGGTCGCATGTTCGCGAAGAGGACACCCCTCAGCCAGTCTCATGTGCGGTCGCGCTCTGTTCAGGCGCGGTTGCGCAACTCTGAATTTCTGGCTTTCGCGATCGCGCTGGCTTCTCCGTTATCGCACTGAACACTTTTATCTCCAAAAATAGAGAGTGTGCAAATTGGCCTTGCGTCATCCAAAATCAGCTCCAGTAATTCCAGCTTTTAGAATATGTCATTTCTAATATTTTTTGAACCCCCTTCCATAAATTTCTAGGTCTGCCCCTGATTCCACCTCAATTTCTTTTGGAAATGATACTTTAAATTTGGACAATTTCGCTATATATGTTAGTAAAAGAGATACTTCCTCTTCTATTGTTGTTTGGGCCTTGCTATTTACAATAATTTCAAATTTGGATCTGATTGTTTGATTTGAAATGAATCAAACTAAAACCCAACCCGTTGTTGAGATTGCTAGGCACAAGTACCTAACACTTGTGAATGCATAACCCCTATTTCTGTTTCAATTTATATGACCTTATTTTTTTGATGAGGGATTTGAAAAAATATAAAGAATTTTGAAATTTGTAGTTTTAGAAAAATATAACAAATTTTGAATTTAGTGCGGCTATATATGCATGTCGTCAAGAGTAAACTATAAATTATCAGGTTAAATTTTTACAAATATAATAACGTGCTATTCTTTTTTAACGTATTAACAAAAAAATAATCCGCCACTTTTTTCTTTTTTCAAAAGTTCATATGGTGCAGACAAGACTTAACATGATTAGTGGGATTCAAGCTCTTTCACTTACATTAATTGGAACATATTGACCACTAGACCGCCATCTAGAGACACCTGAGGGAGTATTGCTAGATTAATTACAAATGATTCATCACAAGTTTCGCGACTAGCAAATATCACACATCAATATTTCTATTAATTTCTTATTCTACCAAACGAAAAGGAACGTGAACCCAAAGGGTCTTTTCTTGTTTTAACCATCTCCCATTAAAATTTCAAGGGTGTGTAATTACAATATACTAATGAAGACGTGTTTCTTTAGCAAATATTGATTACTACGGTTTAATTTACACTATAGTGTACTTTTTTTGTATTATCAACTTTATTTAACAAGTTTTAGTAAGTTAGGCCACTAGTTTCAACGATCATGAAGGTTATGTGTAAATATTTTTTAGTAGAAGTGATTGCTGTATATTGTAATGAACGTGGCTACATACGCTTAAGTGTTCAACTGTGCAAATTCCTGATTTAATTGGGTCCAAATGTTTATTAAAATCACATCGATGGATTGTCCAATTTATTTTCGACGACAATTGACAACTTAACACTATTAAAGATGAATTACTTGAATAAAACCAACTAACGAACACTTTTAATGGCATAGCATGAAAGTTAAAATTAAATGCAACATGGCAATTTATAAGGTTAACTGCTATTTATTGCAAAACAGCCACAACAGCCTAACAAAGTCATTTTTGCAAAATAGTAGCCAAATTAAATTAGCAACTTTGCCCTACTATTAAAGCCAATTTATACAAGTTACAGCTCTGAGTATTGTGTATGTTCAAAGAACCAAATAAACATTCATATATAGCTATAATTGAAAGATATTGCGGCCGCACGAGTTCTCATCTATATTTAGCAGATTTCTAGCCGATTAGGGCAAGTTTTGGTCGACAATGACGGCTAAAGCGAAACGGGAAGACAATGGTTTTCGCTAAGTTATAAATTGACTATAATAGTGACGAGTGCTAATGTTATGCATAAGTTAGAATGTTAGCATACACAAAACACAAAGTTTAAACATTCCACAAAAAGTCGCTTCTAGCATACGTTAACATCAGTGTGCCATTTAAAACAATAAAAAAGTGATGTAAATTTTGGAGTTTTTTCCTAGTCAATCATTTCTAAATTTTTAGCATATATATACATCATTACGTCTTTTTCGTTTTGTAGAGGTCCTATTTGGTGGAAGTTCCGTTGCTCTTTCGTCATGCCTAATTATCGCAAAAAAAATTCTGCCAAAAAGAATGTTGTATTTGGCTAAATCGGATTAAGACAATCAATTGAATTTGTAAGAAGTTTACAAGTAATATATTGTATCAAAGTTGGTAATATAAGTAAATTAGCGTAAACAAGAACGCCAAGTGAACAAGTTCAATATAACGCTTTTGGGATTACAATTGGGCAGAGTTTTGCCAAGATATTTCCGAATGAATTTACAAGGTAAAAGAAGTGATACTTATAAATTATCATTCTGAGGGCAATCAAGACCATTAACCCGCATCCAGATCATGGGTTGCCCGCGTTTCCACCCATTAAATGCAGAGTTAATGGGCGGAGATCATGGGGCAACTCTTCCGTTGGGGTTGAAACGTCTCCCCGAGGCTTTGATCACTCGCCTTGGGAGGATGAACTTTCTGTTCCCCGAGGCGATTGGCTTGCGGAGGATTTTGACCTCAGCGCCTCGCTTCGAGAATGATGTTGTTTATCTCACAGCTATATTTCACCCTTGCAAGGCAAGTCCCGAGCCATGCGCTCAAGGCTCCACGTATGTGAGCTATATTTCACCCAATACATATAGTACCCCTACTCCTTAGGTAAGTGACAGAGTTTTCGAAGAGTGGAATGAGATTAAGCGGGAGATCGACGTGGCGACACGTACGCCTAGCTATTCAAAAAGGACAGCCATCAGTTCAACTTTTCGTCCGTAAATGCAATGCAATGACTTCTCCTTTTATAAATAACCCAACTTGATCATCTTCTCCTCCACTTGGAATCTTTGAGCAATAGTAAATGTTTTCAAAAAGCAAAGAACAATTTCTTACTCTCTTTCCTAAATTCTTAGTCACTGTCAGAAAACTGCAATCAACCCTTAGCAAAAAATGTCTGCAACTAATTCAGTGCAGAATTCTAGTGGCCCCTCTGATGAAAGAATTCTTGACATGCCGTCGCGGCCATCGGCGGCGAGATAGGCAATGTTGTTGAACCATTAAATTTTTTTATGTCGCAATAATATGACAACAAAGCCACGTCTGAGGCGGGTGGTTTGAATGTAAGGCAGCGCAAAGCCACTGCTCGCTGCTATAAATTTGCTGATATAATTGGCGGAGAAGATGATGTTGACGTCATGGGTGAAGGTTACGTTGTCGGCGAAGTTGTAGCTGAGTCTTCGAAACCACAGATGACCCCTATTGAGAAGGAGCTCGATCCATATCAGATCATCCCTTCGAGCTTTGATATAGAAAAAGACTTCAAATCGCAAGATCACTCGGATACTCATCAGGAGAAAAAAAGAAATGTCTTGGTGCAAACTACGCCGACCCTAATCACTCAGGCCCACAGGGCTTTGGTTCGGAAGGACTGCAACTGGGGCACCGAGGTCCAAATCCATGTGACGGCCCGACCAGTAGCAGTTCTGACCATATAGAAGGCCTCTCATTCGTTTACACTTATCCTTTTACAATTGAATTTTATCTCCCCATTCATGGGATAATTGATATGTTTTATCGGACATACAATTATTGCTTGGCTCAGCTTGGCCCCAGACTTTGGATGGTCATTTAATGTTTGGACTGGTTAAGTCAAAAAGTTGTGGTGCCTTTCACTTTTCAGCAGTTGATCTCTCTCTCTTTTACCCTTCCTTCTACAAAGGTGGGGTTGTGGTTTTAAATCCTCGGAGCAAGTATTCCTTGCTTACAAAGAGTGAAGACCCAAGAGATCGAGGCTGGTTCAACCGCTACATTATCTTACTAACAAACTAGCTCTCTATTGAGCTAGGGTTTCTCGAGGTGTGGAACAACAATCGTAAGTAACTCTCTTTATGATTCACTTGTCTTTTTAACCTTGATTTTGAGCTTACTTTCCATCTTTTTCCTTGGCTTTCTCAGAAAACAAAATTCCAGTCGAACCTCAAGCCGATCTGGTTAACTGGGTTCGAGCGATCTTAAAGGTTCGAACTCGGCCCAAGAGAACTCGAATGAGCATAGCCACCGAGGCGCAAAACAAGAAGATGTTTAAGAGACACAATGAGTATTTTGTCACAATTTTAGTCTCTTATGGGGGTTGCTCGGGGTCTCCTTTCCACTGACTTTGCCCTCTCTTTTGCAGGTTTTCCCAACAAGGCGGCTAACAGTAAGCCTAAGAAAAAAAAGAGCAAAAAAGGGAAGAAGGAAGAACAAGAAGTTCATGATCTTAGTGCTAGCTTAGCCAAGATTACAAGCTTAGTCGGCACCATCCCAAAATCCAAATCTTTGAAGGGCTCGTCTTGTCAAGAACCCTCTTTGTGATGATGACATCTTCATCAGTCATTTCATTTGCATTTTAAAATCTTCCTCTTTCGCTTCTAAGCCTCCAACTTATCCCTTTGCAGATTCAAAGAGGAAAAGAGGGGCCTCGGGGAAGTCAACTCGAGAAGTACGCCTGCGTACTGAGGCAAGAAAAGGACAAGCCTGTTGCCGAATCCCAGTTTAAGTTCAGGGATGAAGCAGATGAAGAGGGGTCCGAGGTCCCCAGAAATATAGCAGTGGTAGACCTCAAGGGGTCTGACCATGCGGCTGAAAAAGCCAAAGGTAAGGCTAAGGTTGGTGAGGTCGAGCCAACCTTCCCCTCATCTGGAGAAAAGGTGATTACAACTGCCCCTCGAGCCAACTCTGAGCCTCCTAGCGCCTCTGCTTCTAAGAGGGCTATGAGGAGGGTTTAATTCTTATATGTGCATTTTTAACGGCTCAATCGACGTTGCTTTGAATCTTACTCAGCTGCTAGCGCCAAAAGAAGAAGATCTTGTCAAGCATATAAGCCCACGTCGATGATGGCCCGCTCTGCCGCTAGCGCCGCTTGGGTAAATTCTGACACTCGAAATTTTCCTCTACAATTAGCATTCCCGTTCTGATCTGTTGTCAAACCTTTTGCAGTGCCTGCTGTTCTCGCTCAAGACGATGCAAGTTGAGCGTGATCGAGATCAAACATGTGGCAAAGTTCAGGTCCGATCTTCGTGAAGCCGCCGTCGCCTCCAAGGTGCAAATATAAGGTCTGAATGAGAGCTATAGGGCTGAGAGCTCAAAGTTGACTGTCTAGGTTGAAAGGCTTCGCGGCCTGGATCGTGGCAATGCTAAATTTGCTCAGACTGCTCATGAGCATCATAAAAAAATTAACCAAGCATGTTCTGGTAATAAAAGACTTGGAGAGTCAAGTGGAGAAGATTCCTACACTCGAGGCTGAAGTTGAGCGCTTGCGCGACAAGGAAGCTGCTTTGGAGGATAAGCTCAGGGCAAGGGTCACGAGGGGTGAACTAGACAAAAGTTGGGCCATCATCCAAACCCGACTGAAAGCCCTCGAGCAGTGCAAAGCTGGGGAGATGGACTTGGATGATGATATCATCAAAGCCAAGAATAACATGGCCCAGGCCCAAGTTATCATCGACGAACTTCCTTCCAGTAAAGGCTCGGGCGAGGATAAGGTCGAGGATAATGAAGATGAAGACAACGATGATGGGACCTCTAAGGGGAAAGATGACCCTGATGGTTAGTTGTTTCTTTTCTTCCTCTTGCTTTTGTTATGGCCTTCGGGCCAGAATGTATAAACAACATTTGAAGCCTTCAGGCTTGTTTCAATGAAATTTTACTTTTCCTTCTAAGTGTTAGCCTTAACTTTGTTTAAAAGCGCGACAGGTCACTTAGAATATTTTTTTGCTTGCAAGACTTGAACAAAATTTATGACAAATCGATGCTAGCTTAGAACGACGTCTCGTTCCCGAGCTATGGCATAAAAAGATAATCTCAATTGAATAATATAACTTCGGGAGTTAGATATTGAAACAAATAGATGTTCGGTAGAACCCATTTCATTGATAATAATAAGCCATAACAGGCATTACATAAACTAGTCGAGGCTAGACTTAGGCAAATTTCTAAAAAACAGCCGCTACTGGGCAATAAATACATGATACTAAGCTACTCTTTGGGCGACACTACTTGGTACATAGATAGCTAGTCTTCGGGTTCATTTGTAGTCCCTGGCACGCAAGGCTTTTGAGTCAAATCAACCACATCACATCCCTTAGATCCCTCCTGTGTTCGGGTGCGAATTGATGAGAATCCGAGCACTATATTTCGTTCCCTCTCAATTAGAATTATTCGACCTAAGCATTAGAGCATTTACGGCTCGTTTTCGTAGGTAAAAATTTGTTGACAAAGGGTAACCTACCTCGGTGTCAGAAATAATACCGCTTCAAATTAGAAACATTCCAATTCGAGGGTTCTAGTTCGCCTTTCAAATCTTCCAGCTTATAGGATCCTTTGCCAATAATTACTTTGACCAGTAGGGTCCTTACCAATTTGAAGCGAGCTGCCAGCATTCCTTTCTTTGGTAGATTGGTTCGAAGCCTTCAACATGTAGTCTCCAACTTTGAAGTCTCTAAGTTTAGCCTTCCTGTTAAGATAGGCCTCGATCTGTCTCTTTTGAGCCGTCAGCCGAACCAAAGCTAGTTCCCTTTTTCCATCAAGCAAGTCTAACTCCACGCGCAATACTTGCTGATTTGATTCTTCTGTAGCATGAGCGTACCGAAGACTAGACTCACCAACTTCCACAGGGTCAGTGAATCCATCATGTAGGCGAGAGAGAAAGGGGTTTTCCCGGTGTTATTCTTTTCAGTAGTTCACATTGCCCATAGCACCCCCGGAAACTCATCGGGCCACAGGCCTTTTGCTTCATCAAGCCTTATCTTAATGTTTCAATAATAACCTTATTCGAAGATTTAGCTTGTCCATTTGCACTTGGATGATATGGGGTTGACACAATCTGCTTTATGCCCCATTTATTGAGAAAAATTGTGACATTCGAGCGAATAAATTGAGGGCCATTGTCACATGTGATGTCCCTCGGGACACCGAACCGACAAATGATGTTTTTCCAAATGAAATGAATTACCTCTTTCTGTCTAACTTGAGCAAAAGACCCTACTTCTACCCATTTGGTGAAGTAATTAGTCAGCACTAGGATAAACCGAACACTGTCTTTAGCTTTAGAAAGTGGTCCAATTATGTCCATCCCCCACTACATAATAGGCCATGGCGACACGATCGAATGTAGAGGCTCGGCCTGTTGGGAATCATTCGAACGTGTCACTGGCACTTGTCACATCTTTTCACAAAGGCCTTAGCGTATGTATTGATGTCTAACCAATAATAATCTGTTTGAAGCAATTTGCGTACTAGAGCTTTTGCTCTCGAGTGGTTGCCACACTCACCCTCACCCTAGTCCACTTCTCTCATCACGTACTCAATCTGCCCCGGACCTAAACATTTGGCCGTCGGGCCACAATACATCTTCTTGTACAGCTGCCCCCGAATCATCAAATAGGAGGCTGCGTGTATCCTAAGCTTTTTGGATACTGCTGGTAGAGTCCCCGATTCTAAGTAGGAGATAAACTTGGTACGCCAATCCCAATTATTACTCATTGAATTAACTTCCAACTTAATCCTTTCCACAACAGATGAGAGGAGCCGAACGATCGAGTCAGTCCCCGAGTGTTCCTCTTCAATGACAGAGCCTAGATTGGCTAAGGCGTCGACCTCGGCGATTTCTTCTCGGGGTATCTGTTAAATTCTCCATTCGTGAAACATAGCCAAAATTTGTTGAGCTCGAACTAAGAATTGCTGCATCCTGGGCTCTCGAGCCGAATATTCTCCGAGTACTTGATTCACCACCAGTTGTGAATCACTTCTCAACTCAACTATCTCTACTCCCATTTCCTTAGCTAGTTCCAATTCTGCTATGATGACCTCGTACTCCGCCTCATTGTTGGTCACTTTCTTAAACCTGATTGAGTGTCTCATTTTCTTCCCTCGTGGGAGATACCAAAACTATTCCAAGCCCTGAGCCTTTTGAATTAGTAGCTCCATCCGTGTAGAGTGTTCAAACCCCATAAGTTGACCCCTTTGACATTAAGTTCTCCTTTACAACCTCAGGGAGAATCTTAGCGCTAAAATCAGCCACGAAATCCTCCAACACTTGGGACTTTATGGTTGTTCGAGGCTGATAAGTGATGTCATATTCACTCAACTCGACTGCCCATTTAGATAACCTTCCTAAAAACTCATGCTTATGCAATATATTTCTCAAAGGGAAGGTAGTAACTACGGCTATGGGATAACATTGAAAGTAAGTCCAAAGTTTTCGAGCAGTAAAAACTAGGGCAAGTGCCAATTTTTCTAGATGGGGTACCTGGTTTCAGCATCGAGAAGTGTTTTGCTCACATAGTAGATGGGTTGTTGTTTTCCATCCTCCTCACGAACCAGGACTGCGCTTATAGACACCTCGGACATGGTAAGTAGACCAGCAATATTTCTTCATCTTTTGGCTTCGCAAGCAACGGTGCGTTAGCAAAGTAATGTTTCAATTCCTTCAACGCTTCTTTGCACTCCGGTATCAATTCGAAGGCGGTGTTCTTCTTTAAGATCGATAAGAACTTGTGGCATCGCTCAGAGGACCTCGAGATGAATCTACTCAAGGCAGTGATCCGGCTAGTTAAGCGTTTAACTTTCTTAGTCCCCGAGAGCACTTCGGGGTTTTCTTCAATGGCTCTAATCTTTTTAGGGTTCATCTCGATACCCAGCTTGGAGACGATGATCCCCAAAAAATTTTCCGAACCAACCCCAAAGGCACACTTCTCGGGGTTCAACTTCATATTGTATTGCCTCAAGATGGCTAAGGCTCCCCTCAAATGATTCAAATGATCCTCTATTCGAACCGACTTGACTAGCATGTCGTCTATGTAAACCTCCATTGACTTCCCAAAGTAACCTTTGAACATTCGACACACTAACCTTTTATATGTTGCTCCAGTGTTTTTGAGGTCGAAGGGCATCACTTTGTAGTAATACGTTCCTCGATAAGTGATGAATGAAGTATTTTATTCATCCTCTGGGTCCATCAATATTTGATTATACCCTGTGTATGCATCCAAGAAGGTCAATAGTTTGTGTACAGCCGTAGAGTCTATCAACCTATCTATTTATGGTAATAGATATGACTCCTTGGGGCAAGCGTTAATCAAATCCGTGTAATCAATGCACATCTTCCATTTGCCATTCTTCTTTGGTACGACTACAACATTTTCTTACGTTGGCAAGCCATTCAGGGTATTTGACCTCCCTCAGGAAGTGATTGTCAAGTAGCTTCTTCGTTTCATCTTCGATCACTTTTTTCCTAACGCCAGCATGTGGCTTTTTCTTTTTCTTCATCGGAGTGTGGTGAGGGTCCACGTTAAGTTTGTGTATCATAATCTCCAGATCGATCCAACCATATCAGTGTCGGACCATGCAAAGCAGTCATTGTTGCACTTTAATAACTCAACAACAGCTTTCTTCAACTCCGGGTCCAACTCCGAGCCGACAAACACCTTTCTTTCTGAAAATTCCTTCGATATTGCGAAGGATACCAACTCCTCGATGGTTGAGTCCTCGGCTTTCTGCTTCTGAGGCTCTTGAATACACACCGGGATCTTTTTCACCACGCCTTCTTGGGGGTCTATTTCAATAGCCGAACCCCCTCCTTCGCCAGACCCCGAGTGCGTTGATTGTTATTTTGACGGTTCGCTCGAGATGACTCCACTCTTCATGGCAACCAAATAGCACTCTCTAGCTACTAGTTGCTCACCTCGGATCGACTGAACTCCCCAAAGGGTAGAGAATTTGATGACTTAGTGAAGCGTGGATGGCACGGCTTCCATTGCATGAATCCAAGGCCTCCCGAGGATTACATTATAGGCCATATACTCGGGCATAACCTAAAACACGGTTTCTTTAACAACTCCTTCTGCAAACGTAGTGAGTGTAATCTCACCCAACGTTTTCTCTGTCGAGTTGTTGAAACCGGTCAAGACGGTGCCTTTGGGACGATAAGGTCCTTCAACCACATCTATTTCACTGCCCCGTAGCTTATGATGTTCACTGAGCTCCCGGGGTCAATCAAGACTCGTTCGATGTTCGAGTCGTTGATTCTTAACATAATGATCAAAGCATCATGATGAGGAAACATCATCCCATCACAATCGTCATCATCAATGACAATTTCTTTACACAAATCACCAATTTGAGTTCGTTTCTCCATCGTAATAGAGAGCTTCGTGAACTTCTTTGCAATGGCGAAGTTGACGTCATTCACTTCCGAACCTCCCGTTATAACATTTACAATCCTCTTAGGAGATGGGGCCCTCGGTGGCTGTCTATCCCTCTGTTCTTTGCAAAATTTTGCTTCCCTTTATTTGTTAAATACTCTTTCATCATACCCTTATTCAACAGATTGGCCACCTCGAGGCGCAGCGCGTTGCAGTCCTCGATGAGGTGCCAATAGTTTGCAAGGAAATCGCAGTAGAGGGTCTGATCCCTCTTCCCAGGGGCCGTTCTGATATCATTTGGGAGTCTCACTCCCTGATCACTCATTCTTTTCAACGCGTTTACTAACTCCTCGTTCGACACATTGAAGTTGTACTCAGATATGCGAGGCAGACACTTCTTCTTAGACACTAAAGATCGCCCCGGTGGTGCCCTTTTGATTAATATTTGTGTTAACCTTTCTCCCGAGCCGTTGGCTCACATGCTGTCCCCCAAGCCTTTGACTCGCATGTTGTTTTTGGGAGTTACAAGGATCGTACAGACCCTTCGAGTTCCCACGTGGTGCATCAGCTCGTCGAGAAGATTCGGGGCGATTTCTATAACTAGAACCCCGACCAGTTGCCCTCCATTCTGCTTCCTTCAATATAACTTTAGCAGTAGTCTTATCATGCAACTTATCCCATGTTTGAGGTTGCCATTGCTGGAGATCTCTTTTCAACTCGGCAGTGGCCTCAGAATTACTGATATTGATATTCTTTTCGAATGCCATGACTGCCAAATTGTCATCCATCGTTGGCAATTCCATTCTCTTCGCTTGGAAGCGCTCGAGGAAGTCCTTAATAGGCTCCCGGAACCATTGCCTAACCTCGAACATGTCCTCCCTCCGCTTGAGGATATTTTGTTCTCCCGGAACTATTGCCTAACCGCTTAAGGTCGTACCGTCATACTTTTTCAGGATTTGTAGCTTGAAATGCTTTGGGATGAGAGTCGGGGCGGCCTCAGGCTTATAAACTTGTTGTCTACATTTATCGATATCCAAGACTCTTTGAGTCTTCCCCACCCTGGGGACGTTTTGAGCCGTTTTTCGAATTGGGCTTCAAAATCTCTTTTCTACATCTCAAAGTCTCCTGAGACGCTTGTTTCTGCCACCGTAGGAGCCGTTCCAAAAAGTGGATTGCTATGTAGAGCAGTCCCCGAGCTCCCAGATGTAGCGCCGTTTGGAAGTCCCCCTATTGTTACGCCCATAGTAACAAAGTTCGGGATGCTTCTATTAGGAGCCACGGGTGGAGTGTTGGTGGGAGTAGTATTGTTTCTTGTATTTCCTGAGATGGTTTGCAGCGAACTACGAAATTCAGCATTGACGACTACTTGCTCAACACGCTACCCCTGAATTTTTTGCAAAACGTTAATAACATATGAATTAAATGCATCATTTGATGCTGATGATGAGGGGTTAGCTGGAGGTAAAGGAGGTGGATGCGGAGGTATAAATGTTCCACCACCAGTTTTCCCATCGGGGCGCGGTTGATTTCCATTAACACTTCCACTGTTATCAGCCATCATCAAGAATCAAAGATGTAAACGTGAGCAAATATGTCGTACAACTTTGGAACAAAGCGTAATTGCTTGATCTCCACACACGGCACCAAATTGTATTTGCCTAAATCGGATTAAGGCAATCAATTGAATTTGTAAGGGATTTACAAGCAATATATTGTATCAAAGTTGGTAAAATAAGTAAATTAGTGTAAACAGATGAATAATAAGAACACCAAGTGAACAATTTTAATATAACAATTTTGGAATTACAATTGGCAAAGTTTTGCGAAGATATTTCTGAACGAATTTACAGTGAAGCAAAAGTGATACTTTTAGCCTATCATTCTTAGGGCAATCAAGACCATTAACCCACGTCCAGATCATTGGTTGCCCACATTTCCACCCATTAAATGCAGAGTTAATGGGCGGATATCGTGGAGCGACTCTTCCGTTGTGGTTGAAACGTCTCCCCGAGCCTCGGGAGGATAAACTTTCTGTTCCCCGAGGCGACCTCCTTCTCGTGGCTTGTAGAGGATTTTGACCTTGGGGCCTCGCTTCAAGAATGATGTTGTTTACCTCAGAGCCAACTCGTAACCCTTGCAAGACAAGCCACGAGCTACTAAAAATCAGGGGATTTCCCACCGAAGATTTCCCACCGAAATTCGGTGGGAACCCTCTGTCCGACCGAAGCGGTCGAACAATCCCGTTAATGTTTATTAAAAAAATATTTTTTTATATTGTCCGACCGCTGCGGTCGAACAAAAATAAAATAATTTTTTTTTAATATTGTCCGACCGCCGTTCGACCGACGCGGTCGGAAGCCGTAAAATACAGATACGCACAGACCCCTTTTTCCCCATTCTCTTTCTTCCTCTTTCTTTTCCTTAACCCATTTTCTCTCCTTCATTACCCGACCCAAACACTCAAAAACACCCTAAAACACTCAAATCTCTCAAATCATCCATTAAATCTCCACCTCATATTCCATTACATGTAAATCCTTCTAAAAATTAGCATATTTCTCATTTTTTTCATCTCAAATCCAAAATCCTAACTCTAATTTTTTTTGCAAATCCGCAGAGCAGACCACCCCTTTGCTGCTGCGGAGCAGTCCACTCCGGTGACCATTGTTTTAGGTGAGTTTTTATCAATTTAAATGTATATTTATCTTAAATCTAACATATTTTTCAATTTTTACATCCCACAAAAGAAACCCTAACTCCCTTTTTTTCAGATCTGCAACTCCAGTGAGTCCACTCCGGCGAGCAGTCCACGCGGGTAATTCTTTTTTTTTTTATCATATTTTTTTATATTTTCAAGTGTTAAAGTCCCTAAAAATTATGGGATAGATGCTTTGAATTTAGTGGGTTTTAGGAAATGAGTTGAAAAGTATAGGGTGTAATCTTGGTGTTGGAGTTGATATTGTTGTAATACTTTTGTGGTTGTTCATGTTGTTGTTTAATGTGAAATAGATGTTAAGTTGAAAATGAATTGGATTAGTAGAGATTGATGTATTGAAAATGAATTGGTGTTGTGGTTGGAAAATTTGAAAGTTGACAATGGAGTTAATGAATTTTTTTGTAGTTGTTGAATATGTTGTTGTTGTTGAATGATTGTAAGTTGGAAATGAACATTTTGTGGATCCTATTTTGGTAGTAGTGGTAATGAACTTTGTTGTATCAAAGAAGAGTATAATGTAGATATTAAAATAGGATTAATAGTCGTTATGATGTGCTTTATTGAACTAGCTAATTGTTAGAGAGTTAGGAATATAGGGAGAATGTTAGGTTCTTGTAATCTCCTAAATTGCTTAAGTTTGAATCTTTCTAACCATTTATTTAGAATGGGATACTTGTTTTACAAATTAGGGAGAAAATATGTAACTTTCAAGCTTAAAGTGTGTTGATGAACTAGTATGACACTTAACAATAATTTAAGAGACATTAGCTATAAGTAATATAGTAGTTACACAACTTAAAATATCTTACCTATTTTCGTAAATTGATTTGAATAAATTAAATTATTTCTAAATCTCCATTTAGTAATCTTTGATTCTACTTCATTTGATTCTTGGGAAGTATCATTAATTACTAAATGATAATCTTAGTGAACAAATTAGTTAGTAATATAAAAGTAATTGACCTAGATATAATATTACTAATACTAGTAATAATGGATTGTTGATGATTTTATACATGTGTTAGACTTGATGATAGTTTTTGTTAACCTTCTTTGATTGTAAGACTTGTAGTTGATTTTGTTTGAGTTCTTTTATCGTTATGAAGTCTTGATATTATGTAAATTGTTAGACTTTTAGTTTAAAGGCAATAAGCCTTGTTTAGAAATATATTAAGGCTTGTAGAAGCCTATTGTGTATATACTGCTGGATTTTACTGCGTTTACAGGTGGTGGAGCTCTAATTACAGCTTTTATATTGCAGGTTTTTACCCAGACTTTTGAATGAATCGGTCCAAAAAATGGGTTTTTTTTTCCAGAAATTCATCTGTCCGACCGAATCGGTAGGACAGTTTAATATTTTATTTTCCAGAAATTCGTGTGCTTGACCGCTTTCCCACCGATTTCGGTCGAATGGTTCGACCGATTCGGTCGAATGGCTCGACCGATTCGGTCGAACGCCCTCCTGCGACCAGCAAATCTTCGACCGCTCTATTTGGTCGAAAATCGGTCGACTAGCCGACCGATATCCAACCATATGGGCGGCCGGAAACCCCTGATTTCTAGTAGTGAGCTATGCGCTCAAGGCTCCACGTATGCGAGCTATATTTTACCCAATACAAATTTATTTTATGCATTGGGAAGCTCCTGATGGGTTGATGAAAACGGGTCAAAAAGGACTGAAAAGAGTCTGTAGATGAAGTAGACATAATACCCTAATCGAGTTACACATTGGTATTGTGAAATAAATAAAAAGTTATAAAGAACATAGCTCAGAGTTCATATACGTGCTTTCGAAAGTTGATGCGTCATACCGAAGACAAATCCATGCCACCTAGTGCTAAATCTCATATTATACGTCATGGACTTAGATATAATATGGACATAAGTATTTAGTGTTGTGCTTTAAGCCATTGGGCTTTAAAGATAAGAAGTGTGAATTGGGAAATGGTGGGAAAATGAAATGGAGGGAAATAAAAATTTGAATCAAGTGGACTTTGCCACTTGAAACAAGTGAACTTTGTCCCACATCGGTGAGGCGGCTTCAGCTTCGGTTTCAGATTTGGATTTGGATTTAGATTTGTCAAATAATCGATCGATGAGATTAATTTTTTGGACAAAATTTGTTTAATTATTTATTAATTAATCTGATCCTGTTTAAATGTGTTTCTTTCTGGTCCGTTTTAAATCCAAACGGTGTATTCTCTATTTCAGAAACATGTTCACATTATCAACAGTGTGAAAATAAATGTTCACATTATGAACAGTCACCACACCTCTTCACTTCAGCCAATAATTGCCTATAAATTCAGAGGCGTGGCTTCCATTTTCAATCACTCAAAAAATTCAGAAACTCTAAATCTTTCTCTCTGCAATTCTGCACTTTGCTTCGCTGCTTTCTTTCTGAATCTTGTACGTGTGATTTGTGTTGTTCTTTGAGTGCGTTGGTATCCTGTGTTGACACCCAATTTTGTCCCGGAATTTTCAATTAGCGTCTAATTATTTTTAAAATAAGGTCAATTTTTAGGATAAATTAAATTCATAATTTTAACGAAAAAAGGCCGCAATCGTTCTTCATTTTAAGTTTTAGTTTATTTATGCAATAGGCATTTCCCCATTTTCCTAGCCCAATTCTAAAACCCTAACCAAAACCCATATATATACCCTTAAACCCTAGCCCCCACGGACTATTCATTCATCATTCCCACAACCCCAAAATTTTCAGATCTATCTGATAACAAACACCCACAATACATACACTCACACACACTATTCATTGATCTTCTGGACAACTCCCTCATCTTTTCAAAACAAACCCTCCACACATACAACCAAAATCAGATCTACAACAGACCACACCATACATAAATACCTCTCACATACAAAAAACCCCATATACCCCAGAGCCTCCTTCTTCTTGACAACACCCACCCGCTCACAATACCAAAACCCCACACACACGCACAGATCTGAAAAAGGGACATCGAGGGAGTTGAAAGAGTAGGGGAAAGAGGCACCAAAAAGGGAGGGTGGCAGTGATGCCGCGAGCCTCGCCGGAGTTCTGCCGGAAAAGCTAGCCGGTGGTCGCTCCCCTCTTTCTCTTCCACCAGAAATTGGTCGCCGTTTGCTATGGATCTATTCTTTTGATCCTGGAGACGGGCCTCGAGCCGTTTCGACTGGTTGTTATGAACGCTGTCCTGCCGGAGTTTAGCCGGATTTTTAGCCCGGCGATGTTCACTGATGTTTCCGCTCATCGGGACCTGGTTGAGTTCGAACCTTTGGTGTTTCCACTGGTTCCTTAGCCTTGTTTGGTTTACCCATTACTGTGACTTGTCCCTCTGTTCTGCTGATCTGTTTGTTTGTCCTCACCGAAAGTTGACCGGAAAACCTATGCTGGTCCCTTGTTCGTTTGCTTTTACTGATTGGACTTCGTTCCATTATGATATGCCTATTTTCGTTGATTCTGTGACTATTGTGATGTTTGCTCCACCGGAAGCTTAGTCGACGATGCGATTTTATCTCGTTTTAACCTTGAACCATGGTTTTAGGACTTGATTTGCCACTGGAACCCGTTTGAGCGATTTTTCGACCCGTTTACATTATTTACACTTAACCCGTTTAGCCTATTGCATTACCATGGTGATTTTGGTGCCATTATGGAAATTTTGCTATGACTTTCATTGATCAATCTATGTTGTCGGACTGGCTTATGCATTGACTGGATTTTCTGAGTGCAGGGATCCATTTTGGATAAATTTTATCCATTATGGAATATTGAATTGATTTAGACAAATACTACGCTAATTGGCCAATGAAAAAACACATATACACATATTGAGGCTTCGGGATTGATTTGAACATGATACTACACTTGAACAGTCCCGTCCCCGTGTCCCTAAAGCAAAAGGCGATGATGAATGTATGCACTTTAATGCAAAGCAAGTTGAATACCGGCCGGCGTGCTTGCAACCGTACCAACATCCCGAGCCTCTACATGACACGCCATATAAACCTGAGCCTAAATTTTGCAAAATAAAACCCCCCTTATTATTATTATTATTATTATTATTATTATTATTATTATTATTATTATTATTATTATTATTATTATTATTATTATTATTATTATTATTATTATTATTATTATTTTATCATTATTATTATTTTATTTTCATCAGTTATTACACTTCATTATTGTACTAATCCAATTTCATTTTCATAATTTATGCGAGGTACATTTTGGCATGAAAACTTGGGGACGTGTTTGGCTAACATACAAATGTGGATAGTCCATCGCATTGGAGTCGTTTGGGCTTAAATTCGAACTCAAGCAGTCAAGGCATAAGACCTTAGAAAATTTAGAAAATTTAAGGCTCCCGCGAGTTGATCAATATCTCGGGTTCTATCTTTAACTTTGCATTCCTTTCCTTAGATATTTATGTAAATAAAATGTGTAAAATATTTATTTATCAATAATATTTGATTGTTTGTATATTTCTTTACTTTATGTTCATTGCTTTTTATTTTGAAGTCGTTATTTAATTTATTGCAAACTGGGGCCATTTAGCAAAATGCGTGCAAATTAAATATTTTTATAAACAATTTTTATTTCAATTAATTATTTTTAGATAAATTTTCTAGAAAAGCATATTTTGCAAATGTTTTGGAAACCTGTCGGATTAACCGTTTTTAACGGAATTTCGGAAGTGCCTTAAAAACCTTCTTCCGAAATTAATAAAACCTCTTACTTAAAATCTCTGAAAGACCGTCTTTTTCCTAAAACGGAGTTTTTGCACGCATTTGTTAATTTGGTTCCCTGTTTTCCTTAAATTGGGTGGCGACTCCAAAAACTCCAAAAGAGTTAGCCCATCCTGTCGATATTCCGGAATTTATCCTTTTCGGGGTAATTTTTGGGGTTCAACAGCATGGCGACTCTGCTGGGGAACAATAAAGGTTTTGACCATAAAGGTTTCCAATTGTTTGCCACTAGCATGCCTAATTTATTTGCTTTATTATATCTGTTTGTTTGGTTTGTTTTAGAAAGCATGCATTACATTTTATTTGTGCATAGTCTGCATTCCGTTCATACTTCTTCCCTCATGGAGCCTGTCAATTCTCTTTCATCTCCTCGATTTCATCACGGGGGGGGGGGGGGGGGGGGGGGCCGCTTGACGGGCAATAATACAGGAAGGGCATTGTCCTTCCTAACTCTTTGAAGTTAGTTGGGGTATGGTTTGCCTGGTTTTGTCATGGCTGGTTTTACTGGTTTATGGGGCCAGGTTTATCCCGCATAGGTCGAATCAGCCTCCACCGTTAGCCGACTCTTAGAAGGAGATTAGGTCATGCATGCATATACACCTTAGTTTGGACCCGGTCTTTGGCACCGTTTCCAGTAATTGAGAAACTACCCTTTTGTTGACGGGTTATTGAATCCCAACGACACTGCATATTATGTGATCGTGTGGATATTATAACGAATCCCAAACCATTTGCCATGTCAAATTTGAGAGGTTGACAATTATGTCGGTTTAATTTTATCTCAGATGCTGTATTGGCAAATGGCTTGTGCCGTTATAATAACCGCATGTGCGTGCAACTTGACGATTAGGCTTACCTCTAGCAAAGAGGCACCTTACAGGGTAGGACGTGTTTGCATATTTACTTACGCTCAACTACTTGTTATTGTCACGTGTTAAATTCTTGCCTTGCTTTATTTGCTCAAAATGCGTTAAATACTAGGTGTTGCTTGCTTGTATGCAATCCTATGAATGACATGCAAACTATCTTAGTTACCCTTTGAGAGGTTTCTTTTGTTTTGTTTATTTCTCTAGCAAATGTTGGATTTGTGAAGTGGTTGACCATGAAAATCACATAAGGTTCAAGATCTGATTGATGGTAGACGCTCTAGCCCGTGAACGATGCAGCACCAGAAGCTAATGGCATTGTTTGAAAGAACTTGGCGATTGAACTTAGTAGCATTATTTTCAATTTTAATTCAGTTTGAGGCCCTGAATTGCATTGTACTTTAAAGCTTATGTTAATCTTAATCAACTCATTTTGAATTTATGAAAGTTGAAATAAAACGCATTGCATTCTTATTATATTATTTACGCTTGCATTTATATTTGTTTCTGTTTCAAAATTAAATTGATAAACCTGCCAAAGCTTTGCTTGTGACGTATAGCAAAACAACTGAACAGTTTGCAACGAAGCACTTAAAAGTTATTGCCTGCGCTCTTTGGATATCGCACTACTGTTAGAACTTCAACTGGGGCAGCTTTTATTTGTTGGTATATGGCGTTGAAGCAGTGATGCAGAACTACGCATGGTCTGATTCCCAAGGAGGGATACGTAGGATCCTCCATCGGGCTCGACCCTTTAGTATTTAAATTTTAAATTTTTTTCCAAAGGTTATAACTGGGGAAAATTTTGGAAAGCAAGTAGAAAGTATGGGAGATTGCAACTGAGGCAGTTTTGTAAAGCAATTTGAAGTATTGAATGTCACAACTGGGGCAATTTTTGCAAAAAGAGTTGGAGATGCAAAAGATAATAACTGGGGCAGAATTTTGCAAGAAGCGGCGTTGGGTATTAAAGATGAGTTGGCAAGAATTTTGAAATTGGTTAAGCAAACAGTGCAAAGTCTAAGACAAAGGACGTTCAGTTTGTTTTAAAATATGTTACAAGTTTAAGTCAAGGCAAAATTTTCAAAATGCATCTTTGACTTCAGTTGCATGCTTATTTCACTTGCTATATTGCATTAAAATATTTTATTTTGCCTCTATTTTTCGAAAATCTATGCTATTTGAGTTCATGAGCCAAGTTTCTGAAAGCAATTCGCAAATCCAAGTCCAATGAAGACGAGGAAGCAGCAGCAGCAGCAAGATCAAGATGAAGTTTGCCCAAATCAAACGCTTCCCCCTCCCTCCTTAAAACTAACAATTTTTCTTTGAGAGCAGGAACATGAAAGCTTGCAATGAAAGGATTATTCACACTATGGATGAACAATTATTTGAACACGTATCCAATGTTGCCCTACAAATTGTGTCGCATTGCCTTTTCACGACTTAAAGCATTATGCTTTGTCATGAGTTATTGCCGAACAGGCGGCATTTCTACCTCTATGACTTTCATTCCTAATAGGCGACAAAGCCGAAGCTTATTTTGTGTTTTCAAAACTAAGCCAAATAGGGCATCGATGTGTTTCATGCTATAATCCGTACAAGGCCATCCTTTCCGGATTGTCTCGCCAATTGATTTATCAATGGCTATCGCACTGACTACATTTCCGCACTACTTTGCTTTGCACTTACTTTGAATTATGCCTTCGCACTTGCTTTAAAATTAACGCCTTGCTTTACTCTTTCAGGTTGACCATCAGCTACGAGGATTCCCTTTGTTGGACTATCTCGCCTATTGATTCGCCAAATGGCTCTTGCATTGCTCTACATTCCCGCACTGCTTTTCTTTGCACTATCTTTAAATCATGTCGTCGCACTTGCTTTAAAGTTGATGCCTTGCTTTACGTTTTTTAGGTTGACCACCAGACGGGGCTTCTCTCTTGTTAGACTTTCACGCTTGTTGATTCGTTAAATCGCTTTTGCGTTGCTTTACATTTCACGCTAAATTGCTTTGCACTTGTTTTCAATTATGACTTTGCACTTACTTTATATTATGACTTGCTTTACTTTCAGTTTAACAAGTTAACAGGTCAGCCCTGAGACCCTCCTTGCTTTGTGCCGGATCGGATCACCAGCTGATTTGTAGACAATCAACCCCAAGACCCTCCTTGCTGCGTGCCCGACCGGCTTGCCAGTTGATTTGTCAAGATGTTCAAATTGCCTTGCACTTGCTTTCAATTATGACTTTGCACTTGCTGTATATTATGAACCGCTTTACTTTTAGCTTAACAGGTTAACAGGTCAGCCCCGAGACCCTCCTTGCTTTGTGCCGGACCGGATTGCCAGCTGATTTGTCGACAATCAACCCCAAGACCCTCCTTGCTGCGTGCCCGACCGGCTTGCCAGTTGATTTGTCAAGATTGTTCAAATTGCTTCGCACTTGCTTTAAATTATGCCTTCGCATTTTCTTTGTATTACGTCTTGTTTTACTTTTCAGGTTAACAGGTCAGTCCCGAGACCCTCCTTGCTTCGTGCCGGACCGGTTCGCCAGCTGATTTGTTCGACAATCAACCCCAAGACCCTCCTTGCTTCATGCCCGACCGACTTGCCAGTTGATTTGTCAAGATTGTTGAAAATGCTTTGCACTATGCCTTCGCATTTGCTTTATTGCTTCGCCAGTGGATGGGAAGACAATTTATCAAAGATATTGCAGCTTGCACTTACAAATTACGTCATGCCTACCGTAAGCAATCGGGGGTCTTATTATCAAGTCTATCATGAGCAAGCGAAGACATCATTAGCATTGAAGCCTACCATAAGCAATTGGAGGCATTATTCTGAAGCCTATCATAGGCAATTGAAGGCTCTTTTGTTATTGATCCTACCGTAAGAAATCGGGGGTCTTATTATCAAGTCTATCGTGAGCAAGCGAAGACATCATTAGCATTGAAGCCTACCATAAGAAATTGGAGGCATTATTATGAAGCCTATCATAGACAATCAAAGGGCGCTATTGTTATTGGAGCCCACTGTAGGCTCGATCATGATTTATGGCCGAAAGGCGGCATTTCTATCTCTTATAATTCTTGTAAATTTTAAACATATCCGTTTTATTTCTATTTCTCTTTAAGAGAGCACTTACTAAAATTTCATTGTTGTGATTTGCAGATATTGCTAAATTTGGAGAAGTACCTGCTTTAATGAGCTTTGTGTCTTTTGCTTTACTTTAATTTTGTTTGTTTAGTTCATCTTGTAGATGAACATCTCAGGTTCTTCCACCCACAAATAGGATATCTCGGGTTCTTCCACCCACAAATAGGATATCTCAGGTCCTTCTACCGACAAATAGGATATCTCGGGTTCTTCCTCCCACAAATAGGATATTTCGGGTCCTTCCACCCACAAATAGGATATTCGGGTCCTTCCACCCACAAATAGGATATCTCGGGTTCTTCCACCCACAAATAGGATATGCAGGTTTCTTTCAAATTGCATTGAGACACTGGATGCTTCAAGACCGGGCGCTTCATTTGTTTTGTCAAGTGATTTAAACATAATACAAGATTGCATTGTAAAATGCCTCTTCATCAATTAAAGCATTATGCTTATCATGGTTTGTTGCCGAACAGGCGGCATTTCTATCTTTATGATCCTTATTTCAAAATAAACATTATTCTGAAACTTGCATAGATGATAGCCTAAGACAAGTCGGCTGGAGCACCACTTTCGGAGTGTTTAGCGATGTCAGTTGTCTTGCAATATTGGCATTTTATATTTAAAGTAGATTGATAGTCTAAGACAAGTCGGCTGGAGCACCACTTTCGGAGTGTTTCGCGATGTCGGTTGTCTTGCAATATTGGAATGTTACATTTAAATTATATTGATAGTTTAAGACAAGTCGGCTGAAGCACCGCTTTCGGAGTGTTTCGCAATGTCGGTTGTCTTGCAATATTGGCATGTTATATTTAAATTATATTGATAGTTTAAGACAAGTCGGCTGAAGCACCGCTTTCGGAGTGTTTCGCGATGTCAGTTGTCTTGCAATATTTGCATGTTATGATTAAATTATATTGATAGTTTAAGGCAAGTCGGCTGAAACACCGCTTTCGGAGTGTTTCGCGATGTCGGTTGTCTTGCAACCTTGGCATTGTTATATTTGAAGTAGATGATTCGACTTGAGACATCATGTCTCGTTAGTCAACTTACCGTATGAAAGCATCGCATTCTACAATTCATTCTCGCTTTACTTATTGTCTCACTTTACTATTTCAGAATAATGTTCAGCCTAGAGGTTCTCCGGGCGGAGCGCCTCGTCAGTTGATTGAAGGAAGAACTTTTGATGATGTCACCACCCGCATTTACAATTTTTGTTATCGCTTTATTTATTTCTTATCCCAGTTATTATAGTTTCTTAGCAGTTGCTCGCTTACCATTTGTCGAGATTGTTACAGAATTTTGGCAGTACCGCAACAGCATTTGGAGCATAACATGGAGCTTTTTCTTAGCAGTGAACTGGAGCAATCGTTGATATGAGCTAGACTCGTCAACGAAGACCTGAAGAATCGCACCCGCATAAGTCATCAACCCTAGAGGTAAGTCTCTTGTTGACCCTGAGTCTGAGGTTTGAGATTAAAGACAAGATGGCTTGGTTATCGAGATGCAGTGGAAGCTATGTCCGTGTAAACCCCTCCTTATGGATGTGTCGTCGACCACATTTTCATAACTTGGGTGATTACAAGCCTCTTTTCCCGCGCTTGAGTAGTCGTTACTATCTCGTCTTCGATTTTCAAATCGCGTCGAACTATATTTGGCCTGATTCTCTTTCAGCCGAAGATATGTAGGCAACTCGGAAACCGGAGCTCGGCCATGTCCATAAGCCTCGCATTTTGTTCCCAGGAATCGGAGTCTTGGCTTAACCGTGACAAAATTGGGTTTCACGTCAACTTTCTTTACCCTAGAAATTCTTTCATCCTTTTCGAGTAAAGAGGGGCAGCTGTTGACACCCAATTTTGTCCCGAAATTTTCAATTAGCGTCTAATTATTTTTAAAATAAGGTCAATATTTAGGATAAATTAAGTTCATAATTTTAACGAAAAAAGGCCGCAATCGTTCTTCATTTTAAGTCTTAGTTTATTTATGCAATAGGCATTTCTCCATTTTCCTAGCCCAATTCTAAAACCCTAACCCTCACCCATATATATACCCTTAAACCCTAGCCCCCACGGACTATTCATTCATCATTCCCACAACTCCAATATTTTCAGATCTATCTGATAACAAACACCCACAATACATACACTCACACACTATTCATTGATCTTCTGGACAACTCCCTCATCTTCTCAAAACAAACCCTCCACACATACAACCAAAATCAGATCTACAACAGACCACACCATACATAAATACCTCTCACACACAAAAAACCCCATATACCCCAGAGCCTCCTTCTTCTTGACAATACCCACACGCTCACAATACCAAAACCACACACACACGCACAGATCTGAAAAAGGGACATCGAGGGAGTTGAAAGAGTGGGGGAAAGAGGCACCAAAAAGGGAGGGTGGCAGTGATGCCGCGAGCCTCGCCGGAGTTCTGCCGGAAAAGCTCGCCGGTGGTCGCTCCCCTCTTTCTCTTCCACCAGAATTTGGTCGCCGTTTGCTATGGATCTATTCTTTTGATCCTGGAGACGGGCCTCAAGCCGTTTCGACTGGTTGTTATGCACGCTGTCCCGCCGGAGTTTAGCCGAATTTTTAGCCCGGCGATGTTCGCTGATGTTTCCGCTCATCTGGACCTGGTTGAGTTCGAACCTTTGGTGTTTCCACTGGATCCTTAGCCTTGTTTGGTTTACCCGTTACTGTGACTTGTCCCTCTGTTCTGCTGATCTATTTGTTTGTCCTCACCGGAAGTTGACTGAAAAACCAATGCCGGTCCGTTGTTCGTTTGCATCTACTGATTGGACTTCGTTCCATTATGTTATGCCTATTTTCGTTGATTCTGTGACTATTGTGATGTTTGCTCAACCGAAAGCTTAGTCGACGATGCGATTTTATCTCGTTTTAACCTTGAACCATGGTTTTGGGACTTGATTTGCCACTGGAACCTGTTTGAGCGATTTTTCGACCCGTTTACATTATTTACACTTAATCCGTTTAGCCTATTGCATTGCCATGGTTATTTTGGTGCCATTATGGAAATTTGCTATGACTTTGATTGATCAATCTATGTTGTCGGACTGGCTTATGCATTGACTGGATTTTCTGAGTGCAGGGATCCATTTTGGATAAATTTTATCCATTATGGAATATTGAATTGATTTGGACAAATACTACGCTAATTGGCCAATGAAAAAACACATATACACGTATTGAGGCCTCGGGATTGATTTGAACATGATACTACACTTGAACAGTCCCATCCCCGTGTCCCTAAAGCAAAAGGCGATGATGAATGTATGCACTTTAATGCAAAGCAAGTTGAATAGAGTAACGGAATTGGTACTTGGCATGGCAACACGATCGGCCGGCGTGTTTGCAACCGTACCAACATCCTGAGCTTCTACATGACACGCCATACAAACCTGAGCCTAAATTTTGCAAAATAAAACCCCCTTACTAATATTATTATTATTATTATTATTATTATTATTATTATTATTATTATTATTATTATTATATATTTTATCATTATTATTATTTTATTTTCATCAGTTATTACACTTCATTATTGTACTAATCCAATTTCATTTTCATAATTTATGCGAGGTACATTTTGGCATGAAAACTTGGGGACGTGTTTGGCTAACTTACAAATGTGGATAGTCCATCGCATTGGAGTCGTTTGGGCTTAAATTCGAACTCAAGCAGTCAAGGCATAAGACCTTAGAAAATTTAGAAAATTTAAGGCTCCCGCGAGTTGATCAATATCTCGGGTTCTATCTTTAACTTTGCATTCCTTTCCTTAGATATTTATGTAAATAAAATGTGTAAAATATTTATTTATCAATAATATTTGATTGTTTGTATATTGCTTTACTTTATGTTCATTGCTTTTTATTTTGAAGTCGTTATTTAATTTATTGCAAACTGGGGCCATTTAGCAAAATGCGTGCAAATGAAATATTTTTATAAACAAGTTTTATTTCAATTAATTATTTTTAGATAAATTTTCTAGAAAAGCATATTTTGCAAATGTTTTGGAAACCTGTCGGATTAACCGTTTTTAACGGAATTTCGGAAGTGCCTTAAAAACCTTCTTCCGAAATTAATAAAACCTCTTACTTAGAATCTCTGAAAGACCGTCTTTTTCCTAAAACAGAGTTTTTGCACGCATTTGTTAATTTGGTTCCCTGTTTTCCTTAAATTGGGTGGCGACTCCAAAAACTCCAAAAGAGTTAGCTCATCCTGTCGATATTCCGGAATTTATCCTTTTCGGGGTAATTTTTGGGGTTCAACATCCTGCAGTTTGTATTGCTACAGTTGCGGGAAGGTTTATTCGATTTTATCCTGGAAGGATTTAATCCATTACCTAGGCAACTGTGAGGGGGTTAAAATTCCTTAAGGACGCACAAGATAATTGTGGACCTCGGAATCTTTTTCATCTCTGTCTTCTAACAGTCTTGATCTTTCTTTTAACATAGTTTTGATAACAAGCTTAAGGAATTTTAAAGAACTGCTTTTGTGTTAAATTATATTGTGTACTGTGACTTTGTCTTTTGTAGATTTTTTAGAGACTAAAATTTAAAGAAAGTTATATCCATACTTTTTGGAGACTAAAGCCTTGATTTCTTTCTACTCCAATAAGTTTTTTTACCCGATTTAAAGAATATAAAAACTTTGCCGGAGTAATAAAACTTGGATACGGGTTGAAGGATATAATACCTTCACCATTATTACGTGTTAGTATGTTTGATTTGGTATTCAGTTTGAAGATAAAAAAACTTCACTGATTTGACAAGTTCTATTTGTTACCAACTTTACAGAAAAATGACGAATGAAAACCAAACTCCCGTTAATGTTGTTGGAATGTGTGCTACGGTAACGAGTGTTGCTGCCTCGTCAAGCCGTTCAACACCTGCGCATATAATGGCACCGGCAGAAAAGCCCGAAAATTTTTTCGGTACGGACTTCAAACGTTGCAGATGAAAATTGATGCGATCCGGATTGGCGCTCATGACATTAGCGGATTTAGAGTTGACATCAAAAACTTAGAATGCTTCAAGAGGGCTTGGAAGCCAATGATCAAATCAAGAATGGCCAAAAGGAGCAAATTGGAGCGGAAGTAGATTTTTAGTCTTTTTGTCATAACTAGCTCTAGGGCTATTTAAGTAATTGTAAGTTTTAATTAACCCCTAGTATAAATAGTTTATGTTGTCTTCATTTTGAGATTAGACTATGTTGAATTGTAAAAACTCTTTGAGAGAGATTATGGCTAGGCCATTGTTGCTTCCAAACTTCCATGAACTTGCAAGAGGTATTCAATCCTCTTGAGGGTTTGTTTAGACTAGGTGCCTCTTTTATTTGAAATCTAAGGAGAGGTGTTGGTTTGAGTCCAACATTGCTTTCAATTTCTTAAATTTGGTGTCTATCTTCTATCCTTTTAAATTTCTTGTTTGTTCTTTCCATTCTTAGATTTTAGGATCATATCATTTGGTATCAGAGCTCGGATCGGTGTTTGTTTTTAAAAACACTATTTAGGTTTTGATTTTCTAAATCTGAAAATTCCAAAAAAAAAAATTGAAAAATCGATTTTTGGTTGTTGTTTGGGTTCCATTTGAGATTGGAAATTATTCTTTATTATTGTTATAGCTTGGTGGCTGATTTGTGACTTGTTTGGGGTTGGTTTATTGAAGAACTCCGTTGTTGATCTTGAAAGCTTGAAGAACAAGAAAGTGAGTTTTGTAAATTTGGGGTTGTTTGATGCAAAAATTGTGTGGGGGTATTGATCTACTGGAGTATGTAAAACTTTGGATGTTGTTGTTTGGGATTTGGTCTTGAAAAGAAGTAAAGAAAATCCAAAAACCTCCATTGTTGAAGCTTGAGTTCAAACTTAAAAGTGGGTCGTGATGATTTCATGATTATTTCACAAAATTGATTGTTGGGGTTGATTCACCATGTTGTAAGGTGGTTGTGGTCAAATTTATAACACTATTGGTGAAGATTTGATTGAGGGCTGTGGATCAAAGTGCTTGATTTTTGAAGAACACATACGAAGGTGCAAGAACATGATGAACATTGAAGAAATAGCCACCTCCGGTAACATTCTTTGACCGATAGTCACTTTTAACTTGTGAACTCTTGGCCCCCAGTTTATAAATAGCCACTCTTTGTGACTTTTTTGACCCGTATCCACTTCCTGCGAATTGCTCATTGCTGCCCTGTTTGATAAACAGCCACCTGGAACGAAATTATTTTACCCGATAGCCAATTCAGTGAATTGAATCTTGGCTGCTCCATTTTAAAAACAGCCATTATTAATTGTTTTTTTAGCCTATTCTTGTTTATTCCTAGCTAGATTAACATTAGTATTAGTCCATATTAGTGTTGTCTAGTTATTTGCGTCCGTTTTTTTCATTTCGTGCCAATTCTTTCTTGCTTTTCTCACTTTAGTTTCATTGTGTGCTTCTTTGATTCCTAGTCCCTTAGTGTGTTTTTGTTTTTTGGTAATTAAGTTTTCATTAATACCAAAACTTTACAACTCAAGAGAAAGAAAACTGATATCTGGACAACCCCAGAATACAGAAACATCTAACTACCATAACTACCATAGCTAAGATAACTATCAGATCAGTCTAAATATCTTACTACAAATCAGTATCTAGTCCTAATGTGATCCTGGATAGAAATCAAGGTGTGCCAGTGCTTTCTTCAGCTTCTTCTTTGAACTACCACTGCAATGGACCTGCTGAATAATGTCCTTCACTCTAGTCTGAAGGTCTCTCCTGACTTGTTGGAATACTCTAGCATTTCTCTCTTGCCAAACATGGTATACAGCAGCTGTGAGAGTCATTCTATATATTTCAGCTACTAAGGCCCTTCCCTTTGCGTTGTTACTTGCCCAATCTAGCTCGTCCTGCCATCCCAGGGGTGTTCGATTAACACCTAACCAGTATAGTAATCTGCTCCATATCTCTGCTGCATATGCACATTCAAAAAACAAGTGTTCATGGGTCTCTAAGGCATTGTCGCACAGTGGACATACTTCATCTGCAGTCACCTTCCATAGTCTGAGTTTATCTCGTATGCTCAGTCTGGAGTGAATAGCCAGTAGCAAAATGAATTGCATTCTTGGAGGGCTATAGTTATTACATACTAGCCTTCTCCAGGGAACTTTAACAAAGTCCCCTCTCAGCTTCAGGTATACATCTTTGATAGAGTAGGCTTTCACATGATTCAGCCTATCCCTTGTCAAACCTACTTTGTCTAAGCTCTCCTGTACACTTATGATCTTTTGTCCTTCCTTATATAAATTATATTCTATCCCGAATTGGTTTGGTACTCTTGACAAGTATCCTTGGGTTAGTTTGAAAGCAACTTTAGCCAAAGCCAAAGAGTGGAAAAAGGCTTGAGTGGTGAGATCATTATAGTGTGGTCATAAAAGCCTTGACCTTGAGTGTATACACGAGCGAAAAAATTATTGAGTGCTATCTTTGGAGTGATACACGTGAAGGAGTGAGTTGTGAGGTCCTATTTTCACTAACCAATTCTATTGTTTTAAAGTCTTTTCTTGTAGGTACCATGTCTTTTTGGGAGGGTGACTCTAACAATGAGATGGAAATGATAACATAAAAATTATTGGTTTCTTTGGAGAGGTGTGAAAACTCATTGTAGAAGTTAAGTGAGGACCTAAAAGTATTATGCTACAAAATAGTGAGAAGTAAGGAAGATAAAAGTGACAACTCAAGAGAGAAAAAAGGAGAGTTTGAGTTGAGTGAAGTGAGTGAGTTGTTACAAGAAAGGAGAGAGAAATTTGAAGATGAAATGAGAGAAAAGAAAGAGGAAAAATAAAAGAGTGAGGGTGTTGATTTTCCTTATTCTAACAATTCTAACATTTCTTCTTTCTCTAGTTGTCTTGAGCATTTTGAAGGTACCTTTGGAGATGCTACATTGGGGAATACTTCTTTAGAAGTGGTTCCATGCCTTGAAGAAAAAGATGAGACGAAGGGCAAGTCTCCAAATAAACAAGTGAGCTTACTTTTGAAAAGCCAAGGTAAAGAAGAATCTTTAGATGTGCTACAAGGTAACAAAGCTAATCCTAACTCTTGTATTCCTTTGGGTGAGTTTGATAGAGACTTGAACATGGTTGATAGCTTTACTTTTTGTGGAATTAATGATTCTTTATCTTGTATTGATGATAGCTGTTGTGAGCATGCACTAGTTGGGCACACTTGTAAAAATAAACTTGATGGATTTTGTGTGTGTTAATTGTTCCATACTAGTGATGTGCAAATGGTTGAGCTTGAACAAAGTGATTTTTGGTTTGACACTTCCCCTTTGTTTGAAAAATGTGAAAATGAATTGCTTGATCTTGATGTGATAATATTTGATAGCATTCTTGATAGTGGTGGTAATTTGTGTCAAAGTTTAAAAATATTTGACAATCCATTGTTTGTTGAAGATGAGCAAGAAGAAGTATTGGAAAGTGGTTTTTGTATTGTCAACCCACTATTTGTTGAAAATGATTCTTGTGATTTGCTTAAGTATGATAATTGTGTGGGTGTTAGCAAGCTAACTCCCAAAATATTTATTGAAAGCTTGTCTAATGTTTGGAAGTCCTCCAAAGGTGAAGATTTCTCCTTAAAGAAGGAGGGAGGCACTAGTTATAGTAGTGGTAAAGTGAGAGATACTAGCTTTAGTGTCAGTTTCTTTACTTACTATATTCCTAGTTTGGAGCATGCATTTGAGATAGACTTTACTAGAGCTTCCAATGTTAAGAGTGATAAATTATCAATGGAGGCTTGGCATGAGTCGAATGAGCTTAAAAATGAAGATTGTTTTGTGATTGAACTTGCTCATTGTTGCTTTTCTAGCCGAATTTTTGATGTTGGAATTGGAAAAATATTCTTTATGGATGATTTTGATACTTGACTATATCATAAGAGTGTGCACTTTGAGCATGAGTGTGTGAGTTTTGTTCCATCCTTTTTATTGTGTAGTGCTTGGAAAATTGTTGAGTTGTTACTCATTCGCGTCATGGCATTGCAAGGTACAAATTCGAGGACGAATTCCTTTAAAGAAGGAGGGAATGATGCGATCCGGATTGGCGCTCATGACATTAGCGGATTTAGAGTTGACCTCAAAAGCTTGGAATGCTTCAAGAGGGCTTGGAAGCCAATGATAAAATCAAGAATGGCCAAAAGGAGCAAATTGGAGCGGAAGTAGATTTTTAGTCTTTTTGTCATAACTAGCTCTAGGGCTATTTAAGTAATTGTAAGTTTTAATTAACCCCTAGTATAAATAGTTTATGTTGTCTTCATTTTGAGATTAGACTATGTTGAATTGTGAAAACTCTTTGAGAGAGATTATGGCTAGGCCATTGTTGCTTCCAAACTTCCATGAACTTGCAAGAGGTATTCAATCCTCTTGAGGGTTTGTTTAGACTAGGTGCCTCTTTTATTTGAAATCTAAGGAGAGGTGTTGGTTTGAGTCCAACATTGCTTTCAATTTCTTAAATTTGATGTCTATCTTCTATCCTTTTAAATTTCTTATTTGTTCTTTCCATTCTTAGATTTTAGGATCATATCAAAAATACTCTTCTATCTTACCACACTGAGCTTGCAATGATTCATCAAGGAGGACATTCCGGTCTTGGGAGAAGACACTCCTGATGCTGAACGATTTGTTGTAATTGAAGCATGGAAACACTCTGATTTCCTATGCAGAAACTACACTTTATGTTGTTTGGATGATGGCTTGTTTAATGTTTATAGTGTCATGGAAACTTCAAAAGAGTTATGGAACGCTCTTGAGAAAAAGTACAAGACCGAGGATGGACTTAAGAAGTTCTTTGCTGCGAAATTTTTAGATTTTAAGATGATTGACACCAGGCCGGTCATCACTCAAGTCCAAGAATTACAAGTCATCATGCATGACCTCCTTCCTGAAGGTATGACCTGAGTCAATAATTTTATTAATAAAATTAATCTTGATATTAATTATAAATTTGTTATTGAAGGTATGGTCATAGACGAGGCGTTTCAAGTTGTTGCCTTCGTTGAAAGGTTACCTCCTTTATGGAAGGACTTTAAGAACTACTTGAAACACAAGCGTAAGGAGATGACGCTTGAAGACCTGATTGTTCATCTAAGGATAGAAGAAGAAAACAAGAATGTTGAAAAAAGAAGTCACGTGGTAACTCGAAAATAATGGGAGCTAACATTGTTGAGGAAGCACCGGAAAATAAAAAGAAGAGAAAGAAGGCATCTGGACCAAAGAATTACCCGAATAAAAAGAAGTTCAAAGGTAGTTGCCACAACTATGGAAAGCCTGGACATAAGGCCGTGGATTGTTGTGTGCCAAAGAAAGAGGCACAAAAGAAGAAGAGTCAAACAAACGTGGTTGAAAAGTTTGAAGAAATGAAAGACTTGTGTGCCATGTTGTCTGAATGCAACTTGATAGGAACGAAAGAGTGGTGGATTGATTCTGGAGCCACTCACTATGTTTGTGCTAATAAGGAATTATTTTCTTCTTATGCTCCCCCAGAACCCGAAGAGACTCTTTTCATAGGAAATTTGTCTACGGTCAAAATCGAAGGAGTTCACAAGATTGCATTGAAGATGACTTTGGAAAACGTTGTGACTTTAAATCAAGTTCTCCATGTTCCAGAAATTCGCAAGAATTTAGTTTCTACTGCACTTCTTGTCAAAAATGGATTTAAGTGTGTGTTTGTTGCTAATAGTGTTGTTTTAGGTAAGAATGATTTGTATGTAGGCAAAAGTTACCTGAATGAGGGTCTTTTTAAGCTGAATGTAATAGCTATTCCTATCAATAAAGTTCAAGCTTCTTCTTACCTACTCTAGTCAAATACTTTATGGCATGTACGTTTAGGCCACGTCAACTTCAATGGAAGTACTGCCAAAATTTGATTGTATTAACTCAAAATGTCAAATATGTGTGGAATCAAAGTATGTTAAGAATCCTTATAAGTCCGTTGAAAGGAATTCAAGCCCTTTAGACTTAATTCACATAGATATTTGCAATATGAAGTCAACACCATCTTGTAGTGGGAAAAAGTATTTCATCACTTTTGTTGGTGATGGAACGAGATATTGTTATGTTTACTTACTTAGTAATAAAGATGAAGCAATTGATTTATTCAAGCAATACAAATATGAAGTTGAAACACAACCAAACAGAAATATCAAAATAATAAGAAGTGATAGGGGTGGCGAATATGAATCTCCTTTTGAACAAATATGTTTGAAAAATGGTATTATTCACCAAACAACTGCCCCATACTCTCCACAATCTAACAGAATTGCAGAAAGAAGGAATCAAACGTTAAAGGAGATGATGAATGCCTTGTTAATAAGTTCTGGTATACCACAGAACTTGTGGGTGGAAGCTATACTTACAGCTAACCGAATAATCAACCGTGTACCCCACAGTAAAACACAGTCCATTCCTTATGAAAAGTGGAAAGGAAGAAAACCCAGCTTGAAACACTTTAAAGTGTGGGGGTGTTTAGCTAAAGTACATATTCCTAAGCCTAAAAGGGTGAAGATAGGATAAAAAACGGTTGATTGTGTATTCATTGGATATGCAACTAATAGCAAGTGATATCATTTTCTGGTTCATAAATCAAAAAATCTCGAGATTCACATTAATACGGTAATAGAATCTGATAATGCTGAATTCTTTGAAAATATTTATCCGTATAAAAAGGAAAGTGAATTGTCCTTGGGAAAGTCCAAGCGACCTCGGGAGGAAACAACAGATGTTATGCCTAAAGAGGAAAATCCAAGAAGAAGTAAACGTCAAAGGACATCCACTTCATTTGGTCCAGATTTTCTGACATTCCTGCTTAAGAATGAGCCTCGAACGTTTAAGGAAGCAATATCTTCCTCAGAAGCACAATAGTGAAATAGAATCCATATTGAACAACCACACTTGGGAATTTGTTGATCTTCCTCTAGGTAACAAAACTTTGGGTTCTAAATGGATTTTCAAAAGGAAAATGAAAGATGATGGTACTGTTGACAAGTACAAAGCAAGACTTGTTGTCAAAGGATTTAGACAACGAGAAGGACTTGATTATTTTGATACATACTCTACGGTAACAAGAATTACTTCTATTCGAATGTTGATAGCATTAGTCGCGCTGTATAGTCTTCAAATCCATCAAACGTATGTAAAAACAGCCTTCTTAAATGGTGATCTGGAGGAAGAAATGTACATGAACCAACCTGAAGGGCTTTTGGTTCTGGGAAAAGAAAAGAAGGTGTGCCGACTTGTTAAGTCACTTTATGGGCTGAAACAAGCACCCAAATAATGGCATGCAAAATTTGACCAAACAATGTTGTCAAATGGTTTTAAGATTAATGAATGTGATAAATGTGTTTACATTAAGAACATTCCAAATCATATAGTCATTGTTTGTTTATATGTTGATGATATGCTAATAATGAGCAAAGACATTGTTGACATACAAGCTACTAAGTGTATGCTCGCTAGTAGGTTTGATATGAAAGACTTAGGAGTTTCCGATTTAATTCTAAGAATTAAAATCCAAAGGACTCGTCAGGGTCTAGCCTTGTCTCAAACTCATTACGTGAAAATGGTACTTGAAAAATTCAAACACTTAGAATTTAAAAGTGCAAGAACTCCAATTGACTTAAACCATAATCTTGTAAAGAATAAAGGTGAAAGCACGTCTCAATTCGATTGTGCTCGTGTATTGGGAAGCTTAATGTACATCATGAACTGTACACATCCTGATATAGCTTGTGCGATAAGTAAATTTAGTCGATTCACAAGTAATCCCAACAAGCATCATTGGGTGGCAATGAAACGAAGTTTTGGGATATTTGAAATATATCCAAGACTACGCTTTGCAATACAATAAATATCCTGCGGTTATCGAAGGATATAGTGACGCAAATTGGATAACCGGCTCAACAGAAACGAAATCCATTAGTGGATATGTTTTTACCGTTGGTGGAGGAGCAGTGTCGTCGAAATCATCCAAACAGACGTGCATCGCTCGCTCTACAATGGAATCAGAGTTTATAGCTTTGGATAAAGCCAGTGAAGAAGCTGAATGGCTTCGAAATTTCTTAAAAGACATTCCATTCTGGCCCAAACCTTTGGCTCCTATTTGCATACATTGCGATAGTCAGGCTACAATAGGATGGGCAGAGAGCGTTATGTATAACGGAAAGTCTTGTCACATACGATGAAGACATAAAACTGTTAGAAAACTACTTTCTAGTGGAATTATCACTATTGATTATGTAGGATCAAAGGATAATATGGTGGATCCGCTTACAAAAGGCATAACTAGAGAGGGAGTTAAGAAATCATCCAAAGGAATGGGACTATGGCCGAGGACAAGTCATCATGGCGGTAACTCTACCTAGAATTTTGGAGATTCCGAGATCTAGGTTCAAGGAGCTCAGACAAAGTTATGCTTGACCGGTTCAACATTGTCAAAATAAATCTTGGTCCATTCTCCCGGTGAAAGAAAATGTTCAGTAACAAGGATAGAACGTTATACGTTCTTTAATGATTACCTAAGTTTAATATACCATTTATCAAATAGTGAAGATCTACAGGATTACACGTTTGGGAGTCACCTACTTAAGTATGAAGTGTAAGCCGGTTCAAGGAGAATTCTGTAAGGCCAATTCTCTATGCACTTATGAAACCAGGCGGTGTTCATGGCACTGTTAAGGGTTGGTTATGTTACATATTGTTGTCTAGGTATACATCAAAGCTCGACGGTTCAAAGATATAAAATTTACCGATTGACCGAGTATATCCGACATATGTTCACTACGGAAAGTTCAAAGGGAAACCTACTTATCCAGATACAATCGATCCTTACTTGCGAATCACACAGTTTCTGTGTTTGTTTCTTCTTTATACAGCCATTCCCCATTCATGTAGGGGATTGTCGGGCCTTAAGCCATTGGCCTTTAAAGATAAGAAGTGTGAATTGGGAAATGGTGAGAAAATGAAATGGAGGGAAATGAAAATTTGAATCAAGTGGACTTTGCCACTTGAAACAAGTGAACTTTTTTCCATGTTGGTGAGGCGACTTCGGCTTCGGATTTGGATTTGGATTTGGATTTGTCAAATGATCGATCGATGAGATTAATTTTTTGGACAAAGTTTGTTTAATTAATTTTTAATTATTATTAATTAATCTGATCTGTTTTAAATCCAAATGGTGTATTCTCTATTTTAGAAATCTGTTCAAATTATGAACAGTGTGAACATAAACCTTTTCACATTATGAATATAATAGTGTGAACGAAAATCTGTTCACATTATGAACAGTCACCACACCTGTTCACTTCAGCCAACAATTTCCTACAAATTCAGAGGCTTGGCTTCCGTTTTCAATCACATGAAAAATTAAGACACTCTATATCTTTCTCTCTGCAATTCTACACTTTGCTTTGCTGCTTTCTTTCTGAATCCCGGAAGTGTGATTTGCGCCGTTCTTTGGGTTCGTTGGTATCCTGCAGTTAGTATTTCTACTGTTGCACGAAGGTTTATTCCATTTTATCTTGGGAGGATTTAATCCATTACTTTGACAACTGTGAGGGGGTTAAAATTCCTTAAGGACGCACAAGAAAATTGTGGACTCGGAATCTTTTTCTTCTCTGTCTTCTAACAGTCTTGATCTTTCTTTTAACACAGTTTTGATAACATTCAGCACCATATTCCTGCTCCATCATTCTTAACTACGAAAAGGGCTATTTGGAGACTTAAATTTGCCGGGAGTTAGGATATTTAGGTTATTTTCCACCACAGAATTTCTACATTTTCCCGCACAACTCAAAGAAGTAGAGAAAGTGATCTCTTATAATCAGTTAAATTATAGGAATAACATTTTAAATAGAAGAAAATTTCCTTACTAAGATCAGATCTCTTATAAAAATGGTCAATTGACTTGACATTTTTATTGGATCACAAAACTCATTTACCTCAATTACATTTGTGTGAGGGTTGGCTCTACTGATGAATAAATTTGTAAATTATCCAAGATAATTATGCGTCCTACAAATTTCACTTATCAAATAATAGACAATCATTTCAGCGTACATGGTATCATCAATATGAAGACTTGGAATAAAGAAGTAATAAGAGTTTTTGTGATCTGACAAACAAAAGTGATAAGTTGTGAATTATGGATCTATACTTATTACATAAAGACTCAAGACCTGACATATATGTCTATCCCAAGGCAAGACAGCTTGATGGTGAAGAAAATAATGGGTGCTAGGACAATAGTGCAGCATCTTCAACAACGTATCACAAGACATAAGAGCATCATCAGGTAAATCTGTCACCAAACTCTTGGAGTATACCCAAAGGCTTGAATGGAGAAATCTGTTGCGTAGAAACACAATAAGGCCAAAAGCTGTGTTCACAATGTGGCTTCAATGCCATGACAGACTGTTCACAGTTGATAGGCTAACTAGATGGGGGATGAATGTAGACCCTATATGCAGTCTGTGCAAGGCACGTCCAAAATCAAGGGATCAACTTTTCTGCGAATGTAAGTATGACAAGGACTTGTGGCAAAGGCTACTGGACTGGTTAACAATGCAAGATACAATGCAAGGTACCTAGGAAGAGCAACTAAGGGTCATATTCAGCAGAGCAAAAGGAAGGTCACCTCGAGCTCAAGCTATGAAAATGGTTTACACAGAGTTCACAAACGCCATCTGGAGGGAAAGGAACCAACAAATTTTTGAAGGGCATGCTCGAGAGTCGAGACTATAATGCAATTTCAAGAGAAATGGTGTATGTGTGCAACGTGTGGGCATCAGGAGTACTCCAAAGATATCTGCATCAGCTGGTCTTATAAATAAAATTCATCTGGATAGTACACTGTATACTTATAGTTAGCTAGTCTCAGAATTTTTTTATTTGAGAAGTTTAGTTGAACTCGGCCTTATAATTACTCCGTGATGATTAATAAAAACATTTAATTATTAAAAAAAACTACTAATCCATTACCATACAGATCTAACTCAGTGTGGATTCGTATTTCTAAGTTCATTGTTGGTAATTTGTGGTACAGTATGTCGGTACCTACGGTTTATTCGACTTTGACTTACGTAAGAGATATAGGTCGTAAAGAAAACTAAAGGAAATAGCCAAATGTTAAAAAATTTAAAAAATTTATTTGACAATATTTTATAAATTATTACTTAAGATGATGGTAATAATTACGGATTACCAATAGTCTAAATTCATATATGAGATAGAAAATTCACCAATTTGAATTAAACACACTTTTATAGAAACGTCTCCATTATATAAGTTTTAATACCTTAAAATTACACAAATAGTCAAAGAAAACCAAAAAAAAAAAGGGGGGGGGGGGGGGGGGTCGGTTTTCATTAAGCAATTAAAAAGGGGAGTCCGGTGCACAAAACATCCCGCATTCACACAAGGTTCGGGGAAGGGCCCTACCCCAAGGAGTGTGATGTACCCGGCCTAACTTAATGCAAGCATCAGTGGCTGTTTCCAAGCAACAAATACATATTCCAATCAGACTAGCGACAAAGATTTTAGATATATAAAGTGTTTAACATTCTCGAATTAAATATAAAGTTTTAGGCTTTTCTTAAGATTTTCATCTAAATTAACTTAAATACTATTGATTGTATATGTAACTAAGTATTTAGGTACAGTATTTAACATTTTAATATTCATAAAAAAAAAGATATATCAAATACTGCATTGATTATCAAATATCAAAACTTTTAAAATTCATATCTCGTACTGAATATTAAAGTATCGATACCAACTAATTAAAATTTACGATTGGATACAGTAATTCGATATTTATCAAAATATGCACACCGCTAATTTTATCTGGTTCTGCAAAACTCAAATTTCAATTTTTTCATTACCATGTGTCATAGGCCAAATTCAGCAGATGGCCTGGTTATTGTATGAAGAAGCTGTCTACAACTTACAGACATCCAGTATCACAAATTTACAATTAATTACTACTGTTAAATAATAAAATTACATAAAGTATATGTAATCTGATATTTACTGAATAGTGTAAAATCAAATGTGAAAAAATGAAATTTTGAATTTTAATAAATTGACACTGTGTTACTGGTACATAAAGAAGCATGCGTAAACAATGAACCTGATCATACGATCGAGCTGCTAACCTCGCGGAAATACTCCTATGCCGGATGTCCCTTAAGGATAGTGTTGTCTAAGATTTGTTTCATAAAAGAAATTTGTGCAAGAATAATGAAATTTCAATTTTTGGCCAGCACGTCCAAAATTGTGAACAATCTTATTAACAATTTGGTGGATCCATTGTATTGGATAAAAACCGATGTCACTTAAAAAGTGACACATGTCTGCCACGTGGCACGGGCAGAGGTTTCCTCAGACAGACGTCTAACGGACAGATGACTGGCCAGGCGGTTACCACGAGCAGGCCCAAAGCAGTAACGTAATGCTTCCCAAATCAGTGCGATTAGAATGAGCAGTTACCTAATCGTTCACGATTGCTTAATGAATGGTCATGAAGGCAACGGTTACACATCCAGCGGTTACGTATCCAACGGATACATACCCAGCGGTTACAAGCCCAACGGATGCCTATCAGATCTATAAATAACACTCGTTCCGAATCATTGTAGGAGACATTCTATCATCTGTCTACAATATCAATAAGAATACTCTCTTTTACTCTTGCTCAATACTGTTCATCATTCATGTTCGCTGGATACTTTGTTCTCAAGCCTTCAAGCATAATCAGTAACGAGGAATCCTCACCGGGATCAAGTGATCCGATACGGTTCCTTCTATCTATTTTATTCACGCTTTATTCTTATTTACTTTCGATTATCTCTTATTATTTCCATATCGTCAACTATCATCATTGGAAATCGTGCATATATTTATAATCTAGTAATTAGTGCAATTCCATATTTAATTTGGCTAAACTCTTAATCTAGACTATTGATCGTGACTCCGCAAATACAAATTTAATTGTTAATTGGCCTAAAATCGGATCTAGGTTAAACAATTTGGCGACCACAGTGGGAGCCGGTCAGTAGCCTCTATAGGTTAAAAGTTTATCTTTTTCCTGTATTGTATTCCTTTATGACGATCTTTTGTTTGTAACTAACATGGCAGAAAGCGATTCACAACGAACCATGGTGGGCGGAAGTCAGGTACGTACTCCTCCATCAAGCCCTAATTATTCTCCAGACTACTCATCCGACGGGCAAGAACGCTCTGCCCAAGGACCAAACAGGCAACGGAACAGGCATGGACACTCTCAGTGCGTGACCCTGCCTAGAAGACGATGCCATAGGAGTCTCTCCCCTGATCAGAAGAACCTCCAAGAGACGATCTTTGAATTTATGAAACAGCAAGCGGAGGTCAACAGGGGAATAAACGAGGCGATCAACTCTCTTCGAGGACAGATCCCTCCAATTACGAGAACTGATCCTGCAGCCCAAGGTCGAGATGCTCCTTCTTCACATACTTCAAGGCAGGATGGAGAGCAGAATGCGGCCAACAACGGAGGGTCTGTGGTATCTACTGAGATGAACGTCGTTGTGGAGGCACTCACCAAGCAATTCAAAGAAAGCCAAGAAGCGCTTCAAAAGTCTCTCCACGAGAGAATTGATCAGATACCAGGCGCTCCACCCATGTTGAAGAAAATTGACGTTCAACGGTACTCGCAAAGGCCTTGGAAGAAGGAAGCAGCACCAAAGGCGATACCAAAAACATTCAAGATGCCAAACATTCCGAGATATCATGGGACTGCTGACCCCAATGATCATCTCATGATGTTTAGCAATTTTATAAAGGCAAGTGATCTCACCGAAGAGGAGATCGAGTCGGTCCAATTGAAGAAATTCGTGGAGACCCTAGCACGATGGTATTCCATGTTGCCACCAAACTCCATTGGGTCCTTCGCGGAGATGGCTGAACTATTCGTGAAAGCCTACACAGGTGCCCAGAAGACGGAAATTCGCGTGGAGGATATCTTCGAGATCAAGCAAAAGCCCGGCGAGTCTCTCCGAAGATATGTGGACCGTTTTCAGCTGGAACGCATGTTGTTACCCAAGGTACCGGATAGGTGGGCGGCCATCGCATTCACAAACAGCCTGGATGTCAAAAGCTCATAGGCTACGTGCAGGCTATATGAATCTCTGCGCGAATTCTCAGCAGCCGACTGGTCAAATTTCTACAATCGCTACAATTCCAAGGTACGCATTGATGAAGACAAGCTGATAGGAACCAGCGCCCGAGGAAGGAACCAGTCACGAAGTGGTGGCTCTGGCGGAAAAATGGAGTCGGAAAGGTCAGATGTGCGTTATGAAACGTATCCTGACCAGTCACGCAACAACTCCAAAGGGCGCAGCCGCAACAACAAAGGGCTATCACGGGGAGACGATTCAGAATCAAGCGCTCGTGGAGCCCCAAGTCTACCAAACTTTAGCGTAGAAATGACTAAAGTAATTGCAGCCTTCAAAGATATGGGCGACAAGGTCAAGTGGCCGAAGGACATGAAAACCGACCCAGGCAAGAGAAACCAGGACCTATGGTGCGAATTTCATCGCGACCACGGTCACACCACTGAAGATTGCAAGGCCTTAAGGTACAAGGTTGCACATCTATTGAAACAGGGGTTCTTGAAGGAGCTTCTAACCGAAAAGGGAAAGCAAACTCATGCGAGGGCTCAACAGAACAAATCTGGCCCTCCACAGGCATCTTCCCCGAAGATGACAGTCAACGTTATCTCGGGCGGGATCGAAGTTGACTCCGTTGTTTTCACAGCGAAGGAGTGCGCAAAGGTCTCTATTACAAAGACCAAGCGTCCATGGGCAGAAGAAACAATAACATTTGATGATTCGGACACGGAAGGCTTGCAGTTCCCGCATACTGACGCACTAGTCATAACATTGCGCATGGCCGAGTATGATATCAAAAGAGTGCTCGTTGATGCGGGCAGCTCTGCGAACATCATTCAGTCACGCGTCGTCAAAGAGATGCAGCTAATGGAGAAGATCGTGCCAGTATCACGAGTTCTCTCCGGCTTCAACAACTCAAGCGAGAAGACCCTTGGCGAGATCACTCTCACAACTCTTGTCGAGGGGGTGGCAAAGGAAACGATGTTCCATGTTATCAACGGAGACATGGCCTACAACATTATCCTTGGAAGACCATGGGTCCATGATATGCAGGCTGTTCCCTCCACATATCATCAGATATTGAAATTCCCATCAGAATGGGGAGTACGTGAGGTACGAGGAGAGAAACGCTCTGCTCGAGATTGCTATTCGGTGGCCCTTAAGCTGCCCGAGGAAAGCAAATAGCAATTACAGCAACCGGGATCTGATGCAACAAATGAAGAAGCAAAGTACGAGGTCCCGGAATTCATCACAAAGCTAGAGGCACGGGAGAATTATACACCAACTGTGGAAGCTTTGGAACCAGAAGAACTCTTCATGGACATGCCGGAGCGGAAGGTCTACTTGGGGACGGAATTGAATGAACGCCTACGAGGAGACATCCTTCAGTTTCTCAAGGAGCGGCATACGACGTTCGCTTGGTCTCATGAGGACATGACAGGTATCTCTCCGGAAATTATCTTTCACAAGCTGAATGTCGACCCATACCACCGTCCGGTGAAGCAGAAGAAGCGCCAACAGTGAGCTTTTCGGAATCAAATCACAAATGATGAGGTTGATCGACTGCTGAAGATTGGCTCTGTACGCGAAGTCAGATATCCAGACTGGTTAGCCAACGTAGTCGTTGTGGCCAAGAAAAATGGAAAATGGCGAGTTTGCATTGAGTTCACTGATTTAAACAAGGCCTGTCCGAAGGATTCATATCCTCTTCGCCGGATAGATCAGTTAATTGATGCAACTGCCGGAAACGAGGTGCTCACCTTCCTTGATGCATATTCAGGGTATAATCAAATATTGACGGATCCCGACGACCAGGAGAAAACGTCATTCATAACGTGCAGAGGTACGTATTGCTATAAAGTCATGCCATTTGGATTAAAAAATGCAGGTGCAACGTATCAGCGATTGGTCAATCGTATGTTCGACGATCAAATCAGGAAACCATAGAAGTGTACATCGATGACATGCTGATCAAGTCAAAGCGAGCAGAAGATCATCTGGCACACTTGAAGGAAGCTTCCGAATACTCGACCAATACAACATGAAGCTGAATCCAGAGAAGTGCGCGTTCGGAGTAGGTTAAGAAAATTCCTGGGCTTCATCGTCTCTCAATGTGGAATTGAAGTCAATTCCGCTCAAATCAAGGCGATTGAGTCAATTCCAGACGTACTCCACAACCAAAAGGACGTCGTGAAACTAACCGGAAGGGTGGAAGCCTTGCGCAGGTTTATATCCCGCTCATCAGACCGGTGCAAAAGTTTCTTCGATGTCCTGAAGCAGAACAAGGAATTCGACTGGACTCCCGAATGTCAACAAGCACTGAGGGATCTGAAGAAATATCTGTCCAATCCACCATTACTCTCTACACCTCAGCACGGGGAGCAGTTGCTGATTTATCTGGCAGTTTCAAAATCTTCTGTAAGCGCCGTTTTAGTTCAAGAAGAAAAAAGAAAGCAACTTCCCATTTATTACATTAGTAAAGCTCTAATTGATGTGGAAACACGTTACCAACCCTTAGAAAAACTGGCTTTAGCACTAGTAACTGCTGCCCGTAAATTACGTCCTTATTTTCAAAGTCATTCAATAGCTGTAGTAACAACCTTTTCTTTGCGCAATGTTTTGCACAAACCCGAATTTTTGGGGAGGTTAGTTAAATGGGCTATAGAATTAAGTGAATTCGATATTACCTACCAGCCTAGGGTAGCAATAAAATCACAAGCCCTAGCAGACTTCGTAGCAGATTTTAGCGCTAATATATATCCTGAGGCAGAAAAAGATGCAATCCTCTATGCTGGGCAGGCCCCTGGCGCGTGGACCCTATACACTGATGGCTCCTCGAGCGTGAAAGGGTCTGGTCTCGGACTGGTTCTTATTGCCCCATCCGGAGAGACCGTCAGGCAGGCTATCAAATGCCCGTTTATTACTAACAATGAGACCGAATATGAGGCCGTAATTGTAGGATTAGAGTTAGCTCGAAGCTATGGAGCAACATAATCAAACTCAAGAGTGACTCTCAACTAGTAGTCAACCAAGTGATCGGAGGTTTCATTGCACGAGAATCTAGAATGCAAGTGTACCTTGCCCGTGTGAAAGAACTCCTGGCCCAGTTCGACGAATCGGAAGCGCTCCAAATCCCATGAGAAGAGAACCACGAGGCAGATGCTCTAGCAAATCTGGGGTCAGTAGCAGAAATTGGAGCGGCCAGCTCCTTGGCTTTCGTTCAACTACTCTGCACGACTATAGATCGAGAAAAGTTCGAAGTCAATGCTATAAATGCAACTTGGGACTGGCGGAATGAGATCACGAGCTATATCCTTCATGGAACTCTGCCCGAGAATGCGAAAGCCGCTCGCAAACTCAGAATAAAAGCTGCTCGGTATACATTCATCAACGGCGATCTTTACCGCAAGATGTTCGCAGGGCCCCTTGCCAAGTGCCTGGGACCAAACCAAATCAATTACGTAATGCGGGAGGTTCACGAAGGCTGCTGTGGTAATCACTCTGGGGGCAAAGCGTTAGCGTGCAAGTTGATTCGCGCAGGGAACTATTGGGATAAGATGGAGAAGGACGCAAATGATTTCGTCAAGAAATGTGATAAATGTCAAAGGTTTGCGCATCTTCTCCATCAACCGGCAGAACCGCTCCACTCAATAATCTCCCCGTGGCCATTCTTGAAATGGGGAATGGACATAGTTGGTCCTCTCCCTGTTGTGCCAAGAGGGGTACGTTTCTTGCTAATCATCACTGATTACTTCACCAAATGGGTCGAAGCGGCTGCATATGCAAAGATACGGCAAACCGAGGTAATTGACTTCCTTTGCCGATATGTCGTATGTCGCTTCGGAGCACCTAAGGAGATAGTCATGGATAACGGCCCACAATTCATCGGCCAGAAAGTGACCAGGTTCCTCGACGATTTACACATCAAAAGGATTACCTCATCTTCGTATCATCCGGTTGCCAATGGGCAAGCAGAATCAACTAATAAGATAATCGTTGAATCTCTCAAGAAGCGCCTCGAGCAGGCCAAAGGGTGTTGGGTAGAAGAGCTGCCCGGTGTACTATGGGCTTATCGCACGACAATAAAGATGAGTACGGGAGAGACACCTTACTCATTGGTATACGGCGCAGACGCTCTAATCCCAGTCGAAATTGCAGAACCAAGCCTGCGGTATGCACACGCCACCGAGGAATCCAACTCGTTCAATCTCTCCGAAGAATTGGATTTCCTCGAAGAACGAAGGGAGCTAGCACTTGTTCGAGTAGTCGCCCAGAAGGAACGAGTTGAGCAATATTACAATTGGGGACTACGCGTACGGAGTTTCCAAGTTGGAGATTTTGTGCTAAGAAAAGTATCTCAGAACACACAAGAAGCAAATTCAGGGAAGCTAGGCCCTAATTGGGAAGGCCCCCTACAAAGTAGTCGCATCAGTCGGTAAGGGATCTTATCGTTTAGCACGACCAGATGGCTCAATCGTCCCAAACAATTGGAATGTGATTCACCTCAAAAGGTATCACTTCTGAACGGTAAAACGGTCAGTTATTCTCTTCCTACCTTTTACTTTTATGACATTCCTACTTTCATTATATTTCTTCTAAATGGTACTAACGGCTTAAACAAGGCCAGATCCGTTTAGCTCAACTGGTAGAGCTCGAAGTTCTTCAACTTCGCGGCTGTGGGTTCGAATCCCACAACGGACATACTCCTCGTTTGGTTATATGTGTTCTTTTATCTACGACCAGCCTTAACTCTTTTTATGTTACAACTTCCCGTGTTTCAACATAAAAACAAGGAGGGTGGTAAGAGGCCCCTGTAGGCCAGATAAGACTTTCTTAAAGGCAAAAGACCTTGTGAAAAGGCGAGTTTTCAAAACTTTTTATGTGACAAGCTTCCACGAAAATAAGAGAAGCCATTCACTCGGCCAGCGACTCGGCCAGAATTAAACTACAAATTTCCTGCGACAACTTTCGACTATCAAGGTGATAAGCAAAGTTGTTCGCAAGGCCAACGATTCGGCCAGAACCTATTGACCACGACTCGATCAGAGTAAAGCAGCTGCACAGATCATTCACAACTTGTGACCTCTTCCTTGGGAAAGGCTAAGTTAAAATACACAAACAGACTTTTGAAGACCAGAACTTAGCAAAGTTCAAACTTCAAAAAGCGCTCAAACAAAAGGCACAAAGGCCACAATGCATCCAAACATAATTATGAGGATCAAAGATTCAGGCTATATATAGTCATTGAATTAAAAAGGTCCGAAAATATATACATTATCCTGACAAAACAGAAAATGCCAAAAGAGGCTGACAGACATTTTGTTGAGTAATACAAGGCCAATGAAACAGGCCAAACAAGGATCAGAGTGTCCTGAAGAGATCTCTATCCACAACCAACTATCCACCTCTCGCCAGATATACGAATCTACAACTTAATCAGTTTGGGGGGGCATTAATTTTGGGGGCTACGACCAGAACCCGATGCACTAGCTCCATCGGCTCTGTCATCGTCACCCGACCTCTTATCATCATCTTCAACTTCTTCAGACTCTTCGGGAGAAAGGTTCAGCACTTGCCTCACTTCGCGAACGGCGCACTTTGTTTTCAGCCTCGTTTCCTCGACGTTAATCTGACCAGCGTGGACCTGCTCGAGCAATGTTCGATTGGCCTCGAGTGCAGCAAGCTTTGTCTTGATCTCAAACTGGTCACGCAAGTTGGCCAAGTCCTTGGATAACGCGCCTTGAGCGCTCATCGACTGGGCAACTTGGTCTCTGGCGGCTTGCAGTTCAGCTCGGGCTTTAGCAGACTCCTCCTTAGCCCTCAGCAGGTCCATCTCTAGGGATCCACGCTCATCGAGTGCCTTGTTCAGTGAAGATTTGTATTCTTCAAGCAGAGCCTCCAGGCCCCGAGCAGATTGTGCAAACCCTTCTTTCTCCTCAGAAAGAAGGTCCTTTACCTTGGTGAACTTGCTAATCTGTTAAAATAGTTTGTTGTTGGTCTCAGCCAACCGGTTAGCTTCACCCTCAAGGAAACCACACTTCTCTGCCAGAGCCTCATTCTCCTTTAGGGCCCCTAGCAGCTCTTTCTTCAGTTCGAGTACCTGATCAGGGTTGTTGATCCTAGAGCGGAACATCAACTCGACAGCCATCACACTTGACTGAAAGAACAAAAGAAATGAAGTTAGAAACGTGAACTAAAAACTACCTTCGGCTCAAGAAAGTATTAAGGAAAGCACTTACCCGGGCGGAATCAGCAGCAATGGCAAAAGCCAGATCTTCATCGCTCATTTCCCGCATTGTCCACTCTTCGCGAAGACCAATGAGCGATGAAACTGCTTTGGCCAAACCACCCGGCCTGGTCACAAAGTTAACATCAAGGGCTAGCTTCATGGCGCACTTCCTCTCGCAGTACTTAGGCTCCCTAGCCTGCTCAGAGGGAAAGTTTAGGCCAAATTTATAGCGCACGCCCCGAATGTCGCTCGTTCCAATCTGACCGCCGATGAAGGTCTGCCGAGTAAGCCTTGTGCTTGACATATCAGAGTCATCCGCCACTCCAGGATCTCTTGTGTCGCATTCAAGCAAACAGACAGGCACCGCCCCCTCAGCGGCCACGTTCTCCAAGTCCTCGAAGTAAAAAACATGAGGACTCTGGCCACCCTCTTGGGGGATCTCTTCTTTTTCTTCTTCCTCTTCACCAACCTTTCTTTTCCCCTTATCTGCACGAGAGGGAGCTGCCTTTACCCCGTCATCAACTCGGGGACTCCCTTCCGAAGTACGGGCAGACTCCTCCTCGACCTTCCTCTTGTCACTTCCAAGAAAGGGTTTTCACAAAACCGAAATACCGAACCGAACCGAACTAATTAGGTTTTTCGGTTTTTCGATTCGGTTTTCGGTTTCGAGTTTTTGGAATTTCGGGACCCGAAAAATCCGAAATTATTTATAAATAATTAAACATATATTTTAAATTCCTAAATTACCAAAACCGTATTTTCCCTCACAAGTCACAAAACAGCCGCTCAAAACACAGTCAAAACAGTGAGGTTCTCTTCTCTTCGAACACAAACCAAAATCGAACACAAAATCGAACCAAAATCCAGTCCTGTTATTGTCTTTTGCCTTGCTTTTCCTTTCTCACTGTTAATGTCCGCTAGTGACTCATACAAGTTGGTACTTGATCTCTTTTAAGTTGGGGCTTACCCAAATATACAGAACCTGTTTGGAGAATTAGGGATTAACGATCGATTGCAGTGGAAGGAACATTCAATGATATTTGCAATGCCAAGCAAGCCAGGGGAATTCAGCCGCTTTGATTTTCCCGAAGCTCTTCCTGCTCCAATAAATGGTGAGCTAACCTTGATTATATTCCTCCCTTCTGTATTGATTTTGTCAAACTTCCCTACTAAATTATGAAATCAATTTTTATTAATACCTTTGGTCCTTCAATAACCTTTGAAAGAACATAAAGGTTCATTACTTCATCGTCAGACTTTCTGGGTTTAGCTCAAGTGTTTGAGTCTATATAAACCTAGACCCCACTTGTGGGACTACACTGGGTATGTTAAAAGTTTGAGTCTGTATACAGTTAAAAAAAAAGAGTATTGCAAGCATTAGCCAGTTTTGCCTATATTTTCATTCCTCTATCTATGTGTAATTATTTTGATGTGATTTGCAGGAATTTTGGCCATCCTAAAGAACAATGAAATGCTTACATGGCCAGAGAAAGTCAAATTTGCAATTGGACTCTTGCCAGCAATGCTTGGAGGACAATCTTATGTTGATGCTCAAGATGGGATAAGTGTTAAGGACTGGATGAGAAAGCAAGTGCGTGATCATTTTAACTTACTCTTTTAAGTTTATATTCCTGACTCTGTAGTTCACATAAAAATTGTTCATTTAAGGTGTCAGAATGTCTACCTGCCTTTCTTTTGCTAAAAACATACATCTAGCAGTTTTTTTGGTGCTGAATTGCAGCAGTTTTGGTGCTGAAACGCAGCTGAAACGCTGTTGTTTTGCTGCTGAAATGCAGCTGAAACGCTGCTGTTTTTCTGCTGAAACGCAGCTGAAACGCTGCTGTTTTTCTGCTGAAACGCAGCTGAAACGCTGCTATTTTTTTGGTGCTGAAATGCAGCTGAAACGCAGCTGAAACGCTGCTGTTTTTCTGCTGAAACGCAATTGAAACGCTGCTGAAATATTGCTCCTGTTAAGCTGCTGAAAAGCTGCTCAAATGCTACTGAAAATTTGCTTGTTCGGATTTTTTTTTGCCATAAACTTTGGTTTAAACCGAAACACCGATGTACCGAACCAAAGTACCGAACTAAAAATCGAACCGAACCGAAATATAAAAAATACGGGTTTTTCTATACTTCAAACCGAACCGAAATACCGAATAGAAGTTTCAAAAAACCGAACCGAAAAACCGAACGCCCACCCCTAGTTTTCTCACAAGGTTTTCAGTAGTTTCAGTCTCAATATCTGAAACGTCGATCACTTCCCTGTCAGAACCCTCTCCCCGTGCAGACTCGGGGACTTCTGCAGGAGTCTTGGCACTCTCCTTCTCAGGTTCAGGCACACTGGCATCAGGTGGGGTATCATCTCCAACGGCTGAGGTCTGCCCAACAGCAACGGAAGCCTTATGAGCAGACTTCTTCCGTGCTCCGCCCTCGCCCTGGCCCTTCTTCTTCCTCTTCAAGGAGCTAATGCCACTAGACAGAAGCTCCTCGCGGCCTTCCCTCCTGTGCAGTGCCTCCGCTGAAGCTCTTATAGCTGCGACCTCAGCCTCAGGGTCATCAGCGGGTCCTGACGGTGCAGCTTGAGAGGAAGGGGCAGGAAAGAAGTCTCCTTGTGTGCCTAGACCTGCAAAAGGCAGAACGGTCAGGTACAGCAAAACCACGAAGAGAAGAAATAGCCGCAACAACGAGAAATCTCACTGTGAGTCTTTGCGGTCAGACTCTTTTTCGTGGCAAAGTATGCCCATTCCCTCTGCTAAGCAGGGAACTTCTTCAAAATAGCCTCAACCCACGCTGTCAGCTCATTAACTGATATGAGCTCATCGTAGGGTAGCTTGGCAGCTGCAAGGACGGATCAAAGAAATGAATAAACAAAAAAAGGAAGCAAAGAAATATCAAAGCAGAACTCGGGGACTTACGCCTCTTATTCCAGGTCTCGGAGAGAGGAGCCTTGGATTTAATGGACAATGCCTGGGTGCGCATGAAAATGTACCGGTGCAGCCAACCCCGGTCATTTGTGTCCTCAGAACTGCGTATCAGGTCCTTGGTCCCCCGCATCCTGGCGTTGACAAAACCGTCCTTAAAGATCTGTATGTTGTACAAAGAAATAAAATGCTCATATTCAAAAATTTGACCGGTTTCTTCCGCAAACCAGTCCATAAGCATTACCATCCTATACATACTGGGGCTCAATTGCCCCGGGCAGAGAAAATACTCCCTACAGAGCCTCTCGAGCACAGGATATAGGGGTAACGTTCAACCAACTGTAAATGGGTAGGTGGACATGGCCGTCCACCCAGCCCTATGAGAAATAATATTTTCATTTTCAGATACCGGCAAAAGGGGAACACTCGCATCCCAATCGCAGTCCGCTCTAACCGTGGAATCATCTCCGATGTGATCCCTGAATTGAATCTGTACGGTGGCCATGCGCGCACATCTCCATAATTGTTGAAAGCCTTGACATTGCAGTCTTTTTCCAACTCACTCCACTTCTTGGGGATAATCTCCGCAGCAGTGGCCTGAGCGGCCCTAGGTCTGGGAGTAGCCGTGGAAGAACTACCACGGCAGCGTCCATGTTTAAGTTTTTCTTAGCCTTTGGAGACATGGTTCAAAGAAGAATTGAGAAAAATGGAAGGAAGATTGAAGGATATTCAAGGGTTTTCAAGATTTTGAAATTGTAGAGTGAAAGCAAGTAAAAGGGTTAAAATTCAGTGAACCCCTATTTATAGGAGTAAAAATCCGGCCCATCAGATTCCCATAAGACACGAGGAGGTTATCGAAGAGGCCACGATCAGATCAAACCGTCAAAAGAGGAAGTAGGCTTCACCGAGTTTCGAAGCAACATCATTGCCCTGGAGTGCAGCGGTCACCTCGCAACTGACAACGGACGTGTGCACGTGACTGAAGCGGTTAAAATCACTACTTTTACCCTTGGGACGCGCAGTAATCACTTCGAAGCTGACGGCGGACGTGCAGACGTGCCAGTTGCAATTACTTTTTTACATCGTGCATTTAATGCGCACGTCATGGAAACTTGTCATGTAGCTGATGAAGTGCACACATCATCCAGGTTCATCATGTTGCAGATAAAGATTGGATTTTGCAAAATAAAACTTCCCGCCAAAATTCACATCCACTCCTCGAGCAGAAACTCTGCTCGAGAAGTGCGGGGACTATATGTATTGGATAAAAATCGACGTCACTTAAAAACTGACACGTGTCTGCCATGTGGCACGGGCAAAGGTTTTCCCGGACAGACGTCTAACGGACAGATGACTGCCCAGGCGGTTACTACGAGCAAGTCCAGAGCAGTAACGTAACGCTTCCCAAATCAGCGCGATTTGAATGATCAGTTACCTAATCGTACGTGATTGCTTAATAAATGGTCATGAAGGCAAAAGTTACAAATCCAGCGGTTACGTATCCAACGGATACATACCCAGTGGTTACAAGCCCAACGGATGTCTATCAGATCTATAAATAGCACTCGTTCCGAATCATTGTAGGAGACATTCTATCATCTGTCTACAATATCAATAAGAATACTCTCTTTTACTCTTGCTCAATACTGTTCATCATTTATATTCGCTGGATACTTTGTTCTCAAGCCTCCAAGCGTAATCAGTAATGAGGAATCCACACCGGGATCAAGTGATCCGATACGGTTCCTTCTATCTATTTTATTCATGCTTTATTCTTATTTAATTTCGATTATCTCTTATTATTTCCATATCGTCAACTATCATCATTGGAAATCTTGCATATATTTATAATCTAGTAATTAGTGCAATTCCATATTTAATTTGGCTAAACTCTTAATCTAGACTATTGATCGTGGCTCCGCAAATACAAATTTAATTGTTAATTGGCCTAAAATCGGATCTAGGTTAAACATCCATCAAAATTCATTTGTTTACAAGTTTTTACATATCGTCAAAAATTCCGGGCATATTAAAAAGTTACAAGAAAATCTTGACAGATCTTTAAAAGTTGCAACAAATGTCCTTCCGCCTGAGCTGTCAAAACTTATCTATTATTTGTCGTGCCCGTCAGAACATGAACAATGTGGCTATTTTTGCAGAAATTCTTAAATAGAGACAGAACAAACAACACTCTAAACAGCGGCTATTGTGCAAATCACACATATTTTTGAGGGTCCAAAAGTTTGCATATTTTTCTGTGAAATAGACACATTTTACGTTGTTGTAATAGTTTTGGCATCCATAAGCAAAGTTTTGGGTGATTTACGCTGTTGTAATAAGATTTTTTTACGACATAAAATCTATGATGCTGGCTAGAAATGTCCTATTTCTGTAAATCACCCAAAAGTTTTGAAATTTTTACGCTAGTTGATGTACTAAGAATCTAAGAGCCCATCTGGGTGAGCTTCTTATAAATAGCTTATAAGTCATAAGTTGCTTATAAGTCACTTTTGGGAAATTTGGTTTTCTAACTTCTCACTTTTGGCTTATTTAAGCACATAATTTTGAGTCACCAAACACTCATGTACTTATAAGCAACTATTAAGCTTACCCAACTGGACTCTAAATTACAAAATATACTGATATTATAGAGAAATTACAAAACATAACGACATATGTATTTTTATTACAAAACATATCATTTTCTCATTTTTCCTTCTCTCTAAGAACAAGTCCTAATTTTTTTCTCACTTTCTCTGCCCTACCTCCACCTACCTCCCTGCTGCCGATCTGCTCCTCCGCCGCCATTTTGCTGGTCCATTTTGCTGATGTTGCTTTATTGATCTTGTGCAACAACTTCTCTGATCCGTTGCAGCTGCTCCGATCTACTCCGTTGGTGGTCAGATTTTGCTGTTGCTGCGTGGATACTCCGGTCTCTGGTGGCGGCTGCCAGAGCTCCGATCTGCTTTTTCTCCTTCTACTTTTTTTTTTAGGTTCGTCTATATTATGTAGGCAAAAATACGCCACCTATTGTTGTGGGGATACGAGTCCAGCTGGCGAGGATAGACTTATTCTACAAGTCACTGGGCATACTGGATACACAACTGTTCTACGAGTTACAGCCGTTCAGGCGGTACGAGCGTAGGACGCAAGGCATACATCTTGTCGTCTTTGGGTTACAGTCTCCTAGTTAGGATTTCATATATATTACCGCCTTGAGTTTATAGGCCCATGAGCCTTATATGTCTTTGTATTTTACCATAATTACACTAAGTATCCACTACTATAAATACTTCTCCTTACATTGTATTGTACATTAACCGATTCACACTGAATCCGATAATTCTCAAGGAATAAAAGCTCTTTGCTTTCTTGTCTATTATTGTTCTCTTTATTTACTTACTTTTCGTCGTATTTTACTGTATTTCTTCTGACCCATTCATAATTTAAGTGTTTAACCTAGAAATACAAATTTAGGAATAAAAAGTTTGGCGCCCACCGTTGGGCCCAGGCAATTGTAGGTATTCTGCGAAAAAAAGACGGACTCATGTTAGACGACAAAACCCGAAAGAATACTACAAACGCCATAGACGAGTCTGTGTAGGAACCTTGCGATCCTAGCGTGCAACAAAATGATCCTGACAAGGAGCCAGTCCATGTGCCCAACGACGGTGAAGGTGATCAGTCGCACAAAGATATTTCTGATCTCAGAGATTTTCTTATTAATCTCCTCACAACCCTGTTAGCGCGGGTAGAGCAGCACTCAGTCAACATGGTCGATGGTATATCTCAGAAATTAAGAACCATGTTCGTTGGATCGTCTGAGAGGCCAGCATCCCCTCGAGGACCAGCACCCATTAATGATACTCCAGTGTCCGCTCTTAACCGCAGACTCAACATTGATACCGCTTCTGGAGCTTCAACAACAGTCAACAATCAAGATCTTAAAGGAACACCTGTCATTCAGGACATCCTGAAGGAGATGAAGGTCATCCACCATCGGATCGGTAACATACCGGGTGCACCACCTCAAGTTACCACCATAGATGAGCAAAAATTTTATAAGCATGCATACAAAGCAAGTGCTACACCAATCCGCGTACCAAAGCACTTCCACCTGCCGGATAACTTGAAGTATGACGGAACAACGGATCCGGATGAGCATATTGTTGCGTATTACACAGCCGTCAAGAGCAATGAGGAAGAAATCCAGTCTTCTCAGGTGAAAAGGTTTGGCTCAACCCTGACCAAAGGCGCCCTCGCTTGATACACTCAACTATCGATGGGCTCCATAGAGTCATTCACCCAGATGCATGATCTGTTCAAGAAAGCACACTCTGGCGCCGTAAATGGGAGAAGCGCATGGAGGATATCTTTGAGATTCGGCAGCCCGATGACGAGCTATTAAAAGACTATCTTGAGAGGTTTCAGAAGGAACGCATGTAGCTTCTTCCCGTTCCTGATAATATTGTTGTGGTAGCTTTTGGTTAAAGCCTGAATTCCAAAGGGTCGCTAGCTACCAGGGAATTCCAGTGGAGTCTAACTCAGCATCCTGTGTCGACATGGAGTGTCTTACATCAGAGATACATTGAATAGCTCCGCCTGGAGCCGGAACACTCACAGAACCCTGAAGTTGAACAGAGAAAATGAGCAGGAAGTCCATCCCTTAAGGGAGAAGGGGATGGAAGAAGAGTAAAAAGGAAGATGTAGAACCAAGCAGGAGAGGCAAAGCAAGGAAACGCCCTGGGGCACAGATTCCAAGAGAAACGAACCGAGCCCCGCAGCTTCCGAGATTTTTGTTTGCGAGTCAACGCCATGGAACTGGTTGCCAATCACTTCGGCAAACTAGGACTAAAAGTACGGTGGCCGCCTACCATAAAAGGAGCAACGGGGAGGAATACAACGGCCTATTGTGATTTCTATCGTAGCAACGGCCACGCTACAGTCGACTGCAAGGCCCTGATGTTGGAAATCGAGCATCTATTAAAGGAGGGTCACCTCAAATATTTGATTGAAGAAGCTACCACAGCAATATTGTCGGGAACTGGAGGAAGCTCCATCCGTTCCCTCTGAAACCTGTTGAGATAATCTTTGAGCAGCTCGTTGTCTCACTGCTAGATCTCAAAGATATCTTCCATGCGCTTCTCCCTCTTGCGGGCACCGGAATGCGCTTTCTTGAATAAATCCTACATCTAAGTGAATGATCCGATTGAACCTATTGGTAGGTGAGTGTACCAAGCAAGGGCCCCCTTGGTAAGAGTTGAGCCAAACCTTTTTACTAGAGCAGACTGGATTTTTTCTTCAGTAATCTCGTTACTCTTCACAGCCGTATAATATGCAGCGCTGTGCTCATCCGGATCAGTCATTCCATCTTACTTCAAGTTATCCGGCAAGCAGAAGTGTTTTGGTATGCGGACCAGTGCAGCACTTGCCTTGTAAGCATACTTGTAAAACTTCTTCTCATCTATGGTGGTAACTTGAGGTGTAGCACCCGGCACGTTACCAATCCGATCATGGATGGTCTTGATCTCCTTTATAAGATCCTGAATGACAGGGGCTCATTTAAGATCCTGATTGTTGATTGTTGATGAGCCTCCTGGAGTAGCATCCATGTTAAGCCTTCGGCTAGGCACATATGCTGGCGAATCGTTCACAGGCATTGGTCCTCGTGGAGACTCTGGCCTCTAAAACGATCCCGTAAACATCGTGCCTAGTTTGCGAGATACCCCCTCGATCACATTGTTGAAGTTTTGTTCTGCCTGTTCCATCATAGTTTTGAGGAGATCAATGATGAAAGTTCTGAACTCAGGGTTACCTTCCAATGAGTGGTTCGTCCCTTCGTTACTGGCGACAAGGGTCGGTTCTTGATAAGGATCTTTTGGCTGCTCGGCTGAATCCTTTTGTTGAACGCTGGAATCGTCAAGATCCATTGCTGATTCGTCCACTCCATCTACGATGTTCTTTGGAACACTGTTGTTGTTGTCAGACATGATCGCACCTTTTCCTTTGTAGGATACCTACAATTGCCTGGGCCCAATGATGGACGCCAAACTGTTTATGCCTAAATTTGTACGTCTAGGTTAAACAATTAATTATGAATGAGGTCACAAGCAATACGGTAAATTACGATGGAAAAGTAAGTAAATATGATGAAAATAAAGGCAAGTAAATAAATAAGAAATAATGGAGAAAATCAATATAAATCTTATTCCTTGAGGGTAGCCGAAGTTGATGGCGAATCTAGCATTAGTACAATACAATGTAAGGATGGGTATTTATAGTAGTGATACCCAGTCCTAAATAAGGTAAAATTACTAATATGGCCATGGGCTTCCAACTTAAGGCGGTGGTATACTAAACCCTAACTAGGAGACTGTAAATCCTAGGCGACAGGATATGTGCCCTGCGTCCTGTGGCCAAACCGCCTAAACGATCATTGGCTCTAGGAGCAGACGTATATCTTCAGTGCCCGGTGACTTGTAGGATAAGTCTAGTCTCGCTAGTTGGACTCGTATCCCCGTAACAACAGGTGGCGTAATTTTGCCCACACAAGTTTGTCTTTAAGGAGGAAAGCTCATATGAAGAGGAGCTCCCCGGGGATTCGCACACTAACTCAGATGATCAACAGATAGTAGTCGAACTAGCCCCCGCGAACCTGATGAACCTTGAAGTTCCAAACACAGGTTCCTCCTCGAAATAGCATCACGCATAAATCAGCTACTTGGATAAGGGAATACTCCCAAAGACAAGTTAGAAAGCAGACAACTACAGAGGCATGCAGTTCACTACTACTTAATTAATGGGGATTTATACCACCGGGTTGTCAGCGGTCCACAGGTTACATCTCGAGGTTCCGCACATACCGATGAAGGAATTCTGACGGACACCCCCGACCAGTTTTGGAAGTATAATCCTTCTCAAAATTTACTTTAAATCAAATTTTTAGTTTCTTTTTACAGTATTTACATACTTATCTGTCATGTTACGTGTTTTCACCCACAACAACTCAGGCTCCGCGCCCCCATTCATCAATAAAACTACTATTTTACTTAGTCAGTTTTACAATTACAATTCAGATCCATCTACGATCCAACTATTCGTAGCCCCGGCCAGATCTAAGTTGAAGTAATACACCCACTTTTTGCTACAAAAAGTAGGGTAAACTACTCGTTTAGAGCTACACCACATCTAGCTCAGCCACCGGGTATTATTCGTAAGTTGAACTCGTCAATTCAATAATATTTGCACCTACATGCTGGTAGGGACGCCCGCCCGCATAGTTCCAGAAAGTCTTAAAATACTCGAGTAAACAAGCAACGACGTTGTGAATCGGAACGCAAAAGTGTCTGATCCCGCACGGGCTAAAGTCATCCCAAAAAACATCCATCTATTGGAAGCGCAATATAATCCGCCTCTGGTTTATATTATATCGGGTGCAGGAGTATTCCGCCCCAGGAGCAGGAGTATACCGCTCCAGTTGGTTAGCAGATTGGATTCCCCTCGAATGCAGGAGTATTCCGCTTCGGGATGGGATTACGGGCACATGTGACCCTTTGCATCATGTTTCATTTCATTTCATTTCATCTCACGTCATTTCAGTTCATCTCATTCCATTTCATTTCATACTATCGTGTAGATTTTCTGCACATGACTACTGTTCTGCTTATATGTGCATTGCTTATTTGTTGATTGTTGTCTGGTTCCGTTTCCCTGACTAGCGTATCTATTTTTTGAGGTTGCTAGTTTGTTCGCACTTATTGATTCCTTATGACTCACCCCTATTTGTTCTTGTGTTTTCTTTTCGTTCGGCAGATTCTGCTCCAGGACCCAGCCAGTCGCGTCGTGATTGAGGAGTAGTACGTTTTCAGCTGTCTACGGTGAGCCATCTTGTCCATTGCGGCCACCAACTTCAGATATTACAGTTTTTCTTACTTTTGCTCCCTTCGGGAGGTGTGTATATCTTTTGGCCTTCTTAGATGTCTGATCTGGAAACCTTTAAAACTGTGTATTCTGGGTAGTTAGTTGTATTATTCAGACAGCTTGTATGTTTGTCTATCTTTGAGAGTTATCTTATGTTGTTAAAGTTTGGTTCATTTTCATTTCAAGGTAATTCTTCATAATTTATATCGATTCAGTCAATAGGGTTCGCCCGACAGGTTTAAGGGAGGTGGTCGGGTGCTCGCACGGCCTAACCGAGAATTCGGGCAGTGTCATCATCGCTGCTGTCAAACTCACAAACATCATTAAAATCATTTGAAAAATTATTGGGGGCAGGAGTATGACACTTAGGACAATCATTCCACCGACCAGCGCACAATTTGCAAAAGTTCCAATCAAAGGTCGTAGAAAATTCACATAACCAGTCCCGTAATGTTGAAAGAGTTGGACAATTTTTCCACAAGTGGGTTCCTCTACAAAGTAGACAGAGATCATCAAAATTTGAGCAACCATCATTTGACCAATTTTTATTAATAGATGTCATGATAACAAGTAACAATAAACTAAACTAAACTAAAATTAAAAACTTGAATAGATAAATAGTAAAAGTCTAATCTAGAATAATAGCTAATTTTTTAAGTCCCCCGCAACGACACCAAAAATTTGTTGCTCCCAAATGCACATGCAAGTATACGTGGTCAACAAGTAATAAAGTGATAAGATCGAGTATCGTCCCACAGAGACTTGTGATTAACTATTAACTAAATTAAACAATTCTTAATTATCTATACAGGAGAAGATTGCGATAGTTTATGAGAATTAATCTAAACTAAAATTAACTCATAAAAGTAAAAGATAAACTAGTAAACTAGTACAAGCTAGGAATCGAATTTAATAAGATATAATGTTCCAGGGTTATGGAAAAATCTACCAGTCCTGTTGAATTCTTCCGTTAATCGAACTAACTAGTTTATCTGGGTTACTAATCGATAGGGATAATATTGCTCACAAGACTCTTCCAATATCTAGCCTATTCAAGTTAATCCAACGCCTATATTCCTATGGAATCAGAAGTTAACAAGAACGCATTAATAATTCCTGTATAATGACTAAGCAAGGCAAATAGGTATATTCCTATCCTTATCCGCTAATCTATTCCCCGATGCCCAGGTTCAAGAACAAGCCCTATTAAATTCTATTGCAATCAAGAATTCCCTTTCCCAAGTTCAATTCAAGATTCATAAATAGTATTCAATTGGTGATCAAACAATCAAATAATTAAGCTCAGGATTTAATAAATAACCCAATATAATAAACAAATAAAATCAAATTAACATCCTAATATCAATATTCATAGAGATTCCACGATCCTAAAACTAACAAACTATAAAAGAAAAGGAAAAAAGAAAGGAAAGAAAGAACTCAATGATATTGCTTCCATGTTGCTGCTCCTGACATATCTGCCTGTTGTGTCCCAAAGTCAATTTCTAATGTAAAAGAGCTCCATTTTTGTTTCTACGCCACACATGGTAACTATCCAATTGTGATTTTTTTTCCATCTTTTAGGCATGCTGCCACCGGAAGCTCTTGTAAGTTGAACTCTATTGATCATTACATTCTCTTTTAACTCATAATGCACCTAAAAAATCCAAAACACAATTAATTAGTGCAATCTCACCATTTGAACAATATTGGACAAAATAAACCATATAAAATACTTAAAAACCGATTAAATTAGGAGTAAATCAACATCAAAATATATATAAATATGGGCAACATTATAAAGCTATAGATTAAGTAAATACTTTTGATCTTTCTTTTTTAATATCCTGTCACATAAACTGAAACAGATAAAATACTATAGTATGTTTCATTTTCTGTGACACTACTCTACTGAATATATCATTTATGGTTGAAATTGGTAGTTAAATATGTAGTGACATTTTTATGTGAAGTTTAAATAAATTATTTTTAGATATATAGAAACTTTTATTGTTATTATTCAGTTGGAGAGAAGTAAATTAAAAAAGAGTGCCATGTAAAATAAAAACCATCGAATTCGTGCACAAGTTTGACACTAGATTTTTTCTATTTACCGTTAGCTATATTGCACGTATTTTCAGAATTTAAATAGATGAACTATCCTTGAGTCAAAGGCCTATCGAAAGATCACTAAAAATAATGATAAGATCTGTGTATATTTTAACTTTTCGAAATCGCACTCACGAAATTATATCGAATACATTATTGTTGTAGTAAATAGATGACTTATTATACCATGGTGTGGTTCTTGCCATCATCCAGTTTGCTTAGCAATTAAGTTGAAGGTCGGTGTTAGACGATACACAATAAATTATCTTTATGGCTGAAAACTGAAGTTTAGTCATGAATTAGGACCACAGAAACCTACAACGTCGTTGATTATATCAAGAAAATGTTTGAGAATTTAATATTCAGCTTCAAAGTACATTAAAAAATAGAGTACATTACCAGTACGATCTAGAATGATGAGAGAAAAAAATCATAGACATGCTCATGACGTCTGAGAAAGATTAGGACCACCCGGAATACGGAGGCCACGTAAAATTTTTGTTTTTAAGCACAAAATCACAAAAATTTAAGAATAGAAGTATACAACAATAATGTAGGACAAAAAGTTTTTTTGGCTTTTTACATAAATATACCAGCCTAACTGCAAATATTACAAAAAATTTCGATATTATACACTTTACAAAAAATACCAACATTCTTTTTACATACTATATACAAACACCAACAAAACTAACAAATTATGATTTGTTCCTCATTCCTGCTGCCCCCTCCCACTACTGCCACCCCAAACGGCGCTACCACCCAGTCACCGTCGGCCGCCGCCAGCCACCCGCCGGATTTTTTTTTTTTTTTTTTTTTTGGATCTAAAACATGAAAAACACAAAAATACACCTATACACATTGATTTTTTTTTTCTGAAATTACAGTTGCAAAATATATATAAACAAAAAATACATGTACATATAAAAAAATATTATACATACACTAGACATACATACATACAAGGATCTACAGATGTATGAATTGAACATACAAATTAATATGTGCCAAGCTTGGACTTACATACACACACATAAAACATACAAAAATATACAATATATACTCAGAAATACACGTTCATGCAAGAGATAATGGTCAAAAACCCCATAAACTATCACTTTTTTGTTAGTTTCATACTTAAACTATGAGTTGGTTACTTACCCCCCGAACTATCAATTTTCATATTCAAAACCCCCCTGCAGTGCCAAGTGGCATGGAGAGTGACTTCACTCTCTTTGTTGCGTGTGAGAAAATAAGGTAGACCAATAAAAAGCTTCCATGTGGCATTTCTCTTCAATTTTTAAAATTTAAATATTTTTTACTTATTTGTTATTATTTTTGTCTTTTTCCTTTCTTCTTTTCTAATTAATTATTTTCTTCTTCATAACTCTACTTTTTTTTGCCAATAACATTAAACTAGTTAAGACCCATTAACCTTAGAATAATAAGAGTACTAAAAAGGATTTAATCAAATGTAATAAATTTAGTTGCAATTTATAGTTAAATTTTGTTAATAATGGTCATTTTAATTAAAAAGACATAACCCTTAACAGTCACTCTATTATTTTAATATCTTAACATGCAACGTTCTCAATTGAGTTTATTATGATTGACTAAATTCAGTTCTATATAATAATTAAGTTTACTATTGTTTAATATTTATTATTTTAGAAATATGAGTTTTCAACTAAAATAATGATTTTTGATTTTGTCGAAAAATTAAAAGAAAAAATTAATAAATTTTAAAAAAACACCAAATAAGAAACAAGAACAACTATTTTAAAACAATTAATTGTATGGATCCTCTACAAAGAGAGTGAAGTCACTCTCCATGCCACTTGGCACTGCAGGGGGTTTTGAATATGAAACCTCTAATGAGAATGCTTACACCAATTTTCAATGACATTTACTACGAAACCAAAATCATATACAATGATAAGAGATTTTAGGCTTTAAAGACCAAGATCAAACCTGAATCGTCGAAGAGGTAAGGATACCTCTCAAGCATACTGGACTCAAGCTCCCAAGTGTCCTCCTCATGAGGACGATTATTCCATCGCACTCGAACCATCGGAATCTGCTTCGAACGGAGCTTCCGGACATCACGCGCAACTATAGCAACTGGGAACTCCTCGTAGGCCAGATTCACATCTAGCTGAGCAGGGTCTAATTCGATCACTTCGGAAGGATCTCGGATACACTTCCGAAGCATCGATACATGGAAAACTGGGTGAACTGGCATAGAAGCTGGCAAGTCGAGCCGATAAGCTACCTTACCAATACGCTTCTCGATCCAGAAAGGGCCAATGAACCTGGGACTAAGCTTTCCTTTCCTACCAAATCTCTTTACACCTCGCATCGGTGACACTTTCAAAAATACCATGTCCCCGACCTTGAACTCTAATCTCGGCTCCTCCGGTTCGAATATGAAATCTGCCTACTCTGGGCGGTCCGTTTGTTCAAAAGTCTGACGAAACATATCTGAACTCATCACCTCGACATCTCGAGACTCAAACCAGCCAATAGGAGAACGACATCGACGACCATATAAGGCCTCAAATGGAGCCATCTGAATAGAAGACTGGTAGCTATTATTATAAGAGAACACTGCTAACGCCAAATGATCATCACAGTAACCCCCGAAGTCCAGTGCACAAGCTCTCAACATGTCCTCAAGAATTTGAATAACCCGCTCGGACTGACCGTCAGTCTGAGGATGGAATGTTGTGCTAAGCTGCACCTGGGTCCCCAACTCTCTCTGAGAAGACTGCCAGAACTGAGAGGTAAACTGGGAACCACAATCAGAGATAATAGATACAGGAGTACCATGCAATCTAACCACCTGCTGAATGAAAATCTGAGCCAGTCTCTGAGCTGAATCAGTAGTCTTTATAGGGATAAAATGAGATGATTTAGTCAGTCTGTCGACAATGACCTAGACTGAATCGTGGCGCCGCAGGGTCCTTTGCAGACCAACTATAAAATCCATTGTGATGTGCTCCCACTTCCACTCGGGAATGGGCAATGCCTGGGCTAACCCTGCTGGTCTCCGGTGCTCGAACTTAACCTGCTGACAGTTCAAGCAACGAGATACATAATCAAATACATCTCTCTTCATCCCCTTCCACCAGTATAACTCTCGGAGGTCCTGATACATTTTTAATACCAGGATGAATGGAATAACGCGAGCTATGAGCTTCACCGAGCACTGACTGCCTCAAATCCCCAACATCAAGAACACAAAGTCGACCATTAAACCGAAGAATTCCATCTGAATCAAGCTCGAAGGAGGGAACTCCTCCACTTAGGACACGACCACGCAACTCCTGCAGATGAGGATCCTCGAACTGTCTTCCCTTAATCTGATTGACTAAGGAAGACTGAGCTGCAATACATGCTAAGACTCTACTGGAGTCTGGAAGAAGAAATCTCACGCCAAAGTCGCCAAGGGACTGCGATTCTCGGGCCTATGGTCTCATGTCAGCATAAAGAAAAGCCATGCTGCCCATGGACTTCCTGCTCAAAGCATCTGCTACCACGTTCGCCTTCCCAGGATGATAGCGGATAGTGAGATCATAATCTTTAATCAATTCAAGCCACCTCCGCTGTCGGCCGTTAAGATCTTTCTGAGAGAGAAGATACTGCAGACTCTTATGATCCGTATACACCTCACAAGGCTCGCCATAAAGATAATGCCTCCATATCTTCAAAGCAAAGACCACAGCTGCCAATTCTAAATCGTGAGTCGGATAATTCTTCTCATTCGGCTTCAACTGTCTGGAAGCATAAGCAATTACCTTCCCGTGCTGCATAAGAACACAACCAAGGCCCACATGAGATGCATCACAATAAACTACGAATCCACCGGTGACCGAAGGAAGGGATAACACTGGAGCTGAAGTCAATAAGGCCTTAAGCTTTTGGAAGCTTGCCTCACACTCATCGGACCATCGAAACTGAACCGCCTTCTGCGTCAGGCGAGTCAGGGGAGCTGCAATAGTAGAGAACTTTTCCACAAACCTCCGATAATAACCTGCCAATCCAAGGAAGCTGCGAATCTCCGTCGGAGTGGTAGGACGAGGCCATTTCTGCACTGCTTCAATCTTCTTCGGATCAACCTTGATACCCTCACTAGATACCACGTGACCTAAAAATGCCACAGAATCAAGCCAAAACTCATATTTCGAGAACTTGGCATACAGCTTACGATCATGGAGGGTCAGAAGAACCACCCTTAGATGATAATCATGCTCCTCGCGGCTACGAGAATAAATAAGAATATCATCAATGAAGACAATGACAAAGGAATTAAGGAATGGCTTAAACACCCGGTTCATGAGATCCATAAAGGCTGCAGGGGCATTAGTCAGCTCAAAAGACATAACTAGGAACTCATAATGGCCGTAACGAGTCCTAAAAGCAGTCTTCGGGATATCTGACTCCCGAATCTTCAGCTGATGATAACCAAATCGCAGATCAATCTTAGAAAAGAATTTGGCACCCTGCAACTGATCAAATAAATCATCAATACGAGGCAAGGGATACTTATTTTTGATGGTGACCTTATTTAGCTGACGATAATCAATACACATCCGCATAGTCCCATCTTTCTTTTTCACGAATAGAACAGGAGCACCCCACGGAGAAATACTCGGCCTAATGAACCCCTTATCAAGCAAATCCTGCAACTGTTCCTTCAGCTCCTTCAACTCTGATGGGGCCATGCAATATAGAGGGATAGAAATAGGCTGAGTCCCTGGCACAATATCAATGCCAAACTCGATTTCTCGATCAGGAGGAAGTCCTGGCAAATCATCTGGAAACACGTCAGGGAACTCTCTAACGACAGGAATAGAATCAAGAGATGGAATCTCCACAGTGGTATCTCGAACCATGGCAAGATACGCTGAACACCCTTTATCCATCATCCGCTTTGCCTTCAGAAAAGAAATAACATGCCCCATGGGTGGCAAATAAGAGCCCTGCCACACCACCGGTGCTGAACAAGGAAGAGACAACTGAAGAGACTTGGCATGACAATCTAATATGGCATGACACGACGCCAGCCAATCCATGCCAATAATAACATCAAAATCAACCATATCTAGGATTAGAAGATCTACTAGTGTCTCACGACCCCCAAAAGATATGGTACAAGCTGGATAAACTCGATTCACAATGATAATGTCTCCAATAAGAGTAGAAACACAGAATGGATCACGAAGATGCATATAATCAACATGAAAACCCGAAGCAAAATAAGGAGATACATATGAATATGTAGACCCCAGATCCACCAAAGAATATGCATTTCGACCACAAACAGATAAAATACCTGTAATAACAGCTGGGGATGCCTCGGCATCCTGCCTGGCCGGCAGTACATATAGCTGTCTCTGCGGCTGAGCTGAGCCGCTACCCTGACGACCACCTCTAGAGGGACCACTAGTACCACGCCCACGTCCTCTACCGGGTGGTGGTGCACCTCTAGCTGGCTGAGACCCTGGAGGGGCACCCTGAGGCTGCTGCTGCATAGGCGCTGGAAGGCGAGGGAAAGGGCGGCTACTACCCTACTGAAGGAGATAAGGGCAATCCTTCTTATGATGCCCTGGATCCTGACAGATAAAGCACCCTGGAGCAAATCTACGCTGATCAAACTGAGAATGATCTCGCGGGCGAAACCAAAACTGACCCTGAGAAGAAGTAGGCGTGTTCTGAGAACCACGCGCTGGAAACTGAGCTGGTCTGACAGGAGGCCTACTCTGCTGCTGATAACTCCTACCTCCATACGAGGTACTAGAATGCCCTGGACCACGAGATCTCTTACTCTCCCGCTCTAACTCCTCCATCTCCAATCTATGATAGGCCTCATACCTCCTGGCAATATCAACAGCGACATCAAATAGAGTACCAGCCTCAATCTCACGAGCCATCTGGGACCGCAAATGAGGAGAAAGTCCATCAATAAAACGTTTGACCCTCTCAGAGGGCTCCCGCACGAGATCTGGAGCATAACTGGACATCTCTGAAAACAAAAGCTCGTACTCCGTGACTGACAGGTTACCCTGTCCAATCCTCTCAAACTGTCTCCTCTTCTCATCCTGCTGACTGCGAGGGAAAACCTTCTCCATGAATTGATGGGAGAACTCACTCCAGGTCAGCTTAGGCAAGTCCTGCCTAGCTGATCGGAGTGCGGTCCACCAAGCTAAAGCCGGACCCTCAAGCTGGAAGGCAGTATAATCAGCTCCATACTGCTCAAGATATCCAAGGGCCTCTAAGATACACTGACATTGATCAAGAAACTCACGAGGCAAAATGGGACACTTCGGTGTCGACAAAACTCTTGGTATCTTAACCGAGCAGTTCCATTGGCCCAAAATGCGACGAGATGTGGAAAAGGTTTGCAACGTTTGTCTCGTTTGCAAGAAAGCTAAATCGAAGTCCAACCCTCATGGTTTGTATACCTGGACTGGCTGACCAGCCTGAACAACCGAAGGTATAACACCTGCTACCTCTGGAACATGACCACCTGGAACATGAACTGCTGGGGCTACATGTGGAGCTGGAATGGGGACTTCCTGAACCTGAGAACCAATATCTACCGCAGCCTGAGGAGCTGCCTGAGGGATAGGAGCATCTACGACAGCCTGAGGAATAGGAGCATCTACAGCAGCCTGAGGAATAGGAGCATCTACGGCAGCCTGAGGAATAGGAGCATCCACAGCAGCCTGAGGAATATGAGCATCTACGGCAGCCTGAGGAATAGGAGGTCCCTGGGGCATCTGCATCGCTGAGAATCTCATAAAAGCGTCATGAAGTGCGGGGGGAACGAATAAGCCCTGCTCCCCCTGCCCCGCAAGAGGTGGCACTACCGGAACCTCTGCAGCAGGATCAACATGATCCACCATCCTCGCGGCCTGGGAATCTCTACCTCTGCCTCGACCACGACCTCTACCGCGGCCAATAGCACCACCTCACGGAGCAGCAGGCATAGGGGCGACCGCTGGCTCCTCCGCCTCTCGCTGAACATTCGCGCGCGTTCTCACCATTTACTGCGGAGAATAAAAAATATTTAATTTCATATAAGAAGACTCACGCACGACGAGGAAAGAAAGAAGGGAAACTGCCTAAATGCCACCATAGCCTCTCGTAGACAGGTACGAATATCTCCGCCCGATCAGCGAGACTCTATTAGACACTGTCATGATTTGGAAAGACTCTAAACCGGGCTCTGATACCAACTGACACGGCCCGAATTCTCGGTTAGGCCGTGCGGGCACCCGACCACCTCTCCAAAACCTGTCGGGCGAACCCTATTGACTGAATCGATATAAATTATGAAGAATTACCTTGAAATGAAAATGAACCAAACTTTAACAACATAAGATAACTCTCAAAGATAGACAAACATACAAGCTGTCTGAATAATACGACTAACTACCCAGAATACACAGTTTTAAAGGTTTCCAGATCAGACATCTAAGAAGGCCAAAAGATATACACACCTCCCGAAGAGAGCAAAAGTAAGGAAAACTGTAATATCTGAAGTTGGTGGCCGCAATGAACAGGATGGCTCACCGTAGACAGCTAAAAACGTACTACTCCTCAATCACGACGCGACTGGCTAGGTCCTGGAGCAGAATCTGCCGAACGAAAAATAAACACAAGAACAAATAGGGGTGAGTCATAAGGACTCAATAAGTGCAAACAAACTAGCAACCTCGAAAAATAGATACGCTAGTCAGGGAAACGGAACCAGACAACAATCAACAAATAAGCAATGCACATATAAGCAGAACAGTAGTCATGTACAGAAAATCTACACGATAGTATGAAATGAAATGGAATGAGATGAACTGAAATGACGTGAGATGAAATGAAATGAAATGAAACATGATGCAAAGGGTCACATGTGCCCGTAATCCCATCCCGAAGCGGAATACTCCTGCATTCGAGGGGAATCCAATCTGCTAACCAACTGGAGCGGTATACTTCTGCTTCTGGGGCGGAATACTCCTGCACCCGATATAATATAAACCAGAGGCGGAATACTCCTGCACTCTCCTGGGGCGGAATACTCCTGCACCAGATAAAATGTAAAGCTGAGGTGGAATACTCCTGCACTCAGTATGATATGCAATGTAATGCATCTGAATGCAATGTGATGCAATAATAACCCTTCACCGGCACGGGACTCTCATCGACAGCCGGGAAGTAGATGCCAACTCAAAGTCAAAGTACAATACTCAGATTCTCAATGCAATACTAATAACAGGACATAACATATAATATAGAATGTAAATCCAAAGCTAAGGCGTAATGAGTACGCCTATCGGCAGCTACACACGTAAGGAACACGTGGTAGAAAATCCATGAGACCAGGTGCCTCCAAAGAAATGGATATAAACACTTACCGTATTCCAAAGCTAGCCCTGTTATTCAACAACTGCTTTTTCCTTTGGATTAACTGCCAAACGATCCCGCTCTATTCAATAAGCAGAAAAATTATATCAAATAAAGCTAAAGGCTTCATTCCTTATGTCTTAGGGCAATCCAGTTAGGAACCTGATACCATATTCGCATACGCAATACGCAGGCCAGGCCTATGTACAGGGTTCAAAGTCCCATAACCAAACCCTAAATAAATTACATTTATATGTTGCCCTTAACTCACTGAGTACGAATATATAATCATTTCCATCATCGGGGTCCAATTGACCCTTTAAACTATCAATTTAAGTCATTAGGGCGATGTCTAATATCCCTATTTTTACCGTAAAAATATATTCAAACACACGTAATAAGCTAAGATAATGAGTTAACATCATTACCTGAAGATTTGGGGTAGAAACTCCACTATTTTTCCACCTCTTTTTCCCCTTTTTCCTCTTTCTTTTCCTAATTTCTCTTTTCTCTGTATATGGTCGAATGTTTCTGCTTGTATGTAATTGATGATGCTAAGGGATTTCTTAACCGACAATGTGATTTAGTTTTGTGTTTTTTTTTTAATAAATTTGCTGCGACGATTAAAATTAAAATGGAACCCTAGAGAAGTCGAAATGATCCCAAATTTTTCAAGTAAGTTATACAAAATATAAGTAACATACTCGTGCAGACGGATCTCAAAGTGGACTCCCGAAACTCAAGATGCGAATTTAAAGGAAAAAGGTCAAATTATTTAACTTTCGGCATTTTAGCGGAAACTAGCCGAACTACATCGAAATTCACTTTCGAAAAATCACAAAAGTCAAAAATAATCATACGAACCAAACGGCGCTTTCGGATTTTGAATCGGAGCTCATTCGCCAAAATCGAGCTCAAAAATCTCTTTTTAATATTTATCGACAATAAAAACTGAAACCTTCTTCCGATGCCTACCAAACGAGGTCTGATTTAGCTCAAATTTTACAGACATGTCCTAATGGACCTTACGAATATTTTAAAATTATCAGCACGCAAATCGGAGTCCTAACTTCCGAAACGACTGACCGAGGTCGTTTCAGATGAAGTGCAGGTTGTTAGCGAAACTTGGCTAATGGAGCAAGCCAAACTCTTAGAAGCTTATGGAAATTTCAGGAGTGAACTTACAAAAATGACGAGACAATCTATGGAAGAAATAGTGGAGCTCGGACAAAAAATTGACCAATTTGGCTTAGCTATTCATGATTTGGAGGTGAATTTGAGTGATTTGATTGAGGCGTCTGATGCTCAATTACCAGCTTTTTGTGGAAAGTATATTTGAGCTAGAAGAAGAGCTCAGGAGCCTAGTTGAGGAGCGAAAAGTCAAATTACTACCATTCGACCCTATAATAGTTAATGATGATGTGGTTGAGAAAGTCGTATTAGACTCAAGCGAAGAAGTAAAAAATATAAATTTTGAAGATTCTAATGTGCTTAAAAGTGAGGAAGTAAAAAATAAAGCAATTTTAGAGTTGGAGCGCATAGGCCCTCATCTTGGGCACTTTTCAACACTATGTTTGGGTGGTGACATGGGAATCGAGCCATCCAAGCTAGTAGAAGAGTCTAGGGAAGAGGAGCAAGGTGTTTATCCTCTAAAGTTTGTCATGTCGAGGAGACAAAATGACATTCCTCATTTAAAAGCGAAGAGGTGTAAGATGCGACATCGAGTGTTTGGTAATTTTTGATTTGTATCACCCACTCAGAACCATAGTCGCAAGCTTGATTCCAAATTGGGGAGACGATTTATTAATTCAAAGTGGAGGCAAAAGTGGTAAATTTGACGTTAAATTAAGCTTCTTGAGAGTAGTGAGGAGGGTGTCTAATATATTGGGACACAATACTACTCATGAGAAAAAAATTCAAGGAGACTAAATGAGGAGGCGTCACTTGACCTCAGCGTATGATTTACAAGAAATACTAACGCTCTGTTTGAATCATTGTTACCTATTGTTTCATAATATATTATTTTGTATTGTATTGTATCGTATCGTATCGTATTGTTTTATAAATATGACGTTTGAATTGATTGTATTGTTTTCCGTTGTTTAGTAACATTCTTATTGTTTGTTTTGATTGTATTGTATCGTACTGTAGCTACTAAGTTTACAAATATACCCTTAGTCGTTATAAATATTAGATTAAGTAACAAATTTTCTTTAAAATAGTTTAAAACAGTTTATATTTACTAATTTATCACAAACTATACCTTGTAAATATTTTAGCTATGAAATTCATGCAATAGTGAAACTGAGCAAATAAAATAAATAAATATGAGTTCTTTTGAAAAGTAGAGAAAGAATTTAAAAAATGTGCAAGAAAAGAAAGAATAAAAAAATGTAAAGAAAGAAAGGTCATGGAACGTACCAAAACTGGAGAAGAAGGGAGACGAGGACAAAATAGTTAGTTGGGTGTATTTAAATAAGAAAATATGGTAGAAGGTAGAATAGGGTTATAAAATTATAATTAAGGACATGATGGGAAAGTGAAAAAAGCGTAACAATCCAAAACCACCAATTTGGTTGTAACAAAATGTAAAATGTGGGCCTTTTCATTGTTACGTAACAACGGAACTTAATAATACAATACAACAAAATTAAAGTAACAACCGAAACAAACATTGTAATCATAATAACAATACAATACAATACAATGAGTAACAATGTTCCAAACAAAGTGTAATAGTTGAAGATTGTGAAAAAGTGCCCAGGCAGTGAAGTTCTACGTATCGCGCACTACGTAGCTCCAATTAAAACTGGGATCTCAGTACTGGAAGCGTCGCTTCCCAGGTAGCGCGGCAGGTAAGCCAAAATTTTAACCAAAATCCTTTATCCATTGTTCCTCTCTCTCTCTCTTTCGTTATTAAGTTTCAAAAATAAAACTCAAGCACATATACATACACTCACGAAACACACGCAGTACCTGTCTTCCATCTGCTGCAATCCGTCGCTCGCTACCTACCACGCGCACTAAGGCTACCAGGTAATCCTCTCCTGCCCCTTCCCGCTTGTTCACTCTTTCCCTCTGTTACTGCTGTCTCTGCAACCCCTTTCTCCCATTAAAGCTTAATTTTTTGAATTTTGAGACAATGGGATACTATTAGTTGTAACGCTGAACCGAAATTGGTGTCGTTGACTTGGATGAAGTAGTTGTTGTTATGACTGTTGAATTCTTGGGTGTTAGAGAATTAGAGGGCGAGTTTGATGTGCATAAAATGAACTCTAAAATCTGTGCAGACAAACTGTTCGATAAAATGCGTCGTTGAACTGTTTGCAACTGTTTGGCGAAGTCTGAATAATCGAACTACATTATAAGCTTTTTGGGCATAATTCTACATATAGAGTGATTAGCCGAGGGGTAAGAGTGCGGGTTGAGTGAACTTGAGCGATGAGGCAAGACGTATCCATGCACGACGTATGTTAATTTTGCGGGCTATACACTGCCCTTTTGACTGCTATTAGCAAGCTCTACTTTTCTGTCTCTGCTGCGTCGTGAACTGGTTTTAAACTGCTCCCTGAGGTAGTATAGTCTAAGTGTTGGGTGCTCGCACCCCATTTGTGCGCAATAACGTTCAAGAGAGTTGTCTGTAACTTGTACCAGTTGCTGGAGATAGTTGCAAAATTTGTGAGAAATGGGTATTTAAAAAAAAAAAAAAAAGTTGTTGGCAGTGTTCTGTTCTCATAGTCACTTGAATTAAATTCCTGAATCCTGTTCTTGATCCTTGATAGTGGTTAACTCACACTGGTAGCTACTTTTGTCACTTACATATGCTTCCTTATTGAGGTTTTAAACGTGTAGAGTACTCATGATTGTTTAAGCTTTAGTGGGATGAGTGGAAACAAAAACTTTGTAATTATGCTTGTGCTTAATTGTAACGAATACATGCAATGTTATCCAAGTCAATTTGAGACTTATTTGGTTTAGGGGCATAAAACAACTATGGATTATTGGTTGTATTTGGATGAACAATTAATTATGTGTGGGATAGATTAGAGCAACTCTGAGCATTCAACCTATATATGCTACAGTACATGCTTTATTAGTGCTCTAACTAAATGACTGCCTTTTGAGTTTGTGTGATTGAGCAGATCAAGGCACTACTAAAAAAACAGAGATCTCCGACCACCACTGTGCGACCGAAAATCGGTCTGTGCAGTTGTGCGACCGATTTTGCGTCGCACAAACCACGAAAAAAATAAAAAAAAAACGTGGTCGAAGTGGCGACCGATCGTAAGTCGCTGAAATTTTTTTTTTTTTTTAAACCTATGCGACCGAAAAGCAGTCGCATAGGCGGTCGCCAATCCAAATAAGAAAACGGGGCAGTAGCCCTTCCTCACCCATTTCAAATTTCCCAAATAAAAAACAATCCTTAAAAACCGAACCCCTCCCCCCACCCCATAACCAACTATACGCCATTACATACCCCATATAACTTTAAATTACTACTCTATAATCTCCAACATAACATCTAACACAATCTACACCTACTAATTCACGGTAAATTTCATTTTTTAGTAATTTTTGTTATTTTTTAAAAAACTCAAATAATGACTTTTTAATTCACTTTTTTTTTTTTAGTTATTGAGTGGATAGCACATTGGTGAATCATAGTTACATGCGATTGGATCCCAAACAAAGTTGAGGTAATTTTTTTTTTATAATCCGAATTTATATATATATATTTAAATAATTCGGCCTATATGTTGTTTACATGTTAGTTGTTAGTTATAATTGGTTTATTCTATATAATGTGATGTCGAGTAAGTTGTTTTGGGTTGATGAACTTTAAATATAGGGTTGTGATGTTTGGGATTAATTATGGTAATTGTTGTGATTTGTTGGAATTGTTTGGTAGAGTTGTTTGCAATGTGTTGATGCCTTGTCATGGGTTGTGGTGTTTGGGATACTTGCTATGCATTTAAAGTTAGGGTTTTGGTATTGTTGTTTGGATTGTTCATGTTTGGAACATTTTATGCCTAAACCGGATAAATTGTATGCGTTTTGTATTGCATTGCTAATAGTAATTAATATGGAATTCAAACGGACCAATGGATATTCAAAAAAGGCTAGGATTATTAAAAATCGTACCTATTAGATTGTTCTCAATTTGGCAATTTTTGTGTAGATATGGACTTTAAAGCACGTCGTTTGTGGATGGACAATAGACTTTTCCCCGGTCGGCGGGGGATAAGGCCTGAATTTGAAGAGGGTCTTCAGGAATTTGTTGTTTTAGCAAAAACAACCGAACCTTTTATAAGGCATGGTACAATTAAGTGCCCCTGCATAAAGTGCAAATGCTGCACCCTCCAAGATATAATGACCGTACAACTGCATCTGTTAGATAAGGGGTTTATGCCAGATTACTATATTTGGCGTTATCATGGAGAGCCGTGGGATTTGCAGGGGCACATTCAAATGCTTCAAAATATTCATGGCACTAGTAGTTCTCCGGTTTTGGAGTTGGATGAATACTGGCAGTCGCCCGAGTTCGAGGCGAAGAGCGAACAAGGCAAGGCTGCGCGAGCGTCGGAAAAGGGTGGATCGCTCCACACCGGTGGCTCAATTAGCGCGGCTACACAGAAGATGCGCTTGGTACAATTATTTAATTGATTGATTATTTACTTGAACGGTTGATTTTTTGTCTAACATATTATGATTTTTAATTTGTAGGAAAAGAAAGAAAAGCGCACTATTCCCGTGCTCGAGCTGCACAAGATCAGGCATACAAAGGGTGCCAAGAAGGGCGGTGGAGAGTGGGTCGAGCCCCGCGCAAAAGAGGTTTGGGTAAGTTTGTAAAATTCGAACTTTGTCGCGCCAATCCTTCAACGTTTAGTCTTTCTATTAACATCATTAATATATTTATGTTATTCAGGAAAAGGCTACAACGGCTGTGAAAGAGTGGACATCGACTCAAGCATCGGACGCCGGAAGCAGCACCCCGGCTCCCTTGACGTTCGAGAAAGAAAAGCAAATATGGGTCGATGCTGTTGGAGGGGTTAAGAAGGGGTCTGCTTATGGTCTTGGATCGCTATTTGCTTCGGATAAGCATAAGGCTAGCTTTTCGGGCACTTCAGCTACTTCTCCTCCGTCGAGCTCTATTGATCCTGCTGAAATTGCTCAAATGAAAGAGAAGATCGAACAGATGGCGAGAGTAAATCAAGAAACGCAAGACATGATCAAACAGCTCCTTGCCAAAAAGCAAAAGAAAAAATCGAGAAGAAAGCATAAGAGCAGGCGTTGACGCATCTCCTCTTCCGAGTCCGAGTCTAGCTCTGCCTCGACCGAGTAGTCTTTTCTGAAAGTGGATAACTGTCTCTTAAGCTTTATTGTTAACAATTTCAGGATATAACTAATGTTGTAGGATGTTTTTGAAATGTTAGGTTTTATTGCGTTGTGTTTGAATTACTGTTTTTATTGTTTATGAACTGCAGTTTTCTGTTGTTTGCATCTGGTTATTGCTATTGCTACTGCCTGAAAACAGGTTTTTTATTGCAGGTTTTTTCCAGTTTGGCGACCGACTGTCAGTCGCCAAATCAGTCGCACACAATAAATCTTTTTTTTTTACGACCAGGATAGCGACAGAATATCGGTCGCATAATACAAGGGACCGAATGTCGGTCGCAATATCTGTCACTGGTAAATCCCAAACGTTCGACCAAGTATGCGACCGACAATCGGTCGAATATGGTTTGCGACCGATTTTCGGTCGCCGAAGCGGTCAATATTTCTATCCTTCGTTTCGACTGCCAATCGGTCGCATAACGGTCGAATTTTCGACCAAATTTCTGTCGCAGGGCTATTGTTACCATTATTTCTCTGACCACCCGTATCGGTCGCCAATCGGTCGACTTGGCGACCGATATGCGACCGATATGGGTGGTCGGAGATCTCTGTTTTTTTAGTAGTGAGGGTCGGGAATATATGCCATACTACTGATGCCAATGTCTGTGTGATCTTTCCAGTATGTGGATCCAACAGCTAATAGTGAATCATAGGGACATTTTCTTACCTTAAAAGTGCACTTGTTCCACGTTACTTGCTCAACTTCTCTTGCAGGGTCTTTTATAGCAAATGGCTAATTTGCAGGAAAGGCAAGGAAGTGAACAATCCATCTGCTGCTTCACCTGCTGTGGTGGAGCCCCTATCGGCTACATGAGGGAAGTTTCTTATCACCTTACTTGTTTTTTAATTCCTATGTGCATTGAGGACATTGCACGATTTAAGTGTGGGGTGGGGATTCATAATATTTCTTGTATAAATATTTTTTGTTTGTTTGTCAATTGACATTTTTAGTATAATTATTCAAAAAAAAAAACATATAAAAATTTAGAAAACAAGAAAATCCAAAAAAGAGTTAGTTTTTTTCTGTTAGCCTTTTATTAGTTTAATTTAGTTTTCATAGTAGTAGTAGATAATAATAATCCTCCGTGGTTTTTCTTTTGACATCGGTTCTTTTCCATGGGATGTACTTTTGAACCGAGTACTTTTTATTCTTTTTAGATAGTCATTAGTTTTAGTAGTAGAAAAAGAGAATGGAAATATTGCTTAGCTTAATTCATTATAATTAGTGCCTGATGACACATTGTATGATGGAAAAAGGAACCATTAAGAGAGTAGGGAAGGGCCTGATTCTTAGCATTAACTCAAGTGCATTTGCCTAAGTCCTATGGTGTCCACTACACTTTGAGCACTTTCTTTTTCCCTATGTACTTAAATATTTGTGAACATGGCCTTTGATTAGCAGTGATGAAGAGAATGAACATAAGAAAAATGAAAGAAAAGAATAAAAAAAAAAGGAATGAAAGATATGATTGAAAACCGTTTGAGAGCCTATGAAGGGGTATGAAACAACGAGGAAAAGATAGGAAACATGTGCAAAGCATAAGAAAAAAAAGCGAAATAAAGGATGGGGGCAATGTTCCTATGCTCGGTTAAAGGTAATAAAAGCCTCGAGTGAACACGCCAGCGGCACCCTAGTGAGGTTGATGTGTCTCATTGAACTCCTAGGTCCCCAATCATCCAAGTGCTGTGAAAATCATGGAAAATACCCCGTTGTTGACCCTTGAGGCTTGAAAATGGAAGCTGAAATTAATTGTGATATCTATTAGTTAATTATTTGAAATTAAGTGAATTGTTTGAAGTCTTACCGATCAGGTCCATTGTTTCATTATTGAAGTCATAAGGGGAAACCATCACACACACACGGTGGACTCTTGAATTTATGGTACTTGGATGAGAGTAAAGTTAATGCATCAATCTTATTTCCCGAATGTACTTAATGGGTTGTGATCTTGATATTGTGGAAGGCTTTGGTGTTTTGAGTTAGGTGAAGCGATAGAGAAAAAGAAAGAACACTACCGTGATGACTTAACTGTTGATTTGTTTAGTGAGTTGTTGAGTTTGAATTACTTGAAGATGAGCAATAGTTTAAGTGGGGTGGTGATGTTGCCCATATTTATATATATTTTGATGTTGATTCACTCCTAATTTAATCAGTTTTTAAGTATTTTATATGGTTTATTTTGTCCAATATTGTTCAAATGGTGAGATTGCACTAATTAATTGTGTTTTGGATTTTTTAGATGCATTATGAGTTAAAAGAGAATGTAATGATCAATAGAGTTCAACTTACAAGAGCTTCCGGTGGCAGCATGCCTAAAAGATGGAAAGAAATTCACAATTGGATAGTTACCATGTGGCGTAGAAACAAAATCAAAGTTTAAGAGGAGTAGCATTCACAAAATCAACCAACGATTTTAAAGAAGTAAAAGCCAATTCCAATTGTACAAAGGAATCCTAGTCAAATTTGGAAGTGGGCATTAACTCTATGCATAAATGGAGCTCTTTTACATTAGAAATTGACGTTGGGACACAACAGGCAGATACGTCAGGAGCAGCAACATGGAAGCAATATCATTGAGTTCTTTCTTTCTTTTCTTTTTTCCTTTTCTTTTATAGTTTGTTAGTTTTAGGATCGTGGAATCTCTATGAATGTTGATATTCGTATGTTAATTTGATTTTATTTGTTTATTATATTGGGTTATTTATTAAATCCTGAGCTTAATTATTTGATTGTTTGATCACCAATTGAATACTATTTATGAATCTTGAATTGAACTTGGGAAAGGGAATTCTTGATTGCAATAGAATTTAATAGGGCTTGTTCTTGAACCTGGGCATCGGGGAATAGATTAGCGGATAAGGATAGGAATATACCTATTCGTCTTGCTTAGTCATTATACAGGAATTATTAATGCGTTATTGTTAACTTCTGATTCCATAGAAATATAGGCGTTGGATTAACTTGAATAGGCGAGCAAGATATCAGAAGAGTCTTGTGAGTAATATTAACCATGTCGATTAGTAACCCAGATAAACTAGTTAGTTCGATTAACGGAATAATTCAACAGGATTGGTAGATTTTTCCATAACCCTGGAACATTATATCTTATTAAACTCGATTCCTAGCTTGTACTAGTTTACTAGTTAATCTTTTACTTTTATTAGTTAATTTTAGTTTAGATTAATTCTCATAAACTATCGCAGTCTTCTCCTGTATAGATAATTAGGAATTGTTTAATTTAGTTAGTACTTAATCACAAGTCTCTGTGGGACGATACTCGATCTTATCACTTTATTACTTGTCAACCACGTATACTTGCGTGTGCGTTTGGGAGCAACACTTTACCAAGTTTGATGGGTCTAGTTCATATCATAATGTATTATTTTCTTTGTCCAAATTTATGTGTCTACCTTTCTATTTCAGTCCATCCCAAAAAGAGCGCCACTTTTCATATTTGGTTATTTTCTAATTCCAAGATTTGAACCACAAGCTTTAAAGGCACTGACCCACATTACACACACCTTAATTTTAAACCACATGATTTAAAAAAATTTCTTATTTTCTTAAATTTCATACTTAGTCAAATCCATACACTTAAAATGGGACGCAGCGAGTATTCCAAATTCATGAGCCTTTTCTTGGTGCCTTGAGATTTTGTACACCAAAGCGTTTATGTCTAGGCCATGAAAAAACATAACAATACTTTGTTTTATACTTCTTAACCTAGTTTCAATTATTTTTACGTTTGACGCGTTATAACGTGGCTTGTGAAGTTTATATTATTAACGAATAGTTTCAGTTATTTTTAAGTTTGGCACGTTGTAAATTGTAACAACAATTTGTTTCATATTTCTTAACCTAAAATTGCTTATTGATTCCTACCACTTGTTACCACTAAACGACGAAGCCAGGAGCGGAAGGAGGGACTTGAACCCGGTAAGTGGCCGGGCAGGATAAGACCGCTGTCGAGAGGGAATAGGCTTTACGAGCTAAGCCTCTATTCCGAGCGGGGGAGGCTCTTATTCCGCTTAAAGGCTTTTCCTGATTAAGGAAGAAGCCTAGAAGGCAGAACTCTGAACTAAGCCCAAAGGCTAGATCCCATCCCACTTCGAACTTTATGTTTCAAGCACGTTGGCATTTGATTTTCACCATAAAGAGGGAACCCCGGTAAAAAAAAAGGCTTGCTTCTTTCTTGATGAAGACTTCTTTGCTTGCACTTTGATATCTTGATAAAGAAGTCTATCTTTTATTTCAATTGCTCTTTCATTTTAAGTTTTGATCTTTTTTTTTTAATTTTTTGTTCGGTTTTTTCTTATTAATAGAAGAAATTTGAATTTAGGTCCTTTGTATCTTTGTTTCATTTTAAGCAAATCTTCTCTTACCTTTAGTTTTTTGGTAGGTTTGTATTGTAAACTATATCTATAGAAACAAAAATACCAGTAAAGATCAAACCAAACCGACAAGATCAATTCAACCAAAACTAAAAAAAATTATACTATATTGGTTTGGTTTAATTTAAATATTAACAAAACCCACTTAATAGGTTTGACTTTCTTTTAAGCAAGAATCAAAGTCAAGCGACCCACGAACACCTCAACTAACTAGTAGCTATCACTATCTATATTTAACTATAACAATGATAAAAAGACTTAGAGAGGGTAGTTATTCAGCTTTTTCAACATGTTTTTCCATCTTGCTTTTTCATTCAAATATATAATTGTAATATTATTTTTCTTATTCTTTAAGTGCAATCTGTTTTCTGGTTCTGAAATTTGTGCGTATTCCAATCTCTATATATGTTAGATTGCTGCTGAGAACATGACTGCTAGAACAGTAATTCACCCACTCTAGGCTTGCTTCTCCAACCACTGAACCTTATCATTCCAGTTTGCAGCTTGGTGTCATTCTCCTGGCCAATTTAGTATTATATTCCATACAGTCTTGGAGTAGTTAAGCTCGAAGAAGAGACGTCCCATTGTTTCTTCAACATTCCTTTTGCATAGTACAAAAACATTAGGAACAATAACCTCCCCTTTTTTCAATCTATACACCGTTAAAAGTCTTTGGTGAAGTACCAACCATAAAATAAACTGCTGACTAGGTACTGCATTTAGTATGATCGAAGTGCTGATGGATAAACTTTCTTGAAGTTAAAGTTCCAGCTTTTCAGTATTTATCAATGTCGCTAGATCATCTATGTGTACTAACCATTTTCCAGTATCAAATATATTCCTAACAAGCCTTGCAGTGTGGAGTATTCATAGTTGCAAGGTCTTTACTTTTTATGTAGAAACTATGGATCCATTAGATCCACAGTGAATCTTTCTTAGTAGTTTGTCCAGAGTAGTTTGCACAAGTCAGCTTTGTCCCTAATGTTATAGATATTTAAGATCAAGTCTCAAAAGCTTACGACGAACATATCATTATGATATATTTTTGAATACAAGTTTCAAGTTTCTCTTTTTATTTTTGTTGAAGTCAGGTTTTGTTGATTCACAAAGGAACTGGTGCAGAGTGAACGAGGAAAAGGTTCATAGTTGAAGTTAGAGTTGAATTTGTTCGAGTTGAAGTTTGAGACTGAGTCGAAGAAGGAAAAGGGAACAGCTGAAGTCAAAGTCTCAATCCAAGTTGAAGAAGGTGAACCTAAGAAGCGGCGCTGAAAAGAGTTTCCTAAGCGGGAAAGGATTGAAGACTTAGGCAAAACAACTTAGGTTTCAAACAAGGAAAGACTTGTAAACCTTATGAGAAACAGATTCCAAATTATAAAAAGAGTTATAAGCTAAACTGATTAAGACTTATGAGAACTCTTTAAGTACTAGTTGTTTTGGCCTGAATCTTAATGCACTCAAGGTATCTCAATAGAGCAAATCGAGAGCAAATACTTGTGAGAATTACTATTTGCAAGAGCAGAAGCAAGGCAGCAGAACCTGATGAAGTTGCAATTTCATAGTTAACTTTGTTTGTCTAGTTCTATGTTATAGCGATCGAGTTGTAATTATATCAGCTTGTTTAGAAGCATTGAGAAAAGAATACTTTGGAGGTAGAAGGTTCAACCTTAGAAGCTATAGTGAAGCTTATAAGGTTCTAGGTGCTAAGAGGTTTAGTTCCTCGGTTATAGAGTCATTGTAACCTAAAACTTGCTCGTGGTTTTTGATCCCTTGAGCAAGGATTTTTCCACGTAAAAATCTTTATGTTCTCTATTTTTCGCAATTACTTTAAGTTACAGAGGTAGGTGAAACTCATTGAGAATCTGATTTTTCGTCAGTTAGAGACTTAACAAGAATCAAGTTTTGAGAATCGAAAATCGGATAAGGACACTATTCAACCCCCTCCCCTAGTGTCTTACGAAGTGCAACAAGTGGTATCAGAGCAGGTTTTCTCACATAAAGCTTAACATCTTGAGAAGAATCTGAATCATGAGTATACGACCGATTATAACCAAAGGACAATCCATTAACAGGCCTCCGCAGTTTAAAGGCCAGTACTACGGATGGTAGAAAGGTAGAATGGAAGTCTACATTCAGGCTGAAGACTATCAGCTCTAGATCATCATAACTAATGGACCTCTTATTTCGACCAAGACTTTTGGACAACCACCTAATCAGGAAACTATTGCAAAGGAGAGATCTGAATATACTGATGGTGATTTTCAGATGGGATAAGAAGAATGCTAAAGCTAAGAGACTCATCATATGTGGACTTGGTCCTCAGGAATATAACAGCGTTTTTTCATACAAGACTGCCAAAGAATTTTGGGATGCGTTACAAGTTGCCTATAAAGGAACTACTCAGGTTAAGAAGCTAAGGATCCAGTTGCTGAAGAGAAAGTTTGAGTTGTTAGCTATGGGAGAGACTGAATCCATCCAAGACATGATAAACAGGTTCACAATCATAACAAATAAGATGAAATCTTTGGGAATGATTCTCACTAATGAATACTTAGTGGAAAAAAGTCATTAGGATTCTCCCTAATTCTTGGGAATCCAAAGTTAAAGCTATCATCGAGGCAAAGGAACTAGACAATATTCAATTTGATGAACTCGTTGGAAATCTGAAAACTCCTGAGCTGATGAAACAGTCAAGGATCAAGGTAGAACCTCAAAAGGAAAAGAACTTGGCTTTGAAAGCTACTGAAGGTTCTAAGTATGAGGTTTCTGAGCATGAGATGTCCCTGGTGAATGTTGTGAGAAAGTCACTGAGCCTTGAAAAGAAAGATAAAAGGTCCACCAAATCAACTCCTGCCAAGAAGAATATCGTTGACAATCTACACTACTCAGGTTACTTCAAGTGTCATAATAAGGATCATGTTGAGAAAAACTGTCTTGTGGAAAATTAAGTGGAAGAAGAATAGTGCTACAAAGGAAAGTGAACCCATGAAAACCAAACGTCCACCCAACTTCGGAGCCATGAGGAGAAAGAAGAAGGAAGCATTCTATGCTACATGGAGACCATCTGAAAGCAAAAACGATCATGAAGAAGAATCTGAGGATGACTTTCCATTGGCGTTGATGTCTCTTAGCGAAGAAAATCCCACTGATGATCAACTTGAGGTAAGTCTCGATGACTTAAAAACAAAACTTCATACTTGTTCCCACAGGGAACTTACTTTGCTCGCACAAACTTTAATTGAAGGTATTGAGAGTTTAAGGGTTAAGAAAGACCAGTTGCTTTCTGAGAAGTATCAACTGCTCTCAGTTGTGTCTGATTTAAAAATCAAAAATAAAAACTTGGAAGAATCTAAAATTGACTTAGAAGTAAAGATAGCATCTAGTAATTTACAAGTTTTTCAACTAAAACAAAATGTCTCATCCTTTGAACTTAAAAATCTACAATTACAGAAACAGGTGCTTGATGAGCAAAAGAAGGTTTCTGCTCTTGAACTTGAAAATCTTAAATTGAAAGAAGTAACTGGTAAGCAAGTACTTAGTGAAGCTCAAATCAACCTTGAAACTGTGCTAAAAAGAAAATGAAGTTCTACATCAGGAAACTGAGAAGAACCGAGTTCTTCAAGAAAAGGTTGATAAGGCTAACTATGAACTTACCAGACTCACTAAGTGGAATAAGTCTTCTGAAGCTTTGAACTAGTTACATGAAAATCATAATAGAGATAAAAAATGGCTTAGGACATAGGAAACCATTACCTGCCTAGAATTCTAATAGTAAATATGTAGGAATTCCTTGCAACATGTTTTGCTTTCTTCGTGGAAAAGCTGGTCATTATAAAAATGAATTCAGTGTTGTAAAAAGGGCAGTTATAAAGAAAAAAATGTCAGTTTACCTCACTGGGTTAGAAAAGATTTAATTTGTCCATTCCATCACAAAAATAAGACCCAAGCTAATCTAGGTTCCTATTACTAACCCCTAATTTTATTTTACAGGCTGGAGTGAGAAGAAACAACCCAAGCTGGATTCTTGATAGTGGGTGTTCCAAGAAAATGACCAGAGCTAGAAGAAACTTTCTCTCACTCACGGCATTTCAAGGGGTAGTGTCGCTTTTGGAGGAGGCAAAAGTGGTGAAATTGTAGGTATTGGAAAGATTGGGAGTCCCTTGATCATGCTAGATGTACTCTGTGAGGATGGATTGAGGCAAAACCTGTTGAGTATCACCCAACTATGTGATAGATGAAATCAAGTAAGCTTCACATATGTAGGATGCAGTGTGAAGAACTTACAGACTGGTGAAGTGGTAATGGAAGGGAAACTTGTGAACAATGTGTACAAGGCTACATTAGGTTCTCTTCCTAAGAACAAATAGACTTGTCCGAATGTGCTTAATAATGATACACAACTGTATACAAGAGATTAGGACATGCAAGCTTGACTCAATTGAACAAGTTGGAGTCAAAGGACTTGGTCCATGGAATGCCAAGCAAAAGGTTTGAAGACATCAAGAGTTGTGATGCTTGTGTGAAGAGGAAACGTGTAAGATCTTTATTCAAGCCAAAGAAAGTGGTTAGTACTTCTAAACTACTTGAGCTAGTTCACATGGACTTGTGTGGGCCAATGAGGGTAAGGAGCATAGGAGATAAAAGGTTAGTGATGGTGATTGTTGATGACTACTCCAGATATACATGGACCCTATTTCTCAAATCCAAAGATGAGACATTTGAGATGTTCGAGGATTGAGAAAAGATCGTTAAGAAGAAATTGGGATTTCAACTTGTGAGTATTAGGTCTGACCATGGTACTGAGTTTGAGAATGCTAAATTTACAGAATATTGTAATAAACATGGTATGGACCACAACTTCTCTGTACCAAGGACCCCTCAACAAAATAGTGTAGTAGAAAGGAAGAAAATGTCCTTTGAGGATATGGCTAGAACTATGTTGTTGTCAAGCGGTTTGGCAAAGAACTTCTAGGCTGAAGCAGTAAACACTGCTTGATACTTACTGAATTGGTGTTCTATTCATTCGTTATTGGAGAAAACTCCCTATGAGTTTATTAGAGGTAGGAAACTAAATATTGCACATCTAAAGGCTTTTGGGTGCAAGTGTTTCGTGCATAACAACGGAACAGAACCTCTGGAGAAGTTTGATGCTAGAAGTGATGAATTAATCTTTTTGGGATATTCTTCATAGAGCAAGGCATATGAAGTGTTCAACAAGAGGACCTTGATTGTCGAAGAAAGTGTGCATGTGGTATTTGACGAATTTGAAGCAGTAACAAATGGATGAGAAGATGATGATCAAGAGATTGGGCTTGCTAGAGATAAACCTGCTGGAGACTCTGAGAATTTGACCGAGCGTGAAGCTGACCAAAGTGAGGATAAGGGTCAGACTCAGGGGGAACAAGAAGACAATCAAAGAGGCAACAATAGTACAAAAAGAGAACAATTCAGATGCACCTGATCCCTCTGGCGGTTCTTCTAAGCAGATTCAGCCTAAACCTTGGAAACATCAAAGTTCTCACCCATTGGAGAACTTCATCTCTAATATTAATATTGGAATTGTTACTAGAAGAGCTTTGAAGAACTTTTGTACATTCTATCCGTTCTTTTCTACTATAGAACCTAAGAATGTACGAGAAGCACTTGAGGATCTAGACTGGGTGTGCTATGCAAGAGAAACTTCATCAGTTTGAACAAAATAAAGTACTACACCTAGTTCCTCGACCTAAGGATAGGTCCATCATTAGAACCAAGTAGGTGTTTAGGAACAAATTGGATGAACATCGTATAGTTACAAGGAAAAAGGCAAGACTGGTGGTTCAAGGATATAGTCAAAAAGAAGGAAATGAATACGATGAAACCTTTGCGCTTGTTTCTAGAATGGAAGCAATTAGGATATTGATTGTTTTTGCAACTTACATGGAGTTTAAGTTGTATCAGATGGACATGAAGAGTGCATTCCTTAATGAGTATTTGAATGAAAAGGTGTATATGGTTCAACCATCTTGTTTTGAAAGTTCATAGTTTCTTGGTCATGTCTACAAACTTGACAAGGCATTATATGGATTGAAACAGGTTTCTAGAGCATGGTATGAAATATTGTATGAGTTCATAGTGAAGAATAGTTTTGCCAGAGCAAAAATTGACAACACTTTGTTCCTAAAAAAGAAATCTAATGACCTACTCATTGTTCAACTATATGTAGATGACATCATCTTTGGAGCTACTAATGAGAAACTCTGCCAGGAGTTTGCCGACCTGATGGAAAGCGAGTTTGAAATGATTATGATGTGTGAGCTAAATTTCTTTTTATACCTACAAACCAAACAAACTCAAGAAGACACAATGTTCTATCAGCAGAAGTACATTAAGGAGCTCTTGAAGAAATTTGAGATGACGACTGGCAAAGATATGAGCATACCCATAGCTCCTGGAACTAAGTTGGATCTAGATAAACTAGTGCTTCGATTGATGAAACTAAATAAAGAGGAATAATAGTTTCAGTGTTGTATTTAACTGCAAGTCGTCCAAGCATTGTGTAAAGTGTTGGGTTATGCATAAAGTTCCAGTCAATGCCAAAGAAGACACACTTAACCGCAGTCAAGAGAATCTTGAGATATTTGAAAAGAACTCAAGATCTGTGCTTACGGTATCCAAGAGGTGGAAGTTTTGATCTGATTGGTTTTTGCAGATGCTGATTATGCTGGTCACTTGGTCGATAGGAAAAGTACATCTAGGATGACACACTTCCTAGGTCCTTGTCTTGTTTCATGGGCTACAAAGAAGCAGAACTAAGTGACATTATCTACAACAGAGGCTGAATATGTAGAAGCTACTTTGTGTTGTTCACAATTGTTATGGATCAAGCAGAAGTTGGAGGGACTTTGGAGTGAAGTGTGGACCAGTTTCCATCTTTTATCACAACACTAGTCAGTCAAATATAGCTAAGAACCCGGTCCAACACAAGAGAACAAAACACATTGACACAGGCATCACTATTAAGGGATAATGTTGAGAAAGGCCTAATCACTATGAATTTTGTAGGATCGAGAATCAAATTGCTGACATCTTTACTAAAGCTTTGAACATAGCACAATGTGAAAAGAAAATGCTTGAGCTAGGGATGACCAGGATACACTGATCGAGGCAGCACCTGGTTCTCCCGATGATTGGCTAGAAAATTTTCTTTGTCTACTTGCTTTTAAACTTTGTATTGTTGATTCTACTTTTATAACTTAATTGTTGGCTAGCTAATCTTGTTGGAACCTGTTTTCATGACTTAGATGCTGGCAAATAAGACTTTTTTAGTAGAGGATCAAATCTTATGGAACCTGGTGCTTGAACGTTCAGGTATGCATCCAATTTACTTATACTAGAAGTAAAACTTATCTTACGCAGCCAATCAGTTACCAATTAACCTTTTGTGATACCTGATTATCGGTGGCACGCCCTTAAAAATTATTACAAAGAATGGTGTGTTTTTATATTAAAGGTTGTGACTGGTGTTTTAAGGTACAAAAGTTATGAGATTCGGAGTCTCAAAGGGGCAAAGTCACCAAAAAGGTACTTTTAGAACACCTTAGACTCGTCTAATAATCTGCGTCAGAGAATCCAAGTAAGGATCTCGTTTGACTCTCGGAAAGGTGTTAGGCCACTTTGAGTCATGTGCCAAACACAGTTGCTTTATTGATGCTCTCTGACATTTGTGATTATTTTTGTCATTTAGTTGCCACTTTATTTTGTTATTCTTTGATTTAGATGAAAGTCTCCCGTTCATTGAAGTAAACTCTATCGGAAATTATCCGCGGACACGTTGTCCATTCGAATCTCCAATATAAGTGAGTTTCCATGTAAACATCGGACGTTAATTTTTGTTAAGCTAGTCTAAGCATGGATTGCGTTTTTTACTCAATTAAACTTATTCTTAGAGTTATTAATCAGAAAAAAATAAGATATGAATACTAAAGTTATATCGTTCAAGATTTTCAAATGGAAAGTTCAACCCCTTTTGACGTACATACTTTAGATGACTTATTTCCTTGTCAAACTCTTGATGCTTTAATTGAAGTCAGTTCTTAAAATGAATTATTTATGCAAAGCCCACTAGTTTCTTTCGGTGATGTAATTTGCATAACCACCTCTTTTATATACATTTATTTTGAGTTTAGCTCCTCAGATTTTATTTTTTAACAACTGAGCACTTGACTTTAAAGAGTGACTTTAAACTTGGGATAGATCTTAAATTATACGTATCCATAAAAAATCATAACTTGGCAGTATGTCCCATTTAAAGAGTTTACATTCACATTCCCCTTTTACACTGGTTGCATTAAATAACCTGATTTGCATGATTGGCCTCAGATCTTCATTTTGAACAAAACTAAAGAGCTATTTGCTTGACAAAACATCTCACACCTTAGAAAAAAATGGGCCTAACAGGTTGCCTAAGTCCAAGTCTTATTGGACCTGATCTTGGCCTAGACGGATCCAAGCCCACAAGATTTTCATGGCATGATATAACGTTCTCTATCTCTTCATTTTGCTAAATAAATTAAGACATTTTTACGCTAATTGACGCATTAAACAGTGAAATTACAAAAAATACCGACATTATTAAGAAATTACACAACATAACGACATTTGTATGAATTTTACAAAACATACCATTTTATCATTTGCCTTTCTCTCTCTAATCCAAAGCCCTACCCTCTCCCTCTCTCTTTCTCTCCTCTCCTCCACCCACCCTCCCACCCACCCACCTCCCATCGTTCCCCACCCTCCGTTGCCTGCCGCCGCTGCTACTATACCTACGGCGAGACTAGAACCTGCTGTTTCTCGATCTTCTCTCCTTTTCCCTTTTTTTTGTTTCATTTTGTATGTGTATATGTGTGTATTTTATGTATATATATATATATATATATATATGTATTTTTTATATATTCTTCAGATCTGCTTCTCCTCCTTTTTTTTTTTGATTTTGAATATATATATTCAGATATTCAGATGCAGATATATATATCTGTATGTTCGTGTATATACATGTAATGTTTTTCAGCACACAAGTGTATAAACGTGTATGTTACTGTATGAACATGTATATCTGAGCATCTATTGTATGTTTTGTGTTTGTTTTTGTGTGTATGTCAAGTGTATGTGTGACATACATAAATTTGTATGTTTAATTTGTAGATCCGTAGATCCTTGTATGTATGTGTGTGTCTAGTGTATTTAAAATATATTTTTTTTTTTTGTGTTTTTGCGTGTATTTTTTGTTTATATGTATGTTGCAAGTGTATTTTCAAAGAGAAATCAATGTTTATATGTGTATTTCATATTTTAGATACAAAAAAACAAAAAAAAAAAAATCCGGTGGGTGGCCGGCGGCGGCGGCCGGCGGTGACTAGGCGGCGCCGCCGCCTGGGGTGGTGGCAGTTGGGGGGGGGGGGCAGTAGGAAGAAGGAGGAACCCTAATTTGTTAATTTTGTTGGTTTTGTATATAATGTGTAAAGAAATGTTGGTATTTTATGTAAATTGGAATAATGTTGTTATTTTTTGTAATTTTGGTAGTAGGGTTGTATATATTTGTGATTATCCCATAAATTAACAGCAAGCAAACATGGATAAAAATATGGGATTAAATGAACACATATTTCATGCCTTTTGGGCCTCAAAATGGCCTGAAACATACATAAATAAATATCATACAAGGTTCAAGGAAAAATACCTTGGAAGTAGAGTTTTAAACACCAAATGAAATCTGCTACTCCAAACTTCCAAAGCACCAGAAACCTAACATCAGCTACCAGACAGCAACCAACAATTACTAGACAAAAACCTTTTCTTTCACTTTTGACCTCAACTCTAAGCTTAAACACTCTGATGGCTTTTTTTTTCTTCTTTTCTTTTTTCACTTTTTTTTTAGCTTTTAATTCTCTGAACTTAGGTAGCTAAGAGCCTTTTCTTGTGTAATGTCTCTGTCCTAAAATGAAGTAGAGAAAGGGGTTTAAACAGGCTAAAGGATTGGATAAAAACAGAACCACGTGCCCATATTTTTACTCTGAAGAAAAGTTAATTTCCTTAGCATGCTTGCCTTGTACCAGTCAAAAAAATGAGAAAAAGCAGCAACAAAAGCCTATTAAGGTGGTGGCTGCTGCCACCTTTGTCCCATTTATCGACATTTAGACTCCTTTTCTTTTTGAATTTATTTTTCAGATTTTCACCAAAACTTAATTGAAACCAAACTCACACTCTAATAGAGCTTAAATTGACAAAAAACAACTAACTCCACTTGAATGACTTGACAAATCTCACACATACACTAAACAAAACAGTTTTGAAGCCACATTTATGCAAACTTCATGCCTGAACAAGTCAACAACAACAACAACAAGAAGACACACTTCCACACACACTTCTAATTCAAACTTCATCTAATGAGCCTGAAAGCAAGCTATGAACTCACATAAACTTTCACACAGTTATAGGTGAATACACATACAACTTAACAATAATCAAACATATTTGACACCAACATAATGCAAGGCTAACCATAACCACAACATACCATAATATTGACATTCGAACAATGAACACAGGTTCATTTGGATTTGAACAAAACTAAGCACGAGCTTACTCAATTATCCAGAACAAAGTATAATACCAAACTTAATGATGAATCAAAACCATGTCATACATTCATGCTTAAACAGGTTAAACGATATCAAACTTGACTAAATCCAACATGTATTCAATGGGTAAAACTACATATAATAAGTACTAAACTCATGATTTCCAGATTGTACTAATCTACGAAAGAATCAGGATTTCTATGGTCTAATCAGTCGAAAGAACTAAAAGTTCTCAATATAACCCATCGAAAGCGAAAACTAACATTACCACTGCCTTTGCTTCGTCGTTGATGCGTCGAGCCACCAATTTCCTCGCCATTAACAACGCTGCGCCACTTCAGCTATTCCAACAAACTGTCACCATTCCATTGTCTCACATCACCCACTACTTTGTCGTCACGCTATCGTATCATCACAAAACAAAGCAGCTTTGCAACGTTGATCCGCCACCTCATCGTCATCTCAAGACTGCCTTGCCGCTGCTGTAACCAAACGACAGCACCGCAACATCTAAACACTAGCGCAAACATCATTAGAGCTGCTACCTGAACGGACATCGAGCAACTGCCTAGCCTCACCATTACCACAGCATCAACGAGCCACCAAAGCAGCGTCTCAATCACCTAACCATTACCGCCATTGTTTTCATGTTCAAGTCATAATAAACAATCTTTAAGGGGAAATAAGGGTTAGAATGAGGTAGATGATGGTGAGAGGACCACGTGGATGTATGTCTTGACTGGAAAACATGGTGGATCGCTGGAGCTAAGGTTTCGATGACTCTGTAAGTCTCGATATAGGGCGATACACGGCTTTTCTTGAGAAACAGAGCTCAAATCAGGAAAAAAGGAGCTAAAGAAGAGTCCGAACATGTATCTTATTGGCCGGAGAGAGGACAGTCGTCGTCGCCGGTTGTGGTATTCTCCAGCGGGTCAAAAAGAAATTGACCAGATTTTGCCCCTATTGTGAAGATTTAGGGGGAAATGAACAAAATAGCAATTTTTGATTTTAAATGAATGTAATGGGCCATGACAAGACATAGAGTGGTCTTTAAGATGGGTCAGTTAAAAGGGCCACTCTTTTTATCTAAATTTAATTGCCCAATTCAATTAACACTGCCATCTACTTAAACTAAACAACTATTAAAAATAATTAATTAATTTACATAGTTACCAAGAATTCAAGTAGCATTTTTACTATCACAAAAAGTTCAACCAAACATAATTCACAATACAATATTTTTTGGTATTTTTCTGACATTTTCTCTTAATTAATTAACTCAAAAATTACTAAAATAAATTGAAAAATCTAGGAAAATCACATAAAAATACTAGAAAATTAGTAAGGCTCTTTTGAGCAATTTTTTTTTGTGCCAAAATTAGGTGATTACAATTAGGTAATTTTAAAAATTCAAATACACTAAACCCGTTGGCGTCAACTCCTATATATAATAATGGTATAACAGCTTTTTCACATCACATCTCCCGGTTCCACTTCCGGATACACATGATTAGTCTTCTCCGCTTCGATAAGATCAAAGTATGTGTGTGTATTTGTTCTTTCATCATTCGTATCATCTAAACACACACAACTTCTAAAAATTCTCTCATTCTCTCTCTAACAAACTCTCTCAAAATGTCTACTACTTCTATAAACCACTTCAAACCCTAATTCTCCAAAGCCCAGAATCTCAAAACTTAACCAAAAAGCGAAGCAATTGGCAGCGAGTTGTTCTATGGCAATGGCAAAGAAATTTGTGATGCTAAGGGAGAGGAAGGTGTCTAAAGAAGCTACAAGCAAGGGGGAAACTGTTCCAGTTGTCGATGTGGAACAAAGAGCCATGTGGAATCAAGAACGTGTTCAAGAAACCGAAAAGGTAAACCCTAGTTTTCTTATTGCTGCAGTTGTTGTTGAAAAATAGAGTAGACCTTGAGTCTGTAAGAGATTTAGGAAAAGAAGTAGTTATTGAAGGTGCTAAAGTAGAGAAAGAGGTGGTAGAAATAAAAGATAGTGAAAAATCTGAACATGTAGAGGGTATTTTTAGGTAACAATATGTTGGATAAACTAGCCAAAGAACCTATTTCGAAGACTGGTCCCTTAGATGAAGTTGTTGTAGATGGAGAGCAAGATCCAAAATTTTTTATCGAACCAAGCAAAGAATCAGTAGGAGAACATGATTCTCACACTGAGTATGTGGCTGGTGATAATGCATAACTGGAGGAGATTGATAATTATGATGAAATGTTCGAAGGTGCAGGTTGCACAAAGGCATTGAACATGGTTAAGCCTGAGTGAAGGGCTTAACCCATCTCTTCAGGAGATAGAGAGATCATCTGAAACTGAGATAGTGGATGTGTGTGAACCTAAGAGAAAAGCTAAGAAAAGACCTGAGACAAATGTGCTTGTGAAATCTGTGAAAAGAGGAGACTTGTGAAAGGAGGTGAGCATATTGGTAGTTATAAAGTGGGTAGTTCTCAAAACTAGGATGATGTTGCTGGTGAATGTAGTTAGAAGGCTGGTGGTTTTGGGAGGAGACCTGCTACTCGTTCAGTTAGGGAACAACATAGCTAAGTTGTTGAGAAACCTGAGGTGCGCAGGCAATTAAATGTGAAATTAGTTGTTGGTGATGACAAGGAAGAAAAAGAAAAAAGAGTGGAATATTTCAGGAGATTGCCCCTTGTGAAGGGTAAAATTCTTGTAGACCTTGAGTTAGCAGGAATGGCTCAGCTAATGGAGAAGCTGAATGCTCAAGGTTGGATGAACCTCTTCTGGGATGAAACCCGCAAGCTATATGAGCAAGAGGTTCGAGATTTTAACATAAACTGCACAGTTAATGTGGGGATACTGACAACCATTGTGAAAGGGTTGGTAATCCAGTTTAATTGTGACGAATTGAGAGTGATGTCAGGTGTTCCTTCTCAGGGCTACATGAGCACTTGAGAAACTCGTGACTGGCGAGAGGTGATAGAGTGTCTACCTTGGAGGTGTCCAGGAAGTTTGTAGGGAGACCTGGGTTGTCTAGGGCAACCCAAATGAAAAAGAAAGCAATGTCCCCATTTTATCAGTTGTTTTTTTAATTTGTGCTGAAGAACCAATTTATGTCTAAAATTGAACATCTAGGTTAAACAATTAAATTTATGAATGGGTCACAAGCAATACAATAAAATACGATGGAAAAGTAAGTAAATAGAGAGGAAAATAATAGACAAGAAAGTAAAGAGTTTTATTCTTTTAGAATAGCCGGATTCAATGGTGAATCACTTGATGTACATTATAATATAAGGACGGGTATTTATAGTAGTGATTACCCAATCCTAATTATGGTAAAATACAAAGACTAATGAGGCTTATGGGCCTATAAACTCAAGGCGGTGGTATATACAAAACCCTAACTAAGAGACTGTAACCCTAACGCGGCGGGATGTATGCGTTGCGTCCTATGCCCATACCGCCTGAATGGTCGTAACTCGTAGAGCAGGCGTGTATCCTCTATGCCCGGTGACTTTTAAGATAAGTCTAGTCTCGCCAACTGGACTCGTGTCCCCGTAATAATAGGTAGCGTATTTTGTCCCACATAGTCAGTCCCCTCATTTGCTAAGTGTTGTAGCAAGTAGTCAGGAAGTGAAAGCGGTATACAAGACGAATGTGAAAGATATCTCACTGACTCCTTGGAACTCGTAGTCTCTTTGACCAAGAATGATGCTGATTTATTCAAGAACTCTGTGTGTCTTCATCTGATTGGTTGGTATCACTTCCATGTACCTTTCCAAGAATGCCTTTTGTTGTGCCGAATCGTTTCATATCTCAGGACATAATTACGTTTGATCATTTCATGATTCGTCCTTATCTCTTACAGCCTATAAATAGGGGCTTCGTGGCAGTGGTGGAATCACAAATCCTCTTCAGAAAATACTTCATCTTCTTCAAAGTTCCTTATGTAAGAATGGCTCTTTTATCTTCAAAAACATTTGCCTTTGACATTGATTTGATATTCCCAGAAAAAATCCATTGTTCTGAATGGATGGTGTATGAGAAAAATGTAGGAATAAGATTATCTGTAGCTTTCTTCTTCCTTTCCTCCATCCGTGACTGGATGAACGGAGTACCCCGAGCCATAAAGTTTGATCGGGATTCTAATGACGTTCTTTGGAATGTCTTCACTGTGGCATGCACACTGATTACGGTGTTATCTTCTTCTAACACGGCAGTTGCTGTGATATTCCTCTTGTCATGCGGGGTCAGGGCGCTTGGCCCTTTTAGCTGTCATGATGCTTCTCCACCAGGATATTTTTGTCGTTCGAGTAGCTCCTTTGATGGTGTAGGGTTTAAGCCCACGTGCTTGGCTTCATTCCATGGCATGCAAGAGGATATAGCTTTGAGCCATGAGTGGATTAATGAGTCACCAAGCTCTAACTCTGCTCTTTGTTCAAGGCTGTCTCTTAGTTTGGCTGGTTTTGCCGTATTACTGTTGCAATGCCCCATTGACCACTTTCTGTGGGATACTCGAGAAAAGAGGTTCCCTTTTGGTAGGTTCCCAACTTAAGCTTCCTCATCCTCGATAAGCTCCCAGTTGTGCTTGAAGATCTATGGGGTAATGCACTCCTATTTGACCAGCAGGGGTCGAAGCAGATCTTTTAGTTTCTCTTCGAGTTCAGCGAACGAGATGGTGGAAGGTTGTGCCCGTTGTCAGACGCTTCCGAGGACCCTTGCTCTGATCAAGGTACCCAGGCTTTGGTTACATCAGTGGTCGTATGCTGAAGGTTTGCTCGGACTGACATGTCCTTTGATGCCGGGAGAACTTCGAACTGCTTAGCGGCTTGTAGCTACAACCTAGATGAAGGATCTTCAGCCGTGCAGATTTCGAAAGTTTTAAGTTTTTAGCCTTCCTTTTTTAATTTTTTTTACAATTTTTATGAATAATGTTGTATTCAGAAAGAACTAATTGTATATTATAAGCCTACGGGCTATTTGTTATTAATGAAACGAATGTCCATTAATATTTTCATGCGTACTTGTGTAATTTAAGCAACATGTTTTGTGTGCCTTTCTGGGCTAGTGTCTTTAAAAGACGGGTGTGCGCTATGATGAGCACTTCATTTGCATCAATAGTTCACGGCTTATATTGCTTTTGTGATAGACGGCTATGTTGTGCCTACAACAGGACGACTTTAGCCTTTGTGGAAACGGGGCATTTTTGTGTTCCGATACAGAACGTCGTTGCTTGTTTACTTGTGTATTTTAAGACTTTATGGAACTATACAGGCAGGCATCCCCACTGACACATAGGTGTAAATTTATTGAATTGACAAGTTCAACTTACGAATAATGCCTGGTGCCTGAGCTACACGTGATCTGGCTCTAAGCGAGTAGTTTACCCTACTTCTTGTAGCGAAAAGTGGGTGTATTACTTCAACTTAGGTCTGGCCAGGGCTATGAATATTTAGATCGTAGATGAATTTGAATTGTAATTGTAAAATTGACTAAGTAAAATAGTAGTTTTTTCGATAAATAGGGGCGCAGGGCCTGAACTGTTGTGGGTGAAAACCCGTAACATAACTGATGAGTATGCAAATACTGCGATCAAAGTTAAAAGAAACTAAAGACTTAATTAAAGTAAATACTGAGAAGGATTGTACTTCCATCGTCGAAAAAGTTATCTGCTAAAGCTCCCTCGCCGGAGAATGCTGGGCCTCGAGATATAACTTGTGGACTGCTGTTAATCCGATGTTATAAGTCCCCATTTATTAAAAAATAATGAACTGCCTGCCTATGCAGCTGTCTGCTTTCTGACTTGTCTTCGGGAGTATTCCCTTGTCCAAGTAGTTAACCAGTGTGTTATGTTGTTGTGAGGCGGAGCCTGTGCTTGGAACTTCAAGATTCATCAGGTCCACGGGGGTCAGCTCAATTACTACCTGCTGGTCGTCTGAATCAGTGTGTGATTCCTCTGGCGCTTCGCCATCGTTTTAGCTTTCCTCCTTATAGAAAAACTCCCATTTGTGAAAAAATTTCAAAATTGCTTAAATTTTCTCTTGCCGATCTGGCGCATAGATGCTCTCTGTGGTAATAACCTCATTCGCTTGACCGATCGTCAACTGGGAGCTACTGAAGAAGCTGACCTCCCTTGCCCCCAATATGTAGGCTAAGTCAAGAGCTTGAGTTATGGCCTCATATTCTGCTTCGATGCGTGGAACTTTCGCGGCCTAGCAGAAGACCTTCCTGGTGGGTGTCTTGATCCATAAGTCGAGGTTGGCTTCTTCTTCTTTGAGATCCACGTCCATGCAGATTCCCCAATGCCCGGGCTCGATTGTCCCTATATGTTGGATTGATTCCTCTGCTTTTGGTGCTAATTCTTCCACAAAATCTGAGGTGAAGCCTTCTAAGGCCCATGACTGGATGGCCGTTCATGGTCGATAATTGATATCGTGTTTTCCCAGTTCTTCACCCCATTCTGCCAACCCTTTTGAGAACCCCAGTCTGGACAAAATGGCTTGTAATGGTACAGAAGAAACCACACTAACCGTATGGCTGAGAAAATACGAACGCAACTCCTGAGTTGCCATGACCATGGCCGCAATAAACTGAACAGGTAGAGGCAGAAGCCCATCCGACTATGAAAGCCCCTTGCTGGCATATTTTATGGGAAGCTGTCTCCCATCTTCTTCTCGTGCAAGCACTACATTCCATGCAACTTCTGAAATTGAAACATACAGCAACAGGTGTTCTCCATGGATCGGCTCGGTGATTGTCGGAAGCTGTAAGAGTTGCACCTTGACCCGAGCAAATACCAAGTAGCAGTGTATCAACTATAATGGCTCTTCGTGCTTTACCAATACCTCGGTGAGCTGGTACCATAGCTCCACTGCCTTGGGGATTAGTTGATTCATCTCTGACAGCCGCTCTCTCAGCACGCCGACTTCTATCCAAGCATTACGCTTCATGGTATTGTACCAGAAAGATTCCTTATTGATCATATTTACCTTGGCTATCTGTCCTTTGTCATATCCTCTGTCGAACATAGGAGTGTCTCGAGGCAAAAGTCGCTCACTCCGTAAGTCATTAACCCTATCTAAGTAGGGTACCTGAAAACTTGATGGAGTGTTGAGGATACCCCTTTTATGCTGTGTATCCAGGGCCTTCTCAGGATGACATAATACGACACATCACAGGTGATTACCTGGAAGGAGGTTATGCTCGCCGCGCCCGGGATATGAACCGGTAGAGCTAGTTCTCCAATAGATTCTTCGCGGAGGCCGCTGGAGCCGATTATTCTGTGAAAGCTTGGGATCATCTGATGGTCTTGGCCTAATTTCTGTAATACTTCCTTCCGAATAATGTTCACATTACTTCCTCGGTCAACCAAATCATTCTTGATCTGAAGATTTCATACCCATTATGGGATGGCGAGAGCGTCTTGATGCTCTCTTTTGTCTTCCAAACAGATCGTAATAGGGCTAGTAAACGACCCTAACTTTTCAGTCCCCCAGGCCGTGATAGGTCCCGGGGTCACGAAGATCGCGTTGATGTTCCGCTTGTCCCTAGAGTCCGGTGCTCTTGACCGCCTTGATCCTTCTTCAATCAAATCCTTGAGGTGTCCCTCCTTTAATAGATGCTCGATTTCTAGCATAAGGGCCTTACAATCTACTGTGGCATGGCCGTTGCTACGATGGAAGTCACAGTAGACCATTGTATCCCTCCCGGTTGCTCCTTTTATGGTGGGCGGCCACCGTACTTTTGGCCCTAGTTTGCCAAATTGATTGGCAACCAATTCCACGGCATTGACTTGCAAACAAAAATCTCGGAAGCTGCGGGGATCGGTTTATTTCTCCTAGGACCCTGACCCCCCCGTGTTCCCTTGCTTCGCTGTTCCTGCTTGGTTCTGTGTCTTTCCTTTTACTCTTCTTCCATCCCCTTCTCCCTTTAGGGATGGACTTCCTGCTTTCTTCGTTCAACTTCAGAGTTCTGAGAGTGCTCTGGTTCCAGCCGGAGCTTTTCAGTGTACTTCTGATGTAAGGCACTCCATGTGGACAAAGGATATTGAGTGAGGCTCCACGATAATTCCCTAAAGATAGCGACCTTTTGGAATTCAGGCTTTTGCCAAAAGCTATCACTGCAATATAATCGGGGACTAGAAGAAGCTCCATAAGTTCCCTCTAAAACCTTTCAAAGTAGTCTTTCAACAGCTCGTCGTCATGTTGCTGAATCTCAAAGATGTCCTCCATACGCTTCTCCTGCTTACGGGTGCCAGAATGCGCTTTCTTGAACAAATCTTGCATCTGGGTGAATGACTCGATGGAGCCCATCGGTAGCTGAGTGCACCAAGCATGGGCAACCTTAGTCAAGGTCGAGTCAAACCTCTTCACCAGAGAAGACTGGATTTCTTCCCCTGAGATTTCGTTTATACAGCAATATACTCGTCCGGATCCGTTGTTCCATCGTGGATGGCCTTCATCTCCTTTAACAGGTTTTCCTTTGAGGTCTTAATTATTGACCGTCGTTGAGCCTCCAGAAGCAGCATCCATATTGAGTCTATGATTAGGAGCGGATGCTGGTGTATCGCTCCTAGTGCTGATCCTCCCGGGCGATGTGTGGACAAAATGCCACATATTTCCGTATATGTGCTTAAGCTTTGTGGGGTATTATGGATTAAATACGTGCACTTATCATGTTTTAGTTTCATATTGCAGTACATTGGAGCTGCTGTGATGAAAAGATGAAAAACAAGTCAAAACAAAATTGAGAAGTTGCTGGAACTGGTCTGAAAAGTATGAATCGCGATCGCGTGTAGAGCGACGCGATTGCGTAGGAGAGCCAGAAGAACTAGCGCGATAGCGCAGTGTATAACGTAATCGCGGAGCTTCGGAGTAGTTGTTCAGCATGGTAGCGCTGCTTTGAATGCGATCGCGCAAGAGCGCGACTGGACTGTGTTGGGCAGTTTTAGAATTTCACAGCAGCTGAATTGGGGACATATAAATAGGCCCTTGGACGACCTAGGGCAGATCGTTTGGCCAATTTTCGAATCTTGGAGCAAGGATCCATCAACAAGAACACCAAGAGAGTGAAGATTTGGAGCAACCCATTGAGAAATTCTCAACCCTTTGTACTCCTTTTTTCATGCTATGTATTGTATATGTATGGTGTTGTTGATGTTATTGAAGACTTGATTTTGTGAATATATTTCATGATTATTCATATTGTTAGTTGGTATGATTTTGGACATGGATATATGAATAATTCATGACTAGGATTTTATATTTGTGGGTTTTGATTATCTAGCTTCTATTGCTTTGGTTGCTTGACTTTTGTGCTCATGACACTTAAGTTACATGTCTACTATGCTAATTAAAGACTCGGGAGAGATTAGTTAGCGTAGAATAGTGAAGCTAGCGAGGATTTGGGTTGATAGGCGATTTCATAGACTAACCCATCTAAAAGAAGTTACGCTTGGGAGAGGTCTTCTTTCCTCGGGTTATGAGTAGTGCTTCATATGCTCAACCATGGCTTTGACGAGTGTCGTTGAGGTAAATCCCTTCTAGGCCGAGAGGATTCTAGGGATTACATTAGAATGACTCGACCATAATATATAAACCCGTGCTACATTTGCATCCTAGGCTCCGAACTTGTCTTCCTTGGTTGTGAGAAGGCCATTGATTACCTTTACTTGCTTTCCCAGTGTAGTTTGTAGTTGTTAATATCATTTCATCACCTTGTTATCCTAGTTTGGCTTAGTTAAATAGGTTTAGTTCTTCTACTACTTTGATCGCTTCACGTTTTTCCTTGTGGATTCGACCCTGACTCCTAGTTGGGTAAATTATATTGCGATGAGCGTTCATACCTCAAGTTGAGGTGTGTGTTGAGAGTTGTCAAAATTGGGTGTGCTGGCCTCTGGGACGATCTAGCGAACATTGTTCCGAACTTTTGAGATATGCCCTCGGATTATGTTGGCCGAGTTCTGTTCTGGCCTTCCCGACAGGATTTTGAGGAGATTAACAAGGAAACCTCTGAGATCAGAATTACCTTTGCGTGATTGGTCGCCTTCACCACCGCTTGGGCACATGGATTGGATCCTTGGTTGGATCATTTGGCTGCACGCTGGGATCGCCAGGATCCTGAACAGACTCATTTACTGCGTTGGCAGTGTTCTTTGGGGTGTTTTCATTGTCGTCCGACATGACTGCGCTTTTTCCTTGTAAAAAACTTACAATTGCCTGGGCCCTACTGTGGGCACCAAACTATTTATGCCTAAAATTGGATATCTAGGTTAAATACTTAAATTTATGAACGGGTCACAAGCAATACAGTAAAATACGATTGGAAAGTAAGTAAATAGAGAGAAAAATAATAGATAAAAAAGTAACGAATTTTATTCTTTAAGAATAGCCGGATTCAGTGGTGAATCGCTTGATGTACAATACAATGTAAGGAGGGGTATTTATAGTAGTGATTACCCAGTCCTAATTATAGTAAAATACAAAGACTAATGAGGCTCATGGGCCTATAAACTCAAGGCGGTAGTATATACGAAATCCTAACTAGGAGACTATAACCCTAAGGCGGAGGGATGTATGCCTTGCGTCCTACGCCCGTACCGCCTGAACAGTAGGAACTCATAGAGCAGGCGTGTATCCTCTTATGCCCGATGACTTGTAGGATAAGTCTAGTCTCACCGGCTGGATTTGTATCCCCGTAATAGTAGGTGGCGTATTTTTGCCACACATAACCTATTGCACAGGTCGGAGTGCAGGAGTGAGGCTAATTTCCTTGACCTTACTCTTACGGACCTGCTAGATAGAGAGGTTTTTATAAATCTGCTGGATCTAATGATTAAGCATATTGGTAAAGTAGCTAATATGGGTTTGGATAAACATGCTTTGGTGTATGGGTTTTTGCTGGGCAAGGTGTTTGCGTTCTTTGGGGTGCCTGTGAATAGGTAGACTGACCCGGATCACAATGATGTGTTAGGGAGGAACATTCTGAGATCATGTGACTATGTGCTGGATGGTGAACCTGCTGATGAACCAGTGAACTTAGAGGAGGAAGCTGAGGACGTACATGGTGCTCGTGTGGATAGAATGGTGGAGGTTTATCAGAGACAACTTGAGAGGCAGACGAAGGAGCTCGCCTGGTTGAATGCTGAATACACTAGGCTTGATGCTGAGCTGGAGCGAGAGAGACAAAGAAATTCTGTTCGTCTTGCCAAGTTGCTTGCCCATTTCAATATCCCTGATATTCCCCAGTTTTGAACCAGTCCCGTCCTCATTTCATTTAGTTTGTTTTTTTGTTGGCCTGTTTAAGACAGTTATTGCTTTTGGTATGTATTATTTGGATGTTATGCTTGGATGTTTAAGCCGGTTTAGCACTTTATTATGTTTAATATTCTTTACTGCTATTTGCTGGTAATCTTTGTCTGAAACAGGTTCCTGACTTGATTGGTTGGCTAGCTGCCTATGGCACTAGAGTCAACTTTACTTAATTTAAGTTGAGCAGGTTCATGCAACTGTGAACTTTTCGATGATGTCAAAAGGGGAAAGTTAGATGTTGTTACGATCGCCATATGTTTATGACCTATTTATACCTAACTTAATTACCCTGGTTCATGTTATATATTTGTATGTGCAGGTTCTGGTGTTAATACCCTCGGTGAGACAACATTGTTTGTCGTCATAAAAAATGGGGAATTTGTTGAAGTCAGGTTTTGATGATTGACAAAGGACCTGGTATTAAGTGAACGAGGAAAAATTCACAGTTGAAGTTAGAATTGAAGCTGTTCGAGTTGAAGTTCGAGACTGAGTTGAAGAAGGAAAAGGGAACAACTAAAGTCAAAGTCTCAATCCAAGTTGAAGAAGGAGAAGCTAAGAAGCGGCACTGAAAAGAGTTTCCTAGGCGGAAAAGGATTGAAAACTTAGGCAAAATAATTTAGGTTTCAAATAAGGAAAGACTTGTGAACCTTATGCAATACATATTCTAAATTGTAAAAGGAGTTCTAAGCTAAACTGAATAAGGCTTATGAGAATTCTATAAATACTAGATGTTTTTTCATGAATCTTGATGCACTCAAGAAATCTCAACAGAGCAAATCGAGAGCAAATACTTGTGAGAATTATTGTGTGCAAGAGCACAAGCAAGGCAGCAAAACCTGACGGAGTTGTAGTTTCATAGTTAATTCTGTTTGTCTAGTTTTCTGTTATAGGAATTGAGTTGTAATTTTATCAACTTGTTTAGAATCATTGAGAAAAGAATACTTTTGAGGTAGAAAGTTCAACCTTAGAAGCTATAGTGAAGCTTATAAGTTTCTAGGTAGTAAGAGGTTTAGTTCCTTGATTTTAGAGTCATTGTAACCTTAAAATTGCTCAAGTTTACATAGTGGAAGAGTTTAAATCCCAAGAGTTTGGATCGTGGTTTTGGATTCCTTGAACAAAGATTTTTCCACGTGTAAAAATCTCTCTGTTCTTTATTTTTCGCAATCACTTTAATTTACAGAGGTAGGTGGAACTCATTGAGAACCTGGTCCTTCGTGAGTTACGGGACTTTACAAGAAGCAAGTCTTGGGAATCGAAAATCGAATAAGGATAGTATTTACTCCTTTAGTGTCTTACGAGGTGCACCAAATCTAAAAATATATTTGAAATACAAGTTCAACCACTTACATAAGTCTTCTTTCCCGACAAACTTTGTTCTTAATTAAATCATATCAAATAAAATAAAATTAAAGCAAATACTTATTAGTTAAGTTGCCATCGGCAACAAGTGGTAATATATGGGCTCATTACGCCGACCGTTTTTGGAAAAAGGACACTTTGTTTCTGAAGTTATGCGGTGCCTTTTACTTAGTATATGAAAATAGGAAACATTTATTGTCAAAGTGTCAACTACTTCTCATTGGCAACTATGTCAAGTTCGCAATTTTCTTATATTTAGTCTACTTTATTCGTGGTCATTTCATTTGTATGTTAAACAATAAACAACTTCTCGGCTGTATTGGGTTAAATCCGTCGTCATCAAAGTTGGTGACTAAGCATCCACGTAGGACGACGTACAGACTACAAGTGGCTATGAAGGGGCATAAGGGCAGCGGATAGAATCAAAGATGGACAGTTATAACGGACAGATGAACAGTCACCACGGCCAGAATAGTCGCAACTCATCATCAAGCCAATTTCAAATAGAAGTCTTATCCTCAAGCAACGTAACTGCTCGATGAAGGAGTTACAACTGCTCGTGAACGGACGCTTAGTTATCTATATATTGTAATTCAAGTCACAAGCCTTGTATCTAATTCTTTCTCTCTGAACAAACATCTGTATTCCATTTATTAATCAATATCCGATCCTCTACCTTCCGCCAATATTTATTATTACTGCTCGCCATCAATTGATCTCATTTATTGTACCGCTGCTTAAGTATCATAAATAGTACGAGGAAGGAATTTGATCAAGTCCATACGGCCTGAACACAGTTCCTTCTACTTAAATCTTCATTTATTACATCGCATTAATTGTGTCTTTATTTCTTTGCATTTATCATAGTCATTTATATCTTTTTACATTAAGCATTTAATCTTGATTATTGATCGTGACTCCGCTTTATAAATTTAATTGTGACTTAACCTAATAAACGAAATTACGGTTAAACAATTTGGCGACCACAGTGGGAGCCGGTCAATAACTTCCGTAGGTTAATTGCTTATCGTATTTTATTCTTTATTCGCTTTCTTCTTGCCCGTTGGCTCTCCTCGTTTTCTTTTTGAAATGGCAGATAACAACTCACACAACAACGCTCTCATTGACGGGCAACAAGACCTTAACGCAGCGGAGCAAGTGGACTTGAATCTGGCCGAGAACGAGCAGCAAGACAACATTCCTGCGAATGACGACGTAATCCCCGTTGCAGAGGACGAGAACGTGCTCCCAGACGAACGGGAAAACGAGCACAGCCAGCAAGGTAGGAGAAACCGCCGCCCTCCTGGCCGTGGAAACTCTGGTCAAGGACCTAGAAGACCCAACAGTCCTGGGAATTCGAGGAATTCTCGGGACGCTGTCCTTGAGTTCATACGGCAACAGGCTGAAATCAACAGGCAGATACGGTAAGCCATCGATGGCCTACGACAAAACCTGCCAAACGCAGGAAATCCACCCGCTGGACGTCCAAGGGACGCCTCACCGTCTCACGCCTCGAGACGCGCTGAAAATCAAAACGCAGGGTCAGCGGTGCCAACGGAAATGAGCGAAGTGATGGAAGCCCTCACCAGGCAGTTCAAAGAGAGCCAGGAAGCCCTACAGCGCTCTCTTCATGAAAGGATCGATCAGATCCCTGGCGCACCACCCACTTTGAAGAAAGTTGACGTTCAACGGTATACTCAAAGGCCTTGGAAGAAAGAAGCAGCACCAAAGGCAATACCCAAAACGTTCAAAATGCCAAATATACCAAGATACCGGGGAACAACTGACCCCAACGACCACCTGATGATGTTTAGCAACTTCATAAAGGCGAGCGATCTCACCGACGAGGAGATCGAGTCAGTACAATTGAAGAAGTTCGTAGAGACCTTGGCAGATGGTGCTCAACGATGGTACTCAATGTTACCACCAAACTCAATAGGATCTTTTGCCGAGATGGCGGAGTTGTTTGTCAAGGCGCACACAGGCGCTCAGAAAACAGAAACAAGAGTTGAGGACATCTTTGAAATCAAGCAACTACCCGGAGAGTCTCTCCGGAAGTATGTGGATCGCTTTCAGCGTGAACGTATGTTGCTACCCAAAGTTCCAGATCGATGGGCGGCTATTGCATTCACTAACAGCTTGGACGTCAAAAGTTCTGAAGCGACCAGACGATTATATGAATCCCTGCGAGAATATCCTGCAGCAAACTGGTCGGACGTCTACAATCGTTACAATTCAAAGGTACGTATAGACGAAGATAAATTGATTGGCACAGGTGCCCGGGGACGGAGCCAAGCTCGCACCAGTGGCGCTGGGGGTAAGATCGAGACAGATCAACCAGATGCACGGCACGAGCCATATCCCAATCGGTCGCGTAACAACTCAAATGGACGCGGTCGTAACAACAAAGGCCTTGCAAGGGGCAAGGATTCCGCTTCAACTTCTAGTGGACTTCCAACCCTGCCCGTTTTCACTATCGGAGCAGTTGAACTTGTAGCAATGCTTGAGGGGATGAGCGAAAAAGTCAAATGGTCTAAGGATATGAAGGGTGACCCCAGCAAGCGCAGCAAAACCTTGTGGTGCGAATTTCATCGCGATCACGGCCACGCAACGGATGACTGCAAGGCTCTAAGGTACGAGGTCACTAACTTATTGAAACAGGGCTATCTCAAGGAGTTCTTGACAGAGAAAGGAAAGCAAACTCACGCAAAGGCCCAACAAAATAAGTCGGAGCCTCCCCGAGCATCATCTCCGAAAATGACAGTCAACGTCATCTCTGGAGGTATTGAGGTTGACGCAGTCACATACACAGCGAAGAAATACGCCAAAGTATCTATTACAAAGACCAAACGACCACGACTTGAAGATACGATAACTTTTGAAGAAACAGATGCAGATGGCTTGCAGTTTCCTCATATGGACGCTTTAGTGATAACATTACGAGTGGAAGAGTTTGATGTCAAAAGAGTGCTCGTTGATCCAGGCAGTTCGGCGAACATCATATTATCTCGGGTCGTGCAGGAGTTGAAACTATACAATGAAATTATACCAATTTCTCGTGTTCTCTCAGGATTTAACAATTCCAGCGAGAAAACGTTAGGAGAAATTACTTTGACAACCCTGGTCGAAGGCGTTATGAGACGGACAACGTTTCATGTCGTTGATGGGGATATGGCCTACAACATGATCCTTGGAAGACCATGGATACACGATATGCAAGCAGTCCCGTCAACCTATCATCAAGTAATGAAATTCCCTTCGGAGTGGGGAATACGGGAAGTTCGGGGAGAGCAGCGTTGCGCTAGAGATTGCTACTCAGTGGCGGTCAAGCTCCCCGAGGAGGCAAAATAGCAATTAAAGAACCCAGGATCGGAGTCAAACAATGAAGCATCAGACTACCAAGTCCCGAAATTCATATCAAAGTTGGATGTACGGGAAGAGTATGCGCCAACTATTGAAGCTTTAGAACCAGAAGAACTTTTCGGTGACATGCCTGAAAGGAAAGTGTATCTGGGAGCAGAATTGAACAAAGACTTGCGCAAAGATATCTTGCACTTCCTCAAGGAGCAACACACCACCTTTGCGTGGTCACATGCAGATATGACAGGAATCTCCCCGGAGATTATTTCTCATAAGTTGAACGTGGATCCATACCATCGCCCTGTAAAGCAAAAGAAGTGCCAGCAAGGAGCATTCAGGAACCAGATCATAAATGACGAAGTTGACCGTTTGCTCAAGATTGGCTCCGTCCGAGAAGTCAAGTATCCAGACTGGTTGGCCAACGTGGTCGTAGTGGCAAAGAAGAACGGCAAGTGGAGGGTCTGCGTCGACTTCACTAACCTGAACAAAGCCTGCCCGAAAGATTCCTATCCACTACCTCAGATTGACCAACTAATCGATGCGACGGCCGGGCATGAAGTGCTTACATTCCTTGATGCATATTCAGGCTATAACCAAATCTTAATGGATCCCGACGACCAGGAGAAAACTTCCTTCATTACTTGCCGAGGTACGTATTGCTATAAAGTAATGCCTTTTGGACTTAAAAATGCAGGTGCGACTTACCAACGATTAGTCAACCGGATGTTTCACGACCACATTGGCAAAACCATGGAGGTCTACATCGACGACATGCTGATCAAGTCCAAACGGGCAGAGGATCACTTAACACACTTGAAGGAGGCCTTTCGAATCCTTGATCAATACAACATGAAACTCAACCCGGAGAAATGCGCATTTGGAGTAGGTTCAGGGAAATTTCTTGGTTTAATCGTTTCCCAGCGAGGGATCGAGGTAAACCCCGCCCAGATAAAGGCAATAGATGCCATCCCCGACGTACTTCATAACAGAAAAGATGTAATGCGGCTAACCGGGAGAGTGGCAGCGCTAAGGAGATTCATTTCTCGCTCATCTGATCGATGCAAAAGCTTCTTCGACGTGCTGAAACAAAACAAGGAGTTCGATTGGACACCTGAATGTCAGCAAGCACTTAAGGATTTGAAGCGATACCTGTCGAATCCGCCTTTACTCTCAACGCCCCAACCAGGTGAACAACTATTACTCTATCTGGCTGTGTCAGAGTCTGCAGTGAGTGTAGTACTGGTTCGAGAAGACAAAGGTAAGCAACTTCCAATTTATTACATTAGCAAATCCTTATTAGATGCTGAAACTCGCTATCAACCTTTGGAAAAATTAGCACTAGCCCTGGTAATCGCTGCCCGTAAATTAAGACCTTATTTTCAAAGTCACTCAATAGCTGTAGTTACTACCTTCCCCTTACACAATATCATGCACAAACCTGAATTCTCGGGCAGGTTAGTAAAATGGGCAGTAGAATTAAGTGAGTTTGATATATCTTATCAACCCCGGGTAGCCATAAAATCTCAGGCTTTAGCAGATTTTATTGTAGATTTTAGTGCTACTATGTATCCTGATGCTCAACGTGAGGCGGTTCTTTTCGCCGGATCGGAGTCAGGGACATGGACCTTACACACTGACGGGTCCTCGAGTGTAAAAGGATAAGGATTAGGTTTGGTTCTTACCACTCCCTCGGGGGAGACCATTAGACAGGCCATAAAATGTCCCTTTATTACAAATAATGAGGCCGAGTATGAGGCCGCGATTGCAGGTTTAAAATTGGCTCGAGAATATGGAGCAGACAAAATTCACCTTAAAAGTGTCTCTGCCCTGGTTGTCAATCAAATAAATGGTGGCTTCGTAGCAAGGGAGTCTCGTATGCAGAGGTACCTTGCCCGAGTCACTGGTTTGCTAGCACAATTCGACAATTGGGAAGCCACACAGATTCCACGAGAAGAGAATCACGAGGCTGAGGCCTTGGCAGATTTGGGTTCAGTGGCAGAGATTGGAGCAACAGGTTCAGTGGCCGTGGCTCATCTTCTATGTACAACAATCGATAAAGATGCAATGGAGGTCAACATGACCAATCTGACTTGGGATTGGAGGAATGAGATAATCAATTATATACTACATGGGACCTTACCATCAGACGTTAAGGCTGCTCGAAAACTGAGGATAAAAGCTGCCAGGTATACAATTATAGATGGTATCCTTTATCGTAAGACTTTTGCAGGCCCACTCGCCAAGTGTCTAGGTCCCAGCCAAACTGAGTATGTGATGAGGGAAGTTCACGAGGGTTGCTGTGGAAATCACTTGGGAGGCAAGGCGCTCGCATGAAAGCTTATACGGGCAGGCTATTATTGGGACAAAATGGAAAAAGATACTAACGAATTTGTCAAAAAATGCGACAAGTGCCAAAGGTTTGCACATCTCCTCCATCAGCCAGCAGAACCCTTGCATTCAATCATCTCCCCGTGGCCGTTTATGAAATGGGGGATGGATATCGTTGGGCCACTACCCACTGCACCTAGAGGGGTACGTTTCTTGTTAATTATTACCGATTATTTTACAAAGTGGGTTGAAGCTGCAGCATATTCAAAGATACGTCAAACGGAAGTAGTTGATTTCCTTTGGCGTTATGTCATTTGTCGCTTCGGAGCACCCAAAGAGATTGTCATGGATAATGGCCCTCAATTCGTTGGTCAGAAGATCACAAGGTTCCTTGAGGATCTGCATATTAAAAGGATCACTTCTTCCCCATATCACCCAGAGGCAAATGGGCAGGCAGAATCGACCAACAAGATAATAGTGGATTCTCTAAAAAAACGTCTCGAGCAGGCCAAAGGGTGCTGGGTAGAAGAACTCCCCGGGGTTCTTTGGGCATATAGAACAACCACAAAGATGAGCACCGGGGAGACGCCTTACTCCTTAGTGTATGGTTCTGATGCATTGATTCCAGTCGAAATTGGCGAGCCAAGTCTACGATATGCTCATGCAACTGAAGAATCTAATTCAGTCAACCTCTCCGAGGAATTGGATTTTCTAGAGGAACGTAGAGAATTAGCACTTATACGAGTAGTAGCTCAGAAAGAAAGGATAGAACAGTATTATAATCGGGGACTTAGGCTGCGCAACTTTGAAGTCGGGGACTTTGTATTGCGTAGAGTCTCCCAAAATACGCAAGAAGCAAACGTCGGCAAACTTGGTCCAAACTGGGAAGGTCCCTACAAGGTGGTTGCATCCGTTGGTAAGGGCTCATATCGTTTGGCATGACCAGATGGATCGCTTCTACCTAGCAGTTGGAACGTGACTCACCTAAAGAGGTACTACTTCTAAGTAGTACGTGGGTTAGTGTCTATGTTCATTCTCTGTTGCTTACTTGTTATCGTTTTCTTTTAAGTTATTTTGTCTTCCTATCTTTGTCTAAATGGTACTAACGGTCTTCAAAAGGCCAGATCCATTTAGCTCAACTGGTAGAGCTCGAAGTCCTCGTACTTCGCGGCTGTGGGTTCAAATCCCACAACGGACACACTCCTCTTTTGGTTATATGTGTTCCTTGATTCAGCGTTTCACCCATTGTCTTTTTATGTCTGAAATTACGAAATTTCAACATAAAAACAGGGGGTGGCGAGGGCCCCAGTAGGCCAAAATCCAGGCTAACATGAGTGATCTTCGAGCAGAGCAAGGTCATGATCATTCGCCAAGTCCATAACTAAGCAGAATCAAGTAAGTTCAATAGAACTATTTTACTTGCGCTAACGTTATTTTTACATTTCGCGGCCAGTATTCGCCCAAGTTCTATAACTTTACGACCAAACAATCTTGTGTTTTGGTCATTAGGTTACCTATTCTTTTCAATAGAAATAACAGGGCAACCTTAACAACAAAATTTTTTCTGCGAAAACTTTCAATTGTCAAATATGATGAGCAAAGTTTATCGCAAGGCCATCTTATACGGCCAGATTTCAGTCAACCTGAACGGCCTGGTTTCGACCAGCCCAGGGGGCCTGACTTCATTTATCTTAACTAAGGGCAACCTAACCTGGTTATGATCAAATTTTATCTCAAACATCTGCGCAGATTAGCACCAAAAAGGGAACTCAGACACTAGGATTTGAAACATAATTCTGACTTCTGAAAACCTCATTAGATAACAGGTATCAACATCATTCATATAAGCAAAACTTGAAACCAAAAATGGTCATCAAGCTTCGCCAGTCAAACAAGAACAAAAATAGTCAAAATATACATTTGTTCACAAGTTAACAACATCCAGTAAATTTACAAGAAGGACCAGATAAGGCTTTAGTCATCGTTTGGGCCAGGATCTCGACCTGATGCACTAGCTCCATCAGTTGGATCCCCACCCAAATCTTCATCTTCATCATCCTCACTGCCTTCATCGTCCTCTTCATCATCATCATCGTCAGCCCCTACCTCCATGCCCAAGGCCTGTTTGACGTTGATGATAGCCGCCATGGTCTGATCGAGGACAGAGTCGGCATTAATCTGGCCACGCTGCAGTTGGATGAGCAGCTTCTTCTTGGCTTCGAGGGCTTCCAATTTGGAGTCGATCGTATAACGATCCCTCAAATTCGCCAATTCCCTCGTCAGTAGCTCTTGGGTCCTCGCAGATTCCTCAGCCCGGTTCTTGGCCTCTTGTAGTTCTCCTCGAGCAGGCTGAGATTCAGCTTCCGCTTTGTTCATATTCCTCAACATCAGATCAGAAGCGCTACGGATGCTTTCCAAGGTAACTTCTTTCATATTGAGCTCATGGGCAAGTTGAGAAATCTGACGACCCTGCTCATCCATCCTGGTTTTCAGCTCTTCAAAAGATAGCGCAAACCTTTCCTTCTCATCTAAAAGGCGGTCCCTCTCCTCGAGGAGCGTGCTTATCTTGTCGTTAGCTTCAGTGTTGGATTTCTCCAACCTGTCTATCTTATCCTCAAAGAAGCCACGCTTCCCCTCCAGGACCCGCTTCTCCCCGATCAGATTTGTTCCTGGTTGTTCAACCTGGAGCGGAACATGAGCTCGGTAGCCATCATACTCGCCTGGCAACAAGTAAAAATACGCAGGTAATTAGAACTAAGGTTTTTGATAAAATAAAGGGAGTAAAGAAGGAAACATTACCCGAGCAGTGTCTTCAGCGATTGCGTAAGCCAGCTGCTCATCGCTCATGCTGCGCATGTTCCACTCCTCGCGAGGGCCGATCAGGTTGGACGTCACCTTAACCAAGTGGCCAGGGTTCGTCAGAAAATCCGTGTCCGGAGGGATGATGAAGTCACACTCCCTCATACACGGCCTGGGCTCCCTCGCTTGTTCAGAAGGATAGTTGGGGCCAAATTTGTGGCGAATACCCTTAACGGAGTACGCCCCAATCGTTCCTCCTAAAGATACTCGCCTGGTAAGCCTAGTGCGAGAGACCTCGACGTCACCTGTCTCGTCGGGGCCCAGAGTGTCGCACTCTTGCAGATAAACTGGCGCCACCCCATCAGCAGCCAAGTTCATCATGTCCTTATAGTAAAAAACCTGGGGTTCAGCCTCCCCCTCAGCCTTCCTCTGCTCACCAACCTCCTCATCTTTCCCCTCAACTCTCTCCTCATCCTCCTCTCTCATCGGCTCCTTGCCAGGTCGCCTGTGGCTGACTTGCTCAGGCTCGCCTTGTTGACCACCAGCCTGTTCAGGCTCATCTGGCTTTGGGTCCTCGGGAAAGAAGGCAAAACCTTCGTGCATTCTTTCTTCCCCCATTTCCCCAGCTCTATCTCCTTCCCCATCACCAACTCGGGGACTCTCCTCGAAGGCATAAGAAGAAGTCTCTACGTCCCTCCTCTTATCACCCCGAAGAGGTGCCCTCTTCCTCTGAGTCAAGCTCACATCGGGAGCCTCTGAATCTGAAATGATAACTACCATAGGATCAGCAGATTCAAGGGGAGCCGCCGAGCTTTTAACACTCTCTTGCCCAGCCTTGGGCGTATCAACAGCAGCAGCACTGGTTTCAATGGTTTTCTCAGAAGACTGAGGAGTCTTGCGAGCTATCCTCTTCTTCTTTTTGGGTTTACTCTTTTCAGAGTCAGTTTGCTTTCTCTTCAAGCTCGCAAGGACCTCCTCACCACCTTCCCTGGCTTTAACAGCTGCAGCAGTCTGGAGAATGGCAGCTGCCTCCTCGTTGATCTCAGCCACGGGGTCAACAGTCTCCTCCACAGGAGGAGGAGCGGGAAAATAATTACCACCAGTACCTAGACCTGAGAGTAAAGTCACATTAATACCACGAAGAGTTCTACTTAAATTAGCAAGAACTCGGGTAACCAGCTTACCATGGGTGCTAGGGTTCGATAAACTTTTTTGGGTAGCGTAGTGGGGCCACTGCCTCTGCTCGTGGGTGAAACCTGCCAAGATAGGTTCAACCCAAGCAGACAATTCCCCCTCAGAAATCAGACCGTCATAGGGAATCTTGTCAGCTTACCAACAAAGAGCAAAAATTAGAGAGTGCAAATACATAACTCAAAGAATATTCGGTATAAAGACTCGGGGACTTACGAGTTTTGTTCCACACCTCGCGGAGGTTAGTTTTGTGGCTGCGTGTGAGGAGCTTAGATTGCACATAAACATACCTATGCATCCAGCCCCTATCCCCTGTGTCTCCAGAATTGCTCACTAGAGCTTTTCTTCCTCTCATACGGGCATTAATATACCCGTCTCTAGCAACCTGAAGGCTATACAAAGCGATAAAATGCTTAAACTCAAAGTCCTGCTCAGTCTCATCGGCGAACCACTGCAGCAGGGAAATAATCCTATAAATGCTCGGACATAGCTGCCCCGGGCAGATAAGATAGTATTTGCAGATATCCTCTATAACAGGATGCAACGGGAGCGTATGACCTATCGTGAATGGATACGTAGATATGGCTGTCCATCCAGTTCTCGCAGAAGTGATGTTCTCCGTTGGAAAGGGACAAGAAACCATAACATCATCATCCCAGCCGCAATCTGCCCTAACCCTAGGCAAAAGGTCAGGAGTAATCGAACTCTTAAAACGGCTTGAAGGCCACGACCTTATATTGCCATGGTGGCTGAACGGGCTGACTGAACAATCATTTTCAAGGCTTCCCCAAAGCTTTGGAATCACGTCAGCGACTGAAGTTGAGGAACTTGTGGATTGGCCACCTGCTGCTGAAGAAGTACTAGCCGCGGCGTCCATATTCAAACTTTTTTTAGCTTTTGGAGACATTTTGACTAGAAGATTGGAAGGATTTTGTGCGTTTTAGAGATTTTTGGAAAGTCGTTTTGAAGCTTTGAAGGTTCGGATGAAATTAGGAATGAAGTAAAAAGGTTTCAAGCGGGTGGAAGTCATATTTATAGGGATGGCAAAACCCGACCCGCACCTACACGTGTCAAGCATTCGCGCAAGAGGTAAATCCAGCCACTAAAAAAAAATAAAAATCGAAGTGACGGTTTTTTGCCTTGGGACGTGCAAGACGTGAGTAGGCGCAGTTCAATCATCATTCCTGCAGTCTCGGAACACGCAACAGTCGCTTTTTCAGTAAAAAGTGGAGCGGAATTGACAACTTGCACGTTTTGTCTTTAGCAGAGCATTTAATGCTTGTACTAATAGGATGCCAATCAATCAAAAGCCCTTGGAAAAGCATTTAATGCCTATACCGATGGGATATCGATCAATCCAACAGGCAGCATCCAAGTATGACTGTAAGGACTCAAGTGTATTGTTTAAGGAAAATTCAAAAGAGCTTTTTCCCGCTCAAAATTCGTTTTCCACTCCTCGACCAGATTCTCTGCCCGAGTAATGCGGGGACTATCTGTATTGGGTTAAATCCGTCGTCACCAAAGTTGGTGACTAAGCATCCACGTAGGACGACGTACAGACGACACGTGGCTATGAAGGGGCATAAGGGCAGCGGATAGAATCAAAGATGGACAGTTATAACGGACAGATGAACAGTCACCACGGCCAGAATAGTCGCAACTCATCATCAAGCCAATTTCAAATAGAAGTCTTATCCTCAAGCAACGTAACTGCTCGATGAAGGAGTTACAACTGCTCGTGAACGGACGCTTAATTATCTATATATTGTAATTCAAGTCACAAGCCTTGTATCTAATTCTTTCTCTCTGAACAAACATCTGTATTCCATTTATTAATCAATATCCGATCCTCTACCTTCCGCCAATATTTATTATTACTGCTCGCCATCAATTGATCTCATTTATTGTACCGCTGCTTAAGTATCATAAATAGTACGAGGAAGGAATTTGATCAAATCCATACGGCCTGAACACGGTTCCTTCTACTTAAATCTTCATTTATTACATCGCATTAATTGTGTCTTTATTTCTTTGCATTTATCATAGTCATTTATATCTTTTTACATTAAGCATTTAATCTTGATTATTGATCGTGACTCCGCTTTATAAATTTAATTGTGACTTAACCTAATAAACGAAATTACGGTTAAACATCGGCAACAAAGAAACAGATGTTCATTAACTTATCTACATAATGACATGTATTTTTTTAAGCCGAGGGTCTTCTAAAAATACTTTTTTTACTACACAAGACAGTAGAAAAATTTGAGTATATCTCACATTCTTCAAAGCCTAATCTATAAAATTGTTGTTGTTGACATGTAAATTTTTTAAATTTTAAATGATACTTTTGACAGATACTCCAAACTAAACGATATTCTTGTTCATATTTAAGGATGATATTGTTGCACTTACAATTCAGCATATATAATGAGTGAAATTCGTATTTCTCCTCTACTTTAGTTTAAAAATCAAACATATTTCCCACTTCGAACAATAGACATTTTTCCCTCCCTTTATCTCAACTTAGCATTTTAATTATTTATTTTATCCTTTAAATTATCTATTATTCAATGTAGGATGCTGTGTTTGATTTTAAAAGTAAAGTTGGAGAAGAAATATGATTTTCAACTTATAATATAGACTCTTTTTTTTTTTTCATTTTGAAAAACTTCAATTTAATATTTTATCCTGATCAACATTCATAAATATACAAATGTTATAGAATGGTTAAAATTTTAAAACTCCTATAACACCACAAATATTTTGGTATATATAAGACCATAAGTTTAATTTTTTTTTTTTTTGCTTTTTTAGACTCGGTAACGAGTCAAACTATACTGCATAAATTAAAAAATAAAATAGTATCATAATATGTAATATAAATAATAAGTACCCTATTATTTTGTATTTTAAATCTCCAATTATCAATATCTTAAATACCATCTTCTTTCCATTTTCATCAGCCCAACCTCCTAAGCTAAAGGAATAATAAAGAAACAATAGTTAAACCTTTCTTTCTAAAGTATCTCCTCCTCTTTTTATTCTCATTTTTGTCCATGCGTCTTGAAAGTACACTATACCTGTAGTATACTAGAATTCACTATACCATTTAATAGTAGAACACTATACCATATGATAGCAGTATATTAGAATACATTGTAAAATGATTATTCTAAAGTGGGTCGATCGTATCCTAAGACTTAAGAGATTAATATTTTGTTAATTCGTTTTGGAACGAAAAGAATAGAAACTTGATATTGTTTCCTTTCACGTGCCTTTGTCAATCTACAATGATAATATTATGAAGCGCCAACGTAATGTGGTTTAGTAGCTAGAGGATATTATGATATTTTCTATGATTCATTTTATGGAAAAAATTAATTTAACATTTTATCCTAAACGATCAGCTTTCATAAATATGCAAATGCTATAGCATGTTTATATTTTAAAACTCCTATAACAACACAAATATTTTGGTATATATAAGATTATAAGTTTAATTTTTTTTTCTTTTTTAAATTTCATATCGAGTCAATTTATACTGAATAAATTAAAAAAATAAAACAGTATCATAATACTAACATAAATAACCCTTACTTTTTTCTAATTTAAATCTCCAATTTTCAATGTCTATCTTCTTTCCATTTTCCTCATCCCAATCTCCTAATCTAAAGAGAGTCTCTTTTTATTCCCATTTTGTCCACAAGTCTCGAAGGTAAACAATACCATATGATAGTACTATAATAGAATACATTGTATCCTTGTTTCATGTAAATATACCGAGTTTGGTTTATCAGCAAAGGTGCATATGGAGAAAGCAGTGGCCAGTGGTGGGCCATTCACCGTCTTCCCAATTTTCAACCCATATTTTACCAATATCGTAAGTCCTGATCATTCTCTCCTAAATTGATGTGCTCATTTTGCCGACCTTTTTTAGGAAAGGGCCACTTTATGTTTGACCCCGTGTATTACGCGGCACCTTTTCATTCATATAATTAGTTGAAAAAGATTTAATTTACTTACATTCTATCATTAAGAGAAACTTTCATATATAGTCTCCGTTATAAAGTGTTTAAAATTCGAAAAGTGTATAAAATAAAAATATTATTATATAGACAAGATTACAAGTTTCAAAAATATTTTCTTTATTTTAAATATCATGTTAAGTCAACTATACCACATAAATTAGAATGGAGGAAGTAGCATGTACAGTCAAAGCTTTCTATAGTGGCAGTATTTGTCTAAAACTTTCATAGCCGCTAAAATGAGGTGTTGTTATACATGTATACTGACGTTTATATCTCATTTAGCTATTATAGTCAAAAAGTTGTCAAAAAATACATAGTAAATATATAATCTCAATAGATTTTTATATTTCATTAATTAAAATTTGGAAAGGTTAATGCATTATTAATAAATTTATAACTAATTGTACTGCACCATTAAAATATTAAAATTTCAGCAATATATGCATTTAAAATTAATTGAAATTGTAAAAAATATCAAGTTTTACGTAAGAATTTTTACGGTAAGATGTAAAAAAGGTAATATATTTATGTTTTGAATGATTATCGTAAATATATTGTGTTTTATGTTATACATAATATATCTCTTAATAAATATTATTACACAATATTTGACTATGGCCGTTATAGAGAGTTAATTTTATAAAGAGTGTACCGCTATAATAAACGTCATTGCTGTTATGGGTAGAATATTGGTACAGAGAGGTAAAATATAACATAAAAAATAATTTCGGAGAAAATTAGGCTATTATACTGAAATACTGTTATATCGAGGGGTTGTTATAGAAAGGATTGACTATAATATTAATACCACATAAACCTATTATTTTATGTAAAACTCAAATATTAAATTTTCAAATAAATACTCATTCACCATCAAAAGGTATAGACATCTTAGGAGCTCTTCCCATTGCATATTCTCTGCATTCACATTTAGATGAGTAACACTTGTTTTAATTGATTTTTAAAAATCTAGATTTAATTTATGTGATACCTATCTTAATTATAGTTAAGATAATATATTTAAGGAACCCGTCTCTACCTTTGGCTGTTTATTAATTTTATGGTTGTTATCTCAAATATTGAGAGGTATATGTTAAAGTTATGTCCGGATTATAAAAGTTGCCATTCATTTATGCATCTCCTTTTATATAGGTTTTCGTCAAGTTAAAATGTTCATTTTATCAAATATTGTATAATGCTTAATATATTTATTATAACAAATTGAAGCTTAAAGTATAAGTGATTTACAGCACACACACACCAAAAAAAAAAAAAAAAAATGCAGTAGCACATTACCTTTTGTCTCGTTATTACCTTTTTTGTCAGTTCACGAAATGCAATTGGATGTAAATAATACAAATATAATAAATAGTATTAATGGATACTATAGTTTGTGCCTTTATGGATATCTTAATTTTTAATTCTTACCATATTTAGAGAGTAATACTCAATATATATTATCTCAATTATAGTTAAGATCCTTGATAAATGATTCTAATTTATTTTTAAAAATTATTTAAGATATAAGTGTCACTTATTTAAATATGTATGAGGAAATAGAGAGAAAATATAATAAGAGGAGCCAAATAAGAAATCTCACATCATCAAACTCAGAAAAATGTAAAGAAAAATTTTCCATTTAATGTAATCTGTATGATGCAAACATAGAGTTATAAGATTAGTGGTAGGTTTAAAACAAAAAGTGAAGGACTCATGTTTTCTAACACATAATTTATACGAAATAGATAATGTGTAAAATGTAGAACGATAACTTACTTGTTATTCTTGTTCCAGAAGCAGTAGGATCTTGACCACAGCTGGACTACTCATAGTCGATGCTCTATTTGTATATTTATAACAAAATATAGTAGTTGTCCTCTTATAAAACTCTATTACTTAACTTTATATTTTTACGTGGATAGACTCTAAGAAAATCCCTTTATAGGTGGAACCTTAAATCCAATAAAAATAAATAATAAATTCCTATTTTCTAAAATATCTCCCCTCTCTTCAGTCCTATTATCGTCCATAAGTCTTGAAAGTACAAATATAATAAATATACAACATACATGTATCTCCCTCGTTCATATAAATATAGAAGTTCGGTAAATTACCAGAGGTGCATAACCAGTGGTAGATCATTCACCTTCCTCCCAAATTTCAACCCCATATTTCCCTCATCACTCTCATAATACCTCTTCATTCTCCCCTAAATTTTCTCTATTCTTATTCATCAATACTATACCAAAAAATAAGAAAAAAGAAGAAGAAGTACTGAATTTGGCCGGATCATACTCCGGCTCCGGCACCGGAAAAAAGCAGAGAAAATATATATTTTTTGTTGAAAAAAATCCCATTATATATTGGAATTTTGATCAACAAAATATTTTCATATTTTCTTCTCTCTGCTTAACAAAAGGTGACAATGATTCAAACCTTATGTTATTACCTATCAGAACATCCCTCTATTGTTGGTTTCCGTTGGACTCATAGCCAATCATGGGGCAACACGTGGGTTTTCCTTTTCACCTCAATATCTGCTTATGTCATCTTTTCAGTTTTCCTTCACCTTCTCCTTCTCCTCCTTTTTCGACATCGTAAACCGCTTTCTCTTGGCCCGATTCCCGCGATTCATTCGCTTTCCATGGCGTTAATTTCCGCGACAATCTTCGCGGGAATCCTCCTCTCGGCTGCCGCGGAAATCCGCGACACCCGTTGGTTCTGGCGTCGTTATAAGACGACTCCATTCCAGTGGCTCTTATGTTTCCCATTAGGAACCCGACCCTCAGGTCGGGTTTTCTTTTGGTCTTATGTTTTTTACCTCTCGCGTTTCCTCCACACGTTCCGCACTTTTTTTACTATCATACGACGTCGTAAATTGTCCTTCTTTCAACTTTTTAACCACTCGATATTGATATTCATGTCATTTTTATGGCTAGAATTTTCACAGAGTTTTCAAGTTTTAGCCATAATTTTGACAACTTTTATTTACTCTGTGGTTTATGGGTACAGATTTTGGACAGCTTTAGGATTACCAAGCAAGTGTTTTCACTTTGTGAATCACTGCCAGATTGTGTTGTTGGGTCTTAACGTTGTTTGTCATGTCGGTGTAATATTTTTCCATTTCTTGAAAGGTGGTTGTAATGGAATAGGTGCTTGGGTTTTAAACTCTGTCCTCAATGGTGCTATAATGTTCTTGTTCCTTAACTTTTATGTGAAGTTGCATTTGGTGAACAAGAGAAATAATATTGGTGGTTCTGGTGTTGAAGATGAAACTTTGGACTCTGCCAAAGATAAGGATATTTGAGGTCTGTTTTTTTATTTTCTTTGTATACCAAAATTTATAGTATACTAGTAGTATATTCTTCTAGCCTTTGTCAATTATTATCCCTTGAAATTTTGTAAATTGAATTGTAAAAAATTCTGTTTAAGGGGTAAGAATAAGGATATCCCTTTTAACATTACTACTGAGTATATATATTTGATGTTATTAGTAGTAAATAGTTCTTGCTGTCAAATAAAAGGTGATGAGCACATTTTGCAAATCATAATGTATCTGCAAAGTGGTAACGATCATGTCACGAGAAATTTAGAGCTTTTTACAATTCGAATCAACAGCCAATGATGAAAGTTACACTGAATCATGACAAAAAAGACTTGACTTGGTCAATTTGCTAATTGCTACTTCTTGCTAGTCCTTTTTGATACTACTTCAATATGATTTTCAGTTGGACTAACAACATGAGCTAGGACTTCAGACATTGCTATTAAAAACAGGGAAAATGTTCAAATGTATTTTCATACTGAGGCGGAGCTACGATTTGATCGTACGAGTTTTTCATTTTAGGATACCGAATTTAAGTTAATAACTGGATTCTAAAAAATTGCTCAATGTTGCCCTGAATTATTATATTTTATATTTATAATCTTGTCGATAGCAAATACTACTAGTATTATATCTGGAGAGTGGTAACATTGATGACACAAAAGTTAAGAGCACTTTACAGGTTAGAATCAGCAGCCAACATGGAAGTGATGAAAATTATACTGAATCATGAAAAAAAAGACTTGTCTGGTCAATTGACTAGTTGCTCGTATGTTGTTTCGTGTTAATTTGACTTTCAGTTACCCAACAACATGGGCAAGCACTTTGTACAATGTTACTAGAAGGTAGCTTGCTGGATTTTGTTGGACGATTTATTAACACAATAGGACAAATTAAGGGTCTGTTCCCATTGATTTCTTTCCCAATATTTGGCTCAAGTTACTACGAGATAAGGAATCAACTTGTCTTCATACGAGCTTTCGCTGGTTGAATGGGAATTTGATTAGGCTAAGCAAGTATATCTTGAATGCAGAGCAACATTTATTTCTGGACAAACCAAGATGGCATAGCTTCTGTGCTGCCAAGTAGCTTCATGCATAAAACCAATATACTATTGTTCTAGAGGATTTTGTTCACAACCGATAAATCCACGAGGATTAAAAGGGTACAACTCTCTAACTTGATGGGATAAAGTCTGCATATATCTTACCCTCCTCAGACCTCATTCATGAGATTACATTGGATATGTTGTTGTTGTTGATTCGATGAGACTCGCAGCGGAGTTCATGATATGCTGGAGGTTTGGAGGCATACCTTAGAGTCTAAAGGTTTCAGGCTGAGCAGAACAAAGACCGAGTATATGGAGTGCAAGTTTAGTGATGCGTCTCAGGAGTCAGAGGTGGAAGTGACGCTTGGTTCTCAGGCAATCCCCCAAAGAGAGCTTCAAGAACCTTGGTTCTATTATTCAAGGTAATGGAGAAATTGATGATGATGTCATCCACCGTATAGGGGCAGGCTGGATGAAATGGAGACTCGCATCAGGTGTCCTATGCGATAAGAAAGTGACACCTAGACTTAAAGGTAAGTTCTATAAAGCGATCATTAGACCACCTATGTTGTACGGCGCAGAGTACTGGCCAAAGACCACACATATTCAGAAAATGAGCGTAGCAGAGATGCGTATGCTTAGATGGATGTGTGGGCACACAAGGTTGGATAAGATTATGAATGATGCCATTCGTGATAAGGTAGGAGTGACCTCAGTGGTGGACAAGATGCGAGAAGTGAGATTGCAATGGTTCGGCCATGTGAAGAGAAGGGGCACCGATACGCCAGTGAGGAGGTGCGAGAGACTGGTTGTGCTGGGTCTGCGGAGAGGTAAAGGTAGACCAAAGAAGAATTGGGGCTAGATAATTCGGCATGATATGGCTCACCTACATATCACCGAGGACATGACCATTGACAGGAAAGCGTGGAGGTCTAGGATTAGGGTAGAAGGCGATTGATGGTTGACATTTTAGCAGTAGTATTCATATGCATAGTAGTTTTATCTTGTCCTGTTCGCTATTGGCGTCTTCTATTTGCCCTGGTTATAGTAGTTTATATGAGAACTTGAGCACTAATGGTGTTTCTTACCTTGTTTGTTTTCATCTTATTTTCAAAATATTTGGTTTGTCTTCAAAATTTCAAATATTTTTAGCAGAGGGTTATCAGAAACAGTCTCTCCCTTTGATGGGGATAAGGCCTGCGTACATCTCACCCTCCCCAGATTCCACTTATGAAATTACACTAGATATGTTGTTGTTGTTGTATATTGTTGTTGTTGATTAAAAGGGTACAACTTGAAATTTGGTGGATAATAACGTTATTTTTCCGCTATTCTCAACTTGAATACTATGTTTTTGGTAGTGCAAATTTTGAATTTATAATATAAGTAGAGTTCACATTATATATTACACTCTTACTATTAGACTGAGGCAATGAAACCTATTATTTTAGTTCTAGTGGATAATTGGTGATTACCGTAGGTCTACCAAATTTTGTACTAATTGTTTAGGAAAATGTAAGTTTCAACGCTGAGTATTTAAATCCTTCTGTTGGTATGCCAAGTACTCCCTTCATTCCACTTTACATGAATCCATTTAACTTTACACTGAATTTAATAAAAAAGGGAAGACTTTTGAAATTTGTGGTTTAAAATAAGTTATAGATATTTGTGTGGCTGCAAATCATCTAGGGATGAGTAAAAGTGAAAATTTCTTTCCAAATTTAGAAAGAGGCCATTCTTTTTTAAACAGACAAAAAAAGAAATAGGTTCATCCTTTTTGAAACGTAACGAGTAGTAGTTGTTCAGAGGCATTAAAGTGTGATCCGATAATCAATAATGCGAGATAAAAGATTTCAGAGTTAAAGTACTGAGAGCGGTTGAAATTGGGTGTGATTTCTTTTTATTTGTCTAAGTTTAAGGTGGAAAAATTACTCGCTATTTACACGGATGTAAACCGAAAATATTTGCTACAATAGTGAGAGTTCACACAAACTAATTTGAATACGTCTCCTGTGACAAAAAAGGTAGCATTTGTTTAATAAGACAAATGTAAGTTTCAATACTGAATATTTAAATATGTTTGAAAATGACACTAATCTATCAGCAAGTGTATTTTTCTTTTTCATGGTTACGTTAAGTTTTCTTATCATTTAAGTACAATTAGGACGGCGCGTCATTTTCTCATTAGACTGGAGTTGTTGCTTTTGCCCAATTGAGGTTAGTATTATTATTTGAAGACGAGGAAGCTACGTGACATACTGACATTAAAATAAATTGCCGTTGTATTTAATTTTCCATCTACCTTTTTCTAGCATTTATTCTTGGGGATTGGTGCTTTTTCCCTTCATAGATATCTTTACGTAATGCTGCAAACAAATAGTTTATTTACGTAAAAAATAAAAATAAAAAAATAAACCCATTTCACAAAGTTCGAATTGTGCCTCATAGGTCCTTGAAGAATTCTCAAATTTCATCCAATAATACTAAATTTTAATTTGCCTTTTTAATAATTTATATAATCTTTTCATCCTTGTCTTCTATTTATTCCTCATAAATATCAATTATGATCATAAAAGATGTGAAATGATTAGTCTTTAAAGAGGGTCCATTGGATCCTAAGAGAATGATATTAAGTTTCTTTTCCTTTTGGAACGAAAAGAGCAAACCCTTTCAAGTGCTTTTGTCAATCTACAGTGATAATAGTTAATACTATGGGACGCCAACGTAATGTGGTCAAGTAGTAAGATGATAATATGATATTTGAATTAGGTCGCTCGTCATTAGTTTGAATTGGTAACTGTGAATTACTGACTCACCAAAATTTTCGTTCATTAAAAAAATATTTATCTGCGGTGCAAGGTATCATCTTGAGAAGGTGTCGCAAGTTGCCATAGCATGCTTTCTTCCTGTCAAACCCACCTTTCAATGGCTTGGACCATAGTGGAGTTGTTTCTTGTCTTCTGAGTGTGATCTAAACGCTGGGAATGAGTACATCAGCACTTTTTATTAAAGGCTCTCTAAAGTTATGAAAAAACTCCCTCAACTTCGATTTATGCGACAATATTTTTTTATTAGTCTATTTTAAAAAGAATGACAACTTTTTAATTTTAGTAATAATTTAACTTAAAAATTACTCACCCTGTTTCAGTTTTGTGAACGTATTTTTTTTAGACCGTTCCAAAAAAAATAACGTCTTTCTAAATTTAGCTAGCGTTTGAACATAGATTTGGCCGAAACTTGAAAAGAAAATAGTTTTTGAAGATAAGTTGAAATATAATTTTTAAAAATTAAAGTTGTGTTTGAACATACATTTTACTTGAGAAAATATTGAAAATTTTGTGAGCGGAAAAATTTACTTTTTAAAAAAAATCTCAAAAAGTGGTCATGCCCACTTTTTTTTTTAGGTTACTAATAATTATATTAATCACCCGAGGGTCAATCGTCATTACAAAGCACTATAGATCAGCTGTGTTTTACCTCTAACAGCCGAACCTACTCATCCATCTCATCCAGCTCATCTACTCTCCTATCTGCTAATTACTTTTACTAATCTAATCTGATCATCAGAATATCAGAACATATCTAATAGTGAAGGACATTAGAATCTATTAGAATCTATAGGAACTAACTAAACTGCCTAGTGTTGCTCCAGCTCGCATACTACTGTAGTTTGCTATTTCTCTTGCGATGGTATACCAGCTTCTCTCTTTTTTCTCGAACACTCTGTAATTTCTCTCTTTCCAAAAGCCATGAGCATACTCGGCAAACATCAACCTAAACATTCTGGATTTTTGAGATCTTCCTTTGCTAGCTTGTAAGATACACTGATGAAACTCTTGCCAAGTATTAGCTGGTTGAACGGATACTCCTATCCATTGTAGCAGCTTATTCCAGACCTCCTTAGCATAAGCACAATGAAGAAATAGGTGGTCACTAGTCTCCAGTGCATTCTTGCACATTACACAGTCTGGTTGGCTTGAACAACCCACTTTATCAAACGATCAACTGTCATTAGCCTTCCATGATTCAAGAGCCACATAGTAAATATAGCCTTAGGTCTTGCCTTGTTCTGGTACATCAACACTTTCCAGCTCACACTAGGCTGCATCCCTTGGAACTGTTGGTAAATATGTTAGATCACACTGTCCTTGTGCACCCCATTGTTGACTAGTGCCAGGTGAGTCCTAGTTTTCAAGATCTTGACTACCATCCAGCTAGCTTGCTGTGGTAGTGTAAGCTGCTCCAATGGTCGCCCTTTTATGTAGAACATATGGATCCATTTGATCCATAGTTTATCAGCCTTGCTTGCTAAATCCCAACACAGCTTAGTTATTGCTGCTCTATTCTACAATTTCAGATTTACTAAGCCATATCCACCAGCTGCCTTAGGTAAACACATCTTCCCCCATGCAACTAATGCTCTCTTTGTAATTGTATTTGAGGCTGACCAAATGTAGCTTCTGCAGTAAGCATCAATCAGTTTCAACACTTTGGCTGGTAGTACAAATAGCTGGGCCTAATAGGATTGGATCCCAAAGATGACTGTCTGCACAAGTTGTACTCTACCAGCATAAGATAGCTTCCTAGCAGTCCAAGATGAGATTCTGACAACAATTTTCTCTACTAGAGGTTGCCATTGTATACCCTTCAGCTTCTTTGTATCTAGAGGGATGCCTAGATATCTGAAGGGAAGTTCTCCAACACTATATCCCAAAAAATCCAGTACCTTTCTTTTACTTTCTTCTGTCACTCCACCAAAATATACTGAGCTCTTGTCCAGGTTAGCATGTAGGCCTGATGCTCTAGTAAATCTGGTGAAGCATTGCTGAAGGTGTTCCACAGACTTCATGTCTCCTTTAGAGAACATAAGTAAATCATCTGCAAAGCTTAAATGAGTAATATTAAGCTTTGCACATCTAGGATGGTGCTTAAACTCTGGTATACTCTGCAGCTCATTTAAGCTTCTGCTCAGGTATTCCATGGAGATAGCAAATAGGAATGGAGAGATGGGGTCACCTTGTCTGAGTCCCTTTGCTGCATCAAATAGTTTTGTGCATTCACCATTAACTAGAATTGTGTAGTTTACTGTTGTTACACAAGCCATTATCCAGTTGATGAACTTCTCAGGGAATCCTAGTTCACATAAGACCTGTTCTAGGAACTTCCATTCTACAGAGTCATATGCCTTCTGCAGGTCCACTTTTATCATCACTCTAGGAGATATGTGCTTCCTAGTATAAGCTCTAACCAGTTCATCTGCCAAAATGATGTTATCAGCTACTTTCCTGCCAGGGATGAACCCAGATTGGTTTTCACTGATGATAGAAGCCATAACATTCTGCATTCTTCCGGCTATCACTTTAGATATTATCTTGTACATCATAGAACAGCAGGCAATTGGCCTATATTCTTTCACAGTTTTAGGCTTTACAGTTTTAGGGACTAGTGTAACAGCAGTGCAGTTTATAGGCCTAAACATTTTCCCTGTTGTGAAAAATTCCTTAACAGCTAAGCAGACCTCTTCTTTGATCACAGGCCAAGCTTTTTTGAAAAATGTAGCATTGAAACCATCAATACCTGGAGCTTTCATGTCTCCAATAGACTGCAGACCTGAAACAATTTCCTGCTCTGTCACCTCAGCACATAGCATTTGCTGCTGATCATGAGTTAGTTTAGGTCCCATTCTCATTATCCTTTTTTCCACTGCATCTAATGTATGAGCTGAGGTCCCCATCAGTCCTTTGTAGAATTGAACAACTTCTTCTTTGATGTCTCTTGCATCTGTTAATACTCTGCCATCAAGAGAGAGTAGCTCAGTCATCAGCTTTTTTTGGGTTCTGTCTTTAATAACAGCTGAGAAATATTTGTTGTTTGCATCTCCCAATTTCACCCAAGTGGCCCTTGACTTCTGTTGCAAATACTCTCTTCAATCATGGACCATTTTTCAATAGCCTGGACTAGTTCTTGCTCCTTGTCAACTAAATCATCAGTGTAATTCACTACCATGCTTCTTTGAACATTGTCCAGTTCAGCTCTAGTAGAGTTTAGTTTCTCTGTGATCCCTTGGAATTCAGCATTATTAAGCTCTTTAAAGCTAGATTTCAATGCTTTTAGCTTGTGCCAGCAATTCCTCATTTGCCAGCCATTTGCAATATCACCCCATCTCCTTTCCACCAGCTGCAGGAAGTTAGGGTGGTCAGCCCATATATTAAAGAATCTGAATGGCACTGTAGTTTTTTGTCTTCTCAGGTCCACTTTAATCAGCATAGGGGAGTGATCTGATATGCTAGGTAATAGATAATAAGTCGTTAATTGGCCATATAGCATCATCCAATCATCATTTCCCAACACCCTATCAATTCTACTCCATACTCTAGCTGCACCTCTCTAGTTGTTTGTCCAGGTATAGTACTCTCCCCTCCATGTTAATTCACTAAGATTCAAGGTTCGAACACAGTCGGCAAAGTCCTGAGTTTCATTTTGAGTGACAGGATTCCCATACAATCTGTCTTGAGCAGTTAGGATTGCATTGAAATCACCCCATAGGATCCATGGCCCCTGAGTTTGGGCTGCAATTGCTTGCAGCTGTTGCCATAGCTGTCTCCTTTGTTCCAGTGTATTGAAGCCATATTTAATGGTCATGAAACATGCCGTAGCACACTGTCTCCCATTCACTTGGAGATGAATGAAATGAGCATCTTTAGTTATCAGTGATACTTCATATTCCTTTTCCTCCCATAGAACCCATATCCTCCCATTAGCAGAAAATTCATAATTACTAATCAATTTCCATCCTGGGGCCATTTTTTTGCTATTTTCTCAGCTTTAAGTATTTTAACTCTAGTCTCTACTAGTCCTACCAACTTTATTCTATTCTCTTTAAGCAGGTTTGTGATTTCCTTCTGCTTATACACCTTATTTATTCCTCTAACATTCCAAACTAACCAATTCATCAGCAAGTATTAGGTGGTCCACCTTTGTCATGTGGTTTATCATTGTTCTTCTCTGTGGACTCATCTTGCAATGCAGAGAAACAGTTACTTGTAGTGATGGCTGCAGCTGCCAAATAACTTCTTGTTGTGCTTGCTAAACACTTCCCCCATTTGATCTGTTCTTCTAGTCTTGGTGTCTCTGCTGGTGCCAGGTCATCTAGTAGGGCCTGCTCATCTTTTGATACATTCCTCTCTTGGTGTTGCTCCACTGGCTCTCCTTCTTTCTCCTGCACAATTTGTTCCTTGATCACATTCTTTGGTTTCCATTGCATAGCACCTTTCTTCTGATCAGGCATCTGTTTGTTTGCTTGTGGCTCAAGGTCATTTTGTTCCTCCTCAATAACTGTGTGTGGTGCCTCTCTAGGTCTTCTTCTTCTCCTTGGTGCTTGCCTAGGGGTTCTACTTTATTACAATCATGACCTAAACTAAGGCAGCTACTGCAATAGTCTGGAGTCCATTCAAACTCAACTGGTTTTTGATTTTTGAAAAACTCTATTTAAAAGAGTTTCATAAAATCTATGCCCAAACATTTTTTTTCAAAAAATATTTGAAAAATTGTTCCAAAATTATATTTCCAAACGGGAGCTTACAAACAATTTAACTCCAAATTTACCACTATGTCATTATTGAAATGATTTATAGCCACACGAATAGCAATGACTTATTTAAACTACAAGATTCAAAAGTCTTCATTTATTTATTAAACTTTGTGCTAAGTCAAACAAGATCACATAAATAAAATAGGGGGAGTACTATTTTACCCTTAATGGAATGATTTATAGTCACACAAATATCTATTGCTTATTTTAGATCACAAATCCCAAAAGTCTTCATTTTTTTCTTAATTAAATTTCGTATCGGTTCAAACTTTACCACATAAAGTGGAATGGAGCGATTGATAATTCTTCCCGGAAGCTTATTTGTGCGGCATTATCTAAGCCACAATCATTTTTTAAACATTTTACAAACGTAACCATTCAATTTAAGGTCCCAACAAGAAGTTGAGCCTAACCTGAGTCCTTAGACTAAATTTCGCTAATTTTAGCTTATTTGGTCTGCAGTACTTACGCCAACTTTAAACCAAAAGTCTGAAGGTGTGCCCAACTCAATCAAAATTAAGGGCAACTCAGACCCCCCCACCCGCCCCCCCCCCCCAAAAACTCTAGACCGGAAGGATTTCAATGAGACTAATGGAGTTCACTAGTCAATGCGACTAATGCAAGTAGCCGAAATGAGGATGCTTATGGATGTGTGGGCATACTAGGAAAGATAAGATTAGGAATAAAGTCATACGGGACAAGGTGGGTGTGGCCTTAGTAGTGGACAAGATGCGTGAAGCAAGGTTGAGATGGTTCGGGCATGTGAAAATCAGGAGTACTAATGCACTGGTGAGGAGGTGTGAAATATTGGCAGTTCTGAATCTAAAAAAAGGTAGACGTAGACCAAAGAAGAATTTTGGTGAGGTGATTAGGCGGGAGATAGCTCAACTTCATATTACCGAGAACTTGACCCTAGATAGAAGAGCATGGAGATCGAGGACTACATACAATAGAAGGCTAGGACATTGTTGAAAACTTGGTTCTAGTGTGGGGTTATAGAGAGTTTTATCGCTATTACTGTTATTTTTCTATTTGTATCTTATTCTTCACTTTTATATCAATACTTTTCTGTTACTATCTTTGCATTTTACTCATGTAATTTTTTCGTTTTCCAAACTTTTTTAAACTATTCTTTTCAGCCGAGGGTCTATCGAAAACAGCCTCTCTACTTCATCCCAGATAAGGCTAAAGTCTACGTACACCTCACTGTCCTCAGACCCCACTTGTGAAATTATAATCGGTATGTTGTTGTTGTTTGTTGGTCATGTTTTACAAAATTGTGCCAAAAGTGGTTGTCCCTTAACTTATGCTGAAAAAATCAGCCATATGTGCACTTCGCGCGAATTATATACAACAACATACCCAGCAATTAGCCAGAATTATATACTTATAGTAATAACTTTTTACAAATTATTAAAAAAGATATATGCAATATTAGTAGGTGTAGTAACTGTTGAAGATCAAGTTGATGATGGAAAAGATCCACCAGGTTAAGTCAGCTAGTTAGGCAGATTAGTTGTATTAGTTGTTACTTAAGTTAGTCACAGGCCATTTGTTGTAAAGTTTATATTTTACTTCTCATTTGTGTAAAGTCACAATATATGGGCTAGGCCCACATATATATACATTGTAATTAGCAGATATGGTCGGTTAATGAAAATACAGGAAAGAAACTTTCCCCAAACACTCTCTCTCTAGATTTTCCCCAATTTCATCACTTCGATTCCTCAATATCTTGACATGGTATCAGAGCGGGACAATAAATCGATCATGTATCTCTATTTTTTTCGTAGCAATTCTCTGATTTTCGCTTCAATTTCCGGCGATCCGACGGAATCTCCGATATATTTTGAGAAGTTTCTGCGGTGATTTTGGGCGGTTGACGGCGGTGTTTCTTTCTGCTTCACAAATTTCCACGGCGAATCAGTCTCTTTCGGTGGTTGACGGCGATACACATGAATTAAGTTAGGTGAAGCTTAATCGTCTCCGGCAACTGAATCGTCTCCGGTAACCTTTCTTCGCCTTTTGATACTGTTTTTTTAGGGTTCCACTTATACAGTGTTGGTAACATAAGTTCTAACTAGATACCTATATTGTTCTACCTGACAAATTCTCACATAAATCAACTTGACCCTAATCTGAACAATTTCAATCCACAAAACCCTAATTCAACGATTCCTAGCACATCCAACGCTAACTCAATGAACCCTTCAAGTTCCGCATCCAATATCATAGACCCATCAGATCCACTATATGTTCACAATTCTGATGTTCCAGGGATTCCCTTTGTTTCTGTTCCTTTCAATGGGACAGGCTTTAGTGGTTGGAGAAGGAATATGCTTATAGGGTTATCGGGGAGAAATAAAATATCAATGGTAATTGCCCAAAACCCCCAGATGAATCTCCTCTACTTAGGCAGTGGGAAAGAGTGAATGATATCGTCACATCATGGATCATCAATTCCATGACCAAAGACATATCAGACACTGTACTGTACTTCTCCTCTGCCCAGGACATTTGGAAGGACTTAGAGGAGAGATATGGGACTATCAATGGGGGGAAAGTATTGGACTTAAAAAGGGAATTAGCCCTTATTTCTCAGGGTTCTTTGGACATTGCCTCGTATTTCAACAAGATCAAGCGCCTGTGGGATGAACTTAGCCTTGTTTCCTCAACACATTCTATCAAGTGTACTTGTGGGGCTAGATCTGAGTTTCTTAAACATGAGGAAGATCAAAGGCTATATGAGTTCCTTTTAGGACTCAATGACACATATGTTGGAGTCAGAAGCAACATCATGATGATGTCCCCTCTTCCCTCCGTGGGAAGTGCATACAACATGTTGATAGCTGATGAACAACAAAGACAGATGCACAGTGGCAGTCAAGTTTCCCTCGATTCTGCATCATTTAGTGCTGGGATATCATATCCTCCAAGGCAGAGAGGCCCTTCCCTCATTCCTGGGAATCAATATCACTATGGAATCAATTCTCAGTCTTCTCAGCCATTCAATGGTGCATTCTATCCATATTCATCTACCAGGCCTCCTCAGCACTCTTTTAATCCCAGCAGACCACCTCCAGGGTCTTATCCTCAGAAAGTGAACTTTGATCCTAAGAAGTCATATGTGGTTTGTAGATACTGCCACAAGTCTGGGCATGTGCTTGAAGACTGTAATAAGAGAAAGAGGGCAAACAACAATAAAGGAAAGAGGACTGCAGTAAATGCCATGAGCCAAACTGTTGACCCCAATTCTGGATATGACCCCAATTCTGGATATGAATCCTCCATTCCCAATCAGAGTCAACCTCAGCCTCAGGGTGAGAATCCATATCCTGGAATTTCTCAGGAGCAATACAGTCATCTCCTCATGCTGCTTCAAAATTCAAACATCTCTGATTCTTTAAATCAACAGTCTCATGGGTTCTGCACATTTTGCTGGTAAGAATGTCTCTTCTTCTATCACTCCAAGAGCTTGTATGTCTTCTAGGTTAGGCAGTAGTTATTGGATAATTGACTCTGGGGCAAGTGACCATATGACCTCTAACATAGACCTACTAGAAAATATTAAACCTTTACCCATACCATTTTTAGTCACTCTTCCTAATGGATACAAAGCAAAAGTTAACTCAACAGGGTCATTGCTTCTTCTACCATCAATAATTCTACACAATGTGCTCTATCTGCCTTCTTTCAAATATAATCTTATTTCTGTCCACAAACTCATCTCACAACTGCACTGTACTGTTCAATTTATAAAGGATATTTGTATGATCCAGGGCCCTTCCATGAAGCAGCCACTGGTTCTTGGTAACCAGGACAGTGGGCTCTACACCTTCATGAGAGATCCTGACTCATCATTCATTGCTGTTCCTGGATCATCCTTTGTGAATCCCAGCACCACATATCCTGATTCTACTCCTTGTAATATAAATAATATTTTTCCTCATGTATCTTCTGTTAGCAGTTCTTGTACTGCAACCAAATCATGTAATGCTTCTTGTTCTATAAATAAGATGGATGTGCTTTGGTATCACAGATTAGGACATTTACCTTTTAGTCAAATGAAATGTGTGCAGTGTATTTCTCCTTCTATTTCCTCCAAACAGTCCTTTCAATGCAATATTTGTCCTTTGGCTAGACAACATAGACTCCCTTTCCCTGATAGTGACATAAAAACCACATCACCTTTTCAGTTGATTCATGTTGACACATGGGGACCATATCACACTCCCACCATGACTGGGTCCAAGTATTTCATCACAATTGTGGATGACTTCACTAGAACTACTTGGACTCATCTCATGGGTTCCAAAAGTAATGCCTTTCCACTTTTGAAAGCATTCATCTCCATGGTAAAGACTCAATTTCAGTGGATTGTCAAAACTGTTAGAAGTGACAATGCACTGGAGCTTGGGGGTTCTCATTTAGCTCAATCCTACTTTTCAAATATGGGAATCATACTCCAAACCTCCTGTCCTCACACACCTCAACAGAATGGGGGTGGTTGAAAGGAAACACAAACATCTCTTGGAAACTGCAAGAGCACTATTATTTCAATCCAAACTACCAACAAGTTTCTGGGGAGATTGCCTACTGACTGCTACTTACCTCATTAATAGATTCCACTCCTCTGTCCTTAAAGGTATACCTCCTATGGAGAAATTACTTGGAAACCCACCAGCTTACAACCACCTGAGAACATTTGGTTGCTTATGCTATGCAACTGTTCCTAAATCAAACAGAGATAAACTAAAACCAAGGGCAATTCCTTGTGTTTTCCTGGGGTATCCCTTTGCTAAAAAGGGGTACAAGCTATTCAATTTAATCACTAAACAATCCTTCATTTCAAGAGATATAGTCTTTCATGAGAACATTTTTCCATATAGTTTATCCTCTCCTGACTCATCTCCTTTCAATTTTCCATTCTCTTTTGATCCTTGCATGTCATCCTCTGAATCTGCTCAGCCTTTTTCCACTGTACATCCACCTGCACACCCTGACCAGCCTTCACCCAACTTGTTTGATTCCCCTTGCTCCACCAGTCCTTCACCTGTAACACCTAGCTCTACTACTGACTCTCATCCAACCTCTTCAGAGTCTCCAGCAGCTACCTCTTCTACCTTTGCTCCTGTTGTGCCTATTAGAAAGTCTACTAGAACTCACAAGACTCCAACCTACTTAGATCAGTATGTCTACCAACTTCCCACAAAGCCAACTTGCTCCACTGTCATTTCCAGTAATCACTCCAACTTACAGGCTTCAGTCTTGGAGCCCACTAGCTACCAGCAAGCAGCTGCCATTCCTGAGTGGCAGGATGCAATGAGACAAGAATTTGAAGCCTTAGAGAAAACTGGTACTTGGAGCATTGTAGAATTACCCTTAGGGAAGAAGCCCATAGGGTGTAAGTGGGTCTATAAAATTAAGTATAAGGCAGATGGATCCATAGAGAGATACAAAGCAAGACTTGTAGTTAGGGCAGGCAGCCCAGTCACTGGTGATCCTAGCTGTGTATGTTGATGATATTATATGGAATGGAAATGACCCTTCAGAGATTAATACCTTAAAGTCCTTTCTTGATAACCAATTCAAGATCAAGGACCTTGGGATCCTAAACTACTTCCTGGGCATTGAGGTTTCCTATTTCAAATCTGGATTACACTTGTCACAAAAGAAGTTTATTTCTGATATGCTGAAGGATTATAATTGCTCCAATTTTTCCCCTGTCTTAGCTCCTTTGGACAACACTGTTAAGCTAAGGTCTGATGCTGGTGATCCCTTGCCAAATCCTGAACACTATAGGAGTTTGGTTGGCAAGCTCAATTTCCTGGTTCATACAAGACCAGACTTGGCTTTTGCTGTGCAGCATTTGAGCCAGTATTTGAAAACTCCCAGGGTTCCTCACATGCAGGCTGCCTTACATGTTCTTAGGTACCTCAGAGGTACTACTGATTATGGTATCTTCTTCAATAACTCACCAGACTTTTCCTTGGCTGCTTATTCTGACAGTGACTGGGCTGCCTGCCCAGACACCCGTAGATCAGTCACTGGCTTCTTTTTCTTCTTGGGTGGGAGTCCCATTGCATGGAAGGCCAAGAAGCAACCTGTCGTTTCCTTATCATCAGCAGAGGCAGAGTATCGAGCACTCAGCAAAGTAGCTGCTGAAGTGACCTGGCTGTTGCGGTTGTTGTATGATTTCCAGCTTTCTTCACTGACTCCTGTTCCTGTGTTTTGTGATAGCCAGGCTGCCCTACATATTGCTCATAATCCCGTTTTTCACGAGCGCACGAAGCACATCGAAGTGGACTGTCACTTCATACGCCAAAAACTAATTGAAGGCATGCTTAGCTTGCATCACATTCGTACCGGAGATCAACTTGCTGACTTGCTTACCAAGCCTCTCGGGGGTTCCATGCATCGTAATTTCTTATCCAAGTTGGGTGTATGTTCACCCTCCAACTTGAGAGGGGGTGTTGAAGATCAAGTTGATGATGGAAAAGATCCACCAGGTTAAGTCAGCTAGTTAGGCAGATTAATTGTATTGGTTGTTACTTAAGTTAGTCACAGGCCATTTGTTGTAAAGTTTATATTTTACTTCTCATTTGTGTTAAGTCACAATATATGGGCTAGGCCCACATATATATATATATATATATATATTGTAATTAGCAGATATGGTCGGTTCATGAAAGGGTTTTTTACACAAATATACAAATTTTCACCCTTAATTACAAAAACATAGCAACATTATATAAATTACTAGGCATAGTAATATTTTCCTAGCAATAATTACAAAAGTTATTTTTAATTGACAAAATCTTTCAACACTTACCTGCTGCCACCACCCAAAACAAAAAATGAACACTCTAACATTTTCTCTCCGCCACCAATTTCTTCACAGCGGTGCCACCATTCAACTACCACGCGCCGTTACCTCCGCCACCAATTTCTTCACAGCGGTACCACCATTCAACTACCACGCGCCGTTACCTCCACCACCTCCTCCCCATTCTGTGTCTGCATGTCTCTCCAAAATGACGGCCCATCAATCGCCGTGGTCGGCGTTACAGGCACCGTGGGTCAAGAATTCCTCTCCGTACTTTCGCAAAGCTTCAACAACCACTCGCTAATGTTGTTAGTGAAGAAACTGAGAAAGTTTCTGACAAAGGAAATAGTAGTTCGAATATTTGTTCTAATTGGTTCTGATATAATAAAAGATGTCGCGATATATATACATTTCGTCAATTTTGTTGGCTACTGAAACTGGATCTTTAGCATAAGATAGAAAAAGACGTGGTTGAAATATGAGGTTTTTAAAATTTCTCTAACTTGTGATTTGTGTTGTAATAATAGTGTGAATTTGATAATGAGATCTGACAATATAGATGATTTTTATATAATTGGGGGCCATGTGAAGTGCTATGAGAGTTTTTTGAATTTTTGGAATAATTATCCATAGCATTAATCAAAAGAGTCATGTGCATTTCTTTTGTATCTACTGCCCAGGAAACTTCTAAGTCTGTTTTAACAAATGTTACATCAACTATTAATCTTTGGACTCCAGAAGTCAATCAAATATTACAGCTTGAAGCAGTCTGATACAGTCTGAAACGGTGCAGAAACAACCTGAAACGGTGCTGAAATAATATGATACAGTGTTGAACACAATCTGAAACGGTGCAGAAATAGTTAGATACGATGCTGCAGAAACAGTTGAAATGGTGCAGAAACAGTTAGATACGGTGCTGCAGAAACCGTTGAAACGGTGCATAAACAGTTAGAAACAGTTGAAACGGTGCAGAAACAGTTAGATACGGTGCTGCAGAAACAATTGAAACGGTGCAGAAACAATTAGAAATAGTTGAAACGGTGCAGAAACAGTTAGATACGGTGCTGCAGAAACAGTTGAAACGGTGCAGAAACAGTTAGAAACAGTTGAAACGGTGCAGAAACAGTTAGATACGGTGCTGCAGCAACAATTGAAATGGTGCAAAAACAGTTGAGATACGGTGAGATACAACGAGATACATAGAGGATGGGATGAAGAAAAGTGAAATTGGGGGAAATGATAGGAATAAAAGTGAAATTGGGGAAATTGTGGGAGGAAAATTGAAATAGGGAGAAATGGAGGAGCAAAAGTGATAGTTGGGGAAATAGGAGGAAGAATGTAAGGGTTTGGTATGTTACGGAAAAATATTGCTATGTTTTTGCTATATTTGTAATTAACTTGTGTTTTCCTCTATATAGGGTTATTTTGCTAAAATATTGCTATGTTTGGTAATTAAGTTCTAAAACTTATACTTTTATGTAAAAAAATCCTTAATGAAAATACAGGAAAGAAACTTTCCCCAAACACTCTCTCTCTAGATTTTCCCCAATTTCATCACTTCGATTCCTCAATATCTTGACAGTAACTGTTTTCAAATATTAGATTCACCTTCATACCAGAAAAATCAACCAGCGCAATTTTACCAATGCAATTTTACATTTACATGTAAATTTGTGTCGGCAACAAATTTACCAGTGCAATTTTACATTTTTCATGTAGGAGTTATTGATTCGAACCCAGTTATTTGGTTCGAACTTTCTTTGTGTTAAAAAACTACTAAGCAAGCATAAATATAGATTTCAAATCCAATAGACCAAATTTATTGTAATAACAATAATTCTGAACTGTAATGCGCAATATTTAAATCTTGAATCTGCATTATATAACCAGTTCAACATTCTACTGCTGGACCACTGCAACAAAATGTCGTGGGCTCAAATGACCCATTTGGCAGCATCGATATTCATTTATTCACTGCACTTTAAAGCTGAATATATTTTGTTTTTTTGATAAGAGACTAGTTTGACGTGTGTCTAATTTAAAAGGACCGGTTCTTCGTGGAGGGACCTAAGCTTAAATATTTAGAATTAAATGTGCTTGAGGAGAATTTATGATGGTCTAGTAATATACCGAGGAGCAGTAGAAAGCAATATGATGATTTGTCAATTATGAGAATGGCCCATTTACTATATACTTTCCTCCTTATTCTTAGATGGTGTTTCAATACGAACAATTAATATTTTAGTTACATTTAACATCATTCATAGAGTATTAAAAGGTGATTAAATTAGCATGTATTAAATTATCGAAATAAAAATTGAGCTTAGTCATTGAATTTTAGTTTGAATCGAATTTTGACCGAGGTATAATTGAGTCGCATTAAACATTTACTGATAGCTGAGCCGAGGCTCTAGTTTTACGGTAAATACTTACCCACACCGGGTGTATAAACCAAACCCTGTTGATTTATCATGGTTAAGTGATTTAATAATGAGGGCAAGTTTTTTTCCTAGTTTTACCTCAGACCAAGAGAACAGATGGAATTATGGCGATAAACCCACTAACTTAATAGTTATCTGCAGGAGTAGGTGTTGAAACCCAGGTCATTAGTCCAACACGTCAATGTAAATAGTCCATTTGTGTAAATTGTATTTCATTCTGTATAAGTTGGGGACCCGACCCCCTGTCAAATTATTTTTATAACCCGACGCACTTGTAACTAACTATATATACGACCTAATTTGGGTCAAAGCAATAACAGAACGCATTTCCGACTTTTCAACTTCCACAGATATTTTCCAAAGTCGACTCCTCCATGATTAGGGTTCATTTGTTCACCAAAGTTATTTCAAATCACTGTGTTTTCATGGTATCAGAGCAGGAATTCATGTAGCTCTAACCAAGCTGCATCGAATCGTCGGTTTAATTCTTTATTTCTGTTCAGTTCAAGTTTTTCTGGTGACCGGAGACGGTGAAATTTCGATCGGAGAAACGGTCAATTCTTCAATTTTCTGTCATCAAAGCATTAGGTCGCCAGGTTTTCTTCATTTCCTGTAAAGTTCAAAGAAATCAAAGTAACAAAGCTACTATTCATCTATTTTTTTGTGTAGCTAATTATATTCATATCGTATTTCGATATTTTTCCTTGAGATTTGCATTCAGTGCGTCTTGTCATGTATTTTGCCGAGGAATTTGTGCCTTTAGTCAGTATTTTTGTGCTTCTTGAATCCTACGCGTGAGAATTTTGATTTTGAGATGTGTTTTTTTTTTTATTTTCAAACCCTAAACCTCAGAGCTTGTATTAGAATGGCAACGGGAACTCACACTCAGGGAGTCTTTTCCTCTTCTAAGAGTGGATTAGATGCGAATTTTACTTCTCTTGATCCGTGTCATCCATTGTATATACATCCTTCGAATAGCCCATGGCATTATCTAGTATCTGTGCCCTTTTCTGGTGTGGGTTATATGTCTTGGAGGAGAAGTATTCTCATCTCTATCTCAGTAAGGAATAAAGTAGGAATGATAAATGATAACATTTCTAAGCCAGAGCCAGATTCGACATTGTTTGAGCACTGGGTAAGGTGCAATAACATGGTCATTGTATGGCTTACCGCCTTTATGACAAAGAATATGGTAGACAGTGTACTTCATTGTGAAACAGGTAGGGAAATCTGGAAGGATCTTGAGAAAAGATATGGACAAATGAATGCAAGTAGGTATTATCAAGTGCAAAGGGAAATTGCTTTCATGACTCAGGTGTCATCAGATATAGCTAGTTATTACACAAGGATGAGAAAATTATGGGATGAGCTGAAAAATGCTTCATTTGGTTCTTCTTGCACTTATGGAGCAGTAGAGGAGATTAGTGAGGGAAAAAAACTCATACAGTTTCTCACAGGTCTGAATGAATCTTATAGTAACGTGAAAAGCAACATACTAATGATGATTCTTGTACCTTCCCTGAGCAAAGCCTATGCCATGCTGCTTAATGATGAAAGTCAGAGGGAAATACAAGCATTTGGTTCCTCTTTTATGACAGAGTCAACCTCATTTCTTGCTAGAAGATACCCTACTAATCCTAATTCAAAGAATTTTGCATCATCATCTAGTCCAAATGTTACAAGAGGATACCCTTCCCCTATTGGCAGTGATTCATCAAGGTCCTCCAGTGTTCAAAATAATGCTCCAAGATCTCAGGCTTCTTCCACCAAGTCCTACACGTCTAAAGTGAATTTTGATAACAGAAGATCTGAGATGATGTGTAGATATTGTAAGAATTCTGGGCATATTATTGATTAGCGCTACAAACTGCATGGGTTTCCACCTAATTATAAATTCAATAAAGGGAAGAAGACTGCTGCATGTGTTTAGTTTGAAGATAAAAACTCAGATGTACCAACCAACATTGATAGCATCTCTGAATCATCCCATGGTTTCACCAAGGCTTAACATGAATACCTATTATCTCTGGTACAACAAACTTATGTGACTCCTCCTCAGGGTCCTATTTCTAGCAATACCAATCATCATGCCAATTTTGCAGGTTTGTTAAGTAGTTGTAGTGTAAATTCTGTTGGCTTGTGCTGTGTTTCTCAATCAAACATGAATTCTTAGATATTAGATTCAGGAGTAACTAACCATATGACTCCTCATAGGACCCTTTTACTAGACATCCAAGCCCTATCTTCCCGTTTCATCATTACAGTGCCTAATGGATATAGAGTGAAGGTTACATATACTGGTTCAATCAAATTGTGTGATGACATTTTGCTTCATGCTGTTTTAATTGTACCCTCTTTCTAGTATATATAATCTCATTTCATTACCTCACATTTTATCTCAACTTAATCGCACTGCCACATTCACAAGCTCATCTTGTTCCTTACAGAGCACTTCTCTGAAGAGGCTATTGGGAATTGGTAAAGCTCAGAATGGGTTGTATATCCTCCAATCTCTACTACTAGAGGTGAATACCATCCCTTCCAGTGTGCATGCTATCTATTCCAGTGTGGATACCATGCATTCAACTGCCAATAAGGATGTTGTCAGTCATAAAAACATGCCAACTTCGAATGCTAGAATTTCTGATTCCACTACTTTTACTTGTTCTTATGATCATTGTGTCACAACATGTAACTCTGCTTGTTCTATAAATAAAACTGATTTTTTTGCATCAAATAATGGGCCATATTCCTTTTCACAATATGAAGTCTATACAATTTTTATCTTCTCAGTTGTCTACTAAACAATCATTTGATTGTTTTGTGTGTCCCATGGAAAGACAACAAAGACTACCCTTTTCCAAATAGCCTTATCCTGACCAACACTCCATTTCAGTTAGTACATATAGACCTATGGGGACCTTACAACACTAACACATATAATGGATATAGGTATTTCCTCACAATTGTGGATGACTATACTAGAGTCACTTGGACCCATCTTCTTACTTGCAAAAATAATGCTTTCACTATGATTAAGGATTTTGTTACAACGGTTAAAAATCATTTCAAATCTTCAGTTCTTTCAATTAGATCTGGCAATGCTTTTGAACTTAGTTCAAGTTCAGAGGCCATTGCTTTCTTTTCTGCCTTTTGGCATATTACAACAAACAACCATCCGTCATACTCCACAACAAAATGGGGTGGTAGAAAGGAGACACAAACATCTCTTGGAAGTGTCTAGAGCCCTTCTCTGTCAATCAAAACTTCCCTTGAAGTATTGAGGGGATTATGTTCTAATAGCTACCTACATTATTAACAAATTACCATCCAGTGTACTTAACAATCTTTCACCTTATGAAAGGTTGCACAGAGTTCCTCCCACCTAAGCGCACCTGAGGACATTTGGCTGCCTTTCTTTTGCTACTCTACCTAAAGTAGGTAGAGACAAATTCCAGCCAAGGGCTACTCAATGTGTGTTCTTGTGTTACCCATTGGGAAAGAAGGGATATAAACTGCTTAATCTTGATAATCATTCCATTTCGTTTTCCAGAGATGTTATCTTCCATGAGCATGTGTTTCCTTATCATGTTGATTCCACCTCTCAATATTTCCCTTCTTCTCCATCTTTTATGGACACCACACTACCTCCTACTAATTCTTCTCCTCCATCTGCCTCTACCCTAGGCTCCACTTCTCCCTTACCTTTACAGAACCAGCCATCCTCATCTCAGCATATTTCCCCTGTACCTACTCAGCCCCAGCCTCTACTCATCTTCCTCAGTCTTATTCCTCAGCATCCTCCTCTTGCCACTAGGAAATCCTACAGGATTACCACCCAACCTACACATTTGCAAGATTATGTTTGTTATTCTGTACTTTCCTCTTCTTCTTCCATTTCATCTCATGAGATTCACAAGCATGAGCCTCAGTTTTATCATCAGGCTGCCCCTCACCCTGAGTGGCAGGATGCTATGATAAATGAATTCCAAGCTCTTGAACTAGATAATACTTGGGATATTGTTCCATTGCCTCCTTGCAAGAAAGCTATCCCTTGTAAATGGGTATACAATATCAAACAAAAATTTGATGGGACTATTGAAAGGTATAAAGCCAGGTTGCTTATTAGAGGTGATTCACAAAAGGAGGTCATAGACTATACTGAAACTTTTAGTCCTGTAGTTAAGCTTACTATTGTAAAATGCTTTTCTTTTTGATCTTGTAAAATGCTGTCAAGTTCAATTGGACAGTCCATCAAATGGATGTAAATAATGCTTTTCTTTATGGTGATTTACAAGAAGAAATATACATGAAATTACTTTTGGGCCTATCGGTTACTACTTCTCCATCTGATCCTCCTCTTGCTTGCAAACTCAAGAAGTCATTCTATGGGCTTAAACAAGCCTCCAGGCAGTAGTTCAACAAGTTATCTCAGTCCTAAATGTCTAGAGGATATGTCTCCAGTAAACATGACTATTCATTTTTTTCCAAAAGGTCTAGTTCTTCCATTGTTCTATTAGCTGTGTATGTAGATGATATCCTCTTGGCAGGAAATGATGATGCTGAGATGGCCAGTTTAGAATTCTTCCTTGATGGCCAGCTTAAAATTAAAGATCTGGTTTAGTCTATTATTTTCTTGGCCTTGAAGTGGCCAAAGTTGATGCCGGGTATGTTTTGAATCAACACAAATACACTGTCGACCTCATTTCTGAATTTCATTGTTCTGAAGCTAAACCAGCTTTGATACCTTTGGATCCTTCAATTAAGCTGACCATTGATAATGGAGATCCCCTACCTGGTCCTTCTATGTACAGAAGATTAATTGGGAAGCTGAGTTTTCTTCAGCATACCAGGGCTGATATTGCCTTTTTTCAGTGCAACATTTCAGTCAATTTTTTGTTGGACCTAATTAAGGTACCCCATATGGTAGCAGCCCTACATGTTCTGAGGTATCTTATTACTGATCCAGCTCAAGGTATTCTCCTCTCTGATTCTTTTGATCTTTCTCTTCAAGTTTACTCTGACTCTGATTGGGTTGCTTGCCCTATTACCCGGTGCTCAGCTACTGGTTATTATATTACTTTGGGTGGTACTCCCATTTCTTGGAAATCAAAAAAGCATCATGTGGTTTCCATCTCTTCTGCCCGGGCAAAGTACAGAGCTTTATACAAAGTGGTAACTGAGGTGGTTTGGTTAGTCCATCTACTACATGATATAGGGTTATCTCTCACACCTCCAGTTTCTGTCTTCTGTGACAGCCAGGCTGCCCTACACATTACTAAGAATCCTGTTTTCCACGAGAGAACAAAATATATCGAAGTAGATTGTCATTATGTTCGCGACCTTCTTACTACTAGTGCATTTCTTTGCATCATGTTGCTTCTACTGATCAACTTTACTGATCTGTTGACCAAGTCCCTTACTGCAGCTCCTCATCACAAACTCCTTTGCAAGCTGGGCGTGTATACACCCTCCAGGTTGAGGGGGGTATTGAAGTCTAGGTCATTAGTCCAACACATCAATGTAAAAAGTCCATTTGTGTATATTGTATTTCATTATGTATAAGTTGGGGGGATCCGGTCCCTGTCCAGATTATTTTTATAACCCAACCCACTTGTAACTAACTATATATATGACCTAATTGGGTCAAAGCAACAACAGAACGCATTTCCAACTTTTCAACTTCCACGAATATTTTCCAAAGTCGGTTCCTCCATGATTAGGGTACATTTGTTCACCAAAGTTCATTCAAATCACTGCGTTTTCAGTAGGGGACTATGTAGCCATTTACCATCATACTGGACTATGTTGACAACAAATGTCATGGGCACGAAACTCCCATTTGGCTGAATCTACCTTCATAAGTTAATGCGATGTACTGTGAAAATGAAACTTTAGAAAAAGTACAAATTATGAGTTATTTTCCAATTTGAGCACCACTTCTTCATGGATGGCCCTACCAACGGCGAATTCAATGTAATGTCAAGGGTTCAACAGAGTTCAGAAGCTTTTTACGAAATAAATATTTGCTTAAAATGGTGCCTTTTAAAAATAACTAAACTTTCAACAAATACTATTTATATATTTGTGATACTTAACTAGAATGTAAATAAATTTAGTAGTAAAAATATAATGAATTCATCAAATTTAAAGATCGCTTCTGAGCTGACCTAAATACATAGCTGCAAAAATGTTGTTAAGAATCAAATCTGCTTTACGAAAACTTATGATGATCTAGCTAGAAAACCACTAGGATTAGTAGAAAGCAACATCGCAATTTATTAATTAATAATGAGAATTGTGACTTGCACCATACTTTCCTCGCTATCATCGGTGGAAAAGTGCAAGTTTTCGATCCATATCATTAACGTGTAGTTTGGAGTATATACTATGACATGACCCTAAATAGGAAGGCGTGGAGGTTCAGGATTAAGCTAGAAGATTAGATAATAGTCGAATTTCCTCTCCCTTATAAGATGTAGTAATATTCCTGTAGACTATTCTTGTCTTAGTCTTCACCTAAGCATCTATTGTTGTTATCTGTTTAGTCTGGTAATATTTAGTTTTACCCGTCCTTTTACATGATATTTTCTTCTTGTTGTTCAAACGTATTTTTTAAATATATTCTTTGTAGCTGAGGGTCTATCAAAAACAGTCTCTTCACCTAGTGGAAGTAAGGTCTGCGTACATCCCACCCTTCCCAAACCCCACTTATAAGATAATACTAGATTTGTTATTGTTGTTATTGTTGTTGTTGTACTGTGACAGGTTTCTAGGATGCAGCTAATTTTTAAACTTAATAATGTAAATATTTCTTTTGATACAATAAGTAAATGAAGCATATAAGCAACCAACACAATAGCATGTGGAGTTAGGTTTTACTTCACCAATACATGATGAAAATTTGAGGTTAAGTTTTGTGTTCTATTTATGAAAAGTGAAATTCGACAAGTTATCTATTATAATATGTATATGTGATCAGATAAAGAAAAATTATATATATTATTAGTGCATAAAACTTAATTGAAGTAGGGGTAAAGTCTGCGTACATTCTCCCTTTTCAGACTTTTTAGATTCTATTTATGAGAATACACTGGGTTAATTGTTTTTGTTGTTAGTGCACAAAATTTAAATTTTTAAATTTATACATATTATCAGTGTAATTATTTCACGCTAATAATATATTTTAACTGATTATAACATATTATTTCTTTTGTTCTTCTAAAGATCAACGTTAAAGCGTCAGCTTATTATTGGGAAAGCAAATTTAATGAAGCCAACAACTTATACCACTGTGAAAATGAATTAAAACTGATCATCGGACTATCTCTAACAAGCTTGGAATATGCTCTAAAGTGTAAACTAAAATTCTAAAAATTCTAAATGGTGAAACGTCACGAGTGAAGGTCATATTCTTATGATGGGCTCTTTAATGAAGTCTTTATCATATGAAGCCATTTTTGTCCCATTCCCATTCCCAATCCCAACCCCCACTTCCTTTTCCATTATCTGTAAGTGAAGACTATTAATGCATTAATTGCTTAGAAACCCTCTAAAGACAGAATAAATCCACTTAAGACTAAGCAAATTGATAAACTGTTCTTTAACAATAAGGACGAAAAGTTTACTTCTCATTGAAAAAAAAAACTTGTATCCGAAAATCGTTGATAATAACAATATCCTCACAACATAAAGCCGATTTAAGGAAATACAATGCCTATCACAAATTCAGACTTCAAAATCACCATTTTAAAATTTGACTTTAAAATCTCTCGTTAAGGGTGTATAATCAAAGTTTACTTCCCTAACAGATAGGAGTAATAACATTACATGCGAAGTTGCGAGCCACCAAAACTTCAAAAATGACTGACAAATGATGTTCATGGTTCACGCACATTGGAAGTGTATAACAAACAGAGAAATTTTCCCAAATTACTTGAATCTTTAAAAATTTAATTTGATTTATGCTATTACCTATGATCCCTTTTTCTAACATCATAATAACCTAAAACTATCAACTTATTATAAAATACATAGCAAGTCGATTAAATTAAGAAAGTCGGCATAAAAAGATATGAAAGTAAATTAGAAAGTGATAATAAGCATACGTTTCTCTTGGCCTTCTTCACTTGAGTTTCTTTTTTGTTTGTTCTTATTTCATCTGTTTTATCATCACGTCCGTGATACCGATTTTTTTCTCTTTTAATTTATAAGATAGGATGCAACAAAACATAAGTTGCATCAAAGTTCCGAAACTGAACCTAAGTAGATATACTAATTTTCTTAGCATTCCAAGAAATTTATTTGGTTTTGTTAAAACAATTCAACTTGGGCAAGTATACACTTCCAAAAATTTTGTTTTTGGTAAAACATAATTACACAAACTAATGTATCCCTTTCTAGCATCTTAAAGTTTAAAGTATGTCGTCACAGGAGTTGAATATAATAACAAGCAGACAAAGTTCATCCAAGTCCAACCACCAATATATTATCAAACAATATATGACATGATTAGGACAAGAATCAGACATATAGAAGTGTTATTTTCTTACCATCATAAGATGATGGATTTTGTTAGAACTCTTTTAAAAAGTATAAAAACTAGAATTAAGAGTATACGTGCTAAGTATCAAAAAATTTCACCGCAGGTCCTTCATAAAGAGTGGTTTTACAAAATTGCCCGCGCTAAGAAATGTTTTAGCAAAATACCCTTATTTAGTCCGAAGCCAAGACTTCAAGGAAAATTTTTTATAAGTCTTGGCAATTTGCTATATTTCAAGGGCAAGTGTTGTTTTGCCAATACTTCAAGTTATATGGCGAGAATGCAGGGAAGACAGGAAGGGGCAATTGCCAAGACTTGCAACGAAGTGCGGAAAGTGTTGCCTTTTGCCAACAGCTGCCGTTCAAGTGTTGGCAAATCGAGCAGGGGTCAAAGGCAAGTATTGCCTTTTTGCCAAGACTTACGGCCAAGTGCGACAAGTATTGCCTATTGCCAATACTTGAAGGGATAAGTGTTGAAAAGTGAAAAAATATAAATGCAAGTCTTGGCCCCGGATTTTTTTCATTAAAACTTAACGGGGGCATTTTTACAAACCATCTGTTAGCGCGGGAAAAAAGGTAAACCATGCCTTCCCGTGTTATATTTTTGCAATTCAGCCGCTAAATATATACAGTAAAAAATTCGATGGACGTCCAATTTAACCAGTTTTCTTTAATTATTAATCACTTTTAAAAAATTATGTGCAGGCGTAGCCATCCTCTTTCAACCCATTAGGGTTGAAGTTGTGTATTCAAATCTAACTCATGGTTTGAAGTTCACTCAATATAAATTTTTAAGTCTGAAAATGAGTCAAATTAAGATCAAAATTGTGAAATTGGGGCAAATGTCAAACAAAATTCACACCTCCCATTTGTAGTTAGAGGAAAACAAAATAGCTGGTTTCAACTTCATACCACAAAAGGGCTAAATTTAGCTTATATTTTGCTTGAACTTCAACCCCCAATAGTATCAAGATAGACAAAGCGGCCAGCCTTTGCAAAGGTGTACCAAAAAATGCCTGAAACTGTGCAGAGCTGTAAATAATGGGGAAAATAACACTCGGTGAACATTAAGCATATATTAGGCTCATTTGCAAAAATATGACACGGGAAGCAATGGTTTGCCTTTTTGCCCGTGCTAAGAGATGGTTTGCAAAAATGCCCCCATTAAGATTTAATGAAAAAAATCCGGGGCCAAGACTTCCCGTTATATTTTTCCGCTTTTCAACACTTATCCCTTCAAATATTGGTCGTAAGTCTTGGCAATTGCCAAGACTTGCCATTGACTCCTGCTCGATTTTCCAACGCTTGCACGACAAGTATTGGCAATAGGCAACACTTGCTGCACTGTGTCATAAGTCTTGGCAATTGTCAAGACTTGCCCCTTCCAGTTTTCCCTGCATTCTCGCCATATAAGTTGAAGTATTGGCAAAACAGCACTTGCCCTTGAAGTATAGCCAATTGCCAAGATTTACAAATTTTTTGCCTTGAAGTCTTGTCTTGCGGACTAAATAAGGGCATTTTGCTAAAACATTTCTTAGCGCGGATAATTTTGTAAAACCACTCCATATGGAGGGCATGCGGTGAAATTTTTTGCATATATTAACTCAAATTCGAAACACATTTTTCCTTAAATATAGCAATATAAACAAATAAATTTTTTTATTTTTTTCCTAGTCGTCATCGATATGTTATTATATAAATGTTGACATTTAAACCAAGTTTTAAGGGATAACTGACATCCCTTATTTTGAGGGAGTTGGTGCAACTTTTATTATTTAATGATTGATTTGATTTATGGTAGTCATTAGAAGTCAAATAATTTTCATATTTTTGTCTCTCCCATATTTACTTATCTATTTCTCTGCCATCTGTCCATTTCTCTCATGATTTTATATAAATTATGTATGTAATATTTATATAATTTGTATTCATTTATGATACATATTGGAATATCCTATGTGATACTACAAAATTGGTAAACTGATTTAATTTTACCTATCTGGAGATGTTTAAATTTTACTTGTTTTGCAAATTTATAATTGTATGCACTTAATACACATATATTATCTACTATGTTTATATGATCGTTATTCAATAAGTAGACACTTAATTAGTTGATTTGCATATATTCATCATGAAAAATTATAATTATTTGACAATACTCAGTAAGTATGCAATAGACACGCATATATTATTCAATATATTTTTCTAATTGCTATTCGATAAGTATGTATTTGATAGGAATATATTATTTACTTGAAAATTTATAATTATCTGATAATATAATGTAAGTATGCATATAATTTAGATATATTTGACTAATGATTGTACCTAGTTGTTAGGATGTTCGTTAAATTTAATGCAATATATTAATATCAGTTTACCACGTTAATGCCCTTAATTTTAGGCAGTGACAATATGTCCCTTTCCTTATTTTGGCCATTAGGGTTAAAAAAGGCTAGAGTTTGATATGTCCAGCTAAATGTAAGGTACAATTGTGGGTTGGCTACTGTTATATTCTTTCCTAAATAATAAGCTATTTGTAAACTTCGGCCGGCAAAAAATTTCACTGCATGCCTTCCATAAAGAGTGGTTTTACAAAATTGTCTGCGCTAAGGAATGTTTTAGCAAAATACCCTTATTTAGTCTGGAGCCAAGACTTCAAGACAAAAATTTTGTAAGTCTTGGCAATTGACTATACTTCAAGGGCAAGTGCTGTTCTGCCAATACTTCAAGTTATATTGGCGAGAATGCAGGAAAACCTGGAAGGGGCAAGTCTTGGCAATTGCCAAGACTTACAACGAAGTGCGGGAAGTGTTGCCTATTGCCAACACTTGCCGTTCAAGTGTTGGCAAATCGAGCAGGGATCAATAGAAAGTCTTGCCTTTTTGTCAAGACTTACAGCCAAGCGCGGCAAATATTGCCTATTGCAAATACTTGAAGGGATAAGTGTTGAAAAACGGAAAAATATAACGGCAAGTCTTGGCCCTGGATTTTTTTCATTAAATCTTAACGGGGGCATTTTTGAAAACTATTTTTTAGCGCGGGCAAAAAGGCAAACCATTGCTTCCCGTGTCATATTTTTGCAAATGAGCCCAATAAAAATATAGTTGGGCTTGGGCTAATCTTGTGCACTATTTTGGTAATTTACAAAACTATGACACCTTAGGCAATAGTTTGCCTTATTAACCTTGCTTAAAGTGGCTTTACAAGAATGACCTCACTAACTTGACAAGTGCACCTACGGGGACAACACTTGACCTTCTATCTCTGTCAACATTCTCCCCAGATAACTTGAAGTGCCGCCTTGCAGGCAACACTTGCAATTTATACTCGAAGTGTTTCCCCCGAGGGTACACTTGTGAATTTATAACGTGAAGTGTTGCCTACCGAAGCCATTTTGCTAAACCATTCTTAAATGAGGACAAAAATCATAACCAAGGATAAGGGGTACATGTAGTTAAATTCTTTGCACTATTTTAACAAAAAATTCACCGTATGCCCTCCATAAGGATGGTTTTACAAAATTACCCGCGCTAAGGAATGTTTTAGCAAAATGCCCTTATTTAGTCCGCAAGCCAAGACTTCAAGGAAAAAAATTTGTAAATCTTGGCAATTGGCTATACTTCAAGGGCAAGTGCTGTTTTGCCAATACTTCAAGTTATATGGCGAGAATGCAGGGAAAACTGGAAGGGGCAAGTCTTGACAATTGCCAAGACTTACGACGCAGTGCAGCAAGTGTTGCTTATTGCCAATACTTGTCATGCAAGTGTTGAAAAATCGAGCAGGGGTCAATGGCAAGTCTTGGCAATTGCCAAGACTTACGGCCTAGTGCGGCAAGTATTGCCTATTGCCAATACTTGAAGGGATAAGTGTTGAAAAGCGGAAAAATATAACGGGAAGTCTTGGCCCCGGATTTTTTTCATTAAATTTTAACGGAGGCATTTTTACAAACCATCTCTTAGCACGGGCAAAAAAGCAAACCATTGCTTCCCGTGTCATATTTTTTCAAATGAGCCCTATTTTAATTCCAATTTGGTAGGGCGAAGTGCACAAACAGCCCATTATTCCCATCCCATTTAGTTTGAAGTCACAATTTTAAAAATGTTTAGTTCCTAGCCACTATATAACTGCCTATAGTATCAAAAAGATGAAAATACCCCCCCTGAGTACGCTATATAAACGAACACGCAGCTCCCGTGTTCAACTATTCCATCGAGAAGTTGTCTTCTTCAGCAAAGCAAGTGTTCCATTGAGAAGCTCTTGGAATACTTCAAAATTCTCCAGGTTATTATCTTTAACTTATTAATATTTTCATTATTTTCATCATAAATTCAACAATGTAAGCAATTATATTTAAGTTTTATATATCTTCAATTTTGAATCTCTAATAGCTGCGAAACAAATTTACATGCAAAAAATCTGGAGACGTAAATTTTTTTTAGAACATTAGAACTGAAGTTTCAATAAGAACACTGAATTTATGAGATGTTGGTTCAATTTTTGTATCTTTAATACCTTGACGAGACATCGACAACTGAACTTCAGTCCTTGATTCCTGAAGTAACCGCAACCCGTCGCGCTTGGTTGTTGCACATCATTGTTTGATGTTCAAAATATTTTTGAAGTTTAGAAGTTCAATATATAAAGTTGAAGTTCATTCCTATAGGGATGAGGTTCAAAATTGTGATAATGTGCATCAGAAAACACATTTAGTCTTGGAGGACTGATTTTCTGAGATATTAGGTTTAATTTTTGTATTTCTATTACCTCGACGACATCGATAACAGGAATTCAGTCCTTGATGCTCAAGGTTTAGAAATAAACTAAGAAAGCAACCTCAGACCTTGCGTGATTCGTTAATGCACATTGTACACTTAAATTCAAAATATTTTTGAAGTTTAGAAGTTCAGTATGTATGGTTTGAAGTTTAGTCCTATAGAGATGAGGTTCAAATTGGATGATGTGTATCACAAATTACATTCAGTCCTCGAAGACTGAATTATTGAGTTATTAGGCTTAATTTCTGTATTTTCTATTACCTCGAGGACATGTCAACAACTGAAATTCAGTCCTTGACGCTTGAGGTTTAATAAATAAACTGAGAAAGCAATCTCAGGCCTTTCGTGATTCATTATCGCACATTATTTAGAAGTTCAGTATATATGGTTTGAAGTTCAGTCCTACAGGGATGAGGTTCAAATTGTGATAATGTGCGGTAGAAAACAAATTCAGTCCTAATTGCTAAGTTATTGGGTTTAATTTCTGTATTTTTTATTATCTCGACGACAACTAAAATTCAGTCCTTGATTCCTGAGGTTTAAAAAATAACATGGAGAATGTAATCACATGCCTTGGTGATTCATTATCGCACATTGTTCACCGAAATTCAAAATGTTTCTGAAGTTTATAGGTTCAGTCCTATAGGAATGAGGTTCAAAATTGTGATAATGTGCATCAGAAAACACATTCAGTCCTCTACGACATGTCGACAACTGGAATTCAGTCCTTGATGCCTGAGGTTTAAAAAATAAATTGAGAAAGAAAACTCAGTCCTTGGCGATTCATTATCGCACATTGTTGACTTAAGTTCAAAATTAATTTTGACGTGAGTTCAGCAATTATGGTTTGAAGTTCAACTGTATAAGAAAGAGGTTCAAATTATGATTTAAAGTTATTTTAATATGTGCATTATGTGAAATTATGTATTTTTAAATATATCTTCAATCATTATGGTAGGTAAAACTTAGAACTTATGCTTTGAACTTCATTCTTTAAGGTATGAGGTTAAATATAGCTTTGTTTAAATTTATTTTGATTGCTAAAAGTATATTTTATAGCTTATTGTTTATTACTTGAGGTCTAAGGTTTTAAGTAGGCTAAAACATATCCTCATACCTGCTTCTATGGTTCCTTTTATTCTGCTTCACCCTAAGAGCTGAAAAATATAATCTTCCGTTCATGTTGTTCAAAAGAATTCATTCCTTCAGGTGTGACTTCACTATTGATAGTTTTTTGCTAATATATCTTTTCTAGTTATTTAATGCAGAATGGATAACATTTGTCTTTTTATTGCTTTTAATGGAAGATGGACAATATATTATAACTACTTGGATCATGAAATAAAATTTGTACTAGTTGGTTAAAGGATTGGATAGATTTTATTAAAAAGATTCATGAAGCAACACATTTCGATGGAGATATAAACATATGGTTTAACATTAAAATGCAGTTAAGCGAAGGAATGCTTGTAACAAAAAAGAAAGAACTTAGGACATGTATCCACTTGTTGAAGAGTGCTTCCCCTTTTAAGAGCTGTCTTTTTGTCATGACAAGGTATAGAGAAAAACTGATTGTGCTGAGGTTCCACAAGGAGAGGGAGAGTTGATAATACAGATCGACTGCGATCAAGCAATTGAAACGCCTGAAATTGTTGAGAACATACAACTGAATTGTCACGCCCTCTTTTTCCAATAAAGGCAATGAACAGGTGTTTTAAAAGGTACACAAATTATTAAGAGATTTGGAGTCGCCACTTGACAAGTTAAAGGTATGACAAGTTGTCACGCCCTAAAAAATATTTATATTAAACTGCAGGGTGTGAGTTTATTTATTTAAAGGCTCGTGACTGGTGTTCAAAAAGGTACAAAATTATTTAGAGAAAACTCGGAGTCGCCACTTGACATAGTTTAAGGTGTGCCAAGTCACCAGAAGGTACCTTGGAACACCTTTGACTCGTCTAATGGTCTGCGTTAGAGATTCGGGTAAGGTTCTCAGTTGACTCGCGGGAAGGTATTAGGCACCCGCGAGTCCTGTGCCAAGCACAGTTGCTTTATTGTCGCAATTTTAATTTATTAAACAATGGTTGTATTATTTTGCCGTTAATTTTGAATTTAAACTTTGATTCAGAAAGAATTTAAAAAAAATGTTATTCTTATCCAACCTCACAGAGGATCGGATGAATTTACACCTTAATTCGGAAAAAATTTAAAAGCGTTATTCTTATCCAACCTCACAGAGGACCGGATGAATTTACGCTTTAATTCGAAGTAAGTAAATAAATAAATAAATAAATAGATAAATAAAATGTATTACAGCGTTTCCAACCTTACAACGGACTTATCTATTTTAAAAGAATTAACTTCGAAAAAATAATTAATTTAGAATTAGTTTAACTCAATTTAGTTTTTCTTTTAGCCCGATGAGTAGATTACAAATCATACTTATCGTCTTGCCTAATTGCATAGGTCTTTTCACTCCTATTTAATTTGCCTAATCGCTTTAGTTAAGTGCAAGTGTTAAAATTTATTAAGTGATAAATTGAAAATTTCAAATTTTGCCTTCACTTGAAATATGGATTATGAAAGTATATACATGTAATAGGCTATTTGTTAAAATACGAACAGCTTTATGGGCTGCTTTTTTAAAAAAAAAGAGAATGGCTCTTCATGATAGTGTGGGCTGAAAGTTTTTTGCAAAAATGGACAGTTTTAAAGTCTATTTTGCATAATTGACCATATTTCTATTGTATAAATGGTGGTCGTGTAAGTAAATTAACACATTGGCCAGATTTAAAGCGAACATCCTAAATTTAAGGCCTATTCAGTTTGCAGGTTTTTGCAAATTCGTACAGTTTACAAAAATAGCCCTATATTACAGAAATGGCCAGAATTCAACATTTTTTCAATTTTTCGATGGTTAAAGAACCTAAATTTGCCTAATATTTAACATTCTGTCCAGATTTTTAAGTTTGCACAAACAGCCTCTTTTCAAAAACGGGCCAGATTTTAAAATAAGAGAACATACATGTTGAATTTTAGTGAATGGAAAAAAACTAATCCTATACAATAGTCCCAAATACCCATTCCAATCACATTTCCATACATTTGAGGATAACTACAAAAATATACTCTTACATATGCAATGGCTAGCAACTTTCATTATTTTTTTTAGGCACAAATTCAAGACTTTAAAGAAAACTAACCTATAGCACATGTGAGCATATTTTTTAAAGGCCAATAAACATGCTGATTTTTATTTCATTTTTATAGCTAAAATGATAAAACATATAAGGTAAATTGTGTTTACCTTTGAAGCAAAAATTCCTAGCCAACGAGAAAATGGACAACAAGGAAAACACAACCAAAGACCAAGCAATTTCTCCTCCAAACCAGCAGCTAAAAACAGCCCCTTTTATACCCTATTCAACCTTTAAAACCTTGAGATTTATGCCCCAAAAGACCTTAGATGTAAAGGCTTTTGGTTCTAAATCTAACTCTCTAAACTTACTATTTTTTTTTAAGTGTTTTTGTTCACTCTTTTTAGTAAAATTTCAGCAAGTAGTTGTCTTAAATGAGGGTAGTAAATGCCTCTATTTATAGCTAAAAGGTGGGGCTAAAGGGTGGGGTGTGGACTTGTACAAAAGTACAAGCCCACACCCTACACTTGAGTGCTTTTAGTCCCATTTTTTCAAGCAAAAGTACAGCAGCTATAGCCACTGTTACAGCCACCTAAAACTGTCCTAAAGGGCTGAAATAATGCAAGTAGGGTCCTCTAAAAGGACCCCCAATACTCATTACATAACTAGAAGGAAACCAAGACCAAACTAGACAACTAAATCAGCCCCCCACACTATGTATCCTAACTTTATTCAAAACTCTCAAACACCTAAAACAAGAACTGGACAACAAAATATTATTCAATTAAACTCTACTTTCAAGCACTCTTTCACTGCCTCACTCAGCTTTCTACCAGTTTCATGCTTGGATTTAAAAACTAGATAGGAAAGAAATCCACACTTAACTGACCAAGCTCACACTTAGATTAAAATTAATGGCACTAAACAAACTTATTTCAATGCTTTGACAATTTATAAAGAGAGGCCAAGACAAACAATTCCAGACTTTAACCAACACATACTTAACAAAACCAGAGCGAGGTTAGTCACTCTCCAAGTTAAACACTCCCTCACATACAACTTCAGACAGAACATTTATCTCAAAAAATCAAACAAACTTGAGCCGAAGTCTCTGTTGAACTAAACAAACCTAGCACAGATTCGTACACTTAAGCAGAAATTACAATGTAACGGGTTCACAACGCTGCATGATTCCCTTGCATTTTTCATCAGAAAATTAACAGTAAACATGGTTGACGGTGATGCTGTAAACAAACTGGACAGAGCAAGACAACACATATCTTCGTTTAAGCAAATTGTCATTACTCGACATTGAAAGAACAAGTTATAACATACATTGCTAATGCCATTGCTACGGGCAGCATACAAGTTCTTCTTCAAAAATCAATAATCCGACAGTGGACTACTTTTAAACACGTACAACACGATATGCACAATCCTTATACACATCTATATCTAAGATTACTATCCTAATCCAAACAGAGTCAAAGCAAAATACAGTCAAGGCAAGAAGACCAAAGTTCTAACCCGTTAAGCTTATGTCAAGCAAAATCAGCATCATCGCCATTGTTCGACGCGCTGCCTTGCCCTCGCTCGTACCCCTGCCTCCCTCGTCTGAAAAACATCGTCATCGCAGCCTCGTCGCTGCTACAAACAGCCCCTCCATCATCATCGAGTCTCCGTACCAAACATCACCACCACTGCCTCCGTTACAAAAATCAGAACAGCCCCCCCTCCCCTCACGGCATCAAACACATCACCTCCACGGAACCAAAACAAGCCCCGCCACCATAACATGACACCCAAACAAAATCATCACAGAAACAGAAAACAAAGTAAGAAGGAGAAGAAAAGAAACGAGGAACAGAAACGGGAAAAAGAAAGAAAAAAAAAAGAAAGAAAAAAAAACAGAAAAAAACAGAAACGGGGGGCAAAGGGGACGGGGTATTTGGAAAACGGGGTACAAGGGAGGTAGGGAGGAGCAAAAGAAGAGAAAATAACAAGAAAACTCACCGAAGAAATTACAAAGTGGCCGGATTTTGTGTTTGACCGCACCTTTGACTGTCGTTCTACGAAAATCCGCTATGATTTTGAAGAAACGGAGTTGAGAAATGGAATGGGGGGGTCGAGATCTATTGAATGGTGTATTTTTATATTTTTCCGGCCACCGGAGGTGGTGGTCCGGTGGCGGACCAACGGCGGAGCCGTGGTGGTGGGCGACCTCCGGCGGCCTGGCGAAATATTGCCATGGCTTCGCCAGCTTTAGGAGGCTTAGGGGTGTGAGGGTGAAATGTGAGGGGTTTTTGTTTATATAGGTGGGGTGTGGGCCGGGTTAGAGTGTTGGGCTGGTGGGCCAACGTATTGGGCTATATATTTTGCACAAATGGTCATTTAAAAGCACTACATTACTTAAAACACACAAAATTAATCACATAAAAATTACATAAATTTATACTAACATAACAATTAAACATAGAATCAACAATTATACACATAACAAGTAATTTTTGTTAAGTTTTAAATTTTACATCCTAATTAGAGACAAATTCAGTTAAAATTAAAGACTAAATTTGGGAAAATCTCGGTAAAAATCCTAAGGATCTACCACCGCTATTTTGAGCTTTTTTTTTTTTTAATATTCGTGCCAAAATTAGGTGATTACAGCTGCCCCTCTTTGTTCGGGAATACGAAGAGTTTTCGGACAAAGTAGTAATCGACAACTAATTTTGGCTTTTCGGTTCTAGCCGAGAGCATGCTTTTCAAAATGGTGACCGTACCTTGAATTTCGGTTCTAACCGAGAACAAAATTACCTACATATCCCTGGACTGAGGAATCAGGTCAGTGTAGTTCCTTATGTGCGGTAGCTGGGACTACCGCATTCAAACAGACACTAGACGCAACTAGACTCACTAAGACAACCCTAGGCACTCTAGACTACTTAAGACAAACTAGAGACTCTTCTAGACACACTTGGGGCTGATACTAGACACTCTAAACTACTAAGAGGCTGTCGCTGCTGATTACTGGTCGCTTGCTGGTGGTCATTGCTTTACAAGGAATGGAAATACAAGGAAAAATGTAAAATTACAATTCCTAGACTACTCTTCATGCTTCCTTGAGGTAAATCTCGGCTTGAAAGACAAACTCCATCGCCCGTTGTATGGGCAAGCACCATCTGAAACTTGAAATGGTCGCATCTGTTTCAAACAGGTTTTGACTTGAAACTGGGGATGGTTGCTATCTTCGAGCAGGACTAACTTTAAAAGGAAGTGGTTGCTATCTTTGAGCGCAAATGACTTGAACTAAATGTGAGTGCTGTCTTCTAGCAAAACTAACTTTGAAAGGAAAATGATCGCTATCTTTTAGCAGATCTTGACATGGAAAGGGGATGACGCTATCTTTGAGCGAGACTGACTCGAAAAGGAAATGATCGCTATCTTTTAGCAGATTCTGACATGGAAAGAAAATGACGCTATCTTTGAGCGAACTGACTCGAAAAGGAAATGATCGCTGTCTTTTAGCAGATCTTGACATGGAAAAGAAATGACGCTATCTTTGAGCGAACTGACTCGAAAAGGGAATGATCGCTATCTTTAGCAGATCTTGACATGGAAAAGAAAATGAAGCTATCTTTGAGCAAACTGACTCGAAAAGGAAATGATCGCTGTCTTTTAGCAGATCTTGACACGGAAAAGAAATGAAGCTATCTTTGAGCAAACTGACTCGAAAAGGAAATGATCGCTGTCTTTTAGCAGATCTTGACATGGAAAAGAAATGAAGCTATCTTTGAGCAAAGTGACTCGAAAAGGAAATGATCGCTATCTTTTAGCAGATCTTGATATGGAAAAGAAATGAAGCTATCTTTGAGCAAACTGACTCGAAAAGGAAATGATCGCTGTCTTTTAGCAGATCTTGACATGGAAAAGAAATGAAGCTATCTTTGAGCAAACTGACTCGAAAAGGAAATGATCGCTATCTTTTAGCAGATCTTGATATGGAAAAGAAATGACGCTATCTTTGAGCGAACTGACTCGAAAAGGAAATGATCGCTATCTTTTAGCAGATCTTGATATGGAAAAGAAATGACATTGTGTTTTAGCGGGAATTGACTCGAAGAGAGAATGGAGTTCCGTCTGACATCTAGCGCAACTATCCCAGTTCAAGTGGTCCTAGCTCTTTCTTAGCAACATAGCAAATGTCACACTTACTTTCTGCATCGTGGATACATCCTGTTTCGGATCTTGCAAATAAGCTTAGTGACTCTTGTTCTATTCTTCACAGTACTGTGGGATGAACAACGCCTAAAGCTTCTCCAAAACGTATCCACTCTTCATGATACAATTTTGGTATGTCGTCCTTCCGGCCTGATGTGCCGTGCTGGGCTCCAATTATCAATGTTGATCATGACTTGCTGAGAACTTTCCCATTGCCGAGGGTGTGCCCTGCTCGCTGGAATTAAACCTGAATCCTGAAAGACAGAGTTTTGCAATTTTCTTTTGTTGCTCATGTGAGGTTAGCGCCGAAAGGGCGAGGAATTAATGGTGAGGCAAGATGTACAAAATGGAAATAAAAAAGTTTAAGGGCGAAAGTCATTTGGACAGGGAACGTCTTTCTGAAAAGGGAAACTTATCTGGCAATATACTGGCAGCCTTGATGATCATGACATGTATCTTGGATGACCTCGTCCGACCAGTGCCACTTGTTTGTTGAGAGTTGATCCACAGAAGATGTCAAACCATAACCAAGTTGAGGTGACTCTCAAGTCGACTAGTAGCGCCCTTTCGGGTTTTCACCAACTAGCCTCTCTCTTTAATCTTTTTCCTCACTGTTTGTCTTGCGGCGCCTTCTCAGGTTTTCACCGACAAGACTTCTTTCTTTTCTCTTTTTTTTTTTTCTTTTTTTCTTTCTTTCTTTCTTTTCAATTCAATTTACAACACCAACATCTCTTGAAAAATGTGAATAGATGATACAAAAATGATAGAAGTTTGTTTTTATTTTATTTTATTTATGAAATAAAATAAAAACAAACTTCTGCCCCAGTTTAGCATGAAAAGGGGGATCTAAATTTCCTTTGATGTTGGCCGCAAACTTGGAGGCAAGTTTTGCGTCAATATGAACAGGGAAAGAGGAAATTTTTTTCTTATTGCGACCGCACCGAAATGGTTGCCTACGTATCCTTTTGAGAGGAATCAGGTCAGACGTAGCTCTAGGCAAATGCCCAGGTTTCTTTTGATGCTTTTCAGTTTCATTTCATTTTGGTACAATTACATTGATTCCAACAGAGAACATGTCTCAAAAGTACAATATTCAAAGTGCTAACAAGGGATACAATTTTGGGATAGCAAAAGAGGACAAAAGCCTTGCATTCATCCCGATTTGAAAGCCATCTTGGAGTCAAATGTAGTACCTCTTGACTGCATCCGCATTGACGGGTACTTCAGTTGTCCTGCCTTCCGGATCTGTAAGGTACAAGGCGCCATTTGGCAATACTTTCTTTACCAGGTATGGCCCTTGCCAATTTGGAGCAAATTTTCCTTTAGCTTCTTCCTGATGAGGAAAGATTCTTTTCAAGACTAATTGCCCTTCTTTCAAGTCGCGGAGGCGCACTTTCTTGTTGTAGGCTCGGGCCATTCTTTGCTGATACAATTGACCATGACAAACTGCATTGAGCCTCTTTTCATCAATGAATGACAACTGTTCCAATCGGGTTTTGACCCATTCTGTGTCCTCAATTTCTGCTTCCACAATGATTCTGAGAGATGGTATTTCAACTTCAGCGGGTATGACTGCTTCAGTTCCATATACCAATGAATACGGGGTTGCACCTATGGAAGTGCGCACAGTTGTGCGGTAACCAAGCAAAGCAAAACATAACTTCTCATGCCAATCACGAGATCCTTGTATCATTTTCCTGAGGATCTTCTTGATATTCTTATTGGCTGCTTCAACCGCGCCATTTGCCTTTGGTCGGTAAGGTGTGGAATTTCGGTGCATGATCTTGAATCTTTCACACACGTCATTCATTAAATGACTGTTCAGATTTGCCGCATTATCAGTGATGATGGTACTTGGGATACCAAAGCGACAAATAATGTTAGAATGAACGAAATCCACCACGGCTTTCTTGGTCACGGATTTGAGAGTCACGGCCTCAACCCATTTGGTGAAGTAATCTATTGCAACCAGAATGAATCTGTGCCCATTTGATGCTCTTGGTTCAATAGGCCCGATAACATCCATCCCCCACGCTGTAAAAGGCCACGGGGCTGACATTGTGTGCAACTCTAAAGGAGGTGAATGTATCAAATCACCGTGTACTTGGCATTGATGACACTTTCGCACAAAGGTAATGCAGTCATGTTCCATGGTAAGCCAGAAGTATCCTGCTCTGAGTACTTTCTTAGCTAAGACGTGCCCGCTCATGTGGGGTCCGCAGATCCCCGAATGCATGTCATTGAGAATTTTCGTGGCTTCAGTTGCGTCCACACATCTTAACAATCCCAAATCGGGTGTTCTTTTGTACACCACCCCTCCACTCAAAAAGAAACCACTTGCCAGTCGTCGAAGGGTTCTCTTTTGATTATTTTCTGCCATCGGAGGATATGTCCCATCTTGAAGGAAATTCTTGACATCAAAGTACCATGGTTGACCGTCAATTTCTTCTTCGATCACATTGCAGTATGCATGTTGGCTTTGGACCTGAATCTCTAACGGATCAATATGGGCTTTATCAGGATGGACAAGCATTGAGGCTAATGTAGCCAATGCGTCAGCCAGCTCATTATGTATTCTGAGAACATGTCTAAACTTTAGAACATCGAACTTTTGGCGAAGATCGTCCATACACTGCTTGTACATGATCAGCTTAAGGTCTCGAGTTTCCCATTCACCCTTCATTTGTCGTATCAAAAGATCTGAATCCCCGATCACCAGCAATTCTTTGATGTCCATGTCTAGAGCCATACGCAAACCCATTATGCATGCTTCATACTCAGATGTGTTATTAGTGCAACTGAAGCGGAGTTGGGCAGCTGCTGGATAGTAATGTCCCGTGGGAGAGATGAGGACTGCTCCGATACCATGGCCTTTCGAGTTGGAAGCACCATCAAAGTACATTTTCCACACATGCTCTTCTTCATTAATCAATTCTTCAAGCACATCTACTTCCTCGTCAGGGAAGTAAGTCTTCAATGGCTCATAATCATCATCAACCGGATTTTCAGCCAAATGATCAGCTAAGGCTTGAGCTTTCATTGCAGTTCTAGTAACATAAACTATGTCAAATTCTGTGAGCAGGATCTGCCATTTTGCAAGCTTGCCAGTTGGCATTGGCTTTTGAAATATGTACTTCAATGGATCCATCCGGGAAATCAGATAGGTGGTATAGGACAAAAGATAATGCTTCAACTTTTGTGCAACCCAAGTTAGGGCACAGCACGTCCTTTCCAACAAAGTGTATCTAGCTTCGCAATCTGTGAACTTCTTGCTCAGATAATAAATGGCCTGTTCTTTCTTTCCCGAGGCATCATGTTGCCCCAGTACACAACCAAAAGAGTTCTCATTGACTGACAAGTACAAAAACAATGGTCGGCCAGGCTCAGGCGGAACCAAAACAGGAGGATTTGACAAGTATTGCTTGATCTTGTCGAAGGCTTCTTGGCACTCCTCGGTCCATGCAATTGATGCATTCTTTTTCAACAACTTGAGGATCGGCTCACATATTGTGGTAAGTTGAGCAACGAACCTACTGATATAATTTAATCTGCCTAGAAAGCTTTTAACATCCTTCTTGGTTCGAGGCGGAGGTAATTCTTGTATTGCTTTGATCTTTGCGGGATCCAATTCAATACCTCGCCTGCTAACAATGAAACCCAACAATCTTCCAGCGGGCACACCAAATGCACACTTGGCTGGATTCAGCTTCAGATTGTACCTACGGAGCCTTTCAAAAAATTTTCTGAGATCTCTCACGTGTTCCTCAGCAGTTCTGGACTTGATAATCACATCATCCACGTACACTTCTATTTCTTTATGCATCATATCATGGAAAATGGCAGTCATAGCTCTCACGTAGGTTGCCCCCGCATTTTTCAAACCAAACGGCATCACTCTATAGCAATAAGTTCCCCAAGGTGTAGTGAATGCCGTTTTGTATGCATCATCTTCATCCATCTGGATTTGGTGATATCCAGCATAGCAGTCAACGAAGGATTGTATCTCATGTTTGGCACAATTATCTACGAGAGTGTGAATATTAGGCAACGGGAAATTGTCTTTGGGACTTGCCTTGTTCAAATCTCGATAGTCGACACATATCCTTGTTTTTCCATCTTTCTTAGGAACCGGAACAACATTTGCAACCCAAGTAGTGTACTGAACCGATTGAATCACTTTTGCATCCAACTGTTTCATTATTTCATCATGGATTTTCTTGATCATATCAGTTTTGAACTTCCGTTGCATTTGTCTCACTGGAGGGAAACCGGGTTGAATTGGCAATTCGTGGACTATCAATTCAGAACTCAAACCCGGCATCTCATCATACGACCATGCAAAAACATCTCGATATTCAAAGAGCACTTTCCGAATATCATTCTTCACTTCAGGTAGGGCATGCGTGCTTATCTTAGTTTCCCTCACATCATCAGGGCTCCCAAGATTAACATCCTCTGTATCAGCCAAATTGGGTTTAGGCTTGCCCTCATGGCGTTCAACTTCCAGGCCTATCTCAAAATCTGCCTGTTCCCCGTCATATTCGATCTCATTAACAGATTCCTCAATATTTTCTTCGTCACTTTCAACCTCAACTATGGTTATGGAGCCAAAATCAAATTGCGGTCCCTGGATGGACGATAGGTTCCTTGAACATGTCATGATATCAGGACCAGCAGATATATCACTACAGATAAAGAAAAATAGAATAAAATTAGGAATATGAACAGAGATTAAAGGAAAGTCTGGCTCTTGGCCTTTCATTAATGAAAAAGGGTTTGAATTACAAAAGGAAAGATGAGCAAAATAATACACTTGGCATACAACCCTTAGAATATCCAAGTGTATTCAAAAGAAAACTGTAAAACAACAGTCTACCAAGACCCCTTCCTGATGGGGAAGGGAGTTGCATTCCAGTTAGTCAGGTGCACGTCCGGGCCAATATACTGAATTGAAGCATTACTGGAACCTTCACCCGGCTGTACCATGCAGATTTCAAAAATGCACCTAGATCAAATGGTGCATCCTGATTTTCTTCCACTGTGTTGACATTTGTAGCGACAACCTTTGGTTTCATAACATAACCCACAAAAGACTGAGCGAGACACGGAATTGGCTTTGGGAGAGACCAAACTTCCGACTTCTTTTTCTTTGCTTGCTTGCGATCAGCTGCTTTTGGCTTGAACCCTAGTCCCCACGTGCCTTGCACACCATTTGGATAAACTGGATTTACCCTACCTTGTAGTGATGCTCCCAAGCCCTTTCCAAATTGGAAACCATGCTTTAACATTTCGGACGCCATCATTATAGACGTCTCTGACACTCTTGGGATGGGTATAGGTTTCCCTTCTGTTACCTTTTCCACATACACCACATCGGAGGTTTGATACATGATGGTCGGGCGTGTGGTGACGACCTCAAGGGCTGGTACGTCCAGGCTATTGTTGAACTGTAAGTCATCCTCTCCATAAACTACGACAGCTTGATTATCCCAAGTAAACTTGACCACCTGATGAACTGTGGAGGGTACAGCACAAGCCATGTGAATCCATGGTCGGCCTAGTAACAGATTGTACGATGCATCCGTCTCCATGACTTGAAACTCAATGCTGAAGGTAGCGGGACCAATGGTTAACTCAAGATTGATGATGCCCAAAGATTCTCGAACTCCACCGTCAAAAGCACGAACAGCAGAGGAACTTGCCCTGATTTTGCTCATATCCACCCTTAGACTCTTCAGTGTAGACAGAGGGCAAATATTCAATCCTGCGCCGCCATCTATTAGAACACGTGTGACATAGGAGTCTTCACACTTAACTGAGACATGAAGCGCTCGATTATGACCGGTTCCTTCTGCTGGCAGCTCCTCATCGGTGAACATCACACGATTAGTCTCAAATACTCTGCCAGCAAGTGCTTCCAGATTAGCCACAGTAGTTTGTTCAGGAATGTAGGCCTCATTCAATATCTTCAACAGTGCATTGCGATGCGCTTCGGAGTTCATAAGTAGAGACAAGAGTGATATCTGAGCTGGAGTCTTTCTCAATTGCTCGACGATAGAATAATCTGTCGATCTCATTTTCTTCAAAAATTCTTCAGCTTCTTTCTCAGACACCGGCTCTTTGATGGGTCCTTGGTCTTCTCGACCTGGCTTTGCCTTTCTCAATTCTTCCGGGGTAAAACATCTCCCGGACCGAGTTAGACCATTTACATCTGCAGCAACCTCCATGATTTCTTTCCCATTGTAAGACACAATTGTCTTGTTGTAGTTCCAAGGAACAACCTTCGTACTTTTGACAGGGAGTTGTGCTGCTTGAGTGATGATAACCGGCTCACACTTCTTTGCCTTAACCTCGAAGACCGGATTTTTCTGGCATGATGCTCCTTGCACAATAAATGTTGGTGCACTTTCATGAACTTTTTCCTGCTTTGCAGCCGGAATTGTGAAACCTGGCTCAACAGCAGTATCTTGCTTTGCTTTGTTGACAACAGACGCACTTGACTTTCCCCTGATTACAACAATAAATGGCTCAGGGCCTTTGATGTCTGGAGAGGGACCAACTGCCACAATCTGCTTGGCAGCTTTCCCTTTCAAGTCCTCTTCTATGCATACCATCCCTACCATGGGTACGTTGTTTTGAACATCATGAGCTGGTAAAGGATTTTGATTCACATTTTGTGTTTCATCCCCTACGACTTTTATCTGATTATTGTCTATCATTGCCTGGATTACCCTTTTGAGTTCCCAGCAGGATTCTGTATCATGTCCAGGTGCTCCAGAATGAAATGCACAATGGCGTGAATGATCAACTCTTCCGTTGGGGTTCACTTTTCCCGGGATTGGCTTCAACAGATTGGCTTGTTGCAACTTTTCAAACAAATTAGTGTAAGTCTCCCCCAGTGGGGTGAACTGCCTTTTCTCTTGTTGCATGTTTCTCTGTTGTGTGTTTGGACGAAAACCCTGCGGACCTCGTGGTCGGTAAGGCATCTCCTGGTGAGCCTGGAATTGAGTATGTACCTGTTGATTGTTGTATTGGACTGGAGCAGGGGGTGGACGCCATTGTGGACCAGATGGAGGCTGAGCATAAGATGCTGCATTTACAGGGAATGAGAACTGCGGCATGGCAAATTGCTGGCCGTGAGTTGGATAGAATGGTTGTGGCGGGGGTGCCTGAATGTACCCTTGACGGTCGTTGTATCTCCCATCATTTCTTCTCGGTCCAGGACCAACCATTGCCACTTCATCTTTCTTCTCTTTCTTCTTCCCAAAAGTACCTGACCCTGATTGCAATGCTTGGGTCGTGGCTCTCAAAGCTGTTTGGCTAACAATCTTGCCTGCTTTGATTCCTCTCTCAATCATCTCCCCAATTTTTACTGCTTCACTGAATTGCTTCCCAAGGGCGGAGGCCATCGCCTGGTAGTATGTTTCGTCAAGTACTTCGACGAATTCTTCAACCATTTTATCGTCTGGGATCAAAGGGCTCACACGCGCCGCCTGTTCGCGCCACCTGTAGGCATACTCTCTGAAACTTTCACCTGGTTTCTTTGTGATCGTCTTCAAAGAAGAACGATCAGGAGCAGCCTCCATTTTGTAGCCATAATGGTTCAAGAAAGCGCTGGCCATGTCGTCAAAGGTGACCCACTTTGAAACATCTTGTTGCACAAACCATTCTGTCGCCGGTCCTCCCAAACTGTCCGCAAAGTACGCCATCAATAATTCGTCCTTCTCGATACCCCTCATTTTGTTAAGGTATATCTTCACATGGATCCTTGGATCACTTTGTCCAGTGTACGGATCAAATTTGGGCACAACAAAACCCTCAGGCAATGGCACATGAGGGAATAAGCACATGTCTTTGTATGAAATACTTGCTTTGCCCCCTTGCCCTTGTATGTTTTTCACAGTTTGCTCCAGGCTTTTCAATTTCCGAGCAAAGTCAGCCTCTTCTGTTTTCCCCAATCTTTCGACATCAGCATGTGATTCTGGGTGGTGTCCATGATCATACGACTCAGTGGGGCGGAGTACATTACCCCGGGTTTGGTCGAATTGTTGATCACGAGCCCTCAACTGTGGGTCACTGTTTGACCTTTGCAAAGTGTGTCCTGCAGGAACAGTGAATACTGTGGCAGGAACTTGGGCTTGGCCATGTTGTCCATGTTGTGGGAATTGTGCCCCAGGTTGTACAGTAGAGGGTCCAGCTACGTTGTCAGTTTCTGGATGTGGACCGAACCCTGGAGGATAACGGGGGTCTTCTACCATTGTAGATTGCCCTTGCCCTGGTGGCTGAGCATTCGCCGTGAAACCAGCAGCACCTGGCGGAGCAGGAGGTGCCTGAACTGCCGACAAGTTACGGACCAGTTGCATCATCATTTCTTTCATGGCCGTGAAATCCTCGGCCATCTTAGCCTGTTGTTCAGCCAAGCGAACCAGCTCAGTGTTCTCAGTTTCTTCGGTCATCGTTGCTGGAGTGTCTTCTTGAAGAGGTGCTTCAACCACTTTTGGAACAGGCAGTGGTCCCTTGATTCTGGTGGAGTAGGAATGTGGGGCCAGCACGGCAGTTGCTCAAGCTCTATGCAAATCAAAACACGTTAGTGCAACAAGATAGCATGGAACATGAATTTGCTCGTCGGCCTAAACAATGCCTACGGTCGTTACGCGTCATCCCAAATTGGTTTGGATTAGATCCCCAAGTGTATTATTTGATCTCTTTTCTTTTCTTTTTTTTTTTTCTTTCTTTTCTTTTCTTTTCCTTTCTTTTTCTGTATATTTTTTTTCAAGTGAGGCTAGAGGGTGAAATGAATTGACACATAAAAATAAGCAAAATATTTTCATTACTTAAAAAGAAAGAGTACATACGGTGCTTCCGGAGCACGACCAAAAGAAATGTACAAATGACTGAAAAAAGTGAAAATAAATTACAACATACCAAATTCAAAAGTGACATAAAGTACAACAATTCCAAGATGTAAAATAACTGACAAAAAAGCAATAATCTGCATCATCTTGGCCTGATGTATCTACTAAGGTGACTGAGGCACAAAGTCAGCTGGCTCCTCTGGGTCGAACTCGAATGGCTCCTCGGGCTCTACTGGCGGGCCTTCTGCAAAGGTACGACGCAATCCATTCAAATCTGCCGCAACTCTAGTGACGAAGGGAAGCACATGTGGGAGTATGTCCTCTGCGGGAAGCCTCCTATACTCATCGATGGACCGTGCAACATATGTAGCAGAGTCATAAACTTGCCGATAAGCTACACTGATGGTCCGTCCTGCAGCCTGTATATCTCGAAGTCGGTCCTGTGCTAGCCCTCTGAGCTGCTCACCCTGCTCTAATGCCCTGTCAAGTCGAGCTCGATAATCTATGGCATCCTGGCGATGATACTCTTCCCTTTTCCTGCTTTCCAACAAAGCTGCCCTGTCGGCATCCCGCTCTGTCAATGCCTGTGAGTGCATGACACGGAGTCGTCTGACTGTGTCTAGGTGCTGATGCGCGAAACCCTCACTCTCTGCCTGAGCAGCTCTGGCGGCATCCCGCTCTGTCAATGCCTGTGAGTGCATGACACGGAGTCGTCTGACTGTGTCTAGGTGCTGATGCGCGAAACCCTCACTCTCTGACTGAGCAGCTCTGGCGGCATCCCTCTCTGCAATTAAGCTTTGTATGGTATCACGGTATTCCTTCCTAATCTCGTGCCTAGCAAGCTGAACCTGCATATCCAGCCTGGCCTCAGTGTCAACCTTGCCTTCTCTCGACCTCGCGGGCATCTCTCTGGGTATGGGCTGATGGTAATACCAGAACTTATACTCCCGAACGACCTCCCCCTTAAGTCCATCCTGAACCTGTGTGCTTTCTGCAAGGTGCCTCCTAGTATCCCACAGGCGCAAGATCTCACCTCTAAGAGTAGCTGGGTTGAGAGGATAGTCTGAGGCATATGCACTCATGTCCTCAACTATTGGGATCTCCTGCTTTCGACCCAACTGCCTAAGTACACGCAGAGGAACATAAGGCTGGGATGCTGTCAAACCCATCAGAACGAGAAAAGGACGATCCACGCATCTGTGCACAACCTCCCTCTTAGGAAACCAGCTACACTGCCACAAAATCTTGTCCGGCGTGAGAGAGTTCAAGAAAGACCTCCAATCTGGCTCACTTCCTGGGAATTTATACCTCTCGATGTGTTCGAGATGGTATGCTTTTTTTAAAAAAAAGAGAATGGCTCTTCATGATAGTGTGGGCTGAAAGTTTTTTGCAAAAATGGACAGTTTTAAAGTCTATTTTGCATAATTGACCATATTTCTATTGTATAAATGGTGGTCGTGTAAGTAAATTAACACATTGGCCAGATTTAAAGCGAACATCCTAAATTTAAGGCCTATTCAGTTTGCAGGTTTTTGCAAATTCGTACAGTTTACAAAAATAGCCCTATATTACAGAAATGGCCAGAATTCAACATTTTTTCAATTTTTCGATGGTTAAAGAACCTAAATTTGCCTAATATTTAACATTCTGTCCAGATTTTTAAGTTTGCACAAACAGCCTCTTTTCAAAAACGGGCCAGATTTTAAAATAAGAGAACATACATGTTGAATTTTAGTGAATGGAAAAAAACTAATCCTATACAATAGTCCCAAATACCCATTCCAATCACATTTCCATACATTTGAGGATAACTACAAAAATATACTCTTACATATGCAATGGCTAGCAACTTTCATTATTTTTTTTTAGGCACAAATTCAAGACTTTAAAGAAAACTAACCTATAGCACATGTGAGCATATTTTTTAAAGGCCAATAAACATGCTGATTTTTATTTCATTTTTATAGCTAAAATGATAAAACATATAAGGTAAATTGTGTTTACCTTTGAAGCAAAAATTCCTAGCCAACGAGAAAATGGACAACAAGGAAAACACAACCAAAGACCAAGCAATTTCTCCTCCAAACCAGCAGCTAAAAACAGCCCCTTTTATACCCTATTCAACCTTTAAAACCTTGAGATTTATGCCCCAAAAGACCTTAGATGTAAAGGCTTTTGGTTCTAAATCTAACTCTCTAAACTTACTATTTTTTTTTAAGTGTTTTTGTTCACTCTTTTTAGTAAAATTTCAGCAAGTAGTTGTCTTAAATGAGGGTAGTAAATGCCTCTATTTATAGCTAAAAGGTGGGGCTAAAGGGTGGGGTGTGGACTTGTACAAAAGTACAAGCCCACACCCTACACTTGAGTGCTTTTAGTCCCATTTTTTCAAGCAAAAGTACAGCAGCTATAGCCACTGTTACAGCCACCTAAAACTGTCCTAAAGGGCTGAAATAATGCAAGTAGGGTCCTCTAAAAGGACCCCCAATACTCATTACATAACTAGAAGGAAACCAAGACCAAACTAGACAACTAAATCAGCCCCCCACACTATGTATCCTAACTTTATTCAAAACTCTCAAACACCTAAAACAAGAACTGGACAACAAAATATTATTCAATTAAACTCTACTTTCAAGCACTCTTTCACTGCCTCACTCAGCTTTCTACCAGTTTCATGCTTGGATTTAAAAACTAGATAGGAAAGAAATCCACACTTAACTGACCAAGCTCACACTTAGATTAAAATTAATGGCACTAAACAAACTTATTTCAATGCTTTGACAATTTATAAAGAGAGGCCAAGACAAACAATTCCAGACTTTAACCAACACATACTTAACAAAACCAGAGCGAGGTTAGTCACTCTCCAAGTTAAACACTCCCTCACATACAACTTCAGACAGAACATTTATCTCAAAAAACCAAACAAACTTGAGCCGAAGTCTCTGTTGAACTAAACAAACCTAGCACAGATTCGTACACTTAAGCAGAAATTACAATGTAACGGGTTCACAACGCTGCATGATTCCCTTGCATTTTTCATCAGAAAATTAACAGTAAACATGGTTGACGGTGATGCTGTAAACAAACTGGACAGAGCAAGACAACACATATCTTCGTTTAAGCAAATTGTCATTACTCGACATTGAAAGAACAAGTTATAACATACATTGCTAATGCCATTGCTACGGGCAGCATACAAGTTCTTCTTCAAAAATCAATAATCCGACAGTGGACTACTTTTAAACACGTACAACACGATATGCACAATCCTTATACACATCTATATCTAAGATTACTATCCTAATCCAAACAGAGTCAAAGCAAAATACAGTCAAGGCAAGAAGACCAAAGTTCTAACCCGTTAAGCTTATGTCAAGCAAAATCAGCATCATCGCCATTGTTCGACGCGCTGCCTTGCCCTCGCTCGTACCCCTGCCTCCCTCGTCTGAAAAACATCGTCATCGCAGCCTCGTCGCTGCTACAAACAGCCCCTCCATCATAATCGAGTCTCCGTACCAAACATCACCACCACTGCCTCCGTTACAAAAATCAGAACAGCCCCCCCTCCCCTCACGGCATCAAACACATCACCTCCACGGAACCAAAACAAGCCCCGCCACCATAACATGACACCCAAACAAAATCATCACAGAAACAGAAAACAAAGTAAGAAGGAGAAGAAAAGAAACGAGGAACAGAAACGGGAAAAAGAAAGAAAAAAAAAAGAAAGAAAAAAAAAACAGAAAAAAACAGAAACGGGGGGCAAAGGGGACGGGGTATTTGGAAAACGGGGTACAAGGGAGGTAGGGAGGAGCAAAAGAAGAGAAAATAACAAGAAAACTCACCGAAGAAATTACAAAGTGGCCGGATTTTGTGTTTGACCGCACCTTTGACTGTCGATCTACGAAAATCCGCTATGATTTTGAAGAAACGGAGTTGAGAAATGGAATGGGGGGGTCGAGATCTATTGAATGGTGTATTTTTATATTTTTCCGGCCACCGGAGGTGGTGGTCCGGTGGCGGACCAACGGCGGAGCCGTGGTGGTGGGCGACCTCCGGCGGCCTGGCGAAATATTGCCATGGCTTCGCCAGCTTTAGGAGGCTTAGGGGTGTGAGGGTGAAATGTGAGGGGTTTTTGTTTATATAGGTGGGGTGTGGGCCGGGTTAGAGTGTTGGGCTGGTGGGCCAACGTATTGGGCTATATATTTTGCACAAATGGTCATTTAAAAGCACTACATTACTTAAAACACACAAAATTAATCACATAAAAATTACATAAATTTATACTAACATAACAATTAAACATAGAATCAACAATTATACACATAACAAGTAATTTTTGTTAAGTTTTAAATTTTACATCCTAATTAGAGACAAATTCAGTTAAAATTAAAGACTAAATTTGGGAAAATCTCGGTAAAAATCCTAAGGATCTACCACCGCTATTTTGAGCTTTTTTTTTTTTAATATTCGTGCCAAAATTAGGTGATTACACAAGTCACCAAAGTGGTGTACCTAGAACACCTTTGACTCGTTTAATGGTGTGCGTCAGAGTTTTAGGTAAGGATTTCGGTTGACTCTCGGGAAGGTGTTAGGGACCCTCGAATCCTGTGCAAGCACAATTGCTTTATTGACGCATTTCGACTCTTTTAAAATTTGTTTGTTGTTTTGCCTTTGATTGGTTAGGCTTTGATTTAAACAATTAATTATATCTGTTCAAACTAGAAAAAAACTCAACTCAGCACGATGACATTTCCATGAAACGTGAATTCACCAAAGTGTTATATACAGTAATGAAAGTTGGTCTTTAAAATGGAAAAAAAGGGCCTAAATCTTTGATAATTCTTAAAGAATAGCTTCCCACCGTTGAACATAATACTTGTGGCCTTGAATTCAAAGGCCAATTTTAAACTAGGCTAAGCTTGCAAATTGTCAAAATCTATCTGTTTCTTTCTTTAACTGATTTTCATGTCACCTCTCACTTTTAAGGTAGCTTGCATTAAATGTCCTATCAACTTGTTAAACTCTTTTGATTTTAAACTAATAGGCCAAAAGCTTAAACTGTACTATTTTTGTAAATCTGGCCTACTAATCCTTTCTGCCCGCTTCCCTTTTATTTATTTCTGCAAGACAAGTCTCTTTTACTTTGCTCATTTCAAATTTGGCCTATTTTGTTAACAACTTTACCAAAATGTGCAATAGTTCAAAACATTCACAAGCTTATAGACCAACGAGGATAAAAAACTTTTTAGACTTTCTTTTTTTGGTTACATCTGTGGAGGCCCTTAATCATTTCCATCTGTATAGCAAACATCATACATATGTAAAAGTAACAGAGAACAAAGGCAAAACAGTAGCATGCTTTTGGGCCTAATTTTTTTTGCATATTTAAGACCTTGAACGGACCCCCTTTTAAGTTTAAACATTAAAACATACTACAATTCATACAGCATAAACTATACATCAAAGGATTTAAGAATATGTACCTATAAGTTGAGACCCTTAGCAACAACAGCACACTCCAACAACTTTCAAAGATCAGCCAGCAACAAGTAACCAACATAGCAACCCTTGCAGCGCTAAACCCAAAAACTTAACTCCTTTCTTTTATTTCTTTTTCTCCTCGCACTATATTTTCTACTAACTCGTAGTATTTTTCTCAAACTTCTAGCTCACTCTATTCTTGTTTCAGATCTACTTCTCAAGTTGAGACTAGTAAAAATATTTGTTAATATATTGTTGGTGTGTAATGAAGGAAAAAATTCTCTTTAAATAGGCAAAGTAAAAAGATGAGTAGCGGGTAAAAAGTACAAGGGTCACATGTGACCAAATTTACTTTTTAAAAAAGGGGAACAAACCCATGTGAAAAATGTCACCTTTTATGCTCATTTTGTACTTCTAGTTTGGCTCTCTTTTGACACACGTTTTCATACAAAAATTTAAAATTTAAAAATCAAACCACCTTTTGAACCAAAAATCCTTAAAACACTAGCTCTAAAACTCACAATCCTATTTTGGTCATTTTTGATTTTTTTAAATCTAATTAATTAATTAAAACAGCTAAATAAAGAGTAAAAATCTAGCAAAAATCACACGATAATTAACACAACTATTCAAGCCAAAATCAGATGATTACATGAATGATACTCAATTTTAGTTGCCAGCAGCAATAGTCGAAAGCCGCCCTCCTAGCACATCGACTTCCAAGAAAGGGAAGAAAAGGTCAAGGGTTGAACAGAAACAATCTCCGGCAATGATATTAACAACAGGTGCTTTGACAAACGAAATAGCAGTCTAGTCAATATTTGAGGACAAACAAACCATGACGAAGTGTTTTGCCAAGATGTCGATCAAGGAACATTATGAATTCATGGTTGTTAGATCAAATAAAACAAGATATGGATTGAATGTAGCGATAGCAACTGTGATTGAAATATTCGTGCAAGAACGATAAATAAGGTAATTAAGTTTTAGAACAATCGCAAATGCTCAATTCACATTAAGAAAGTTGATCAAAGACATGCCACATCAACATTGATAAGTGAATACTTTATCGAAAATATCAGAGACAACAGGTCTGAAGTTAGGCCATCATTTACTACTAATGAAATGAGAAGAATTTAAGTGATTGAAATAGGATATCACAAGGCATGTCGTTCAATTCAGCAAGAGAATGCACTGATTATAGAATGACCTGACGAGCATTATCATCTCCTCCCTTCATACTTGCATGTGCTTAAAGATAGAAATCCAGGTGCACACACTAACATAAAGATAGCTAGTGTTAATCGGTAAGCATTTCTAAAAATAAATAAATAAATAAATAAATAAATAGATAAAAATATTAACGCATAGAGTCTAAAAATATGAAATTCCAAAACTTTTTGAGAATTAACTTTGTCCTACGTTATAACATTTCAGGTTTATGTATATGTTTCTTTCTTTCAAGTCATCAATTAATGGTTGGAAGTATTTTCGACCGGTGATAGCAGTAGATGAAATATTTTTAATAGAAAAATATCAAGGTGTTCTCATTATTGCTATAGCAAAGGATGCAAACAACAACCTATCCCTCTAGCTTATGGAATTGCAAACTCTGAAAATAGTGAGACATACACTTTGTTCTTCAGCGAGCAATAAAGGCAATTGGTAGTCGTGTTGACTTGGTATTTCTATCAAATAGAAACAAATCAATTGCAGATGGAATTGCACAAATTTATCCTGATAGCCACCATGGTATACACATCTATCACTTTGAAAAGAACCTAAACCAAAGGAATGTGAGTGTTGAACCCCAAAAATCACCCTTTCTTAAAGAAAGGACAGGTTTCGGAATATTTCAACAAAATGGGACTCCAAAGGGTTTCTTTGGAGTCGCCACCTAATTTAAGGATTATTAGGAACCTAAGTTAACTAAAGAGTGCAATTTTATTTCTTTATTTAAAGGAAATTAAATTAAATCAGAGATTCTTAGGTAAGTGGTTCTATTAAATTCGAAAGAAGGTCCTTATTACGGGAGCACTTTCGAAAATCCGCTAAAAAAGCGGTTAATCCGGCGATTTTCACGAATTCTACTTAAAGATAATTAATTTAAGAAAATAAAATTAAGTATGACAATACTTGAACAAAACTTACAATTAATTGAATGAATAATGAGATAAGGGTTGATTGATTAATTAATTGAATAAATAAAGGATAAATAAATTAAATAAATAATAGAACAGAATACAACATTCTAAGTAAATAATTAGATAAATAATTGATTAATTGATCGCTTAGGTAAATGGATAAATAAATAAATAGATAACTTAATTAAACAAATTAATATATTAATTTAATTAAGTAAAAGATTAAATGAATAATAATTGATTAAATAAGTAAATGAATAGATAAATAATCATAATGAATTAATAAAATAAAAAAATGATTAATTAAATTAAATAAATAAATAAGATTAATTAAATAAATAATTTGATATATAAATATCGCATAATTAATCCGATTAAAGAATACATGGGTAGATAGATAAATAAATATTTGACAAATAGATAAATAAAGATAAATAATAGATGGAGATGTATAATTTAATTAAATTTTAATTTCTTTTGCACTCGATAATTAACCATAGATTACTATTAACTTAAACTAATTGGCGAGTCCCAAAGAAACGGGATAAGCAATTATATAATCATTTTAAACATGCAATAAGATAACAGTTTAATAAAAGCGACTATCCTACCAAGCCTCTAACATGCAAATCCTAGTCCGGTTTCAGGGCTTCCTAAAACATGCTTTCTAAAGGGGACGGGAGAGAAGGAGTTTAGAAGGTAGAACCCGGAGATTGCGGAGTGAATGACTACTCTTTTTTTTTTTACATTATGCCCATGAGCCTAAGTTACATTAAGCGGCTCAACAAAGCATTTTAGAAAAAAGTCCTCTTTCTTGACTCGAACTTGAGTTTAAATGCGAGCTGACTCCAACGCGACCTCATCTCTAAGACCATCCCAATTTGCGAGTTTTAACTCAAACTCGTCCCAAGTGTTCATGCAAAGAAAAGGTCGGAAAAAGATTAGTATTTATTCATAATAGGCCTAAAACAAATAGTTAACAAAGTCAAGATATTTTATCCAATTCAATCTTATTAGTAGATAAGAATGGACAAAGGAGTCCTGAGAATAGTATGTGGTTTATCATGATGCTGGGTTAATGCCCTATATCAACAGACTTCATTTATACGAGTAATGTGTCGATCGAGGACTGTTTCAAAGGAAAATCTAAAGGAATAGGCCATTTGGAGGATTATGAAATCCTAAGTTAATTAGGTAAATTCCATGCAGCTGATTATTTCCCATGCTTATGAAATGATCAGAGATAGTAAGAAGTAAAGAGGACCTTCCCAATCTGTGAAATAGTCTTACAAGAACGCTCTCAACCTGAGTATACTATTTTATGAATGTGACTATGTAACTAAAATTTGTCTCCGTTGAAATAAGAATATCAAGTTTTAGTAAATGAATTGGCCAAAGTATGCAGATGAGTATAGAATGCACATAGCCATGACATGAGCAATTTAATGTCGATAGCATTTTCAATTAGCAGGCAGTTTTCTATGATTGAGCAACGCGACCACGAGTTTAGCAAGTCGGCAAAATGCAAGGTGAGGTCTTGCCAAATTCTACCATCTATAAAATATTTGCACTATGGAAAAATTAACTGAATTAACATACTAACTACTCGGAGTTCTAACCATACAAAATTAGCTGTGCTTAGGCCATGAAATAAACTTATCCAAACTCGTATATATACATTACAAAATAAACATTATAGATGCCAAACGGTTCAAAGATGCACTTAGTCAAAACACCTAATCAAAACACATGAGGCTATGATCCCTTTAGGACAAGATTTCGTTCAGGCCAAGCAAGCATACACAGACCAAGACCTTACCCTGAATTTCCCTCACACTGGATATCTTTCACCTTCTACAAATCGCAGGAACCACAGACCAATCCTCAACCACCATCAAACTATCGAAAACACTTAGAACTACCTCTTGAACCTGAACAAAACCAGAAACACTTCCCAAACCAAATTCCTAACTCCTGGACATCTTCATACTCTCAGAGAACCAACTACTCTCTGAAACCTTGAACAATCTCTAATAACCTGCTGAAATACCATTTGCACCACATCTACATCCAAAAGACCATCCTAAAGCTGCTTGCTGCACATATAACATCCCTTAGCCCCTGCAGACCATGACAGACCCCTGGAACCCCTTTAAACATCCTATCCCACCTCCAAACTATTACCAGCAACATCTATTAACTCCTACTGCGGCTGCAATAAATTATGCACACCCTCACACTCTAGAACAGACAATAGACCTCAATAAACTAACTGCAGGCAACTCTACAAACTCCCTCACTGCCCAGCAACTACCTGAATCCCTCTTAAACTTCTTACTATCCTAAAATCAGACCAGAGCCCTGAAGCTTCCACACCTGAATCTGCAACAACCAACATCTACACCTCCACTACACCCCTCACATAGCTCACACAGAACCAATGACCTGAACATTCTCCCTCAGGACCTGGACAAACATCCTAAAATGCCAGATCAACTCCCTCTCTGAACAGCCCTTCACCAAACTATTTGAACCCACAAACCTATGCTACTACAGCAACAGCTTCCACATAAGTTTAAACGAAACCATAGACTCGACTAAATCAGTCTCTTGCTTAACAGAACCAAACTAAATCCAATAAAGATCAGGGTATTTAACTAGATTAAATGATTCAATCATTTATACAAAATACGACAAGGAGCAAATCTTAAGCTAAAAGGATAAAAAGCTATGGACTTTATAGCGATTCATACTAGCAAATTTCAGTTTTAATCATTGAGTTGGCTAAAAGAAAATCTTTCTGTTACCAAATGAGATTCATTTTTATGACAAAAACCAAAAGAACATTCCTTTTATTCAAATAATGAAGAAACAGGCAGCACACATACACATATATAAGTATGGCATTTTAGCTCAACTATGAAGTTAAAGGTAGCAATAGAACGAAATAGACTAAGTATTACCTGTTGTAGAGCAGGGAACAAGAGCGAAAACTGAAAAATGGACGCGACTCGACCAAGCGACGACGACGACTGGTGAAGCGACGACACAACTAATGAAGCGATGACACAAAGTTGAAAGCGATGCTTGACTTGAAACCAGAAACTAAAACACTATGAGTATATATTTTTAACTGAGAGAAAAAAATCTGAAAATATATCAATGCTGCCGTTTTTTTTGTTCAAAATCCAGAACCCCCCTAAAAATGAACTGAATAAGAGATATATATACCTGCTAGGCTAGGGTTTCGGATCTTCATTTTGAAATTCAAATTTGGTTAAAATGGAAATTTCTCATGTGGGATAAGGGAGAAAACAGTCCATTCTCACAAAGATTGTACCGTTTTTCTTCTTATCCCCACAGATTTGCCCGTTTTGAAACCAAATCGACGCTCCAGATTTGATCCGCGAAAAATGAAGGCCACGATCGATACAGCTATATCTAGTACGGGAAGATGATGTGGAGGATATGGGGGACCAACAGGTACGATTTTTGGACTGATTCGATCAAGTTTTGGGGGGAAATCAGAATGGGAATCGGGTATAGGGAGAAACGGGTTGGGGAAAGGGATTAACGGGTCAAGCTGGTGGGCTGATTTAGGGATTCTAATTTAAGTGTTTTGTTTTAAAAGGGGGGTTTGCAAGGGTGGGTCAGATATGAGGTTATGTTTTGCGATTTTGGCCTTTTTACACAAATTATCAATTTGACTATTTAAAATTTATAAAATTGCCCCTTTTTGGCACATCTTTTAATTAAATATACTTTATTATTTAATATTAACTTAAAATCGGGGAAAAATTGGGTGTCAACAGCTGCCCCTCTTTACCCGGAAAAGGATGAAAGAGTTTTCAGGGTAAAGAAGTTGACATAAAGCCAATTTTGACGCGATAAAGCCAAGGACTTCTGATTCCATGGACCAAAAGGCGAGGCTTATGGGTATGGCCGAACTCCGGTTTCTGAGTTGCCTACATATCTCGGGCTGGAAGAGAATCAGGCCATATGTAGTTCGACGACACTTAGGCACGAAGATTCGCACGATTGACAAAAGAAAGGACGCACGAATAGGAAAGAATTCAAACTGACGCCTAATCTGAAATGAAAGATTAGGAAAGGACTTGCTTGTTCGAGTGCGATTCTTCAGATCCTTGTTGACGAGTCTAGCTCATATCAACAATTGCCCCAGTTCACTGCTAAGAAAAAGTTCCACGTTATGCTCCAAATGCTCCAAATGCTGCTGCGGTATTGCCAAAATTCTGTAAAGACTTAACAAACGGTAAGCGAGCAACTGCTAATAAACTATAATAATTGGAATAAGAAATAAATAAAGGGATAATAGAAAATTGTAAATGCTGGTTGTGATGCTATCAACAAGTTCTTCTCTCGATCAACTGACGTGGTACTCCACCCGGGGAACCCCCTAGGTTGATCATTATTCTGAAATGATAAAGTGAAACCATAAGTAAAGCGGGAACGAATTTGTAAAATGCAAGGCTTTCATAAGATAAGTTGACTAACGAGATATGGTGTCTCAAGTCGAATCGCCTATCTTTATCATCTACTTCAATCATAACATGTCAATATTGCAAGACAACCGACATCGTGAAACACTCCGAAAGCGGTGTTCCAGCCGACTTGTCTATTCTATTCTAAACAAACATCATATAATGCTTTGCAGGACAACTAACCGGCGGGACACACCGCACATGGTGCCCCATGGTTGACTTGTCGATTCTATTCTAAACAAGTATCATATAATATTTTGCAGGACAACCAACCGGCGGGACACACCGCACATGGTGCCCCAAGGTTGACTTGTCGATTCTATTCTAAACAAGTATCATATAATATTTTGCAGGACAACCAACCGGCGGGACACACCGCACATGGTGCCCCAAGGTTGACTTGTCGATTCTATTCTAAACAAGTATCATATAATATTTTGCAGGACAACCAACCGGCGGGACACACCGCACATGGTGCCCCAAGGTTGACTTGTCGATTCTATTCTAAACAAGTATCATATAATATTTTGCAGGACAACCAACCGGTGGGACACACCGCACATGGTGCCCCAAGGTTGACTTGTCTATCGCTACCACAAGGTAAATTCTATCACAATGTTAAGATGGTAAGAAAGGAAAAGCGCCCCCTTTTCGGCAATAATCGAATGCAATGCTTAGATGCCACAAGAGTAGATTTGAATGATCTGTCAAGCCGAATCATATGTGTCGCCAACTTGATTGGTGTTGCTTGTATTCATAGTGGTGTAAAGTGTTGAATGCTCCCTTCAGTTCGTATGGAATCTGATGTTCAATTCATATGCGACAAGGCGAATAATCTCCGAGAAACTGATGGTTGACCTGAAAAGGTAAAGCAAAGCATTAATTTAAAGCAAATATAAAGGCAGAATTTAAAGCAAGTGCAAAGCAGTGCAAAAATGTATCAGTGCAATCGTCATTTGATAAATCAATTGGCGAGACAATCAAGTAATGATGGTCTTGAGAAGATTGTCAATTAAAATAAGGCAATGCTTATTTTGGCATGATTTGAAAACATAACGCCTGCCTTGGCTTCATTGCTTATTTGGGAATGAAAAATATAGAGGTAGAAATGCCGCATGTTCGGCAATAACCCATGACGAAGCATGATGCTTTAAGTCATGAAAAGGCAATGCAACGCAATCTGCAAGGCAACTTTGAATGCGCGTTCAATAAATTGTTCATCCATAGTGCGAATGATCCTTTTATTGCAAGCTTCCATGTTCCTGCTCTCAAAGAAAAATTTGTTAGTTTTGGGGAGGGGTGTTTGATTTGTGCTGATTTGATCTTGATCTTCTTGATGTCGCTTCTGCTCCCATGTCTTCCACGGAATTGGCTTTGTGAATCATACTCGGAGACTTGGCTCATGAACTCAATAGCATGAATGTTTTGATAATAGAGGCAAAGTTAAAGTAGTTTTGGTAATAAAGTATATAAAGTAACCATGCAAATATTTCATGAAAGTAAGATGCCTTTTATGAAATTTCTGCCTTGACTTGAGCTTGTGACATATCTTAAAACAAACTGAACGTCCTTTGTATTGCAACTTGTGCTAATCTTGAATACTTTCAGAACTTTGGTGTTTCATCCTTTGATAAGCAAACCAATTCTTGCAAAGATCTGCCCCAGTTATGAACTTCCAAATCTTCAACTCGTTTTGCAAAATTTGCCCCAGTTGATATCTTTCAAATCTTCGAATTATCTTGCAAAATTGCCCCAGTTGCTTGCCTTAAGGGAAACTGAAAATTTTTAAATTTATAGAGTCGAGCCCTTTAAGAGCGCCTACGTATCCCTCCACGGGAATCAGACCGTGCGTAGTTCTGCTTACATAAAGATTTTTTGGGAAAAATATGGCAATCTAAGTACGAAGCCGCATCCGAATTGGAAAACCTACACATCTGCCCAGATGCATAGTTCGGCATTACATCATAAAAGATAAACAAGCCTAAAGTGTTACAATATTTTGACCGAATCCGATGGGGATTGCCTACTTATCCTGTTGCCATTCCAGGAATCAGGTCAGAAGTAGTTCAAAACTTACATCAAAGGGAAAATGGAAATTCTTATATCAATGCAACCAAACTCGATGTGAGTTACTATGTATCCCGCCTTGGGATTCAGGTCACGCGTAGTTCGCATTACATCAAAAATTACATTCAGAACAATGCTAACTTGCGATTGCTTCAGAAATAGCATCTTTGACGGCATCTGCGTTGATTGCCTTCGGCCAAACTTGACCATCCATTCTGCCAGAATCAGTGCTCCTCCGGATAAAACCCGATGAACCACATAAGGACCTTGCCAATTCGGTGCAAATTTTTCCTTTGCTTCTTCTTGATTAGGGAAAGATCTTCTTCAATACCAGTTGCCCCGGTTTGAACTCTCTCACTCTAACTTTCTTGCCAAACGACTTGACCATGCGATTTTGATAAAGTTGCTCGTGACAAATTGCATTCATTCTCTTCTCATCAATAAGCATCATCTATTCATATCTAATCTTTACCCATTCAGCATAATTCTTACGGAAGGAATTTCCATTTGTTCAAATAAACTGCTTCAGCGCCTTTTGCTCACAAACAAAGTTGTCCTAGTTGAAATTCTAACGGTAATGCAATATCCCAAGAGTGCAAAAGGTAACTTTCCAAGGCATCATCCTCAAATTTGTTCAGTTGTTTCGTGATCGATCACAAGCAAAGTTTATGCAGGTTTGATAATTATAAAATCGAAATAGAAATGAATATTTAATCAAAAGCATACCATAAAGCAAATAAAGTATAATAACATAATGAGAATGCAAGGTATAATTTATCCAATCCTAACTTAAGGAGGCTTACGCGACAGACATGCAAAGACAACAATTAAAAGTCATTTTCAAAAGACATACTTTAAAGGCAAAAACACAACTCAGGGCCTCAATTTGAATTGTGATGCAAAAAGGAACTATTGAGCTCAATTGCCAAGTTCCTTTCAGAAGGGCATGAACTCAGAGATCATCATCTTCAATTTTGAGTGGCATTGTCATAAGCAAGCTGGAGTACTCCATCATCAATCAAGTCTTGAATTTTGTGCCTCAGAGTAATGCAATTCTTAGTATCATGTTGACAATATTCTCCATGGTAAGCACAATATTTGACCCCATGAGTCAATCTTGGAGGAGGATTAGATGTCTCATCTCCTAACAAGGGCTTTAAAACCTTTGCACCTTTTAACCTTTCAAACAAATGCTCTTGAGATTCTGTTGGAAATGTAAACTTTCGGCGAGCCCTCTTTTCAAAGTTGGACTTAGATCCAGACGCTAGGCTAGATGATGAGTATTGGGAACTTGGAGGAGCCGTCACCAATTGGATTTCTCCTGATCTTATCATTGTTTCAATCTTGTTTTTGAGTGCGTAGCAATTTCCGATGTCATGCCCGGGCGCCCCAGAATGATAGGCACAATGTTTGGTTTCATCGAACCACTTTAGAAGAGGACTAGGTGTTGCATCAGCGATAGGGTGAATCATTCCAGCTTCCCTTAGCCTTTCATAAAACTGATTATAAGGTTCGGCTATAGGTGTAAAAGTTTTGAATACCTTTGTGCATGGTTTTTCTATGGCTAGGCGACCTTGGCGAACGGAAGCTATGGGTTGATGACTAGATGAAGGCTGGTGCTTCGGAAATGGTTGATAATTTGGGAGAACATGGTTATTTGAAAGTGCTTGATGGACATACGGTTGTGGGTAAGGCTGATAAACAAGTGAGTTGCATTGATGATATTTTAATGGATGGAGTGGAGGGTTGAAATCAAGCATTGGCACAAAAGGAGTTTTGCATTGACTATGATGATTAAAAGTGGATTTGCTTTGGTAAGATAAATTGTAAGGTGGGTTTGGGCAACTTGGAACCTGTACCCCTTTTCCTTTCTTCTTATCATTGGTAAACTGGGCCATTGCATTTGCATTTTTTGGAGTGACTGATTCAAGCATCATTTTGATTTCCATAGTTTCTCCCATCTTAACAATATTGGCAAATGTTATTTCCAATGTATCCGACATTTGACGAAGAATTTGGTGGTAGAGCTCACTGTCCAGAGATGAAATGAAACATGCAATTGCTTCATTCTCTGTATAAGGTGGTTGAACCTTAGTGGCTTCACTTGTCCAACGGCTAGCATATTCTCGGAAAGTTTCCGTTGGATTCTTTTTCAAATTCGACACATGGTATCGACTAGACTTCTCTTGTGTTTGCCAATGGCACCACTCATTCGGACTGGATACATGTTCCACTTCTGATTGTCCCTTTTCCTTTGTAAGACCAAAGAGAACCTTTCCATCATTCTTTGCATTTTGTTCCAAAGATGGGTCAGACACTGTCTTATTCTCTTTTATGATCATAATAGGAAGAGAATCTCCTTTTCTTGCTCTGGATTTTGTGAAGTCAGTCATTTCAAAGTCAACACAAATCAAACTTCTGCGGGGAAGGGAGTAAACAAAACAAAAGTTCAAAGGTAACTATGTTAGTTTGCATGTTATTTACGAGGTTGCACACAAGCACATAGCGCGCGTCAAGTAGCGCTTTGGCATGGAAGATATAACAATAAATTGGCATGTAGCAATCACACGTAATCGAGCGTAAATAAAATGCGAATGCGTCCTACCCTGTAAGGTGCCTCTTTGTGCCAGAGGTGGGCCTAAGACGCCAAATAGGTGATAATGAAAAGTAGTCCAAGCCGGTTTTGCAATAATCGAATTTAGAGTAAGAGACAATAACAGTAATAATAATTTTCTCTTTCATTAGAACTTGATTTTGAGTACATCATTGTTACATAAAAATTAGAAAGTGCCAGACATAATTTAAATACATCGTTTTGAGTACAATATAAATAACTGCTATAACTACGCTGGATCAGGCTCGAGGAGGCAATGGATGAAGTGCGGGCCTGTTTCGATCAATCCTTGCTTGCTTGCACAATTGGTGTAATTTCTGATATCTGGTCCCAAATGTCGTTTACATCCAAAAAACTTGCTTGAATCAAACATCGATCAAATGGATCGAACGTCTTAACGTCCTTTCGACGTCTCTTGCCCCAACTTGTTATCTTCTTCCAAGTATCTTCACCATTTCAACTTGATGACTATTTGAAATACCCCTTGAATTCAAGCATCTTCTAGTCTACAAAATTAATAAAAGTATTCTAAATTTAATTAATTGCAAAACTTGGCTTGGACTGGAAGTTTCGTTATCACACAAACACATAATATGCACCGTTGTTGGGTTTAAACCCGTCAACGAAAATGGCGGTTTTCCTAACTATGGAGGCGGTACCAAAGACCGGGTCCAATCTAAGGTTTATGCATGCATGCTCCTAAAGGAGACTCTAGAGTGGGTTTACTAAACACAAGGCTATTTTTGAGTGGCAAGCGGTCACGCGGTAGTAAAACTATCCACTCACCCCGCAGGTACGCGCACTCTTTCTTAAAGGGTTTTTTGTGAGTTGCGGGTGTATATGCATACACCTCGCGGGTATAAGTAACCATGAAGAAGCTCCCAGGAGTGGGGGAAATATGAACGGAATGCCAGTTTATATATGTGCACAAATAAGGGTGTAGTGACATGCTTTCTGTGACACACAACAATCAATTAGATTAACTAAGCATGCTCGCAAATAAACAATAGATATAATCATGCTAGTTTCAACATACAAACGCAATAATTAAATAAGCTACGCATACTAGTATCATACAATTCAAGCAATACAAATAAACAAATTCGTGAAAGCCTTTTGGTTAGAACCATTTGCATATCCCCAGCGGAGTCGCCACGCTGTTGAACCCCAAAAATCACCCTTTCTTAAAGAAAGGACAGGTTTCGGAATATTTCAACAAAATGGGACTCCAAAGGGTTTCTTTGGAGTCGCCACCTAATTTAAGGATTATTAGGAACCTAAGTTAACTAAAGAGTGCAATTTTATTTCTTTATTTAAAGGAAATTAAATTAAATCAGAGATTCTTAGGTAAGTGGTTCTATTAAATTCGAAAGAAGGTCCTTATTATGGGAGCACTTTCGAAAATCCGCTAAAAAAGCGGTTAATCCGGCGATTTTCACGAATTCTACTTAAAGATAATTAATTTAAGAAAATAAAATTAAGTATGACAATACTTGAACAAAACTTACAATTAATTGAATGAATAAGGGTTGATTGATTAATTAATTGAATAAATAAAGGATAAATAAATTAAATAAATAATAGAACAGAATACAACATTCTAAGTAAATAATTAGATAAATAATTGATTAATTGATCGCTTAGGTAAATGGATAAATAAATAAATAGATAACTTAATTAAACAAATTAATATATTAATTTAATTAAGTAAAATATTAAATGAATAATAATTGATTAAATAAGTAAATGAATAGATAAATAATCATAATGAATTAATAAAATAAAAAAAATGATTAATTAAATTAAATAAATAAATAAGATTAATTAAATAAATAATTTGATATATAAATATCGCATAATTAATCCGATTAAAGAATACATGGGTAGATAGATAAATAAATATTTGACAAATAGATAAATAAAGATAAATAATAGATGGAGATGTATAATTTAATTAAATTTTAATTTCTTTTGCACTCGATAATTAACCATAGATTACTATTAACTTAAACTAATTGGCGAGTCCCAAAGAAACGGGATAAGCAATTATATAATCATTTTAAACATGCAATAAGATAACAGTTTAATAAAAGCGACTATCCTACCAAGCCTCTAACATGCAAATCCTAGTCCGGTTTCAGGGCTTCCTAAAACATGCTTTCTAAAGGGGACGGGAGAGAAGGAGTTTAGAAGGTAGAACCCGGAGATTGCGGAGTGAATGACTACTCTTTTTTTTTTACATTATGCCCATGAGCCTAAGTTACATTAAGCGGCTCAACAAAGCATTTTAGAAAAAAGTCCTCTTTCTTGACTCGAACTTGAGTTTAAATGCGAGCTGACTCCAACGCGACCTCATCTCTAAGACCATCCCAATTTGCGAGTTTTAACTCAAACTCGTCCCAAGTGTTCATGCAAAGAAAAGGTCGGAAAAAGATTAGTATTTATTCATAATAGGCCTAAAACAAATAGTTAACAAAGTCAAGATATTTTATCCAATTCAATCTTATTAGTAGATAAGAATGGACAAAGGAGTCCTGAGAATAGTATGTGGTTTATCATGATGCTGGGTTAATGCCCTATATCAACAGACTTCATTTATACGAGTAATGTGTCGATCGAGGACTGTTTCAAAGGAAAATCTAAAGGAATAGGCCATTTGGAGGATTATGAAATCCTAAGTTAATTAGGTAAATTCCATGCAGCTGATTATTTCCCATGCTTATGAAATGATCAGAGATAGTAAGAAGTAAAGAGGACCTTCCCAATCTGTGAAATAGTCTTACAAGAACGCTCTCAACCTGAGTATACTATTTTATGAATGTGACTATGTAACTAAAATTTGTCTCCGTTGAAATAAGAATATCAAGTTTTAGTAAATGAATTGGCCAAAGTATGCAGATGAGTATAGAATGCACATAGCCATGACATGAGCAATTTAATGTCGATAGCATTTTCAATTAGCAGGCAGTTTTCTATGATTGAGCAACGCGACCACAAGTTTAGCAAGTCGGCAAAATGCAAGGTGAGGTCTTGCCAAATTCTACCATCTATAAAATATTTGCACTATGGAAAAATTAACTGAATTAACATACTAACTACTCGGAGTTCTAACCATACAAAATTAGCTGTGCTTAGGCCATGAAATAAACTTATCCAAACTCGTATATATACATTACAAAATAAACATTATAGATGCCAAACGGTTCAAAGATGCACTTAGTCAAAACACCTAATCAAAACACATGAGGCTATGATCCCTTTAGGACAAGATTTCGTTCAGGCCAAGCAAGCATACACAGACCAAGACCTTACCCTGAATTTCCCTCACACTGGATATCTTTCACCTTCTACAAATCGCAGGAACCACAAACCAATCCTCAACCACCATCAAACTATCGAAAACACTTAGAACTACCTCTTGAACCTGAACAAAACCAGAAACACTTCCCAAACCAAATTCCTAACTCCTGGACATCTTCATACTCTCAGAGAACCAACTACTCTCTGAAACCTTGAACAATCTCTAATAACCTGCTGAAATACCATTTGCACCACATCTACATCCAAAAGACCATCCTAAAGCTGCTTGCTGCACATATAACATCCCTTAGCCCCTGCAGACCATGACAGACCCCTGGAACCCCTTTAAACATCCTATCCCACCTCCAAACTATTACCAGCAACATCTATTAACTCCTACTGCGGCTGCAATAAATTATGCACACCCTCACACTCTAGAACAGACAATAGACCTCAATAAACTAACTGCAGGCAACTCTACAAACTCCCTCACTGCCCAGCAACTACCTGAATCCCTCTTAAACTTCTTACTATCCTAAAATCAGACCAGAGCCCTGAAGCTTCCACACCTGAATCTGCAACAACCAACATCTACACCTCCACTACACCCCTCACATAGCTCACACAGAACCAATGACCTGAACATTCTCCCTCAGGACCTGGACAAACATCCTAAAATGCCAGATCAACTCCCTCTCTGAACAGCCCTTCACCAAACTATTTGAACCCACAAACCTATGCTACTACAGCAACAGCTTCCACATAAGTTTAAACGAAACCATAGACTCGACTAAATCAGTCTCTTGCTTAACAGAACCAAACTAAATCCAATAAAGATCAGGGTATTTAACTAGATTAAATGATTCAATCATTTATACAAAATACGACAAGGAGCAAATCTTAAGCTAAAAGGATAAAAAGCTATGGACTTTATAGCGATTCATACTAGCAAATTTCAGTTTTAATCATTGAGTTGGCTAAAAGAAAATCTTTCTGTTACCAAATGAGATTCATTTTTATGACAAAAACCAAAAGAACATTCCTTTTATTCAAATAATGAAGAAACAGGCAGCACACATACACATATATAAGTATGGCATTTTAGCTCAACTATGAAGTTAAAGGTAGCAATAGAACGAAATGGACTAAGTATTACCTGTTGTAGAGCAGGGAACAAGAGCGAAAACTGAAAAATGGACGCGACTCGACCAAGCGACGACGACGACTGGTGAAGCGACGACACAACTAATGAAGCGATGACACAAAGTTGAAAGCGATGCTTGACTTGAAACCAGAAACTAAAACACTATGAGTATATATTTTTAACTGAGAGAAAAAAATCTGAAAATATATCAATGCTGCCGTTTTTTTTTGTTCAAAATCCAGAACCCCCCTAAAAATGAACTGAATAAGAGATATATATACCTGCTAGGCTAGGGTTTCGGATCTTCATTTTGAAATTCAAATTTGGTTAAAATGGACATTTCTCATGTGGGATAAGGGAGAAAACAGTCCATTCTCACAAAGATTGTACCGTTTTTCTTCTTATCCCCACAGATTTGCCCGTTTTGAAACCAAATCGACGCTCCAGATTTGATCCGCGAAAAATGAAGGCCACGATCGATACAACTATATCTAGTACGGGAAGATGATGTGGAGGATATGGGGGACCAGCAGGTACGATTTTTGGACTGATTCGATCAAGTTTTGGGGGGAAATCAGAATGGGAATCGGGTAGAGGGAGAAACGGGTTGGGGAAAGGGATTAACGGGTCAAGCTGGTGGGCTAATTTAGGGATTCTAATTTAAGTGTTTTGTTTTAAAAGGGGGGTTTGCAAGGGTGGGTCAGATATGAGGTTATGTTTTGCGATTTTGGCCTTTTTACACAAATTATCAATTTGACTATTTAAAATTTATAAAATTGCCCCTTTTTGGCACATCTTTTAATTAAATATACTTTATTATTTAATATTAACTTAAAATCGGGGAAAAATTGGGTGTCAACAGTGAGAACCACAGTGATAAGTCTATTTTAAACTGCTGCAATAGCTTATAAGCGTGAAGATTTTCATCACTTCTTGTCGCAAATAGAGGGAATAGATAGAAAGACATTCAACTACATCATGGAAGAACCATCTGAAAGATGGGCTAGATCATAATCACTAAGGCGATGATATAATATGTTTACAATAAATATAGTGGAGTCAATGAATTCTGTTTTACTTGAAGCAAGAGAGTTACCCATTTTGAGCATTTTGGATTTGATCGTACTTAAAAAGCAAAAATAAATTTTTAAAAGGAAAACCGCTGCTCAGGAGACTTTTTCCAAGTTATCAAGGTGGGAAGAACATGAATTGAATAACAAGATTCAAGTGGCCTTCCCACCAAGAGGACTGAAGTTGAGTCGAAATGGACTAAACTCAGGAATTCTACTTCTAGAATTCTAATAGCCTATTTGTACTTAGTTCAATACAATGTGCTGACTTTTAAAATTATCAATTTTATTTCAAGAAGTTCTTCCAAACCAATACTGCAACATTCAATGTGCAACATGAAGGAACCAACTTCAATGTGGACTTAAAAAAAGGATGAGTGACTATCTTGAATTTTAGACAGATTAACTACCGTGTGTACATGTAATCACATGTAATCTGAGAAGGCTCATGGTGAAATCTACCTTCTACTCGAAGTGGTATACACGAGACAATTGGTTAAATACGTATCAAAGAGAAGTGAATATGATGGGACACAAAAGCTCTTAGAATGTACTAAAAATTGTTAAAAACCAAAAAACTCTCAATGTCAAAATACAACAAGGAAGAAGGAAAAAGAAGAGATACATCTCAATCACTGTATCTGTGCGAGTCAAATATACCAACGGTGGTCGATGCAAGAGAATGAGAAAAAGAATAGATACATCTCAATCACTGAATCTGTGCGAGTCAAATATACCAATGGTGGTCGATGCAAGAGAATGAGACATAATAGAACCTCATGTACTTATACCTCAGTACTCCGACCCTACTCAAGGATACATACTGAAACATAGGTATTTTTTATCACTATCCATACAATTTTTTTTATTAAATATTCCCTCCTACTATTTTTTTTTAATTTCTTCTTGTTGCATGATGTTGCTTGGATGGTGGATGATGGTGCAGAAATATATAAAAGATAACCAACTGCTTCTAGTTTCTTATCAATCATTCAAGTGACGAAATCAACTGGATTGTAGTTTCTTAACATTTGATAGGATGGTTTCTGATGGCGTTTAACTGATTTTAATAAATATAAGGTAAAATAGTTATTTTTATACTTTCACACTTCTGTGTATTAAAACTCAAACTTTTAATGTGTAACTTTAATCCTTATGGACTAAAGTTAGACTTTGGTCAGGTGGCTAAGCACTCAGTCACAAAAAAATACTTTTCTTTTCATTGCAAAAAGAAACTCAAACATTTTTATGTAACTTCAATTCTTATAGACTGAAGTTACACAATGTAGTTAAATGATTCACTAATAGATCCAAACATAATACTTTTAGAATATAAATTCGACCCTTGTGGACTGATGTTACACAATGTTTCACCCCCTTTTTTTTACTAAAAATGTTCATACTTTTGCAATTTGGCCCTTATGACGGAAGTTTAGACTTTATATGTAAGCTCTCAGTTACAAAATACACTTCATTCACTTAAAAAAAGTTCAGACCTCTTTGTATATAACTTCAAATCTTGTGAACTTTTCACACTTTTAGAATATAAAACTTCAACTCTTAATGACTGATATTGGGCTTTACCTATATTGTTAGACTAAGACATCTTTAACAGACTTTACACTTTTGGGTCTAAGTTCAAACGTATAAGGACTGAAGTTAAACTTTCACAGGTGCTTAATCAGACTTTTGGGATGTAACTTCACTCCATATTTTTGAAGTTAAACTTTCCCACATCTTAAATAATGAAATATACTAAGAAAATAAAATTCATACATGCTAAAATATCTCTACAACAACATATCATTTGCATAAACTTGTGCATAATACTATTACATAAACCTATTCATCACATATTATATAAACCTGTGCATAATACTAGTAGGTAGTTTGAAGGTAAACAATATCTCCACTGTTGTTTAAACGGACACATCTCTTGCTCATGTTCTCCATAATCGTGTTCAACATCTTCTGGTGGAGTTTCGAAGCCATTCTTAAACTTCGCACGACTGTGAGCCCACAGCTCACAGCTCCCAAGCAAAATATTTCCTGAAAGCACCAATTAGATGTGGTTTAACATCTTTGACATCTCTACCCGTCATCAGTCGATCAACATACCATATTAGGAAAGCACCGCAACTAGTCCTATTAAAAAAAAACAAAGAAAAATTAAAACATATAAGTAAAAGTCAACAACTTCTGAATTTAAGACAATCAGGTCCTGAAATTCAGACCAATATATCTAAGTTTCACTAAAATTTATACGAAAATGATAAAACTTACCCATCTTCGTATTTAGGTACAACTTTCTATTGAACTTTAAAGGGCTTACTGAACTTATATTTAGCAAACGAAGCATGTTGCTTGTCAAAAGTCATATACCTCAACAAAAGTGGGATCACCTTAACATACTTCCTCATGTGTTCAATTTGATTCATTTTTGGCTTCCTTATGTTGGTGACATGCGGATCATATATAGATATCTTCTTCTCACACATGTCCAAAACTGCCGAAAAGTAATGCATTACTGTTTCACTCCATGATGGTTCGAGTCGGCATAGGAAAAAAGAATTTATCAACTCCATCCCATGGAATTGAACACATACGGGTCAAGCTAGAAACATAATTGCACGTGAACTCTCCAATGCCATCACACCAGATCCTATTAAAAAGAGAAAATGTAATCATCAAAAACTAAATCAGCAATTGAGACTGTATGAGAAAGATCGAACAAATTGTAGCATGCATTCTTTATGAAATAATACATAAGATATCAACATGCTGCAAAGTGTAAAACAATAGAACTTGTTTACTCAACACACAACACAGACAAATAATAAAAAATAAAAGAACAAAGAAAAAGCAGGTGTGCACTAACATTATCAGTAAGAGGATAGATTATATTTACAAATTCCAGAAACCACTGCTTCTTTGGTTTCTCAGCTTCCAACTTGTATGCATTTCCATCATAATCATTGTCGGGAATAAAAGCAGCACGGTTATCCTTGTTTAAACGATAAAACATACAAGACATGTTACATTTTCTATATGGACTGAAGTTCAATCCATATGGACTGAATTTCAAAAAGTCATAAGCTATGCCCCCTAATTAAAAGGATAGGAGATATAAGACATGTTGTTTTTTCTATATGGACTGAAATTCAATCCCTATGGAATGAACTTTAGACACTCATAAACTACACCAAGAAAAATCTTAGAAAATAGTTATTACAAAAGCTTACTTACACATGAAGTTCTATGCTATTTCTTAAAAATTCGAACCAATTCATGAATTTTTGCAACACTCTGACATCAATCTTCAAGTAGTAGAATGAACAAGTACGTCTATAATTGGCATACCGGTCGTTCGTCTTCTTTTTCTTCTTTTCAACAAAATATGGAGATTGCAACCAGTGACTGGGCTTTTGTACCCTTTTCCCTACTAGATGTTTCTCTTGTTGCTTCTCTAATTGGACAAAATTTTCTCTGAATGCTTGATAACTTGCCTCACCATTGTCCATAATATTTTCAAGAGTGTCCTTCTATTTTTTTGTCATTTCATGTTCTTTGCATGCTTGATGACTTGCCTCAGCATTACCCATGACAAATTCAAGAGGCATCTCTTGTTGTTGTGTCATGGCTTGCTCTCTGGACGCTTGATGACTTGACTAAGCTTTGTCCATGACATTTTCAAAAGACTGTTACCGCTGTTCTGGCACGTCCTGCTGCATTAATTTGTCAGTTGGTGTATCTTCAGCATCGCACAAATCTTTACTTTCTTGAGTGGAAGCATTATCTTAAAAGAATGCATATCATGGTCTGTTCGTTTCTTCAATCTCTTCATTTTCCTTTCATGTAATTTTCTTTGCAGAGCCGTAGAAACTTCATTTTTTGGCATCTGAAAAATAAATCCGATAAAAAAATCGAAGTTTATTCCGTATACATTCCTTTTCATTAAAAAAAGAACTTTCAACAATGTCTACCTACAATGTACTTCTCCCAAATTCAATGAAATATGAAGCGTCGACATGTCAACAATAAATATAGAAGCTTCAACTCCTTTCTCCATATTCATATCATGAGGATCCATATTCACTTCATTAGTGAGACGATGTGTTGACAGATCAATATGTTAAGTTGCAACTTCCATAGCAATGTCAAGCGCTTCCCTCTCTGACGCGCTCAACTCACCAAACATGTCTAACTCATGTGGCGATTCTCCATACAATTGTGTAGGTGAATTCCTAACTACACTACCATACTCCACAATGGATTTTGAATGATCCATCTCTTCTACACCAACATTGGATTCTTTTATGAAATTTGAAGGAGATTTGCTCTTTCCCATTTGACTATCATGAACTCCAATATTAATATCACTCCGGCTATGAAAGTCGATGTCTCTCCTTCCAATACTACCAACACCTCCATTATAGGATCCACCACTATGTGAATACAGATTCAATGAATCACCATAGCTACCAGATTGCTCATTTCCAGTGCTTACACTCTCACTTTCACAAAAAAAAAAAAAATCCTCTTCATCCTCACCTTTTTTACCAAACTTGTTAATAAAATTAAGAACATTGTCAATCTTGTTCTCTGACCACCCCCTTCACCCTCAATCTTGGTCGATAAACCACCAATATACCCCCTAATATGGTGTTGTTGAAAACGTAACTTGTTCCCGAGTTTTACATTCATCTTCTGCAATAGAATAAATTAAACTTACAAAATATTCAATTAAAACACAAGATAGAAATTTAAAAAAGAGTGTGCATAATACTTAAAACTCACTTTAACTACTGCATCAACCAACTTTTGATCAAACTATACCCCATGAGTATTATTCATATTCTTATCTAAAGGAGCAGCCACTTCTGCTTCCACATTCAATGACAACGACGTTTTTCTTTCTTAGAAAGAGCAATTGACACCATTTCAAATTTATCAAACATCTATTAAAAAAATCCATGAAAACATATATTAGCACTTCATTAAGATAAGGATAAAATTTAAATAGATAGGGATAAAAGTTCAATCCTTATATATAAAACTTTAGTCCATATGGACAGAACTTCAGTCCATAGGCAAGAGGTTCAATCTTTATGGATGGAACTTTCGTACATATGAATTGAACTTCAATCCATAGAAATTGAAACTTCAGCCCCTAAAAATTGAACTTCAGTCCATAGAAATTGAACTTTAGTCCAGACACATTATTCAGTTCTCTACAAATAAGTATACAAGGAAATAATTAGAAATATAGAAACTTACCTCAAAATTATGAAAATAAAATTCAGTAAGAGTTATACTGAGGACTTTTAACATTTAAAAACCTCAACATCCTCGCGAAGCCATCACGCTTACGCGTAACAAATTTAGCACAGACAGATGGAAATAATTCAAAGAACCAAACACATAACACAAATAGGAATCCACCAATGACATAATTGCGATCTTTCTTTGAAAAGTCAATAGTTTTGAATGCAGTCTTCATGGAGTCAACAAGCTTCTCAAAACCCAAACTACCCCCAATGATAAATTCCACAGAGTTTATTATTGTCAATAATATCCACATCAGCAGTACACCACTTTGTTTGGCTGATAACCCAATAAAAGTGACTCAACAACATAAATCTCTGCAATCTTTAATTTATCACGCTCATCTCGCAGCAGAGATGGTTTAGCTGAATTACCTTCTATAAAATCAAGAAATTCTGAAAAATGAACGCTATCTTTACCATTGAAGTAAAGCTTAAGAAGCCTCTTACCCATGCTCTCTGCCGATCTATTAAACAAATCCTCACACTTCGCAAAAAATCTCAAATCAGTAAAAATATGGTATTCTTCACGACCGAAATGTATTAGTTTATCAAATACCTTGAAGCTTAATATGTTTGGGTCACTGTTCATAACACAAGACAACAATAAGCAATGCAATATCTTCATAGAAGTGTGGTGGGAAGATGCCTTGACAAAACTCCTTAAGACGCCATCTGAAAGCGTCCTATATTGTGTTATACTTAAAAATCCAGAGAATAAATCATTAAACTTGTACTCCCCTTTCCAATTTTCATTCACATAAAACAGTTTTCAAACTGAACCACTAGATCTCATTCCTGTCCAGCATCTATATTACAAAAACTAGTCAGATATATTATAAAAACAAGCTATCAGTATAAAAATATCGCAAAGGTCAGACATACGCAACCAAAATAAGAATGCAGTAACCTACTAAGCAAAACAACTCTACTTTAGTACACAAAATTCTGAAAATTCACTCCTCAGGCATACAACCTCTATTTTAAAAGGTATTTTTGGGATTTGCCCGGGGCTCGCCTCAGGGCGGGGCACTTGCAAAACGCCCTAACGCTTTCGGGCAGGGCTTAGATCCATGAGGCATACGCCTCAAGCGCCCGGCAGTGCGCCCAAAGCACGCCTAACGCTCGGAGCTTGCCTCGTAAAACCTATGCAAATGACCAGTCCAATTTCCTAATTAAAATTGTTCACCAACAATTTTTTTTTTTAAAATGAATGATACAAGTTTATATTTATCTATAGAAATTGAGAAATTGGTTGTAGCTCAATTAACGAGACATAATATCGCTTGTATTATAATTGAGAATATCTTGAGGATGAATATCATATGTATACTTAATCTGAAAAATGCGTAATCGAGGTTTATATCATCACTTTTTATTGGTCTTCATGTCTTATTTCTGTCACTCAAAATTGTTAGACTTTAATTATTTTACAATTTAGAAGTAAATTTATATTTATCAATGAAGAATTAATGTTTTAAATTATAATAGTAATAAATATTATTGTTTATTCACTTTTAACATAAACAAATTTTTAATTTTTTAATTATTTGAAAGTTAAGGCTTTATAGTTTATTTGTGTCTCATAAAAACTGTAACATTATTCAATTTCTTATCCTTGTAAAAAATGTTAGACCTTTTGTTTCTATAATCTTTTTTTTTTAATTTTCTTAAATTTTTTTTATGTATCTTTGATATTTTTGGCTCATTATGCTATTTATTAATTTAAAGTTAATTAAAACACAAGATTCATAGGGCTTACGCCTCATGTCTCGGGGTTTACGCCCCGCCCTATTGTAAGTAAAATACCTCACCTTGCACCATCACCTTTTAAAACATTGCATATAGCCACTCAAAAATTGAATAATCAATGTGCATGAGTATCAAATTAAACTTCACTGCCATAGGGATAGAAGTTCAATCCTTATGGATTAGAACCTCAGTCTATAGGGACTAAACTTCAGTCCATATGAATTAAATTTTAATCCATAGGAATTGACACTTCAATCCAGTAATGGACTGAACTTCAATACACAAGTCAACAATGGGTACATAAGGATGAAACTTCATTCCCATAGGGGATAAGATTGAAATTCAGTCCATAAAAATAAAACTTTAAGCCATATGGATTGAACTTCAAACCATACAGATTGAAACTTCAGTCCAGTAATGGACTGAACTTTAATACACCAGTCAACAATAGGTCATTCATAAACAATTTGTTCGACAATACTCAACGCAATTCTCACAAATATACATATTCTAAAATCAAATATTGTTATTTAAAAATTGTTTCTTTCGAATATCAGTTTTCAAATTCCAATCAACTACACATAAATTTTGCAGACATAACACACACACAAATCGCAAGCAAATGCATTTATCAAATTCAAAAAGTGTGTTCAGCATCAGGTGATATTTTTCGAACGGATATTGAATAGTTAGAGGTAAACGAGTTGTGTGGTACAGGGTAATCATAAAAAGTGTGTTCAGAATCTGGCGAATGGCGTCAAACATACAGTCTAAAATTTTACCCCAATTGCAGACATACAAAAATATCAAAGTAACTACTAATTATCAAACATACAGTCTCTAAAATTTAACAAATTTTTTATCAAACATACATGTTACCTTCTCCACTTAAACTTAAAGCCATTATTGATAAAATCAAACTAAAAATCAATAGAAAAATAAATACAGCGAAGTCGATCAACAACAACAAACTTAATACATAAAAATTCAAACTTAATAAACACATATTTTCAAAAAATAAGAACAACATCGTCATACCTGAGAGAAAGTTGATATTGCGCCTAATTCATAAAGCTCTGCACTGAAAAACTAACTATTTTTTCTTCGATTTATAATTTATTTTACTATACTATAGATTTTACAGAGAAAAACGAAGGGAAATTCAACAAGTTTGCATGGCAGGACAGTAGAACAGAGAAAGCGCGGGAAGAAAAATGTTTTCTGGCCAAACCTTGTACATAGAACAAAAGATAGGGGCAAAATAGCCTTTTTATGGTAGGCTTGTAAATGAACTGATTTAATGAAGACCAAAAGTGGTTTCTTTTGCACGACAAAGAAAAAAGTGGCTTCAAACTAAATACCAGAGGCTAAAGTGGCCCCTGCGCGAAATTTGTAAAATTTAGTAAGGTACTTGGTAGTGGTAGGGGCATCGTAAGTGCTTACTCTAGCAATTGTTTGCCTTTTTGTCCACGCTTAATAGGATTTTGAGAAAATGTCCCGTTAAGTTTAATGAAAAAATTTTGGACGGAAATACCCCTGTCGATTTCTGGGCACAGGACCAAGACTTGCCCTTTGACCCCTCATTATTTGCCAACAATTGCCCTTTGAAGTCCCTTGAATATCACATTCTCTCAAAAAAAGTGTTGCCCGGGCAGCACTTAGTCGTAAATGTTGGCAAAAAGCAGCACTTGTCCCTTCCAATCTCTTCCTGCATTCTCCCTAGATAACTTGAAGTGTTGGCAAGACAACACTTGCCCTTGACCTCTTGCCTAATAGGCAACACTTACAAATTGGCGCCTTGAAGTCTTGACCCTGTGCCAACATAAGAGTATTTTGCTAAAACATTATTAAATGGGGGCAAACTCTCAAAATTATTTCTTATGGAGGCACCTAGTGAATGTTTTTCCTCTAGGTATCAATTGGGCTCCAGATACACATGTAGATGTAGTTAGGATTCGTAAAAATTTCGCGTAAGGGCCTGTTTGGCGCGCGCTAATTGATTTGTCAACAAATTCGCTGAGAAATAGCCACTTTCGGACAAGTCCCAGTATTTTATTATGGGACTTTATATAAAGCTTCAGTGAACTAACTGATCCACGCTCAATCTTACACCATTAATAGTGAAGGGCGGTCGTCAAAGTATAATACCCGATGTGAGTCGGGGTCGATTTTCCAAGGGAACTAGCAAGTCAAGTGAGAGAGTTGCAAATAGATATTCAAATGAGGTTTAGTATTGAGTCCTAGAAGTATGATTTGTTCGATGAAAACTATGATTAATTCTAAAGTGTAAGCAATTAAACGAGTAAGTTGTTCGATATTACTAGACTAGGGGTGCAACCAACTAATAGTGATTTCCAACCAACGGGTGTCTTTACTTCACTTTTCCAACACAAGTATAATTATGGTCGAGCATTCCGATCGTGATCTCTAGAATCCTTCCGGCCTAGGAGAGATCTTTCACAACCCGCTCGTCAAAGCCTTAGTTGAATGCTTGAAGCACTACTCAATGACCCGAGGAAAGGAGACCTCTTCCGAGCGTAACTCCTTTTAGATGAGTTAGTCTATATGAATAGCCTATCAACTCAAATCCTCGCCAACTCCACTATTCTACACTAGTTAATCTCTTCCGAGTCTTTAACTAGCAATGTAGACAAGAAATCCCAAATATCATGGATTTTGGGATTTTGATGTTATTATAATGGGGAGTTGGATAATTGTTACTTGTGTTATGGTTAGTGAAATAGAACAACACCCATTAATTTTCTATCACAATAGCATAATTACACCCCTAGTTATGAGTTTAGCTACTCATAACTAGGGTTTGAATCATAGTAATAAAGGTGTAATGAAAAGATGAAATCATGTTGGACATAAGTTTGAATTGATATATGGAATCAAGATTCAAAGTTACAAGATTAGAAGCTTACAAAATGATGTTAAGTCTCCAACTTTGCTCCCAAAATCGCCCAAAATATAGAGTAAAATGTAATGTAAGTGTTAGTGTAATAAAACCCTCACTTTCCTATTTATACTCCTAAGAAAATTACACAAAAATCTTCTTCCATCCCAATTGTGCTGACCGCACAATATTGTGCTGGCTGATTGTGCTGGCCGCACAATTCCTTGAAGACTTGAAGTAGTTGCTGCTTGTTTTTGCATTATTGTGCTAAGCATTGTGCTGACCGCACAATATTGTGCTGACCAATTGTGCTGACCACACAATTGGGTCTTTTTCAGCATTGTGCTAAGCATTGTGCTATCGCACAATATTGTGCTGAGCCGCACAAGTCCTTGAAAACTTGTTCCATTTCGCAAGACTCCAACTTCGACTCGACTCGGCCTTCTTTTGTGTTCTTTCCGCTCAGTTTCTGGCCTCAAGCGTTTAAACTAAGTAGCACCTGGAATCACGCAACATTACATAAGAATTGGTCGTGAAATTAGCTTAAAAACACACAAAGTTCCTATAAAGGAAGGCTCAAAGTCGGTAAAATGCCTACTTATCAACACCCCCAAACTAGAACTTTTGCTTGTCCTCAAACAAAACACACTTCAATGGTCCCCAAGTTGCAATTCATCAATTCATGCATTTTTTTGCATTATTGTGCTAAGCATGCATCAATATCAGTATGTCTTCTAATTTTTTATGCATACTGATATTGATGCATACTGATATTAATGTCTTCTAATCACACTTTTCTCTCCATTTTGTAAATGTGAATTGCCTCCCCAATTTTGAATCAAGTTTTTCATTGTGCTCCCGGGGTGGTGGTACAAATCGCCGAATTTCAAATAATTGGTTCTTCATTTTGCACTTTTTGGCCTTCAAGTGAGGAATATCATTTTGCTTTCTTGGCATGGCAAACTCTAAAATATAAGTACCCCGTTTCTCATTGCCCACTTCTTCCAACGACTCGAATGGGTCAATTTCCATTTCATCCTCCAAACACAATGTTGAAAAATGAAATGAGTGAGGTCCCACTCACTTGAACTTTAATATCTCCTCACTTTTGACATCCTCATATCCCATTGCACTAGATTCCCCACAGATAATATTTTGCAATTTCACACAAGGCTCTAGTGCATTTTCTTCCTCTTTGGCATCTTCTTCAACCATTGGGTCAAATACTTGGATTTCCACTTTTAGCTCCACAACTTGGCTCGAAACATCATCTTCATCACGGATTTCCTCTTCTTCCATCTCTTCACTTTGTAACTGAAGCTCATCTTCCATATAAAGTCCTTCTTGAAATTGGGCAACATCCTTAGCTTGTTGATCATTGTAAGTGCCAACCAATTGGCTCAATTGAACCTCCAAATTGTGAATTGCTAAGCCATTTTGGTGGATATTCTTTTTTATCTCCTTGAAGGTTTCGGCATTCTCATTTTGGTTTTCAAGTATCCGCTCCATTAAGTATTCCAATCTCTCATTTTGAGTGCATTCATCTTGTGATATGGATAGGTCCATCTCTTCTTGAAACTTCTCTTGAATGCCTTGCTATTCGGGTTCAAGTTCCATATTCATGTTTGCATTAAACCTATCAAACTCATAAGAATCATTAGCATCATTATAAAAATCATTGGAAGAAGAACAAAGATTATTAAGACAACTGTCCCAATGGCCATTTTGACCCCCACACTCATGACATATGTCCCACTCAAAGGGTTGAGAAGGTGCACACAACTCGCCCCCGGAAACAATTTGACAATCTTGCCAATAGTGAGGTCCACCACAGTAAGGACAAGGATCCCTCATATATGGATTTTCAATATTAAACCAATTTTGGTTCCATGATGCCATTTTAAGGTAATTACTACAAAGCTAAACTAACTAACTAACACAAGTATACACGACGAACACACAAATATTTACAATTCATTAAGAACAAATATTCACAATTTGCAAGACCCAGATTCACGAAGTTTGGAACTAAGCCAACAAGCTCAACTCCTCAAACTACTCTAATACGCCAATTGTTCCCCGGCAACGGCGCCAATTTTGACAAACGCTCAACACATACCTCGGCTTGAGGTATGAACGGTCATCACAATATAATTTACCCAACTAGGAGTCGGGGTCGAATCCACAAGGAACAAAGTGATGCGATCAAAGTAGTGGAGGAACTAAACCTATTTGACTAAGCCAAACTAGGATAACGAGGTGATGAAACGATATTAACAACTAACAACTACACTAGAAAAGCAAGTAAATGTGATCAATGGCCTTCTCACAACCAAAGAAGATAAGATTTGAGCCTAGGATGCAAATATAGCACGGGGTTTATATATTATGGCCGAGTCGTTCTAATGTAATCCCTAGAATCCTTCCGGCCTAGAAGGGATTTACCTCAATGGCGCTCGTCAAAGCCATGGTTGAGCTTATAAAGCACTACCCATTACCCGAGGAAAGAAGACCTCTTCCGAGCGTAACTTCTTTTAGATGAGTTAGTCTATGAAATAGCCTATCAACCCAAATCCTCGCTAGCTTCACTATTCTACGCTAACTAATCTCTCCCGAGTCTTTAATTAGCAAAGTAGACGGGCAACTCAAGTGTCGCGAGCACAAGAGTCAAACAATCAAAACAATGAAAGCTAGATAATCAAAACCCAACAATATAAATTCCTAGTCATGACTCATTCATATATTCATGTCCAAAATCATATCCATTAATAACACAAATAGCCATGAAATATATTCACAAAATCAATTCTTCAATAACATCAACACCACCCAATATATTCAATACAAAACATGAAAGTAAAGAAAGGAGTACTAATGGTTGAGAATTTCTCAATGGGTTGCTCCAAATCTTCACCCTCTTGGTGTTCTTGTTGATGGATCCTTGCTCCAAGATTGGAAAAATGGCCAAAAGATATGTAAACTATGATGAAACTATCTATTTGTAGTCCCAAAGTAATTACAATATTTTTCCCAAAATTATCCCTAAGTTAAAACAATGAAATAGCTGAATTTTCATCCCGTAGCCACCCTGGTACGAACGTTCACCAGATAGCCACTTTTTCGCAGCTCAGCTTAGTCACTGTTTCACTCATAGCCACTTTTCTGCTATATTTTTGACAGACTAGCCAGTTTTCTTCTTTTTCTTCAACTTGATTTCTTTTTGACTTGTTTTTTCCATAACTCTTCTCCAACATATTCAACCTATAAAATGCAACAAAACCATGATAAGTGCACTTATTTCATCAATTTAACACAACAATAGCTCAAGTACAGGTATGTAATGTGTGGTATTTTAGCCACACATCACTAACCCCAGTATAAAATACGGGGGCTTTGAACAAAGCTAAACACGAAGAAATGCAGAAAACAACTAAAAATAAATATAGAAGCAAGACAATTCTTGCTTCGATTCAAAGGAATATTGAGGAACTAGTCTCAAGCTCGATTGAATCGGAGGCAAAGATCACCTATACTAAGCAACAATCCTCAAGAATAACAACGCTTCTTGCAAATTGAATAACCAAGAAGAAAATATTCAAACAATAACACCGAATGACACAAGTTCTTTGAAAATCCCACGTCGGGGTTCGGGCTCCAACGGAGACACTCAAATAGCAACTGCTATATCAATATTAATCAAAAACTAGCTACTTACAATGAAATGTAAAGGAGTATATATAGACTACGCTAGGGATAAAACAGTAAATGGCCACAGGCGACCAATAGGAGTAAGCCACGCAGGGCTGCCTAACTGAGTGTTTTGTTACTCCTTCAACCGAACACTTGAGTTCGAATACTTGAGCTCGAGCTTCTTGACTTCGGTGCTCAGTTGTTCAGCTCAGGTCATCTTGACATCGATCGCTCTTCCTTCGGTCATTGTTTGCTCTACTCGGCGTTGATGTTGAGTGTTTGGTTAGGGTTCGGTCACTCCCTTCTTCGAGCCCAAGCTTATAGATGAAGCCTTCGATTCTTGAGCTCGGCCATACAGCTTCGGAGCTGTTGTTTTCCCCCGACCAAGCCAAATGAATATGGACATCGTGCAACAGCTTGGTTTGGCTTCGTGTCATCGGACTCAGTGGATTGAACACCTGATCAGCACGTGTTCGGGCTACATCATCCTCCCCTTCTTGAGAAGATTTCGTTCTCGAAATCGAGCCCTCTTCATCCTCCGAAGTTTGACCTACAACACAAGGAACTAAGTCAGGGAGGTCGATCACATAAGCATTGTTGTTGATCTTGCTCAGAACTTGAAGTGGACCATCCCCTCGAGGAGCCAACTTTCCTTTTCTTTGGTTCGGGAAGCGTTCCTTTCGGAAGTGAACCCAAACCCAATCTCCCTTCTAAAATTCCAACTTTTTGCGCCCCTTGTTTTTCTTCGATGGAACTTTTGCATAAGCTTCCTCGAGGTTCTTCTTCACCCTTGCATGTAACTCGATCAAGGCAGTGGCTCGCCTAGCACCTTCAAAATCAATAACAGAATCTCGAGGCAATGGGGTTAAATCAAGTGGAATCAAAGGGTTAAAACCGTACACACATTCGAACGGAGTCATTGCAATCATTCGATGCACAGTTCGATTGTATGCAAATTCTATCACGGGAAAAGGATCAGCCCAGTTTCCAACCTTGCCTTTGGTCATTGCTCGAAGCAAAGATCCCAAGGTTCGGTTGACTACCTCGGTTTGTCCATCAGTCGTAGGATGGTGAGACGTCGAGAATAGTAATTTGGTGCCGAGGGCACCCCATAAACATTTCCAAAAATGACTCAAGAATTTTGAGTCTCGATCACTCACAATAGTACGGGGTACACCATGCAATTTCAACACATTTGAAATAAACAAAGTAGCTACATGTTGTGCATCATCACACTTCTTGCAAGGAATAAAGTGAGCCATTTTGGAAAATCGGTCCACGACAACGAAGATGCTATCATGTCCTCCCACCGACCTCGGTAATCCCAACACAAAGTCAATGGATATATCAACCCAAGGTCGATCAGGCACAGGCAACGGGGTATACAAACTATGAGGGTTGAACTTCGATTTAGCTTTCTTGCATACGAGAAAACTATTGCAAAGCTTTTCCACATCTCGTCGCATTTTTGGCTAATGGAACTGCTCGGTTAAGATACCAAGAGTTTTGTCGACACCGAAGTGTCCTATCAAGCCTCCGGAGTGAGCTTCTCGGACCAAGAGCTCTCTCCACGATGACACTGGCACACAAACCCTCCCATTCTTGAAAAGGTAGCCATCGTGCCACTGATATTTCTCAATCCTTCGGCCACTCAAGATTGTGTCATGGACACGTTTCAGCTTGGGATCGTCTTCGTACATCGACTTGATGCTTTCGAATCCCATGAGCCTCGAGGCGAGAGTGGTCGCTAGGGCAAATTTTCTTGATAGCGGCCACAACATTGTCTTTTCCCTTTTTGTAACGAATTGCATGGGGAAAGCTTTCAATGAATTCAACCCATTTGGACTGTCTTCGGTTCAATTTCTCCTGACCTCGGAGATGCTTCAAAGATTCATGATCACTTTTAATCACAAACTCTCGAGGTCACAAATAATGCTGCCAATGGGCGAGTGCTCGAACGAGGGCATACAACTCCTTGTCATACGTCGAGTAATTCAAGGTTGCACCCTTAAGCTTTTTGCTGAAGTAAGTGATCGGCTTCGATTCTCGCATAAGCACTCCTCCAATCCCAACTCTAGACACATCACACTCGACTTCGAATGCTTTTCCGAAGTCAGGGAGTTGCAACAACGGGGCAGAGCAAAGCCTCCATTTCAACTCTTGGAAAGCCCTCTCTTGGGACTCTCCCCACACAAATGGATGGTCTTTCTTTACCAGCTCGGTTAAAGGAGCTGCCACGGTGCTAAAGTCACGAACAAACCTTCGGTAAAAGCTAGCTAAACCATGGAAGCTACGAACTTGAGATACCGAGGTTGGAGTTGGCCAATATTTGATGGCTTCGACTTTTGACTCATCGACTTCAACACCATTAGCACTCACAACGAATCGTAGAAAGACTACACGCTCGACACAAAAGGCACATTTCTTGAAGTTAGCATATAACTTCTCCACTCTAAGCTTATCAAGCACTAGCCTTAGGTGTTTGACATGTTCATCCACAGATTTGCTATAAATAAGGATGTCATCGAAGTAAATGACAACAAACTTATTTATGAACGGTTTGAGCACATGGTTCATCAGCCGCATCAATGTGCTCGGTGCATTAGAGAGGAAAAAAGGCATCACTAACCATTCATAGAGACCGAACTTGGTCTTGAATGCGGTTTTCCACTCGTCTCCGGATTTCATTCGGATTTAGTGGTAACCGGACCTGAGGTTTATCTTCGAAAAGCATGAAGAACTACTTAACTCATCGAGCATGTCATCTAATCGAGGGATAGGATGACGATACTTTACCATGATTTTGTTGACTGCTCGGCAATTAACGCACATTCGCCAAGTTCTATCTTTCTTCGGGACAAGGATAACAGGAACGGCGCATGGGCTCAAGCTCTCTCAAACAAGGCCCTTGTTCAGCAACTCATCAACCTGCCTTTGGAGCTCTTTGGTGTCTTCGGGATTCCACCGGTATGCAGATTTGTTGGGGATTTGAGACCCCGGTACGAAGTCAATTTAGTGCTCAATTCCTCTCAACGGAGGCAATCCACCTGGCATTTTTTCGGGAAACATGTCTCCGAAGTCCTGCAAAACACTTTGTACAGCACTAGGCAAAGGTTATCGTAAGAAAAATCATCACTAGAGTTTAGAAAGATACCCTTGTGCACGAGGCAAATCATCATTCGACCGTTGTCGTTGCCTCGTAAGTACTCCCATGGTTGCATGATTTCACAGATATTATTGACCTCGGGTGGTAGAGTTTTGGCTTCGGCCACAATTGGCACTCCGACAGGAGTCTTGGCTTTGGCCTCTTCTTTCAGCTCTCTCATCCGTTTATAGTCCTCACTGACTTGTTTCAGAGACAAAGGTTTGAGTATAAAACTCTCTCCTCTGAGCTTAGCAGTGTAAGTATTGGTTCGACCATTGTGATAACAGATCGATCAAATTGCCACGGTTGCCCAAGAAGCAAATGACAAGCTTGCATCGGGACCACATCAAACATCATCTCACCATGATAAGCCCCCACTTGAAATTTGATCAACACTTTCTTCGCCACTCTCAGTTCTCCACACTGGTTCAACCACTGGAGCTTATAAGGTCAGGGATGTTTAGAAGTAGGTAGTCCCATTTGTGAAACCAAAGTTTGGCTCACTACATTCGAACAGCTGCCTGAATCAATAATCATTGAACACACCTTTCCCTTCACTCGACATCGGGCATGGAAGAGATTCTCCCTTTGGCTGTCATCTTCCTCTTCTATGACCATGGTACTCAAGTTCCTTCGAACAACTAAAAGAACTTCGGGATGCTCATCCTCGGTGATTTCACACCTTTCGTTCTCAAAGTCAGCCCGATCAGTCTCCTCGGTTACTTCCTCCTCGGAGTCTTCCATTTGCTCATAGATGTTTCCATCGTCGAGCATTATCATGATATGCCGAGTTGGACAGTCTCTTTTCATATGACCATAACCTCTACACTTATGACATTGAATCTTAGAAGCACTGGGGGTATTGAGTTGAGTCTTACCTCCGACGTCTTTGGATTGGTTAACGGTCACTCCCCTCTCGAAGGGTTTCTTCGAATCTCAAACAGTGTTAGTACTTGTTGGGTTCGGGCTCTCCCATTCTTTACTTCGGTTCATAGGAGTTGAAGTAGTGACTCCTCGGTACCGATTTGCTTTATCGTCCTTCACCCATTTCTCAGCTTCGATGGCAGCTTCGAACACATCTTCCAACGAGTGATACACATGCATCCTCAATTCAGATGACACATCTCAAGCCAAGCTATTTTTGAATCGGATGGTGGCTTGCTCGTCAGCTTCTTCTAAATTAAGATTCAATCGTATTTTCATGAAATCATCATGATACTCTTGAACCGATTTGGACCCTTGCTTCAACTCATAGAGCTTTTAAAGTTGATTTTGCCGATACTTGGCATTCACATACTTAATGTCCACTGCTCTTCTCAACTGCGCCCATGTGGTGACTTCGGGATAAACATTCATTCTTCTCAACCTTTTGTCAGCCTCCCACCATGTTGATGCATACGCTTCGAACGAAGCAATTGCATGTGCAGATTTTTCCTCTTCGGTCATCTCATTGGTTTCGAAGATTCGTTCCATTTTAAGCTTCCATTCAAGATACTTGTCCGGATCACTAGTTCCTCTGAATGATGGAATAGTGATCTTGACACTGTTCAAGTTTGAATCACGAGCACCTCGGATCAGCTCCAGATACTCATCATAATAGTCATCAGCCTCACGCTCAATATTTTGATCAACATTTGCGCCTCGACCTCGACCTTAGAAATTTCCACGACCTCGTTGAACCTGCCTTCGTTGACCGAATGGTGGTTCATATTCAGCTTCGGAAATTTCTTCTCCGTCGACCTCTTCATCAACGGCTCCAAGTTGTCTTCGGGCCATTGGAAGTGGTAATCTATCTCCTCGGGGAATGCCCAAGTTCTGATAATAAGCTTGGGGATTGCCCAAGTTTGGTTATTGCACTTGAGGATTGCCCAAGTGTTGATTAGCTCGGGGATTTCCCACAGATTTACTTCGATCAGCCTCGCCCTTCAACTGTTGTTGTCGAAGGAGCTTAGCAAATTGCTCCAGTTTCATAGGAGTAGAGCTGCTCGTTCCAGCGCCAGACCTATGTAAGGCCATGGACACGCTCCCTTGCTCGAGGTTAGCTACTCGAGTGCTCACTCCTTTTACTTCCGCACTGAGGCCTTGTATTGCAGCCATGAGATCGGCTAATGACACCTCGGGCACTGCAATGCCCTTCTCTCTGTTTCCAGCCATTGCACCTGCACAAATCAAAGACTAAAACAAGTGTTAAATGTTAGAAATGACATCACACACTCCCTCACTTTTAATGGGTGGCGCTCGGGTCCACTCAACTTTGTGGGTTCGGTTTTAGTCACTCGAGGAACTTGATAGCAGTGGCTTCATCGGATTGACCAATATCCTCTAAGATCCTTCAAGTTCGACAATAGTCACTAACTCTTCGGAAAGAGTGAAGTGATGTTCGACTCGATGGAACGAACGCTGTTATTACTGCGCTCGGGAAGTCAAAGAATTTTCTACGAAAGTTTGGACTTCGGTCACCCCTCGCACGAATTTCCTATAAGCTCAAATTCGATAGTACGACCTCGAGTAGAAGAGATTACTCAAGAGATCCACTATCGTGAAATACCGAACACAAGAAAAGTGAAAACCTAGGAGAATCTACCCTTCGATTCCTCTTCGAAATCCTTCGAACACGCCAACTTTTGTTCGTACAAAAGTGGTCCCTCCTTGGTACGGATAGGTTTTACCTTATCCAATTTCCCTTTTCCACCCGACAAAATTTCACCTGGGGTTTTAGAATTTGAAACTTTACCCCTTCTTCTTCAATGGAACAATGAATCTTTTGCTCCGGTGTACGGACAAAATTTTAAGTTCATTTCACTGTCCACGATTTCAACAGACGTTGGGTCACTTTCACTCCGGTAACAATCAACGTCGGAGGAAACAATTTCAAGAGTTTTGAGCTAAGAACACAGCTTGCTTCGTCCGTACACTGTTACAATGTAACAATTTTCCAGCGTACGGACGGTAGCTCAAACAAAGATACTTCAAATTTTAGCTCAAAGACTCGACCCAAACAAAAGAAAACCACCAGTCTTTAACGGTAAACACCAAAACTCAACTGGGGTTTGATAAGAACCACTACCACGTCCAAAACAGTCCAAAAACAATGTTGAGAAACCCTAGTCGCCGATCTCGTACGGCAGGTACTCAATCGAATCACCGGACAGTGGCGAACATCAATCAGTGGTTGTTTAATCCAAACAACAATCCAACAAGAAATTTTTGAATTTTCTTCTTTTTTTACTTTTTTTTTTGTAAAATAACAACACCAACAACAAACACCAATAGTAACAAGAACAATAACAAGAACACGAAACGAAAAACAAAGACACAAACACACGAAAATTTAAAGATAACGTCGAACAGGATTTGAGGTTGTAAAAACAAGCTCAAACTGTGCTCTGATACCAAGATGGTGCAAGCTAAACCGGAGTTGAGCTAAACACGAAGAAATGCGGAAAACAACTAGAAATAAAGATAGAAGTAAGACAATTCTTCCTTCGATTCAAAGGAACATTGAGGAACTAGTCTCAAGCTCGATCGAATCGAAGGCAAAGATCACCTATACTAAGCAACAATCCTCAAGAAGAACAATGCATTTTGCAAATAGAATGACCAAGAAGAAAATCTTCAAACGATAACATCGAATGACACAAGTTCTTTGAAAATCCCACGTCGAGGTTCGGGCTCCAACGGAGACACTCAAATAGCAACTGCTATATCAATATTCATCAAAAAGTAGCTACTTACAATGAAATGTAAAGGAGTATATATAGACCGCACTAGGGATAAAACAGTAAATGGCCATAGGCGATCAATAGGAGTAAGCCACATAGGGCTGCCTAACTGAGTGTTCGGTTACTTCTTCAACCGAACACTTGAGTTCGAACACTTGAGCTCGAGCTTTTTGACTTCGGTGCTCAGTTGTTCAGCTCAGCTCATCTTGACATCGATCGCTCTTCCTTCGGTCATTGTTTGCTCTACTTGGCGTCGATGTTGAGTGTTCGGTTAGGGTTCGGTCACTCCCTTCTTCGAGCCCAAGCTTATAGATGAAGCCTTCGATTCTTGAGCTCGGCCATTCAGCTTCGGAGTTGTTGCTTTCTCCCGACCAAGCCAAATGAATATGGACATCGTGCAACAGCTTGGCTTGGCTTCGTGTCATCGGCCTCGGTGGATTGAACACCTGCTCAGCACGTGTTCGGGCTACATCAATAAAGTCCCATAACAAAATAATGGGACCTTGAATTCAAGGTCCCATTATTTTGTTATGGGACTTTAAATATAAAGCTTCAGTCCCATAACAAAATAATAGGACCTTTGTTATGGGATAAATCCCATTATTTTGTTATGGGATAAATTCCCATAACAAAATAATGGGGCTTTGAACAAAAATACCGAGACTAGTCTGAGGTGTTTTCCAGCGCTAATGAAGCGTAAGTGTGTGCGCCCGAATTTTTGGCTATTTCTCAATTAATTTTGAAACGGTGGATAAAACTGATTGAGAGCGTCCAAAAATGGCTACGCATCAAAATTATTGAATTACCTTTCTTATTTATTAGTGCAATTTAAGCCGGGTAGTTATTGTCTATAGTGCTAGTCAATGAATTCCCAATGTCAAAGTATGGACGATTAGGGACTGAATTGAAGTTGAAGCCAACTCAAATAAATAGAAAAAAAAACTGCAGACTTGAACTACAGTTTTGAGCTTCAGCTCTCGCAAACTATAATTAAGCTTACCGAAGGATCGATTTTGACAAAGTGGTCTAACCTTGCAATGTTTTGTCAAAAATGGTTGCACCGTAAATTGCAGAATAAAAATAGGCTATTTTTCGCACTTCCCCTACAGTTGGTGTTCCATTGAATTTCCTTTCATTTATTGATGGGAGAGTATTCAAATTCAATTATCGACGGCAGATATCTACTGTACTCGGTATTTCTCATAACTAAGTCACTCAATTTAAATAAATATTTATTGTTGAACGCATAATATCACAAGTGTAACAGGTTTCAATTCCATGGGAAGGGCCCCAATCCACCTCCAACTTAATTATGCGTACTAGTTGTGTCGTTCAGAGTGCAAGCAGTATAATTAATTAAACTCTTAATTTCTAGCAAAACCATTAGCTTGCACAACTGCGTAAAGGGCATCATTGCAATGCATGCAAGTACTAGAGTAGTAGAGTGTATTGGTCGATTTCTGTTCGATCGCATCAGAAACAGATTTGATCGTATAATAAGACACCAATTGACTTCGAAGGTGTTGAGATCGGAAAGAAGTGGCTTCGATTTGGTTTCGTTCGGTTGAGCGATGTTGTGATCGGATAAAATCGAGGACAACGTCATAATGGATAAGCTGTAACTGATCCTCATCTCTAAAATATCGGAACAGACCTGGCGAGTTTAGTGGAGTGTATGACGACGTGCAACAGTGGGAAGAGAAACGTGGGGAAGTGGAAGTCTGTTAGGGTTTGGGGTTCTCCTCAATTTCAACCTATAAATAGGGCCTCATGTTTTCATTTGAGGACACATTCATCTGAGCAATATTACTCTATTCTTAAAAGCCATCACTCTCTTGTCAAGAAACTAGTCACTTTGTTTTCATTACCTCGTCAACTTGTTACATCAGAGATAATCATTGTATTTAAAGTTTCGATCATGGCTTGACTCAAACGTGGAGGGAGATCTGTTCTTTCCATTGAAGCAACACCCATCGATTCATCGAATACAATAAGCCTTTATTGCTTTGATTATTTATTTATTTCTTATTTCGTTTAAATCTACATTTACCTTGATTGTAACATCTTTTGCTCGCTATTCGTATTTAGTTTAAGTAATTTGTTCACCGTTACTTTACATCGAATTCATTGTTGTTGCATCGTATTATTCTGTTGAATATCCTTACTCGCCATCGTATTACGTTTATTCATCATCATATTGTACTTGTCCATCATCGTATTACTGTCATCCTCATCGAATCAAATATCGTTATCGTACTTAAATAACTATATATCTTGATAAAACGAAGTCATCTCATCGTAACTCACTAGCCTGTCATTGAATTCGAACTTATTTGCTGGCATTTGCATTTCAGCTTGACATCGAATCTACTTGACAACGATTTTAGAATTGCTTCCGGGTCAAAACACTTGAGATCGATTAACTCGCTTACGTAAACCACTTATCAAACGATCGAATTGAGATATAAAACGGTCGCCTTAGACTCAACTAAATATAAATTTAATTGTAAAACCTGATACATTTTTGGGGAATACAGTTTGGCGCCCACCGTGGGGTCTATGCAATCGATTTATTCCGAAATTTGAATCGCTTGATACTATTTACGTTTGCTTTCTTGTCTTGAAATGGCAGATGAACGTAACATCGACGCTCTGAACGGTCAACAACAGCTCAATCCCAATGACGGGGTTCATGTTCTGGCCCATGCTGAAGCGGTCGATGAGTCTACCAACAACGAACAGGATCCAACTCACGACAACATTCCTACTGGTTCACAGTTGAACGCGCGCCAAGCGCGGCGTTCGGGCAAGGAGCCTGCAGTCGAAACTGAATCAGGAGGCGCAAATACAGCACTGTTTGCGTATTTGAGAAGGCACGATGCTCAGTTCGAAATGATACAAGAACAGTTGAAGGCACTATCTAATTCTATTGGGAATAAAGCGCCCACTCCTCCGATCACACCCCCAGCAAGCATTCCGACTTCGGTTCCTCAGGGCGCCGTAACAGGGGGACTTGCAGCAGGGGTCGGATCTGGAGGATCGGGTACGGCTGCCGAAGCCATGGGAGCTCCGGCATCGGAAGTAAGAATGATGGCAACAATGCAAACGTTATTGAATGATACTGTCGATAAGAAGTTCGGTGAAATCAAGTCATTTATGGAAAAGTTACAAGGTGTTCCGAAGTTGACAGATAAAGGCACTAAAAAATCGATTTCAAAACGTCCTTTTCCAGCAAGTGCAGCACCACTACCCATACCAAAAACTTTCAAATTACCAGAAAGCTTGAGATACGATGGAACCACAGATCCAAGGGAACACATTGATATGTTTTCGGTTGCGGTTCAGGCAAACGACTTGACTTCGGAGGAGATCAATTCGGTCAGCCTTAAGAAGTTTTGTGAAACATTGAAGGGAGCAGCACTGAAATGGTATTTACAGCTGCCCGAAAATGAAATATTGAGTTTCGATGACATGTCAGCAAAGTTCATTCGATCACATACTGGATCAAAAAAGATAGCACCAAGGGTCGAAGACATCTTGAACGTCAGGCAGCGGCCCGGAGAAACTATCAAACAGTTTGTGAAATGGTTCAATGATGAAAAGATTTATATACCGAATCTCGAAGAAAGGTGGGCTTGTTTAACCTTCGCCAATAACTTGCGCACTGATTCGATAGAAGCATGGAAATTGAAGGATCGTCTAAGGGAGATCGACGCATGGACTTTCGATGCGTTGTATCGTGAATGTGAACCAAGGATTAGGGCTGAGGAGGAAGAATTGCAGCTAGCCCGAAATAATTATCATTATGATCAGCCAGCAAGAAGAGTTGATAACGACAGAAGAGACTACAGGGACCAACGATGGGGGCCCTACAGTTTCCATCGAATGGGGAGCAACAACCACGAAGCTGGTAGCTCCAAAAATCAGTCAAAGAAGGCCCAGCCAAACACATCCTCGGCTCCGAAAGATCGACCACTGCCTCCAAAAGTGACGGAATACAATTTTTGCATATCGACACCAAATCTAGTGAATCATTTGAAAGGGATGGGTGATAAAGTTGTAAAATTCCCAGGTCGCATAAAATCAGATCCAAATACTAGGGATGAGACTCTATGGTGTGCATTTCACCATGACTTCGGCCATACAACGGAAGAATGCAAGGCATTGAGATACGAAGTAGCCAGCCTCTTAGAAAAAGGTCACTTGGTCGAATTCTTGACTGAGAGAGGACGAAACAATTTTAATAAGAAGAAAGATGATGAGCCGCCAAAGCCTCCTGCCCCCAGGAAAACGGTAAATGTCATTACCGGAGGAGATGGTGTTTGTGGGGTAACCTACACTACAAAGAAGTATGCAAAAGTCTCTTTCACACGAGACAAACGAACACGAGATGACATGACCGATGAGATCGTGTTCGGGGACTCCAACTTCGATGGAAGGATTCATCCCCATCACGATGCACTTGTAGTAACGACAAGGATCGACGATGCCGATGTGAAAAGATTATTAATCGATGCTGGCAGTTCGGTTAACATCATACATGCAAGAGTGGTTGAACAATTGCAGTTGAGTGATAAGATTGTGCCTCGCTCAACGGTCCTGTCAGGTTTCAACAATTCAAGTGAAGTGACCGTTGGAGAAATTACGGTCAAGACCTATGCAGAAGGAGTGGAGAGTGAAACATCGTTTCAGGTGATGAAGGGCGAAATGGCATACAACGTGATTTTGGGTCGACCATGGATCCACGCTATGGGAGCAGTTCCATCGACCTTACATCAAGTTGTGAAATTCCCTACCCCATGGGGAATTCGTGAGATCAGAGGCTAGCAACAGGCTTCACGAGACTGTTACTCAGTAGCTGTCAAGGAAGGCTTTCGATTGTAGCAATCACAGTTAGTGGAACCCGTGGCCGGAAGCTTCACTTCGGTTCCGTCGTGCGATCCAACGCAGCTACCGGAATCCGAAGTCGAAGGCGACTTCGCACAGGTTTCACCATGTAAACTAGTGGGACCCGTGATCCGAAGCTTCACTTCGGTTCCGTCGTGCGCCTTAACGCAGCTACCAGAATCCGAAGTCGAAGGCGACTTCGCACAGGTTCCACCATGTGTGAGAGAGCCGTATAAACAAAAAGTTGGAGACTCTACAATTGAAGAATTGGAAGAAGTAATGTTATTTGATGACAAGCCTGATCGGAAAGTCTATGTTGGGGCTGAACTGGACAACGAAGTAAAAGCAAAAATCATATCCTTCCTCAAGGATAATTCTGATTGTTTTGCTTGGTCCCACGCAGACATGGTGGGAATCGATCCAAAGATCGCTATGCACAAATTGAATGTTGATCCAAAATATCGGCCGGTGAAGCAAAAGAAACGGTCGAATGGAGGATTCCGAAGGAAGGTGATCAACGATGAGGTAGAAAGGCTGCTAGCAAATGGGTTCATTAAAGAGGTGAAGTACCCAGAATGGCTTGCAAATACAGTTGTGGTACCCAAGAAAAACGGCAAGTGGAGGGTATGCGTTGATTATACCGACCTCAACAAAGCTTGTCCAAAAGATTCGTTCCCATTGCCTCACATCGATAGACTGATCGATTCCACGGAAGGGCATGAAATGTTGAGTTTCTTGGATGCTTACTCAGGTTATAATCAAATTTCGATGGACCCATTAGATCAGGAGAAGACATCGTTTATCACAGACATGGGGACTTATTGCTATACAGTCATGCCCTTTGGTCTTAAGAATGCCGGCGCTACTTATCAGCGTCTGGTCACCACTATGTTCAAGGATTTGATCGGGAAAACCATGGAAGTTTATATCGATGACATGTTGGTCAAATCTCTTGAGAAGGGAAATCATCTAAGTCATTTGGAGGAAACTTTTACAATACTGAGGCGGTTCAACATGAGATTGAACCCAGAGAAATGTGCGTTCGGGGTTGGATCCGGCAAGTTCTTGGGATTCATCGTATCGCGAAGAAAAATCGAAGCAAATCCAGACAAGATCAAGGCGATCGAAAGCATTCCTGAGGACCTGACAACGGAGAAAGAAGTTCAACAGCTGACCGGTCGAGTAGCCTATCTCAGCAGGTTCATCTCGAGGTCATCTGAACGATGTCACAAGTTCTTTTCAGTGCTGAGAAAGAGCAAAGGCTTCGAATGGACACCAGAATGCAAAAAAGCTCTTCGGGAACTGAAGCAATACCTTTCCAATCCACCGCTTCTGTCAAAACCAATCGAAGGAGAAATGTTGCTGATCTACTTGGCTGTTTCCGATGTCGCTGTAAGTGCTGTCCTCGTTCGCGAAGATGGAGGTAACCAATTTCCTATCTACTATGTTAGTAAAACATTGTTAGATGCCGAAACAAGGTACCCACATCTAGAAAAACTAGCACTTGCACTAGTCAGTGCTGCACGAAAATTAAGGCCTTATTTTCAATGCCATTCAATATCTGTTATCACTACGTTTCCATTACGAAATATTTTACATCGGCCAGACCTCTCTGGCCGATTAATGAAATGGGCGGTCGAGCTGAGTGAGTACGACATCACTTACCAGCCTCGTACCGCCATAAAATCTCAAGTTTTAGCTGATTTTGTAGCAGACTTTAGCGCTAATATTTTACCGGAGGCAAAGAAGGAAGAGTTGATGATGAGAGATCCAGACCCCGGACTATGGGTAATGTACACCGATGGAGCTTCCAACGTCAAAGGAACTGGCCTCGGAATCCTATTGATAGCACCTTCCGGTGAAAAACTCTGGTACGCGATCAAATTACATGCAAAAACTAACAACGAGGCCGAATATGAGGCCCTCGCTGCAGGTTTAAAGATCGCGAAGGACTTGAAAGTCGAACGAATAGACATCAAAAGTGATTCCCAACTGGTGGTAAATCAAATCCAAGGCGATTTCTGTGTTCGAGATCCGAGGATGCAACAATTGCTTGAAAAGGTACAAAACTTTCTAACTTCTTTTCAGGAGTGGAAAATAGCTCAGATACCGAGGGAAGAGAACATCGAAGCAGACTTGGATGAGAAACTCGATGAGACAGTGGTCCACTTGTTCGAATCTCCACTATGTCGAAGCATCAAAGAGGTAAACAATGTTAATCATACTTGGGATTGGAGAAGCAAGTATTTGTCTTATTTGCAGGCAGGCACCCTTCCCGATGACAAGAAGTCTGCCCGATCACTTAAAGCCAAAGCCGCGAGATATTGCCTCGTAGAAAATCAGCTCTACAGGCGAATGTTTGGCGGTCCTTTGGCAAAGTGCGTGGGGCCGGACGGGACAAATTATGTGCTGAAGGAGGTTCACGAAGGCGAGTGCGGCAATCATTCCGGCAGCAAGTCATTGGTTCGAAAGATCATAAGAGCTGGATACTATTGGCCAACGATCGCAGATGATGCCAAGGAATTCGTCCGCAAATGTGACCAGTGCCAACGATTTGGCAATCTCATACATCAACAGGCAGAACCACTTCATTCGGTCACGTCACCGTGGCCATTCATGAAGTGGGGAATGGACTTGGTCGGGCCGCTCCCAACAGCGCCCGGTGGGGTAAAATTTATCTTAATTCTTACGGATTATTTTTCTAAATGGGTGGAAGCTATTGCTTTGGCTAAAATTCGTGAACAGGAAATTATCAAATTCATTCACCAGAATATCATTTGTCGTTTTGGGATCCCGAAAGAGATCACATGCGACAATGGTAAGCAGTTCGTGGGGAGACGAATCACAGCCTTCTTCGAAAAGTGGGGGATCAAGCGAATTGCATCAACACCTTATCACCCCAGTGCAAATGGACAGGCTGAGTCTTCCAACAAAACAATACTCGAGTATTTGAAGAAGAGGATGGATGATTCAAAGGGCAACTGGCCGAACGAACTCCCCGGAGCACTGTGGGCTCATCGGACAACGGTGAAACACAGTACCGGGGAGACACCGTTCTCACTTGTCTACGGAGCAAAAGCGCTGATACCGGTGGAAGTGGGAGAGCCCAGCCTTCGGTTCGCTCACTCCACCGAGGAAGCTAACAAAGAAGCCATGCTGATAGATCTGAACCTGGTCGAAGCAAAAAGGGATATGGCATTTGTTCGAATACAAGCACAAAAACAATGGGCAGAAAACTACATCAACAAAAAACTCAGGTATCGATCTTTTAATGCAGGTGACTATGTGCTGAAAATCAAAAGACCAAAGAAGGATGAGCCCAACGAAGGAAAGCTAGGAGCAAATTGGGAGGGACCTTTCCGTGTCAAGGCAGTGATCGGAAAAGGTTCATACCAACTCGAAACAATGGATTCCAAACCGGTGGACTTCAATTGGAATATCACACAATTGAAGAAATACTATTTTTGAGGTTCTGCGGTATCGACCTTCACCCTTTACTTTTACTTCGCAATTTTTATTATTCCTCAATCGGAAGAAACTGTTTGATCGATTATTTGGTACTAACGCTTTTAGATGATAGGCATAGTTGGAGTCGAATGATGACAAACATCACCCACGAACACTTGAGCTCAAAACGCTCCGATCGGGGTCGATAAGTCTGACGAACACTCTAACGTGGTCTTCATCTATAACGAGTTTCTTGGCTTTGGTCTCCCAATGATTCCATTTCAGGTAACGGAGTCGAAGAACCAGTGTTCGCCTACTCATTCTTCGCACCCAAACACTGGGGGGGATGGAGTTAGCATGAGGGTCATCGGTAGATACTGGGGACTGCCCTATAACCGGGGACTTTCGATCGGAAAATGAAACGGAATCGATTGAAGACAACACTGGGGACTCGTTCAGAATTCGACAGAAGTCCCAACGTTCACACAAACTGGGGACTCGTTCAAAATTCGACAGAAGTTCCAACATTCACTCGAACTGGGGACTCGTTCAAAATTTGACAGAAGTTCCAACAATCACTCGAACTGGGGACTCGTTCGAAATTCGGCAAAAGTTCCAACGTTCATCCGAACTGGGGGCTCATTCGAAATCAAGCGTTATCAATTAAAACTCTTATGTAAACGATCCAATAGTGATCAATAAGTATGTGCCTCACGGCCGCATCTTGTAATCGATCGAATCATACGATCCAGAATGTATCAAAGACCCATTAGCGGTCTACTTCAATAATACACGACACTTTGGTTATACTCATTCTTTACATTTGTTCGATTTACGCGATCGTTCCAAATTTTAACCAGATTTTACATCTAAGTTTTTCACCAAGTGTTAAATTTTTCATTCCGAACTCATGAAGATGTTCGAAGAGTGCATTACGTGAAAATGAGACGTCATTCTTTACTACGCACTAAGACATTGGGCCCCAATCATTTCATTCGACAAATATCGTTGAACTTCAAATTTTTCGAACGATTAAAATGTCTTCGAAAAGCAAAAACAACACGACAATAATAAAAGCGATTTCATTCATAAGAAAGTCATATATACATGGGTGAATGAAACTTCCAACTTAAAAAATGATAATACAAAGAAGCAAATCACTCATCAGCATCTCCATCGGAGGCTTCATCGGAGGAACTCGCTGGGAGACCAAGATCTTCACGAGTCAATCTCACGATGGCGACTGCTTCGCTCAACTCGGTAGGAACATCGACAGTTCGGTCTAACATTTCCCTAACAACGTCGCGCCTTGATTCGGCAAGGATCAAATCCTTTTTCTTGTCAAACTCTTCTTCGAGGTCGCGCCTTAGGATGATAGATTCCTTCTGAAGTAGCGAGTTCCTCTCCGTTAGACTGGCAGCTTCAGCCTTTAGTTCGCCATTGCTTCTTCGAAGAGCAGTCAATTCCACGAGTTGATCGGCCAGCTCTTTGTCTTTACTCTCCAGAATAGAGTTGAGTTCGGCCATCTTCAGATCAGAGTTGGCTTCATGATCACTCAGTTGTGCGTTCAGAGCCCGAATCTGGGATTCCAACTCCGATTGACGAAGAGCATGTTCATTCGTGCTCTTGTCGAAGTTGGCTAAAAGCTCTGCGTTCTGGGTCTCTGCTGCCTTGAGTTTCCGATGCAACTCTTCCCCCGCCGAAGTGAGATGAATGATCTGCTCATTCAAAACTTTGGCCCCATCTTGAAGTTGGCGAATCCGATCAGCCGTCTCGATCGCCATTATACAATTCTGAAGAAAATCACAGTTCGAAAGTCATGAAATCTGTCCAAAGTAAAGAATTTCTAAGCAAAAAAGTTTTAAAGATAAGATTTTACCCTAAAAGTACCGTAGGAAATCTGGGAAGGCAAACTCAAGTCCTCGTGTGTGTTCAGCCGAGCTTGCTCCATCGGACCCATAACATCAAAGAAATAGTTTGCCAACTTCCTTGGGCATCTAAGCAAATCGACGTTGGGTGGCACTTCAATCGTGAGCGATCTGACGCCCCTCTTTTCAGATTCACCCAAGGCAGCAAAGGCAGCGGCTTCTTCACTTTGGGGAAGAGGCACAATTGGATCGGCATGATCTACACTAAAAAATGATGACCCCGTCTCCTCATCGTATTTGGATTTCGTTGTCTCAATCGACCGATCCAAAGCCGGCGCTTTCCCCTTTGCTGGATCCCTCCCTTCGAGTTCACGATCGAGGGCCTCAATCATCTCCTCTTGATTTTCAGGGACGGCGATTGAAGGAACAAGAACACCTTCCCTGCTAGGCAAGCCTCCCGAACCCGAGTTGGCGTCTTCGGCGATGGGGGAGAGATGGCAGTCGTCCACGGAAAGATCTCCTTGTTCGGCCACTTTAAGCTGAATGGCCGTTTCTTGAAGTCTTTCCTTAGCTGGCCTTTTGGGACGCTGCACCAATTGATCAGACCTTGACTCTTCCCCATGATCCTCCTCCTCGATGTCGATAACCGGAGTCACTCCTTCGGCAGCTTTCGCCACCGCAATCGCTGAGCTCGTGCCGGCAATCACATCTTCTATGGTTGGGGGCGCAACCGATGAACTACCCCCTTGCCCCTTTTCAACCACTATCTTGGGCAAGTACTTGTTCCTCAATTCCTGGAACGATTTCTTCTTTTTCTTTGGGGGAGGAGCGTCATCGGGTTTTTCTCCGCCTTCGGGCTCAACCTCCCCATCGCTTGGCTCGCCTCCAGCGCCGGTGATACCTGAGGAAGAATTTTCATTTTCTAAGTATCAAAAGGCGTCAACGAAGACAGAAGTCGTAAATACGAAGGCAGTTCAAAGATTACCATGGTTTTTGGCTTTGAGTGTTTTCAAAGCCGCGACCGGCTTCCAAGCTCGTTTGTCATTGGTCGTCTTGTCAAGTACCCTTATCAGCCAGGGTATGATGTCGGCGACTTGATCAAACTCAACCGCCTCAGCTGAAGATTTTCAGAAGAACCTTAAGATTGTGTTGCTAAACTCAATTCAAAAAGAAAATAAACAAAATACTTGCGAGTCCGATTCCAGACACTTGGCAGCAACTCGCTTCCGGGGGCGGTCAGCTGCTCCGTGGGAATAAAAACGAAGCGCTGATCCCATCCTCGGAGATCGTCATCGTTGTCAGAGATCAAGGCCCGTTGGCCTCGTTTAGCTAAATTTATCACCCCTCCTTTGTAAACTCTAGGGGAGTATATGTTGAGAATATGGCGAAGTGTCAACTCCACTTCCGCCACCTCTGCGATGTATCGCATAATTATGATCGTTCTCCATATCATCGGAGAAATCTGCCCAAGGCAAACTTTGTACATTCTACAGAATTCCTCGATGATGTTATCGACCGGGAGAGAGAATCCGATCGTAAATGGATAGGACAGCACAACGGAATGATCCTCGACGTGAGTCTCCAACGTGGACTTCCTCGGAGGGCACATCACTTCGATGTCACCCACTTTCCAACCACACTCCTCTCGAACCCGAGGAATCGCCTCCGGCGTGATCGTACAGTAAACAGAGTCGATCGGAATGTTTTTCTTCTTTTTCTTCTCCGTTTCATTTTGGACGCTAACCTTACAATCATTCTCGTAAGTGAATTTCTTTGGAAGGATTTCCGACCACAGCTTCTTGGGACCGTAGTCCTTGACCTTCCTCTCTTTTCGTTTCTTCCCCTTCTTATCTACTGAGGGGTCAACAATGGCGGAAGCTTGCTCCACCACCGCACCAGACTGCGGTGGAGCCGTGGCAGCAACTGCCATAGTAGAAGTGGTATCAGCCTCGATTATGTTCTGTGATGAGGTAGACATTGCTAAAACGTGAATCTGTGAAACAAAGATTTTGAGAAGATTTGAAGTAGAAGCAGCAAGAATCAACAGGTTAAATGGAGAATTTCTAGAATTTGAAGGAGTTTGCAAGCGTTTTTCTTAGAAAAGTTTCAGAAGTTGTAAAGTGTGGATTGAAGCAAGTATTTATAAGAAGAGGGTCATCATTGCCTTGGAAACCGTCGAAAAAATGCTGCCCGCACGATTCTTGACACGTGTGCTGATGGGAAGTCGATACGACGTCTTGACATTTCAAAATAAAGGGACACAAACGCGCCACGTGTTTTCCCGCTAAAAACTCAGGCCACTTGCCAAAAGCTTTACGAACACACTTGGCAAGTGGGGGGACTATCTGTATTGGTCGATTTCTGTTCGATCGCATCAGAAACAGATTTGATCGTATAATAAGACACCAATTGACTTCGAAGGTGTTGAGATCGGAAAGAAGTGGCTTCGGTTTGGTTTCGTTCGGTTGAGCGATGTTGTGATCGGATAAAATTGAGGACAACGTCATAATGGATAAGCTATAACTGATCCTCATCTCTAAAATATCGGAACAGACCTGGCGAGTTTAGTGGAGTGGATGACGACGTGCAACAGTGGGAAGAGAAACGTGGGGAAGTGGAAGTCTGTTAGGGTTTGGGGTTCTCCTCAATTTCAACCTATAAATAGGGCCTCATGTTTTCATTTGAGGACACATTCATCTGAGCAATATTACTCTATTCTTAAAAGCCATCACTCTCTTGTCAAGAAACTAGTCACTTTGTTTTCATTACCTCGTCAACTTGTTACATCAGAGATAATCATTGTATTTAAAGTTTCGATCATTGCTTGACTCAAACGTGGAGGGAGATCTGTTCTTTCCATTGAAGCAACACCCATCGATTCATCGAATACAATAAGTCTTTATTGCTTTGATTATTTATTTATTGCTTATTTCGTTTAAATCTACATTTACCTTGATCGTAACATCTTTTGCTCGCTATTCGCATTTAGTTTAAGTAATTTGTTCACCGTTACTTTACATCGGATTCATTGTTATTGCATCGTATTATTCTGTTGAATATCCTTACTCGCCATCGTATTACGTTTATTCATCATCATATTGTACTTGTCCATCATCGTATTACTGTCATCCTCATCGAATCAAATATCGTTATCGTACTTAAATAACTATATATCTTGATAAAACGAAGTCATCTCATCGTAACTCACTAGCCTGTCATTGAATTCGAACTTATTTGCTGGCATTTGCATTTCAGCTTGACATCGAATCTACTTGACATCGATTTTAGAATTGCTTCCGGGTCAAAACACTTGAGATCGATTAACTCGCTTACGTAAACTACTTATCAAACGATCGAATTGAGATATAAAACGGTCGCCTTAGACTCAACTAAATATAAATTTAATTGTAAAATCTGATACATTTTTGGGGAATACATAGAGTAATTTAGCTCAATCTTAAACCCTTGAATTTGCTTTAGATAATTATATTGAATAGTGTTGTCAGATGTTTGAACATTGAGTAAATTAAGTTGGATGTTAGGACATTGATTCAAATTTGGAAGCCTAGAACAACTACAAGAGTTGGAAAGTAATAAAGAATATAAAGTATCTACATTAAATAAGAATATATAAGTTTATTTTAGGGTGAAAATCATTTTCACCCCCAACTTTGACTTAAAAATCAAATTCCCCCCTCAACTATGAAAAATAGTCATTCTCCCCCTTTTTTTCAATGGACTTTTAAAAATCCCTACTTTACCCTCTAGATTATCAAGTCTTTCTATTTTTTTTTCTTTTTCATTAATATCATGATATATTTTATTCTATGTTATACCTATATAACAAAAAAGTATTATAATTAAATTAGAAAAAGAGTGAATAATAATTATCAAAATATTAAAAAATATACAAGTTAATGATTTTATTAATAAAATAAATGAGAATAATAAATTATAGAAATAATTTTACTTATATTAGTACTTTTTTTTTTCGATTTTGTATTAGTACTTTACTAATAAAAATCAGAACTCATACACAATAGAAAATAAAATGTTACTAAAAAAAATACTGCGGATAGAAATATATAAAATATAAATCTAATATATTATCCATTTATCTTAAATGAACATTAAATAATAATGTAGATTATATTTTATCACAGAGGTAGACCCATACTGTGGGCTAGGGTGTACCGGCACTCGCTAGTTCGGCCAATATTTTTATATTTGCGTGATGATTTCCTTAGGTACATTGGTTGTGTTTGCCTACAATACTTGTATCGTTTTATTAGTTCCCCTCCACCTCACCTTTTGAATTCTTTAGCTCTCTTCTTTACTTATTTTTAATTATTTCCAACAATATAAATAATGGCACCCGTAACTTTTAGTTCATGTGTCCGCCTTTATTTTATCGATGCTAACTAAAACTCAAATATCTTTATACACGATAGAGAACGAGGCTGAACATATTTTATGGTAAATAATTAAATTTCATATATTAATGAACTTAAATAACTATAATAAGCTCTATATTATTTAAATTATAGATAAATATTTTGACGAAATAAATCATAAATAAAAATATATCACATAGATGGGGAATTGAAATGCCAAGAACAAAATAGACATTACAGAGGATAAAGAGGGGAGAATGACTATTTTTCGTAGTTGAGGGGAAGGTTGATTTTTAAGCAAAGTTGGGGGGTCAAAATGATTTTCACCCGTTTATTTTATGGGCTTGCTATTTTATGTATAGATCATAGTAATACTTTATTGAAAAAAAAAAATACATGATTGACATTCGAACAGAAGCTTAATATGAATTCCTAGGTCTCTTCACTTGCATATCTATTAGCCGCCACAAAGATACATACTCAAGTTAATTAAACATATTACGCAGAAAAAAGAAAAAGAGAGAAAAGAAGAGGTGAAGGGGCAAAAAATTATTGCATCGTCTTTTGTTTTGTTCGTTTTCTTTTTTAGGAGAGATTCAGGTACCCATATTATGTCTCGTGTAGAAATTACACGTGAGCCAGTGATGAATGAGGATAACAAGCTGCTCCCTTTAGCTCATTATACCTTTGATGATCAAAATTATGAAGTTTCATGAGTTGTTTCTGCTTTGTAATAAACCTTGCCTTAAAAAACCCTTCAAAAGTAGGCTCTTTGTAAGTTCTAAGGAAAAAAGCATAACCAGCCATGCAATATATTGTTGTGACAAAGAAACAAATCGGTTCCATGACATCCCATGTTAAGTCCCAAAATGTTAATCTGATGAAAGCTGTTGTCTGAATTACGAGGCAGCTTAGTCCACACCATAATTCTTTACGTACTAATGATTCTGCTTTTTTGTCAATAGCTGCTTTTTGCTCCTCCATTTGTTGAAACTCGTTGAACATTTGTGTGTCAATTGAGTTGGTTATGGGCATTGGCATTAGTTCTTGCATGGCTTTTACTACCTGTAACCAAAACTTTTGCGTAAAACATATACTCCATCCACATCACATTACTAATTTTCTTGTTTTTTTCTTTTTTCTCACACAATTAGTTTCTTGTCGAAAATTATTAAATCTGTCATATTTTCTTATTATTGTCTGTTGAGGATTTTGTAAAAACATTTAAATGAAACTTTTATTACAAGGAATTTTCTGAAAACAACTCTTTATTTTTTGTTAGAAATCTCACTTAATTAACACAACACTAATTAGAATAGTAAGGTATGATTTTTGAGAAAAAATAAGTAAATGTTTTTTTGTTTTTTTCTAGAACATCAACTAACTATTTAGTAACATTTTTAATTTATTAAATTACGATATATTGAGGCAGAACCAAAATTTGAAGCTTTTAGGTTCAGTTTTTAGTCATTTTAAATATTGGGTTTTAAATTAGTATTTTATACATTTTTCTTAGGATAAATATAGAATTTTGACCAAAGTTATTGGAAGGGATAGAGAAAGACATTATATAGAAGGAAAAATTACTATACACAACCACGTACAGCTCGGACTTTTAATCCAAAATTCTCTATACTTTAATTTCTACCCTTACCTCACCACAAGATATCAAAAACTTATAAATAATAAAAGAGAAACCAACCTGTTCAGGCCTGAGGAAAACTACATTTCCTAAAACAATCACATCTCCTGACTCATCAAGCATCTTAGCAAATTCCAATCCTTGATCAGCATTATTCGAACATGTTTTATTACAGATCTGAAGAAACTCCGAGCAATAAATCCAACTTTTCTGGATCTTTCTTAGCCTAGATTTTATCATCTCAAGTTGGGATAATCTGTTGAAATACAATATAATTAAATAATTAAAAAAATATTATCTTCGTTTAACTGTTTAGATTAGATAATCACACAGTTGAATCTGACACGAAACGCAAAATGTCCTTTGGTTCAAAATTCTGTTTTTCATGTTTGGGAACTATCCAAACTCGAATCAAGTTTGTTAGGGGGAAGATCTCCAAAGAATCTTATCTCCTTCCATTCTAGTGGCTCCACTAATAACAAATGGCGAAAACTCAAAAATTTATGCTTTAATGTTACCTATTCCGCCAAAGTTATTTCTGACTGAAAATTTTAAAACAACTATCTTGTTAATAGCTCAAAATTAATTATTATGGGGGAGGGGGGGAGGAGGGGGGGAGGGACAAAACTTAGCTTTATTAATCTTAATTGGGAAAAGAATTATAAGTAAGGTAAGGAAACCTCATGGGTTCAAATAGTCAAAAACCAATAATATAATTTCACGTGTTTATCAATAAAAAGGAACCAGACTAACACATAAAGGGGTGTGTTGGGACATAATGTATTTTTTCTAATATATCAAACTTTGAAATGACATGCATTAAAGGACGTATTGAGACATAATATAATTAAAAGATACGTATTCTTTTTAATATATCAAACTTCGAAATGACATGCAGTTGAAATGATTACACAATTCTACGAACCTTAACAGCTTTCTGGCATCAGCCACTCTCAATTGCTTCAACTCGCATTGGGGCTTTGGAGGCAAGAGTCCAACAAGTTTGATCCTATCTTTTGTAACGTCCATCCCACGTAATTTCTCCCTAAGCTTTTCTCCGGAGGGTAGTGACCGGAACTTCGGTGAGGTTGCCAGTGACTGGTGGAGGAATCGTCGGAAACCCCCATCATCTCCGGGATCATGGGGTTTATTGTTATCAGGATTAGGAGAAACTGGGGCTAATAACATGGATGATGAAGAAATACGCCAGGAACATGTTGTTAAGGATGGTGCAGTGAATTTGTATGCACTGAAAATGCGTTGAGGTAATGTTTTCTTGAAAGCCATTATTGATAGGTTTCATGAATTGTATATATATTTTTATGAATTAATAGACACCTTTAAATTATGAGGCGAAACGTTGTAAACTAAATGGATATATATAGGTGTACACACCCCCCCCCCCCCCCCCCCAAAAAAAAGTAAATGCTCGAAAATGAAAAAGAATATTCGTCCAATATGAGACCAGGTTCATGATAATTATGGGGGGGGGGGGGGGTATGAAGTTATTACAATTTTTTATTTTTATTTTATCTTTTCCATTTTCTTAGGAAAAAAAGAAGGTACAGGATAATTTCACTTTTGATCCCTCAATCATTAGTAAAGTTTTATTTTTGTCGATTAATGTCCATATCTACACAAACATGGCAAGATTGAGAAACAATATGTATGATTTTTTATATTAGTTTTCCACTTTTTTTGTAATCAATTTGGCAAGATTAATGTCGTCGCGTTTGTTAATGCAAGCAACTTGTTTGATGAAATGCCCCAAAGAAACAATATTATCTAATAACACCCTATTAATTAATATCATCAAAGCAATTCAAACCAACAAAAGCTTATTCGTTTTAGGCATAACATGTTCATCTTCTCAACAATACCAAGGCAACAACACATTACAAACTTAGATTCCAAACAATACCAACAACTACAACAATCCCAAACAACACAAACCTAACTTTGTAATAGCTAACAACACCAAACAAGTTGTTCAACATCAACAATAACTACAATAAGGTTTGCTAACTAATAATTAACTAAATATGCAACATTATAGGCCAAAGTTAAAAATTAATTAAATTCGGATTAAATAAAAATAAAATAAAAACCGTACCTCGACGTTGATTTATGCTCCTATAGCACCTACAAATGATTCCCCACTAGTTATATGCTTCAAAACTACAAAAAAATTGAGTTAAAAAGTTAGGGTTCAAGTTTTACAAAGTAATTAAAATAACCCTAAAATTAAGAATTTACCTTGAATTTGTTGTTATGGGTAGTGATTAGGAGGGTAGATTGTGTTTAAGTGTTGATTTTGGGGGTGGGTTATGGTGGATTTCGTGTATGGGGGTTGGGGAGGGTTTAAAAGAGAGTGAAATATTTTTGGGGAAGAAAGAAGTGAGCCAAATGTGTGTTCTGCCCGACTTAATAACGGGCCGGTCGACCGCTTAGGCGACCGAAATTCGGTCGACGGCCCAACTTTAAGTTTAACCTATCGACCGAAATTCGGTCGAACCACAATTTCGAACGAATTTTGGTCGAACACTTGTGACAGTCACAGGTGTTCGACCGAAATTGTGGTTCGACCGAATTTCGATCGATAGGTGGTAGTCGAATTTTCCCTGTTTTTTAGTAGTGAGTGTTGTCAGATGTTTGAACATTGAGTAAATTAAGTTAGATGTTAGAACATTGATTCAAATTTGGAAGCCTAGAACAACTACAACAGTTGGAAAGTAATAAAGAATATAAGGTATCTACATTAAATAAGAATATATAAGTTTATTTTAGGGTGAAAATTCCCAACTTTGACTTAAAAATCAAACTCCCCCCTCAACTATGAAAAATAGTCATTCTCCCCCTTTTTTTCAATGAACTTTTAAAAATCCCTACTTTACCCTCTAGATTATCAAGTCTTTCAATTTTTTTTTTCTTTTTCATTAATATCATGATATATTTTATTCTATGTTATACCTATATAACAAAAAAGTATTATAATTAAATTAGAAAAAGAGTGAATAATAATTATCAAAATATTAAAAAATATATAAGTTAATGATTTCATTAATAAAATAAATGAGAATAATAAATTATAGAAATAATTTTACTTATATTAGTACTTTTTTTTTATCTTGTATTAGTACTTTACTAATAAAAATCAGAACTCATACACAATAGAAAATAAAATGTTACTAGAAAAAATACTGCGGATAGAAATATATAAAATATAAATCTAATATATTATCCATTTATCTTAAATGAACATTAAATAATAATGTAGATTTTATTTTATCACAGAGGTAGACCCATACGGCGGGCTAGGGTGTACCGGCACTCGCTAGCTCGACCAATATTTTTATATTTGTGTGATGATTTCCTTAGGTACATTGGTTGTGTTTGCCTACAATACCAGTATCGTTTTATTAGTTCCCCTCCTCCTCACCTTTTGAATTCTTTAACTCTCTTCTTCACTTATTTTTAATTATTTCCAATAATATAAATAATGGCACCCGTAACTTTTAGTTCATGTGTCCGCCTTTATTTTATCGATGCTAACTAAAACTCAAATATCTTTATACACGATAGAGAACGAGGCTGAACATATTTTATGGTAAATTAATAATTTTCATAATATTAATGAACTTAAATAACTATAATAAGCTCTATATTATATAAATTATAGATAAATATTTTGACAAAATAAATCATAAATAAAAATATATCACATAGATGGGGAATTGAAATGCCAAGGACAAAATATACATTACAGAGAATAAAGGGGGGGAGAATGACTATTTTTCATAGTTGAGGGGGGAGGTTGATTTTTAAGCAAAGTTGGGGGATCAAAATGATTTTCACCCGTTTATTTTATGGGCTTGCTATTTTATGTATAGATCATAGTAATACTTTATTGAAAAAAAAAAATACATGATGGACATTCAAACAGAAGCTTAATATGAATTCCTAGGTCTCTTCACTTGCATATCTATTAGCCGCCACAAAGATACATACTCAAGTTAATTAAACATATTACGCAGAAAAAAGAAAAAGAGAGAAAAGAAGAGGTGAAGGGGCAAAAAATTATTGCATCATCTTTTGTTTTGTTCGTTTTCTTTTTTTAGGAGAGATTCAGGTACCCATGTTATGTCTCGTGTAGAAATTACACGTGAGCCAGTGATGAATGACGATAACAAGCTGCTCCCTTTAGGTCATTATACCTTTGATGATCAAAATTATGAAGTTTCATGAGTTGTTTCTGCTTTGTACTAAACCTTGCCTTAAAAAACCCTTCAAAAGTAGGCTCTTTGTAAGTTCTAAGGAAAAAAGCATAACCAGCCATGCAATATATTGTTGTGACATAGAAACAAATTGGTTCCATGACATCCCATGTTAAGTCCCAAAATGTTAATCTGATGAAAGCTGTTGTCTGAATTACGAGGCAGCTTAGTCCACACCATAATTCTTTACGTACTAATGATTCTGCTTTTTTGTCAATAGCTGCTTTTTGCTCCTCCATTTGTTGAAGCTCGTTGAACATTTGTGTGTCAATTGAGTTGGTTATGGGCATTGGCATTAGTTCTTGCATGGCTTTTACTACCTGTAACAAAAAATAACAATTAAGGACCAAAACTCTTGCGTAAAACATATACTCCATCCACCTCACATTACTAATTTTCTTTTTTTTTTTTCTTTTTTCTCACACAATTAGTTTCTAGTCGAAAATTATTAAATCTGTCATATTTTCTTATTGTCTGTTGAGGATTTTGTAAAAACATTTAAATGAAACTTTTATTACAAGGAATTTTCTGAAAAAAACTCTTTATTTTTTTGTTAGAAATCTCACTTAATTAACACAGCACTAATTAGAATAGTAAGGTATGATTTTTGAGAAAAAATAAGTAAATGTTTTTTTTTGCTTTTTTCTAGAACATCAACAAACTATTTAGTAATATTTTTAATTTATTAAATAATAATATATTGAGGCAGAACCAAGATTTGAAGCTTTTACGTTCGGTTTTTAGTCATTTTAAATATTGGGTTTTAAATTAGTATTTTATACATTTTCTTAGGATAAATATAGAATTTTGACCAAAGTTATTAGAAGGGATAGAGAAAGACATTATATAGAAGGAAAAAATTACTATACACAACCACGTACAGCTCGGACTTTTAATCCAAAATTCTCTATACTTTAATTTCTACCCTTACCTCACCACAAGATATCAAAAACTTATAAATAATAAAAGAGAAACCAACCTGTTCAGGCCTGAGGAAAACTACATTTCCTAAAACAATCACATCTCCTGACTCATCAAGCATCTTAGCAAATTCCAATCCTTGATCAGCATTATTCGAACATGTTTTATTACAGATCTGGAGAAACTCCGAGCAATAAATCCAACTTTTCTGGATCTTTCTTAGCCTAGATTTTATCATCTCAAGTTGGGATAATCTGTTGAAATACAATATAATTTAATAATTAAAAAATATTATTTTCGTTAACTTTTTAGATGAGATAATCACATACTGGAATCTGAGAAAAAAACAAAATGTCGTTTGGTTCAAAATCCTGTTTTTCATGTTTGCGAACTATCCTAACTCGAATCAAGTTTGTTAGGGGGAAGATCTCCGGAGAATCTTATCTCCTTCCATTCTAGTGGCTCCACTAATAACAAAAGGCGAAAACTTAAAAATTTATGCTTTAATGGTACCTATTCCGCCAAAGTTATTTCTGACTGAAAATTTTAAAACAACTATCTTGTTAATAGCTCAAAATTAATTATTATGGGGGAGGGGGGGAGGAGGGGGGGGGACAAAACTTAGCTTTATTAATCTTAATTGGGAAAAGAATTATAAGTAAGGTAAGGATTGCTCCCACCTCATGGGTTCAAGTCTCAGACAAAAATCAATAATATAATTTCACGTGTTTATCAATAAAAAGGAACCAGACTAACACATAAAGGGGTGTGTTGGGGACATAATGTATTCTTTCTAATATATCAAACTTTGAAATGACATGCACTAAAGGGCGTGTTGAGACATAATGTAATTAAAAGATACGTATTCTTTCTAATATATCAAACTTCGAAATGACATGCACTAAAGAAGAAAGAAACCTTTAAATGAAATGATTACACAATTCCACCAACCTTAACAGCTTTCTGGCATCAGCCACTCTCAATTGCTTCAACTCGCATTGGGGCTTTGGAGGCAAGAGTCCAACAAGTTTGATCCTATCTTTTGTAACGTCCATCCCACGTAATTTCTCCCTAAGCTTTTCTCCGGAGGGTAGTGACCGGAACTTCGGTGAGGTTGCCAGTGACTGGTGGAGGAATCGTCGGAAACCCCCATCATCTCCGGGATCATGGGGTTTATTGTTATCAGGATTAGGAGAAACTGGGGCTAATAACATGGATGATGAAGAAATACGCCAGGAACATGTTGTTAAGGATGGTGCAGTGAATTTGTATGCACTGAAAATGCGTTGAGGTAATGTTTTCTTGAAAGCCATTATTGATAGGTTTCATGAATTGTATATATATTTTTATGAATTAATAGAAACCTTTAAATTATGAGGCGAAACGTTGTAAACTAAATGGATATATATATAGGTGTACACCCCCCCCCCCTCCAAAAAAAAAAAAAGTAAATGCTCAAAAATGAAAAAGAATATTCGTGCAATATGAGACCAGGTTCATGAAAATTATGGGGGGGGGGGGGGGGGGAGGGTGGAGTTATTACAATTTTTTATTTTTATTTTATCTTTTCCATTTTCTTAGGAAAAAAAAGAAGGTACAGGATAATTTCACTTTTGATCCCTCAATCATTAGTAAAGTTTTATTTTTGTGGATGAGATATTTGGCTTCAGAATATTTAACATTCAGAAATTAAATTTGTATCGTTTTGGTCCTTTTTACTTATGATATATGTTATATATAGACTGTTTAAGAACTATATTGATCTCAAATATGAATTAATAGTACAACATGAACATAAAACAATTGTACCTAAATTGTTTTACAGTTATTAGTTGGGTAAATGTGTGAAACTTTATAAGTAAAGTGGTCACACTGTACATTTCAATTAATTGAAGGTTATGTTTGTTAATATTTGAGGGATTCGTAAAGTTGGATAAAGCTGTTTACGTGGATAGATTATGAAAATTTTGACTAGATGAATTATGGTGAGTAATTATTTTAAAGGATATGCATAGTCGTGTCGCCACATATATCCGAGGTGGCAATTCGGAGAGAGTTGGAGCTTGCTAGTTGTGGGTTGGTTAGTTGAATTTGAATAGATGAATTATGGTACTTCCTCGTTTCAATTTTCCTAGCAATATTTTATTAGTTAAAAAAATTAATTATAACTTTCTAACTTTAAAAATAATATAATTTGAATTTCACATTTTATTCTTAGTGATAAACTTTACCGTTAGAAAAATGTTAGGCACATTCGACTAGAAGTAACAAAAATATAATAACCATGCAAATGCATGTAATCACATGTTAGATCAAAAAATGTTAATAGTCTTTTTTTCTAAACTCTGTAATCAGTCGAACTATGAGGCGGTCAACTGATTATATATATAGTTAAATTATCTTGACATAACAAAAGAGTTTAGTGTGGTAGACAAAGGGTTCAAAATTTCTACTTTAGTTAGACAATGGTTCAAATCTTACGAGTAAGATGTAATGTAGTATATCCGAGGTGGCAGGTTCCGAAAGTGATGGAGCTTGCTGTTATTTGGTAAATTAGTTAGTTGAATTGTTTTGGGATAATGTAAGAATTAGCGTAGCCTTGGACAATCGAAATTGGAGCATAGGTTGTTGGAAGTTGAAGAAAGTACTAGAAATTTACAAGGGGAAATGTTAAAGTACAGTCTGTTATCCTTGTTTTGTACCAAGCAGTGGACCGAAACACAAGTTTCGCTACATCAAGGACTTAGTTATTGATATTAATCCACTTTATCATAAAAAAAAAAAAAATAAAAAAAAAAAAATCCACTTTACCATCATCCTTCTCGAATCTCTATTCCATTCCCATATCATTTGACTAGCAAAGTGGATTCAAAATATTTTTAAACTATTACTCCTATATGTTGGTTTCAAATTTTAATATAAGCACACATTTTCTATAGCACATACAATTCTAGATAGAGTACTAACAGTTAAGAAGGGGGCCGTTATCAATAAAACCTGATGGTTCAGGTGTGTGTGATTGTGTATATAAATTTTTATATCTAAATTGGACAAGAAATAATTTATTCTTAAGATAAAAAAATAGGGATATCCAGTACATAATAAGTGTGCTAGTGTTATAATCTTTCTCTTATCAAACAAAATGCCAAAAGAATATAATTCGATTAAAAGATGTGATCATTTAAAGTACATTCAGTTTGGCTCTTAAGAAGTGAAAAACTCTTAACATTAATCTTGCCAAAACATTCGTAAGAATATTGATAGTAGAAACATATAGTTCTCCTATAGTTAGATACATTGACACGTACAGTTACTTCAAGACGTTATCATCAACTTTTCTGATAGTATCTCTTATGGTTATGGCTTTGGTTGAGAGAATTCAATGATTTCTCAATTGGTTATTTCAATCCAGAATTCTCAATTGGTTATTTCTCAATTGTTCCATCAAAAATCAGTTGGCCCAATTAATTTCTTCCTTGGGTTCAGAATAAATGTCTTTTAAGCATTTGACAGATCTATTAAAAAGTTTATTAATCATACTTTTAGTAAACTGACATTGACGTCTTTGCAAATATCCATGGTAATGGCTTCTTATCTCCTATACGACACTTACTTATTGACTTACTATGAACCAAATTAATTAGTTTAGCTAAAAAGTCACAAATTTTGAACCGGAAGAATTAATTCGAATATAAGTATGCTGGTTAAGTCCTTTTAAGAGGTAAAATACTTCGTATCAACATGTTCTTATTTGACAAGGCTCGAATCCTAAATATCTGTTAAGTCATGATATTCTCAATTATGCCACCATGACTTTTTTGGTGGTCACCAAATTGCTTCATGGCAATACACATTCTCGTCCATCGATAGTAGGAATATACGAACAACAATATAGCTAGTAACAAAAAGGAACGAATATAGATCATTAAATTATAAAGGTTGGCACAGAGAAAATGTTCTGGCTGCTAAGAAATCTTGGTACATGACTATGATAGAAACTGATTACCATTTGCAAGCATTATATATAGCACCAAATATCATGAAAAGGAAGCTTTCTTATTTGAGGAGAACATGCCTTGGCTTGAGTTTATATACGACAGCATTTATTCCCATATTGATAGGAGTCCTGTGGATCAAATAATCACATTCATATTCCAATTTAACTTAAATTAAAAATAAATTTACACAGATTGTGTATTTCAATTTTCAACCCGTTGCATAGCAGCTTATCTGACTTGTTTTTTAAGTCATTAAATTTCACTTATACTGAATATTTAAATCATCTTTAATTATCACTTAGCTGATTTGATAATGTTAAAATTATATTACTGTATTGGGTAAAAACTCTGTCGCCTCGGTGCAAAGGCTTAAACCACGAGACAGTTAAGTTTCGCCGGGGACAACTTCTCGAGGAGGTGGTTTTCACCTCCACCTCGGGCAAGATCGAGTCAAGTACAATATCGGAACTCGGAAAGATTGAAGAATGATCAATACGGAGACCCCGCGAGGAGCGTGTTGCCTCGGCAAAACGACCACAACTAATTATAGCCGTCGACCGTTGTATGACCGTTGCTCGAGCATTAAAAATAGAGACCGTTAGTTGGCAATGAATGAATACAGAATAATTACCATTGAATGCAATTGTAATCTTCTCGTTCCTATCAACTATAAATAGGAACCCTTTGTAATCAAGAAGATCATCGAGAAATACAACACTTAACTTATATTCCTTCTCTTAAGCTTTGTCTCATTTTTTCCACATTACTGCTCGTTGATTTTTTGCCTCGTTTACTTCATTCCATTAAGCATTTGCCTCATTTAAATTCAATCTCGGCTCGGGCATAACTTTGATACAAGCAAATTACAAATCAATACCAAAATAAATTCGATTGGTTGTCCTAGTTCAATTTAGGCCAACACAAATTGGCGCCGTATGTGGGGATTTTGGTAATAACGCTTTTTCCAAAATCGAATCTCTTCCGGATCTTAGAAAAATGTCAATTCTCTCAATGTCACGAAAATATATGAATGTCGTAACCGACGGCATGGAAGTAAAGGGTGTCAATTTCTCCTCAGTAAGAAAGTCTGCAAAATTCTTAATCGTTATGGAAAGAAGAACCCAAGTTGAAGGAAGTGACAATGAAATCATTTTTGACGAGGGGGATTGCTACGAAATGATGACTCTTCATCACGATGTTGTGGTTATTACCTTGAGAATCAACGACTCAAACGTAAAACGAGTCTTAATAGATCCTGGGAGTTCTGTGAATATCATCAGTCATAGAGCCATTGAACAAATGTGGTTAAAGGATCTCATCGTTCAAAAAACAATCATTATGGCAGGGTTCAACAACTCTGTGGAAAGAACCTTAGGGGAAATCACCCTTGCAACCACGGCCAAGGAGGTTGACAAGAAAACAACTTTTCAAGTAATGAATGAGGATATGGCTTACAACGCCATCCTTGGAAGGCCTTGGATTTATGAAATGGAGGTCGTACCGTCAACCCTCCTCCAAGTGATCAAATTTCCTACCCCGTGGGGAATTCGTGCAATCCGAGGTGACCAATTAACAGCTCAGAAATGCTATTCAATCGCCGTAAAAAGCAGGAACGCCCCGATCGGGCACCTGAAATCACAACTAAGCCACTTGGAGCCCCGCAAAGAGGAGAGCTCGATTCAAGAGGTAGCTCATCCAAAGCAGGAAGAGAGGATCCCAACTTTCATTCAAGAACCTTGGAAGCAAAAAGCTGAGGAATCAACGGTGGAAGAGCTTGAATCTTATGCCTTGTCAGAAGAGTTCCAAGAAAGAAAAATATTTGTAGGCTCGGAGCTGGATGCTGAGTCTTAGAAAGCTTTCATCGAGTTGTCAAAAGCCAATGATGATTGCTTTGCTTGGTCTCATGCAGACATGTTAGGGATCGATCACGAAATCATGACACACAAGTTGAATGTAGATCCCAACCACCGCCCCGCAAAATAAAAGAAAAGACCCCATGCTGGAGTAAAAAAGAAGGCGATCTAAGATAAGACCAAGAGATTGCTCGACAATGGATTCATAAGAGAAGTCAAGTACCCAGATTGGCTTGCTAATGTGGTAGTGGTACCCAAGAAAAACGACAAGTAGAGAATGTGACTTGAATAAAGCTTGGCCTAAAGACTCCTACTCTTTACCCCAAATAGATAGGTCAATAGACTCCACGGATGGACACAAAATCTTAACCTTTTTGGATGCATATTCGGGGTACAATCAGATCTTGATGGACCCCACTGATGAAGAAAAAACTTCCTTTATCACAGATGAAGGAACCTATTGTTACAAGGTGATGCCCTTCAGCCTCAAAAATGCCGGAGTAACTTATCAAAAGCTGGTATGCTAAATGTTTAAGGATCACATCAGAAAAATAATGGAAGCATATATCAATGATATGTTGGTAAAATCTATTCGATTGGAAGATCATTTGAAACAACTAAAGGAGGCCTTTGCGATTTTGAGACAGTATTGCATGAAGCTTAACCCTGAAAAGTGTGCTTTTGGGGTCAGCTCGGGGAAATTCCTAAGATTTATTGTCTCGGAGAGAGGTATCGAGGCAAATCCCGACAAGATCAAAGCTATACAAGAAATCCTCGAGGAATTGTCAAGCCCAAAGGAAGTCCAACGCTTAACTGACCGATTAGCCGCTCTGAGTCGATTTATTTCGAGGTCATCCGTGCGGTGCCACAGGTTCTTTTTTGTCTTAAAAACAAACACTTCCTTTGAATGGACTCCCGAGTGCAGGGAGGCTCTAAGAGAGTTGAAACATTATTTAGCCAACGGCTTATTGTTGGCCAAACCAAAAGATGGCTAAACGTTGTTGGTATACTTGGCCGTCTCCGAGGTGTCGGTCAGCACAGTTCTGGTTCGAGAGGAAGAAGGAAAGCAACAACCAATATACTATGTTAGCAAATATCTTCTCGATGCTGAAACAAGGTACCCCCATTTACAAAAATTAGCGCTTACATTAGTCATTGCTGCTCGAAAACTGCGCCTTTATTTTCAATGCCATCCAATAGCCGTAGAAACAACCTTCCCCTTGAGAAATATAATACATAAGCCAGAATTTTCAGGGAGGTTATCTAGGTGGGCGGTGAGTGAGTATGACATTGTATACCAACCCCACACAGCCATAAAATCTCAAGTGTTAGCTGATTCTATTGATAAACTACTTTCCTAGGCGGAAAAAGAGAATCTAGTCTCAAAGGGTCCCACCCATGGGGTATGGAAGCTCAGCCAATTCCAACGGCTCGGGGCTCGGAATAGTGCTCATAGCTCCCACAGGGGAAAAGTTAAGGCACTCGATGAAATTCGAGAGGCTAACCAACAACGAAGCTGAGTACGAGGCCGCCATAGATGGATTAAAGCTGGCCAAAGAAATGGGAGCAGAGAATGTAGAGCTAAGGTGTGACTCGCAATTAGTGGTGAATCAAGTTCTCGATGGATATTCGGCTCGGAAGCCCAGAATGAAACAGTTCGTGGTAAGAATACAGCAAGCGCTCGGCGCCTTTCAAGAATGGAAGGTCATGCAAATACCACGAGAGGAAAACGTCGAAGCGGATGCCTTGGCGAACTTGGCCTCAACAATTGAAATAGATGACTCGAGGACTGACGCCACGGTTAGGATTTTCACATCAGTAATGGGAAAGATGAAGCTAGAAGTAAATATGGTGAATCGACATTGGGATTGGCGAACAAAGTTCATATCTTATCTGGAGTTGGGGATTCTACCACCAGAAAAAAAAAGAAGCGGCAAAATTCAGGAAGCAAGTAGTCCCATATACGATGATATATGGACAATTGTACAAAAAGCTTTATTGTGGCCCGATGGCCAAATGTCTAGGCTCAGGAAAGTATGAATACGTGATGAAAGAAATGCATGAAGGAACGTATGGTAATCACTCTGGAGCTAAAGCCCTCATGCGAAAGCTCTTCTGAGCTGGCTACTATTGGCCCGAAAAATGAGTGAGCATGCCAGAGTATTTGTTAGGAATTGCGACAAGTGTCGAAGGCATGCCTCCATGATTCATCGGCAGGCCGAGCCCTTGCACTCAGTGGTCTCACCGTGGCCCTTCATGAAATGGGAAATGGATATCATGGGACCATTCCCCAAAGTGAAGGGCAGTGTTAAATACATCCTTGTGCTCACTGATTATTTTTCCAAATGGATCGAAGCAGAAGCTTTTGCTAAAGTCAGGAAAAAGGAAGTCATCGATATCATATGGAAAAATATCATATGCCGATTTGGAGTTCCGAGTAGATTACTTGTGATAACGGCACACAATTCGTTGGCTCGGAAGTCACAGCTTTCTTTACAAAATGGGGGATCAAAAGGGTGGCTTCAACACCCTACCACCCCAGTGCCAATGGAAAAGCTGAGTCCTCAAATAGAATAATCGTCGACAATCTTAAAAAGAGAATGAACAAAGTAAAAGGCTCATGGCCCGATGAGTTACTAGAAGTGTTATGGGCAATGATGACCACGGAGAAGAATAGTACTGGCAAAACCCCATTTTCTCTTATTTACGAGGTAGATTCGCTAATTCCTGTCGAGGTTGGTGAACCAAGTCTTCGTTATGCTCATTCAATCGAGGATTCAAATCAAGAAGCTATGTGAGTGGAATTGAATTTGCTCGAAGGATGAAGAGAGATGGCCTTGGTGCGGTTGACAGCTCAAAAACGGCAAATCGAGGCATGTTTGAACAAAAAGGCCAAGTTGAGAGAATTCAAGGTTGGTGACTATGTCTTGAGGGCCTCAAATCAAACGACCAAAGAGAAAAACGCAGGGAAATTGGCCACCAATTGGGAAGGCCCCTACCGAGTGAAAGTTATCGTAGGGAAAGGGTCTTATCAACTGGAAGACCTCGAAGGGAAGCAAGAGCCGTTAAATTGGAACATATCCAATTTAAAGAGATATTACTTCTAGAATCAACGAGATATCGCTCCGAAGTCGATAGTGCTCGAGTCCTCATCTTTCACACTCAACCACTGGAGGAGTGCAACGGGGTGAGGTCAGTCTGCAATCGACTCATAGACTCATAGCTCAAGTTCTTCGAAAAATAACTCGGACTCATGGACTTAACTTGGGGACATCAAATCATGGAGATCGCCCAACGCCTAGCTAAACCTACACCGGGGACTGACCCCATAGTAATACACATGATTACTTATATCCATTGCCTCAAATAGCTTTTGTAAATTAAATTTGCCTAAGTACAACTAGGCTCTATGCAAACCGTCTCGATTTACATCAATGGAATAAAAAATGATTCACCATCTTTTTATCCATCAAGCCTTGTTTAAGCCTCGGCTCGAAGACGAGACGTCGTCCTAAGCTAGCTTCATAATATACTTAAAGTCTTGCAAGCAGATAAAAACTCGAAAAGATATTGAAACAGTTAACATTCAATATTAATATATTCATAAGGCTCGAAGGCCAGAATAATTACAAAGAAAATGGACCGAAGGCCCAAAACAAAACAAACGAGCTGTCACCCACTAGCCTTACTATCACTACCCGAAGTTTCTCCTTCAGACGAACTCTCACTGCTCGAAGGAAGTTGATCTAAAAGCTTTCGAGCGGTAGCGACATCCATCTTAGCCTTGGCAATCTCGTCATCCAAACTAATCCATCTTTATATCGTTCGAGGGCCTTCAACTTGGTCTGAATGATTGCCTAATTTCTGTCAACTTTGGCTCGAGTAGCTCTCAAGTCCAGCTTGGCCTTAAACTTGGACTTTAGTTCAGAAGAGGAAATTGGGTTTTTGCCCTGAAGGGTCTTCATTTTAGCTTCAAGAACCTCGTTCTTGGCTTCAACCTCTTTTATCTTCGAGGCAAGCAGCGAATATCTCTCCTCGAATTGCTCGGTTAGCCCTTTGAGCACTGCATCTGCTGCATCAGCCTACTTTTGAAGTTCAACTTGATGATTCTCCTCTTGAGACCTCTTCTCGGTCCTAAGATTGGCAATTTCTCCACGAGCCTGAGAGAGTTCAGCGCTCGATTTCTCAACCTCTTTCTATGCTCGGCCCAATTTGGCTTCCGAGTCAAGAAGTTGCTTTTCAAGCTCAGAAACACTAGCTTCAAGCCCAATCCTTCTTCAATTCCACTCATCCCCGACCTGCTTAAGGTGCGCTGCTCGTCTGGCCTCGATCTCAGCCGCTTTCATAGTATAGACGTAGCCCTACAACCAAAAAAGAGGAAATCATAAGTGGGAAAAGTAGTAAAAATCAAAAAAGTAGTGAGGTGAACAAATTTTTTTACATGAATCGCATGCTGAGCCGAATAAGCCATCAAATAATCCGAGGGCACATTCTTGAGCCGCTCATTTTTCTAAAGGCCCAAGCAGCCCCTTGTAACTAATGGCAACCTTCATGTCGTCATCCAGCAGGCAGACATTGATCGGAATTGGGATTCTCCTAATTCCTTGAGGAAGGACTTTCTTAGCTCGAGTTGAATCGGCACTCGCCCCCTTTGCAGATGGAAGCCCTTTGGCAGGCTTGGCCCCGATCTCCTCACGAACCTTATCAATAACTTGGCTCGGTTCCTTAATGCCCACCACCTAGACCTCATCTCGAACATAGACGTCGTATGGCTCGTCAATTAGTCTTCGTCGAGGGGCTTCAGGCAATTCACCCCGAGGGATTTTAGCCTTGAATGGCTTCTTGGGCGTATCCCTAATTCTTTTCGAACCTGAAAATAAAAAACGTGTCATTCAAAAGAAAAAAAGAAGAAGAAGATATACGAATGATAAATGAGGATACCCCTCGGGGCTTGATTGAGAGTCTGAACAGACTCCTCCAAGGACTGCAAACTAGCCTCGACATCAGGGACCTCGATGACATCCTCTCGTCGTCTCTACTTCTTCTTCTTCTTTGTTTTCTTCTTCTCTTTCTTATCTTCCTCTTTCTCCGTCTCGGCAGGCAACTCGTTAAAATCTGTAAAACAAGAGGAGTAAGACCAAAAGAGGATGCACTGAGAAAAAGAAATATCGAACTTAGGAACACACTTACCAAGTCGTTTGCCCGACCAGTTGTTCTCCTCACGAGCAGCCAAGACCATCCAATCCCTCTCCGGCCTCCCCTCGGCACTAATAATAGCTTGCGCCCAAGCCGCTAAGTCCTCAGGAGGATTGATTGGAAGTTTTCTAGCTAAAAGTATAATGAAAATTTAGTTTTCTCGCACTTATAGAAGCCAAGTAAAAATGAGACCAGAAGAAAACTTACGTGTTTGCCTGGTAGAGAGAGAAGAAGTGGGAAGAAGAACAAACCAATCGCACCAGCTACGATCCTCGGTGTCATCGCTCTTGGTGATGATAGAGAACTGGCCTCGCTTGTTTAACTACACAATGCCATCTTTGTGCCGAGAGGGAGAAAACAAAAAAATCAAATAGTCATATCCAAATATGACCCCGGCTTTACGACTAATGTAGCCGAGGCACTGAATGACCCTCCAGAAGCCGGGGCCTAGCTGAGCCAAACAAACATTGTGTGACCTACAGATAGTATCCACTACAGGATGAAGGGGAAGAGTAAAACCTATCAAAAATGGGTAAGTATAAACAAAGGATTGCCCCGGAATACTGTCACATGTGCGGTGCTCGGGGGCAGGAATTGAAGAAGAGAAGAAGACATGGTGAAACGTTTTTACGATGAGGAGCAGAAGACATGGTGAAAATTTTTAGAAGGAAAAGGAAGGTTGGAAAAAGCAAGAACAGTTCAAGGGAGATTATGAAATGGTAAGGATGATGACAAAAAGTGGCCAATTTATGGCAAGATACAAGTAGATTAAAATGCCATCATGGCATTTACATGGGGAAGATAAAACGAAGAGTTGTAACCGTTCAAAACAAGGCCACGTGCAGAGGATATGACATCAAAGCGACGGTTGCCTTTTCGAATCTCCTGGCCGATAATGCGCCATGTAACTTTCCCGCTTAATTCAATTCCACCCCTTGGAAAATTCTGACGATTGTCCAAGGGATGGGAGGACTATCTGTATTGGGTAAAAACCCCATCGCCTTGGTACAAAGGCTTAAACCACGAGACAGTTAAGTTTCACCAGGGACAACTTCTCGAGAGGTGATTTTCACCTCCACCTCGCGCAAGATCGAGCCAAGTACAATGTCGAAACTCGGAAAGATAGAAGAATGATCAATACGGAGACCCCATGAGTAGGCAAAACGACCACAACTAATTATAACCGTCGACCGTTGCTCGAGCATTAAAAAGAGAGACAGTTAGCTGGCAATGAATGAATACAGAACAATTACCATTGAATGCAATTGTAATCTTCTCGTTCCTATCAACTATAAATAGGAACCCTTTGTAATCAAGAAGATCATCCAGAAATACAACACTTGACTTATATTCCTTCTCTTAAGTTTTGTCTCGTTTTGTCCACTTTACTGCTCGTTTATTTTTTGCCTCATTTATTTCATTCCATTAAGCATTGCCTCGTTTAAATTTAATCTCGGCTCGGTCATAACTTTGATACAAGCAAATTATCAATCAACCCCAAAACAAATTCGATTTGTTGTCCTAGCTCGATTTAGGCCAACACAATTACACTATTAGTTTGATAGCCGATATATATATATACACATATATACTATAAAAGAGAGAGAGAATAAAGAAGGGGAGGAAGTAGCTAGGGGAAAAAAATTAACACTTAAATATCAATAAACTTGAATGATGCACGATATAGATCATCAGTAGCTGCAACCTTACCTAGTACCAAATTGATACAAAGTTCATGATACTTTTTGTTTATGTTCTTTTCCAACGTATTCTTTGATTCTAGTATGTTTTGATGGAAGTGGAACTACTCCCCTACTCGTGCCATTAGTCGCGTTTAAGTCTTATATTTCTTTGTGTGGTATATATCTATTTATATGCTTTAGCATATGCTATCTAATTGCTTTTATTAGACTCTTAGAGATCGTTTGGCAGCAAAGGAGTTATCCCGGAATTAAAAATTACGAAATGGGATTATAATCCGGAGATTGTTAATCCCATCTTTCATGTGGGATTGCTAGTCCCATCTTTTTAGTACAAAATTTGTACTAGTACTAGCTAATACTTCTAACCAAACATGGGATAAGGACAATATCAAATTCTATCCCGGAATTATACCAAATGACCCCTTAATGTATCTTCTAATATTGAATTATTTCCAAATTCTTTAGCTGATTGTGACTGATTTTCTCTAGTAAACAATAACAATTTGGATCTTGCGTGTTTTACAATAATATCAACCACATCTTTCCCCAAAAATTTTAAATGCATCAACGTGAGTTCATTTCCCAGTTATTTAAACCAACGTGAGTTCATTTCCCAGTTATTTAAACCTTACTCTGAATAGAGTTATATATTAATCAAAGGAAATTTGGCATGCAAGAACCTGTGATTTTAGTAATTGTCTATCAGCTTGAAGAAATTTTCCACATCGACTTTACCTTGTGCGGATGATCGATCATCGTATAAATTATATACATAATGGGCAATTTTAATAATCATATATATGTGCAAGACTGCCAGATATGCAGTTTATCGTCAGGCAGATAGCCTCTCCACATAAATTAGCCAACTGTTCTTGACATATCCTAAATCCTCATAGTCAGAAATTATATAATAACGCTAAAGTTCATTTACATCCAAATGAATAAAATACACAGCGCATAATTGAAGATCTTTTTTCCCAGTAATGATGTTAACTAGGAAATTGCACTTACTCTTATCCTTAAAAATATAAACTTATATTAAATAAGCCAAGAGGATGTTATCTCAACCAAGTCGTTGTAGTATAGTGGTAAGTATTCCCGCCTGTCACGCGGGTGACCCGGGTTCGATCCCCGGCAACGGCGCTTACTCTTTAACTTTTTCCACCTGCAAATAAAAAATTTCTTTTGACTATAACAATTCATTATTAAAAAATTCTAATGGACACGATTATGAGGACATATTGGTCATACTTATATGAAGTGCATGATTAGCCACTCCCTACTGTTTCTGAAGTTTTAAATAATTAAAAAATTGAATTTCAAGATATAGTGAAAAAGAGAGCCTTTAGTGTGGTTAATTGGGGGTTATTTCACCTATTTTTATGGGGAAGAAAACATAAATAGCCATAAAGTACGCCTCCCTCACATTTAAATAGCCATGGTAAAATATTAAAAAAGGCTAGTCATATATTAGCTCCTTAATTAGAGATATTCTAATATTAATGAATTCCTTCCCTTAATTAACGCAAGACATGCAACTACTTTGTAACAAAAGATAACCAAAAATATGAGGAGTTCCAGTAAATATGATATTCTTATTAATTTACCTTATAAAGACAGCTTATCGTTTTATGCATTTCTATTGCATATATACATAATACGTATGGAATATTACATTATTGAAAGATGGCTTAATATAAATTTATACAAAACAACTGCATATACTTAATGTATAATACACCAGGCAGATTATAATATCCATATCAAATACATACATGTGTGCATATATGCGATATATTGATACCAGTCAATTATATAACGTGCATATTTTTTTGATATATATTGTATATATTTTTGGATATTCATTATGTTTATAAAATGTACATATTTTTTGGATATTTATTGCATTTTTTTTTTTTGGATATTCATTATGTTTATAAAACAAGCATACTTTTTGGATATTCATGTAATACTCGAAAAATGACGGATGATAGAGACAAGAAAGATTTGGGATAAATTGTGAGATACTTTCTTGTTTTTACTCCTTGACAACTATTAATATTTAGTAAATAATTAATTGATATTATTATAAGATAATTAATACTGACAACCCACTTCCCCCATTTTAGGCATGATACATGTAACATATAGCCATTTAATTTGTGGCTATAAAAAGTAGAACAAAAATAATTTATGTTTATACACTATAATAATATTAAAATGTGTTTATTTTCTGTTTGATTAGTCTAAATGATGTTTATGCCATGGAATCTGATATGTTTTGCATAGTCAGCCCACTCTTAACTTTTTCGGGAAGTGCACAAATAGCCCATTTTTTACAGTGCTATTGAGAGCACAACCACAAACAGCAAAACTTTTCAAGTCACGACCACTATAACAAATCAAGTTCAAAGGACTTAAGTTGGACTCCATTTAAGTTTAACTTCATGACTCAAGTTTAGGTCTAAAGTGTTTTTTTTTTTAAAAAAAAATTTCCCTCAATTTAAGCTCTTTTGGTCCGATCTGAAGTTGATCAAACTTCAAATCCCAAATTTGAAGTATAATGGTTATGCTTACAAAAATTTTAAAAGGTGATTGCGCTTTAAATGATGCTTTGAAAACAAACTGCCTAATTAAATTTTGGGAGATTTACAAAAGGGAGAATTACATATATATATACACCCCTAACACTAAAATTACAAAACATACCAACACTATACCACTTTACAAAAAATAACAATACTTTTTTTACATAATATATACAAAACTCATTTAAAACATACAAATTAGGGTTTTAACCCTCTCCCTTGTCCACTGCTACAATGCTGCTACGCCACCAGTCACCGGCAGCCGGTCGCCGCCGGTCTGCCGCCGGCCGACGGCGGCAGGTGGCCGGATTTGTATTTTTTTTTTGTTTTTCTTAGATCTACAAAATGAAACATACAAAATATACACATATACATATGAAACTTTATATAATTTATTATTTCGTATTTACTCATAGTCAAACATACACAATATACAAAAATATACACAACACATACAAAAATATACAAAAAAACAACATACAAACTATTTGTTACTTCATACATACACATACACAAGCATACAATAACATACACATTTATACAACAATATACACATACAAAAGTGGAGATTATATATCTATATACAAAAAATACAAAGACATACGTTTTTATATACAAAAAATACAAAAAGGCAGATCTGAACATGTATATACAAAATATAGATATATACATAAACATACACATATATACACATACAAAAGCGAAAAAAAAGAGAAAAAAATAAGGAGATCTGAAATTATATATACAAAATACAAATATATACATAAAAATACGCATATATACATATACAAAAAGGAAAAAAGAAAAAAATGACCAAATCGTGAAAACCCACCGGAAAACCACCGAAAAAACATAGATCCGGGCGTTCCACCACTGCAGTGCAGCGGCGCCGCTGCACTGCGGTGGTAGCAGCGCGGCGACAGTTAGCTTGAGGGAGGAGGACGGGTGGTTGGAAGAGGGAGGGGGACGGTGGTTGTAAGAGGGAAGGGATGGAGGCAGCAGTATTGGTGGCGGGAGAGGGAGGGGGATGGTGGTGGGTGGGTGGAGGAGGGGAGAGAAGGAGAGAGAGGGAGAAATTAGGGTTTCATGTTTGGGAAGGGGTAATGAGAAATGGGAAAGTATTGTTATGTATTGGTATGTATTGTAAATAGGAAAAAGTATTGTTATTTTTTGTAATATAGCTATTAGGGTAGTCATGTGGTGTAAATTTTCCTTTACAAAAATATACAACTTTAACCAATTAATTTTACTACATTTCACTACATGTACCCCCTTATCCTTGGTTATGGCTTTTTATCCCCACTTAAGAATGGTTTAGCAAAATACTCTTGGTAGGAAACACTTCACATTATAAATTTACAAGTGCTCCCTCGGGGGAAACACTGCAAGTATAAATTGCAAGTTCAAGTTATCTGGAGAGAATGTTGAAAGAAATAAAAGGTCAAGTGCTGCCACGGGACCATCACTTGCAGCTCTTGTCATTTTATACTTGAAGTTCTGCCCCCGTGGGTGCACTTGCTAAGTTTAAAACTTGAAGTGTTGCCCCCCAAGGGAACACTGACAAGTGAGGGTTGCTCAGTTGGTAAAGCACCTCCACCCACGACCGGTAGGTCCCGGGTTCGAGTCACGCTGGAGGGGAAGTGTGGAAACACTATAGATCCTCCAAAAATGGGTGGGGAAAAAAAAAAAAAAAAGGGAGCACTTACTTAAAATTAGTAAGGTCATTCTTGTAAAACCACTTTAAGCGAGGTCAATAAGGAAAACCATTGCCTAAGGTGTCATAGTTTTGTAAATTGCCCAACCTTAACACAATATTTATAAAAAAATACCAATAGTTTACTACTTTACAAAACATAGCAATAGTTTTTTTACATTGTACATACAAGTTTCAACAAATACCTACAATTTAGGGTTTCATCTCCTTCTGTCTACCTTCTCGACTCATCACTGCCCTGGGGGCTGCTGCCACCACTCACTACCGCCGGCCAGCCACTGCCGACCACTAGAGAGCCGCCGCCACCGAAATTATTTCTTTTTTAATTTTTTTGAATCTACAAGATGAAACATACAAAAATTCACACATATACTTGAAAAATTTTAAAAATTAATGTTTGGAACCTATACATGACCAAACATACACAAACATACAAAAAATACACAAACACACAAAAGATATAAAAAAAAATACACATACAAATAACTATCTATTCTATACATACATATACACAAGCATGCAACATCATACACATATAGAAAAACATACACATACAAAAGTGGATATAGATATTTATATATAAAATATACAAAGATATACATATTTACATATATAAAAATACAAAAAAAAATACATGGCTTATATGATTTTATACACATACAAACAGAAAAACAAAAGGAAGATTAGATCAGGGCGGGGCCGGAAAACAACATCAGCGCCGCCGGAAAACAATAATGCAGCCTCCGGAAACACACAGTAGCTGCTCGCGCCGCTGCACTGCTGCAGCAGCAGCAGCGATTGGAGCACAACAACTGCAGTAGAGATGTGGTCGCCGAGATATGTGGAGGAGGACAGTGGCGGGGTGGGTGGATTGATGGGTGGAGGAGGGAAAAGAAGGAGAGAGGAAGAAATTAGGATTTTATGTTTGGGGAAGAGTGGAAAATGAAAAAAAAATGCTATGTAGGATAATTTTTGAAAACTATTGTTATGTTTTATAAATATAGTAAAAGTATTGATATTTTTGGTAATTTAGCAATTAGAGTAGTCATGTGATGTAAATTTTTCTTAAATTTTTACACTTTGTAATAAATAAATCCGCAGAACCTATTTTCTTTTATGATAAAATAAATCGAAGTCTAGTGATCACCGAGTCCCTTATTTAGCCAAATTGGCGTGGGATTGCTTTGGTAATGAGAGAAATTTCGCGTTAATTTGAATGATAGATTTGTCTCTTAGGACACGTAATAGAGATGGAAGCCATACTAAATCTGAAAGGGATATTTAATTGCAGAATTGATTAATTGAACTTGGATTGACCATAAGTTGTGTCATGCAATTTCCATAGAAGCACAATATTTACTGGATTGTAAATTTTAAAACTATCTAGTAATGGAATTCTTTTGGTGTCAATAAAACAAAAGATTTGGTTTTTTCATTCTTGTTTTTTTTACTTAGTACTCTATGATTAGTTCATCCATTGTTACCAATCACTAGGAACTAGGAACATTTAACATTTGCTAAGAAAAATAATAAGATCAGCCGCCTTTTACAATAAAAACACTATTGTTTCTCTTAAGTGGGATAGAATCAGACTGAAAACCCACATAAATGGAAGGAACAAAATATTAATCCCAAACTGCACTTATTTATGCTTGAAATCGGTCTCCTAGGTTAAACAATTATATTTGTAGTAAGGTCACAAGCAATACGAGAAAATACGAGAAAAAGTAAGTAAAAGCAGAAAAATAAATAATTAGGCAGAAAAGTAAGTAGTTATATTCCTTGAGAATAGTCGAATTCGGTGTGAATCACTTGCTTGTACAAGACAGTGTAAGGAGAGGTATTAATAGTTGTGATTTACCCAGTCCTAATTATGGTAAAATATAAAAACTAATTAGGTTGACGCGACCAATTTACTCAGAGCGGTTGGTATATACAAACCGTAACTAGGAGATTGTAAACCCTAAGGCGTTGGAATGTATGTCTTACGTCCCAAGGTCCGTGCCTGCTGAGAGGCTGTAGCCCAAATGCAGGCGTGTATCCTCTTCACCCGATGACTTGTAGATTAAATCTACTCTTCGTCAGCTGGACTCATATCCTATAATCATAGGTGATGTAATTTTTTCCATACAGCACTGTCGAGTCTAAAGGCAAGGAAGGAGTTCCATTGGAGTCTTGATTCAAAAATTATACTGCAAAAAACTAAGGTAAAAATAATTGTCGTGTGATAAAACTTTCTCAAAATAGTAGGAACTGAAAACTCAGAGCTAGCGTATTTCCTATGTATAAGGATTAAGGGATTTCACATTATCATAATTCATAATATCTACTCCATTGGAATTTGGTAAACTAAACCGTTCGTTACACTACTAAAAATCAGGGTATTTCCCACCGCGATTTTCGGACCGCAATTCGGTCGGATTAGGTCATGCGACCGCTGCGGTTGGACAGATCGAATTTTGTTTATTAAAAATTTATTTCTGTAAAGTGTCTGACCGCTGCGGTCTGACACTATTAAAATATATTTTTTTTAATTTAGGCGACCGCCGCGCTCGGATGGCAGAATAGAAAAATGGGAACAGACCCTCTTTCTTTCCTCATTCTCTTTCTTCCTCATTCCCTCTTCCTCTCTTCCCCAACCCTTCCCCAACCCGTCCCCAACTCAAATCTTCCCCAAACACTCAATTATTTCAAATTAACAACTAAATCTTCACCCACTAATTCTTTAAATGTAAATACTTCTCAAAATTTTCATATTTCTCATTTCTTTCATCCCAAACTTACAAACCCTAACCTTTTTTTTTTTTTTGCAGATCTAGTGGAGAGACCACCGGACCCGCAAGGTGTAGTACCTAATTCCGGCAGCTACAAACAGGTTACGTTTTTTTTTTCTTATTTTTTTCTTATTTTTTTTATTTTTCTATTTATGTTTTCAAGTGAGTAATGAACATTCATATAAAAATTGAGTTGGGTTATTTGGTATATAAAAATTGTAAATTTGAATGGCAACTTGTTGGTTTAGTTGTAAATTGTTGTTTTGGATTTTGGTAGAAAATGGAGAAAATAGTGATACACTTTGAAACTTTGGTTTTGTTTTTGATTTAGCCTTTGGAGTTGTTATGGAATGTTGAGTTGTTAACTTTGTAGGCGAAAATAAAAAAGAGAAAGAAAAGGGTAACCTGTATGATTGTCGAGTCAAAGGAAAGAAGCCCGACTGGATATACGATTACGTTTGGGTAAAATATCTGGAATATTGGGATAGTGATGAATTTAAGAAGAGGAGCGCCCAAGGAAAAGCCGCACGAGCCTCCGAAAAGGGTGGATCGCTGCACACCGGGGGTTCGGTTAGTGCAGCGACTCAGCGGATGCTATTGGTAACTTATTAATTATTATATGTATTATTTTATGTAACTCACATTGAATTTCTATCTAACTTGTCATCTTTTTAATTTTGTAGGAAAAGGAAGAAGGGCGGCCAGTACGTGTGCCTGAATTCTTTAAGAAGAGGCATATATACAGAAATAAAAAAGGAGAAGAAGTGTGGGTCAAGGACCGCGCTAGAGAGCTATATGTAAGTTATTAATTCAATCTTTTAAAGTTATTAAATCCGTCAATATTTGTAAATCTAATTCTTATTATTAAATTTTTTCAGGAAAAGGCTATGACGGCTTATGAAGAAAGGATGGCAAGTCAGGCATCCGAGTGTGGTAGCAGTACCCCAGCTCAAATGACACTAGAGGAGGAAACCGCACTATGGTTGGAGGTGAATGGCTGAGTAAAGAAGGGAAGTGCTTACGGCCTTGGATCGCAGTATGCCTCGGAACGTCTAAATCCAGGTTTGTTTGGCACTTACACTCCTCCTGCTAGTTCAATTAATCCCTCGGTGGAAGCCTCTTTGCCCAATGAAATCAAAGAGCTTAAGAGAAAGAGTGAAGAAGAACGTTTGCGCAATGAGGAAAATATGAGAGCCATGCGGGAAATGATGCAGAACATTATGTGTGGTAGTGCGGACAAGGGAAAGAAGGGCAAGGGCAAGGGCAAGAGCAAGACCAAAAGCAAGAGCAAGAGCAAGAGCAAGAGCAAAAACCGGGGGAAAGGCAAGAACAAACGTCAATACAGCTCGTCGTCTGAGTCGGGTTCTGAGGCAACGCAGTAGTAATAATGGATTGTTGATGTTTTAGACTTGTTTTAGACATGTATTAACTTGTTTGAATCGCTATGAATTATTGATGTTATGTAAATTGTTAAAGTTTCAGTTTAAATACAATAAGCCTTGTTTAGAAAAAAAAATTAAGGCTTATAGAAGCCTAATCTTCTTCTGGGTGCTGTTTTTACTGTTTTTTTACAGGTGGTGTAGCTCTAATTGCAGGTTTTACCCAGATTTCCGACCGAATCGGTCCGAAATCTGGGTACTTTTTTGCCCAGAAATTGCAATTTCCCACCGCCGCGGTCGCCCAGCTCAAAAAAAATTACCCAGATTTTTGCAATCTCCCACCGCGTTGGTCGTCTAGTTCATCATATTTTATTCTAGAAATTACACTAGGCGACCGGTGTCCGACCGTAATTCGGTCCGATCTCCGACCGAGTCGGTCGGACAGCTTTGTGCGACCACCATTTAGCCGACCGCCTTGTTTGGTCAGACAACGGGCGGCTAGGCGACCGTTGTCTGACCATATGGGCGGCCAGAAAAGCCCTGATTTTTAGTAGTGTTATAAGGCAATACGACAATGTTTGTTATACTAATATCATTGGGATGTTTTTTTTTTTGGGTCATTCATATTGGGATGTAGAAAACTTTATTATATTCACGTTTCCTAGTAAAGGATAAAACTACGTCGATTATGTATGGTCAAAATTTAGTCTTTAGGTTACAATTGAATTTGTAAAAGGCTACAAGCAATCAACTATATCAAGATCATAATTAATGAACACAAAGATGAAAATAGTCAATAAGATCTAGAAGAAAAATGATCATTGTATTATTGCTTAAGAAATAAGGGTAAAATCCGACAGAGTTTTGGCATATATTTGTGATGCCTTTTACAATGGAGAAAGGGGAGTTTTTATAGAGAAATCCAACTAAAACGGCCGTATACATTTATAAGACCACGTCTCCCATGATCATACGTGGGAGGCCCTGCTCATTTAATGCGCGATCGCGGGTAGTTATGGTCACGGACGGTCTAATATGATCCACTCGAACACTTCATGCCTTATCACTCTCGAATGGTATCATCCCAGTGTTCATCTCCAAAGACCTTATGCAAGACTCTCTGTATGCAAACCTTCTATGGCTTCGTATCCTACTGCCACGTGTCAGTGACAAGTTATCACCAATATAGATAGCCCCTCCACTTCTCGAGTGACTGACAGAGAACTCGAAGAGTGTAATGATCTAGGCGAGAAATGGCGTGGCCCTTTCGTGAGCCAAGAAATTTAAAATGGCACTTATCACTTCACATTCTCATCCAATCCACGCGGTACCCCCCTGAGTGGTAATGACGTTAGCATCGGTTCTCGAGGACTCTCTTACTATAAAAAGCCCTCGCGTGGACGGTTCATCTTTTTTACTTCTCTCTCTCCCAAACACTGTTGCGATTAGAATTCCGACAAGCTTTCCAAGTTTTACGGTCAATCTTTCATATCCTGATCATCTTAAACCTTCTAATATTTTGTGAAAGATATCTTCAAAAAACTCCGCTCAAAATTCCACAACCCAATCTGGTAGTGATGCCACTAATACTACTACGACGGCCGCTGGGTGTGGCCCTAGTACCGTTCTAGCGCCGTTCAAAATTATTCCGATAACCTCCGACCCTGATAACATTTCTGAGGTGGCCCAGTTGCAGGAAAAAAGGTAAGGCCACTCGATCCTCCGTCGTTGTCATTTCTGTTGAAGAAGAAGAAGAAGAAGAAGAAGAAGAAGAAGAAGAAGAAGAAGAATAAGAAGAAGAAGAAGAAGAAGGAGGAGGAGGAGGAGGAAGAGGAGGAGGAGGAGGAGGAGGAGGAGGAGGAAAAGAGAAAGAGGCGTCGGCTGCCGAACGTGAGGAGGTCGATGCCTGTGAAGACGTCTGGGAGAAATTCGACCCCGGTAAGGATTTCCTCCTTCGTGAATAGACTACCCGAAAATTGGAACAAGGTTTAATTAATGTTTCAGTTAATTCTATCCCATCTTTGTTAAAAAAAAAGTCTATCTTCCTCGCCTCAGCGTTGACTGTAGTTGCGGCGAGGACATTCAGATTGTCATCCTGGACAAAAGGTAAGGCCACTCGATCCTCCGTGGTTGTCATTTCTGTTGAAGAAGAAGAAGAAGAAGAAGAAGAAGAAGAAGAAGAAGAAGAAGAAGAAGAAGAAGAAGAAGAAGAAGGAGGAGGAGGAGGAGGAGGAGGAGGAGGAGGAGGAGGAGGAAAAGAGAAAGAGGCGTCTGCTGCCGAACGTGAGGAGGTCGATGCCTGTGATATCGTCTGGGAGAAATTCGACCCCGGTAAGGATTTCCTCCTTCGTGAATAGACTACCCGAAAATTGGAACAAGGTTTTAATTAATGTTCCAGTTAATTCTATCCCATCTTTGTTAAAAAAAAAAGTCTATCTTCCTCGCCTCAGCATTGACTGTAGTTGAGGCGAGGACATTCAGATTGTCATCCTGGACCCTGCTACCAAGCTCTCGAATCATGTGATGGGGTATTCATACATTTACACATACCCATTCACGGTAGGGTTCATCCTTCCGGTGCACCGTGTCATAGACGAGTTATGCCGTGCTTATATTATATGTTTGGTACAACTCAGACCCATTGTCAGGAGGATAATCAGCTACGTCGACTACTTATCCAAGGAGGATGGAGTGGCCTTCACTTTATAGGCACTTTATTACACTTTACACACCTCAATTTTACAAACGCGGTCTCTTGACTTTGAACAGTCGTGGTCAATATGCATTATTGAGCAACAACGAGGATTTTGAGGATCGCAGGTAGGAAAATCATTACGTTGCCATCTCTACTTCTTGAGTCTCTCTGGTACCAGGGTTTTCAGAGAAGTGGAATCTCGTCTATAAGTAACTTCCTCTCCTTTTCTGTACCTCATTTTTCTTTTTCCTATTTGCTCTATTTGTTGTAACCTCTCCTTTTGCAGCCTCAATAATTGACATTGAACCTGTGCCTGATCTTGAGGGTTGGGTTCAAGGAATCATATATAAGTTCCCCCGAGCCAACATGACTTGGAGGTTCACTTCTATTAAAAACAGCTAGGCCGCGAAAAGAAACTGTAAGTATTTTTCCATACTTAGTTTTTTGGAAATTTCTACAGACTCCCTTACGTAGAGGATTCTTTCTATTGTAGGCATCCACATTAAGAAGCTGCCAAAAAGAAAGAAAAGAAAGAGAAGAAAGGGGAGAAAGGGAAAAAATGAAGAAAGGAGAAAAAGATACCGACTACCGATGAAGCCACGTGAGAATTGAAGGAGTACTACCCTCAGGTTAAAGTTGTTTCCAGTTCATCTAGCACCCCCGCTCAAGTGAATTCTCCTTCGAGTATGGATATACTCGTGAGGAGGGGTTGTTATTGGGTCTTCTATGTCTGGTGTCCCTCGAAAAGAAAGGAAGAAAGGCTCTCTTCAAAAAGCGTGACAAACAGTGAATCCTCGTTTGGAGTCAGAAGCCGATAAGGAAAGCGAGCATGTCGCTCAGTCCCTTTTAGGCCATTTCTTAAGAGATGAGCCTAGTAACGAGGGGCTTAAATTATCCGAACCTCATGATGTGATTAAGCTCAGAGAGTCTGAGAACACGGTTGAAAAAGCCAAGGGAAGGAGAAAGTGGACGAGGCCGAGCCTCGTCCTCCTTCCACTAAAGAGAAATTATAAGAGATAGCCGCTCAGGTTGCTGCCAACCTTGGCATAGACCTTGAGACTGAGGCCGCCATGAGGATGATTTTGATCCAAATCCCTCGGGAGATGGACCATGTCGCTACGCTCGGACTTGCCCAATATTTTCATGATCTGTTCGGTCCAAAGTTCCGATCTCTATAAGAGTGCCTTTGCTGCACTTCGGGTAAGTTTTCTCCCTGGCTCACTTGCCGTTAATCTGCCCTCGTAACTTTTATACTAAAATTCTTCCCTTTGTAGAGTACTCTAAGTATACCTGAATATTCTTTCTAACATCAAAAGATGAAGCACATGATTACGTTCATGCTTAAAAAAAAATGATTCAAAGGAAACTAGGAGTTCGGAACTTAATTTGAAAATGCCAAATTTTAAGGAATGTCTATCGGACCAACATGTAAGAGGAAACAATCAAACCATTCAATTGAAGCCTTGGAAGCATCAGATTTCACATCCCTTAGAGAATATGGTTTCTAATTTGAACTCTGGGATAGTGACTAGGGGAACGCTAAATAACTTTTGTGCTTTTTGTGCATTCTATCATCTGCTGAACCTAAGAACGTGTATGAAGATTTGGAGTATGCAGATTGGGTAATCATTGTGCAAGAGGAACTCAATCAGTTTGAGCGAAGTAAATATGGCACTTGGTTCCTAGAAGCATCATTGGAACCTAATGGGTCTTCAGGAACAGGCTTGATGAGCATAGGACGGTGACAATAAACAAGGACATACTGGTGGTTCAAGGGTACAACCAGGAAGAAGGTATTGACTATGACGAAATATTTGTACCTACTGCAAAGATGGAGGCAATCAGGATGTTGATTGCTTTTGCAACTTACATGGAATCCGCTCTATATCAGATGGATGTCAAAAGCGCTTTTCTAAATGGCTATCTGAATGAATAAATATATGTGATTCAACCCCCTAGATTTGACAGTTCATAATTTCTTGATTGTTGACACCCAATTTGTCCCTCATTTTTTAAAAATTGACTATAATTTAACTTAAAGGTGCAATTTGACTATTTGTGCAAAATGTGCATTAGAAAGCATATATTTATGTGCGTTATCCCCTACTTATATATTACATACTTAAATGTGGTTATATTACGTAATTTTGCGCAATTTAGTATATAATATCATATATAATTGCATCATTCAAGCTACATGTCAAATTTGTATCGATTTGTGATCATTTGTGCAAATTAGTAATTATCTGTGATTATTTATATTTAGATAATTTTATTTGAGTTTATTTAATGATTATTTTTGCATTTTATACAATATGTATATCTATATTTTTATTTTTCGCACCTTTAAGTTGAATATTGGTCAATTTAAAAGAAAACGTCTAAATTATTCTTTTATTAAATCCTCCTTATTCCAAAATCTCCGCTAAAATTCTTTATTTGTTTATATTTATCTTTATTTACTTTTTCTATTTAATTACTTTTTCTTTGAACCTAGACGCAATATCTAACCAAATAGATCCTTATTATTTGCATTTTAAATCCCAAACCTTCTTCCTAATTTTACCTTGAATCTGGATAAAATATAGTCTAGATACATCTTCTCACTCAAATCTCCCTCATAGTTTCTCCTATCCCTTTAATTGGGGAAAATCATTAGAAATCCCCAAAATTTCTCCCCAAATCAGCCCCCTAATTCATTTTTCAATCCTTTTAACACACACTCTACATCACAATAAGTACAACTACACAACAGACCCCACGTAAAGTACACGACCCCACTCATTTTAGGCTTCTTCCCCAAAAACAATCCCCCACACACATACATTTACAGTGCACACCCATACAATTCCATCACCTTCCTCCCTCCGAAATTCCACCATCCACATATGGTGCAAAAGATAAATCAGAAACAGGGGACAAATACATATACTCACACACCTTTTTCTTATACCACACAACACATAACCGATTCACGCGCACACACATCGATCGAGGCCAGAAACAGGAAATAGGGGAGATCGGGGATGGGGGTTTACAAATCGATAACCAGGGAGTACAACAATGGTGATGTCGTGGTTCTCGTCTGAGAAGACCACCGGCAATCGCCCTCTCTCTTTGCCCTTGTTTTATCGATGTTACTCGTTTCACCGAAAATCCAGCCAGAATTCCGATCGCCGTTTTTGATTTGTTGGTTTGGCTCAACATGATTTTGGATCTTTATTTTGGTCTTGCTCTGACTTGTTGCTTGTTTGGGGGTTGCTCTGCCTATTTGTTCTCGCCGGAATCTGGCTGCTTTTGTGCTGTCGATGCCTCATTTGTTCTGACTATATACTCACTGCATTATAGTTTGTTTTACATTGATTCGCTAACTTTCCATTTGGAGTGTTGTTGCAGATATTGCCACTTCTCTGCGTCGCCGGAATCTGGCTGATTCTTGACCGGCGACCATACTTTTGCTTTGGTCCTGATTAACTACTGCTTTGACTTGCATATGTCTTGGTCTTCGATTATTTTGGCTGATCCCCTTGTTATGTTATGTTTGTATACATAATTGTGTCTCATTGATAGATTTCTTATGTTTACTGATTAATCTATGTTTGCATTGGTGTTGACTGAACTTCTGAATGCAGGGACCCATTCTAGACAGATTTTATCCATTACAGGATACACTACTAGAAAAACACTAAAAAGCTACAGAATGGCTGGCGAGGGAGCTCACTCGCCAACAACTTAGCGAGTGACTTCCCTCTCCAATCACTGTTTTGCAGTAGAAAAAAGTTAAAATAAATTAAATTGAAATAGTTGGCAACGGAATTCCTTCTCCAGTCAAAAAGTAAAAAAGGTGTCAGGTGCTGGAGAAGGGATTCCGTCGCCAATCACCTGACTATTTTTTTTCACTTTTTGATTGGAGACGGAATTCCCTCTCCAACCCTAACAAGTGTATTACAATTACATTTTTACTTCAGTATACACATTATCGGTACTTCTAAAAAAAATTTCTTCCCTCCTTCTCTCCGCCCTACTGCAGCGGCAACACCCCATCCCCCACACCGGAAACACCATTGTTTCTTGTTTGGTAAGTAATTCCGTATTCCCCTCCCCATTTTTCCGTCCCTATTTTCCCCACCCCCAATCCCGTATCCCCTTTCCCCACCCCCCAATCCTGTATCTCCTCTTAGAATACTTGTAAATATACTCTTTAGAGTATGTTGTGAATAAACATCCCGTCCCCAATTTCTCCATATACCTTAACATTGACCTAATTTTTTTAAACCGAATTTAATAAATTTTAATTTTTAGTATTTTTACAGATTTTTCCATCACCGGCAACTAATTCTTGAAGGTAAATTTTAATTTCAGTTTATTAAATTAAATTATTTATTTGTTTTTATTATTTGAAATTTAATTTAAAATTATATATATTCAATTGCTAAGTATTTTTGTAGTAAATTAGTTAAAGGCCTATTTGGTTTGAATGCCTATTTGGTTTGAATGCCTATTTGGTAACTGTTTTTGTAGTAATATAGTTAAATACCTATTTTAGTTTATTAACTATTTTTTACGTTAGCATCCAAAAAAAAAATTAAATGTCTCTATCCGTAAAATATTTAGGGAGTTTGATATAGCTAGTTAAATAAAAAGTTAATATGCAAAATAATTCAACAAAAAGGCTATACACCTATAGTTTGCTTGAAAAATTGCTATATTCTATTGCATTGATTTACATTAATTTGTTTGTAATTGCCCGTGATGGCTTTATTTTTATGTTAAATAAGTTATATAACTGTTTTAATGGGTATTCTGGTTTTTGGCTGCTTTGTATCGAGTTTCTAATGTTTTTATTTAGCAGAGTTAATATAGTTAGAGAGTGAATACCGTCGCTTAAGCAAAAAAATAATTAATTTACGCGTTTTTTGAGACTGAGTTCCGTCGCCAATGAAAAAATTATGTATGAAATTATTTTTCTGGAAAGGGAATTCTGTCTCTAAACACTAAAAATAATTTTGCAAAATAATGCTGGAGATGGAATTCCGTCTCCAAGAAGTAAATTAATAATTTTGCTAGAGAGAGTATTCCGTCTCTAAACACAATCTGACACAATCAGTAGTAGCAGTTACTTTTTGAATTGGCGATGGAATACACTCTCTGACTTGATCAACGACGCGCCAAATAGCGAAGCTTGCGCAGAGACAAAATTCTCTCTCTAAACGGAGTTTAGAGAGGGAATTCCATCTCCGAATCAAGTCGCAAAACACTCTTTTTTTAGTAGTGATATTGACACTGATTTGAACAGAAAATACTATACTGATTATGGTCTATGAAAATGTTGTAATTTGAGGCCTACACATTGAATTGACGGATATACAAGGAATTGACGGATGCTACACCGGTTAAGGCCAAGGAAAATAATAATTTATTTGAGGCCATTGACAGATTCAAACATGATACTATATTTAAACAGTCGCGTCCCCGTGTCCCTAAAATAAAAATGCTATGATGACGTGTATGAGCCGTAATTGCAAAACGAGTCGGTGATGGAGTGGTGGGACCGGCACTTGGCATGGCAACACGACCGGCCTGCGTGTTTGCAGCCGTACCGACTTCTCTAACCTCCACGCGATTCATACACACCTGAGCCTACACTTTTAAAAATCCCTTTCCCCTTTATTTTAAAACTATTAATATTATTATTATTACTCTTCTTATTATTATTATTATTATTATTATTATTATTATTATTATTATTATTATTATTATTATTATTATTATTATCATTTTTATTATTTTCATTATCATTAATATTGGTATTACTCACTAACTCATTTTCTTTATATTTGTGAGGCACATATGGATATATACTCTCAAGACGACACTTTGAAATGCCTTTAAATTCAATTTGTTATTTGCATTCTTTTAAATTTGTCATTACTAATTTGTTTCGAATTACTAACTACTTGATTTTATTTTGCAAGGTGTAATTTTCCAAGGAAGAAGCCAATTAGCAAATTCATATCTTTTGTTTAATTTCACATATTATTCGAATATTATTTAAATCATTTTTTAGTTAGTTAGTCTATTTGCTTATTTACTTGTTTGAATCCCAATTATAAGTCCGGTTGGTAACCACATTTGGTGGAGCCTGAGAGGTGCCTAACCCCTTCCTCTCGGGTTAACTTGAACCCTTACCTAGATTTCTGGTTCGTAGACTAAGTTTCGGAGTTAATTATAAAATTAGCTAGAAACAAAATAGGTGCCCTAATACGTCTAGTTAAAAAGTATGTTAGGTGGCGACTCCAACTCTTTACCCGTGAGTTACCCGATAAGTCAAGCCCTATTTCGAGCCATAACCGGTTGGCGACTCCGCTGGGGATATTTTAAGGTTCTAACCATAACGGACTTTCTAATTGGGATTCTTTGCATTTATTTTCTTTTTATTTCTCGAAACTAAAATTTCTTCTTTTTTCTTTTGCAGGTTTTAAGCTTAACTTTCTGTTTTATTAGAATTTTCTTTAATTTATTGGTATTTTGTTTTGCCTAATATTTTTCATCATATCCGCCACTCTGACAAAGTTTACTCGTGCGCTATATTTGAAAGACGGTCGCATCGGTTTGACGGTCGTTCTCACTCCTAAACACACCTTTGAAAAAGTTTTGGGATAGGTCGAGTCCGTGGTACAACCGACGGTTCCAAACTTTTTCACTTACAAACAATCCATTTGGGAGAACCTGGTCTAAACCCACTCTTGGAAGGTTCTTACAACACGTCCCACACTTCAGCTATTTCAAATCTTCCATAAATTTTACTAAATCTTTTTCTTTTAAACAATTTCACATCATAATTCTTTTTGTATTTCCTTTATTGTCTAGTTTCTATTATCCTATTTTTTGAAACTAACTTGTCTTTTTTCGTTTTTCCTTTTACTCCTCCTTTTTAAAAATTATTTTTTGAAATACTTCAATCTGTGCCTCCTTTCCATAAAATTTCCAAATTCCTTTCTTTCAAACAATTTTACTTAATTCAATATTGTCTAGTTTCTATTAATTCTATTTTTTAAAACTAATGTGTGTTTGTTTTACTATCCTTATTTTGTGAAACATTTCTATATGTGTATATATACAACACTTAAGTATTTTTAGGGAACACGTGCATTTCTTTCAAACTTGCGCATTTCTTTCAAAACTCGTACATTTTTAACTTGTGCATGCATACCTTCCGCTACTCCTGGAAACTTTCTAAATCATGCGTTGAAAATACGGTGGCTACAACCACCTCTTCCCTCACATAAAGAATTCCTTTAGGGGGAACGACTTGGAATCTATTTGGTCCGAGACGTTCCCGCTCCCGAGCCGTCCACTTGGGAGGATAATAAAACTCGATCTAGCTAACTCCATTCCTTAGTAGCGGCATTAGGAATCATGCATCATGACATATCATTAGCCGACTTGTTCTCAAGTCCAATAGGCCAACTTTTTCAAACAATCTGAACGGGTTCTCAAACCCAAAAGAACGGTGAACATGATTTATTTGAATTTGCTAAAAAAATCAAAGGTACAAAATGTGGACCGTTTATTGGCATTGTTTTTCATTCAGTGCTATTCAAAGGCACAAAGGTTACCCATGGGACGTTAAAAGCCCAAATTGAATCAGAAATGATTGTTTATCCAAAAACAGTTGGCATTATTCTGTATTCAATACCATTCAAAGGCACAAAGGTTACCTAAGAGGCGTCAAAAGCCCAAATTGAATCAGAAATGATTGTTTGTTCATAGACAGTCGAAATTATTTCTTACTCAATGCCATTCAAAGGCACGTAGGTAACCTAAGAGGCATTGAAATCCCAAATTGAATCAGAAACAACCATTTATTCCCAAAGGATTGGAATCATTCTGTATTGATTGTTATTCAAAGGCTTAAATGGTAACCGAAGAGGCATTAAAAGCCCATTTCAAAGCAAAAATTACCGCTCGATAGATGGGATGACATATAACGCACATTTATCCTTTAAGCATTATATAAAGACTTGACATCCTTGTCATGTAAAAGGTCCATTAGCAACTTCCGTCTAAAGTGTCTAAAGAGTTCTCAACTCGCAACGACACATCTCTTCGTATTCTCTGTCACATTGTTTTCAAAAGTTTATGCCACACGTTGATCGTTTTGCTCGCAATAAAATGAATCTTAAGAATTTTTCTTCTCCCTTTTTCTATCGTCCTTCACCTTTTCCAAAGATCACGGCCAATAGAACATTTGACATGGTTGCTGAAATCCCTCAGTTAGAACTTTTTAGGGATGGATCAGCATGAAAAATGTTTGTCTGGCTATGATCTAATTTCCTAACAGTCTTTAGTCTTTTTCTTCTCTTACACTGTTTCAATATGAGCCAATGCAATAAAGTCCAAATAAATGCAATTCTCCTTTAGGCTCCGCATTTTGTTAGAAAACAAAATGATACGTGTGGCACAAAGCGCCTCTCAAAATCATCGTGCGTACAACGGTCTTTTGTATTATAGGATGCATTTTCTTATTTGACGTGTGTGCGCATTGCATGAACTTGTATGTTGCTTTAGGTCTCCAAGGGAATGCCTTCCCAAATCCCATCTCCTCCCCGGGCATGCATCTCATCTCCCTACTCTACACCCAAATTCTGATATCTAAAATCTTTCACATATCCAAACTATCTCTAACTCACTACCCAACTCAAAACCTATTATCCAAAGGTTGGGTTAATTCGAATACCAAGGAAAAAGATATTTTCTGTAGCACAACACAACCTATTCCTTACACAACATCTTTACCACTTTGCATTGACATCCAACTCCTCATCTCCCACTTAAACAAGCATCGGTCGTTTGATCAAAATCCTTGACTTGACTGCTACATAAAGCACTTAGGCAATCTCTTGTGATACATGTGCATTCTATCACAACCTCCAAATTCAAGCGCTAATCCATCATCCGCGGTCTAGGCATTCTCTTAAGCTTACGTGTCATTTTTGCTTCAAGTCTTTGCTAATATGCCCACACTATTTTGTGTATTTCACCACTTTGTTACGGTTGCTTCGCGTTTGAACACTGAAATCGGTCAAGAATCTGTATTTAGAAAAGACGAAACGGCAAGCCAAGCTGAAAACACTTTCTCCTACCGCAAAGTTCTTTGAACCGTCAACATATGACACCAAGAGCATTCAGAAAATTTCACTCCTATATAATTTACACGAGAGTCGCAACAAAGAAATCAGATCTCTATACGACCGAGCTCACAACCTCACACTGCACCCAACTTACACAATAAACAACCTCCCCTCTGTCAAGACTTTCAACAACAATCTTAGCAAGCTAGACATACAAGACCTTGCACCTTTACTCCTTAGCCCAATCAAAAGATATTGCACCCAATAGACAAACTACTCCCTAGATACCAATTTCTCAATTCGATCCCAATAATATCTACACTCGTCATCCAGCACTAAAACACAAAGTTCAAATTCTGATTAACCTAAAGCAAAACAGCGGAACAACAAAAAACAACAAAAGGAAATTGCAACTCCCAAAACACAGAAACACTTTTTGCACAAACCGATCCATCAAAATTGACTCCATGACTTTCGAAAGCACAAATCATGAAGACACCCTAGCACAACCTAAGATAAATACAATTTTGCGCATTCTCCAAATCCAACAAAATCCAAACACCGAACTTCCTGAGTATGCAAATATCCACACACTCATAATCGTCGATATACCCATTCGTCACACTAAAAAACGATTGCAAATTCTAGCCAATACACTGGTGTTCAGTGCAATGAAACCACCTTCTCTTGGTGATCTGGCATAGGCAATAAACTGGGAAAGAATTTTTGAGGACCCCTAAAAAATTTTAAAAGAAGCAAACTTGACACTGGGGCAGAAATTTTTGAGATCCCCTCAAATATTTCAAGAAAGTCCTTACAAAAGCAACACGGAAGCCTTCTTAGCACATTTCATGACGTAACAATGGCCTTCTATTTTTCGCACTTTACTTTATTTTATTTGCAGGATATACAGCCCAACCTAACACGCAAACATCTCCCGATGAGAAGCATTCAGTTTTTCTTTGCTATGCTTTACTTTTGTGTTGGCAGGGTATACAGTCTGAATGGTAGACAACCTGATGAAGAAACAACATGACAAGGCGACAATTATACAAGATATAGCAGCAGAGTGCAACACAACAAATACGCAAGTCAACCTCTCTTAAAAATTCACAAATTTTCTTTGATCGCAGGTTTACACAGTTACCGAGTATACCTAACAACTTTTGCAAAGCATGACATCAATTTGAGAAGCATAGAATCCATGTCGGTGGATATATAGGGTCCGCATCGGTGGACATAACATGTATAGAATCCATGTCGGTGGATGTATAGGGTCCGCGTCAGTGGACATGACATGCATAGAATCTATGTCGGTGGGTATATAAGGTCTGCATCGGTGGACATGACAGGCATAAGAATCCATATCGGTGGATATATAGGGTCCGCGTCAGTGGACATGACATGCGTAGAATCCATGTCGGTAGATATATAGGGTCCGCGTCGGTGGACATGACATGCATAGAATCTATGTCGGTGGATATATAGGGTCCGCATCGGTGGACGTGACAGGCATGAAATCCATGTCGGTAGATATATAGGGTCTGCGTCGGTGGACATGACATGCATAGAATCCATGTTGGTGGATATATAGGACCCGCGTCAGTGGACATGACATGCATAGAATCCACGTCGGTGGATATATAAGGTCCGCATCGGTGGACATGACATGCATAGAATTCATGTCGGTGGATATATAGGATCCGCGTCGGTGGACATGACATGCATAGAATCCATGTCGGTAGATATATAGGGTCCGCATCGGAGGACATGACAGGCATAGAATCCATGTCGGTGGATATACAGGGTCCGCGTCGGTGGACATGACATGCATAGAATCCATGTCGGTGGATATATAGGGTCCGCATCGGTGGACACGACAAGCATATAATGCATGTCGGTGGATATATAGGGTCTGCGTCGATGGACATGACATCATTTGAAGAAGCATAGAGTCTGCGTCAGCGGATGTATAGGGTTCGCGGTGGTGAACAATACAAATATTTGCAGCAGAGTAATGTCCGCATCGGTGGACATAGCATTGGAAAGATACTTGGTTTGAATGTATGAATGAGACATCCATCAAGCAAGCATAAGAAAAAATAACCACTCGGCTCAACAGGGAAGTTTACTTTATCTTTATCTTTATATCTATTGCATTTATCATGATTTTGCTGCAGAGTACTCCCTGATCTCTCGACAAACCCCTGTGCCATCCTCTCACACCTGCTCCCAAAATTACTACCAATTATGCAACTATAAAACCTCAAACACATACAAAACAAAAGCCTGATCCCACAGACCATGTTTTTGCTGCACTCGCAAGCTACCTATTTTTCCAAATTCCAAAACGCTCAAAGTTACAGTTCCGTACTCGCACCAGTGATCTACCTAATCTTTCCTTGTCGATTGGGTACCAGCTTCGTATTCCTTCCTATTTGTGCCTATCTGTTTGGATCGTGCGCATTTATCGTGCTTTACTCCTCAATATTCCCCAACTCATTCAAGGCAATATTGAAGACGAGATTACTCAGTTATCGAGATGAAGTGGAAATTATGTACATATAAACTCCTCTTTATGGGTGTGTAGCGCACCACATTTTCATCACTAGGATGATTATAAGCCTCTTTTCCCACGCTCGATCTATCGATGTTCATCTTCGCTAAATGCCTTTGCTTTATTCTTCATTCATTTTGCCAAAAGGCAAAGCATACACGAATCTGAACTTTACATACTTGGATAAGTTTAGTCCTTACATCCAAAATCGTGCATCATAAGCATCCCATACATGCAACATGCCATTCTAGAACTACCCACGGCCTGATTCTCGTGAAACCCGAGATATGTAGGCAACTCAGAGACCGGGGTTCGACCAAAAATACCCCCCAAAACTCCCATTCTCCCTTTTCAATCATTTTGCATACCAGTCGTGACAAAATTGGCTACTCCGTCAACTATCTTTGCCCAAAGACTCTTTCATCATCCCCGGGTAAAGAGGGGCAGCTGTTGACACCCAATTTTGTCCCTCATTTTTCTAAAGTTGGCTGTAATTTAACTTAAAGGTGCAATTTGACTATTTGTGCAAAATATGCATTAGAAAGCATACATTTATGTGCGTTATCCCCTACTTATATATTATATACTTAAATGTGGTTATATTACGTAATTTTGCATCATTTATGTCATTTGACAACTATAATTGTTTGCGCAATTTAGTATATAATATCATATACAATTGCATCATTCAAGCTACATGTCAAATTTGTTTCGATTTCTGATCATTTGTGCAAATTAGTAATTATCTGTGATTATTTATATTTAGATAATTTTATTTGAGTTTATTTAATGATTATTTTTGCATTTTATACAATATGTATATCTATTTTTTTATTTTTCGCACCTTTAAGTTGAATATTGGTCAATTTAAAAGAAAACGTCTAAATTCTTCTTTTATTAATCCTCCTTATTTCAAAATCTCCGCTAAAATTCTTTATTTGTTTATATTTATCTTTATTTACTTTTTCTATTTAATTACTTTTTCTTTGAACCTAGACGCAATATCTAACCAAATATATCCTTATTATTTGAATTTTAAATCCGAAAACCTTCCTAATTTTACCTTGAATCTGGACCAAATATAGTCTAGATACATCTTCCCACTCAAATCTCCCTCATAATTTCTCCTATCCCTTTAATTGGGGAAAATCATTAGAAATCCCCAAAATTTCTCCCCAAATCAGCCCCCTAATTCTTTTTTCAATCCTGTAAACACACACTCTACATCACAATCAGTACAACTACACAACAGACCCCACATAAAGTACACGACCCCACTCCTTTTAGTATTTTTCCCCAAAAATAATCCCCCACACACATACATTTACAGTGCACACGCATACAATTCCATCACCTTCCTCCCTCCAAAATTCCACCATCCACACATGGTGCAAAAGATAAAGCAGAAACAGGGGACAAATACATATACTCACACACCTTTTTCTTATACCACACAACACATAACCGATTCACGCGCACACACATCGATCTAGGCCAGAAACAAGAATTAGGGGAGATCGGGGATGGGGGTTTAGAAATTGATAACCAGGGAGTACAACAATGGTGATGTCGTGGTTCTCGTCTGAGAAGACCACCGGCAATCGCCCTCTCTCTTTGCCCTTGTTTTATCGATATTACTCGTTTCGCCGGAAATCCAGCCAGAATTCTGATCGCCGTTTTTGATTTGTTGGTTTGGCTCAACATGATTTTGGATCTTTGTTTTGGTCTTGCCCTGACTTGTTGCTTGTTTGGGGGTTGCTCTGCCTGTTTGTTTTGTCCGGAATCCGGCTTCTATTGTGCCGTCGATGCCTCATTTGTTCTGACTATATACTCACTGCGTTATAGTTTGTTTTACATTGATTCGCTAACTTTCCATTTGGAGTGTTGTTGCAGATATTGCCACTTCTCTGCGTCGCCGGAATCTGGCTGATTCTTGACCGGCGACTATACTTTTGCTTTGTCCTGATTAACTACTGCTTTGACTTGCATATGTCTTGGTCTTCGATTATTTTGGCTGATCCCCTTGTTATGTTATGTTTGTATACATAATTGTGTCCCATTGATAGATTTCTTATGTTTACTGATTAATCTATGTTTGCATTGGTATTGACTGAACTTCTGAGTGCATGGACCTATTCTAGACAGATTTTATCCATTACAGGATATTGACACTGATCTGAACAGAAAATACTATACTAATTATGGCCTATGAAAATGTTGTAATTTGAGGCCTACACATTGAATTGATGGATATACAAGGAATCGACAGATATACAAGTAATTGACGGATGCTACACCAGTTAAGGCCAAGAAAAATAATAATTTATTTGAGGCCATTGACAGATTCAAACATGATACTACATTTAAACAGTCCCGTCCCCGTGTCCCTAAACCAAAAAGGCTATGATGACGTGTATGAGCCGTAATTGCAAAACGAGTCGGTGATGGAGTGGTGGGACCGGCACTTGGCATGGCAACACGACCGGCCGGCGTGTTTGCAGCCGTACCGACTTCTCTAACCTCCACCCAATTCATACACACCTGAGCCTACACTTTTTAGAATCCCTTTCCTCTTTATTTTATTATTATTATTATTATTATTATTATTATTATTATTATTATTATTATTATTATTATTATTATTATTATTATCATTATTATTTTCATTATCATTAATATTGTTATTACTCACTAACTCATTTTTTTTATATTTGCGAGGCACATATGGATATACACTCTTAAGACGACGCTTTGAAATGCCTTTAAATACAATTTGTTATTTGCATTCTTTTAAATTTGTCATTACTAACTACTTGATTATATTTTGCAAGGTGTAATTCTCTAAGGAAGAAGCCAATTAGCAAATTCATATCTTTTGTTTAATTTCACATATTATATGTATATTATTTAAATCATTTTTTAGTTAGTTAGTCTATTTGCTTATTTTCTTGTTTGAATCCCAATTATAAATCCGGCTGGTAACCACATTTGGTGGAGCCTGAGAGGTACCTAACTCCTTCATCTCGGGTTAACTTGAACCCTTACCTAGATTTCTGGTTCGTAGACTAAGTTTTGGAGTTAATTATAAAATTAGCTAGAAACAAAGTAGGTGCCCTAATACGCCTAGTTAAAAAATATGTTAGGTGGCGACTCCAACTTTTTACATGTGAGTTACCCGATAAGTCGAGCCCTATTTCGAGCCTTAACTGGTTCGGTAAAAAATAGGATGCGACATTGATCATGCCTACAAGTTAGAAAATGCATTGTATGGGTTGAAAAAAAAACTCCCAAAGCCTAGTTGACAACACTCTGCTTCTGAAAATGAAGGGTAATGACTTACTAGTAATAAAAGAAAATGTTGATGATATAATCTTTGAAGCAACAAGTGACTATATTTCTAATGAGTTCTCAAACCTGATGGACAGTGAGTTCGAAATGAGAATGATGGGGGAACTAGATTTCTTCCTAGGATTTCAAATTAAACAAAACTCAAAGGAACGATGATTCATCAACATAAGTACATCAGGGAACTACTTAAAAAGTTTGATATGGAAAAGGTCAAGATTAAGGATACTCACATTGCACCTAGAACCGAGTTAGCCTTGAAAACATGTGCACCTATTGAAGAAAAAAATATCGAGGAATCTTTGGGTCTCTCTTGTATCTCTCTGCTAGTCGTCCCAGTATTGTATTTAGTTTGGGTCTATGTGCCAGGTTTCAGTCTAAACCAAACGAGTCTCATATGACTATTATGAATAGAAATTTGAGATATTTGAAGAGAACTCAAGATCTAAGGCTATGCTATCCTCGAAGAGGAAACTTTGATCTTATTGGGTTTGTTGATGCTGATTATGTGGGAAAATTGGTAGATAAGAAGAGAACCTCTGGAATGACATATTTTTTGGTTCCTTGTTTGGTTTCATAGGCTAAAAAAATATAATTATATGGCCTTATCTATAGCTAAAGTTGAGTACATAGTTGATGCCTCATATTGCTCTCAACTTTTATGGATTAAGCAACAACTGAAAGACTTTGGAATCAGAGTGGACCTGTGCCTATATTCTTTGATAACATTAGTGTGGTGATACCCAGTCCAATACAAAAGAAGCATGCACATTGATATTAGGCATCACTTCTTGAGAGACAATGTTGAAGAGGGTCTAATCTCAATGAATTTTTGCAAGACTGAAGAGTAGATAACCGACATCTTTACCAAAGCACTAAACAGATCACAATTTGAGAAGAACATGTTGGAGTTGGGGTTTGTCAAAATACACTAACTTGACTAGCCCCATGTGTCCCTCTATGACTTGTTAGTGAAGTATTCTTTCATCTTTTTTAATGAAAATTCAATTTTGAATCATGTCTAATCCTGCACTTTGAAAAGTGTGTTTGCATATGTGTTTATGATTTATGTCAGATTATATTAATATGGGTCCTATAGATAGTAGGCTGTTGAGCATAAAATAAAATTATCTCCAGTGAAACATGCGTATGTCACGCCCTAAAATTTACTAAAAATAAAAATAAAGGTGCAGTGACTTAGGTGTTTAAAAGGTACAAATTTTTTAAGAGATTATCGGAGTCGCCACTTGACAAGTTAAAGGTGTGCCAAGTCACCAAAGTGGTGTACCTAGAACACCCTTGACTCGTTTTAGTGGTCTGCGTCAGAGCTCCGGGTAAGGATCTCGATTGACTCGAGGGAAGGTGTTAGGCACCCTCAAGTCCTGTACCAAGTACAGTTGCTTTATTGACGCGTTTCGACTCTTGAAAATTATTTGTTGTTGTCTTGCCTTTAAACGAGTTTTGTTACGCTTTGACTGTTTGAACAAAAAAAAAATTGTATCAAGTAACCCGCGGGGTATACTTTAGAATAAATTATCTTTTTCAATTTAATTTTTCTTATTTTTTTACCTAATAAGCAGATCACGAATCATACTTATATTTATGCCTAATCGTGTGAATTGGTTCAATATCCCATTAGGATGAAATTTGTTACCATTATAGTTTCTGTCAAAACTTCTTCAAATCCACCCCATAATCAAATTTGGGCCTTGTTAAGCTTACAACGTTGCTAACATGGCCTGTTGCCTACTTCTCTTTAGTGTCCATTTCTCTTTTTTGGTAGATCTTAAATCGTTATTAGTCGTAAAAATCAGCCCTTACTGATGTCATCAAAGATTTGCACTAATGTCCTATTTTTTCATTTCATTTCAGATTTATCTCATTTCTACACAAATCAAAAATACTTCACAGATCTGATTAATTTGTACATGGCTAATATTTGACAAGTCATGCAAACATGCTAACTCTAGAAATTCATATGGAAGCTACTATAGCAGAATCATACTTGAAGATAAATAGAAAGGTAATAGCTCTTTAAAGGGACTGACTTTGTATCATTTCCATACCAAAAATATACATACAAAGTTTAGGAAAAAATACCTAAAGGCTGAAATTTCAAGGACAATAGCAATGATGGACCAAAGTGAAGCCCAAGAACACCAATCAAACAAGCAACACAGCAGGATACCAGCAGCTAAACAGACCTTCCAAACCAAGCCTCTTACAGACCCCAAACAGACAGCAAAATGCAGCAGTGAAAAACTAGCAATGAACATATATGACCAACTACAAACCCCTTTTGAAACACCTACTAAACTCACTAACTCTCTTCTTTTTTCTCAAGTGTTTTTTCTTCTGTTTTCAGCTTTCTTCTTGTGTCTCAGATCTGACTTTTCTTTCCAGTTTTAAGAGTTGTTTCAGATCTAGTAAGTGTTTCTTCAAAATGTGAATGAAGGGTTTTTTCAGATTCAAGAAGTGTCCCCTCAGATGTGAAGAGTGGCCTCTTTATATAGATGAAAAAGAGGGGGAAAAAGGGGGTGAAAATTGGGGTAAAAGTTACCCTTTGATACAAGGCCCAAAAATATTTAATGCAAGCAAGCATGCCTCACAAAACAACAAGAAAGGTGGCAGGGAAAGCCTTCAAAAGGACTGCCATTTTTCGTCTCATTATTTGACTTTCCACTTCACTTTTAAAGACAGAATATCTGCCATTTCAAACTTAAAAGCTTCATTCCAGAACCTATTTCACTGACCTGAACTCCCAGCCCCTCTAAAAGTAACTAATAGACTATCTTCATCAAAGATGGGTCCAAATGAACCCTTCAGACTCTCCCAGAAACACACAAACAACCAGATAAAGGACTTCATGGTTCAAGAAACTGGCACAAGCACTTTGGGACATATTTCATCATTAAAATAAAATAAATATACCATAGACATGAGACAGGTTCAAACTTTGAACTAAATTGCACAAAACTAGTTTCAACTACTAAACTAAGCATTTATTATTAACCTTAACAGTAAACTAACTAACAATAACATAACAGAATACAGGGTTCCTCCATCTAACCATGTCAAAGCTAGAATCCAACACCACTGGAGCATTGATGTCCGAAACAAACAGAGAACTAACTTCCACACTATATCGCAAACTAGAAAACAGATTTTATTATTGACAAGATAACCTCCATTTCAAACTGAAACTCTAACAGATTGGACCAAGCCACATTCTTGAGCCAATGAACAAAGACAAACTTTAATCAACGCCTCCAACGACCACTGGTACACATACGAACGACACATGCTCATTGATAATAGGATTCAAACATGGTTTCATATACTAAATAGTACACTAAACATGAATTCCCTAATTGAAACTCTAAGCAACACAAAATAAGAAGAGAACTTGGGTGTTCTTGCCTAACCCGTCAAACTACACGGATCCAACGTCGCTGCCTCGACGTCGCCATCTCCGCTGCCTAACACTGCCTGCAAAGTCCTCACCAAGCTGCCTTCACACTGCCACTACATCGCTAGTTCAAACTAACACCGCACACACCAAAGCCACGGCTTGAAAAATCAACAAATGCACCACGCCACTGCCTCGACTTGCCATCTCCGCCTCGCCATCAGACAATCACATAGCCTCCACGAAGCAATACCCCATCGCTGCAACGGATCAGCACCACCACGGTCTCACCTCCACATCAATCTCCCTTACTGTCTCACCATCATAGTAACACCACTACAACTCCCATCACAACCTCGCTAGCAACATCACACACACGCCTTGCCAAACTAGGCTATTGCAGCATCCCAATCGTTTCATTTTCGCCAAGAGTCGACGCTGCCTCGCCCCTGTATCAGTTTCATCACACCAAACAAATCGTTCAAAGCATCACCTCACCACCGTGCTCGCTGAAACAGTCACCCCCGGTATCACCATCACAGTCCTAAAAAAATGTCATAGTATCGCCCACGACTATTTCCCAAACATCACCACGCACACATAATTAGTTCAAGCAAAAAAAATTCATAACCAAAACAGAATCTCCAAACTCTTCTTGTTCTAATCGAATCGACCTCGTTCGGGGTCGACTCAATTAGAACGAGAGGAGGAGGAAGAAAGGGATCGGAAACTGAACGAAGAAACTCTTTTCCAATTTTAATTCGAAATCTCGGCCGAAGGAACAATTTTTGTCCAATCGGAATACAGGACGTGAAAGAGGAGGTAAAGGTGAGTCTGCTCACGTAAGTTTTTGCCGGAGAAGAAGGAGTGATGGCCGGAGTTGAGTTTTGCAGCCACTTTCGACTTCGATCTACGCAGAATCAGCGCGTTTTTTGGGGAAAACAAGCTCGGAAACGGGATGAGGAGGTCAAGGCGCACCTGGGAATGTACAGTTTGTTATTTCCCGGCGGCGGAGGACGGTGGCGCCGCCGGCAGTGGCGATTTCCGGCAACGAGAGGAGAAATTGGCAATAGTTTCCTTAGGTTTTACTGAGTTTGTGGAAAATACCAAAAATAGCAATGAAATTGCTTATAAACCAAGGCGTGGGCTGGGTCAAACCTATATTGGGCTTGGGTCACATTGTTTGTGGGCTAACTTTTCTTTCTATTTTTTATTAAGACTAATTGGCTTTTTTTTTTAAAAAAAAAAAAAAACTAGACTACACTAATTGTCATTTTGAAACTAATTAACCAAGTAATTAACACACAAAACTTGTAAGATTAATCAATTAGCACAAAAGTCAATTAAACATTACTCATAATTGAATACTATTTTTTTTGAAAATTTTCTAACATTTTCTTAATTAACTGATTAAAACGGCTAAATAAAGGGTAAAATCTAGCAATTATCACACAATAATTAATACACCTATTTTATGCAATTTTTTTAATTTGGTGCCAAAATTAGGTGATTACAGCTGCCCCTCTTTGTTCGAGAACACAAAGAGTTTTCGGACAAAGACGTAATCCACGACTAATTTTGGCTTTTCGGTTCTAGCCGAGAACACACTTGCAAAATTGTGACCGTACCTTGAATTTTGGTTCTGACCGAGAAGAAGGTTACCTACATATCCCCGGACTAAGGAATCAGGTCAGTGTAGTTCCTTACGTGCGGTAGCTGGGACTACCGCATTCAAACAGACACTAGACCCTTCTAGACTCACTAAGACAAACCCATACACTCTAGACTACTAAGACAAACTAGAGACTCTTCTAGACACACTTGGGGCTGATACTAGACACTCTTAGGCACTGAGAGGCTGTTGTTGCTGAGTACTGGTCGCTTGCTGGTGGTCGTTGCTTTTACAAAGAAAAATAGAATTACAACACTGAAAAATGTGAAAGTTACAATTCCTACACTACTCTCCATGCTTCCCAAGCTGATGAACTGATCTGAAGCTCCTACTAATCAAGTGGGTTTTGAAAACTTGAAATTGCCGCTCGGGCGGGCTTTAACTTGAAACTTGAAATTGCCGCTTTAACGGGCTTGACTTGAATGTTGAAATTTCTGAAGCTTGAAATTGCCGCTCGGGCGGGCTTTAACTTGAAGCTGGGGATGGTTGCTATCTTTGAGCGGGACCAACTTGAAAAGTAAGTGGTTGCTTTCTTTGAGCGCAAATGACTTGAACTGAATGTGAGTGCTATCTTCTAGCAAAACTGACTTGAAAAGAAAATGATCGCTATCTTTTAGCAGATCTTGACATGGAAAGGAAATGACGCTATCTTTTAGCGGGATTAATTCGAAAAGGAAATGATTGCTATCTTTGAGCGAAACTGACTCGAAAAAGAAATGATCGCTATCTTTTAGCAGATCTTGACATGGAAAGGAAATAACGCTATCTTTGAGCGAGACTGACTCTAAAAGGAAATGATCACTATCTTTTAGCAGATCTTGACACGGAATAGAAATGACGCTATCTTTGAGCGAAACTGACTCGAAAAGGAAATGATCGCTATCTTTTAGCGGATCTTGACATGAAAAAGAAATGATGCTATCTTTGAGCGAAACTGACTCAACAAGGAAATGATCGCTATCTTTTAGCAGATCTTGACATGAAAAATAAATAATGCTATCTTTGAGCGAACTGACTCGAAAAAGAAATGATCGCTATCTTTTAGCAGATTTTGACATGAAAAATAAATGATGCTATCTTTGAGCGAAACTGACTCGAAAAGGAAATGATCGCTATCTTTTAGCAGATCTTTGACGTGGAAAACAAATGACGCTATCTTTGAGCGAACTGACTCGAAAAAGAAAACTGACGCTATCTTTGAGCGGAACTGACTCGAAAAGGAAACTGACGCTATCTTTGAGCAAAGACTGACTTGAAAAGGAAGCTGACGCTATCTTTGAGCGGAACTGGCTCGAAAAGGAAACTGACGCTATCTTTGAGCAAAAACTGACTTGAAAGGGAAACTTCCACATTATCTTGGGGGAGTATGTTATTGTGGTTGACATCTTCCTGGTGAGTTATGTCCTCTCTGTTCGCCCGCTCATGATTAGCTCATATCCGGAAGCTGTACAGTCCACACATTTTTCACATGTGGCTTTGACTTGAATGCTGAAATTGGCCTACTTTGAATGGGTTTTGACTTGAAAGATAAAAACTGGAACCACCACTCTGGTGGGTCTTGTTCTTGTTGAATTGAAAACCATCACTCTGATGGGTCTTGCTTATGCTGGAAATTAAAAGCTATCACTCTGATTGGTCTTGCTTTTTTTCTGAAAATTGAAAACCATCACTCTGATGGGTCCTGCTTTTTGTTGAAAATTGAAAACCATCACTCTGATGGGTCTTGTTCTTGAAGAGGAATCCCATTATCCCAACGGGTCTTGCGTTGAGACTTGAATCCCATCATCCCAATGGGTCTTGTCTTGAAAGTTGAAAACCACGGCTCCCTGCTCAGATGGTCCCTGATTTCTTTCTTTATTTCTTTTTTTGCTTTACAGGTTTGTCCCCGACGAGCAACTGACTTGATGTAGTTGCGTTCTCACACTTCCCAACCCAAATTCTCATATCGGTCTTTGGTCACACCTTGTAGAAATAACAAACTATTTCCTGGTGATCTTCATGGAACAATCTCGGTGTTGGACTCCCATTCCCGACTTTTCTGGTACAACTGAAACTTGTAGACAAGTTTTGCAAATCTTTCTGAATGCCCGAAAATAATGAGAAAGAAATAAATGAAAAGGGAAGTGAAGAAAATACAAAGGAGACATCGAACGAAAGATGTCCCTTATAGATAGAAGAAACTTATTTGGAGGTGAAACGACAACCTTAGTAAAACATGACATGCGTCTTGGAATCAACACTTGATCCGTTCACACGGGGTATTCTTGAACTTGCTCCCAGTTTGACAATCTTTCTCAACCCGAACTTGATGACGAATTCCACGACCCTCAGTCGACTAGTAGTGCCCCTCGGAGTTTTCACTAACTAGCCTCTTTCTTTGTTCTTTTACCTCACTATTGTCCTGCAGCGCCCTTTCAGGTTTTCACCGACAAGACTTCATTCATTTTCATTTTATTTTTTTTCATTTTTTTTTTTTTTGAAATTTTTTTTTACTCTTTCCCAATCGATCTCCCATCTCTCCTTGCTGCTCGACCTCATCTTTCCTTTCTTTCTTCAATTTCAGCCTTTATCTTGATTTCCCGGATAATTTCTCATTTAATGACCTTGATGCTCCCAGCTCCTACATGCGATTGTCGACTTATAAGAATGCGACTTTATAGTGTGGAACTTATCCCTTGATACCTTACTCGACTTGACATTCTCAACGATCGGTCAGAAGGGTCTTTATTTGGACTGTAATATTGGATTTGGTTAGGCTATGGAGAAAGGGGTTCAACATAAAAATTCAGAAACATCTCATGAGACGATCAGATGAATATCACAAACTATGAAATCACCGCTTTTTGAAAATAAAACAAACTTATTTTCCCCAGTTTAGGCAAATTAGGGATCACTTCTATTTTTTTTTTTTTTTTTTGAGTTTTTCTTTTTAGTTTGAAAAGCAGTATGAAAGCATCTCATGAAATGACTTGGTGAATGATACAACCCTTGGAATCATTTCTTTTAAAATAACCAACAAACTGTAGCCCCGGTTTAGTGAAACCGAGGAATTATCTTTTGAAATTTCTAATATGAAAACATAGGGAATATTGAGATTATCCCCCGAGATGAACACAATGAAAGAAAAGGGAAGTTGACTTTCTCCTCTTTCTTTTTTTAAAATAAACTTTTGCCAGTTTAGAGGAAACTGGGGTGGTTTGAGTTTTTTCCTTGACTTCGAGACTGATATACCAAACATCTCATGAAACAGACGAATATATGGTATGATAAAATAGGAGTTTGTTTTTATTTATTTTATAAAAAATAAAATAAAAACAAACTTCTGCCCCAGTTTAGCATAGAATGGGGAACAAAATTTCTTTTGACGTTGGCCGCAAACTTGAAGGCAAGTTTTGCGTCAATATGAACAGGGGAAATTTTTTCCCTGTTATGACCGCACCCGAATGGTTGCCTACGTATCCTTTTGAGAGGAATCAGGTCAGACGTAGCTGTACCGCTGAGGTAGATTTTGTTTTGTATTTTTTTTTCTTTTTTTTTTCTCTTTTCTTTAGTCATATCAAATTGATTCCAAGGGAGGGTAGGCCAAAGAAAAAACACAGAACAAGGCTGACAAAAGATATAGTGTTTGGGTAGAAGAAATGAAAGCCGTTCGTCATCCCGACCCGAGAATGCCTCGCACAAATAATGATTCAAAGAATTGACCTAGACTGATCCACGCGTGTCATCGACTTCTGCTTCACTGATGGTTCTCAAAACTGGTATTTCAAATTCGGTCGAAGTGACCGTGCACGATTTTGAACTTCTCACCGATATCCTTTGTCGGATGACTACAGATTAATTCCCAACTTATTTCGCTCCCTCTTTTATCCCTCTTTACTACTCAAATAGCTCACAATGCCAGAGCGCGTGTCTAGATCAAGACGTAAATTCCGCACGCATGTCATGTTATTAAAGTTGACAAAACATAAAACAGAAAACTAAGGAAACAAGACCAAGAAAGAAAATAAAAGAAATAATATCGAGACGAGAAAAGGAACTCGCTTTTCGTTGAATTAAAGATAGAAGGGTTTGAGCATCAAAATAAGCAAAATAATGCACTTGGATTACAACCCTTAAATAACCAAGTACACAGAAAGATTAGCAAAACAAGCTACAACATTTCACAGTCCCTCAATTGAAAGTCAGCGCCAGTTTCCTGCTTTTCATGCATTGTTGAGCCCTTCACAAGGATGCACCATGCTGACACCAAAGAAATTCCCTGAATCTGGCAATTTCTTCTTCTTTTCCTTATTTTCTTCAAGTCCCGTTAGGGTGGACTTCACTTCTTTGGGACTGATGAATGATCGAGTAAGATTTGGAGTTGGCTTCTCAAAAGACATGTTCGTCTTCTTCATTTCACCACCCCTTACTCTGTCTGCTACCCCAAGCTCGATTTCAGGAACACAGTTCACTTTCACAAGCATTTGGTTAACCCTAATTGACACATCACCAACAGGTACTATCGGCATTGTAGATTCAACTCTCAAATCTTCTCCACATACCATTCCCACCATATATACATCATTATGGACGGGCAATGAGTTCTGGTTGATATCTGGCACATCTGAACTCTCAACTCGAATCTGACCGTTATCAATCAAAGCTTGGATGTCCTTCTTGAGAAAATGGCAATCCTCAGTGTCATGCCCCGATGCACCTGAATGGTAAGCACATTGACGAGAGTCGTCAACCCTATCCCTAGGATGCATTCCTCCATTGATCGGTTTCAGTATATCCAAAGCTTGCAGCTTCTGAAAAAGTTCTGCATAAGATTCTCCAATTGGCGTGAACTCATTCTTTTTCACTTGATGCAACTTTTTATACTCAACCTTTGGGTGAAAGCCTGGAGGACCTCTTGGCCGGTAGGGAAGGTTCGGTAAAGAGTGGATTTGGTAATGTGGAGCTTGGTGAATAGGATATATAGGATGTGGGGCTGGAGCGCGCCATTGCGGATAAGATGATATTAGAGCATCTGGCTGTGCTGTATGGGTTAAGTATTGGGGTGGAGGGACGGAATACTGCGGATTTTGTGGGGTGTAGCAGTGTTGTGTAGGGTGTACTTGTGGGGCTTGGTACTAGTAGGTTTGATTGTATCTTTTCTCACTCCACTTTTGTGAACCGAACCCACCATGGCTACATCATCTTGATTCTTCATCCCCAAGGCTCTTGCCTGAGTTCGCAAAGCTTTTTGGCTGATAATCTTTCCAGTCTTGATTCCTCTATCAATCATTTCACCAATTCTTACTGCTTCACTGAAGTGCTTCCCAATGGCAGAGGCCATCTCTTGGTAGTATGTTTCATCGAGCACTTCGACGAACTCTTCAACCATCTTATCATCTGGGATCAAAGGGCTCACCCGCGCTGCTTGTTCGCGCCACCTGTAGGCATACTCTCTGAAACTTTCACTTGGTTTCTTTGTGATCGTCTTCAAGGAAGAACGATCAGGAGCAGCCTCCATTTTGTAAGCATAATGGTTTAGAAAAGTGCTGGGCATGTCATCAAAGGTGACCCACTTCGAAACATCTTGTTGTACAAACCATTCTGTTGCCGGTCCTCCCAAACTGTCAGCAAAGTATGCCATCAACAATTCATCCTTCTCAATGCCCCTCATTTTGTTAAGGTAGATCTTTATGTGGATCCTTGGATCACTTTGTCCAGTGTACGGATCGAATTTGGGCACAACAAAACCTTCAGGCAATGGCACATGAGGGAACAAACACATGTCTTTGTATGAAATATTGGTTTTACCCCCTTGCCCTTATATGTTTTTCACAGTTTGCTCCAAGCTTTTCAATTTCTGAGCAAAATCATTCTCTTCTGTTTTTCCCAACCTCTCGATATCAGCATGTGATTCTGGGTGGTGTCCCTGATTATACGACTCGGTTTGGCAGAAGACATTACCCTGAGCTCGCTCAAATTGTTGATCATGGGCCCTTAACTGTGGGTCAGTGTTCGGTCTTTGCGAAGTGTGTCTCGCAGGAATGGTGAATGCTGCGGCAGGAACCTGGGGTTGGCCATGTTGTCCATGCTGTGGGAATTGTGCCCCATGTTGTACAGTAGAAGGTCCGGCTGCATTGTCAGTCGCCGGATGTGGACCAAATCCCGGAAGGTAAAGGGGGTCTTCTACCACTGTGGATTGCCCTTGCCCTGGTGGCTGAGTATTTGCCATGAAACCAGCAGCACCTGGCGGAACAGGAGGTGCTCGAACTGCTGCCAAGTTGCGAGTTAGCTGCGTCATCATTTCTCTCATGGCTGCAAAGTCCTCGGCCATCTTGGCCTGTTGCTCAGCTAAGCGAACCAGCTCAGTGTTCTCAATTTCCTCCGCCATCGTTGTTTGAGTGCTTTCCTGAAGAGGAGCTTCAACCACTTCTGGTACAGGCGGTGGTCCCTTGATTCTGGTGGAGTAGGAATGTGGGGCCAGCACGACAGTTGCTCAAGCTAGTGAACCAAACAGGATAGCACAAAAGAAACACAGATTGCAGCCTAAGGTTGTTATGCGTCATCCCGAAATGGTTAACGGTGTAAGCCGAGTCTACCGATCGTATCCCCGAAAGATTGCTTATGTGCCTTGATCAAAATTAGAACAAAATTGTAATTGCTACGTAATCAGCACAAGGACGAACTTGGATGATTATTATTATTATTTTTTCTATTTTTGACTCAACAAAACGTAATTTAGACGAACGACACGAGACGAACTCAAAATAAAATGCTTGACATAATGTACGAGTCAAAGATATATAAACTGACACATTGGGCGGGTACACCCAGACGGTGAAAATAATGGGACTCGATATTTTAGCGGAGTCAGATTATTCCATGAGGATCGACACAAAATACAACTTAGCTAATTACAATTTATCGTCTGTACCCTGACTTGACCTTAAACAAAACAAAATAAAGCGGGACCCTAAAACAACATTTTTTCCTTCTTTTTTTTTTTAATGAAAAATTAAGATTCAACCGAAGATTCGAAATGGAACTTAAGAACGGATTATGAAACAAACTATTTTTTTTATCCGAAAGGTGACTCCAAAATCGGACATTACGGCAATGTGAAGATAGACACGAAAAATTGATTTTTTGAAATAAACTCCTCGATCTAACTTGAAAATTAATCTTAGAGTATTTACAAAATCTGGCCATTATAACGGCGTAAAACCCTGATAAATTACTTTCAAAACTTGGTCTTGACTTGGACACAAACTCAAATACAAAAGGGGCCCAGAAATTTTGCCATTATAACGGCACAAAACTATGACAAATTATTCTAATATTGGGACCAAACCCGGAAACAAAACGAGATTCAAAAAAAATTCTTGAAATTTTTTTTTTTGGCCATTATAACGGCGTAAAATAACAACTAAAGATATTTTGAGACACGGGACTAAACCCATTTTTTATTTTTTCCCCTTTTTTTTTTGTTTTTGTATTTGTTTTTTTTTACACTCGCCCCCCCGGTGATCGGTCAGCATAACAACCTTTCGAACATATGCAACACAGAAAATGCCATAAATGTGTCTTTCTAGGACGCAGGTCCCGTCCTGACACGAAGGAGGTCAGCCTAGACAAGTGCAGTACCGGTGTACCGCATCTCACTAAGTCATCAAATGAAATGCAGATAAATCGGGCCTAAAGGTTCAACTCTAGGTGACAAAATTGACTCGGTGTCTAGACTGGCTGAAAAACCCGGTGGACAAATCGGGCGGAAAGCGCATCAGGGCCATCCGGAGACAGTGTGTCCGGCCTAAAACCCCGTCACGCCTTCCTCCTAAATCATGGGCAATTTAGTAAGAAAGTCTCAGATGCCACAAGCAATCTGGTAAGTACATGTGTGCAAGTGTTCCAGAGACTCAGAGGTGTGCGAAAGAAGACAGTTTTATATACAGTTCAATAATATCAAAGCAGTAACATTCAAGATGTGGCAACAAACAACAACAATATTTACAAGCCGAAATGCGACAAATTTTTAAAGCCTGAGACTCTCAGTTTTTACTTTCTTCCCCAGCGGAGTCGCCAAGCTGTCACGCCCTAAAATTTACTAAAAATAAAAATAAAGGTGTCGTGACTTAGGTGTTTAAAAGGTACAAATTTTTTAAGAGATTATCGGAGTCGCCACTTGACAAGTTAAAGGTGTGCCAAGTCACCAAAGTGGTGTACCTAGAACACCCTTGACTCGTTTTAGTGGTCTGCATCAGAGCTCCGGGTAAGGATCTCGATTGACTCGCGGGAAGGTGTTAGGCACCCTCAAGTCCTGTACCAAGTACAGTTGCTTTATTGACGAGTTTCGACTCTTGAAAATTATTTGTTGTTGTCTTGCCTTTAAACGAGTTTTGTTACGCTTTGACTGTTTGAACCAAAAAAAAAAAAATTGTATCATGTAACCCGCGGGGTATACTTTAGAATAAATTATCTTTTCCAATTTAATTTTTCTTATTTTTTTACCTAATAAGCAGATCACGAATCATACTTATATTTATGCCTAATCATGTGAATTGGTTCAATATCCCATTAGGATGAAATTTGTTACCATTATAGTTTCTGTCAAAACGTCTTCAAATCCACCCCATAATCAAATTCGGGCCTTGTTAAGCTTACAACGTTGCTAACATGGCATGTTGCCTACTTCTCTTTAGTGTCCATTTCTCTTTTTCGGTAGATCTTAAATCGTTATTAGTCGTAAAAATCAGCCCTTACTGATGTCATCAAAGATTTGCACTAATGTCCTATTTTTTTCATTTCATTTCAGATTTATCTCATTTCTACACAAATCAAAAATACTTTACAGATCTGATTAATTTATACATGGCTAATATTTGACAAGTCATGCAAACATGCTAACTCTAGAAATTCATATGGAAGCTACTATAGCAGAATCATACTTGAAGATAAATAGAAAGGTAATAGCTCTTTAAAGGGACTGACTTTGTATCATTTCCATACCAAAAATATACATACAAAGTTTAGGAAAAAATACCTAAAGGCTGAAATTTCAAGGACAATAGCAATGATGGACCAAAGTGAAGCCCAAGAACACCAATCAAACAAGCAACACAGCAGGATACCAGCAGCTAAACAGACCTTCCAAACCAAGCCTCTTACAGACCCCAAACAGACAGCAAAATGCAGCAGTGAACAACTAGCAATGAGTATATATGACCAACTACAAACCCCTTTTGAAACACCTACTAAACTCACTAACTCTCTTCTTTTTTCTCAAGTGTTTTTTCTTCTGTTTTCAGCTTTCTTCTTGTGTCTCAGATCTGACTTTTCTTTCCAGTTTTAAGAGTTGTTTCAGATCTAGTAAGTGTTTCTTCAAAATGTGAATGAAGGGTTTTTTCAGATTCAAGAAGTGTCCCCTCAGATGTGAAGAGTGGCCTCTTTATATAGATGAAAAAGAGGGGGAAAAAGGGGGTGAAAATTGGGGTAAAAGTTACCCTTTGATACAAGGCCCAAAAATATTTAATGCAAGCAAGCATGCCTCACAAAACAACAAGAAAGGTGGCAGGGAAAGCCTTCAAAAGGACTGCCATTTTTCGTCTCATTATTTGACTTTCCACTTCACTTTTAAAGACAGAATATCTGCCATTTCAAACTTAAAAGCTTCATTCCAGAACCTATTTCACTGACCTGAACTCCCAGCCCCTCTAAAAGTAACTAATAGACTATCTTCATCAAAGATGGGTCCAAATGAACCCTTCAGACTCTCCCAGAAACACACAAACAACCAGATAAAGGACTTCATGGTTCAAGAAACTGGCACAAGCACTTTGGGACATATTTCATCATTAAAACAAAATAAATATACCATAGACATGAGACAGGTTCAAACTTTGAACTAAATTGCACAAAACTAGTTTCAACTACTAAACTAAGCATTTATTATTAACCTTAACAGTAAACTAACTAACAATAACATAACAGAACAAAGGGTTCCTCCATCTAACCATGTCAAAGCTAGAATCCAACACCACTGGAGCATTGATGTCCGAAACAAACAGAGAACTAACTTCCACACTATATCGCAAACTAGAAAACAGATTTTATTATTGACAAGATAACCTCAATTTCAAACTGAAACTCTAACAGATTGGACCAAGCCACATTCTTGAGCCAATGAACAAAGACAAACTTTAATCAACGCCTCCAACGACCACTGGTACACATACGAACGACACATGCTCATTGATAATAGGATTCAAACATGGTTTCATATACTAAATAGTACACTAAACATGAATTCCCTAATTGAAACTCTAAGCAACACAAAATAAGAAGAGAACTTGGGTGTTCTTGCCTAACCCGTCAAACAACACGGATCCAACGTCGCTGCCTCGACGTCGCCATCTCCGCTGCCTAACACTTCCTGCAAAGTCCTCACCAAGCTGCCTTCACACTGCCACTACATCGCTAGTTCAAACTAACACCGCACACACCAAAGCCACGGGTTGAAAAATCAACAAATGCACCACGCCACTGCCTCGACTTGCCATCTCTGCCTCGCCATCAGACAATCACATAGCCTCCACGAAGCAATACCCCATCGCTGCAACGGATCAGCACCACCACGGTCTCACCTCCACATCAATCTCCCTCACTGTCTCACCATCATAGTAACACCACTACAACTCCCATCACAACCTCGCTAGCAACATCACACACACGCCTTGCCAAACTAGGCTATTGCAGCATCCCAATCGTTTCATTTTCGCCAAGAGTCGACGCTGCCTCGCCCCTGTACAGTTTCATCACACCAAACAAATCGTTCAAAGCATCACCTCACCACCGTGCTCGCTGAAACAGTCACCCCCGGTATCACCATCACAGTCCCAAAAAAATGTCATAGTATCGCCCACGACTATTTCCCAAACATCACCACGCACACATAATCAGTTCAAGCAAAAAAAATTCATAACCAAAACTGAATCTCCAAACTCTTCTTGTTCTAAAAGAATCGACCTCGTTCGGGGTCGACTCAATTAGAACAAGAGGAGGAGGGAGAAAGGGATCGGAAACTGAACGAAGAAACTCTTTTTCAATTTTAATTCGAAATCTCGGCCGAAGGAACAATTTTTGTCCAATCGGAATATAGGACGTGAAAGAGGAGGTAAAGGTGAGTCTGCTCACGTAAGTTTTTGCCGGAGAAGAAGGAGTGATGGCCGGAGTTGAGTTTTGCAGCCACTTTCGACTTCGATCTACGCCGAATCAGCGCGTTTTTTGGGGAAAACAAGCTCGGAAACGGGATGAGGAGGTCGAGGCGCACCTGGGAATGTACAGTTTGTTATTTCCCGGCGGCGGAGGACGGTGGCGCCGCCGGCAGTGGCGATTTCCGGCGACGAGAGGAGAAATTGGCAATAGTTTCCTTAGGCTTTACTGAGTTTGTGGGAAATACCAAAAATAGCAATGAAATTGCTTATAAACCAAGGCGTGGGCCGGGTCAAACCTATATTGGGCTTGGGTCACATTGTTTGTGGGCTAACTTTTCTTTCTATTTTTTATTAAGACTAATTGGCTTTTTTTTTTAAAAAAACTAGACTACACTAATTGTCATTTTGAAACTAATTAACCAAGTAATTAACACACAAAACTTGTAAGATTAATCAATTAGCACAAAAGTCAATTAAACATTACTCATAATTGAATACAATTTTTTTTAGAAATTTTCTAACATTTTCTTAATTAACTGATTAAAACGGCTAAATAAAGGGTAAAATCTAGCAATTATCACACAATAATTAATACACCTATTTTATGCAATTTTTTGAATTTGGTGCCAAAATTAGGTGATTACAGCGTATAAGAAGCCAGATTTGCAAACATTAAGGTACAACTCCTAAGCTGTGTTAAAATACGTTCGCCAATAAGTAACTTTAATTGTCCAAAATTAGCGCTACACGTTTCCCCAAGTTTGAAATTTGAATTCAAAGGTATGATACCTGGTGTCATTTACTCCGATTCCTTCCCACCATCAATAACTTCATACCTTTCCCAATCCCACCAGTTTTCGAACCTAACAACCCTTCTAAATCCCACTTTCAAATCCCTCAAAAGAGTTACCCTAACAAAAATTCCCAATCTACTCTCAAACTCTAAAACCTTCAGAGTTTCTCTCAAAAACTCCATCAACAATGTCGAACCCAGAACAATCAAGACCACCCATTGTTTCCCTACATCAAGTTGTTTCGAAACTAAAAATTTTTATTGGTCTCTAATGAACAATGAGCAAGTGAGCAATAGCTGTGGTAAGAAGAGCAGCTAAAGCAAAAAAAACCGCTTTGAGCAATAGCTGTAGTAAGAAGAGCAGCTAAAGCAAGAAAAATCGCTTTGAGTAAATCGGCCCTGGGAGAACAAAACGTAGCTTCTTAAGGAGTGAGTGCTGTTAAGTCAACACAGAACTAGGAGCAAATCAAACACACTTATATTAAGGTAATGTCTGATCTATCTAAGCGTGCTGTTGATATTGATAGCTCTGTTGTATCTGAAAGTGTTGGAGAGATTGAAATAGGAGGTGTAAACTCTAGTTTGTTCGTTGTTGCTGGAGTAAGAAATGAAGTAGTGATAGGTGTAGAAAAAGCAGTGGAGAAAGAATATGAAAGAGAAATAGAATTTTCCTCAATAGAACCAAGTGTTCTTGTTGAACCCTGTAGATATAAGGGAAAAAGTGGACAACAGAAAAGAAAAGATGGGTGAAGATGAAATGGGTGAATCTGTCAGGGGCCCCTTAGTTCAACCTGGTCCAACGGAGGCTCCCATAGCAGGTGATGCACCCGAGTTGGGCTAGACTGACTCTAAAGGAAATAATCATACCAGGATGCTTGTTTAACTAGAGACAGCCAAACTCTTAGCAATAGAGACCCCACCTCTATTAGGGGGACCTAAGGTTGATAATGTGACGGGTTGGAGTCAGTCTATTCATGTGGATCTAAATGAGAAGTCTGATGGAAAGGGTAAATTGCAGAAAAGAACAAGAAAAAGAATATCAATGGAGGAAGTTACCAAAGATACACCTAAGACTAAAAATAAAAAGATATTGGTCAGAGAGCGAGTTGTGAGCAGGTTGAAGGTGTGCTTAAGGGTGGTGATGCAGAAACTGGGGGGATGGCCAAGAAGATGGCTAGTAAGGCAAGTAGTTCCCTTACATGAACAAATCCTACTACTCGGGCTACCACAAAATAGTAAGAAGAGAAACTGGCCAAAAATGTTAAAAGAACAAAGAGAAATAAACTTGGTTTTATACATGACGATGAAATGTTTTATGAGAGTGAGGATGAAAATGAGGAGGTAGAAGCTCCTAAGAAAGAACCAGTTGGCAGAGTAGCCTGGTTTCAACCTAGGAAAATTATAAGGGGGGAGATCATTATTGATATTCATGATTGAACTGTTGTAGCAAATATTTGAGGTACAAGGGTGGGAGAATTTATTCTTCGAGTGTGAGAGGTGGTCTTATGATGATGAAGTCAAGGAGTTATACAAAAATTATAAAGTAGTGGATGGGGTGGTAACTTCAACTATGAATTATGCGAAGTTCAGCTTTGACAAAGATCTGTTAGGTAAAATTCTGGGGGTACAAACTGATGGTTATGTAGAGTATGACAAGTATAAGTGGCCTCCTAGGTAATGACGGAGTGAAATCCTTGCCGGTCACAAAGAAGTTCCCTGGAATTCACAAGTTCAAGAAGGCTAGGAAGGTTCTTAAGAAAAAGATGGAACCATTTCATTAGCTAATGTTTGAGTTTGTGATCCGAAATGTGATTCCCAGAAAGGAAAGATAGAACCAAATTATCTTCTTAGATAAGACCTATATGGACCTGTTACTTAGATAGTCCATTGTGAGCTTTCCTGAGCTGATGATTAAACACATTGACATAGCTTATCCAATAAAAGGAAAACACAGTTTGGTTTATGATTTCCTATTGACCCCTTTGCTAGCATTCTTTAGAGTTCCATTTAGCAAACCATACATTTCAAAGCCCAAAAATTTATTTTGTAAGAACTTCTTGCCTTCCTATGACTTCTACAAGGAGTTGAGACCCAACAAAACCACCAAGAAATCCAAGAAGGTTGTGGATGTGGATGATATATGTAGAAGTGAAGAAGATGAGAAGGACGACCAAGATATAGAGTTGCTTATGCAGATTGAGGAGTTTTGGAATGAAGTAGAGAAGCTCAAGTAGTAGCTGCAGTTGAAGGAGCAAGAGATAGCAAGGCTGACAATCCAGAATGATAAAGTTGAAGCTGGCTTGGTGGTAGAACGGAGTAACAACTCCAGGAACATAGTTGCTCTTGTACAACACTTCAATCTAAATCCTTGATGCCACCTAAACCAACTTTCATCTAGCTTGTTGGTGCATCCTTTTAAGACACTTTTTTGGGTTGTAACTATTTTTGTTTACCTAGGTGTGAACTTTGGATGATTGTTTAAATTGCTTGTTTTTCGTAGGTTTGTTTAAGTGCTACTTAGTAGTTTCTTTTATGTTGTGCCCTTGGTTTTTATCCACGACTAATCATGCATGTTTTCTTTCTACCTTTGCTATAGACTGAATTCTTGGAACTGTTTTTTCTCAGCAAGTATTGCATTTTTTCAATGATGTCAATAGGGGGAAGAGAATGTATACTGGGATGTTTGGTGTTTGCGACCCTGTTTTGTATGTTCACTCAATTTTCTTTTCTCCGTTTAACTTGCTCGTTGTTTTGTTCGTTGTTAGCGTACAGGTCTCTAACAACATTGGTTTGTTATCATCAAAGGGGAGAATTTGTTGGTGTATAGTTTTGATGATTGAAAAACAGAAGGAACAAGCAAAATAAGTAGACCAAGTTCACAAAATGGTGTAAAGTCGATGCATTACTTTGTATTCAACATGAGGAACCTTGATAACCCGTTGCATATATACAGGACGATATGTTGAGGCTTAGATAGAAGAAGTCGGCTAGACTTTGATTGGAAGTCAACTGGTGTGTAATTTCTTTTATGAAAAGAGTTTAGGCAAAGTAAGAAGCAGAAGCAAATAAGGAAGGATCATTAAAAATGAGATCTTCTATTTCTACTAGGAGAGGCCAAAAGCTGACCTAACCCTACTTGATGAACATATATATACAAATGAGACACACGGTTTCATGGCATTCGATCACTCTTGAGAAAGCAACAAAAGGCAAAAGTTCTGAGAGGTGAATGCATCATTACACAACAGCAGTCGAAGAACAAAAGTGGAAAGCAGTTTCTGTCTCTGTTCTTAGATTGGTAGTTATTAGACCATTGAATTATTTTTCCTAATTATACTTTATTAAAGTTTTTGTTAGGATATTTTGAGAACAACTTGAGTAGTTCATTTAAGCTAGAGTTTAGTTTGATTGAACGAGAGACTAGAGTGTTAGTCCTTAGTTATTGGTGTGTAACCTAAGCGTGCTCATTTGTTAGTGAAGAGTTTCAAAATCCCAGATCTGGGACGTAATTTTTCCTCCTTTGAGCTAGGAGATTTCCACATAAATATCGTTTGGAAGGTTATGTTTTATTGTTTGATTACTTGTATTTCTGAAAGAATCGGTTTAACTTTAAACTGTCAGGTTTTGAAACACTATGCAAGAAATCAAAAACTTACAAGGGACACTATATATTTACCCTCCCCTAGTGCCATTCTAGGTGCACCAAGTGCGACATAGACACATATAATTGCAAGAAATTGTATTATTTCACGGAGTTCCAGCCAGAAGTTGAAAATAATGAGTAATCATTTACTGGATTACTTAATGCTTGCTCACTTATACTTAAGTTGGATTTAAGAATTAATAAGTTGATTGCTTAAATAATCACTCAACTTATGCTAATTGGCCATCACGATCATCTATCTTTAGTTTTTCTATTAAAACTCATCTTACTTTACATACTTCACTCCTATGGTCATGTATTCTAGGTTTGTCTCACAAAAGTCATCTTACTTTACCTACCTCACTCATATGGTCATCTTAGCAAATTCTTTTATTTTTCTGTGAAAGAAAAATATTGTGGTCGGTATTATGACTTGGTGAATAATCAAAAATACTATTTTCATTAGCTTCCGTTTGGACATAGTTTTTGGAGGGATTTTTTGGAAGTTTTTGGGCCAAAAAGTGTTTGTTTATGCTTTTGAGCAAAACTTGTCCCAAAAACGCAAAAACTGGCCTTGAGCTGTTTTTGAGCCAAAAACTAACATTTACACATCAAATTTCATTTTCATAAGAGCTCAAAGGCTTTTTTGAGCCAAAAAATTTGTTCCCAAAAAGTATGTTCAAACACTTTTTCATTTTCATATCAAACTTCACCCAAAAAGTGTTTCCCAAAAATTATTTGGGAATCTATGTCCAAACGCTAGCTAAGTGAATATAGTAGAGCTTTATAATGTTATGTTGAAGCCTGTAAAAATTTAGCGAATTTAGTAAGGAAAGATGGGCGAATAACTTTTCTTTTTTGAATAGAAAGAATTAATCGGGTCGAGTGCACAGGTGGGTTTGGATTATGGTTCAAAATTTGGACTTAATACTTTAAATATTTATCGAGTCATTGTACCTGTAATGTTATACATTTTCTACCAAAAAATATAAAACCCGGTAATGTTGACAATATTTTCATCAAAAAATAGAAAAATTGGCTACCATTACCATGTGAGTGCAACACATAGGTAGGATGGCTTTTGTGCAACAAACTAAAGATAGATGACCATAGGAGTGAAATATACAATGTAAGATGACTGTTGTAAGACAAATCAAAGATAGATGATTTTGATAGCCAATTAACACAAATTAAGTGACCAAATCAAGAATTAATCGATATAAAGATGACAATATAGCAGATTCTCTCTTTTCTGTTAGTTGCATTGACTTATTTGGGGTCTCGCCCTAATCCCCTATGTTTTGTAAATTTGTTGTTTATTTCAAAGATGATTTTTTTAAGAAAAAAGAATTTCAAAGAAGCATTATTAAATTAGAATAAAATATAAAAGATAAAAATATGTAGCTGATAGCTTAGCTAACCTTGGGGTATCCAGCGGTGGATGTTCATTCATCATTGGAGTTGTTTCATTGCCAATGCATATTAGAGCTCATGTGAAGAACAGCCAAAATAGAAGGCCAAATTTCAGGATCAGACACATGAAAGGTCAATTTATAGTTCCAAATGACTAGCCTCTTTTTCATTATGTGTTTTATTTTTTTTGAAAGCTTTCAAAGATGTAAAGGAGGAGGACTCCTTATTGAACAAATCTCTATTCTCAGTTTCTGGATTGGCAGTGGGCACCTTTTTATGTAAAGATGAATTAATCATCTTTCATGTAAGTCAAGCAGGTCTAGACATATACCCTGCGTCAATGTACAGTTTTTGAAGAATTAATTGACAGGTAGGGGTCAAGGCCTAGCCTCCAACCAAATCTTGGTAGTTTTTGACCTAAATAAAAAAAATGCAAAACCTCAAAGAAGTCCGATTCAATTTTAACAGAACTTGGAACCAACACCCTAAATAATATAGAAGGAAATTACAATTTGAAAAAATTACAATTCGAAATCATAAATACAACAGTCTGTCCAAAGAAATGACATGACAGTGTATTTAACATCTTTGAAACAATTATTGTCAATTCCATCAAGATTTGATAGAAACTTAAAAACGAGGATTAATGAGTTAGACTGCAAGTACATCTCCTCCAATTTATTAATTAGCACGGCCAAACACGATAGCCATTAGCCATTATATTTTCTCTATTAGTAAGTCGCTTATTTGTATCTTATATTCTTATTACATACCGAATCGACGCTTTGTACCATCTTTTTGTCAGAAAAACTATTGTTTGCTAATTTTATCATACACATGTGAGCAGTGCAATATAAAATGAACTATACAAAAAAAGCTCATGTGAATTCTTACTTAATCACACTATGTTATAGAATTGACATGATACGATTAAGATCATACAATTATACATATCTTTAGTTCAAATCTACAAGATTATAGATTTTTCCTCTCTTTTTGAACTTCGTGTCCTGACACATAAATGTAATATACGGAGTATCAAAGTAGCTTACGTTAAATTATTGTTTAGTTTCATCAAAAATTTCTTTCTCGCTTTTTTACTTCTATATATGTATGCCTAACTAATTCATGTAATTAAAAGGGCAATATATGGTCCAATCCTAGTGCAATTGAGCAAATCTTTTTGTGTATGAAGATGTGGAGTACTAGGAAACTACGTAGCACGCGACAACTAGGGTTATGTCCAAGCAATGAAATAACAAAATGTCCAATTATTCAAACCATCAAAGCTGTCGACTATTCTGCTTTACCCTGGCAAGCTAAATTCCGATTAGCAGCAACATAACAAGGCAATCCCCCGGCCCTCCGGGAGTTGTGCGGGGAAGATGGCAAGCAAAATGATCTTTTTTAAGAATTTTTACACTGTCAGCTGGTCATATTTGCTTATTGTACGGATAATCTGCCTTATTTTTAAAAGTAAAGGTCTTTTTTAGGTTATTTGTAGATATATATTTTTTATGGCCTGATAGTATAGTATTGGTTTTCAGTCCTTTTACCTAGTCATTATCACAATTCAAAGACTTAGCTTTGATCACGTTCCTCTTCGCTTAAAGGAAAAATGTCTAAATTTGCCTTTGCATTATAGAAAATTGTTTGGATTTCCCTTACTAGCTGAGGTCAAATATGCCCCGGTAATTACAAACAAATATGCTCTTATTCACTAATGGTAAAAAACTTGCCAATATATTAAATTTACCATTAAACTATGGGAAAGTGTCTAGATGGTCTCACATCTATGGGTTGGTGCATCTAAAAATCGGCATAGGACATGACCAATTAATCTCAAGTGACCTTCTCCTATTTTATCTTTCATGTATGTTGTTTGCCTTTTGTTCAGTATGATAACTATATATAACCTTGTCTAATCTTGTATTATCGCATATCCTTATGAACATATACATTTCTATGACATTGTTGTGAGGAGTCAAAACAAAAATTGACTAGCTTTATGTTCGTTATCATCATAGGACAACATTTCTCCTTTATTTTTCTAATTGGGAGTTGAAATAATGAATGTGAGCAAACTCACACTAGCAGGCGCTGATATGGAAAACACAAAGGTCCAAATTGATGGACAACATTTTATCTAGTTTTTTTAATTCATTTTTCTACCTTGAAAAGCAAGAATCACAAAAAGAAAAAGGAAAGAAGAGAAAAAAGGGAAGAGATTAACAGTTGGTTAATTTGACATCGTATTTAGGGTAGAGAAATTAGTTAGTCTATTAGATACACATGCCACTCTTTATTTGATGTTATATATAGAGACGAGAGAGAGAGAGGTTATAGTTATAAAGTAGCTCTAGTCACTAGCAACTGCTAACATAGTCCTAATTTAAGCTAAGGGTTGCTTTTACAGAATCTACTGGAATTAAAAGATGGATTTATCTAGTGGTCACGGTACAAAGTCAGAAATATTAGGGTTAGTGGGATCATATAATAGTAATTTGACTGAAGTGAAAGCTACCAATTCAAAGGGCCAGTCAGAACCAAACTGAAAAATTAGGTTGTCTTTTTGTGTAGTACGATAAAGAAACGTGCATGTACCAAATTCTACTTTTATTACACACTCCAAACATAAAGCTCACGGGGTTAATCCCAGCCCTAGCTTCTTCAATTATTCTATATTTGGAGACCTAATGAATCTGCTCTTCTTTTTGTCCATAAATGTGTGTGCCTTTGTTATAAAGAACCCAATAATTGTTTACAACTTTCCTTCACTTCCATTGTTGGTTCCTTAGGGCAAAGAGTTTTAAGTTATATGGGGTCACTGTTTAGCACAAGTAATTATAATTAACTCGTCATGATGAACATTAACTGGAAATCTAATAGAAGTGTTAACAAATATGCTATGATAGGCTAGCTAAGCTAAATTTATCATGAAAACATCTATCTAGCGTCATAGCGTCGCTGTAAAATTGGTTAAATCATTTACAATATGAGTTTAAATTATATACACTAAAAGTAAAATATTTATACAATCAGATCGCTAACAGAGATAATCATCTATCGATTTATCGAGCCCTTTCTTGCTTGTCTTTAAAAATGAGATCCGTCAAGCTCCACTTTTGTTTCTGGAAGCCAAACACTGTTATGCATGATCCTCCTATGCAAATATGCAGTAATAGTAGCAATTACTAGCTTTAAATAGATTTTGTTTTGCAAGTCTTTTAGAGAGAGAATCAAAAGTCCACAAGTACCCTAATTTCCTTTGACCAAAATGTTTCCTGCCAGTAATAGTACTGGAAACCCTCTTCCTCACCCTTCTTCTACCTTTCATAGCTCTTCTCCCTTTCTTGGCCTCAATGGAAACCAAATTCTCCTCCATCACTACCAAGATCAGTTCTCTACTCATTATAAAGATGCCCTTCTAAGGGACAGCACTGCCAACATCAACAACATGTCACTTTCGACAAACAATATTATCAATCGTCCAAATAAAAGTTATTTTGATTCTTTAAGGTCATTTCCTAGCAAGAAAAAACCTAAGAAAAGGGAGAGGTCTTGTAAAATCTTGACATCTCAAGGTCCACGAGATAGGAGAGTACGATTGTCTATTGGCATGGCTAGAAAGTTCTTTGATCTTCAAGAAATGCTAGGTTTTGATAAACCAAGCAAGACCCTTGATTGGCTATTCACAAACTCCAAACTAGCCATTGAGGAACTCACTAATTGGTCAACTGATCAAGCTCATCACCCGGACATTGCAGGTTCGATTCCTGTCCTCGCGTCAAATAAGTATTAGAATGAGTCTTATTAGGTTTTTTCAGAGGAAGGATCGCCCAACCTCCGAGAATTTCATCCTAGGATGCCCTTATATAGAGCTCGAAAATTAGGACACATAACTATAACAGAGTAGCTGCTAACATTGCAAGAAAGACGCGAATTTCTGAAATGCCATGAGTACAATTTCGACAAATTTCTGTGGAACATTTGCTTCTGTATTGTAGTGTAAAACAGCTTCCAAAGTTGCACCGAAATCCAAAAAAGCTTGAGAACTAACTACATACCTGAAATTAGCTTGTGTGCGCATAATCTTATCTATCTTTAAATGTTATTTGTGTGTTCCGTTCTAGTGACACTATTTCACTTCTATTGTATTTCTGTAGGAGCAACGAAATCTAGCTGCGCTGAGACCGCCAAGAATGGTCCTTCACCTACTTCAGAGTGTGAGAACTTGGACATAGCCACAAATGAGGGTTTAGAAAGGAAGCCTAAAAGAGCAAAAGAAAAGAAAGAAGCAAAAACTAATGAAGCAACAAGTCATGTCTTAATTGGAAGGGAGTCAAGGGACATGGCAAGAGCAAGAGCTAGGGAAAGAACAATCAAGAAAATGTGGAGTAGAATTGAAACAAGCGAGAGATCAGCTAATTATTCTCAGATCAAATCTAATTTCTTTGGAAAAAAGGATATTAGGGAAATGGAAGAACAATTTTGTAAGAACAAATTACAAGCCAGTGAAGGACCAAACAAAGAAATAAATCAGGGATCTGGAGTAACAAAAATTAAGATCAAGCCTTCTTTAATTTTGGGTTTTCATCCCAATAATCTCTATGCTCCAATAGATTCAGCTGCCTACTGTGGTAGCTCTTCTTTCAACATTGAAAATTGGGATACTAGTAGAAATATAATGACAACAATTACAACTGCTGCTATGATCAACAGTACTTCTCCCCCATCGCAAGGTAAACTTTGGCTTAAGTTATATAAACTGACATTGTAAAGATTATTTTACATTATCCGTGTAGTTCACCCCTTTATTGCTTGTTAATCAATTTATTATGTTAATGAATATTCCGTTCTTATCATAGAGATTTACTTGTAATTACGTCATGAGTGAGGTTGGCTAAATATCTTTGTCAGCTCATAGAATTTAAGATCTTCATTTTAATGTCCTTTCTTTCTGCAGAACTTCAAGGGCCCTGGAAACCATGGGACTCAGTTCAAAGCAACATAATCTAATGAGGGAACATTGTAAGCTAAACTAATTTCTTGTTTTTAAGGTTTCATATTTCATAAAGATGCTTTGTTTCTTGCTTCCCCCTCTCTCTCACTTGCCACAAGTGTGGTCTCTAGCAGAGGCGAATCCAGGATTCTCACCATTGTACTATTACACTTTTGGAATTACAAGTTCCAAAGTCGATATTTTCATTTAAAATAATTTTTCAAATGTATATTTACGTTTAGTAAAAAATGTTGGGTTCAATTAGACCATACTATATACCCCTATGGTTTGTAGTCCTAACTACACTACTACTGAAATGTCCATGCTTGTAAGTACAACAACAATATACCCAGTGCATGTAATTCCATAAGTGGGGCATAGGGAGGGTGTAATCCCACATGCTTGTAAGTGTACTGAGTATTTTGCTAGGTTTTCTTTCATCTTGCGTTCTAAAATTTTGGTATTCTTGTTGACTCCCTTGCAAATCCTTCTAGTAACATTAAAAGCTTGAGAAATCAGAAATTTCTTTCTTGACAATGATATATAAAAAAAGATTGGAGTCCTTGGAGCAGCCTAAAATCCCCTCAAAAAGAGGTCAAGGCAATTTTAAATTGGCTGAAATGTTAAAAAGTACTCTAAGATATACGTATTTATTGTAGGTATTTTCTGTTGAATTGAGTAAGCTAAGCACTAAGCACCTCATAAAAGCTTATATAGTGCTACAGAAAATACATTCTTTAATTAGTTGATTGTATTATGTCTCAACACACCTCTCACATCTTGGCGTGATTACTTCTTCTTTCTTTTTTTTTTTTTTTTTTTTGTGGGCTGAGCATTTGGGAATATTTCTTTTGGGTGCGGTGAGAATATTTTAATTTTGGTCATCTGTATATGCTATCATATTAAAATGTGTGACTACATTATCTAAAAGTTTTAGCTCTCATTTGGTCATAAATCTTTTTTCATAAAAAAAACTTCAAACTTGCTTGGCCATAAAAACTTTTGATTTTTTGGACATGTCTTGAGAACAAAAAGGAAAAATCACTTTTCTAGTTTCCCCCCCAAAGGCTTAATTTTTCACTCATAATATATCTAACTTTTTTATAAGTAAAATGCATGTCAACGCACAACTTCAACTTCCAAACATAATTTTTTTAATTCACCTTCAAATTGAAACTTATGGCCAAAAAATTGATATTGTGAAACAAAATTTGAAGTGTCCGTGCACAAAGGTTAAACTAGTTGATGACAAGAAAATTGTGAGCTCACAATTGATGTAAATGACTTCAGGTCTTGTGCATTATAATCAAGGCTTCTTAAACTGGACATCATGAACAGATCAGCTGGAAATGAGAACCACTTAGCTAAATGACTTCGTGCATGCTCTGGAAGCCTATATCATCATCTAACAAAGTTAAATACAGACTAATAGTCATAAGATATATGCTAATTAAACACAGAAATTAACATGCATGGTAGTAGTACTTTTTTCAATTAATAAGAAGAAAAGCTTTAGGGATCTTGAAGATGAGAGTTCCATTATTCACTCACCTTGACATCCAAGTTCTTGCTTCTAAGCTTCTGCAGTAGCCACCATGAGGAAAGCATAATTTTTAGTACAATGAGTGAGTAAAAGGAAATTATAGCATGATAACATCATGCCAATGGTGGGGTTTGACGTTTGTGGTGCTTCCCAAAGTTCCTTGTTAATTTTAAGCTCAGCTGGCTATCTGATCAAACTTTAATCTGATGGAGACTTGAATCCCAGCTCATGACTGATAGGTCTTATTTTTGCGTTTAATTTCTATACAAAAATAGTGTAAAAGATAATTATAAGTCATTGTACATACAAGTTATATACAACATGTTAGAATACATTGATGATATAGTAAAAGATCTTTACACTACGGTCTATAAAAATTACACGTTATTAGTATAAAAAAATTATACTATGCGATGATATAACTTAAACTCACAAGTTTATTATAACTATATTTTTGGATTTAACTAATGCACTTGACAGACTACCAGTGAAATTTAACCAATATTAATTAGAGTAAGTTATAGTATCTGTTTTGTTTTTCAAATTACCATTTACTTACTTTTATTTATGCTGAAAATGTAGAATTTATTTTAAATCTTCAATGTATAAAATTATACCCTTTATGCTGTCATCCTTTCAGTTTCCTGATTCAAATTAATGGAGAAAACCTGATTAATACTACTCTACAACTATTTATACACACCTCTGTTGACATTGGTACAGCTACAGTAATAAAATATTATACCCTTTATGCTGTATCTTAGGGATCTTTGTTTTTATATTTTGACATTGGTACAGCTACAGTAATAGAAAAGACAAAGTTAGAAACCTGGTTAGAGTGACGTGTGTAAAACCTGGGAAATAACAAAGCAGAATAACTCGGGAATCTAAGAAGCAGAAGATTTTGCACTGGAATAGTAGAAGTCATCATGATCTACAGTTATTCAATGTGAAGGATAAACAAAACACACAGAATTGGTACAGATATTGTTAGTCCAAAAAGAGAGTGATATAAGAACAGTACTACAAGTCTACAATTAAGTACTAATCTCAAATTAAAGGCTGTAGCAAATGTGGAACTTTTTTCCATCTTTGTGTCGTAGACCAAGGATCGATTTTCATTTCATTCTCTACTCTCTTTTTTTTTTAATCCAAAATTTTGATTCAGATTATAATATTCTAGAATTTTTAGTATTCTATTTTACACATCATAAATATTGAGAATCTGTATCTTTAGATCAACTAGTATAACACCCGCGCGATGCGCGGAGAGTGGGTGTCACTGAAGGGGTGTCTATATATATATATATATATATATATATATATATATATATAAGAATCTATAATTTAATCCTACTCAAATTTCATTTAAATTTAGTATATGAATAAGCTATTGGAAATCTAAATTACCCACACAAATAAGATATTGAATTAACTTGGACAGTATAATGCTGGTGTGATCTAACAATATCTACGACCAAAGCTTCTACCATTTATATTCTAGCTAGTAGTAGAAAATGGAGTGCTAGAATTCTAATATGACTTAAAATATTAAACTGTATTGATCGGGATGGAAACTGTACTTGGTTTTCTGATATGTTGTAGTTTAGGAGTCCTCTTTCCAACAGTGAAACGATATTGTGATTCGGATACGCCTCAAAGAAGATATGACGTTTTTCGTTAAGACGCTCAAAGTTGTCATAAAGGGAGTGCCAGAATTCAGATCCAACTTCAAATATTAAACTATATCGATCAAGAAGAAAGATGTACGTTCTTTTTATATATGTTGTAGCTCTAGGAGTTCTCTTTTCAATAGTAACAGAAGATTTTGATTTAGACGTACCTCCGAGGAGATACATTTTTTTCCGTCAAGACCCTAAAAGTTGTGACAAATGGAGTGCTAGAATTATGATTTGACTTAGAATATGAAACTATATTAGTTGGAATAGAATTGGTACCTATTTTTGGATATTTCTAGTCCTAGGAGTCCTCTTTCCAAAGGTTAAAGGAAATTATGATTCGGATTCGCCTCCAAGGAGATATGGCGTTTTTCGTTAAGACTCTCAAAGTTGTGATAAAAGAAGTGTCAGAATTCAAATCGAACTTCCAATATTAAGATTTTTCCGATTTTTTAATTAAAATTTACCTACTATTTTATTACCTATTATTTTTATTAGATATATAATAAGCAATCAAAAATTGAAAGTTGGCTTTGTTTTATCCAATATCTTTTATGAAAGCTCATTTATTTACAACCAATTGAGGTTCCACTTTAACTCTTTTTTTTTTTGTAATAACATAATAAGAATATTAATAGCTAAGTCGAGGAACTTGAACATTACTCCATTTAAATAGTCAACCAAAAATATTCGCAGTACCTAATTACATATAAAATGCAATTAGAACAAAATTTATTTATTGTAATAAGAGAAAAAATGTCTGAAAAGAAACTGAGAAATATCAAGAAAAAATTTCTCCACTTCTATGCATTTACTATTGCCATATCATAATATATAAATTAATATTTTGTTGAAATTTAAAACTAACCAAGTTATATTTTTTTCTACTTAATAATCTATCTATTACCATTAATTTTCTTACATTTAGCTTGCAAATGTCTGAATAGGTATGTTATGCATACATTCTATATCAGTTATACAAAATTTATATATGGAAGTGTGTGTATATATATATATATATATACACATATAAATTTTTTTATGTATACTTCATTTATTAATATTTCAGTTATTAGGAGTACCATAACATTACTACTGTCATTGTAATAACAAAATAATTATTATTTCAGATTTAAATAATTTTACACTACTTTACTTCCTCTTCTTGTTTTTTTTTTAACTCAATAATTCTTATTGTTTATATCATATTTTGTGTCTATTACTTTAACTTTTATTCTATTTCTCGGAAATCTGTCTTTGTTTAAATTTAGTTTAAAAAGTTATTTTTTTTTTAAATTTAGTTAAAGCATGATAGTCCTACAGTATTCCATTTTATTTCATTTTTTAATATTTTGTTAATTATTTGTCCATTAAGACAAGTTAAAAATTTATCTACGGAGACCTTTCTAATTTAAAAAATAATGGAGTAACTTTTTAGTTTATAAACTTGAACTTCAATTCAAATTCTCTGTTAGTGCATTTCCTACTAATTACATTATTTTATGTTATTATGTATATCATTGTTATTCAGATTATGGTAGTAAATCATGAATTGAATAAATAAATGGAAATGGTTTGGGGGATATAAACAGGTATATGACTACGGAATATCTAAACATAATTTTGAAAACTTACTTAATTAAAATTCAAAATAATTGATAGAAAGAAGGACAAGTTGATCTTTCAATAAATAATCAAGAAATTATACACTCATACCTTTCCATGAACTTTACTTAATATTGTAGGATAAGCTGGTAGAGCTCCTTCGATGATCCATAGCTTAAGAATACGTGAATTCATCATCTTCACTTCTTTAAAAAAAAAAAAAAAGAGAGAGTCGTCTTCACTTCTTGTTGCACGCTTATATGATTCTCGGAGATAGCACAACCAGTAGTCTTCAATCTCATTGGAGAAGATTATCTTTCTATATCATTCTTCGAAAAATATCTTCCAAAGGTCTAACGAATAAGCATAAAGAGAAAGGTTCTACTATATACAAAGTCATTGGTTATGATAATATGTATCAACTCAATACATTACGACTTTAAAAGGCTCAATTGGTTAGGATGTGGATATGGATCCATTCAAAATCAAAAGAAAAGGAAAATAAAAACCCAAAGTAAATAAATAAATAAATATTGCAAGATTCATTATTTAAAATTACAAAACATTTGGTTCTTTTTAGATAATATAGGGGACATCTTATAACATATATACTTCTGTGTATTTAGAAGCAAAATAGGTTTCAAATAAGATTATCTTCCACAAAAGAAAATAACATAGGTTCCGTTGGAAGGAATGGATTTACACATCTTTAGCATCTGTTTGAAAAAAGAAACTAATCCTTAATTTAAAACATAAATATGATATATACTTGAGTATATGGTTTGATCAAAGTTGTCCATTCTCCTCTTTGTGGACTATTTTCTTTTGACTTCGCCATTTTTGGACCAAATATATCTTGTTAGTATTGTATATATTGATTGATCCTGAAAAATCATAATTGATAACGTAATGTAAGATAATTTATACCACAAGTTTTTTTCGTTCATTTCCCACTAAAAGCAAGATAATTTAACAAAATACAGGGACCATGGTTGGTCACCAGGGACTTCAAACTGATAACATAATGTATTAAACATTGACATCATTTTTAATTTTAAAAGATAAAGTCAATATTAAGTGATATCCATATTCGTAATGATCAGCAACAATGTATAACATTACTTTCGAGTATTACTCTAAAAAAATTGTGCAATGATAGTCATACCTCTGTTTTCATTTTGAAAAAAGCTAAATCATTACAACAACAACAACAACAACAGCAGCAGCAGCAGTTCCATCAAATCCTTGCACACAAAAAAAGTACAATAAAGACAAAGAATGTAAAATAATTCATCTGGATACAGGAATAAGGCTATATGAGAAGTTAAGATATACTCACCTATAAGTATGTCTATTTAAAGATCCAAAAGTGTAGGTCTGCTCGTCAAGGATCCATCACTGAATCTTGGTTCCGTTGATTGTATAATGGAATATTGACGGATCACATACATAATCTGCACCTTCACCTGTTCCAAGACAAATGAACTAACTAATATTTCATAAAAGGAAAATCGCGCATAGTATAATTATAGAACCATCAAACATAAAAACTTTGATCATAAACACAAAGAAGTAACAGCACAAAATGTTTCTACAGTAGGTCCCAAGACTTTATTTGATCACAGCTTTATAAGGTACAAAATAACAACTAAGAGTCCTACAGATTCTAAAATTGGTTGAAATGGCTTAGCTTGATCCAATAAAGAGCTTATCCGATATTTTGATTTAAATATTAATTTATCATCTATTTGATAAACAAATCGAACAAAAGAATAAGCTTAAAATACATTGCTTAAAGAATAAAATAGTGAATGTGGTTGAAATTTAGATTTATCTGATGAAGAGTATACCTACCCTGATCATTTCAATAAAAATATGTCATCGTAATAAGTGTTTATTTGAAAAAATAAATTGTGTCCTACTTTTTATTAATCATCTCTAATTATCTTTTTTGTTTCGATAATGCCAAAAGTTACTGGTTTGTCATCTCAAATTCAAATCCAAGGTTTTATCTTTCAATGAAATTAAATCCTTATCTTAATTAAATTTAAAAAGCACTTATCCTTGAATTCGAATTTGAATATGAATAAATATTATTACAAATGTTGTCCTAATATCTTATTCTAGATTTTTTTTAATAATATAATATAGATAGATTTTGATAAAAAAGTAAATCAACTAAGAGATGAGTAACACATAAGATATTAGTATATGAATATATTTACTCCAAAGTTTTCAAAACGATTGTTACGGATTCTGTTTTGATTGTTATCCTTTTGTGTTGAGTAGGTTTCTTATAGAAAGTGTCAAAAATAATTTTCAATAATATTTTACATAAAGTATCAAGATGATTTTGCATCCAGTTTTGATAAGATTTACTAATAAATCTTAAACACAAAGAAGTAACAGCACAAAATGTTTCTACAGTAGGTCCCAAGACTTTATTTGATCACAGCTTTATAAGGTACAAAATAACAACTAAGAGTCCTACAGATTCTAAAATTGGTTGAAATGGATTAGCTTGATCCAATAAAGAGCTTATCCGATATTTTGATTTAAATATTAATTTATCATCTATTTGATAAACAAATCGAACAAAAGAATAAGCTTAAAATACATTGCTTAAAGAATAAAATAGTGAATGTGGTTGAAATTTAGATTTATCTGATGAAGAGTATACCTACCCTGATCATTTCAATAAAAATATGTCATCGTAATAAGTGTTTATTTGAAAAAATAAATTGTGTCCTAATTTTTATTAATCATCTCTAATTATCTTTTTTGTTTCGATAATGCCAAAAGTTACTGGTTTGTCATCTCAAATTCAAATCCAAGGTTTTATCTTTCAATGAAATTAAATCCTTATCTTAATTAAATTTAAAAAGCACTTATCCTTGAATTTGAATTTGAATATGAATAAATATTATTACAAATGTTGTCCTAATATCTTATTCTAGATTTTTTTAATAATATAATATAGATAGATTTTGATAAAAAAGTAAATCAACTAAGAGATGAGTAACACATAAGATATTAGTATATGAATATATTTACTCCAAAGTTTTCAAAACGATTGTTACGGATTCTGTTTTGATTGTTATCCTTTTGTGTTGAGTAGGTTTCTTATAGAAAGTGTCAAAAATAATTTTCAATAATATTTTACATAAAGTATCAAGATGATTTTGCATCCAGTTTTGATAAGATTTACTAATAAATTTGTTTGGAGATAAAGTATGCTAATAATCTACTATTTCAAAAAGCATATACTATCTTCCCATTCAAATTTTAAAAATATTAGTTAAGATAAGACAATAAGTTTATCTTTCCAAAAAAAAATACTATCATTTTATTTAATTAGAAAATCATTTATCTTTTAATTTGAATTTGAATCAAATATTATTACAAATATTGTCCTAATGTCCTATTCTACATTTTGTCCTAAGTGTTCTTTGCTTTTATATATATATAGATGTTACACCTTGAACCGATTCTTATAATGACAATCTCACATTTATCCTTAGTATTTCTTTATCCTATAACCAAAAGACATATTACATTTCATGCATTATAATCTCATCATAATTCAGAAATGATAAATTTCAAACACCTGTTCACCTATTACACAGGCATCCATCACATCCGGGCGCCCACATAAGTTTGGACTTAACTTCATCCTAAATGTTAGCTCAAATGGGGAGGTTTGTCCAAAATTTGTATGGGCATCTTGCCCACTCTCTTCAACCAGTGTGGGACAACTTGTTCACCAACACCTTTTTCATCTCAACACCCCCCCTATCCCGCACGGCCAGCGCGTGAACCACATGCTCAAAGGAGAGTTCCACGGGAACCGTCTGCCCGGCTCTGATACTATGATAAATTTCAACATCCGGACACCCATCACACAGGCACCCATCACACCCGGGCGCACACATAAGGTTGGACTTAACTCCACTCCAATAGCTACCTCAAAGGGAGAGGTTTGTCCAAAGCTTATATGGGCATCTTGCTCACCCTCTTCAACCGTGTGGGACAACTTGTCCGCCAACACCTTTTTCATTTCAACATAGCCTCCCTTAAACCAAAATCTTCAAATTTGACCATGTCATGAGTAATATCAAGCCTTGTCGAACATAACCACCTTAGACTTTGCATCAATCCTATAAAATATGTAGCATCGACAAAATTACGAGTACCATCTTTCGTCAAATTCGAATTCTCTTCAACCATGAACAATCTGGATTTGGTTTTGTCATTCTTCAAAGTTTTGCCAACATATTTTTTCCTCTGCTTGAAATTCTTGACAATCAAGCTTGCCTTAAAACAGTCTACTTCTTCAATCAATTTGTATCTCCTCTTGTAAATTGAGTCAACTTCAATTAAACTTTTTGTTGGATTAATACTTCATCTCCAATGAACAATTTCTCATGTTTCTCAACATGTGTAATCTCAGTGAATGACTCGAATCCAATTGCATTATCAATATCCATAATCATGAACTTACTAATTAGTTCCAGACCCTTTATTTTTTCAACCTCAATCTTAAATTGATCATCAAAATTTTTCTCTTGATGGATTAACTTGCCTATTTCTTTTCTCGATTCATCTTGACCATCAAAAAGTTGTTCTTGAAAAACATCAACCTCTTTTGCAAGAATACTACCTGCAATCAAATCATCCTTTTTAGTCATCCTAGGAATAATTGAGAAACCAATATGAATATTGTTGACTGCTCGTTGCTTTTAGTGACATCTATACCAAAGCAAAGATTTTGTTTATCTCCACTTATTTTCTCCTCAACTACTATTACATGATCTTTTTCTTTGTCTCCATTTATTTTCTCCTCTACTTCTCTCAAATTTAAAGAATCTTCTTTTTCTTTAGGTTGCTCATTCTTTAGCAACACCTCTTCCACTATCTCATCTTTTTGTTCATTCAGGGACATCTCATATGTCACCAATTCATGTTCAAGATCATCAAGTCTTAAGGTCCTAAGATCCTTGGTAGCTTCAATAAATGTCATCTTGGTGTGAAAATTCATATTTAGTGACTGCAATATTTTTTCAACAACTTTACATTCTTCTAACACTTCTCCGTTGGTCGTTAGACCATTAACAATTTTTGCAGTTCTTGCAAAGATATTTTTTAACACACTCTGTTGATCTAGTCTGGCCGCGCAACTCATTTTGTCTCTAAAGCTCTTGTAGTTTCTCCTTCTTTATGTCTACAACACTTCGATACAAATTCACCAAGATTGTCCAAACTTCCTTTGATGACTTTTCATGCAAAATTTTGTCATATACATGCACTTCAACCTTGATGCCAAGATAGTAATATACCTTGTAATCTGAGTGTATATTTTTCTTCAACTTTTCAGCCGCTTCATTTGTTAGTATGGTTCCTTCTGGTGGTTCCACGAATCATTCATCAACGATGGACCATAATCTAATATTATTTAAAAACTCATTCATTTGTTGATACCAACTCTCAAAATTTTTACTTTGTCATCAAACACAAAAAGGAGACAATGATAAATCAACGGCTCTTCCATATAAATTTTTTATTATTATAAGATCTCACACAGGTTCTGATACCAAGATAAATTTCAACACATGGACACTCAGCACAGAGGCACCCATCACACCCGGGTGCTCGCATAAACTTGGATCTAACTCCATCCCAAAAGCTAGCTCAAAGGAAGAGGTTTGTCCAAAGCTTATATGGGTATCTTGCCCACTCTCTTCAATCGATATGGGATAACTTGTCCACCAACACCTTTTCCATCTCAACACCCCCTCCCCCGTACGGCCACCGCGACCACATGCTCAAAGGGGAGTTCTACCGGAACCGTTTGCCCAGCTCTCAAGCTCTCACACCAATTTGAAGGAACTCAAATACCGAAAAAATATTTTATTAATAGAACTAAAGAGAGAAAGTTGGGACCCTTTGCTCAATCACTCATAAACTCTTAAACTCGCCACAAAAATAATAGGTACCAACTTCCCTATTTATAATGGTAAAACAAAGTCTACCTTGACTAGAACTAGAAAACATATTTCAATTATTATGAAATACCAAATCCTAAACTATTTGGAAATGCTAATCTTATTTTAATTCCAACAAGATATTACATTATTACTTCATCCATTCAATTTTATTTGGCAATTGAATAGATACAGAGTCTAAGAAAAAAATAGAAGATTTATGAAATATGTGGTCATCATAAAGCATTCAATAATATTTATATAGCTATAAGAGCTTCTCATTAGAGATGAAGTGAGAGGTCAAAATTAAATTATTTCTAATTTAAAAAAACGGTCATTTATTTAACAGAATGTTGCAGTATAAATTAGAATGGATGGGGTATTAAATTTTGCATTGCAGGATATGGCTAGCTAAGCTATAAATATACTTGCAGGTAGGAACTTCAACAAGAAGCAGTCGCTGATTGTACATCACCTACTGTCAGGAGCGTTGAAGGTCCAAGCATGGTTCAAAATTCAAAAGAGATGGGATAGGAGAGATTTGATCAACTAATTTAATCAATACCAAATTTTCTAGAATATTTTTAGTTGAAGTTTGATTGAGTGTGAACTATGCATGAGAGTAAACACTTGACTTCATCAGAGCCTATGTTAGTCATTATGAGTAGTAAACTCTAGGTCCTTTGTTAAGGCAAGTTGTGTAAATATTGTTTTCTATTAAAACATTTTGATATTTTTACGCTAATTGACATACTAAACCACTTAATTACAGAAAATACCGATATTTTTAAATAATTACCCTAAATACTAACACTTTTTGATATTTTACAAAATATACAATTTTTTCATTTCCTTTCTTCCCTCTCTACCCAAAACCCTAACTTCTCCCTCTCTCTTTCTCTCCTCTCCTCCACCCACCCACCCCACCCTCCCACCGTCACCCCCTCCCCCGTGCCTCTGCTCCACCGTCAATGTTGCTGCACCATCGAGCATCTATTGATCTCCTACTCTGCTGCTCCATTTCACTACTAAAAAAACACAGTTCTCCGACCACCCAATCGGTCGCCAAGTCGACCGATCGGCGACCGATACGGGTGGTCAGAGAATTAATGGTAGCAAAAAGCCCTGCGATCGAAACTTGGTCGAAACTTCGACCTCTATGCGACAGAATTTCAGTCGCATAATATGATAGAAACACTGACCGTTTAGGCGACCGAAAATCCTATGCGACTGACAATCGGTCGCATACTTGGTCTAAGGTGTGGGAATTACCTGTGACCGCTATGCGACCGATATTCGGTCGCTGACTTGGTCGTAAAAAAAATATTGTGTGCGACTGATTTGGCGACTGACAGTCGGTCGCCAAACTGGAAAAAACCTGCAATAAAAAACCTATTTTCAGGCAGTAGCAACAGCAAAAACCAGATGGAATCAACAGAAAACTGCATTTCGAAGACAATAAAAACAGTAATTCAAATACAACGCAATAAAACATAACATTTCAAAAACATCCAACAACATTAGTTATATCCTGAAATTGTTAACAATAAAGCTTAACAGACATATATCCACTTTCAGAAAAGACTACTCGGTCGAGGCAGAGCTAGACCCGGAATCGGAAGAGGAAGAGGAGTTGCGTCGATGCCTGCTCTTATGCTTTCTTCTCGATTTTTTCTTCTCCTTTTTGGCAAGGAGCTTTTTGATCATGTCTTGCGTTTCTTGATTTACTCTCGCCAGCTGTTCGATCTTCTCTCTCATTTGAGCCATTTCAGCAGGATCAACGGAGCTCGACGGAGAAGAAGTAGCTGAAGTGCCCAAAAAGCGAGCATTATGCTTATCCGAAGCAAATAGCGATCCAAGACTATAAGCAGACCCCTTCATAACCCCTCCAACAGTATCGACCCATATTTGCTTTTCTTTCTCGAACGTCAAGGGAGCCGGGGTGCTGCTTCCGGCGTCCGATGCTTGAGTCGATGTCCACTCTTCCACAGCCTTTTCTGAATAACATAAATATATTAATGATGTTAATAGAAAGACTAAACGTTGAAGGATTGGCGCGACTAAAGATCGAATTTTACAAACTTACCCAAACATCTTTTGCGCCGGGCTCGACCCACTCTCTACCGCCCTTCTTGGCACCCTTTATATGCCTGATCTTGTGCAGCTCGAGCACGGGAATAGTGCGCTTTTCTTTCTTTTCCTACAAATTAAAAATCATAATATGTTAGACAAAAAATCAACTGTTCAAGTAAATAATCAATCAATTAAATAATTGTACCAAGCGTATCTTCTGTGTAGCCGCGCTAATTGAGCCACCGGTATGGAGCGATCCACCCTTTTCCGACGCTCGCGCAGCCTTGCCTTGTTCGCTCTTCGCCTCGAACTCGGGCGACTGCCAATATTCATCCAGCTTCGCCCACTGAGCAGCATCGAGGAAGCCGGGCCTTGTACCTTTATGCCGCGCATTGTAATATGTTTGTTTGAATAACGCAGCACATTTCTTGGGGAAGATGTTACGAATGTTATAATCCAGACCCTGATGCCAGATACATTTGCCCTGAAAGTATATCAAAATATTTTCTTTAAACATATTCATGGTTTAAAAACTGCAATTAGTTTTAAACCAAATGCATATGTATCACCTCAAAATCTACCAATATCTGCTTCTTTACTTGCTGGGGCACATCGCTCCAGTTTCGCCAAGGCTGGTTCCAGTGCGCTCTCATGCACGCAGTCAGTACCTTACTGGACTCATCGCTTGGGCAAAAGCTACAAAAAAATTAACAAGAGTTATTCCTAATACTAGCAATTAAAGTAGGAACCAATTATTTAATAGATAAGAACTTAAGAAATTAGGTAGCTTACCCTTTATCCGCCTCGGGATAAATAATCATCCTGCCTTCTACACTAGTGCCAGGCTCACCAATGTAATAAGGCGAATGTGGATCATACACCATGAGCTCCTGCTGATCCGATGGGCCGTCACAACTATCTAAGGGGAATTCAGGGGGCTGAGTAGGATTGTCATCAGCCTAGGAGGGATCGCCCTGTGTGGGAGGGACCTGTGTCTCAGTACAATCAAGGCTAGGGAATGTCCACTGCCATACAGGAGGCAACTGAGACGGGGTAATAAGTGGTACCTGATATGGGCCAGGGGGCCTGAAAAAAGCTGGATCATAACTAGATGGGGCATCAGTAGGCAGCGAATGCGGGACCTGTGAGGTCTGACTGTCATCACCCGCAGAAGCTGAAGTCTCGCCCACAGGTCTCTTGCCCGACCTTCTTTTAAAAACTTTAGAGCATAACTTGTCCATCCCTGTTGAAACATTCAAATTGATTTATCAACTATATAATGAGAATACATAATGAGAATACATAAATCTAAAGTGCTGAGAATAAATAAATTTATCAACTAAGTAAGCACATCACAATCAGAAAATGAGAATACATAAATCATATTATGTTCATATGTACATTACAGTAGGTAGTTAATACTAAACTACAAAGTACAAATAGGTTCAATCAACTTCATCATCCGACCGGGGAAAAGTCTATTGTCCATCCACAAACGACGTGCATTAAAGTCCATATCTACGCAAAAAATGCAAAATTGAGAACAATCTGATAGGTACGATTTTTAATAATTCTAGCATTTTTTTAATATCCGGTGGTCCGTTTGAATTCCATATTAATTACTATTAGCAATTCCAACAAATCACAACCATTACCATAATTAATCCCAAACATCACAACCCTATATTTAAAGTTCATCAACCCAAAACAACTTACTCGACATCACATTATACAGAATAAACCAATTATTACTAACAACTAACATGTAAACAACATATAGGCCGAATTATTTATATATATATATATATTCGGATTATTAAATCAAAAAAAAAAATTACCTCAACTTTGTTTGGGATCCAATCGCATGTAACTATGATTCACCAATGTGCTATCCACCCAATAACTACAAAAAAAAGTGAATTAAAAAGTCATTATTTGAGTTTTTTAAAAAATAACAAAAATTACTAAAAAATGAAATTTACCTTGAATTAGTATGTGTAGATTGTGTTAGATGTTATGTTGGAGATTATAGAGTAGTAATTTAAAGTTATATGGGGTATGTAATGGTGGATAGTTGGTTATGGGGTGGGGGGGTTCGATTTTTAGGGATTGGAGGGGATTTGGGAATTTTGAAATGGGTGAGGAAGGGATGCTGCCCCGTTTTGATACAAATTTAGGCGACCGCCTATGCGACCGATTTTCGGTCGCATAGCTTTGACTAAAAATTTTAATTTTTCAGCGTCTCACAATCGGTCGCCACTTCGACCACGTTTTGATTTTATTTTTTCTGTGGTTTGTGCGACCGAAAATCGGTCGTACAACTGCACAGACCGATTTTCGGTCGCACAGTGGTGGTGGGAGAACTGTGTTTTTTTAGTAGTGTTTTGCTTTGATTTGCTCCGATCTACCACCATTTTTGTTGTGGTTTTGTTGATGTGTGGTGGTGGTTGCTGTTGCGCTGTGGTAGTTGTTGTTGAGTTACTATTCCGGCTACCCTTGCCTGAGCTCCGATTTGCTTCTTCTCCTTCTTCTTTTTTTGTTTCTTTTTGTTTTGTTTAGATTCGTGTAAACCTTTGTATGCTGTGTATGTGTATGTTTGGGTGGTTGTTGGTGATTGTTGGTGGTTGTTTGAAGGTGGAAGCAAGTGTATGTTTGGTTTTGCGCAGGTATATGTATATGTATGTATATGAATATCTTTTACAAGTGCAGAGTATATATATGTGTATATCATTGTATGAATGTGTATTTCTGAGTATATATTGTATATTTTTTGTATGTTTTATGCGTGTGTATGTAAGTCCAAGCTTGGCTCACATAAATTTGTATGTATAATTCATCGATCTGTAGATCCGTGTATGTATGTGAGTGTTTAGTATATGTATAACATTTTTTTTGTGTATGTGTATGTATATTTTGTTTAAATGCATTTAGCAACTGTTATTTTAAAAAAAATAATGTATATATGTGTATTTAGTGTTTTCCATCTTTTAGATCCAAAAAATAAAAATAAAAAAATTCTGATGGGTGGCAGCCGGAGGCAGGCGGCGGCGGCAGGGGGTGACTAGGCGGCACCGCCTCTTGGGGTGGTAGCAGTGGGAGGGGGGCAGTAGGAAGAAGGAGGACTAAGCCCTAATTTGTTAGTTTTGTTGGTTTTGTATATAATGTGTAAAAAAATATTGGTATTTTTTGTAAAATGAAATAATGTTGTTATTTTTTGTAATTTTGGTGTTAAGGTGGTATATATTTGTAATTAGCCCAAACATTTTTTTATGCTGCTACCTATATCGTCTTGTAAGTACATAAAAAAGTTACTTTAAATCGGGATAATTAACAATCTAAACTATTTAAAAGGTGTTTATAATTTTGTCTAAAAAGATAACTCCTTAAATTCTCCAATTAGTAATTGTGCGCAATGTTAAAAAGTTGAACAGGCGTCTACGGGTTAAATGCAAATATTACTTCTTATACTTGGTCTTGATGGAAGATACAATAACCTGGTACATGTATTCTTTCAAGCAACAAAGTAGAATTACGCGGTTAGCTCTATCTTATGGTTTAATTATCGAACAAAATTGGCGATTACTACTATTTAAAACTAAGTAGAATACCATACTACCTGTCATAGGGGGTGATTTTGATCACTTGAAACCACGAGGCTTCCCCCGTGCGGCAGCCAAGCAGTCCGCCCGCAAGGCTCAGCCGTTTGTCACTCTAACGTTAATTTAGGGTCGTTTGTCTTAGAAACAAAAATAGACAGGAATGGTTAAGTGTTTTGCGCAGAAGATTGAATGTTTATATAGCAAAGATCACACACAATACTGAAACGTTAAGGCACAAAAATAAACGAGACAGCAAGTACGGGAAAAATCCCAACCTTTATATTATTCACACTAAATACAAAGGAAAGCCACCAAGACCAAAGTTTTCTCTCCTAAGAAAACGTAATAAAATCTGTCTAAATGATAAAATGAACGAAATACACTTTAAATACAATGGGGAAAACAGCCAAAGGCTTTACAAGTGGATAGGGGAGTTTTTCCAACTAGGCAGGCCATGTAGGCCATGTTTCAGCCCATTCAGCGCCTATTTAGGCCAGCTCAGCCACGTTTTTGCCCCACTTCTGATCTTGTCTAGGCGCCCAACTGACCGGTCATGTGCCCTGCATATGTGCCTACACTTGCCCTTTGTTCCAGCTGACTTTAGCTCACTGCACAACCGGTTTTGCCTAGCTTCAGCACACTGCCCTAACCTTAGCCAAACGACATGCACTACGTTCAGCTTTCTTGCTTGCCTTGGCATCAAGACACCAAGTCTTGACACCCCATTGCCCAACCATCGTCTATCTCGTCTTAACTCGCTTGCCACCCAACAAGCTGCACGGTTGCCATCTTATCACCCGCAAAGGCACAAGGCTGCCTAGCCGTTGCACCAACATTGTTTGTCAATCAACTCATCAATACCATGATCCCACCAAGTCATTTTAAGCCCGCCCTTGACAAATCAGCCAACATATATGTTGCTTTCAATCCGTATTTAGCTACAACTAGGAGCAACACCCCAAATCCCGTCATAGCCATGCCGTGCCATAATCTGCCGAGTCTAAAGGGCTAACACTACCATACTTTCATATTAACCCAACTTATTTTGTCTTGTAGAGTCTATTAAATGTGAAGTTTACTTACTGACCCACAATTCTGACCTAATGGAATAGCTAGTATTTGGGGGTCTCTAGTATTTGTTGAAATTATAAAAAGAAATAATACGTCATGCCATCAAATCGGTTCGATCAGTGGAAGTTAAACCAGTAATTATACAAATTTCAGTGTTTGCTCAGGAATTCAAATCATTGGAAATTGCATCGCTGTCGTCAAGCTAGCTTAACAACATCATACATGCTCTAAAGCATTTAAGTGATGTCTGGTTGACGTCTGCTTGGGGCTGTTTTCGTAGGGATGGGGTATAGAAAATAAAAAGCAGGTCAACAAACAAATTCTTTTAACACTTACGTTATGGACATGACCTGGTTAAAACAAAAAAAAATTAAAAAAATTAAATAAAAGTTGGGACACTAGGGGACAAGTGAGAAAATTCAAGCACCCTCTCCCTTCAATTGAAAAATTATGAATTCAAATGACAATAGGAGCAAAAAGTAAGAGAAAAGAGGGTGATATTAAAAAAAAATAGAATACAATGTTTGATAGGTAATTCAAGTTGGGTTTGACACTAACTTCACTTGATAAAAGGTTAGAAGTATTATAGATAACTAGATACGTGCGTGTGTCCTTAATAATGAATGTAATATATTAAAAGAATTGTATATAATTTTTGTTTAAAAAAATTTGTGCTTGAGTTGCACAATTGATATCTTAAATTTCATGAAATTGTCAAAGAAATATGAGGAGGTCACTATTCTATTTCGTCTTAATAACAATCTTACATTTCGTTCTTCGGGAAAATGAAAATAATGGTGTCACAGTGATTTTTGAACGGCGAAAATAGACCCAATATTAGAGTTTCATCAAAGTTGTAAATTATTTTAAAAAAATACAACGATAAATGTATTAAGATCCGTGTTAAATATTGCAACTATTCTGCTTGCAGTATTCCTAAATATTAATAAACTTACTCTAAAACACAAGTACATATATATAAAGTAGACCAAAAGAACACGAAAAGAAGTTTCAAAATTCACAATAGCAAAATTATAGTTAAACAAAATTCTATTCGAAAGACATACCGCTTACCTTATTTGTTCTTGTGCAAATTCTAAGCCGATTACGAAATGAAATAGGATAACTGCGGGTGAGATGTTAATAGTTTGATGTTGTATTTTATGAAAGCTTAAATAACATCAAAGATAAATATTTTAGCTTCCCAAAAAAAAGGCAGTGGTTCTTAACTGAACTTGCATAAACAATGCGTGAAACAAAGTGTGCTGAATAATCATAGGATGCTTAAACACAGAATTTGATTAGCTATTTGGTGAGTTCCTACCGTAATTAAGCAATTTAGTAACAAATATATTGAGAGTTCGTTCACTTTCTCCAACGGATGAATGTTCATTCGCCTCATTAAGTTGGAGATGTAAAAAGTCATCCTTGATCCTTGGATAGTAATAAATATTTAGTAATAAATGACATAGTCATCCATTATATATCTCCATAACCAAATATATGTACGAAGTGAACCTGAAGATGTGAAAAGACATCACAATCTTAATTAAAAGATGACATTTTTATTATCTATATTAATTATTTTTTATAATTTGTATAAAATATAGGAGTAGAAATTTAATTGTGTATTGACTTCCTTGTACAAAAGAATATTTAAAAAAAGCAAAAGAATATTTAAAAAAAGCTTTACTATAGGGGCAAAAAGGTCGTTTACTGATATAGGGATTGGCTCTTTTAGAATAGTGTATGTATGATACTCAGAAGAGAGGGAATATAAAGTTTAAAGTACTTTTTAAACCTATGTTTCAAGTTTTAAAATTATCTTATTCCAAAATGAAGTTACAATATTGGACCAATTATAGAATCAAAACTTCTCTTATTTAACATAAAGCTGATCAGATTTTAAGTTAATTGGCTTATATATTATATTATATTCATTATTATTTCATCCCTCTCATTTTAATTGTCATGTATGTCATATACACGTCCCCTATTTTAATATAAAGAGTTTTTTTACTATTTTACCGTCATTTATATTTTAAATCTTTCACCATATCAATTTCTCTTAATAACATTCACTATGTTTTACTTTTACGATCACTTAATAACACTAATGACTAAGTTAATTCTATCATGTAAAATGAAAGTATTTCGAGGCAATTGTCTTTCTTAATATGAAAAATAATGAGATGCCGGAGTACTTTACAATAGTAGGCACAACTATAATATAGATGAGTAATCTTTAAAGAATTGTTTTATGTATGACTTAAGTGAAGAACGGACTTAATTATATCTTGATCAAATGCATCTTCATGTGTCGGGCCCGTTTAAATTGTTTTTTTTTTAAATTATATATATAATAAATTGTGTTGACAATCGAACTCAAGTATTATACTCATTCTAATGTTATGTTCGGTATGCAATTGTTGCCTCTAAAGTTTCCGTTGTTAGAATCTTCATGCTTTCAAGTAGGGGCCACGGAAAATAACTTGATTTCATGAACCCGTCATGGTCGCAGTCCATCAGCAATCCTCGAATCAGCTGTCTAATTTTGTTAACAAAAAAGATAAATAAAGAAAAAAGAACCATTGCAATAGTCCTTTATTAATGTTTCACCTCACGTTAGATAATCGTCACACTATTCACTGGAATCGATCATTCCCAATAACCTAGTTTCAGCGGTCAAATTTCGAAAGAAAACTATGAAATGGTCTATCACGTCATCATGCAATAAACTGAATAAAATTATCTCTAAGAAGTCAATCTTCCTCTAGATTTATAGGCGGTGTATTTTGTTAGAGTTAGTACTTGCATTTTCAAATCGAACTGACAAATTTCCATAATCTCTATGTAACTAAGAAAAATAAGATACTATAAAAAAATGACCTTTATCTTTTATTCAAGAATCAGTTTGTTACTAATCGTACTTTATGCCTCTCAATCATTCCAATTGGCTCGTGGATAAATAATAAATCTACGAAACTTCATAACGTAATTTGTTAAAGGCAAGGTGTCTTCCAACCTTTCTCACACTTCATGTATAGCTACTCTTTTACTTTTAGACTAGGATGAATCGGTGTGAAAGAAGCTCAGATTTGTATTCCTCCAAAAACGAAATGGCATTAGGAAAAAAAGAGTAAAAAAGAGTCCATATAAGGCATCAAAGGTAATATTCTCTTTATGCGATTCTAGCGATCTAGTGAAAGGACGATAGCACCTAGTCCAGCAAGAACAAATTTCACTAAATCATCATTGGAAACCGGATGATGCAAAGCATCCAATTTATCCACGATTCCCTTTGCCTTTAGCGCATAAGACTCGATACTTGCATTATCAAGACGAAGAGTGTGTAATTGTTTCTTGAGTTTACGAATTTGTGGCTTTAATCCTGAAGCATATGCAACGACAAGCTTGTCCTAGTCTGCACGGGCAGTCTCTCCTCCAACTAACTGGGGTGGGATACTCTCTAAAAAAAAGGCAGCAATCCAACTTAAAACAAGTTGATCTTCACAGACCCAAGCTTTATAAGCAATGTTTGGTTTGTCATTAGCCAAAAACTTTGACGGAATAGGTTCACTACCATCAATATGGTGGTTTAGACCACAACCACATACCATAGGCATAAACTGCGTTTTTCATAGCATAAAGTTGGAAGTGGTGAGCATAACTGGTAATTGGTGTGCGAGGTTTGGAGGAGGTAAATAATTAGGTGGTGAAGGAGATGGTTGACCTGAAGTTGCAGAAGAGATGTGTCATCTGTCATTGTTATCTTTTTTTCTTCTTTTTTTTCTTTTTTTTTTTTTTTTGGTTTCTTGAACTGTGAAGAGAAGGAGAAAAAATTGTTATGCATTTTTTTTTAATCGAACCTGGCTCTTGATACCATATAAAATCTCTTCTCTTCACTGATTCTAAATGTTCTGTGCAACATAATATATACACAAGGAGTTTCTTTGAGAGTAGGACTCCTAATACTATAAGAATACAATTATTATTTGTACATGAACTCCAAAATACTATTTCTCAATCATTATCACAGATAGCTATCCTTTACAGCATGTAGAAGTTACAGTGAATTTTAGACAATATTTTGGTTAAGTTCATGGAAGAATATATTGGTTTTTTGAAATAGAAAAATCGTGCTTTTAGACCATTGATATCGACAAACTTTGATTTTGGTCCATGTGATATTTGACTAGGTATTGAATCTTCACAAGCTTAAGAAAATATTTTTTTAGTGGAATACATGTTCAGCTCCTTAAATGCGGGATACTTTTAGTTTCCTAAATTATGACATGTACCTATTGGCTTAGCTTACATAGATTCAAGCTAACGTTTATCTATTAGACACCTTGATGATAAGAGCTAGTAATTAAAAGAAAAATGATATCTGAGAGAAAAATCAATTCTTCTTTAATCGATCCAAGCTCGCCATACTATTTGGCTTCATCTGACAGTCCTGCAATGCTATTGGTTCCAAGCACCATGAATGGTGATAATCACAATGGTTGAGCTAGGGCAATGAAGAATGCTTTAAGAGCAAAAAATAAGCTTATGTTCATGGATGGCACATTGAAGAGGCCTAGCGAGAAATAACCAGATGTTCATGCCTGGGAGAAGTGTAACTCGATTGTCATTGCGTGGGTTTTTAATTCACTTGATAGTACGCTACGAAAAAAGCATAACTTATATGGATACATCCAGAGAGATTTGGTTGGATTTAGAAGAAAGGTTTGGTCAAGGTAATGCTCCTAGAATTCATCAGATCAAGAGAGAACTAGCATTACTCAACCAAGAACGCTTGAGTGTGACAGCTTACTATACCAAGATGAAGGGGTTGTGGGAAGAATTAGCAGCATATAATCCAATTCCTCTGTGCACCTGTTGGGTCGCGAAAGAATTAACCCAACGAAATGAGCAAGAGAAGCTGCATTAGTTCCTTATGGGGATGAATATCGAGACTTAAGGGTCAATAATAAGTCGAATACTTAACACAGATCCACTATCAAGTTTGAGTATAGCATTTGCAAGTGTGGTCCGTGAAGAACGACATAAGCTTGTAGCTGTTGCACTTGGTGCACCTTCAACAGACACTAGAGGGGGGGTGAATAGTGTCTTCCGATTTTCGCCTTTCGAAGAACCTTGCTCGTGCCCGCAAGAACCTGGTTCTTGACGGGTTTTCCCTAAACACTGTGCTAACAACAATAATGCGGAAATAAACTTGCACAGGGATTTTTACGTGGAAAACTCCTTGCTCAAGGGAGAAAAACCACGACCCACACTCTGGAATTTTGAAAACTCTTTCACTAATACAACGAGCAAGTTTTAGGTTACAAACTCTATAACCAAGGGACTAAACTCTAGTACCTAAGACTGCCTACAATCAACTCAATTGTAGCAAACACACCTAGGAAACTCCTAAGTAAAAGACTGCCTACGATCCACGACCGTAGAACTCTTTTAAGCTAACTCTAGCCTAAAAGCACAAGGATTTCTCCAAATAAAGTACCTAAACAATGCTTCTCAAATAAGCGTAATAGGTTACAATTCAAAGCCCTAATACATATGAACTAGACCAAGACAGAAACTCAATACAGCTTGATGAAGAACCACTTGTCTGTCAGTTCCTTCTGCACGTTCTTGCTGGACTGGAATTATTATGCCTGATGAAGAACCTCTCGTCCAGTCAGTTCCTTCTGCGCGTTCTCTTCAGAATTATCAACCTTTTGAGCTCTCAATCTCTCTCTATACGGCTGAAGAGATAGTATTTCGTGCATGCTACTTGAAGTCTTCATAATGATGTTTATATAGTGTGCATAAGACTTCTTGATGGACAAGGAAAAGAATTATTCTCCAATTAGGACTCAATAACTACTTTCCTTATACACTTTTACCTCCAACACACTTTTTCCATTCTTGGACTCTTTGAAAATATTCCCCATTATTATGTAGATCTTCCAAGATACTTCCAGCTGGCACCTAAGGCAATTAGGGTTTATTAGCTGCCTTTTAGGCTTTTATATTCACGCCCAAGAGACTCCTAATCCTATTAGGATTGAACTCTGCACTGCTTCGAAGAACCTTCCTGCACGAGGTTCTCCTAGTCCTACTAGGATTCTGCTTCCTTCCCTATATTGCTGCGTCCACGTTCTTTCCAATTCCATCTCGGACTGGGAATGTATCTGTGCATCTTTTCATCATCGATAGAACCTCCAACATATCTTTTGAGATTAAGGTCCTTCTTCTAAGCACAAGGTCCTTCACCAGTTTCTTCTCGTTTGTCAATAATCAAAACTCAAACTTCAACAAATTCCCCCTTTTTGATGATGACAAACAAATGTTGCCTGGATGAGTATAAATCCCTGTTCAAACACACAAACAAGCAGTGAAACAGGTATAAGAATAAATAGCAGAACGAAACTGGGTCACAAACACTTCCAACATTTCTTTTTCCCCCTTTTGGCATCATCGAAAAGATCACAGTAGACCTGCCAAAAAATCAATTAAGTAATGTCGAGTCTATAGCCTAGACGGCAGCAAATCAATCATATGCAGAACCTGTCAAACTTCAATCTAAGATGCGTAGTGAAAACCATAAGATAAGAGAGTTGATCAGTAATGAATCAAGCAAAATATCCAAATAAGCATCCAAAACATTAAGATTAAGATCATAAAGATTGTCTTAAACCGAACATCATATAGAAATTGATGGAATATGGGTTATAGGGTAGGAACTGGTTCTTCTCTGGAAAGTGGATGGAACAAAGATTCTTATAAGAGCAAGCATCGTCGCAATGTTCCTTTAGTTTCCTTGTATCTCCAGCACAAGTTCTTCTTCCATAAGCTTCTACCTCCTGATTCCGATCACCCATACAAGAACCTTCATCGTTATCATGCTCTATGGGTTCTTCTGCAGATTCTTCCTCCAAATGCTAATTACAGCTCTTTGGGATGTTCCTTTCAAAGCCATCATGATGATCAGGTTCTGTACATTTGTCTAAAGACATACCAAAGAGTTCCATGATCTATGTAAGAAGAAACCCATATGATAATGCATGCTCTCCTAGTTCCACATTAGCTATCCTCTCTATATGTTGTATCATTACTCCTGGCCAGATTGATATGAACCTCCATATCCAATAGGTCTATGTAAGTTAAATCTATAAAGTTCATCTCACTATGACACTAGGGCCTCTGGACCAGGTTCTTCAGCACAAACTCAAACAACAATGGATAGAAGGATGCCTTAACCTTTCTTTTCAACTAGGTGGCTCTGGTAAGACTTGGTTTCCCATGAATATCTATGTAGAACTCTCAAATCTTCAAGAGTGTACAACTTTCTTGACTCTACATGAACCAGGTTCTTTCAGCTTTGAGCATTCAGCATTGCAACCAACTGTACCATCCTCTTTTCTTCGGTACCAGCGAGAGTTCTACCTCTCCTAATAAGATGTTCCTTGAACCAACATCTCAGTTCACTTCATTCATTTTCTTGTCAGCCACCTTTTTCTCTGTACTAGAACCAGGTTCAATAGGAAGTTCTTCAGACCTCACCTCTACTCAAGTTTCTTTTATTATTTTTACTTTTTCAGCACTTGAAGAACACACTCAGTAGTCCTTCTCCTTAATTGGATTAGGGGTATGTCATCATCATGTTCCTCATGAACTTGAGAAAATGGTTCATTGGCCACTGCAATACCTTCCTTTTACCAGGTTCTTTGTGCATTTCTTCCTACTTTCCAAGTTCTGCTACATAGGTCTCCATTGCTTCAGCTTTTTTAAGTCAAGAGAACAACTGCATCATCCTAATCACTCCTACCATATAACTCTCTAGGAATTTGCTGATTTTTATTTTCAATTCATCAACCTTGGATCCATTAAAACTGCTACGGTCATCTAATAATAAAAAGTCAGTCATATCCCAAAACATAAACTCTTTTCCCAACATTCATCATTGGACAACACTAATCTTCTTCATCAACAGTTAAGGAACCAGTAGGTGGACTAGGTTCTTCCACAGTGTCCTTTTCTGTCTCAGCAACACCATTAAAATCAGGTGGTTCATCAAGAGAGCAGCCTCAACTAGGTTCATCGATTGAGACCTCAGATGGTTCATATTCAAACACAACCAAACTTTACCAATCCATAAGCATAACCAGGAATTACAGTATTAATCATGAAATCAGATTTATTGCGCAAAACAGTAATTACCTCGATTTAAGCCAAAGTGACTGCTGAATGTTCTTGGACAAGTTCTGTCATTCCCTTACTCTAAGAACCCTGTTCTTGAGAAAGTTCCCCCTGAGTTACACCCTCTACCATTTCGGTGGTTCTTTCTCTATTGGTTTTGTCACACTAACAGACATCACCTCATCGTCATCTTCCTATTTCTCACCTTCACCACCAATCTTCATTTTACTTTCTCTTTTCTCAAACACTTCTACATTTTATTTCTCCACTCTTTCCTCCATTTCTTCTTATCAGACTCAGTTTAGTCAAATCCTGCATCATCAGCTGTTTCAAGAACTGAGGAAGGACCAGGTTCTTTCTCAAATCCTTTGACAACTTTAGCAGGTATTTGTCCTATCTTGACTGAACTACCAACACCCACACTATCCTTCACAATCTCTGAAGGAACAGCCTTTGAACTAGGTTCATCGACTGTGCCTATTTGAAAACCCACAGACTCAGCAACTTTAATTCATTCTATAGCAACTTTACCAGGCTCTACACCAGCAACATCAGTTTCTATTGCAACAACATTTTTCCATTCTTGTATACTTCCAGAACCATCACCACCTACAGAGCTCAAAAGTTCATCTAACCCTGTTACTAATAACTCAAGAATAACTTTCTCAGGGCTCACAATTGACTCATGCATATTGGAACTTGTTCTAGTGGATTCAGGTCTTACCTTTAAGGAACATTCTCAGACCCAACAACTTTCAATTTCTGCGTCATTAGTAGTCAAAGTAATTGAGGCAGTACCAGGTTCTTGAACAGTTTCTTCGACCTCCTCAGCAGGTTCTTTCTATTTACCCCCACTCTAACAACCTTCAAGCCAAACTCATAAAAGGGTTCACCGCAGCTTGCTTTGTTCCTTTGTTCCCTTTAGGTTTAACAATTTTGGATTTGAGTGAAACATGGGTTTTAGAAGAATTTTGAGCGTTTGATGTGATTCTTTTGGGACATGAAAAAGATAAAGGAATTGAAGTGATTCATCATTAAGAGTTCTTGGGAACTGACGCCAAGTCATCAAATAGGTTTTGAATTTCAAATATGGCTTAGAAAATGGCGCCAACTCAAGGTGGTTACAAAGGAAATAGATGAACCAGTTAAGACAAAATTTATGGAAACAATCTCAACAATTTAGATGCGTACCTGAACACACATGCCACTGATTCATCACCTCGTGTTTCTCTCCTTTTTTTCATATCTGAACAAGAAATAGCATCATTAGAAATCAGTAAGAAGTTTCTGACATAGATGAAATGCATACTTGTTATGGTATAGAACTAGAAACGACATTCTGATGTATTCCTCAACAAGTAACATAAAGGATACTTTACTAGCCAATCATCGAAGGAACCAGGTTCTGGATCGTTCAGCGTATTTTGGTCATCCCCAGTTCCAACCTGTTCCTTTCAGCTTGTACCTTGTTCCATGCCTTGGTGAAGATATCTGCTATCTGGTCATCAATCCTGTAGAGAATTCATTGTAATTAGGCTTTTTCAACATTATCTCTCCAAGAAGTGATACCGAATTTTAATGAGCGGAGTTCTTCTGGGATGGACCAGGTTCTTGGTAAGGTCCTTCAGTTGCTTCGTTATCTACAAGAGATATGAACAATCAAGAAGCAGCTGCTACATACTCAGCTTCAGATGTGAAAAGGAGCACATAATATTATTTCTTTGTAGCCCATGAAACTGAGTAAAAACCTAGAAGGTGTGCCATTCTAGATGTACTCTTCCTACCCACAAGATGACCAGAATAATCTTCATCAGCATAACCAGTAGGATCAAAAGTTCCTCCTCGAGGATACCAAAATCACTGAAGTCATGAGGGCCTTTCAACTATATCAAGATTCCTTCCACTGTTGACATAAGTGACTCCTTTGATTTTGATTGGAATCTTGCATATATCAACACAATGACTAGCCTACTAGCTATAAGGTATTGAAGAAAACCAATAATTCCTCCAATTTTTGTGTCTTCAATACGAGAACCAGTTTCTTCCAGATTCAGCTTTGTTCCTCATATTACTGGTGTGTCCAAAGCTTTAGCACTCTTTATCTCAAACTTGCAAAGTCCTTACACACGAATTCATTAGTAGCATAACATTAATGTCATCTGCATAGGCTTGAAGAATAAGCAGGTCCTTGGCTTTCTTCTTTAGAAATAATGTGTTGTCCATTTATCCTCCAATGAGACATCCTTTCGTAAGAACCCATACAACCATTCATACCAGATCCTAGGAGCCTGTTTCAACCCATACATTGCCTTGTCAAGTTTGTAGACATAATCAAAAAACTCGGTGCTATCATGTTCTGGTGGTTGAACTATATACACCTCTTCATTTAGATAACCATTAAGGAGTGCACTACTCATATTCATCTCATACAAGGTGAATTCCATATAAATAGCAAAAGCAATCAGCATCCTAATGGCTTCCATTCTTACAATAGGTGCAAAGGTTTCGCCGTAGATGAGTCTCTCTTCTTGAGCCTTGAACCACCAATTTTGCGTTGTTCCTTATGACAATCCAACGCTCATCCAGCTTGTTTCTAAACACCCACTTAATACCAATGAGGGACATGTCCTTACGTCAAAGAACATAGTGCCAGACTTCGTTCTTTTCAAAATGATACAAATCCTCCTGCATAGCAATCGCCCTATCTACCCCTCAAGTGTTTCTTATACATTCCTTGGTTTTATAGATGAGAGAAACACAAAAATGCACAGAAGTTCTTCAGAGCTCATCTAGCAATAATTCTAGACTTTAGATCAGATATGAGGTTCTCCAGTGGATGTGAACTTTGATGCTTCTAGGATTTAGACTTGATCTGCTGAAAGGTTTCTCCAGAGGGACCTTGCGAAGGACTGAGTTCTTCCAAGTTTTCATATTCTTGATCTGTTGTTCCCCCTGTCTGATTGCTTCGTTGTTCCCCCTGAATAAGACATATGACTCCAGATTGACCTCCTTCTCATTCAATCGGGTTCTTTGAAACTCCAGCACGTTCTTCTCTAGCAAGACCTACTTCCTAATCATTATAAACTCATTTGCTAGCCATCATATCGGACCCATCACCCACTACATGTACACTTTCCTCTACAGTCATCGTTCTCTTGTTATACACGATATAAACCTTATTTTGTGTAGAACATCATAGGAAGATGGCTTCATCACTGCATGCATCAGACTTCCTCAGAGGTTCTTCATAATCAAGTTCATCACTCTGAGGACCAGTTCCCCCTAGTTTTTGAATCCATGCCTTTCATGTTGAACATGTGTTTCAGCCACTGGTTCTTTCTTACTATCAGCTTCCAGATTCTCCTTCTTCCGCCAGGTTCATGTGTTGCTTCTTCAATATCAACTGATCATACTGAAAACCTGTCGGTCAAGGTGAAGCAAATTGTTCAGTCATTTGACTTGATCCTTCTTCAGCTTCAGATTTGTCTCCACCCTGAAGAACCTGGTTCTTGGACAACTTTGTCTCATGTCCGTATTCCTGCATGCCTTTCTCAGCCACATTGTTAGTTTCACAAAGGAATAACAAGCATGCTTTCAACACATAGAGTTCATTTTATTTATACTTTGTATGCTTTTCTATGTGGTGAACTTCCTAGGAAGAGTTCCCTCATCAGTTCGTGCATCAAACTTGTCTAGATCTTCTTTACCATTATATGATACATATATAATCAGAAGGCTCTTAGGTAAGTGATGTCTGGCTTCCTACCCCGAAGTGAGTCATAGGGAAACTTCCCAACAAGGGACCTACCATATACATAAAAACTCATATGAAATTTGTAATTCACAATTTGTAACCAATGGATCAAAGTTTATTTTTATGCTCAGGGATTACAATTTATGAAATACTCAACCCGTTATACTTTAAACTAACCAAATACCAATAGTCTATGAAATGGGATAGTGACTTACATTCCTTACAATATAAGTGATTTTCTTACCATCGTCACACTCCTTCCAATGAAGGCTACAAGTGAGAGGATTTGATTTGTCTCTATTCATGTACCTCGAGCAACCACAGTCTAAATACTCATTTTGGTTGCTTCCTCTCACCTTAGCCTGCAAAACTCAATCAAAGGTTAGTTTTAGGAACTCAGACAAGCTTGGGTCCCTTCTTATGATAGAATGGATGAATCAGATCTCTTTTAGCCCAACTAGGTAAAATAAACTTTTTGTTCTTTTCAATTGCCTTGAATAAAGTTGTGCAACTATCTCTATAATGTCCAAATTTATCACAACGAGTACACACTCTATTCTTGACCACTTCAACATACATGCTCTTTGGCTCCCATGGTGACAATGGTTTCTTATATTTAGAACCACCTTTATTTCTATTATGATGTTCATGAAGCCTAATAGGAGCATCAAATGATTTATTTCTCTGAATTATTCTAGTGAGTTCACACTTGGCCTTGTCCAGATTCTCTTGAAGCAGTCTGTTCTTTTCAATTTCACAACATAGACTTTCTTTAATAGTATTCAGATCTGCTTCAAGGGACACTTGAACCTCACTAAGAACCTGCTTATCATGAGTTTCTTTTAATTGAGAATTTTCATGTTTAAGTGCTGCAATGTTGGTTTCATTCTCAAGAACCTGGTTCTTGAGTTTTTCAAAATCAGCTTCAAGTTCAGAATTTCTTTCTTTCAGACTTAAATTTTCAAATTTCAAGCACTTGAGTGATGTACTGTTGGTTTCATTCTCAAGAACCTGGTTCTTGAATTTTTCAAAATCAGCTTCAAGTTCAGAATTTCTTTCTTTCAGGCTTAAATTTTCAAATTTCAAGCTTTTAAAACTAGACAATATTTGTTCTGTGCCAGCACTTAAACATTCAAATTTATCTATTAGGAGAACCAAGAGACTAGCAAGTTTCTTTTTAGAAAAAGATGAGAAATTTCTTTTTAGGGCAGAGAAACTTACCTCATAGATGTCTCCTTCGATCTTTTCATCACTCATTGCCATGAGAGCAAAGGTTGCTTGCTCACTTTGTTCTTCTGATTCGGAATTCCTTTTGGTCATCAAAGTAAGTTTGTCACTCTTACTTTTACTTTTAGAATCACCAATAGAAAGGTCTCCTGGAGGTGCAACCGTCATGGCCTTTTTAAAAGCTTTGGAAGATATCTTCTGCCTTCTCTTCGAACAATTCCTCGGTCGTTCCTTCTTCTGAAGAACCAGTTCCTTCATTTTTTCAGAACCTTTCTTATTTATATTCTCCAAAGGTGCCATGTGCCTTACAGCTTCCTGTTTCTTTTCTGGTTCATCACCGTAGGCAGCCTCTAATGAATCCCAAATTTCCTTGGCAGTAGAGCATCTTGAGATTTGTAAGTACATGTCATATCCAAGCCCACAATGAAGTATTTTCATCGCCTCAGCATTCATCTGAAGTACTTTGAGATCATCTTCATTTAGTTCCTCTTCAGATTTTTGTACCTTATTCCCAGAACTATCAATTTTTGTAGGAATCAAAAGACCACTTGCAGTGGTTTGCCACAAATGATAGTTTCTTGCTTGTAGGAAGACCTTCATCCGAACTTTCCACCAATCATAGTATTCACCATTAAATAGTGGTGGACGAGTGATGCATTAGCCCTCCATAATATTGGGTGGTGCACTCATTTTTAGATCCTTCTCAAGGTGTTAGCCTAGTGATGAGAAGACCCGCTCTGATACCACTTGTTGCACTTGGTGCACCTTCAACAGACACTAGAGAGGGGGTGAATAGTGTCTTCCGATTTTCGCCTTTCGAAGAACCTTGCCCGTGCCCGCAAGAACCTGGTTCTTGACAGGTTTTCCCTAAACACTGTGCTAACAACAATAATGCGGAAATAAACTTGCACAGGGATTTTTACGTGGAAAACTCCTTGCTCAAGGGAGAAAAACCACGACCCACACTCTGGGATTTTGAAAACTCTTTGACTAATACAACGAGCAAGTTTTAGGTTACAAACTCTATAACCAAGGGACTAAACTCTAGTACCTAAGACTGCCTACAATCAACTCAATTGTAGCAAACACACCTAGGAAACTCCTAAGTAAAAGACTGCCTACGATCCACGACCGTAGAACTCTTTTAAGCTAACTCTAGCCTAAAAGCACAAGGATTTCTCCAAATAAAGTACCTAAACAATGCTTCTCAAATAAGCGTAATAGGTTACAATTCAAAGCCCTAATACATATGAACTAAACCAAGACAGAAACTCAATACAGCTTGATGAAGAACCACTTGTCTGTCAGTTCCTTCTGCACGTTCTTGCTGGACTGGAATTATTATGCCTGATGAAGAACCTCTCATCCAGTCAGTTCCTTCTGCGCGTTCTCTTCAGAATTATCAACCTTTTGAGCTCTCAATCTCTCTCTATACGGCTGAAGAGATAGTATTTCGTGCATGCTACTTGAAGTCTTCATAATGATGTTTATATAGTGTGCATAAGACTTCTTGATGGACAAGGAAAAGAATTATTCTCCAATTAGGACTCAATAAATACTTTTCTCATACACTTTTACCTCCAACACACTTTTTCCATTCTTGGACTCTTTGAAAATATTCCCCATTATTATGTAGATCTTCCAAGATACTTCCAGCTGGCACCTAAGGCAATTAGGGTTTATTAGCCGCCTTTTAGGCTTTTATATTCACGCCCAAGAGACTCCTAATCCTATTAGGATTGAACTCTGCGCTGCTTCGAAGAACCTTCCTGCACGAGGTTCTCCTAGTCCTACTAGGATTCTGCTTCCTTCCCTATATTGCTGCGTCCACGTTCTTTCCAATTCCATCTCGGACTGGGAATGTATCTGTGCATCTTTTCATTATCGATAGAATCTCCAACATATCTTTTGAGAACAAGGTCCTTCTTCTGAGCACAAGGTCCTTCACCAGTTTCTTCTCGTTTGTCAATAATCAAAACTCAAACTTCAACAAATTCCCCCTTTTTGATGATGACAAACAAATGTTGCCTGGATGAGTATAAATCCCTGTTCAAACACACAAACAAGCAGTGAAACAGGTATAAGAATAAATAGCAGAACGAAACTGGGTCACAAACACTTCCAACATTTCTTTTTCCCCCTTTTAGCATCATCGAAAAGATCACAGTACACATGCCAAAAAATCAATTAAGTAATGTCGAGTCTATAGCCTAGACGGCAGCAAATCAATCATATGCAGAACCTGTCAAACTTCAATCTAAGATGCGTAGTGAAGAAGCAAGGTGTCAAGACAAGGCAAAATTGTGGCACGCGAGGCTCGGAAACACATTGTATGGAAATTTATTTCATTTAATTATCTGATGTCTTAGGAATGCAAATTAGTAAGGTTCCAGTTAGTTGTTGTGATGTATGCCATTGTGCAAAACAAACTAGAATTTCTTTTGAAATAAGTTTAAATAAAGCTGCTCAACCTTTTGAAATGATTCATTATGATCTTTGGGGATACTACAGTACACTGTCAATGATTGGGGTAAAGATCCAGTCAAATATAATTAGGTCAGGTAATGTTCAATGGCCTTCTGAATTCATGCCACGTAGCTCACAAAATAATTAATGAGGGAGATATACTCAAATTTTTATATTTATCAAAAGAACCAAAAATGATACAAAAATTATACTAATAGGAGGAGTTGTTAACATTCACGTTTATACTTTTAAATTACAAATATAAATCAAAATATATGCCAATTTCATTTTGATAATAGTTCATGCTCTCGTTGGAAGATTTTCTTGGAAAAATTTTTCTCTTAACTTTTTTAAAGGGATTTTACGAACCATTAAAATACAAATACATCTCTTCTCTATACTTTGGTGCCAAATATTGTCAAATTCCTTTATTATAAAAAATTTCAAATGAGCATTAGTACCTCATTTAGAGGAAAATAATGGAATCCCCTATCAAAAAGTAGTACCCAACTTAATTACATTTATTTATACAATATAAGAGTCATTTTTAAAAAGTGTGTTGTTTTTTAAACTTACTGGAAAACTTGTATTTTATATAAAATAAGAGTGATGTCAAATTGCTTTATTTTGCGACTTAAAAGTAAAAAACGTGAATGTTAACTGCTCCTCCTGCTAGTGTATTTTTATCATTTTTAGTTCTTATAATAAGTACAAAATTTTAAATTGATCTTAACCATTAATTATTTTGTGAGCCAGATGCCATGAATTTAAACGACTATTGAAAATTACTTGACCTAATAGTGTAATCACCTAATTTTGGCACGACAATTCAAAAATAGCTTGAAATAGCTCAAAATAGGCGAGCTAACATTTCAGGATTTTGCCGAATTTTCCTAGAATTTTATCTTTTATTTTAGCTAAAATTTGTCATTAAATGAAAAAAAATAAAAAATTAATAAAATACTTGTTATGTGTTTACTTTTGATTCTATGATTTAATTGCGATAGTATTGTAAATTTATGTGGTTTTAATTATAGTTAATCGTGTATGTTCTAAATAATGTAGACCATTTAATGGTCATATGTGGAAAATAGTAGCCCAATCTCCCCTAACCCATCAGCCCAAAGTCCACCCATGACACGGCCCATTCTCCTTCTAAAATTTCCCAAATTTACGCCAATTCCCATTTTAGCAAAATCAGAAAAAACAAGGCAAAACACGGGCCATTCAAACCCGTCGATCTCCGCCACCGGCGTCGACGGAGACAATCACCCTCTCCGGCCAAACTTTATATCGTTGGACGCACCTCAGTCCCCTTCTTCCATTTCCACCAATACTTTTCTCAAATTCTCAACCGTTTAACATAGATCGAGGTTAAAAGACGAGGCGAAATCCTAACTCCGGCGACGGTGAGCTTTTCCGGTCAACATATACATCCCCGTGTTTGTTACGGTCTACTCTACACGTTTCCTAAGGTAATTTTCATTGAAATCACTCTTTTCTTCTCCTTTATTCTCCGCTGCCCCTTCCATTTTGCCTTTGAGTTTTTCTATCGTTGTTGAGGCAGTGATGCCATGGTGACCGTTAGGTTAGTGTGACGTGGTGGTGTCGCGACGGGAAAGAACAGTGAGGTTCGTGTCGGGGCTGCGATGGTGGCTTGGTGACGTTGGGGTTTGTTTCTGCTGCGGTTGACTCGAACGAGGCTGGGTGATGATGTTTGGCAGTGGTGATAATGGGCAGTGTTGATGTTAATTCGATGGCGGCTTTGGGGGTCAGTTTATGGTATTGATCAATGACTCGAGGTGTTGATTCGAAACCATTGGTGTTGAGTCCGCGGAGGTGCTGCGAGACGAGGCAGCTAATTAATGTTGCTATTGATTAGAGCTGATCCGAGGGGATACATTGTGGAGTCTGTGATGGCGAAGTTGTTGATATGGTGGCAACGGGACTGCTGTGAACGATGAAATGGTGGCTGGTTTGGCTTTTGATAGTGCAGTAGCTTGCAGCTGATCCGAGGGCAGCAATGTTGGTGCTGATGATCTCAGGCAGTGATGTGTGGCTAAATTACCACACATTACATACTTGTACTTGAGCTATTGTCGTGTTAAATTGATGAAATAAGTGCACTTATCATGATTTTGTTGTATTTTGTAGGTTTAATATGTTTGGAGAAGGGTGATGGAAGAAAAAAGTTAAAAAGAAGCCAAGATAAAGAAAAAGAAGAAAACTGGCTAGTCTGTCAAAAACGCAGCATAAAAGTGGCTATGCGTGAAACAGTGAATAAGTTGAGCAGCGAAAAAGTGGCTAGCGGGTGAACTTCAGTACCAGGGTGGCTATGGCGTGAAAATTTACTTGTAACTTCATTCTAACTTAGGGAGAATTATGGAAAAACATGGTATTTATTTTTGGCAACATATAAGTAGTATTAGCCTACATTTTTATCTATCTTTTGGCCATTTTTCCAACTTTAGGAGCAAGAATATCAACACACCTTGGAGATTAAAGATTGGGTGTACTTCAAATGAGAAATTCTTTATCCCTTTCTTTATTTCTTTGATTTGTATGCTACATTTGGTTAGTTGATGTTATTAATGAACATGATTTTATAAATATATTTCAGGACTAGGATTTTCTATATTGTTGGGTTTTAATTATCTAGCTTCTATTGTTTTGATTGCTTGACTCTTGTGCTCGCGACATTTGAGTTGTCCGTCTACCTTGCTAATTAAAGACTCGGGAGAGATTAGTTAGCGTAGAATAGTGAAGCTAGCGAGGATTTGGGTTGATAGGCTATTTCATAGACTAACTCATCTAAAAGAAGTTACGCTCGGAAGAGGTCTTCTTTCCTCGGGTAATGGGTAGTGCTTTATAAGCTCAACCATGGCTTTGACGAGCGCCGTTGAGGTAAATCCCTTCTAGGCCGGAAGGATTCTAGGGATTACAATAGAACGACTCGGCCATAATATATAAACCCCGTGCTATAATTGTATCCTAGGCTCAAAATCTTGCTTTCCTTAGTTGCGAGAAGGCCATAGATCATATTTACTTGCTTTCCTAGTGAAGTTTGTAGTTGTTAATATCATTCCATCACCTCGTTATCCTAGTTTGGCTTGTCAAATAGGTTTAGTTCCTCCACTACTTTGATCGCATCACTTTGTTCCTTGTAGATTCGACCCCGACTCCTAGTTGGGTAAATTATATTGCGATGACCGTTCATACCTCAACCCGAGGTGTGTGTTGAGCGTTGTCAAAATTGGCGCCGTTGCCGGGGAACAATTGGCGTATTAGAGTAGTTTGAGGAGTTGAGCTAGTTGGCTTAGTTCCAAACTTTTTGAACCGTTCTTGTTAAAATTGTGAATAGTAGTAATGTTCTTTGTAAATTGCAAATATTTGTTTGTGTGTAGAATTTACTTGCATTAATTAGTTAGTTTAGATTAGTGGTAGTCATCTTGAAATGGCATCATGGAACCAAAATTGGTCCCATGTTGAAAATCCATATATGAGTGATCCTTGTCCTTATTGTGGCGGACCTCACCATTGGCAAGATTGTTAAATTGTTTCCGGGAGCGAGTTGTGTGCACCTTCTCAACCCTTTGAGTGGGACATATGTCATGAGTGTGGGGGTCAAAATGGCCATTGGGACTGTTGTCCTAATATTCCTTATTCTTCTTCCAATGATTTTTATAATGATGCTAATGATTCTTATGAGTTTGATAGGGCAAATGTTAACATGAACATGGAGCTTGAGCCCGAGTGGCAAGGCATCCAAGAGAGGTTTCAAGAAGAGATGGACCTATCAACTTCACAAGATGAATGCAACGAAAATGCAAGGTTGGAACATTTGATGGAGCGGATAATTGAACAACATTGTGAGAATGCCAAAGCCTTCAAAGAAACAATCCATCAAAATGGCTTTGCAATTCACAACTTGAAAACTCAATTGAGCCAATTGGTTGACACCTTCAATGATTAACAAACTAAGGGTGTTGCCAAAGTTCAACAAAGGCGTTATATGGAAGATGAGGTTGAATTCCAAGAAGAATCCTCCGTTGAAGATGTGCTTGAATATCAAGAGAGCATTATTGAAGAAAAGCACAATTATGATGAAGAAGAAATTGTGAGCCGAGCTTGGCTCCGAGATCAAGCTCGAAAAATAAAAGTCCATGAAGCATGCCTTCATGACTTAAATGTAGATGGTTGGGATCTCGAATATGAAAGAGAAGAACTAAGAGAAAAGGTGAACCAAATTGATCTTGAAGCTCGAATCTTGAAAATTCTAATGCATGAGATGGTTGAAGCTTCCGAGGCTCAACATAATGAAATTGTGAATGATATGCTAGAAATGGGCGAATTTGTGAAAGAGAGCACAAGTCAAATCATGGAAACTCATGGAAGTGATCATATCTTCAAGCTACTTGGTGATGATGCCATAAGCAAGGAATTTGTGTTGGAGTCTAGAGCGGAAATGAAGAACTCTTGTGATGAAGACTCTAATACCATCAAAGAGGAGAATGTCAAGCTTGGCGCCCAATCGGTGTTGAAAAGAGTTAGACCTCATTCATTTCACTTCTCAAATCTTTGTGTTGATGATGCAATAGAAGTGGAAGAACAAGCACCTTTGGATAATTTTGGCATTGATGAACAAAATGGGTACATCGTTGAATTTGCCATGCCAAGGAGACAAAACGACATCCCTCATTTGAAGGCCAAGAAGTGCAAAATGAAGCATCCGGTATTTGAAACATTGCAATTCGTACCACCACCCCGAAAGCACAATGAAAAGCTTGATTCAAAGTTGGGGAGACAATTCATATTTACAAAATGGAGAGAAAAGTGTGATTTTGGCACTCGTCGTGCCACGACGTTAAAAAAAGGCGCTTTTCGGGAGGCAACCCGTGCGTTTTAAATTTTTGCATTTTCTACTTTTAGATTAATTTTATTAGTTGTTTTTGATCATTCTACCAAGCTTCAGGATTTTTGGACTTCAATTGGTGTGAATTTGAAAAATTTGGACAGAATTGAACTCACAGTATTCAAAACTGCTTCAGATCACTCTCTGTATTTGTATTTGGGCGACCTGCCTTACAAAAAGGGCGCTCCGCCCTTTGGTTCAGGATGGTATTAATCTTCACTTTAACACCAGTCATTCACAAACATGAGACCTTACACCTCACAGTCACCACACCACCAGCTCCGATCACCATTCAGTTACCAATTCCGGCCACCATCTCCAACGAAGACCCAGGTAAGTTCCCTTTCTCTCTCCTCTAATCTCAATATCCTCCCGTCCCCAATTCCCAATTTCGCTGTCCCGATTCCTCTCTTCTCCGCCTCAACTTCCAATCAGTGTCGTCCCCACCATTCCACGACTCCCATTGCCACAACCTCCGTCGATCACCACTGCTGAGACCACAGCCGGCAACCACAGGACTCAGGTATTGCTTTTTCCCCTCTCCTTCTCAATTCCACTCGTCCCCTGCCTAATTCCCATTAATTACACTGCCGCACCACTACCTTTCACTATGGTCGTGGATCCACCGCCACCATTCACCACCTGTCGTGTCGACGCCAAGGTAATTCTCTGTCTCTACTCGCCTTCTAGCTCTATCATTTTGCCCTTGTCATCAAATCCCATTCCCCGCTATCCCATTTCCCCTCTGTTAAATTCAATTATGGTGAAGTTCTGGTTTGATATTGGTGGAGAATTATGGTGGTTGTATGCTGGTTGTTTTTTGATTAAAATTGGGGGAAGTCTGATGTACCCCATGTGATTTAACTTTGAACTAAGCTGCTGTGCACTTAAAGTGCTCGACAGAATGCCTAAATGAGATTTTCAGCCCTGAATGGTGTTCTGGCCATTTTAGTTAATCTCGAACAGTTGTGGCTTGTTAAAATTATGATTCTTCTGTCTTGGTTGCTGTTTACACTTGGTTTCGAGTCATTGGTGAGTTCTTTGATATATGAATAGGCCATGGTGATTGTAGGCTCGTGGATGTGACTGGTTCAGACCTACTTGTGTGTGTATTACCGAGTGCTATGTGCAGGGTTTCTCTCTAAACTGTCCCTCTTTCGCTACTGCTGGACTGTTGCAGTATAAGCTCATATGCAAGCTGATCATAGCTTTGATATTGTGTGCTTCCAGTTAACTATCCTTGGAACCTTAAATCGAAGCTGCTTTTGTGCATTGTCAGTTAGTGCCGTGTACTACTGTTGTGAGAAGTAGTCAAGGGGAAGTCTGAGTACCCTTAATTCTTTAGTTCTGCTCACTGCCTGGTTTAGTTGATATACAGATGTTTTTACTCTGCTCGCAAGTTGTTCGATCATTTGTCTCAATGAATTGCTTCACTTTATGATCGTGTCTAAACTATTTATCTGAATCAATATGTTAAGGCTGCTGTTTTTAAGCTGATAAATGGGAAAATGCTTGGCTTTGTATAAAGGAATCACATGCTGTGTGTTAGGTTCGACATTTGATTGAAATGAAAATTCTGAAATTTTAATGAAGCTGCGATACCAATGTTTGGAGGCTGAATTTTTATCTATGAGCTATGTTAAGTTGTTTAGGTTACTCAGTTTATGATTGCCAATGTGTTAAGATTCTTATCTTGTCGGATTTGTGAGCCACAAGAGGAATATAAGGCTGGACCAACTTTGTGCGACAACTTGAGTTTGGATCATCTAGCGGATGCTTGAAAACATGCTGGACAACTGAGTTTTCTGCTTCCTTAGGAGTGGATGTATTCTGTTGCTGAGTTCTTCTGAAAAATGCATGCCCGCAGTGCTGAGAACAGTGTGTCCCATTTGTTTTAGATTGCTGAAGTCTTTTGTTAAAAATATGCAATATTTAGAGCTGCTTACTGGACACTTATATTTAAGAGTGGATCTGAGCCTGTTTTGAGCAATTCCTTGGTACTGATGCTATTAAATTGTAAACTAATTGGTGGTACTGAGCAACATTTTTGGTTCTAGACTCCATAAACTAAGATGTCGATTGGGGAAACTATAATCTTTGCTGCCTAATTCCTATCATGTTTTGTTGAACCATGTTTAGTTGTGGTCCCCTGGTGTTGTTTGAGCTTCTGGTAGTCATCTGTTAACTGTACTCCTTTTACTGGTGTGCTCAATGTGGTGTTAGTGTGATTAGAGTAATGGTGGGAAGTTCAATTTGTTTAGTGCTTTAAGGTGAAGTCTGAGTAACCTTGGATTTTTTTTTTTTTTTGGGAAGTTAGGTACATCAATACAGGCAAGCACATCAAGCTCAAAGTTGGAATTGAAAGAAAGAAGAGTTGATACAAGAAGAGGTCACTGGAAGGGAGGAGAGTTTGGATGGTGAAGCTTTCTCAAGTAGAAGGAAATGAAATGCATCTGAATAGTTTAAGGAGCAGAAAGTAACAAAGCAATTCCTCAGAGACACAACCTTTCAGGGAGCCCCTCAAACTTTGCTTTTCCATTTGTTTAGTTGCCTTGAGGGCAAGGCAATATTTTAAGTTGGGGGAGGAGCTTAATTATTTTGGTGATGATATTATGTCTTGATTGTGGATGATATGATGTACTTGGTAACGTAGGTAGAATTGATCTTTCTTGAATTAGGAATATTAAACCTCTTTATTAATGATAGTTTTATTTTGTTTGAATTTTAGTTTATTATTGTATCATGTTTAGTTTTAAAAAAAATGGAAAAAGAGAAAAAAGAGAAAAAACTTTCAAAAACAAAAAGTACTCCCATGAACTACGCTGGGATGTTGCTTCTTTTTATCTGATTCACCTTTGTGTGATACGCAGGCATCCCACTTGGGTGCGAAAGCCTCATTTGGGTCCGAACAACCATTTTCATTGTGAATACCATTTTTGTATAATTTTTTTTTGAAATAACCTCCTTGGTTTTTCTTTGCCATGGTTCTTTTCCAAGGAAGTAATTGTGTTGAACCGGGCACATTTAGGATTTAATTAGTAGTAATAGTAGTATAGTAGTAGTTGTGGATTTTTGCCCCTTGGCCAATTTTTGGCATGTTTGGTTCCACCATTATTTAATCCTTGTCATGTGAGCTAGTTTTGAAAAATGGATAGAAATATTTTGTTGGTGAATTGTGTTATGATCTTTAAATTCAACTTTTGGCTCTTGTGTTCACTAATTAGTTCTCATTAGACTATGAGTGAGCTTTAGAGTTCAATTGCTTCTAATTGGGACTCGAATATAATTGTCTTCCTCTCTTTGCTTGTGCCATGTGTGGTGAGGTGTTTGTGTGTTCATTTGTGCGCTTTAGATCTAGAACTTGTCCTAAATGTGCTTCGAGGCGAAATCCTAGGTAGTGCTTGACTTGAAAAATGATTTTAGGCTTTCTTTGGCCCGCTAGTAACCTAAAAAGCCTACCCTTGTATTATAACCTTAGTCAACCCCTTTGAGCTTAATATCCTTTCTTTTGGCAACCACATTATTAACCCGGACCAATTCTAAATGCTTAGAGTACTAACCCTCTTTTTGGCCCTACCTCCTTGAGTGCATTGAAAGACGTACAACTTAGGCAAAAGCCTAAGTTTGGGGTGACACGAGTGATGGTGAAAGTGTGGAAGTTAATGAAAATCAAAAGAAAAGAAACGAAAAGAAAAGGAAGAGCAACAAAAGTAAGTTGAATAGAAAAAAAAAAGAGAAAAAGAAAGGAAAGAGAAAAGAAACAAAAAGAAGTAAGTGAAAAAAAATGGAATTGATGAATAAAGAGGGGAAGACTAGTGTATAATCCCCAATTTAGCAAGGTGCAAGTGCAAGAAAAATGAAGCGTGCTTTCAATTTTTGTACGGTGTAGTGCTCAAGGAGGTGTGTAGTCACTATTTGCCCAAATTTTACCCCACCTTTGACCAAAAGCCTACATTACAACCCTAACAAAGTCCTAATTGATTTCGGGTCAAGCATTCCTACATTAGTGGAGATGTACATGAAGGGCAAACTTATGGTATCTCTAGTGTGCAAGTTGAACTTCTTTTGAGAGAGTGAGTGAATTCTTCTATCATATATCCCATTTGTCTTTAATATTGCATTTTTGCGTGTTTGGGACACTCTCTTGTGTGGTGAGGGCACTTGCGAAGTTGAGTTGAGGACTTTGTTTCATTTTCCAATTGAGGTAAGAGAGCAAAGAAGTGAGCTCTTGTGACAAAGAGGCAAACTTTGAAAGTATAGTGTCATGACTTGATTGCCTTTTGATTTGTATCATTGATGAGCACTTGGTTTGAAAATATAGTGGTTTGAAAAAGAAAGTGTAGTTCACATGGCTTGGCTTAATTGTTGGTACGAACCGATGCCATTTGTTGTTGAATTTAAAAGTGTGTTTGACTTGTTGTGGCTTTAGTAAAAAGGTGCATGAATAGATTGAAATGCAATTTGGAATTTAGTTGTGTGTACTTTGCTTGAGGACAAGCAATAGTTTAAGTTTGGGGGTGTGATGTGTGGCTAAATTACCACACATTACATACTTGTACTTGAGCTATTGTTGTGTTAAATTGATGAAATAAGTGCACTTATCATGATTTTGTTGTATTTTGTAGGTTGAATATGTTTGGAGAAGGGTGATGGAAGAAAAAAGTTAAAAAGAAGCCAAGATAAAGAAAAAGAAGAAAACTGGCTAGTCTGTCAAAACCGCAGCATAAAAGTGGCTATGCGTGAAACAGTGAATAAGTTGAGCAGCGAAAAAGTGGCTAGCGGGTGAACTTCAGTACCAGGGTGGCTATGGCGTGAAAATTTACTTGTAACTTCATTCTAATTTAGGGAGAATTATGGAAAAACATGGTATTTATTTTTGGCAACATATAAGTAGTATTAGCCTACATTTTTATCTATCTTTTGGCCATTTTTCCAACTTTGGGAGCAAGAATATCAACACACCTTGGAGATTAAAGATTGGGTGTACTTCAAATGAGAAATTCTTTATCCCTTTCTTTATTTCTTTGATTTGTATGTTACATTTGGTTAGTTGATGTTATTAATGAACATGATTTTATCAATATATTTCATGACTAGGATTTTCTATATTGTTGGGTTTTAATTATCTAGCTTCTATTGTTTTGATTGCTTGACTCTTGTGCTCGCGACACTTGAGTTGTCCGTCTACCTTGCTAATTAAAGACTCGGGAGAGATTAGTTAGCGTAGAATAGTGAAGCTAGCGAGGATTTGGGTTGATAGGCTATTTCATAGACTAACTCATCTAAAAGAAGTTACGCTCGGAAGAGGTCTTCTTTCCTCGGGTAATGGGTAGTGCTTTATAAGCTCAACCATGGCTTTGACGAGCGCCGTTGAGGTAAATCCCTTCTAGGCCGGAAGGATTCTAGGGATTACAATAGAACGACTCGGCCATAATATATAAACCCCGTGCTATAATTGTATCCTAGGCTCAAAATCTTGCTTTCCTTAGTTGCGAGAAGGCCATAGATCATATTTACTTGCTTTCCTAGTGTAGTTTGTAGTTGTTAATATCATTCCATCACCTCGTTATCCTAGTTTGGCTTGTCAAATAGGTTTAGTTCCTCAACTACTTTGATCGCATCACTTTGTTCCTTGTGGATTCGACCCTGACTCCTAGTTGGGTAAATTATATTGCGATGACCGTTCATACCTCAACCCGAGGTGTGTGTTGAGCGTTGTCAGGCAGCGGGTTTTGGGGTCTATAATGATATGCTAATAGTGATATGATTAGCTTAGCAAGGTAGCGGTCAGACAGTGGTGCTGTCAAACGAGGCAGTGATAGCGATAAGAGGCAGCGACGTGTGTATAGGTGATGGGATGTTGATCCAATCTTTTTGGCTTTGACTTTGGCGTCGATGAGACAGTGGTGGCGTGTCGTTGTCATTTATGGAAATGCGAGTTCGACAATGAGCCAGTGGTGAGCTTAGCTCGTTGGCGTTTACTTGTCGGCTTTTTTGACGATGCTGCAGCTACACGGTTTCAATGGCGAGGCTGTTGGATTGGCGGGTTAGACAAGAACCCCCAAGTACTTTTCTTACTTTGTGTTGCTTAGAGTTCTCAATTAGGGAATTCATGTTTAGTGTACTATTTAGTATATGAAACCATGCTGAATCCTATTATCAATGTGTATGTGTACCAGTGGTCGTTGGAGGCGTTAATTAAAGTTTGTCTTTGTTCATTGGCTCAAGAATGTGGCTTGGCGCAATCTGTTAGAGTTTCAGTTTGAAATTAAGGCTATCCTGTCAATAATAAAATCTGTTTTCTAGTTTGTGATATAGTGTCGAAGTTGGTTCTCTGTTTTGTTTCGGACAGCAATGCTCCAGTGGTGGTGGATTTTAGCTTTGACATGGTTAGACGGAGGAACCCTGTGTCCTGTTATGTTATTGTTTAGTTACTTTACTTGTTTAGTTACTTTACTGTTAAGGTTAATAATAAAATGCTTAGTTTAGGAGTTGAAATTAGTTTTGTGCAATTTATTTCAAAGTTTGAATCTGTCTCTGTCTCTGTCTCCTTTGTTTAAAAAAATGTAAGCTGGTTTGTCTTGGTTTAATATATGACTATGTTGATGTTCATTAGCAAGGAATGGAAGTTACAAGTCTGTTAGTTGGTTCCTTAGTTTAACTAGTGTTGGTTTATTTAGCTATTTGGGATTTACTATGTCAATTGGTATGTTTCATGTTTATGTGTTAACCTTGGAGATTTGATGCAGGTTTAGTTTAGAATTTTCTAAGAATTGCTAGCTGGCAGAGGGTCTTAACATAGGATTCCTTTACTGCTCTTTAAAGTAGAAGCAAGAACATGTGAGTGTTCTTTTTACCCAAGTCAAAAGTCAAGTAGAAAGTACTGTTGACAGCCTTAAAAATAGGCTTTCTTCTGCCCTTTTTTGTGTTTTAGTGGAAGAGGCTTAGCATGCCAAAAGTAATTTTCTGAGGGTAAAAAACATAGGCACATGGGTGTATTTTTCACCCAACTTTTATAGTTCTCCTTTGGCCTATTTAAGAGGCCATTCCCTCACTCTTTAAGACACCAGACACACACAAAAATATGAGAAATACTCTCACTCTCTCTTAAAAGGGATTCTCCAGATCTGAAAATGAGAGAGCACACATCTGAGAAAAGAAAGAAAAGAACATCAGAAACACTTCTCACTCAGGCACCAAAAGAATTTCAGATCTAAAAGAGGAGCTGAAAAACATACATTTACTCTTAAGAAAAAATGTCCCAGATATGTGAAAAGAAAGGCTAGAGAGAAGAGAGGGAGTCTGAATGTAAAAGGTCTCGTTTGGGAGTTCTAATCTTCAAATTTAAGGGTTAAAGTAGAGCTCAAAAGAGGGCTTTAGCTGTTTGTTTGTGCATCTGGTGTTGCTCCTTTGGGCTGGTTGTTGGTCATTGTTGATGTTGCTTGGAAGATCACTCATAGGTAAACCTTCATACCATTTTAATGTTGCAAGGATTGTACTCTTTGAAAATTTTTACAATGCGAAAAACAACCTGTTAAAAGGCTTAAAAGAACTCTTGTTTCATTTTATATTTGTATGATGTATGTTGACTGCATGATGTGTGCTATGAAATAATAGAACTTTAAAAAGTTGAGCCAAGTGAGGCTAATAGCTGCTGTAAGTCTGAACAAGATTTGGATAGTTTTTGCAAGTTTATTTATTTATTTTTTAGAATCAGCCAGGTTCAAAGAAAAAATGGTCAGATCTGAAATGTTAAATTGTTTAAAGGGACATGTCTAAAATGAGTGATGCAAACTAAGACATCAAATGAAAATTTGGGTTTTAATGTTTAACACGTTGGCAGTAAGCTCAGGTGATAACGTTTCTTTAAAGAACTTATAGCAAATCTATGAAATGAATGAACGACGAAATTTTCACATGTTAGGCAAATTGTCATGTAGGCATTTGGAAACTAAATGAGAAATTGACGTTGTAGTTTAAATCAAAGAGTAAAAAGAGAAATTGACTCTGTACTTTAAATTAATTCAACATGACTAATAAGTTGTATAAATTAATTAACTCAATTATCCACGTGGAACTCATTTAAGTCAAGAGATTTCGAACGGGTGAAGTGCCTGCGCGATTTAATTGACTTAAGTCGAAAGATTTCGAACGAGTGAAGTTCTCGCGCGACTATATTCGATTGGAGTTTCAATTGTTAAACGATAAAAAATTAATATTAAATCGAAGCGTAATAAAATCAAGGCAAGGTATTACAAACAAATTCAACAAGTCGAAATGCGTCAATAAAGCAACTGTGCTTGCACAGGACTCGAGGGTGCCTAACACCTTCCCGAGAGTCAACCGAGATCCTTACCCGGAACTCTGATGGAGACCATTTACGAGTCATAGGTGTTCTAGGTACACCGCTTTGGTGACTTGGCACACCTTTAACTTGTCAAGTGGCGACTCCGAAAATCTCTAATAATTAGTGTACCTATGAACACCTAGTCACAGACCTTTTTAAACAATAGTTTTTCTTTTTGAGTTGAAAAAGGGTCGTGACAGCTTGACGACTCCGCTGGGGAGGAAAAGTGAAAACTGAGAGTCTCAGGCTTTAAAATTTGTCGCTTTCGGCTTTGAAAATTGTTTGTATATATTGCCTTGAATGTTACTGCTTCGATATGTTTGAACTGTATATACACAACTGTCTTCTCTCGTACACCTCTGAGTCTTCTGGAACACTGCATACATGCACGCCAGTTTTGCTTCGGTGTCTGGAATTTCTGTCATTTCTCAGGACACAAAAAGTTAACCCTTCTTAGGAGGAGGTGCGTTGGGTTAGGCCGTTAGACGTTGTCGACCAGTACCCCCGAGGCACTTCCAAATTGCTGAACCACTAGATCATAAACCCAATGAGTCACCTAGAGTTGAACCTGTGCTTTTGTCTAGGCCGATTTATCTGCATGTCATTAGACTTAGTGAGGTGCGGTAGGCTGACTCCCTCGTGTCATAATGGGGCCCACGTCCCTAAAAGACACATCACGAGCATATAATGTGTTGCATTTTTTCTAGTCGAAGGGTTGTTATGTTGACCGATCACCGAGGGGCGAGAGCCAAATTTTGAAGAAAAAAAACGAAGGAAAATGATAGAAAAATTGGGTTTAGTCCCGTGTTTCGAAATATTTTTTGTTAGTTGTCATTTTACGCCGTTATAATGGCGAATTTTTTCAAGAACTCTTAGAGTCTAATTTTGTGTCAGGGTTTGGTCTCAAGTATTAGAAAATAATTTTTCATAATTTTGCGCCGGTATAATGGCGAAATTTTGGGACCCTTTTGTGTTTGTGTCCAAGTCAAGTTCATATTTTGAAATTAATTTATCGGGGTTTTACGCCGTCATAATGGCCAATTTTTGTAAACTAATTTTGCATCTAATTCGTGTAATATTTTGTATCGATGTGTCGTCATAATGACCAAATTTTGTAAATACTCTAAGATTCTTTTTCGAATTAGATCAAAGAGTTTGTTTCAAAGAAAAACAAAAAAAAAAATTGTGTCCATCTTTGTGTTGTCATAATCTCCGATTTTTGAGTCACCTTTTGGATAGAAAAAATAATAGTTTGTTTCATAATATGTTCTTAAGTTTCGTTAGAACCTCCCTCTGGTTGAGTCTTAAATTTTCATTAAACAAAAAAAATATTATTTTACGGTCCCACTTTACTTTGTATTGTATTTTTCAAGGTCAAGTCAGGGTAAGGGTGATAATTTGCAATTACCAGAGTTGTATTTTGTCGATCCTTGTGGTATAATCTGACTCCGCTCAAATGTTGAGTCTCGTTATTTCCACCGTCTGGGTGGACCCGCCCATTATCATGTCAGTCTGTTTATATTTTGATTCTTGGGTCGTGTTGAATATTATTCTTGAGTCTGTCTCGTGTCGTTGTTTAAATTATGTTTTTGTGTCAAAAGGATAGTCGAAAAAAAATCCACGTTTGTCCTTGTTCGGAATTACGTGTCGTCTTATGCGACACGTAAACTATCTTTCGAGGGTACGAGCGGTACACGCGGCTTGCGCCGTGAGCTATTTCGGGATGATGCATAACAACCCTAGGCTTTCAATATGTGATTTCTTTGTGCTAACCCGGGTTGTTACCTAAACTTTCGAAGTTTGTGCTATTTAACAGGCGCTCTAAGATTGGTTCTGATGAACGCTTGAGGCAGAACGAAAGGTCAACCAGGGAGGTCAAAATGTGAATAGTTGATGGCGGACACAGATCATGTCATTACTATGGGAACAGTCCTACCAGAAGCCTATCCCTTGCCTTGTTGAATGTTTCACAAGGTTCAAAAGTTGAAGAAATGAGAAATGACATAATATTTCATCGAATCTGAGGCACGTCTTTGGCATCAACATGGTGCAAATTGGTGAAGGGCTCAGCAATACATAAGCACAAAAATCGGTCCTGACGAGCAACTGTGCAACTGAGAATCATTGTAGCTTGTTTTGTTATCCTTTCTATGTACTTGGTTATTTGAGGGTTGTAATCCAAGTGCATTATTTGCTCGTTTTGATATTCAAACCCATATATCTCACAAAAAAAAAAAAAAAAAAAAGGAGCGAGATCCAATTCTTGTCTCTAGATTCTGTCTTTTGTCTCTCTGAATTTTGTCTTCTTTTATTTTTGTGATGGTCAGCCTTAATAACATGACATGCGTACGGGGTCTACTTCTAGGTCCAAACACGCGGTCCGACATATTGTCTCAATGAACCATCAGAATTGTGAGAAAAAAGGAGTGAAAAAAGTTGGGAATTAATCAACGGTCATCCGATAAGGGAGATCGGTGAGAAGTTAAAAAACGTGCACGGTCGCTTCGACCGAATTTGAAATACGAGTTTGAGAACCATCGTTGAAGTAGAGGTTGAGGACACGTGTGGATCAATCCAGGTCAATTGATTGAACCATTATTTGTGCGAGACATTCTCGGGTCGGGATGACGAACGGCTTTTATTTTTTCTATCCAAACACTATGTCCTTTTGTTAGTCCCTTTTTTAGCCTTGTTTTGCGTTTTCTTTGGCCTACCCACCCTTGAAATCAATTTGATATGACTAAAGAAAATAAAAAAAAAAAAAAAAAAAAGAGGAAAAGAATGAAAAAAACAGAATACAGAAACAAAATCTACCTCAGCGGTAGAGCTACTTCTGACCTGATTCCTCTCAAAAGGATACGTAGGCAACCATTCTGGTGCGGTCATAACAGGGGAAAGACCATTTTTTCCCTTGTTCATATAAACGCAAAACTTGCCTCCAAGTTTGCGGCCAACATCAAAAGAAATTCAGTTTCCCCATTTAATGTTAAACTGGGGCAGAAGTTTGTTTTTATTTTATTTTGTATAATATAAAATAAAAAAAAAACCTCTATTTTTTGTACCATCAATTCATATGTTTCACGAGATATTAGTCTCGAAGTCAAGGAAAAAACTCAAAGCATCCCAGTTTACTCTAAACTGGCAAAAGTTTAGTTTATTTTTTAAAAGAAAAAGAGAAAGTCAATTCCTTTTGCTTTCTTTGTGTTCATCTCGGGGGAAAGTCTCAATATTCCCTATGTTTTACATATCAGAAAATTTAAAAAAAATAATTCCTCGGTTTTTCGATAAATTGAGGCCTCAGATAGTTATTATTTTAAAAAAAATGATTCCAAGGGTTGTAAATTTTACCAAGTCGTTTCATGAGATGCTTTCATACCGCTCTTCAAACCAAAGGAAAAAAAAAGAAAAAAGAGAAAAAAAAATCCCCAATTTGCCTAAACTGGGGGAAATAAGTTTGTTTTATTTTCAAAAGCGGTTATTTCACAGTTTGTGATATTCATCTGATCGTCTCATGAGATATTTCTGAGCTTTTATATTGAACCCTTTTCTTCATAGCCTAACCAAATCAAATGTTATGGTCCAAATAAAGACCCTTCTGACTGATCATTGAGAATGTCAAGCCGAGTAGGGTATCAAGGGATAAGTTTCATGCTATAAAGTCGCATTCTTATAAGCCGACAATCGCATTAGGAGTTGGGAGCACTAAGGTCATTAAAGGAGAAATTCTCCAGAGAATCAGGATAAAGGCCAAAATTGAAGAAAGAAAGGAAAGACGGGGTTGAGCAGCAAGGAAAGATCGGAGGTTGATTGGGAAAGAGCGGAAAAAAAAAATAGAGTCTTGTCGGTGAAAAACCTGAAAAGGCGCTGCAAGGCAATAGTGAGTTAAAAGAACAAAGAGATAGGCTAGTCAGTGAAAATCCCGATGGGCACTACTAGTCGAATGAGGGTTGCGGAAGTCGTCATCATGTTCGGGTTGAGCAAGGTTGTCAATCTGGGAGTAAGGTCAGGGTTAGACTGTGTGGACTAATCAAGAGTTGATTCTAATTGCATGTCATGTTAATAAGGTCGTCGTTTCACCTTTTGATAAGTTTCTTCTTTTCCGAAGGCATCTTTGTTCAATGTCTCCTCTTAAAATTCATCGCTTCACCTTTTATTTTATTTATCTCATTTCTTTTCGAGCAATAGAAAGTTTTGCAAAGCTCGTTTACAAGTTTCATAGTTTGTACCGGAGCAAGTCAGGACCAACCTTGATAATTGGAGCCCAATGTGGCACATCAGCACAAAGAATGACACGCCAAGGAGTGTACCATGAAAGAGTTCGTCAAGGGATATGCAGATTTAAGATGCAGTTAAAATTTCAAGTCAAAGCCCACCCAAGTGGCAATTTCTACTTTCAAGATCAGAGCCCGTCAAAGCTGCAATTTTTACTTTCAAGTCAAAGCCCGTCAAAGCGGCAATTTCAAAGCCCGTCAAAGCGGCAATTTTACTTTCAAGTCAAAGCCCGTCAAAGCGGCAATTTCAGCGTTCAGTCAAAGCCCGTCAAAGCGACAATTTCAACTTTCAACTTTCAAGTCAAAGCCTGCCCCAGCAGCAATTACAAGTTTTCAACAGTCAAAGCCTGTCAAAGCATCAATTTTAGCTTTCAAGTCAAAGCCTGCCCCAGCAGCAATTACAAGTTTTCAACAGTCAAAGCCCGTCAAAGCGGAAATTTCAGCTTTCAAGACGAAGCCCGTCAAAGCGGCAATTTCATTCAGTTCAAAGCCCGTCAAAGCGGCAATTTCAGCATTCAAGTCAAAGCCCGTTAAAGCAGCAATTTCAATTTTAAAGTCAAGCCCGTCAAAGCGGCGATTTCAAAGCCCGTCAAAACGGCATTTTCAGCAATCAAGTCAAAGCCCGTCAAAGCGGCAATTTCAATTTTAAAGTCATGCCCGTCAAAGCGGCGATTTCAAAGCCCGCAATTTCAACTTTCAAGTCAAAGCCCGTCAAAGCGGCAATTTCAACTTTCAAGTCAAAGCCCGCCCGAGCGGCAATTTCAACTTTCAAGTAAAAAGCCCGCCCGAGCGGTAATTTCAACTTTCCAGTCAAAGCCCGTCAAAGCGGCGATTTCAACTTTCAAGCCAAGCTCGCACGAGCGGCAATTTCAAGTTTTCAAGACCCACTTGGGTAATAAGAGTTTCGGACCAGTTCATCAGCTTGGGAAGCATGAAGAGTTAGCTTAGAAATTGTAATTTGACATTTCAATGTTCTCATTTCATTTTTCTTTGTAAAGCAATGACCACCAGCCAACGAGCAGCAGTAACCAGCAACAACAGTCTCAGTGTGTGTAGAAGTATCTCTAGTTAGTCCGGGTAAGTCTAGGAGGATCGAGTCAGTCCCAGTTAGTTCTGAAAGTGTCTAGAGATAGTCTGTGTATGTCTAGAGAGTGCTTAGTGTCAGTCTAGGAGAGTCTAGTATCAGTTTATATGCGGTAGTCCCAGCTGCCGCACGTGAGGAACTACACTGACCCGATTCCTTAGTCCGGGGATATGTAGGTAGTCTTGATCTGGTTCGAACCGAAATTCAAGGTACGGTTACCATTTTGCATGCTCTTAGCTAGAACCAAAAAGCAAAAATTAGTTGTGATTATATCTTTGTCCGAAAACTCTTCGATGTTCTCGAACAAAGAGGGGCAGCTGTAATCACCTAATTTTGGCACGACAATTCAAAAATAGCTTGAAATAGCTCAAAATAGGCGAGCTAACATTTCAGGATTTTGCCGAACTTTCCTAGAATTTTATCTTTTATTTTAGCTAAAATTTGTCATTAAATGAAAAAAAAAATAAAAAATTAACAAAATACTTGTTATGTGTTTAATTTTGATTCTATGATTTAATTGTGATAGTATTGTAAATTTATGTGGTTTTAATTATAGTTAATCGTGTATGTTCTAAATAATGTAGACCATTTAATGGTCATATGTGGAAAATAGTAGCCCAATCTCCCCTAACCCATCAGCCCAAAGTCCACCCATGACCCGACCCATCCTCCTTCTAAAATTTCCCAAATTTACCCCAATTCCCATTTTAGCAAAATCAGAAAAAACAAGGCAAAACACAGGCCATTCAAAACCGTCGATCTCCGCCACCGGCGTTGACGGAGACAACCACCCTCTCCGGCCAAACTTTATATCGTTGGACGCACCTCAGTCCCCTCCTTTCATTTCCACCAATAATTTTCTCAAATTCTCAACCGTTTAACATAGATCGAGGTTTAAAGACGAGGCGAAATCCTAACTCCGGCGACGGTGAGCTTTTCCGGTCAACATATACATCCCCGTGTTTGTTACGGTCTACTCTACACGTTTCCTAAGGTAATTTTCATTGAAATCACTCTTTTCTTCTCCTTTATTCTCCGCTGCCCCTTCCGTTTTGCCTTTGAGTTTTTCTATCGTTGTTGAGGCAGTGATGTCGTGGTGACCGTTAGGTTAGTGTGACGTGGTGGTGTCGCGACGGGAAAGAACAGTGAGGTTCGTGTCGGGGCTGCGATGGTGGCTTGGTGACGTTGGGGTTTGTTTCTGCTGCGGTTGACTCAAACGAGGCTGGGTGATGATGTTTGGCAGTGGTGATAATGGGCAGTGTTGATGTTAATTCGATGGCGGCTTTGGGGGTCAGTTTATGGTATTGATCAATGACTCGAGGTGTTGATTCGAAACCATTGGTGTTGAGTCCGCGGAGGTACTGCGAGACGAGGCAGCTAATTAATGTTGCTATTGATTAGAGCTGATCCGAGGGGATACATTGTGGAGTCTGTGATGGCGAAGCTGTTGATATGGTGGCAACGGGACTGCTGTGAACGATGAAATGGTGGCTGGTTTGGCTTTTGATAGTGCAGTAGCTTGCAGCTGATCCGAGGGCAGCAATGTTGGTGCTGATGATCTCAGGCAGCGGGTTTTGGGGTCTATTATGATATGCTAATAGTGATGTGATTAGCTTAGCGAGGTAGCGGTTACACAGTGGTGCTGTCAAACGAGGCAGTGATAGCGATAAGAGGCAGCGACGTTAGGTGATGGGATGTTGATCCAATCTTTTTGGCTTTGACTTTGGCGTCGACGAGACAGTGGTGGCGTGTCGTTGACATTTGTGGCAATGCGAGTTCGACAATGAGCCAGTGGTGAGCTTAGCTCGTTGGCGTTTACTTGTCGGCTTTTTTGGCGATGCTGCAGCTACACGGTTTCAATGGCGAGGCTGTTGGATTGAGGGGTTAGACAAGAACCCCCAAGTACTTTTCTTACTTTGTGTTGCTTAGAGTTCTCAATTAGGGAATTCATGTTTAGTGTACTATTTAGTATATGAAACCATGTTGAATCCTATTATCAATGTGTATGTGTACCAGTGGTCGTTGGAGGCGTTAATTAAAGTTTGTCTTTGTTCATTGGCTCAAGAATGTGGCTTGGTGCAATCTGTTAGAGTTTCAGTTTGAAATTAAGGCTATCCTGTCAATAATAAAATCTGTTTTCTAGTTTGTGATATAGTGTCGAAGTTGGTTCTCTGTTTTGTTTTGGACAGCAATGCTCCAGTAGTGGTGGATTTTAGCTTTGACATGGTTAGACGGAGGAACCCTGTGTCCTGTTATGTTATTGTTTAGTTACTTTACAGTTAAGGTTAATAATAAAATGCTTAGTTTAGGAGTTGAAATTAGTTTTGTGCAATTTATTTCAAAGTTTGAATCTGTCTCTGTCTCTGTCTCCTTTGTTTAAAAAAATGTAAGTTGGTTTGTCTTGGTTTAATATATGACTATGTTGATGTTCATTAGCAAGGAATGGAAGTTACAAGTCTGTTAGTTGGTTCCTTAGTTTAACTAGTGTTGGTTTATTTAGCTATTTGGAAATTACTATGTCAATTGGTATGTTTCATGTTTATGTGTTAACCTTGGAGATTTGATGCAGGTTTAGTTTAGAATTTTCTTAGAATTGCTAGCTGGCAGAGGGTCTTAACATAGGATTCCTTTACTGCTCTTTAAAGTAGAAGCAAGAACATGTGAGTGTTCTTTTTACCCAAGTCAAGTAGAAAGTACTGTTGGCAACCTTAAAAATAGGCTTTCTTCTGCCCTTTTTTGTGTTTTAGTGGAAGAGGCTTAGCATGCCAAAAGTAATTTTCTGAGGGTAAAAAACATAGGCACATGGGTGTATTTTTCACCCAACTTTTACAGTTCTCCTTTGGCCTATTTAAGAGGCCATTCCCTCACTCTTTAAGACACCAGACACACACAAAAATATGAGAAATACTCTCACTCTCTCTTAAAAGGGATTGTCCAGATCTGAAAATGAGAGAGCACACATATGAGAAAAAAAAAAAAGAAAAGAACATCAGAAACACTTCTCACTTAGGCACCAAAAGAATTTCAGATCTGAAAGAGGAGCTGAAAAACATACATTTACTCTTAAGAAAAAATGTTCCAGATATGTGAAAAGAAAGGCTAGAGAGAAGAGAGGGAGTCTGAATGTAAAAGGTCTCGTTTGGGAGTTCTAATCTTCAAATTTAAGGGTTAAAGTAGAGCTCAAAAGAGGGCTTTAGCTGTTTGTTTGTGCGTCTGGTGTTGCTCCTTTGGGCTAGTTGTTGGTCATTGTTGATGTTGCTTGGAAGATCACTCATAGGTAAACCTTCATACCATTTTAATGTTGCAAGGGTTGTACTCTTTGAAAATTTTTACAATGCGAAAAACAACTTGTTAAAAGGCTTAAAAGAACTCTTGTTTCATTTTATATTTGTATGATGTATGTTGACTGCATGATGTGTGCTATGAAATAATAGAACTTTAAAAAGTTGAGCCAAGTGAGGCTAATAGCTGCTGTAAGTCTGAACAAGATTTGGATAGTTTTTGCAAGTTTATTTATTTATTTTTTAGAATCAGCCAGGTTCAAAGAAAAAATGGTCAGATCTGAAATGTTAAATTGTTTAAAGGGACATGTCTAAAATGAGTGATGCAAACTAAGACATCAAATGCAAATTTGGGTTTTAATGTTTAACACGTTGGAAGTAAGCTCAGGTGATAACGTTTCTTTAAAGAACTTATAGCAAATCTATGAAATGAATGAACGACGAAATTTTTACATGTTAGGCAAATTGTCGTGTAGGCATTTGGAAACTAAATGAGAAATTGACGTTGTAGTTTAAATCAAAGAGTAAAACGAGAAATTGACTCTGTACTTTAAATTAATTCAACATGACTAATAAGTTGTATAAATTAATTAACTCAATTATCCACGTGGAACTCATTTAAGTCAAGAGATTTCGAACGGGTGAAGTGCCTGCGCGATTTAATTGACTTAAGTCGAAAGATTTCGAACGAGTGAAGTTCTCGCGCGACTATATTCGATTGGAGTTTCAATTGTTAAACGATAAAAAATTTATATTAAATCGAAGCGTAATAAAATCAAGGCAAGGTATAACAAACAAATTCAACGAGTCAAAATGCGTCAATAAAGCAACTGTGCTTGCACAGGACTCGAGGGTGCCTAACACCTTCCCGAGAGTCAACAGAGATCCTTACCCGGAACTCTGACGCAGACTATTTACGAGTCATAGGTGTTCTAGGTACACCGCTTTGGTGACTTGGCACACCTTTAACTTGTCAAGTGGCGACTCCAAAAATCTCTAATAATTAGTGTACCTATGAACACCTAATCACAAACCTTTTAAAATAATAGTTTTTCTTTTTGAGTTGAAAAAGGGTCGTGACAAATAGTATTTGACTGAATCTTTACCCCAACGATTGGTGCCCATTATTTTTTAACATTAATAGATGATTTTAGCCGAGGCACTTGGGCGTTTTTAATTTTAAAAAAAAATCAGAAGTTTGTCGAAAGCTCCTACATTTTTGTTCTATGGTTAAAACATAATTCAGAACTGTCGTAAAACATCTGCGAAGTGATAATGGGACAGAATTTGTTAATCAATCACTGAATGAATTTTTTCTTAATAATGAAATTATTCATGAAACGACATGTGGGGATTCGCCACAACAAAATTGAAGAGTGGAGAGGAAGCATTGACATTTTCTTGATGTTGCAAGAGCTTTAAGTTTTCAAGAGAATATGACAATGCATTTTTGGGGAGAGTGCATACTTACCGCTACATATTTAATCAATAGGACTCCGACAAAGAAAAATTCATGGAAAACACCATATGTGATTTTAATTAATAACACTGCATGTGGAACACATAAAGTTTTCGGCTGCCTTTGCTTCACCCAAATGCATCACAAGATTAAAGGAAAGTTTGATGAAAGAGATGCAAGGTGTGTATTTATCAGGTATCCACAAGGACAAAAAGGTTGGCGTGTGTATGATCTTAAGTCAAGACAATATTTTGTGTCTAGGGATGTAGTCTTCTATGAGAATAAATTTCTTTTTGGGCCGTGTCAAGTGAATAATCATGAGTTAAGTCAAGAAGTCTCACAGGTTGAGCAATTGCCAAAGGTAATTACTGAAGAAGCAGAGAATAAGTTGGTCACAGATTCTATTTTGCTAGATTCAGATACACAAAGATTAACCAATCCAGCTGATGGAGTACATGAATCACACACTGGAGAAAGCTCACAGATAACAAACTCGCAAAATGAAATAGAGGTGCGAGCTGAGAGAGTAACAGATGAGGAAATCCAATCACAACCAGTGATGGATCGATAGGACGAAAGACCACAAAGGGAGAAGAAAACGTCTTCGTACCTGAGCGACTACATATGCAACATGGTGACTTATAGACCCCATTCTCGCAAATCCCATGCTATAGTTTCTTCAGGTAAACCTCATCCTTTAGAGCATCATATCAGTTATGATCGTTTGTCGCAGGCACACAAGGCCTTCTTGGGTTCTATTTCAAGCAATGTAGAACCTAAATGCTACTCAGAGGTAGTAAATGTGCTAGGTGGAGGGAGGCAATGGCTAAGGAGGTTTCAGCAGTAGAGGCAAATGAAACCTGGATACTAGAAGCACTTCCAAAGGGGAAGAAAGCAGTAGGTTGTCGCTGGATTTACAAGATAAAATAATGTGCAGATGGCTTAATAGAACACTTCAAAGCAAGGTTAGTCGCAAAGAGATTTACATAGGTAGAAGGAGAAGACTTTACTGAAACCTTTGCACCTGTAGCAAAGATGGTAACAGTAAGGTGTTTGTTGGCTATAACAGCATCCAAATATTGGGAGGTACATCAAATGGATGTGGATAATGCTTTTTTATATGGTGAATTAAAGGTGGAAGTGCATATGCAGCTACCACCACGATATAGATCGCCAAGCAAATTAGTGTGCCGATTGAATAAATCAATATATGGGTTGCGCCAAGCATCGAGAAATTGGTATGATAAGCTGTCACATGCATTGAAAAGGTATATGTTCAAACAATCTGGTGCAAAACACACACTTTTTGTTCGAGCTTATGATGGTAATTTCACGGCTAATTTAATTTATGTTGATGACTTATTGTAAGTTGGCAGCGATCATGATCTATGTGAACAGTTCAAGCTATATCTCCACAAATGCTTTAAAATTAAGGATTTGGGGCGTTTGAAGTAATTTTTTGGATATTGAAGTAGCAAGGAGACATGAGAAATTTTTCTTGAGTCAGCACAAGTATATTTTAGACATTTTGAAAGAAACGGACATGGGGCCAAGGGTTCCAAATCTCCAATGGAACAACAACACCGTTTGTCCCAGATTCTAGTGATGAAGTTCAGGATGCAACTAGATATCGTTGACTAGTTGGGCGATTACTTTATTTGACAATCACAAGACCAGAAATCACATATTAATTCAATTCATGTAAAATCCACGAGAAGGTCATTGGGAGGCAGCGATGGGAGTTCTAAAATATTTAAAGTCAAGTCCAGAGCAAAGTATATTGCTTCCTGCAAATAATGAGCTGATACTTGAAGGATTCAACGACTTCGATTGGGCGTCGTGTCCAATTAGTAGAAGGTCTGTAATAGGATACTTTATCACTTTAGGAAAGGCACCAGTCTTATGGGAAAATAAAAAAGCAAACAATTGTAGCAAGGACATCACCAGAGGCTGAATATCATGCAATGGAAAATGCTACTAGTGAAATCATATGTTTGAGGAGCCTGCTAGACCATCTTGGGCACACACAAACTAAGCCTACAAGACTGAGTTGTGATAACCAAGCCGCACTTCACATAGTTGCTAACCTGGTATTCCATGAACGTACGAAACACATAGAGGTTGATTGTCATTTTATTAGAGAGAAGATCCAAAATGGTGTCATTTTCACTACTTATGTTCCAACAAGAGAGCAGAAGGCTAATATTATTTATCAAAGTATTAGGACAACGACAGTTTCGTGATATCTCAGGCAAGTTGGTCATGTATGATGCACATGCTCCAACTTGAGGGAGGAGTATTAGGAGATATATTTGTATTAGGAAATGTATATAATTGTAGATAATATCGAAGGTGTTTTCTGATATGTTTGAATTGATTTTAACTAGATAGAGTAGTGTCCTACTAGGTCAGGTAGCTTGTGTTGTATTCTGGGCAGCCTTATATGCTATGAGAGTCATGAGAAACAATTATTTTTTTCTATAAATCTTATATGGTATCGGAGCAGGCAGAGGTCCTGGGATCAAATCTCGGTGCCACGCAATATTAAAAATAATTTCCACATGCTTCGGTCATAAAAATAGAATTAAGCCGGCACGTGAGGGGCCTGTTGAGAATATAATTTAAGAATAAAACTGTGCTCTCTCTAATAGCTTAAGCTTTTAGTTGAGATGATCACACACTTCAACAATATGGTATGTCACTCTCGCACGCAGTGAGATGACAAAGACAACAAATCTGAAGTCCACACATGGAAAATTAAAATTGAAAAAATATCCCTCTCATTATTTTTCCCTAGAATCTTCCCCTACCCCCAACCCAATTCCATCGTCTTCTTGAACCCACCTCTCCCGCCCGCCCTTCTTCACCACCTCTCAAAACCCTTCTTACAGTGGCTTTTCCTCTCTATTGATTTTATGATTTTAAAAAGGGCACAAACTATTAGCTTGTATTTGAGGATAATAGAGCTTTAAAAATGATATAATTATAAAATATTTCCTATATAACTAGACCAAGACATACATTTTAATTTTGTTCTTTTGAAGAATCGTTGCTCTTCATTTGAGGTAGGGGTAAGGTCTACTTACACATCACTCTCCCTAGATCAAATTTGTGGAATTATACTAAGTATATTGTTGTTACTGAAGAACAGTTGCTAAAATTTCTCACTGGGAATTAACAAAAATAGTTGGTCATCCTATCGCTTAAATAAAAAGCAGATGAGGAATGTATAATATATGTATATTACAAGCATAATATATGTAAAAATGTTGATAATCAATGTACATATATTGGCCAAAATAATTTAAATAATATATTCGACCGACTATATGTTTAAAAATCCCTTCGTAGGAAGACGTAAAATAGAGGTCCATTGATTTTTAGCAGCGATATCGAACTTCATACCTCTCATGTCTAACTTTAAAGCTGAAGGACAGTCCTTCTGATTTGAAGTTAGACATGAGAGGTCTAAAGTGAAGACCCGAAGGTCTGAATTTCAATCTGAATGTCTAAAGTTGAACCTCAAACCTGAAGGTTTAAAGATCAGACCCAAGGTCTGAAACTAAAAAAAAAAAAGACTAAAAAGGCTAAAAATAAATAATTTTTAAAAAAATGACTTAAAATGGGCTCATTTGCAAAAATATGACACGGGAAGCAATGGTTTGCTTTTTTGCCTGCGCTAACAGATGGTTTGCAAAAATGCTCCCGTTAAGATTTAATGAAAAAATTCGGGGCCAAGACTTGCCGTTATATTTTTCCGCTTTTCAACACTTATCCCTTCAAATATTGGTAGTAGGCAATAATTTCCGCACTTGGCCGTAAGACTTGGCAAAAAGGCAAGACTTGCCATTGACCCCTGCTCGATTTGTCAATAATTGAACGACAAGATTCCACAGGCCCAATTTATATTTTGCTTAAAATGTAATGGCGGACAAAAAAGTGGCTATTTCTGTACTTCCCCAAAAAGATTCCACAGGCCCAATTTACATTTTAAGTTGTTGAAAATCTTTTCTTGTTAACAAAGACATCAATTATTTCATCTCAAATTCAGAGTTTTGAGAAGAAAGAAGAGAATAGCAATGGAAGGTTCAAAGAATATTGCACACGAAATTGGTGGAGTCAGAAACGATGCTTTTCGATTTGGACTTCATGGTGTTAAAAGTGACATAGTTGGATCTCATCCTCTTGAATCTTCCTATCACTCCGTATGTTTTCTTCTTCTTCTTTCTTTAACAAATATACCACTATCAGACTTATAATTATGCTAGAAATAGTTCGAATCGTTAAAATGAAGTCGCCTTTGATAAAGAGCTCTTTTAGCTGGGCCCAAAGTGGGTTCGGGACACCGGGTGCAAAACCAAATTATATTAAGTACTTATCAATTTTTGCCCTCGGGGCTTTATTTATCGGAAACAGCCTTTCCACCTTGGTGGGGCTAAGGGACTCTCCCCAGACCCCCACTTGTGAGATAATACCGGTTATCTTCTTGTTGTTGGCCTCCGTGCTTTGGTCTAGTGGTAAGAGTTCGTTGATGAGTGAGGTAGACGCATGTTCCAGGTTTAGAACCCTGTCACAAATAAAAAGAAAGTATTTAAGTAGACAAAGATAGAGGGTCGGACTTATTTATTATCGAGTTCCAAACTTATCTACTGGCGCTCGAGGATTACTCTTTTATAAAAAATTAAAAAAAAGTATAGATTTTTGCCCCAGGTCTTTGTTCTAAGTGGTAAGAGTGGTGTGTGATATGTTGGCTAGATGCATGTCACAGGTGCAGAGCCACAAGGTCTTTAAGAGAACCTGTGCCCCTAGGTCTGTGGTCTATTAGTAAGAGCGCAGCGCATGATGTGTGAGTCAGGCACACGTAACAGGTTAAAATCCTGCTACGGACAAAATAATGGTATAAGTGGAGAAAGGTATCCATCGAGTTTCGGATCTAATGGCCTTAGAGAATTTCTCGGTTATTCAAAAGAGAGTGATAATGTTAGATAATTGTGGAGTAAAGGCCTGCTTAAAAGCAGCTCATTAATTCACTGATTATGGTTTTCATTCTCACTTTTGCAGGCGAAGGTTAGGCAAGAGGAGATGAAAAGGAAGATCCTGGCAAACACTTATGGCTCTGCTTTCCCTATGAAGTTGGAGCTTGATCGTCAAATTCTTTCAAGGTTGGTATTTATTCGTAGTTATTTGAAGTCCTTATGGATAATAAAGCTTTCTTTGTTTTATACCTAGCATCCATTGGTGAATAAAAAGTTATGACTGCACTCTGCAGAAGCACCGTATGTTAGAGTTTAGCTTGCTAGCATTTTTCATTTGTTGTATTTGGTATTTGCTGCAATTGTTGTGGAGGAAAGTATTTCTTAGGAAATACTACATGAAAAGGATCAGTGGTTAGTTGAGTATAGAAGCATGTAATATATGGTAGGCTTATAAGTTGTAACATGAGGTATACAGATAGTGTTTTGGTAATAGGTTTGAGTATTATACTTCAACAACAATGTCTACATATTGATGGAATCAAGTGATATGGAGTAAGAGTTGGTGCATTGTTAAAATTAAAACATTTCTCTTTTAGTTGAATATACTCCTCTTGGAGAAAGCATTTCCTGCTATTAAACCACTGAAAAAGGATTTCATAAAGGAGACAGTTTTCCAAGAAAACATTATCCAACATACTAAAGACCCATGCGTTTGATCTTTTCATTCAGTTATTTTTTCAAAATTTTATGATTTTCATGTTCAGCACTTTGTTCCTCATTTCTTCTTCCTTATTTGGTACCAACTATTTGGACTCAATACTCTTGGGGTTGAGGGATGTGCATACTGCAGCTCAATTCGTGATGAGCTGGGTGGGTCTCCCTGTAAAGATTTGCCAGAAGAATTACACATTAAGTTGATTTCCTTCTATTCGAGGGAGAAAATTTGGGCATAGGATAACCAGAACACGATTCTCTGCTGCTTATGCATGACTTTGAGTTAAGGCCTTTGTGTCTCTCAAATTCCAACTCCTTATTTCCATGCTTATAGTTCAAGGCATTACCTCTAACCTAAAACATCCTTTAGGTTTAACCTGAGACATCAGGAAGTCCTCCTAATATCTCCTTTGGAAAAGTATTTTTCAAAACCTAATAGAGAAGACCTGTTCTTTATATGCCCAATTGCTGGCACATGATGTACTCTTTTGATTTTTCTTTCCTTTGCCAAAAGGAGGGGGGAGGTGTGGATCCATAACCGCCATGCATAGAAAAGTTCTGCTGTCCTTCATAGATAGTGCACATATTTTGAGATACCATAGCATTTGCTTGGATAGCATGAACCTGATGAAGGCCCTGTTCTTGGTAAATTGTGACTCTGTGAACATTGGCGTACAGTTGCGTTATTTGAATTATTCTGCATTTCAAGTAGCATAGTGAACTCTTGGCTTCAAGAGAAAAATGGTATTACACTAAATTATTTTTTGTTAAATATGTTGAGGTAATTTGACAATCCCTCCATATACGCCAAATAGAAAATATAGCCATTATCCATATCAAAAAAGGAAAATGGAGCCATTACTGGTAGCGCGGCAACTTAAATGACCTGACTATGAACTGTTTGTTACTATTTCTTATAATTGAATGATAGTCGGCACAATTCACTCTTTGTGCCAACTGATCAGGTATCTAAAGTACCATGCTCCCAAAGTAATTAGTGGAAGTGATAGCATTCAGACAGTTGAATCAACATGCATCCTCTTGCTTGTAAAGCGGGTGGAGTAGTTTTGAAGTGTTGATTTAAAATAAGTTTGTGGAGGTGTAGTGATTCTTCTGCCTATCCAACATAATGAAAAAGGAATAAATTGTAGTGATTCTTCCAGAAAAGTGGTTGTCAACTGGTGGTTTTGTTGTATGTTTCTGCTAAGAAGAGCAACAGATACTTTCTTTGCATTGGGTTAAGAGTTTTTATGCAAAAGAAAGCAAACAAGAAAATTTATCTTGTGCTAGTCACGTGGCTGTCAAAAAAGAGGCAGAATATTAATTGAGGGGACAGATCACCACTGTTTGAGTGATGTATTATATTAAGGGGTGCAGATGGGATGTTTATATGCCTCAGGTCAAACTTAAGGAAGTTATAGGTAAAAATTCCATTATCTACACGGATAACATTATTTTCATCCTGAACTTTTTCCCTGTTATGGTCATGGATTGCTCATCCTTCATCCACAAAGCGGTACGGAGTGGAGGTTTTTGTGTTTCTTATTGTTGGAGGAATTATTTCCTTTTGAGAAACTGAATACGACATCTTACTTTAATTATTAATTTAGGATTTCTAAACAAGAAATCTCTTAGAATGAAATGTGGAGAACTGAATTAAGAAGATTGCATATTCAAGTGTCAATTTTTTTTTTTTTTTTTGGGGTTAATTAAAGTATTCATTCCACTAACCGGTCAAATTAGTACATAGGGGGGTAGAGCCAGCATTTATAGTGTTTGGCTTATCGTTGTTCAAAATAGCATTACAAGAGGTCAAACATAAAGGAAAGCATTTTACCATATTGGACTTTTCTATGGAGCTCCCAAGCTTGGCCATATGATCCGCCAAGCAATTTGCATCTCTAGGCTTATAGTTAACCATCACCTGCCCCATCTCCTCTAGTAGCAATCTGCAATCTGAAATCATATGTGAGTATAGGTTACTGGGATTATACAGTGTGTTAACTAATACCTGGGCATCAGATTCAATGACTAGTGGTAGCAATCGGTGCTCCTTTGCAACATGCAAGCCTAAAAGTAGGCAGTTAAGTTCACTAAAATAAGGCACCTGGACTACTGAATGTCTTGTAGAAGCCCAGAATCCAGTTGCCTGAGTGATTTCTGAATACTCCCGTGCTTCCGCGATTTGTTTTGGGATCAAAAGCGCCATCAATATTCAGCTTTTACACCATTTTGACAGGAGGAATCCAGTTTTTATGAGGGATGTTGTGACGTGCAAGGGTGGAATTTTTTGGGTTGATGCCAAGAATAATGAATTCTATGGCCAATTTAAGGACTGTGCCTCCATTACATATATTTAGGTTTTGGGTGAATAGAAAGGAGTTCCTATTATTCCAAATCGTCCAAGTAATGAAGGAAAGGATGGTTTCTGATGGAACGTTTGTGTTTCTATAGTGAACTGAGTTTATACTGTTGGCACTGGAATTTTTGAGCCATGCAATGAAATTTGTCGTAGGTCTTGTAATAGTTGAAAAGTGGTTCCAAACTATATCAAATTTATGACTTTGACAGGAGATGATCAATAGTCTCGACATGACATTCAAGTGTCAATCTACTTTCATCCATAGAGGGAAACAAAGGTCATGATGACCTTGGCCGTTTCTAAGTATTATATTCCTTTTAGATAAGTACTTATCAAATTGAATAGAAAAATTCTTTGATTAGTAACAGGAAAGACATTCGCCAGGTTAAATTATGTGACCCTTCTTACTAGCAAATATATTTATGAAAATGTTTGAAATTTATTGTACTGTAAGATGCAGAGTTAGTTTCTGTTCATACAACAAAGAAGCTGTTTGACCTAGAAGCTATTGGTCTGTCTTTTCTTGAAATCCTTTGCCTTATAATATTTGCAGATTTCAGAGGCCACCTGGAGCAATACCATCTTCAATGGTGGGCTTAGAGGCTGTTACAGGAACTCTGGATGACTTTGGTTTCGAGGATTATCTAAATGGTGAGCAAGCTTTACGATATGCTATCTATTATTGTTGATTGTTATTCTGATTGACTGTAGCTAATTAGATACTGGAGCAAACTCTGATTGACCGAACTCTATGACTAAAAGATACTCAATATTGCCTTTATTTTTATTCAGTTTCACCTTAAATTATTTGGTTTTCTGGAAGTTAAGACGTTCTCAGCTGGTTTAAGCAGTGGGGAAGTGACTCTTGTGTATTATTGACAAACGCTAGTCTCTTTTTGTCAACATCGTCAGGATATACATACACGTTAATGTGACAAATTTTTTTAACTAATGAAAGGCACAGAGTTGCTTTCTGGAAAGCTTTCCATGTAAAATGATTTCTACCTCAATGATTTTTCATACCATTGAAGTTATATGATTCCTCCACCTGATTAGAATCATACGAACTGCTCATTAGAGATGAAACTTTTTTGCTGCTTCTCATTTTGTTGCAACTTCTGTGCTAATTGAAATTTGTGAGTGTACACATGTGAACAAGTTGAATGATTAGTTTTCTAGGCTCATTTTTTACTTATTGCTGTAGTTTTCTTCACGATATACTACATTGATTTCCGTGGGTTCAACATCTGTTTCTTGATCTTTCTTGCAGATCCGAAGGAATCCGAAAGTTTCCGTCCAGCTGACATGCATCATGGCATGGAAGTGCGTCTTGGACTTTCTAAAGGACCAGTGTGTCCCAGTTTCATTTGATCGTTCAGCAGTTGACTGAGAAACTATCATGTCATGTCTTGTAATGCTGCTGGAATATAGTTATATTTTGAAGCTCTGTGTTTTAGTTATTCAATGCAATTGTGTTTGGAAAAGAACAAATACCTATCATGACTGTATTGTGCTATTTTGTCCACTACTGTGATTGAATCAAGCAGAGGTTTTGATTAATATACTGTCAAAAAGAGGCAATAGTCAATACACTTTAAAAAAGAAACTTTATAGTTAGATAATTTTGCAGGAAATTTGGAGAGTTTTCATGTTACAATCAAATGTAAAGAATATAAAAGGGTAAAATGTTAACGCTTCAGCAGGTTAATGAGTGATCTAGTGTCCATGAGGCAAGCCAGATTATGGTACAATTGAAGAAAAAGGGGTTGTTTCGTTGATGTATTAGAATAATGTATCATAACTCTAATGTCGCGTTCGATTTGCGGTAATTTATGATATAACAAGTTATGGTAATCTATGATGTAACAAGTTGTGCATGGGATGTTAGGATTATATATGCTAGATAGAATGTGTAATAAGAATATGCATATTATAAATTCGGGAATATGTATAACAAATTTTTATTATTAATTTACTGTATAATAATCTTGAAGAGGAATCTTGGATAATCTTGCCTTTTAACTATACTTGAATAGTGTATTAAACAATCGTAAAATATACTCTCCGTGTTCCAGTTTATGGGAAGGGGTTGATATGAGCCGTGTATCAAACAATACTCCTTGCGTCCCAATTTGTGTTAAGGATTATAACTGGGCATGAAGTAGACTTTTGAAATTTATAGTTTAAAATAAATCGTAAAAATTTGTTTGATTGTGAATCATCTCATAAAGTGAATTGTTAATAAATATATAAATACATTATTCTTTTCTGAACTGACCTAAAAGGAAAGTGTATCACATAAATTGAGACGGAGAAAAAATTATTTATAGTGCTCATTGTCAAATACAACTATTTGAACCCGAGATCTATAAATATAATTACAATAATTAAAACCCATGTAAGTGACAAATAAATTTTGTGAGAAATGGATAATGTGAAGTGTGTGCAGAAAGACAATAGTACATGGTTCAGAAGAGCACACCACCACTCTCCTCTTCTCAAAAATTTCTAGAACCAACCTGTTAACACCGTGGCATTACAAAGCAACATGTTCCTCTCTTTAACCCAAAATTACCCCTGGATCTTTCTCTAATTACACCTACACCCTTGACCACCTTTAACTACCTTTTAGGGGTATTTTCGACATTAACCAAAACACAAAGTCACTTTTTATTCCAAAGGCGGCTTGGTAATTCCCCAAAACACCCTAGCTAACGGATAGAAATATGCAAAGTAGAGAAAATGACAAAGTTCGACCCTTATGTTGGGGGTAGGTTTAGAATAGCCCTAATAGTATATTTTGGAGCCATTTTAGTCCTTAAAGTTTAGCATTGACAAGCTCTAGTGGTTGCTCCCTCTGTTTAATTTATGTGAACCTACTATACTGGACTCATTGTTTACGGAAATATGAAATTTTGAAACTTGTTGTCTTGAACATATTGCTCTCTTTGTCCCAAAATGAGCGTCTATCTTTTCTTTTTTGTTTGTTCCAAAATGAGTGTCTCTTTCTATATTTGGTAACTCTTTAATTCTAAAACTTATTTTGGACCACTATGTACTGACCCACATTACAGAACTTTAATTTTAGACTAAAAATCTGAAAGTCTTTCTTATTTTCTTAAATTTTGTGTCCAGTCAAACATAAACACTCATTTTGTGACAAAGGGAGTATGATATTTATATGGTTGAAACATGTACTTAAATATTACATAGTATATGCATCAGTATAATTATATAAAAGCTTCTCGAGTAAAACGAGGAGTTTAAGTTAATTATTTCTAAATTTATAAAAAGGTCAATTTTAATTAATTAAAAATAAAATATGTACACATAAATTAAAATGGATAAACTTTATACTAAGATTTTGAAAAACTTTTTAATCAGAAACACCTACGACTATAAATTTAAAATCTATACCTAAAATGCTACACCAAATATTAGGAATTATATACTACCAAGTTACAAAAAAAATGCAAAAATTAAACCTCCAAATGTTTTCCTATTACTAAATCTTTAGTTTTCCACACTTGTGGTGAAATCTAACAACCCAAGCTATGTACTAAATTTTTAACGGAGACACAAAAAATGATATATTAGCAAACTTATAGGACCAAAACTATACATGAGTATATTTAAGTGGCCATTTTAATAACCAAGGTCAAAAATGTAACTTCGTATAAAATATGGCTGCTGGACTTCAAAAAATTACAAATAAGCAGAATGTGAGAAAGTGAAAGTGTGGGTTATCATATTGGGGTGGGTGGTTCAAGAACTCCGGTTAACAGGGTTTTCAAGATTCCCATTTTTTCAATTTTTCCATTTTATTTTCCCTCAATCTTCAAACCCCACTTACTATTTTTCATTAAAGTTTCAATCTTTGATCTATAATTTGTCCCAATTCTTGAAATTTGAAAAATTCCCTTTTTGGGAATTAATGAAATGTCTACTCCTCCAAGAAAAATATTCTCAGGTTGGACTTTAACACCAAGAACTGATCTGGTGAATAAAACAGTTTCACCACAAAAGGGTTTGTTGATAAATAGCCAAAATCAAGATTTTGATGATACTATGGACCAACAACTCTTAATTGACAAAGTTTCAAAGCTTGAAAATGAGGTTAGTTTTGCAAAACCCCACTTCTAATTTCTTGTTATTTTTTTATAGTATATTGTTTTCTTGATGATTTTTACACTGCCTGAACAGTGGCTAGGCCGGTTAAACAAATATTCCATGTATAATATGTGTATATTAAGTGCTTGATAAAAAATATGTGTATAGTAAGTGTATAATTTATGTATTTTGATTATGGTGGCTATTTCTGCAAAGTTCCGTTTGTTCTATGAAAATATTTGTGTTTTGTTTGGTTTTAAAGCTTGAAAATGAGGTTAGTTTCCCTTACTCAAAAAAAAAAAAAAATGAGGTTAGTTTCCCTCTTGTAATTTGTTGTTATTTTTTATAGTATATGGATTTATACACTGCCTGAATAGTGGCTATTCCTGGTATAATATGAGTGTAATAAGTGTATAATCGGTGTATCGTGACTAGGATGGCTATTTTTGTAAAGTTCTTTGTTCTATGTAGGATGAAAATTTTGTTTTCTTGATTTATTGTAGGTATTTTTATACTATCTGAACAGTCCCTAGGGTTAAACAAAAATAGTTATTTGTCTATATTCCATGTGTAATATGAGTATAGTAAGTGTATAATCTATGTATTTTGACTACGGGGGCTATTTCTGTAAAGTTTCCTTTGTTCTATGTTTGATGGAAAATAGTGGTTTGTTTGGTTTTAAAGCTTGAAAATTAGGTTAGCTTTAAAACCAACTTGTATTTGGTAGTTCTTTTATATAGTATATGGTTGTTTTTGCTCTTGGATACTTTAGTTTTGTTGGTCTAGTCTTTGTCAGATAAAAGAGGTTGTTATTTGGTAAGTTACTCATGGAGGGAAGATTGTAGTTTTTCTTGGTTTTATAAGGTTATGAAGAATTTAATATTGTATTTTGTATGTGGATCTTGTAAGAATTTGGCTTCTTGTTGTTTATATGCTGGGGTTGGAAGAGTAGTCTGTGTAATTCAGGAACAAATATGGAGCTTGCTATAGTATGGAGCGTGAGAGGAAGTAGCCCTTTTAGCATTGAGTATTTTTTTTAAGAGTGTTTGTGCTTTTTAATATTTCAAAAGGGAGAACTTCATTTCCCACTAAAATCCTCAAGTTGTGTGTGCATCTCCCTGCATTTGTGGATTAAAAGCAGAGTGCCTGGTGGATTAGTCATGGTCCTTCAAAGAAAAGCTCTTTAATTATCTAAAATAAGAAACTAGGTTCTGAATTGTGAACTCAGAAATCCTTTGATTTTCATCTAGCCACTTGGATACATTTAATAAGGAATAAAGCTAGTAGTTATTATGCATTGTTGATTCATTACATGGGAAGCTGGTAATATTATCCACCAAATGTAGTGTTTTTCCTCACTCGTTATGGGTTGGCTTTTAGATGACATAGTCAAAGACCCCCAAGGGTGTGGCCAAGCCGTCAATAAAGCTGGAATGGACCATGCTATATCATGATTCAAAGCTGGAATGGACCATGGTAGCATTTTCCATAAATATGCAATAGCCATTTGTAGTATGGCAGTAATATTGCTTCTCTGTTTGATGTGTATGCTAGTGGTTTTTGATATATTAGCTGTACAATTGGTGTTACTTCTCTTGAATTTCAACTAAGATGACAAGTATTTTGTGTGACTGGTGCATTTTTCTGTAGCTCTTCGACTATCAATACAATATGGGCCTTCTCTTGATTGAGAAAAAGGAGTGGTCTTCTAAGCTTGAAGAAATTAAGCAAGCGTTAGATGAAGCAAATGATGCCTATAGAAGAGAACAAACAGCTCACTCAATTGCTCTATCTGAAGTGGAGAAACGAGAGGAGAATTTAAGGAAGGCATTGGGTGTTGAAAAGCAATGTGTGCTTGAGGTACATTTTCTACTTCTTTATTAGGCGACCATGTATGTTAAATATCAACTGTTTCTTTCCAGAAATGTGGAATGAGCAAGCTTTCATGATTAAAACTATCAGATGAAACCAAACATTACCTTATCAAAAAAACACTATCAGACGAAACCAAATAGTAAGAACGTGATTTGTAATTGTATATGTCGCTGGGAGAAAATAATGTTTGTTAGGTTTGCCTTGAAAGCGCTGGAGGTAACTCCAGCTTATCTGTAGACACCTTATTGGTAAAATTTTCTTAGGAGTGTATAGACGGGGATTAATGTACGTAGCCTAACCTGATGCCGGCTCGAAGTCATAACCTATAGGTCACATGGAGATAACTTACCAGTTGCTCCAAGGCTCCCCTTCTATCTTAAGACTGTATAGGGGAGAAAAAAATGATCTTCTATTTTAGTAATAATGATTTTTAGGATATGTACAATCATGAAGATACAGTTTGGCAAACCATATAACTAACACACAAACAAATCTGGCATATGTGGACCAATAGAAAAACAAATTCTGCATATAGAGCTACACATATGTTTATCTGGAATATTTCTATGTTTCACAGACCTGTCATATGAATATCTACCTCGACTTCTGAGAAGATAGAATTGATGTTTAGTCATATGATTATTAAAAGAGGATCCAAAACTTCACTTCCAAGTTAGAGAAGGCATCAGGAGGTAATTTGTTGATCTCCATGCACTTTATGTGGTGAACATGCTCGACTCTCTTCTAAGTATGTTAAACATTCCGGATCCCCCTTAGGATTGTGTCTGGTATATTCCGGCTGTTTAACAAAGTTTCTGATGAGGTTTTTATGTGCTTCTCTGAGCAAAGGTTCATTGCACAGTGAAGTGCTCAGTTCAGTGTAGGAAAAACATATGTTATTACCAACTTGCTTTTGGATTAACTTGGATTGTTGGTTGGTGCAGCTAGAGAAGGCACTGCGTGAGATGCGCTCGGAGTATGCAGAGACTAAATATATAGCTGATTCAAAGTTAACCGAGGCAAATGCATTGGCTACTAGTATTGAAGAGAAATCGCTGGAGGTAGAATCAAAATTGTGTGCAGCTGATGCCAAGATTGCTGAAGTCAGTAGAAAGAGTTCAGAAGTTGAGAGAAAACTACGTGATATTGAGGCTCAAGAAAATGCACTTAGAAGAGAGCGGTCCTCTTTTAATGCCGAGTATGTTATTATTTCCCCTTATTTCTGCTTCTCTACGTCGTCCCTTTTAGGTTTGCAGTCTTGAATGATGAAAGTGATGTGATAGCATTCACTTGAAATTAACAGTGTTTTTTTGCTTGTTATCTCAGGCGTGACACTCATGAGAGTGCTCTGTCTAAACAAAGAGAAGACTTGCGAGAATGGGAAAGAAAACTAAAGGAAGGAGAGGAGAGGTTGGCTGATGCCCGAACTTTGCTTAACCAAAGAGAGCAGCGAGCAAATGAGACTGATAGGATCTTGAGGCAGAAGCAGAATGACCTTGAAGATGAGCAGAGGAAAATTGACACAGCTAACTCAGCTTTGAGGAAGAAAGAAGATGATATGAGCAGCCGGCTAGCTAGCCTTTCTCATCAAGAGAAGGTAAGTTTCGTTTGAATTCTCCAATTGAATAGCTAATGTGTATTCTGATCTTTTATGTTTACTAATTTCCGATATGATACAGGAACTTGACGATGTGAAAAAGAGCCTGGAGATAAAAGAGAGAGAATTAGATGAACTACAGGAAAAGCTAAATGCAAAAGAAAGAGTGAGTACATGCATTTTGTTTTACTGATCTGTTATTCCGTACACATGATTGATATTTATGAGGAGAGCCCTCCCCTCTCTTGAGTCCATTTAATCTATTGTAGTTTTTTTAAGGAACTAATCCGATCTTCTCTTGCTCTTGTTTAAAAAATTTTTAGTGCTCCCCTTCCAATTTATGAAGTATTCTTTTTAAAACAACTTTGCTTTACATTATCTCTGGTAGTCAGTTTTTGCTTCCTTCCTTCTTTTCCTTAAAAATCTTTGCTTCACCAGAAGAAAGGAACTTGTGCAAGTCTGTCAATTATTGAGAAGGCTATCGTATTTATTATTGACTCATCCTTGTGGTAAAAAATGAATAGGAGGAGATTCAAAAGCTAATGGATGAACACAGAGCTATCCTGCAATCTAAGGAGGAGGAGTTTGAATTGGAAATGACGCAGAGGCGGACATCACTAGATGAGGAACTGAAAAGCAAGGTGATTGAATTGGAGAAGAAGGAAGCTGAAGTTAACCACATTGAAGAAAAGTTAAAAAAACGAGAACAGGCACTTGAAAAGAAAAGTGACAAGTTGAAAGAGAAGGAGAAGGATCTGGAATTGAAGCTCAAAGCATTGAAGGAAAGGGAAAAATCCCTGAAAACTAATGAGAAAGAATTGGAAACTGAAAAGAAGCAGATATTCACTGAGAAGGAAAGTTTACTGACTTTAAGGGCTGAACTTGAGAATGAAAGAGCTGAACTTGAAAAACAACAGCTCAAGATTAATGAGGAAATGGAGCAGCTCAAATTAACCGAAGACGAGAGAATGGAACATGCTCGCCTTCAATCAGAACTGAAGCAGGAATCAGACAAGTGCAGACATTTACGAGAAACTCTTCTTAAGGAAGCTGAGGATTTAAAGCAGGAAAAAGAGAGATTTGAGAAAGAATGGGAAGAACTGGATGAGAAAAGATCTGTGATCAAGAAGGAGTTGCAGGAAACTAATGAATTGAAAAAGAATTTTGAGAAACTGCAGCATGCCGAGGAGGAAAGGTTGAACAAGGAGAAGCTGGAAACAGAAAATTATGTTCAGAGAGAGTTGGAAGCCCTTAAAGTGGCACAAGAGACATTTGCTGCGACTATGGATCATGAGAGGTCAGTATTAGCTGAGAAAGCTCAAAGTGAGAAAATGCAAATGCTTCATGATTTGGAAAGACAAAAACGAGAACTTGAGAATGCAATGCAGCAGAAGCAGGAAGAAATAGATTCTGCGCTGCATGGGCGGGAGAAACTCTTTGAGGAAGAGAGGCAGAGGGAACTTAGCAATGTTAACTATTTAAGGGAAGTTGCCCATAGGGAAATGGAAGAGATGAAGTCAGAAAGAGCTAGGCTGGAGAAAGAAAAACAGGAAATATCTTCAAATAAAATGCATCTCGAAGAACAACAGTTAGAGATGAAAAAAGATATCTATGTGCTTGATGGCTTAAGCAGGAAGTTAAAGGATCAAAGGGCAGCCTTTGCTAAGGATAGGGAGAGGTTCATTGATTGTGTCAAGAAGCTGGAGAGTTGCAGCTCATGTGGAGAAGCAATCCGTTTATTTGAGCTTTCTGACCTTCAAGCTCTAAATGATTTGGAGAACTTTGAGGCCCCTCCATTGCGAAGTGTTGCACAGGAATATCTAAAGGGTGGTCTCCTGGATACTCCTGGAAGGGGTAACAACGAGTTGGCCCCTGGTGCTCTTAATTCAGGATCTACAGCTTCGCCTGGAACCTTGTCCTGGCTTCGCAAATGTACATCAAAGCTTCTTAAATTCTCACCAGGCAAGAAGATTGAGCACCCTGCAACTCAAGATCTCGTTGGTGGATCTTCTCAGGTAGAGAAGTCTGTTGGTGAATTACCACCTGATGCACTGTCTAACAAAGAAGATCAACCAGATCTGGCTGTTTCCATCAATGACAGATTTGATGACGAGAGGCTTCAAACGGATTATGGTGTTGGAGAGGTGGAAGCTAGCCAAGATATTCAAGAAGACTCTCAGCATTCTAACATGAAATCTGGCCAGCGCAGACCTGTCCGGAAAGGGCGCGGTAAAAATAGTAAGACAGGTCCAGCTAAGGCAAAAGCTGCAGGTGCAAAGACTATACTTGGAAAAAATAAGGAGACTGAGAATACGCATGTCAATGGAGGTGTTGAGGCCTCAATTAGTATGAATGAGAGCCATAAAGAATCTAGTCTTTTGGGCGGAGGGCCAAGTAAAACCAGAAAGCGTACTCGCGTCGATACATCACAAGCTACAGCAAGTGAAATTGATGGAAGCTATAGTGACGGACAATCAGATAGTCTGACAGCCAGCAGCCGGAGGAAGAGGAGACAAAAGGCTGCCCCTTCTGTGCAGACTCCTGGTGGAAGAAGATACAATCTCCGCCGTCCCAGAAGGTAACTTCTTTTTACAGCTCTTTGGTTTCTGAATCTTTTAGACTTGTCATAATGCATAGATAAAATGAACTGTAATGGGAAAACCATATACGAGATCCGACTGTATATGTTAAAACCAAAGTTAAAAGGACCTCCCCCCCCCCCCCCCCCCCCCCCCCCCAAAAAAAAAAAAAAAAAAAGAAAGGAAGAATGAAGCCTCACATGCAAAAAGAAGTTGAACCAAAGGCATGTTTCTGGAGGAAAGAAATAACTCTCACATTCTCCAGGCCTCCTCTCCCGAACCAATAGGTAAAACCGAAGATTAAATGGGGAAAACTGAAAGGTTTAAGCTTGTTCTTATGTTATTTTAGGAAGATTGCCGACTTCACCACTGTGACTACCCTGGTACTTTTGTAGCTAATGGAAGTCAAATCAATTCACTTAGTGACTTCTGATTCCTCAAGTCTCTTGGATAAGGTCATTTCTGTAACAATTAGAAATGTTTGTTCTTAAAGATATGAACGATTGTTCAATGCTTAGGTTTGGATACCTTTTCCAAAGGAAATTTCGAAATTACTCATTTGCTGTTCTGTCCTCGACCTTGTCCTGCAGTAATGACGATCTCTCTGTGATCAACATTGTAGTGAGCTCAATGCAATGCTACCTAAGAATTCTGTTTCCCTGAACATATTCCCTTCTCATCTAGTACAAGTTGTAGGTTTTGAATCAACAATATAGCTAATCATGTACCCAGACAGAGGACAGCTCGATTCAGTTAAGAGCTTTAAAGATAGATGTTTGTTACTTTGTTTTACTGTCAGGAAGAGGTTGGATTTGAATGTTTTCCTTTTATGATGTATTTATTTCTATAAGCTCAGTTTGATAAAATTAAGTAAAATATGCAGACCGTTACCAAACAGCTTTCAGAATTTTGTATTGCTACTTCACAGTCATTAGTATTGTAATCACCTGGTTCTCGGAGTGGTACTGTCCTCGTTGGGGTTCTCATTGCAAATTTTTAATTTCTGTTATGTGTCTACACTCTACCGTAGCAACTAGGTAGCTGATTTATGGAACTAGCATCCTCATGCTTGGGAGACAATTGAGTGGATTTATTGATCAAGTGTTTCCGATAAAGATTTAGGTCTCATGATTCATGAAAATCTTACTTTGGCAAGAAATGACCAGCTTTCTAACTCTTCCTATTTTTGGTGGTAGATTTCTTGTTTCTGTTGCTTTTTCCCCAGCTTTCTCATTCTCACTGGGAGCTGGGGGCATGGTGTTGTTTTGACAGCTAATGGTGTTTGACTTTGACATGTTTACAATCAGTGCTGCTGCTGCGACGGCTAATGGATCTTTGTCCGAGCCGGTCTCAAAATCTCAGGAAGAAAATCGAGACTCCAAAGCCGTACCAGAAACTCCTGTAGAGGTCAGTGGTGGAGATAACGGAGAACTAAGAAACTCCAATGCTGGTCTTCCCACTGCAGGCAATAACCCTGTAAGTATACTCTCGTTGCTCCTGACCGTCTGCCTCCTCTCTATTTGCACAAGCATGCATTATTCCTGCACCTATTATGATGTACTTTGATATTTCTGTTTTTTATTACAACGTTCCATCTGCCTGTATGCTATGTACTTGTATCATATTATTCTCTTATGTCGTCTAGCATCCTTTCCCGGGATTTGTCACCATAATAGTACAGTACTGGTGTATGATTTTCCTGGCAATTGCCGTTTCATTAAGTTTTGCTGTTATTCTCTGGCAGTCGAAGGATGCAGCAACCAACAATCAGGAAGTCAGTGCTGGCATAGCTAATGAAGTGGTAGATGATACAGGGTCGAGCGAAGAAGTGAATGAAACACCGGAAAGGCCCTCAGCTCAGAGTGGGTACACCATGGGACACGAAGGTGGCCAAGGGGAGTACGATGATGATGAAGATGATAACAAGGGAAACGAGGAGGAAGAGGTTGAACATCCCGGTGAAGTCTCTATAGGGAAGAAGATTTGGACTTTCATCACCACATAGTGAAGACCTAAAAGACTGCGCGTTAGTTGCATGTCTAAGTGTATTTTTCTAGGCATGTTGACACATTTCTTTTGCTACCTTTAGAATAGTCCATGCTTTTAGAGTTTGTGTAGTGGTGTGTATTCTTCTTTAGTTGAAGCTAAACAAGTCAGTTCAGGTTGGGCATTTGGGTAGTACCATTTTATGTTTGTGATTAGGATGACAGGTGCTTGCATATTGTTTAACAGAGTGTCCATAATCTTGGCATCACTATTTGACCAGTGAAAATGTAACTCTAAATTTCCAGTTCTTAATGTCATTGAAACGATGTTGAAATAAGTTCATCATTGAGTCTAGTTATTGCCACTCGATAACCAAAAAAAAAAAAAGAATATTCTACATTATTTTTGTTGTTATTAATCTCACATTGTATGGTTAATTATGTGTATAAAAAAAATTATACTGTCAGTTCGTAAAAGTTAGTGTCTACGCGGAGTGATATCTAAAGTTGGTTTTCGTCACCTTGAGATATCCAAAATAAAGAGTTAAATTTGATTATATATATGTGTCTTAACTCCTTTTCTGCAAGTATGCATACGAGTGAATGAATATCCTCTTTAGGAAAATTCATAAACCTATCAAAAAGAGGTATCTGAACATAACCAAATTCACTAGAAATGCGACTGGTACGTTTTCCCTAAGTAAGAAAATTAAAGATGAATATATACATAGGGAACAAAATTGACAAGTTCACAAGAGCATAAGCTTGACATCTCAGTCAAGTATTTACACTTATAAAAGTAACTCCTGTTTGTTCTGGGAGATTTAAATAAAGAGCGGTGTTTCTCCATGATATACAAGTGGAGTCCCATGTACTAAACATTCAAAATTACCAAAAATTTGTAGACCTCTTAAACGGTCGTGATTAAGGCCCCATTTGGGTGGGCTTATTTTAAGTAGCTTAACAGTAAAAAGTTACTTATAAGTCATTTTTGAGAAGTTAGGAAATTCTAACATTTTACTTTTGGCTTTTTTTAAGCACAAAAGTGCTTATAAGTACTTTATTTTTTTAGTTACCAAACACCCACTTCTTACTTAAAGGTACAAATATACTTTTAAGTAACTTTTTAAGCTTACCCAAACGGGCTCTAAAGGTACATAGTAGTTGCCCAAGCATACCGAACGACATAAAACTGGATCAGTAGGAGACTGCAGGATTTGTCAACTCAGGAAGAAAACCAGGCTACCGCTGTTTTACAATACACATCAAAAGATCAGGAGTTCTAGTACACTAATTCCTGAGAATTTGCTACGCCATATATCCACCAAATCTCATTCCAAATCTAGCTTATGTACAAAATGTCACAATCACTTGAGAGGAATTCAGAGAGATCTAAGGTACATCTTCGAACATGCCATTTGACTTCATAAAAGGATGGCAAGAATCATATTTGCAATGGTTAAGAGATTGCTGAATCAGAGGTTAGATCCTCCACTCTACCAGATTGTCTACAGAGTCTATCTAGGGGAAGAACCATAGTAACTGTGGTTCGTGGAACCATCGTTGACAAGTGGGCTTCTTCTACCTCTATCTGACAAGGATCTTCCAAAACTAGGGCTTCTTGGCATTGAGCCACCGTCCCTTGGGCTATGAGATGAATAATGTGAGTCATACGCCCCATATCTGTACGAATAGCCTGACAAGGAGGGGCTAGTTCCAGGATCACAACCAGGAGGCCCGTCATCTTCATAATCCCTAGACCAACGACGCTCATGATAATGCCCTCTGTTGCCAGGGTCTGGTGTATGGTTATATCGGCTGTGTGAATGACTTCTTGAAAGACTCGAACTCGAAGGCCCAGGTGCCCAACGTCTTTCATCAGCATGTTCAGGTATGGGGGCATTTACACCTGGAAAATCAACACTCATCTTCCTAGGTGGACTTGGGAAGCTTTTATCAAGAATTTCCCCTTCCTCCGACTCTTCCTTCTTTTCCTCATCTGCAAATATTGTGATTCCAGAGGGTAGATCCTCGTCTTCTGGATCTAAAAAAGTCAAGTAAATTGCAGAACAGTGAGTAGATTCCACAATAGCTTTTATGAAATTTGAGAACTACACACATTGTGCTGGAAGCAAAATCAAAAGGATGTTCATGTTCATCTGTCCAAAAATCTGGAAGAAAAAATGAAGGCACATATGGGAAGAAAGATTTGGGTGTGACTAGCATGGACCTATTTAACTAATTTGGTTAAAATACAACTGTTTGAATTAGCAACAGAATATAAACATACGAGCCATTAACTAATGAGAGGGACATGATTTATTACCCAAATATCCTGGTGGATATCCTATTTCCCTCATTCTATTTATCCAGGGAGGTGGATCAAGCTCCTGAAAATGAAAAGAAAAGTACCATGATAAAATGAAGCATATCATGACACATCAATGTGTTACTACTTCCATAACTAAGAATGAATTACACTCGCTCAAAAACTTTAAATGGTTAACACCGCGTAGAACGATTTATCACATGAGAAAGCAAAGTAACAACAGAATCCATCTCACCCCAAGGCCCAAAAGCTTTCGTGTTTCAGGATCCAGGACACCTGGTCTTAAACCGTCATACTTCCCCTTTGGAGAATCTTGATAGTATCGAGTTGGATTGCGAGAACCGGGATTTTGATTCCTTCTGGACTTGTGTTGTTTCCGCGCATTATTTACAGCTGCATTGTCACGAGGCTTAGGGCACTCTCTCAATGAGTGGCCATAGGAACCACAATTGAAGCATCGAGAACTATCAACAACTTCCATTCCTCTGCAATGCAAAAGATCTCATAAGATATTATGCCTGAAAAATCATACAAACAAGTACAAGTTCTTGTAAACAAGAAGACACCACTATCAGCTCGTCAGAGTGATATATATTTCCTTCAGTTGAATTCACTTTTCAATGTTCTCATTTGAAGACTATACATATAAACAAAGAACAAGATCATTGAAAGACACAACCGTGCCATCAAAGTTGCAGACAAGAATATCTATCGGCATAACTTCAATACTATTGAAGAAACCACTACTGTTGAAGAAACAACTATAGTTTAGACTAATAGACAGACATTACATGACATCATCCAAATAATTCAACAAGAAAAAAATGACATGACACTAAACTGGAAAGCATTCCAACATTGAAACAGGCTGCAACAGAGATTGATTAATATGATACCTCTACCCATGCAGGAGGATGGAACACATGCCACCCACCTAATATTGATTATCAAACAGCATCTACTCAATGTCATCATGTGAGAGTCTAGCAAGACGATAGGACGAGGATGATACATATGATTCACAAAAGCTACAGTCAAGACTAATACAAAAGGAAGGACGGGAGATGAAAGGTTAATTAAAAAATTGCAATTAACATAAGGAAGAAAAAAGAAGAGAAAGAGCGACTTGTTAGTGGAACACAAATACCTATAAAATATCTTTAAGCAGAAATCCAATAATATAATATCCATCATTTTTGACATAGTACCGAACGCAGCTTGCATTGTTACTTACCCATACAGTACACTAAACTAAGAATCAAAAGATTATAGTCTTTATTTCAGCACATGTTCTAGGAGTGAGCTTGCTCTAGGAAGATTGAAATAGTAACTCACCCTTCCACATTGCTTGAACCATCTGTTGCAGTCAAAGCAAATGAATATCCACGATCATAAAGAGGGATAAAGTTGCCATCCAATGGAACAAACTCGCTTTTGTCGTTCCTTGCTTGTTTGTCCACCCAATATGTCTAACAAAAAAATGAACTTTTTAGCCTCTTAAAGAAAAAGTTAATGCTAAGCAATCAAGATAGTCAAATAATACTAATACTCTTCTTCTCAAGAATTGAAGCAGCAATGCAGAATGGGCACATATAACACACCGGATTCAACAATAGAGATGCTCAACTGCCACTATGAGAGGACTAAGGTGCTCAAGACAAGCACAAGAATTTAAAATATAAAAGACTTTAAATATGACAGCTAACCATAGTACCATATCTTTTTGAAGTGTGTCAAACTCAATCATAAAAAGAAAAAGTAAGCAACTGGCATAAAATAAAATAGTATAGTACCTAATACATAATATTGAAAAGAGAACTAGCAAGCAACAATTCCTTAGAGCAATACTTCAATTCTAACAGGTCAATAATAGTATTGCATAAGCAACAGAATCTTTTTTACAAACAAAATATATGTCACTAACAGACATCCATAAATTTATACCATAATTCAAAGCAGCCATCAAGAGCATTAAATGGATAGAACGTCTCAACAAATCCACATTTTAAAATTTTTATTTTTTTATGGAGAAAAACATATCCACATTTTTTAATGTAGAAATTTTGTTATCAGTGGATGCCAATAACCCTAGGCAAGTTGTACACCTAAAAGTAGGTTAGGCGCTTTGCATCACTTAGTGTGCCTCAACACTAAAGGTCTCTGCCTAAAAAGAGTACAGTACTAGACAAGAAAATACCCAACAAGACGATATATAATGGCTAAGGAAACCTCATGGAGAAAATTTTGCTGTTCAGAAAAACAAACTAAAAATGACAAATAAAAAAATAAACTTGAAGCTTGGTTTGTACTTCATGTAGTCCAATTAATTGCAGCTTCCGACTATTTGTCTCATACCATTGTTATTTGCATTTATACTTCTCTTTTTTTTTTTTTTTTGAGGGGGTGGGGTAATCACACATACTCCTTTTTTCTTCATATTTACCTTCAAAAAGAACTCGCACTTTGTATTTAAGTTCAGCACACACTTCGTGCTTTTAGATCTTCGAAAAAATACTTATATGGTTTCTAACATTTTGTCTCTTTTTTCTTTTCTTTTCTTTTCTTTTCTTTTCGAATGGGGGGTGGGGCAAGGTAAGTCCAAAAGCTAGTTCTTTCACTATTTATCCACTCACTAACTAAGAACGTGCAATTTGAGAAATCAAATAAGTACGATTTGTCTATTCCTTTGGGCATCCATGGTGGCTGATGAGAATACATGTCACTTTTTACAGGTTAAGTATAAAACAAAATGAAAATTAGAAGAGAAATTCTTCAGTTTACTTTTCAAATAAAAGAGATTCTCAAATGCAGTGGTGACAACAGCAATAGAGAAAATTTGAATTAAAACGTGCAGCAGAGATGGAAACATACCACTGCAGAAGGTTTATCCAAACCAACATGAAGAGCAGGGAAGTATGTCTCCTCACCGGATTCTAACACTTCTTTGGAATCCTGATATCAATATGAACAAGGCTTAGCACTCTCAAAATGAAACCCACAGAAACACTGACGATTATCAGAACAACAACATTAATCATAACACAAAAGGTTAGACTCATCGTCAGCTGCTCTCGTAACATAATATAATATAGTAAACAGTAGAAGTAGTTAAAGTAAAAAAATAACGCCAGAAGCTAACAGCACATCTTTGACCATCCTCAAATTACAAGTAACAAGCCAACTCACTTCCACCTCCGTGCAAAATCTGGCAGGGAATCACGATCTCTTAACTTGGGCAATCCCCAATAATCACTTTCTATCCAAAGGAAAAGTATCAAGGACATATAACTAGATAACCGATTAATCCAGCAATATTCACGTGTTGTTATCTCTTACATTTGGAAACGGATCTATAAAGCTGTCCTATATTCAACAGCGCATGCTATCAGGTTGAGTTCAAAACAACTAAATAACAATTTCCACTAACAAAAAGGAAAAAAAAAAGTTGGAGAATGCGCCTAACTTATACAATTTCTTGATGCAAGTGAAATTCCTTTTTTTTTTTCAAAACAATTTTGAATTTAAAACTATCTTTTCTCTTTCTGCCCTGCAATTAGCAATCTAAAATGAAAGGCTTACATGTGCTGAAGAGCAATGTTTGGCATGCCACTCTGACCATTGTTGGAGCAGCCCCTCGAGCATTTTTCTGCTCTCTCTGGAAAAGATAGGTGAACCCATCAGAGTCAAGAAATACAAAGATGACATATTACTAGCTATATTCGTTTAATGATACAAATGGATCACTACTATTTAATGAAATTTATTTACTTTATCAAAAAAAAAAAAAAAAAAAAAAAAAAAAAAAAAAATTGGATCACTACTATTGGTTCAACAAGGGGAAGAGGAGAGAAGTGGTGAAGAGGGGTGATTGATTTACTTCCCTATGTGCAATTTAACCTTCCCGCATACAACTTGAAGAAAATTAAATGAGATGTACTTCCTCTTATTCGAATTTAAACAAGTTGAAAACGTTGACATCTAGGCACACAATCCCTTCAAACCATTGCTTAGTTCGACGCAAAACCATCCTTACCCTCCTCCTCATGTACTTCCCATTACCACTCCAACTAAATACAATCTCAACGTGGCTACTGAAGAATGTTTGAATAAAACATGAGAACTTTCGTCAAACCTGGTCAAAGAATTATAAACGACATGCACTGATGGTTGCTCAACATCAAGAGTTGCTCGAGGTCTCTTAACTCCAGATAAGCCTGGTAATAAAAGTCAATACTAAGAGGATTTTATCTCAACCAATAGGGGCAAAGCAAACAAAAGAAAAGAATTAATAAACAAGATGTAAACTTGACATTAGAAAAATAAAGTGGAACAAAAGGCTAGATTCCATAGGTTGCATGCCTGCACTAGTTCTAAGGTGACTAAAAAATTTAAGATGCTACACCCATTGGGCAAAATTAGAACAGAAAATATCAATCAAACAACGTACCTTTGGCACCAACAACCTCCTGAGTGCTGACAAGACGTAGATCCTCTTTATGATTGCAAGTATTGCTTTCGTCTTGCAAACTTAGAAGTCCATTCTCTTCACGTATTACAGAGTTGAAGGAAGTTACTTGCTCTGTTATCTCAACTGTTTCAGTCAACTCAACGCCAACTTGTGAGCCAGGGTCACTCTCCAAATCCATGTCACTATCACTTTCCTTTAAAGGTTCCTTGCCTTCGGTGACAACGTCATTAGTGGCTTCAGATATTACTTCATTTGCAACATCTTCATTATTTTCAGTATTTTCATCATTTTCAGTTCCTCTTTCAAGATTATAAGATGCAGGAAGGCTATTTGAATCCTCAGTCCCCATGTAAGTGAAATTCCAATAGGCTGCAAAACAGACTACAAACTTAAATAAGAAATAAATAAAATTGGCATTCCTCATTAAAATTACTTTAAAGTTCTACAAAGCATAGTTTCCAAATCGGGATATTATTGTGTATTGAGTTCCCCCTTTGTGATCATCTACCTATTGCATAATATAGGATTGAATTAAGAAATGCATTAAAAAGCAACCTGCTCAAAACACTTCCTTTGCAAAATTATTTCCTTTGTTAGAAAAATAATAGCATATGCACGAACAAACCAACTTTCTTTGTAACTAAGCTAGAGATCTCGATTAAAAAAGAAAATAAAAACTATAGATATGTGAAGGTAGCACGATAATGAAACAAGCACTAATAGAAAGTAAATTGAAAAATCCTTTTCAATTATATTCATATCCATCTTTAAGATTAAGATCACAATTATCATCAATAACTTCTAAAAGTTTTCTTCATGTCACGCCTCATCAACCAAAACAATATTTCATCCCAGTAAAATCAATGGAACTTCTGTTGTGAGCACCATCTGCCTTCTTAAAGCCCTTACCCAAATTGTAAATAAAAAGAAGTGGAAGTAGAATAGCTATTTTATATTCCAAGTCCGAAGTGACTTAACATATTTAAGTGGCCCAATAAAAATGCCAAATTACACAAATAGTAGGTCTCATACAAGAATTCTAGGATGTGCACATGAATCGTAGGAAATGATCTGCATCATTACTATGTAGACAGGTCATAATAAATGTATCTCTGGTGGCTCAAAAAAACATAACGATTTGAAATCACCTACAGTTTGAAAATTATGCTACCAAGTAGAATACAGGTTTCGGTTTTGCAGTACAGAAGATAAGCAAGTACAATGCATTAGCTGATGAAATCTTAGCTCATAGCTTAAGTATGAAGGGTGAAATAGAGACAGTCAAACACATATGCACATGACCTAAGTCAGCTATATAACCTGTACAAATATCTCACCCTCTTCTATTGTGACAAAGAATAGGAAAATGAAACTAAAAGATGAAGTTTATGTAACTAGAGACACTAGCATCTAGATGTCATCTGGTCGAATGAAGAAGTCACACTAATTATAGAAGGCTAATATTTCTGTGATAATATTCCTTTCATCAGCTTCAGTATTCACAGGAGTGAGGTGAGAGAAAAGTGTCCAAGCTCATATAGAAACACTGAGGTGGATCCAAGATTTTGAATTACCGGGTGCAGCTTATCACTCCAACCACTACTCCTTTGTGACAATGGATGCAGACTTTGTATAAATAAATAATTTTGAAAATTTTCTGCAACATACTGATTTGGTGCATTGCACCCACTGCAATAAAAATGCATGGGCTCCTACATAAACATAAGACAAATCTAATGTTTCTCCATACAACTCTTCTCTAGCTCTTAAAATGGCTTCGTACAACAATGACTCTATGAATAGTAGCCTAGTCTTCCTTTTAAAACTTGAGTGACAGGCGGTTCGCCTGCAATAAAATCCACACGCAATTTTTGGTCTTCGAATACGCCATATAACTTAAATTGGCATCAATACGACAAACAAAATGCATTTCTTTACATATAAAAGAATGTTCAGTTCAGCCAACAGCAAACAACTAACTAATGCAAATAGTAAATAGTAACAAAGACTCAAAGCATGGAAACATGCAGCAATAAGTAGAGCCCCAAAAAAACTCAAATCCAAAACTAGTAGAACTAGTTCCTTTTTCTTTTCTTTTTGATAGAAAAGAAATTCCTAAAGCCAATGAGGATGGTGGATAATGGGTCTGCCCCTCTATCCTTCTCCACTTAAATACGATTCTTTTGTCTGCTCAAATGTGGATAATGCATCCGCCCCTTAACCACAATCCAACAAGTTTCAAAGTTTGGTGGATAATAGGTCCGACCCACTACCCTTCTCTACTTAGTAACCATGTCATTGTCAGCGGCTCGAAATTTGGTGTATAATGGGCCCTGCCCCTTTACCCCTCTCCACTTAAATATCATATTTTTGTGTGCGACAAGGTTCCATTATTGGTGGATAATGGGCTCGATCCTCTACTATTCTCCACCTAAATATCAGGCAGTAGGGTTCAAATTCATGACCAACCCATACATCACAAGTTCCGTTTTTACCAACTAGACCAAAACCCCGGGTTGTTAAAAGTCAAATGCTTAAAGAGTTCAGATTCATAAATATAGAAATTGATTGTTTACTTAATTACATAGATTTAAAAAGAATAAAAAAACTTGAAATTTATGACTTTACTACTAATTACTATCCAAATTACATAGGAGAAAATCAATAATAAAAATAAAAAAAAGATTAGGGTTTTGTGTTTAACAGACTTACAGGAGTTCGAAGAGTTCGCCGGAGAAACAGATCTGATGGGATATTATTAGCAAATAAGAGATGAATCTCTCAACTAATGGGGCCAAAATGGAAATATCTAATTTACTCAATAATACTAATACTCTTTCAGTCCTATTTTATGTAGCGGTATTTTAAGTTTAGGCGGAGTTTTAAAATAAAGCACACTTTTGATATTTATAATTTAAAACAAATTATGAAAATTTAAATGAGTGGAAATTATTTAACAAAGACAAATTATTTTTACTTATAAAAAGGTAATGTTCTTTTTGAGACATACTGAAAAAGAAATAATGGCACATAAATTAGGACAAAGAGTAACTTAATAGAAAAATTTGAACATTAAAATATAGTTAAAATAAATATTTTATGTGTTACGATTTATGTCTTTTTAACTTAGTCCATCGTAATTGATATCATTTATTTGTGATTTCCAGCTGGATTCATCATTTTTTCTGTTAAGATAGTTTTTAATGTATTGTTATTTTAGAATCAACAACCAAAATAGACTAATTACGGAGTATTTTAACAAGATAACAAAAATAGGTTGCTCAACTTATCTGCAACAAAAGTGGGTGATTTGGAACTATAAACGGCAAGTTACTTTAATGTTTCAGACGGAGCTAGTCAACGAAGATTGCATAAATTTAACTAAAAATAAAATAATTATTTTGGTATATTTTGCGCGAGTTGTTTCTTTAAAAAAATACTTTTACATATATTAACTAATAGGAAACTGTTTCTTAAATATACCGTCATAGTGTTCCAGAACCCACTATTAATACATCGTTGCTGCGTAATAACATTTCTCGTACTACGCAGGAACATATTTTTCTTATGTCAAAAGGAAAGTGATATTATAACAGCTAGCAATATGCTTACTTTAATTTTGGTTCTTTATTGCACATTAGTCACCCCGACTCAAATGGAACGTGTTGAGATGCCTAGTACAACCCAACATGTACTTTATTCTATCAACTTTTTCCGTTCACTATTGCATTTGGTGTCAAAGACAAGTATAATTTGCAGAATAATTTTTGTATTTTAAGCTCTATTATAGAGAAGTGGGACAGACATTCAAGTTGTGTTACTGCTTTAATTTCTTGTTATATTAGTTTTGGAGTAAAAAAGGAACTCAAGGAGTTCTTCAAAAAGGGAGATGAAAGGAACTTTACTTAAAAAAGGATGGTGGACAAATTCTGTAAAGGTTAATATCAAAATATATTATTAAGAACTTTATTTAATTGAGGAACTAACAACAGTCATTTGATTTTTAAATGTCGATAAAATCAAAGATTTATGGCAAGATAATAAGGGAGTACTTCTTCAATCACTTCAATTTGTGGAAAGTGCACGAAAGGCCACTTTTGCCACTGGTCTTTGGACACAGGCCACTAATACCAAAATATTTAGTTTGTGGCCACTTTCGCTTAAAAGATAGAACTTTAGTCTAGGGGCCGGATTGAAGTTCAGTCCTTAAAGATTGAACTTCAGTCCAGGGCCATATGGATTGAAGTTCACTCCTTAAAGACAGAACTTCAGTCCAGGGCCATGTTGACTGAAGTTCAGTCCTCAAAGATTGAACTTCAGTTGGGCCATATGGATTGAAGTTCAATCCTTAAAGATAGAACTTCAGTCCAGGGCCATGTTGACCGAAGTTCAGTCCAGTCCTTAAAGATGGAACTTCAGTCCATGCATATGGACTGAAGTTCAGTCCTTAAAGATGGAACTTCAGTCCAGGGGCCGTATGGACTGAACTTCAGTCAATGATCAGAACTTAAGTCAATGTTTATTTAGTAAAGGCCTAAAAGTGGCCTCTAGTGTAAGACCAAAGAAAATAGTGGCCTCAAACTAAATATCGGTGTTAAAAGTGGCCGTTGGGCGAAATTTTTACCTTCAATTTCAAGACCTAACCCTTTTTTATAAGTTGGCCTTGTGATAAAAAAAATAGTAGCTAAAATGTGAAGTTCTCAAAGATACAGACAAAATTTACAATAAAAAATGGAAGTTACACTATCTGAAAAGATCAAGTTGATTGAAAAAAAATATGACAGAATATTAAATTGGGCCACCTATAATAAAGGCTTTTGCTAACAAATAGTCTAGCTTAAAGATAGGCTCTCACGTTGAGGCCTTCAAATGCAAAACAAGTAAAAATCAAAATAGGTGATAGACTCTCACATTGAGGTCTCCATATGTTCAACAACTAAAGAGTACCAGAGCATAACAAAATATAGAGAAAAATATAATAAAATATTTTAAAAGCAAAAAATGTGATAAAAAGCAATTGTGCTTGGCACAGAACTCGAGGGTAACTAATACCTTCCTGAGAGTCAACCTAGGTCCTTACTCGAATATCAAACGCAGGCCTTTGTAACGCTTGGGATCCCATGCCAGTTTTAATCGTTCTTATTTTTAACGAATAACTCCTTTTAACCAATACAATCTTTTAATCTATTCTTGGACTCCTTTAAATCTTTTTGGGCCACTTTTTAACCAAGCAGCAGTGTGAACATCATGTGAAAAAGAAAAGATCAAGTTTACTTTGCCTGAAAATTTAGGCCAATAAGAGAATTACTAAAGTTTTTGCCCTAAATTTGTAACTTGTTAGGACCATTATTTCTTGAAGAGATAAAAAAAGTTCCAAAAGAATTATACTCCTTTCAAGCCTATCATTTTTTTGGAGAAAAAATTAATGGCTTCTATAAATTGAGGGATTCTCCTTCTCAACACAACACTAAAAACTCCACTATGTAATTTTTATAATTTAAGAGCAATAATTAGGGGGAGATTTTAAATTTTAGTTTTTCTTTTATACTAGTATTATATTTTAAATTTCTCCCTATGTAGGCCAATTGGCCCAACAAACATTCAGTAAATAATTTTAAACTCTTTAATATATACTTTATTGTCAACCAATGTATGCTTTTGTCAGTTTTCATGTTATTTCGATCCCAACACTTTGTTCTCCACGTAAATCTCTTTTAAAAGCTTGAACAAGACAAAGATTTTCCTATAATTCGAAAATAGAGTTGCATTATAGAACGATTCGCCACCTTATTTACCTCAGTGAAATTCAAAGAGGAAAAACTATTAAATATATATTAAAATAAGATTAAAAAACACCCAAACCTTATTATCAAATAACCAATAGTCTACTTTTACTACCTGAGAGTCTTCGACTTATCGAGTAAAGACGACCACAAGGCTTTAAAATTCTGAATGTCATTAGATGAGAAAGTCGCTTGTGGAGGGTTGTAACTGGCTACCTCTATAAAGAATCCTACAAAACTGGCAATATCATTTTAAACAACGTAAGCTTTTGCATCTTCAATGACAGCAACTTTTGCCTTGCACGAATCACCCACATGTGATCGTCCTAATAAGAAATCAGCAAGAATTAAGAATAAGCACCCATGTTCTACGACATTAGTTTTTTTGTATTTCTTCAAGCATACATATACAAATAAAAATGGAAAGAATCACACTGAGATGTGAACTAAAAACAAAGCTAATCAAAATGGAAAGAAGCACACTGAGATGTGGATTAAAAACAAAGCTAAAGTTACTGACTGCTATAGCTTATTATTAAGTTGGTAAAATTAAAAAATGTACAACTAAAGGTTCAAATATGTAAAGGGGACGATATTATCAAAAGTTATTTATCTTGATCGTGTAGTTGATATTTTTCACCCCAGCTTGCACATTTGGGCTAATCAACTCATTTTTTTTTTTTCGGAATCAATGAGAAAGAAATTAAATATCCGTGGCCATATGATCCGAGCATAACTCCTCTCAACAAATCTTGAAGTAAAACTCCTTTATTTATCTTCGCCAAAGCAGACCCCAGTTGGATTGTAACAAGAGGCAAATTATTTTATTAAACAAGTACGAAAAAAATTAAATAGATATAACAAAGCAGACGAGTGCTTACGCAAATATGTTCTTCAATGTTGGACCGAGACTGATGCATATGGGGCAATTCTGGTTGTAAGTGACAACTTGCCACATACAAGCGTTCTTTTGTTCGGGTTTCTTCAAGTCACTTCCTATGCCACATACAAGCTTTCTTTTGCTCGGGTTTCTTCAAGTCACTTCCTTTTAGAGCCCATGCCATAAACGTGGACATAAACTCCATCACAACAAAAGCTTCTTTACCATTTTTTTTGTTGCCCAAAAAGAGTATAAGGATGGCCATAAGATGCCAAAGAAGTGTACAACCTCATTGAAGTAAGATTTGATTTCTAAATTAACTAGGATATGTTTTCCTAGATTAATTTGGATTTGATTCCAATAGTAAGTAGGATTAGTTTAACAAGTTTATTTAGAATATTATTTACTTTACCTATTTTATTAGGATTATCTTTCCTAGTCAGTTTCTTTTCCTATGTCTTTATTAATTAATTTTTTTTTTGAATAAGATTGTGTAAGCATTAATGACAGTACCTATTCCTATATAAAGGGGTTACTTCTTTGTAGAAAATTACATGCTTTATTTTAGGTTATTAATTTCATTTCTATAGAAATACGTGTAAGTTTCATTAGATGAAATTAATGTTTTAAAACTTAATCTTTTTTGTTTTTACATTGTTAATGTTATTGAAAATTCTTACAGGAAGGAAGCAATGAGAAGTTAGAAAGAGTAGCGCATGTCAGTCTTCTTTGACGCTTTATATGTGTTTGGATCTTATCTTTGTCAATTGGCATCTCGAAACAGTAGCCCCAAGTGATGAAGTGACTCCGAGTAGAGAAAGTTTCGAAAACCATTGGATTTCAAGCTCTTTGATATTTTGTTCTAATGATATGATTTAAAGCATAATATGTACCACCTTTTAGATTAACTTAAAAAACCTCTATTGCTTATCACCTTTTATATGTCAAAAAAATTTATGGTTAACCATGCGTAACATTAAGGATATATGTTGTCCATCGGAAAATACAAAAGAAAGAGAGGTGAATGGTTCAATAGCAAAATAGATACCTACATTATTATATGTTTAAATTAAACTTCCATGATGGACAAAGACAACATTAAGGAAAAACAAACTACATTATGTTCTTTTACCGTTAAACTAGTTCTAATACTGAGGCTTAGACAAAAAATTAAGACAGAGAAAATATCACATTTAGACCTCTAAGTAAAATATGGAAAAATTTGAAGCAACCACAAAGGAATTTATTAGGAATAGTTAACTAGACAATTCTAGTTTTTATATATATTAATCCTTCAGATTTTTGGAAGCCTAAGAGCATCTACAAACTATTATACGACAGGACATACCAACTTTAGATTTTCATCATTTATTCCTAGGAGATGGAAGATGAAGTACTTAAAAAGATAAGTGAAATAAAATATATATCCAGCAATAATCTCAAACGATAAGTAACCAAAAAGTTAAATTATTAAATTTATATATTATATGTAATAGAAAATATTATACCTCAGGAATGAGTGAAGAAAACAGTAAAGGCACATAAAAATAACAAGAGAAAAGAAAAGTGGAAGCTCGAGAGGAGGCAAAAAACAAATATGAAATTCTCCTTTCCATTTCCAGAAGCCCTAACTTGTGGAAGTCAAGCAGTTTCCTCTATATATATGTGCCAACAACACCTCAAATTGACTTTCTTGCAAAATGTCAAGTATTTATGGAGCGGTTAGTTTAGAAAGCATGATTAAATTCACTTTTTAAGAATGACTCTGCCTTGCTTGTAATCTAAAATTAGATACTTCCTAAAGAAGAGAGTGTATAAAATTGAGGAGCAACCTTATCCAAATTATAGAGTACCTGTTCCGCTCTTATTCCTTTGCTAGAGAAGAGATCTTGTACTGCGTTGAAGGTAAGCATTTAAGTTGTAACCCATAGACCTCATCCTTTACAAAGATCAACGGCTTGCTGGGCTTTATCTTGAGAATGGAGAAGGGAGTGAAGCAATATATTGCAAATTCGTGGCATTTACTGAACACCTCTCTTGACAGTATATAGAAGAACCTCGGCTACCTGATCTAATCATAATCTTCCATTTTACCAAAAGTTTAAATTACTTTTTCCGCTTTAACCTTCCAATAACCCCCAAATCAAAGCTATAAAAGCATTAGAACAAATGGGTAATCCTAAAATCTTAATTCACGAACCAAAGAAATCAGTACATTTCTCACTTTAAGAGTTTGGACAGCATGCCCCAAACTTCTTGACCAACTTCTCACTCATTAATCTACCCATAACAATTAATGAATGTCATTACATTGGGTCAGGGGCGGCCCAATAACATTGGAGGCCTAAAGCCAAAAATTGACATATTTTTTTAATAACATGCATGTGTATTTAACTTTAAAGTTAATTTTTTAAAATTCTTTTGAGATGCAAAGTATAAACTTAATTAATTTCTTCAAATATCTTTTTAATGAATAACTCGACACATTGATCTAGTCAACTGATTATATGTTTCCAGATATTAATACTAGTAACTCTTTTTTAAACCTTTTAGGTTTTTTCCCTTCTATTAAAAAAAATTCAAGTTTTTTATAGTAGAAATTTGTATAATATTTTAAATTTTAAATTAAAATCATATCTGCCGATAAAACTTTTGATAATTATAACCAATGTAGCGTATTGAAATAAATAATGAACATTTTGTTCATTTAAAACCAATATAAATAAATATAATTAGTAAAAAAATTTGGGGACCTTTGAATCTTGGGGGCCTAAAGCGAAAGCTTTAGTGACCTTACTCTTAAGCCACCCATGCATTGGGTATTTCATGTACTAGAGCAACTGTGGTTTAACCTCTAAGTGTTTCATTTTGCCATTGTTGTTAACCTTCAGCTACTTATCTGAGTGGGTAGTCTTGCTACTCAGGTTTAACATACAGATTATTGATTTTAGTCAAATTGTGACAACTCGCCTTACAAAAAACAAAAAGCCAATAACATGCCATTCTTATCAACTCATAAATTGAGGGTTGCACCTTAAGGTAATCATCAAACCTAATATCAAAACAAAAAAGTGAAAAAGTTAGGGAAGCGATAAGAAGGGAATGCAATTTCTAAAAAAGAAAAAGGAAAGACAATGATGGATTGATAGAAGCTCATAAAATAATTTAGGATGACGGTGATTGATATATAAAAAAAGAAAGGAAATCTTATGTTCCACCAAACACTTGTCATTTGATTTTGATGAACATGTCCCTAATACAAAACAAATCAATCCAAGTTCCAAGAAGCTTTTGAAGAATTTCATAGTATGCATCAAATTCATTTCTATTGATGGGAGGATGCTCCAAGTTTCTAATGAACAAGATCAAAGACGCAGAATAATTATAATTAAAAGTCTGCATGTTTTTGTAACGGTAATAGTTGAGTTTCCACCAATTTCTATTATCCAATTTGGGTAGAATCTAACATAGAACCCCAATTAAAAAATTGAGCGTTGTGCTAAGGTTTTTATCCTAAAATTGTGATATGTTAGGCCTCTTATTTCTTGAAGATATGAAGGAGTTCTAAAAGAATTATAAATCCTTCAAGCCTATTATTTCCTTGGAAGAAAAGTTAATGACTTCTATAAAGTGATGACTTCTACCCAACACAACACCAAAAACTCCACAATGTAGTCTTAATGATTTAAGAGCAATGATTTGGGGAGACTTTATTATTTTAATTTTTCTTTTATACTAGTTTTAGAGTTTTAATTTCTACCTATGTAGGCAAATCGACCTTACCACTTTTAATAAATAAATATAAATTCTTTTGATGTCTATTTTGTTATCCATCAATGTTTATTTTGTTAGCTTCCGTAGGCAGCATGTTATTTGATCCCAACAAGTGGTATTAGAGTCATATTCATCTAATAGTTCGATGAGCCACGTTAAAGAGATTGAAGACAGGATTAAGGTGGCTCAGTTCTAGCCGCAACTACTTTATGATAATGAAGATTTTTTATCCAAAAAAAAAAATGATGCTACCTATGGAGAAATTATTCAACCATACCTTCAAAAATCATGCTGCTACATCTTCAAAAATAAACCCTTTTTAAACCCATGTTTGAGCCACTTTCAACCCATGTCAATTTTATAACACTTAGAATCCAATGCCTCTTTTAATTATGCTTATTTTTAAAGTATGACTTCTTTTAACCAATACAATCTTTTAATCCATTCTTAGACTCATTTCAACCCAACTTTAGACCTTTTTTTTTAACCAAGCGGCAGCGTGAAGATCATGTGAAAAATAAAGATCAAGTATACTTTGCAAAAAAATCCAGCCCAAGGGGAGAATTGCTAGAGTTTTTGCCGTAAACATGTAACGTGCACTTATTTCTTGAAGAGGTAAAAAAGAGTTCTAAAAGCATTATAACTCCTTCAAGTCTATCATTTTTTTGGAGGAAAAGTTAATGACTTCTATAAATTGAGTGCTACTACTTCTCAACACTACACCAAAAACTCTACAATTATGTCTTTATGATCTGAGAGAAATGATTAGGGGAGACTTTATATTTTAGTTTTTCTTTTATACGTGTATTAGATTTATAATTTCTCGCTATGTAGGTCGGCCCAACCACTTTCAGTTAATAATTTTAAACTCTTTTAATGTCTACTTATTATCAACTAATTTTTGCTTTGTTAGCTTTCGCATGCACCATGTTATGTCGATCCAATACTTTGTTCTGTATGTAAATCCCTTTTTAGAGCTTGAACAAGACAAGGATTTTCGTATCATTCCAAAAGAGAGCTGCATAATAGAACCACTTCATTACCTTATTTACGTCGCTGAAATTCAAGGAGGAAAAACTATTAAGTGTATGTTAAAATAAGAGTAAAGAACTCCCAAATCTTATTCTCAAATAATCAATAGTGTACTTTTACTACCTTAGAGTCTTCTGCTTATCGAGTAAAGACGACCACAAGACTTTAAAATTCTGAAGGTCAAGAAAGTCGCTTGTGGAGGCCGTAACCAGCTACTCTGCAAAGAATCCTATAAACCTGGCAATATCATTTTAAACAGCATATACTTTTGGGACAATTATATTGAGAGACACCTCACTAATGAAAATTACCAAAAAAGACCCCTATTTTGCTACCTTACATGACATAGCACCCCTCCTTTTTTTTTTAATTTTTTCTTTCACTCCACAGCATCCCCTTTTAAAGAAAAAACCCTAGCCCCCATTTTTTCCCCTCTTCTCTTACTCTCTTTCCCATTTTTCCTCTCTTCTCTTCACCCTAACAACATCACCACTGCCCCCACCACCTCCCCCTTTCCACCACTGTCTCACCTTCACTCCCGCTCCTCCAAGCTGCCGCCGCCACCACCACCGTTATCAACGTCGCCGTCGCTGCTTCTTCTTTTTTTTTTTTTTTGAATAACAATATTGATTTTCGTTGTCTATTCCGATCAAAACTCCGGTGAGGAGTTTATTTATCAAGTTTCTTCTTTTTCTTCACTTTTTTTATAAAAATTTGTTGAGATATACTAGTTTTTTGTTAGAACTTTTATTTAATGTTTAGATCTAGTGTTTTTCTTGTATAAAACTGTATGGATCTTGAATTTTTATTAAACCTTTGTGTAAAATCTGCTTAGGGCACTGTTTAAAATTATTTTTGTGAGTTTATACACTTTTATACATTTTTATACAAGTTTATATAATTCTGTAAACATGTGTAAAAATGTATAAATCTGTATATGTACGTATTGACAGTGTATAAAACAGATTATATGCATTGTAAAATTGTATAAAACTGTATATGTGTGTATGAACAATGAATAAAATTGTATAAATTTCAGATTTGTGCACTTTTTATGGATGTTTTGTATAAAACTTATGTTTTTTGTGTATATTTTTGTATTTTCTTTCTTGCATACACATTTTTCTATGTATTTACATGTACTCCCTCCGTCCCAATTTATGTGGCGGTGTTTGACTTGGCACGGAGTTTAAGAAATAGAAGTTGACTTTGGAAATGTTCAAATTTACCCTTGAAAAAGTAAGAGAGAGAAGATTGGAGTAATCAAAAAGTTGTTTGTAGCTTTAAAGTAAGTAGGGCCCAATAGGGGTAAAATAGAGATAGTGCATTAAATAGTTTACAAATAAGGAAATGTGACATTCATTTTGGGACAGACCAAAAAGGAAAGTGTGACACATAAATTGGGACAGAGGGAGTATAATTTATTATTTTGATAGATTTAGGTGTATAAAATTATCAAAAAATAATTATTTAAATAAATCCACAAATAAAATAAGCAAATCCGGCAAGATCCGGTGAAATTTTCATTTTTCGGCCACCGGCCACCGCCGGCCGGCGGCGGCAGCGGTGGCAGCTCGGTTTCTGGTGGCGGGGCAGTGGTGGGGGAGGGTGAGAGAGTGGCTCCTACGGTTTTCAGTTTAAATGGGTGCTGTTATGTAATTTTGAAAATAAGAGGGTGCTATGTTGTGTAATATAAAAATAAAGGGGTGCTATAGATGAAATGTGTCCCCTCATTTGTAATTTTGTGTTGTGGGCTGCCTAGTTTTGAAAATTCCCCTATACTTTTTTACCAAACACTTCGTTGTTTCATAGAGACGGCTTGAGCCTAAAGCACGTAAAGCAGTAAAGCACCTGCTTTGGGCCCCAAAGTATTAGCGGGGCCCAAATTCTTAAAAAAGTATCCATTAAGTAGTAAAAAAAAAAAAAAACTCACTAAACTTTTTAACTCACGTGAATGACTAATAACTACTGTATATTCTTTGGGTTATTTATTATGTCAATTTCACTTCCTTACTTGTTTTCTCAAGAATCCATAATCTTGTTCTACTCCTCATCAATAAACGTTTTACAGTATACTATATATTTTTCATTCTTGATACCTCCAAGAATCAAATAGCCTATCAAAAAACAATAGCTAAAAGTGAAAAGTATTTTTACTTATTTCAACTTGTGCGCGTACCGTTTTTATTTAGATACTAGTAAATAAGGAGGAGACCATATTTTTCTTAAATATTTTATAAATATTGTGAAGAATAAATTTGCATATGTTACTTCTATATAGTTTTCAAATTTCTAGATTATTTTAAATAATTGAAGAATCTATTATGTTTAAACACACGATCAATATTATTGTAAAACAGATGCAGTAGCTAGTATGTCCATACATTATGTGCGGTCTTTAGTTCAATGGTTTAGCCTTATTTTCCAAATTAAAAGTGTTAGGCAAGTTAGTGCAAATAGAAGACAAGAATTTAATTGATGTACTCATCCAATAAAAAAGGCTTGATTCTTTTTTAAATGTTTATATTGGTTATAGAATAATATAATATTAACAGATTCGATTATAGCTGTCTTAGAATATTGATAATATCTTAACTTTAGACCAACACTTGGGATAGACTAAATGGACTGACTATATTATCAATTGAAAATGAACTATTACAAAATATATATTATAAAAAATAGTAGAAACTTTGCACCTCAAAAGACCATAAAAAATAAAAATACCTATGATGTTTCATTTAGAAAAATCAAGGCCTCCAATTAGAGGTTGGCTTTAGATCACCAAATATGTTGGGCTGCCCCTGCTGCTTCAACACTTTTATCTAAACACGATTTCTTATTTATTAAACCAATTTCAATTTTTATTATTGCTTATCAGTTACTTTAAACCAGTTAAGTCAAACGAACTCTAAGTGCTTTATTGAATTAAAAACTAAGGTACAAACTTAATTATCTCCACTACTTTCCGTTTGTGGTGCAATTTCAACATGGTCATCATCTTCATTATTATCTTTGTCTTCATCATTAAACAACTCGGGGGAGGGGGTGAGAGAATCGTATTGCAATCCCCAGTTATTTTCCAAGCCTTGAAACATCTGAGTAATACTTTCCATGTCAATGGGGCCATTTTTCACACAAGAATAGGGGACTCCAAAATCAAATGTTTTTGGTAAATATTTTCGACGCCCTTGCCATTCCTCAATCATTAGTTATACAAATAAGTTGGTTAACTAAAGCACGAAGAGCCCTATATAATTTGTCGCCTTTAAGGGTGGTATAACAACCAACTACCAAGCATGTTTTTCTCAAGGATTGGGTAAATTCTATTTTGGTTATCACTATTACGATGGGGATTTCTTGAGCTACGTTCTCCCATCTGCCTTTTTTAGACCAATTGTTGAAGTTCATGGGTTTCTTAGGCATAGTGAAATTCTAAGAGAGAGCCTATAATTGTGTTTCATTTCTAGACATAGAGACTGTTTGACTAAGCAACAAAAAATTGCTTCTTTTGAAGAGTACTTTTGTCAAAAATATTTTTTGATAAGTGCTTTTAAAAAATAAATAGTTTTTGTTTGACCAACTCTTTTGAGAATTATTTTTTGAAATAAATTATGTTTGGATAATATTTATAAAAAGTACTTTTGAGTGTCAAATTAAATAAGATGACAGAACTAGGGTTGCATTATTGAATAATATTGCATAAATGTAAAAAAGATTTAAATACATTTTATGAAAGACTAATTTATTTTTTATTTTCATTTAATTACAATTTAAAAATATAAAATAAAAATATATATATTAAGGTTTCTAATCAATAGGAATAAGTTAAACAAAAAAATGAAGAGGAGACCAAAGTTTTTCTTTTTAAATATTTGAGAGATAAATTGGTTAAAATAATTAGACATGATATGACAATAATTAATTTTTTTGGTAAGAATATTTAAGTCTTGAAAAATTAATAAACTACTTCTGTTTCTAGGAAGAAGCATAAATTTGTAGCTTCTCCTTATCTGCATTTTCTTCTTCCAAAAACACTTTTAAATTTTTTGCCAAACACCTAAAATTTTTCCAAAAGCACTTTTCTCAAAAGAAAAACAAAAAGCACATTCGGCTTTTCAGAAGTTTGGCCAAACTGCAAATCTATAATAAACATCTATACAATTGGATAGGAAGGACTAAAGGATTTGTCAAATCAACTTTCACATGCGGACCCTATTAATGTGTACTTGAAAAAAAAAAAACCTTTTTGAAAAGATAGGGAAGATATGGGTCAAATATTTATATTATTTACACACGAACTCATAGTTTTACTTTCACATTGCTTGGTGTATAGACTCATAAAATCAAATCAGAAATGATTGTACCCGACGAACTACAAATATAATTGGCTAAATTAAGACACTTTGGTATATGAAAAAAATACTTTATTACAATAATATAAAGATTTTTTATAATAAATAATTAAATATACTTAAATATTTGGATATGATCTTGAAAATTTATAATAGTATAGCTACACAATTGGCTAAGGACTAAAGGACTTCGTAAAATCAGCCTTTACATGCAGATCATATCTAATTGGCATGCGGACCTTTATTTAGAACGTGTAGTTAAGATTTTGAAAAACTGCTTTCTTGACATGATAAGATCTTCAAAAAAATCTTATCATTTCAGGTGGAGATGCCCTGGTCGATAAATACTATACATGTTGATGAATCCACCATTTTCTGATGCAATTGCCAAGGATCCTTCTTATGTTCCTCGTGACACAATGCCGCAATATTTCGCCAGCCTGCAGTGGCATCCATTACAATAAAAGGAACACACAAGGAAGATATCATAAGTTTTCGGCTTTGTTCAAATTCTAATTAATGAAGTTAAGTTGAAGGAAGAAGTAGCAAAGAGTGTAAAGTTAGAGCAGGGCATTTTTGATATCAAATACTTAGATGATTACCTAGAGTTAGTTTCAATATTATGTGATGCACATTTGTAGGAATGGGTCGAATTCTCAAGTTCATCAGGAAGCACTGAATTGTTAGTTCATGATAAGAATAAGCTGTACATATATAAAACTTAGTCAAACTCATTATTGTAATGTGATCTCGTCCACGTTAAGTTGTAAAATACATTGACAACTTCTTTGAAATTGTAGAGATCTCCGATCGAATACAAGCCTTGTGGGAAATTTAATGTGTTTTTCTTGTTTCTTTTGCTTCCGACCAAATCCTATTTTTCGAAGTCATGGTTGTCACACCTCAATAATTCATGTTATCATATTTGCAAGTCAACATTGTGGAAATATTCCATTGCACAAAATTTGACAAGTATATATGTATTTTGATAAGTAACTTAAACTACATTCCAAGCAATACTATCATCATGAATATCAAACAAGAATAAATTGTGGAAAATACACAGGTAATCGATAGTGTGGCTGGCTATTTTTTGGAGCAACCCACATTCTATGATTAAGGTACAATTTTTCCATCAACCCGTTTGTTTATTACTTAAGATGCAAACAGAATATTGATGTGAGGTAACAGTTTGTTAAATGGATGTTTGCTCAACAGATTATGCCCAGAATAATGTACCTCTTAATTTATATTTTGTTTCAATGTTGGTTGGCTGCAATTTTCTTGTTCATTCTTGGTAGTTTACTGAAAGTTGCTTTAGTCCACCTCTAATTTGATTTGCTAAGTGCATAGTCTTCCAGTTTCTGCTGCCTCCTGCAACATTAGCATAGTCAAATTACTTATTAACAAAATATGCATCTTGTGTTTGACACTTGTGCCTAACAATTCTTAGTTTCATTCTCTATGTGCTGCTATGTCCTTGTGTTCCCACTCTGCTTATAATTTGTCTACACTTAAAACTTTGTTACTATGATACTGAATAGAAGATGTGACAAATCCAGGAAACTCCACGGATGGCTACGTTCAAGGCACTTTGGAACAGTCCTGTTGGCCCAAAAACAATTCATTTTTGGGGTCCTGTAACCAACTGGGCATTTGTCGTTGCTGTATGCTTATCTAATGTGACATTGGTTTCTTTTGGTTGACACTGTACATGAGTTATATTGACGTACTTTGCAGGGACTTATAGACACACAGAAACCCCCAGAAATGATATCAGGCAACATGACCTCAGGTAGGAATTTTCTCTTTAAGTTGATCTTGGCTTCAACAATATAGACCTTCATCTTCTTTTCTTTCGGATTATGCAGCACTGTGCATATATTCTGCATCGTTCCTGAGATTTAAATGGATGGTACAGCCTCGCACTTATATGTATTTGGGATGCCACACCTCGAATGTGGCTGTGCAACTTTATCAACTATCACGTTGGGCAAAATATCAAGTGTAAGTGATTACCTAAACTTTATATATATATATAGCTGTTCAAGTATTTTTAATGTACCATGCATCTATTCACATTCTGCCTCCTCAAGCCAGACATTGACTTATACACCCCCTCAGAGAATTTATAAGAAAGAAACAGAAAAAGAGAGAAACAAGCACTTATTAAAGAATGGAAAACGATCTTCAAAGGAGTAAGGTATTGCGGGAACAGTTTTAGTTTTCTCCATCTCCCTCCCAACAATCCAAAAACTCTAGAGTACTTTCTTGATATGCTGTAGCTAGAACTTATATCATTGATGACTTGTGTGTGTACGTAGTGTCCTTGAAGCTTGTTTACAAAGACAATTTTCAATATCTGTTTGCAATATATGCTAGCAATTCTTGATTTTATGGTGGTTTCCTGTTGTAGCTGCAGATATTTGCAGCTCAATGCAGACAAAGCACAGTGATATAGTTTTCTTGCCTGTTTGTACTGGACATGTTTGTAATTTTTATTTGCCATCTCTCCCTGCACAGACAATTGGTTATAGCTGATCCAAAATTAGTTGATCCCTTGGTTATATTGTTAGTTCTTGTTTCTCATTTAAGCTCTTTCAAGGCTATACAGACTAATTCATCTTGTCCTTATTTGTCTTCTAAAATTTTGGCACATACACTAGGAAAACCATTTCACAGATTTTAATGGCAAAGGTATTTTGACCAAATATCATTTATCTCTCCTCAATTTTTTCTAAAGATCGGTTAGACTTTGTAGGAAATAGTAGATCACCTAATGGTAGATTTGAAATCATAGTTCAATCGCGAAGCTTGAAAGGAAGTGCGAAACACTTAGCATAATACATTCAGAAAGAAATACTATCCGAAAGCCTTCTTTCTAAAGAGTAAAAGAAGAGACAATAACTAAGTTCAAATGACCATGCATTTTAGCCTTAACAAAATTTGTTCTCTCGAAATCTATAAGAGTACCACTAAGATGAGCTTCATAGGAATTAAACAAGTGAATTAATACTTCAAAAGACTATGTCAACGCGCTTGCTAACTCTTCTCCAACCTCCAAAAGGAGTGTTTTTATTAATTGAGAAATGCCTATCGAGATTTTTGCGGAGTAAACTATGTTTTCCATTGGAAGAAGGGGGTGCAAACTTCAGAAAATTTAAGTGAGATGAATAAAGCATTCACAGCAAAACTATGGTGGAGATTAAGAACTCAAGACTCTCTTTGGAAACAATTTAGCAGGATAAAAGTACATCCCGTTACTAATAAATGGTACAATGGTCAATCTCATATATGGAAAACTATTTGCAGTATCAAAGAAAAAGTTTTTTTGTTTTGATTCTAATATACGAGGTAGGGGCCAATGCATAACCCTCCACTCAAACCGTGGCTTTGATTATAAAAAGAATAAATACATTTTTTTTTCTTTTTTTTTTTCGCGAGAATTCCCTGATCCCAATCGAACAAATGAGGAGATTAGAATGAAAATAGAACCAGTCAAAGAACAAAATAGATATATATGTTCTGCTTTCCGAACATTCTCTTGGACTCCATGGATCTTTCTTTCTATTGATGCATTTTAGTTAAGCAATAAGTACGTATTTACTGATGCAATAGCTTCTGCACACCTACCTAATAAACCAAAGTATAAATCGAGACCAAAGCTTATGCAGTTGTGATATTCCACTCAATTGGAAAACTTTTAGGCCAGTTCAAGGATTAAGGCACTGTCAGAGAACTATGCACACTCGTAAGTTGTAATAGCTAGCTACTTGAATATGAACTCCTTTTCCTTATGCTTGTGCTGCGATTCTGCAAGGGATGATCGATGGACTGTTTTTGATCTCTCGGCTTCATTTCCTTTCTTTCATTAACCGGTTGCTCCATGAAGGATGTATTGATAAATGGTTTCGAACTAGAAGCTAACCAAGATGGACTAGCCTGATATTCCTCCATCTCATGATCATCACTAGAACTGAGTATTTCATTAGGGGACTCTGCATAGTCCGTTTCCTCTTCATCTTCAGATACATTCTTGTCCGAGTACTCCCGTTCACTCCAGCTAGTTTCAGAAGAAGTATTACTGATTGTATGGAACAATGTAACACTCTCCTTCTTCACGCCTTGAAATGAAAAGCTTCTTATTTTCCTGCCGGACAATGGAAGGAGGGACGTTGAATGAGGACCAGTTTCATCCCTTCCCAAACTGTATGATGTTGAGAGCTTCCTATGTATGCCTTCCCTTTCTTTACCGTGTTGTGGTAAAGTAAAGTGCTGAGAACTGTTTCGCTGGTCTATTATCCATAGAAAGCTTAAAATCATATGTTAGGATCGAGACCCGGGTATAGTGCGGAATAAGACAAAGTAGCGTTATAATGACAATAACAAATATTATGCAAGTTGAAAATAGCGACAATTAAAGTAAATAAATTAGGCACAAGAATTACGTGGTTCAGTCAGTGTGACCTAATCCACGGCGGAGCGGAGCAAATTCACTATACCAACGTATACAAGTAGAGAGTACAAAATTAGAGTATATACTCTAATTTATCCCAAATATCCCAAGAGAATAACCTCACTAAAAACACTCACAAAGAAATTCTCACAAGTGTTTCCCAAAACAAATCTCTCAAAATAAATACTCTCTAAAAGGAAATGGAGGAAAAACTAAAGAAAAGCTCTCAATATTTTGATGTGTTGAATGAAGAAAGTTGCTCCTCAATTTATAGGCCAAATTAGCCGTGAGCACCAAGTGTGCTACAGGACCAATTTTAATCTCCTCCACACAAAATAAGACTTTGTCTCCAAGAAACAATTGCCAGCAATTCCAAGTTGTAAATAGGTGTATGCCTATTAGGGAATGGACCCCACCAACTTGGCTTAGACAATACATAGGCCATATTACAAATCTCCACCTTGGACTTGTTTTGTTGATATAGCAAACTTGCTCCATCTTCTCCGCAATAGCCCCAACGGGCTAAATCATTTGTCACAAATACCTATCAGGCTCAAGCAAAGCTTGAACTTGGTAAGTGGAAGAGGCTTTGTGAACATGTCAGCAGGATTGTCACTAGTATTGATCTTCTTAACAGAGACTTTTCTTTCGGCAACAGCTTCTCGGATAAAGTGATACTTTATATCAATATGCTTCGTCCTCTCATGATACATCTGATCTTTAGTCAAGTGAATGGCACTTTGACTATCACAGAAAATGGTAATGCCACCTTGGTGTAAACTGAGTTCAGCAAATAGACCCTTCAGCCACAGAGCTTCTTTGACAGCCTCTGTCAGAGCCATATATTCTGCTTCGGTGGTAGATAAAGCTACTACTTGTTGTAATGTAGCTTTCCAACTGATAGCACATCCACCAATGCAAAATACATAGCCTGTTAATGATCTTCTTTTGTCAAGATCACCTGCATAATCTGAGTCTACAAAACCAACCAAAGTGTTAGCATTTCTTCCGAACTCGAAACAAGCGTTTGAAGTACCTCGTAGATATCTGAGAATCCATTTCACAGCCTGCCAATGTTCTTTACCAGGATTAGCCATATAACGACTAACAACACTGACTGCTTGTAAAATATCAGGATGTGTGCAAACCATTGCATACATTAAACTGCCTACGGCACTAGAATAAGGAACACGTGCCATATACCTCTCTTCTTCCTCTGACTGCGGCGACTGAGCAGCTGACAACTTAAAATGAGCCGCCAGAGGGGTACTAACTGGTTTAGCATTTCTCATGCCAAACCTCTCCAAGACCTTCTCCAAATAATTCTTCTGGGTTAAGAATAACTTGTTGGCTTCACGATCTCTTTTGATCTCCATGCCAAGGATTTTCTTAGCTGCTCCCAAATCCTTCATCTCAAATTCACTATTCAGCTGACTTTTCAAATTGTGAATTTCTGTTAAATCCTTGGCAGCAATGAGCATGTCATCAACATATAATAACAGATAGAAAAATGATCCATCATTCAATTTCCGGAAATAAACACAACTATCATACATGCTCCTGGAATAACCATGATCCAACATAAAAGAATCAAACCTCTTGTACCATTGTCTTGGAGACTGCTTTAATCCGTGCAGAGATTTCTTTAACAACCAAACATGATCTTCTTTTCCTTCAATCTCAAATCCTTCGGGTTGTTTCATGTATATTTGCTCCTCAAGTTCGCCATGTAAGAAAGCTGTCTTAACATCAAGTTGTTCTAATTCCAAGTTATACATGGCATCTAAAGCAAGCAAGACACGGATAGAGCTATGTTTAACAACAGGTGAGAAAACATCATTAAAATCGATTCCTTGTACCTGACTATAGCCCTTTGCAACTAACCGTGCTTTATACCTTGCATCTTCAACCCCTGGAATGCCTTCCTTTTTGTTGAAGATCCATCCAACAATTCTCTTTTCTGATGGCGGCTTTACAAGAGACCAAGTAGAATTTTTGTGGAGAGACTCAATTTCTTCATTCATTGCAATCAACCAGTTGGCTGAATCAGCACCTGAAACTGCTTCTGAGTACTTTGATGGTTCTCCAATTTCTTCAGTTTCCTGTGCAATTGAAAAAGCAAATCCAACAAAATCTCCAAATCTCTCTGGTTGCTTAACCTGTCTCCTTGGTCTATTTTTGGCTATGCAATACTCCTCATCATTTGGTTCGACTTCAGGAGCCTCAATTTCTGTCTCAACTTCAGGAACTCCAATTTCTGGAACAACTTCAGGAGTTTCAGCAGTAGTTTGTTCCATTGTTGATGAGTTAGGCTCGGAAAGCGTGCCAATCTCAAGCTCCACCTGATTCTCTGTATCATTCTCTTTATCTGTATTACAAGAACTAGAAGACTCTTTTCTTGAATGTAACATCGAAGATTCATCAAAGGTTACATCTCTGCTAATTATAAATTTTGGTGACTTGGGATCAGGATACCAGAGTCGGTATCCTTTCACCCCAGATGCATATCCAAGGAAAATGCACTTTTTAGCTCTTGGTTCCAATTTTCCTTCATTCACATGCATATATGCAGGACACCCAAATACTTTTAAATCAGAATAATTAGCAGGAGTACCTGACCACATTTCTTCTAGAGTCTTAAAGTTCAAAGGTGCAGAAGGAGCCCGATTGACAATATAACAAGCTGTAGAGATAGCCTCTGCCCAAAAGCCGTTTGTCAAACCGGCATTTGAAATCATGCTACGAGCCCTTTCCAGAAGAGTTCTGTTCATTCTTTCAGCAACACCATTTTGTTGAGGAGTCATCCTTACTGTACGGTGTCGAACAATCCCTTCATTATTGCAGAACTCATTAAACTCATCATTACAAAATTCCAAGCCATTATCAGTTCTAAGCCGCTTAATTTGTTTTCCTGTTTGCTTTTCAACTAAAAATTTCCATTGTTTGAAAGTAAGGAAAACATCACTTTTATTTTTCAGAAAATAAACCCAAACTTTCCTTGAATAATCATCAATGAAAGTTAACATGTACCTGGCACCACCTTTAGACGGGGTACTTGAGGGACCCCAAAGATCTGAATGAATGTAATCTAAAGTACCTTTTGGTCGATGGATTGCTGGAGATTTGAAACTGACTCTTTTCTGCTTCCCGAACACACAGTGTTCACAAAACTCCATCTATCCGGTACTTTGCCCACAAAGAAGGCCTCTCTTGCTCAAGATAGAAAGACCTTTTTCACTCATATGCCCCAATCGCATATGCCACAATTTGGTGATGTCAGAATCAGACTGACTTGATGTAGAAACTGCAGCGGCACCTGTAACAGTAGAACCTAACAAGGTATACAACGTACCAGATCTGCGTGCTTTCAGGACCACAAGAGCACCATGAGAAACTTTCAGAACTCCACCTTCACCTGTGTATTTACACCCAAGAGATTCTAGGGTGCCCAAAGAGATGGGATTTTTCTTCAAGTCTGGAACATGTCTAACATCAGTGAGTGTTCTCACCACTCCATCATGCATTTTGATCCTGATTGTTCCTTTGCCAATAACTTTACAAATGGCATTGTTGCCCATTAAGACAACTCCACCTGCAGCTGAGTCATATGTTGAAATCCAGTCCCTATTGGGACACATATGATACGAACAACCAGAATCTAAAATCCATTCATTGTTAGTTCTTGAGCTATTATCAATAGCTACAAATATAGCTCCATCAGCCTCATCAGCGGCTACACTTGCTTCGGCGGTGTCAGTGTTCTCATGCTCATTTTTCTTATATTTTTCTTTATTTTTCAACTTATAGCACTCGAAATTAATGTGGCCCATTTTATGACAATAATTGCACTCTACATTTTTGTATCTGGATTTTGACCTTGATTTAGACTTTTTACTACTTGAATTTTTCTTATCAGATCTACCTCTCACAAACAAGCCTTCCCCTTGGGTTCCACTACTTTCCCCACGGCGGAGCGGAGCAAATTCACTATACCAACGTATACAAGTAGAGAGTACAAAATTAGAGTATATACTCTAATTTATCCCAAATATCCCAAGAGAATAACCTCACTAAAAACACTCACAAAGAAATTCTCACAAGTGTTTCCCAAAACAAATCTCTCAAAATAAATACTCTCTAAAAGGAAATGGAGGAAAAACTAAAGAAAAGCTCTCAATATTTTGGTGTGTTGAATGAAGAAAGTTGCTCCTCAATTTATAGGCCAAATTAGCCGTGAGCACCAAGTGTGCTACATGACCAATTTTAATCTCCTCTACACAAAATAAGACTTTGTCTCCAAGAAACAATTGCCAGCAATTCCAAGTTGTAAATAGGTGTATGCCTATTAGGGAATGGACCCCACCAACTTGGCTTAGACAATACATAGGCCATATTACATCATATATGTTCGTGGTGTTACAAATTCTCTCCCCTACCACATAGCATGGGTGGCTTAAAGGTAAGACACATTTAGCCCCAAGAGTCGAATTTCAATATACTATATTGATTATAGTTATTAATTGTTATTGAAAGATATGACTTTAATTTGGAAATCTAAAATATTAGACAATATTCTACTATAGAGAGCTTAACTGCATTGTAGTGTGTGTGTAATAGTTGTTCCGATGAGGTAACGCGGCTGTTTTGATCAGGTAATGAAGCCATAGGGATGGCAACGTGGTGTTGATGCAGCGACGCTGCGCCGATGGTGCAAGGGTAATGAGGCAATGGTGAGGCTGCCACAGTAATAGAGAAGCTGATTGTTTTGGGGGGTAATTGATTAGTTAAAAACTTTAGCTCTCATTCGATTTTATCATTAGTGTTAGTTTTTAGTTCCTAGCTACATAGATGTGTCTTGGCTTCCATGATTGTGAGTTAAGAATGAAGCTAACACTTTTTAGTGGAATTGAATCACCTGTTACAATATACTTATGTTGTTGTTTATCCAAAGAGCTTGTTTGGGTAAGCTTAAAAATAGCTTATAAGCACATATATGCTTTTTGAGTGTTTGGTAACTCAAAAAGTAATGTGCTTATAAGCACTTATGTGCTTAAAATAAGTCAAAAGTGAGAAGTTAGGAAATCATAAATTCTCAAAAGTAGCTAATAAGAAACTTTTGGCTTATAAGCTATTTATAATAAGCCCAACCAAACATGCTCAAAATCAACTAGTGATTAAATGTGAATTGGTAATGAAGTCTTGTTAGCTGACTGATTAGCATGAAAGTGATGTCATACTGTTAGTATGTGCATATAGTGGTATATTTTTTTTTTCCTTTGGAGTCTTGTCTAACTTGTTATTTCGTTTAAATTAATCATATTTTTAGAGTAAAATGTAAAACTGTGAGTTGAACTTTGATCTGCCTGAAATTGGTGCACACGTTTTAGCATGTTTATGCCTTTGACTTAGAGTGAATCCATGGATGAGTAGAGGAGGTGTATGTCTATCTTGTGTTGTCTATAGCATGTATGTATGTGGGTACTTATTTAGTCTGTGTGGTCGAGCATATAGGGTCAGTCATTGTCTTATTTTGGGGGAAAATGTTAGCTAGTTTGCTAGAACCTAAAATCTAAAATTAACTTTGAAAAAAAGAGAGGTAAATCAGAATGGCCAAAGGTGAAAGCAAGGTTAAAGTCAGGTGGCAACACTCAACCCCGGCCCACACTCCACCCTTTGTTTTTCATTAAATGCTTGGCATGCCTATGCATGCTTGAGGGGGCAAGTCATTTAATTGTTGAGGTTTGAGGATAAGGGCCAAATTCAGCTATAAAAGAGAAGCATTCAAGGCTCATTTACTACACACATATTCTTCATATTAAAAGCATCTCAACTACTAGTTTTAAAATCTGAAGTTTAAGAGAAAAAAGAAAGAAAAAAAAAAAGAGAAAGAAAGGCAGAAAAAAGGATAAGAAATAGCAAGTAAAAAGAGAAAAATGGTTTGAGTTTAGGTTATATTTAAAGGGCGTTGTTATTGATTGGTTGTTGGGGTGGTTGCTGAGATCTTTAGTTTGGGCTTGTGCTTTTGGCCCCTTTGTTATTTGCAGACAAGTTACACACAGATGCCTTTGTACTTAACTTTTTTTTTAATGAGAATCATTATGGTTTAGTTTAAGAACTTTGTTCATGTATGTCTTAACTTATAATTTATTTTGATGTGCTACAAGTGCAAATTATTGAATCACTATTTTAACATGTTATTTAAATAGTTTATGTATGTTGTTATAGACCATTATATGTATAAAATTATGACTAAAAATGTGCAAATTGAAGTAGCATGCTAAAATTGTGAGATCTGGCTAAAATATTTTCCTAATTCAGAACTAACCCTTTTTTATAAGTTGGCCTTGTGATAAAAAAAATAGTAGCTAAAATGTGAAGTTCTCAAAGATATAGACAAAATTTGCAATAAAAAATGGAAGTTACACTATCTGGAAAGATCAAGTTGATTGAAAAAAAATACGACAAAATACTAAATTGGGCCACCTATAATAAAGGCTTTTGCTAACAAATAGCCTAGCTTAAAGATAGGCTCTCACCTTGAGGCCTTCAAATGCAAAACAAGTAAAAATCAAAACAGGTGATAGACTCTCACATTGAGGTCTCCATATGTTCAACAACTAAAGAGTATCAGAGCATAACAAAATATAGGAAAAAATATAATAAAATATTTTAAAAGCAAAAAATGTGATAAAAAGCGACTGTGCTTGGCACAGAACTCTAGGGTAACTAATAATACCTTCCCAAGAGTCAACCTAGGTCCTTACCCGAATATCAAACGCAGGCCTTTGTAACGCTTGGATCCCATGCCAGTTTTAATCGTTCTTATTTTTAACGAATAACTCCTTTTAACCAATACAATCTTTTAATCTATTCTTGGGCTCCTTTAAATATTTTTGCGCCACTTTTTAACCAAGCAACAGTGTGAACTTCATATGAAAAAGAAAAGATCAAGTTTACTTTGCCTGAAAATTTAGGCCAATAAGAGAATTACTAAAGTTTTTACGCTAAATTTGTAACTTGTTAGGACCCTTATTTCTTGAAGAGATTAAAAAGAGTTCCAAAAGAATTATATTCCTTTCAAGCCTATCATTTTTCTGGAGAAAAAGTTAATGGCTTCTATAAATTGAGGGATTCTCCTTCTCAACACAACACTAAAAACTCCACAAAGTAAATTTTATAATTTAAGAGCAATAATTAGGGAGAGATTTTAAATTTTAGTTTTTCTTTTATACTAGTATTATATTTTAAATTTCTCCCTATGTAGGCTAATTGGCCCAACAAACATACAGTAAATAATTTTAAACTCTTTAATATATACTTTATTGTCAACCAATGTATGCTTTTGTCAGTTTTCATGTTATTTCGATCCCAACACTTTGTTCTCCACGTAAATCTCTTTTAAAAGCTTGAACAAGACAAAGATTTTCCTATAATTCCAAAATAGAGTTGCATTATAGAACGACTCGTCACCTTATTTACCTCGATGAAATTCAAAGAGGAAAAACTATTAAGTATATTTTAAAATAAGATTAAAGAACACCCAAACCTTATTATCAAATAACCAATAGTGTACTTTTACTACCTTAGAGTCTTCGACTTATCGAGTAAAGACAACCACAAGGCTTTAAAATTCTGAATGTCATTAGATGAGAAAGTCGCTTGTGGAGGTTGTAACCAGCTACCTCTATAAAGAATCCTACAAAACTGGCAATATCATTTTAAACAACGTAAGCTTTTGCGTCTTCAATGGCAGCAACTTTTGCCTTGCACGAATCACCCACATGTGCTCGTCCTAATAAGAAATCAGAAAAAATTAAGAATAAGCACCCATGTTCTAGGACATTAGTTTTTTTGTATTTCTTCAAGCATACATATACGAATCAAAATGGAAAGAAGCACACTGAGATGTGGACTAAAAATAAAGCTAATCAAAATGGAAAGAAGCACACTGAGATGTGGACTAAAAACAAAGCTAAGGATACTGACTCCTATAGCTTATTATTAAGTTGGTAGAATTAAAAAATGGACAGCTAAAGGTTCAAAAGTGTAAAGGGGCGATATTATCAAAAGTTATTTATCTTGATCGTGTAGTTGATATTTTTCTCCCCAGCTTGCACATTTGGGCTATTCAACTCATTTTTTTTCCCGGAATCAATGAGAAAGAATTTAAATATCCGAATTTGGCCATATGATCCGAGCATAACTCCTCTCAACAAATCTTGAAGTAAAACTCCTTCTTTATTTATCTTCGCCAAAGCAGACCTCAGTTGGATTCAAACAAGAGGCAAATTATTTTATTAAACAAGTAGGGAAAAAATTAAATAGATATAACAAAGCAGAAGAGTGCTTACACAAATATGTTCTTCAATGTTGGACTGAGACCGATGCATATGGGCAATTCTGGTTGTCAGTGACAACTTGCCACATACAAGTTTTTTTTTGTTCGGGTTTCTTCAAGTCACTTCCTTTTAGAGTCCATGCGATAAACGTGGACATAAACTCCATCACAACAAAAGCTTCTTTACCATTTTTCTTGTTGCCCAAAAAGAGTGTAAGAATGGCCATAAGATGCCAAAGAAGTGTACAATCTCATTGAAGTAAGATTTGATTTCTAAATTAACTAGGATATGTTTTCCTAGATTAATTTGGATTTGATTAATTTGGATTTGATTCCAATAGTAAGTAGGATTAGTTTAACAAGTTTATTTAGGATATTATTTACTTTACCTATTTTATTAAGATTATCTTTCCTAGTTGGTTTCTTTTCCTATTTCTTTATTACTTAAAAAAAATTTGAATAGGATTGTGTAAGTGTTAATGACAGCCCCTATTCCTATATAAAGGGTTACTTCTTTGTAGCAAATTACATGCTTTATTCTAGGTTATTAATTTCATTACTATAGAAATACGTGTAAGTTTCATTAGATGAAATTAATGTTTTAAAACTTAGTCTTTTTTGTTTTTACATTGTTAATGTTATTGAAAATTCTTACAGGGAGGAAGCAATGAGAAGCTAGAAAGAGTAGCGCATGTCTGTTTTCTTTGACGCTTTACATGTGTTTGGATCTTATCTATGTCAATTGGTATCTCGAAACAGTAGCCCGAAGTGATGAAGTGACTCCGAGCAGAGAAAGTTTCGAAAACCATTGGATTTCAAGCTCCTTTGATATTTTGTCCTAATGACACGATTTAAAGCATAACATGTACCACCTTTTAGATTAACTTAAAAAACCTCTATTGCTTATCACCTTTTATATGTCATAAAAATTTATGGCTAACCATGCGTAACATTAAGGATATATGTTGTCCATCGGAAAATCCAAAAGAAACAGAGGTGAATGGTTCAATAGCAAAATGGAACCCTACATTATTATATGTTTAAATCAAACTTTCATGATGGACAAAGACAACATTAAGGCAAAACAAACTACATTATGTTCTTTTACGGTTAAACTAGTTCTAATACTGAGGCTTAGACAAAAGGTTAAGACAGAGAAAACATCACATTTTGAAACATCCCTCCAAGTAAAATATGGAAAAATTTGAAGCAACCACAAAGGAGTTTATTAGGAATAGTTAACTAAGCAATTCTAGTTTTTATATATATTAATCCTACAGTATTTTGGAAGCCTAAGAGCATCTACACACTATTATACGATAGAACATACCAACTTTAGATTTTCATCATTTCTTCCTAGGAGATGGAAGATGGAGTACTTAAAAAGATAAGTGAAATAAAATATATATCCAGCAATAATCTTAAACGATAAGTAACCAAAAAGTTAAATCATTAAATTTATATATTATTTGTAATAGAAGACAATATTATACCTCAGGAATGAGTGAAGAAAACAGTAAAGGCACATAAAAATAACAAGAGAAAAGAAAAGTGGAAGCTCGAGAGGAGGCAAAAAACAAATATGAAATTCTTCTCTCCATTTCCAGAAGCCCTAACTTGTGGAAGTCAAGCAGTTTCCTCTATATATATATATATATATATATATATGTGCCAACAACACCTCAAATTGACTCTTTCGTGCAAAATGTCAAGTATTTATGGAGCGGTTAGTTTAGAAAGCATGATTAAATTCACTTCTTAAAAATGACTCAGATACTTCCTAAAGAAGAGAGTGCATAAAATTGAGGAGCAACCTTATCCAAATTATAGAGTACCTGTTCCCCTCTTATTCCTTTGCTAGAAAAGAGATCTTGTACCGCGTTGAAGGTAAGCATTTAAGTTGTAACTCATAGACCTCATCCTTTACAAAGATCAACGGCTTGCTGGGCTTTATCTTGAGAATGGAGAACGGAGTGAAGCAATATATTGCAAATTCGTGGCATTTACCGAACACCTCTCTTGACTGTATATAGAAGAATCTCGACTACCTGATCTAATCATAATCTTCCATTTTACCAAAAGTTTAAATTGCTTTTTTCGCTTTAACCTTCCAATAACCCCCAAATCAAAGCTGTAAAAACATTAGAACAAATGGGTAATCCTAAAATCTTAATTCACGAACCAAAGAAATCAGTACATTTCTCACTTTAAGAGTTTGGACAGCATGCCCCAAACTTCTTGACCAACTTCTAACTCATTAATCTACCCATAGCAATTAATGAATGTTATTACATTGGGTCAGGGGCGGCCCAATAACATTGGAGGCCTAAAGCCAAAAATTGACATATTTTTTTAATAAAATGCATGTGTATTTAACTTTAAAGTTCATTTTTTAAATTCTTTTGAGATGAAAGTATAAACTTAATTAATTTCTTCAAATATCTTTTTAATGAATAACTCGACACATTGATTTAGTCAACTGATTATATGATCCGGATATTAATAATGCGGTAAATCTTTTTTTAAACCTTTTAAGTTTTTTTTTCCTTCTATTAAAAAAATCAAGTTTTTTATAGTAGAAATTTGTATAATATTTTAAATTTTAAATTAAAATCATATCTGTCCATAAAAATTTTGATAATTATAACCAATGTAGCATATTGAAATAAATAACGAATATTTTGTTCACTTAACTCTAACCAATATAAATAAATATAATTAGTAAAAAAATTTGGGGGCCTTTGAATCTTGGGGCCTAAAGCAAAAGCTTTAGTGGTCTTACTCTTAAGCCACCCATGCATTGGGTATTTCATGTACTAGAGCAACTGTGGGTTAACCTTTAAGTGTTTCATTTTGCCATTGTTGTTAACCTTCCGCTACTTATCTGAGTGGGTAGTCTTGCTACTCAAGTTTAACATGTAGATTATTGGTTTTAGTCAAATTGTGACAACTCGCCTTACAAAAAACAAAAGCCAATAACATGCCATTCTTATCAACTCATAAATTGAGGGTTGCACCTTAAGGTAATCATCAAACCTAATATCAAAATAAAAAAGTGAAAAAGTTAGGGAAGCTTTTGAAAAACTTGAAGAATTTCATAGTATGCATCAAATTCATTTCTATTGATGGGAGGATGCTCCAAGAAGTTTCTAATGAACAAGATCAGAGACGCAGCATAATTATAATTAAAAGCCTGCATGTTTTTGTAACGGTAACAGTTAAACAAGTTTGAGTTTCCACCAATTTCTATTATCCAATTTGGGTAGAACCTAACATAGAACCCTCAATTAAATAATTGAGCGTTGTGCTAAGGTTTTTATCCTAAAATTGTAATATGTTAGGATTCTTATTTCTTAAAGAGATGAAAGAGTTCTAAAAGAATTATAAATCCTTCAAGCCTATCATTTTCTTGGAAGAAAAGTTAATGACTTCTATAAATTGATGGCTTCTCCTACTCAACACAACACCAAAAACTCCAGAATGTAGTCTTAATGATTTAAAAGCAATGATTTGGGGGAGACTTTATTATTTTAGTTTTTCTTTTATACTAGTTTTAGAGTATTAATTTCTACCTATGTAGGCAAATCGTCCTTACCACTTTTAATAAATAAGTATAAATTCTTTTGATGTGTACTTTGTTATCCATCAATGTTTATTTTGTTAGCTTCTGTAGGCACCATGTTATTTGATCCCAACAAGTGGTATCAGAGGCATATTCATCTAATAGTTCGATGAGCCACGTTAAAGAGATTGAAGACAGGATTAAGGTGGCTCAGTTCTAGCCGCAACTGCGTTATGATAATGAAGATTTTTTATCCAAAAAAAAAAGTGATGCTACCTATGGAGAAATTATTCAACCATACCTTCAAAAATCATGCTGCTACGTCTTCAAAAATAAATCATTTTTAAACCCATGTTTGGGCCACTTTCAACCCGTTTCAATTTTATAACACTTAGAATCCAATGCCACTTTTAATTATGTTTATTTTTAAGGGATTTTTACACATATATACAAATATATGTCCTATATTATAAAAAAATAACAATAATTTTCAAATTACATGATATAACATTATTTTTTATAACACAATATCACAATACTAAGGCATTTCACTAACTCTATTTCCCCAAATGACTAACATTTGTCATTATCTCTCTCTCTTCCTCCCATTGCTATGAATCACAGCTCCCCTGACACCACCATCACTCCCACCGCCACCAGGTTCAACGCCGCTGCGTCAAAGTCGCATAACCACCAATCGCTACAACTCCAAGTCCATAGCATCGCAGCAAACCAAACAGCCATCAATATTCGTTCAAACAAATCACTACTGCACACAAACGCTGCTTCAGCTCCGTCATCAACATCGCCTCAAAATTGCGGCCAAAATCTGAGACCTTCTTGAAGCTTCTGATATGGGAAGCGATGGAGTCTGAAGAAATAGCAGCGGAGCTGAAGCGAGTTGAATTGAAATCGGAGAAGATTGGATCCGAATTGAAGAAATCGAGTGGGGATCAGGCAATGGATAAGGTGTTTGGGCTATGGGGTGTAAGGGGGGTGGTGGTGGGGTAACGACTGTGGGTTGGTGGTTTCGATTTCACCCATTTTTGCTGGTATGCTTCTGTACACGAACAAGAAATAGATATATTTTTCATTTTATCATTCTAGTTCTCCTGGCCCCTGAGTGCATGTTTTCACGTGAAATGACTGGTCTGTGCTCTTTTAATTTGCAACATTAAGAGAGATGTTCAGTTCCTGAACTGGGTCCAAACCTGCTCTTCCATTAAAATAGGAACTAGTAAATCTGACAATTAAAGCTTAATTTAGGCTCCCGCATTATTATTTGATAGTGTTGAAACAATATGATACGGTTCGAAATATTGTTGAAATATTGAAACAGTTGTTGCTACAGTTTGATACATCTGAAACGACGTTTAAACAGTATGATACTGTTTGAAACCACATTGAAACAATCTGAAATAACTGTTGAAACAGTCTGATACGGTCTAAAACGGGAGTTGATACAGTTTAAAACAGTATGATACAGTCTGAAACGGGACTTGATACAGTTTAAAACAGTCTGAAACGGAGTTGATACAGTCTGAAAACGAGACTTGATACAGTTTAAAATAGTCTGATACAGTTTGAAACAATATTGAAACACTATGATACGATCTGAAACAGTCTGATATGGTCTGAAATGGGAGTTGATACAGTTTAAAATAGTCTGAAACAGTGCTGAAACAGCGTAGATACAGTTAGATACGGTGCAGAAACTATTAGATACAGTGCTGCAGAAACAGTTAGAAACAGTTGAAACGGTGCAGAAACAGTTAGATACAGTGCTGCAGAAAAAGTGCAGAAACAGTTAGAAACAGTTGAAACGGTGCAGAAACAGTTAGATACGGTGATGCAGAAACAGTTGAAACGATGCAGAAACAGTTTGATACGGTGCAGAAACAGTTGATACAGTGCTGCAGAACAGTTTGATACGGTGCAGAAATAGTTTGATACGGTGCTGAAATGAACTGAAACGGTGCTGAAATGATTACATACAACGAGATACGGTGAGATACAACGAGATACATTGAGGATGGGATGGGGGAAAAGTGAAATTGGGGTAAATGGGAGGAGTATAAGTGAAATTGGGGAAATAATGGGAGTAAAAGTGAAATAGGGGAAAATGGGAGGAGCAAAGTGATAGTGGGGAAAATAGGAGGAAGAATGTAAGGGTTTGGTATGTTATGAGAAAATATTGCTATGTTTTTGCTATATTTGTAATTATCTTGTGTTTTCCTCTATATAGGGTAATTTTACTAAAATGTTGCTATGTTTGGTAATTAAGCTCTAAAACTTGTACTTTGATGTAAAAAAAAAATCCTATTTTTAAAGCATGACTTCTTTTAACCTATACAATCTTTTAATCCATTCTTAGACTCATTTCAACCCAACTTTAGGCCTTTTTTTTTTAACCAAGCGGTAGTGTGAAGATCATGTGAAAAAGAAAGATCAAGTATACTTTGCAAGAAAATTCAGCCCAAAGGGAGAATTGCTAGAGTTTTTGCCTTAAACTTATAACGGGCACTTATTTCTTGAAGAGGTGAAAAAGAGTTCTAAAAGCATTATAACTCCTTCAAGCCTATCATTTTTTTGGAGGAAAAGTTAATGACTTCTATAAATTGAGTGCTACTACTTCTCAACACAACACAAAAAACTCCACAATTATGTCTTTATGATATGAGAGAAATGATTAGGGGAGACTTTATATTTTAGTTTTTCTTTTATATATGTATTAGATTTATAATTTCTCGCTATGTAGGTCGGCCCAACCACTTTCAGTTAATAATTTTAAACTCTTTTAATGTCTACTTATTATCAACTAATTTTTGCTTTGTTAGCTTTTGCATGCACCATGTTATGTCGATCCAACACTTTGTTTTGTATGTAAATCCCTTTTAAGAGCTTGAACAAGACAAGGATTTTCGTATCATTCCAAAAGAGAGCTGCATAATAGAACCACTTCATTACCTTATTTACGTCGCTGAAATTCAAGGAGGAAAAACTATTAAGTGTATGTTAAAATAAGAGTAAAGAACACCCAAATCTTATTCTCAAATAACCAATAGTGTACTTTTACTACCGTAGAGTCTTCGGTTTATCGAGTAAAGACGACCACAAGACTTTAAAATTTTGAATGTCAAAGAAAGTCGCTTGTGGAGGCCATAACCAGCTACTCTACAAAGAATCCTACAAATCTGGCAGTATCATTAAATAGCATATACTTTTTTACCAAACACTTCGTTGTTTCATATGGGCGGCCTGAGCCTAAAGCACGTAAAGCACATGCTTTGGGCCCCAAAGTATTGGCGGGGCCCAAATTCTTAAAAAAGTATCCATTAAGTAGTAAAAAAGAAGGGTTTTTTTACACAAATATACAAATTTGCACCCTTAATTACAAAAAAAAAAAAAAAAATAGCAATATTTTTCTAATTACAAAGCATAGCAATATTATTTTAGCACATTTTCATTTTTTACAATTACACTTTCACCCACTTTCCTACAAACCCTAAAACACTTTCTTCACTTTCCCAACCAAAGCAGCTGTCACCCCCATTGTTTCTCTCAAATTCAAACACACAAATCCACCACCAGCCATCACAGTTTTAATTCCATCGAAAACCTAATCAGAGATACATCACCCCCACCCACGCCGCCATCACCCCCGCCACCCCAAAACCCCAGTTCTGTTATGCAACCCTTCAATCCTCTTAACTCATCTCCGGCCAGTTCGCCGGAAAATCTAACCAAGGGCACGCTCCGTCGGATTTTCTCTTCGTACAGGCGCTGGTATGGGCCTTCCCGTCGGATCTTAGCGAAAAGGCATAGATATGGTTTTCTCCTTCTTTTCTCCTTATTTTCTATTTATTTCTCATCGTGTGAGCATGGAGTCACCGGCATTTCTGTTACTTCCGGTGGCTATGGTTATTCCCGATCTGCGATGGAATGAAGGAATGAGATGGGTAACGATGGAACCTCCGGCTAAACGGCGGCATAGCATCAATAGTGACAGTGATGCTTCAAGGATTCTTGTTTTTGGAATGGATTGGGATGAATGCAATGCTGATATTTGTATTGGGAGCACAAGGCATCTTTGCTGGTTTCATTTGTATAGTGACAGTATGATACAGTCTGAAACTGTTTCTGTTTCTTTAGATTTGTTTCATTTTTGTTCCGTTTCTGTTTCTTCAGAATTGTTCAGATTTCGTTTCTGTTTCTGTTTGTACAGATTTGTCAGATTAATAAATTTGAACTCTTATTTTCTATTGCTCACGACTGATGGCGTTGAAACAATATGATACAGTTTGAAACATCGTTGAAACATTGAAACAATTGTTGCAACAGTTCGATACATCCGAAACGATATTGAAACAGTACGATACTGTCTGAAACGACATTGAAACAATCTGAAATAACTGTTGAAACAGTCTGATACGGTCTAAAACGGGAGTTGATATTGTGTAAAACAGTATGATACAGTCTGAAACGGGACTTGATACAGTTTAAAACAGTCTAAAACGAAGTTGATACAGTCTGAAACGAGGCTTGATACAGTTTAAAATAGTCTGATACAGTCTGAAACAACATTGAAACACTATGATACGGTATGAAACAACCTGATACGGTCTAAAACGGGAGTTGATACAGTTTAAAATAGGCTGATACAATCTGAAACGGGAGTTGATACAGTTTAAAACAGTTAGTTACAATGCTGAAACGAACCGAGAAACGGTGCAGAAACAGTTTGATACGGTGCAGAAATAGTTTGATACAGTGCTGAAATAGTTGATACGGTGCAGAAATAGTGAGATTCAACGAGATACATTGAGGATGGATGAGGAAAAGTGAAATTGGAGAAAATGAGAGGAGTAAAAGTGAAATTGGGGGAAATGGTGGGAGGAAAAGTGAAATAAGGGGAAATGGGAGGAGCAAAAATGATAGTGGGAGAAATAGAAGGAAAAATGTAAGGATTTGGTATGTTATGGGAAAATATTGCTATATTTTTGCTATGTTTGTAGTTATCTTGTGTTTTCCTCTATATAGGGTAATTTTACTAAAATGTTGCTTGTTTGGTAATTAAGCTCTAAAACTGGTACTTTTATGTAAAAAATCCAAAAAAGAACCTCTCTAAACTTTTTAACTCACGTGAATTACTAATAACTACGGTATATTCTTTGGGTTATTTATCATGCCAATTTCACTTCCTTACTTGTTTTCTCAAGAATCCATAATCTTATTCTACTCCTCATCAATAAACGTTTTACAATATACTATATATTTTTCATTATTGATATCTCCCAGAATTAAATAGCCTATCAAAAAACAATAGCTAAAAGTGAAAAGTATTTTTACTTATTTTAACTTGTGCACGTACCGTTTTTATTTAGATAGCAAATAAGGAGGAGACCATATTTTTTTTAAATATTTTATAAATATTGTGAAGAATAAATTTGCATATATTACTTCTATATAGTTTTCAAATTTCTAGATTATTTTTAAATAATTGAAGAATCTATTATGTTTAAACACACGATCAATATTATTGTGAAACAGATGCAGTAGTATGTCCATACATTATGTGCAGTCTTTTAGTTCAATGGTTTAGCTTTATTTTCCAAATTAAAAGTGTTAGGCAAGTTAGTGCAAATAGAAGATAAGAATTTAATTGATGTACTCATACAATAAAAAAGGCTTGATTCTTTTTTAAATGTTTATATTAATAATATAATATTAACAGATTCGATTATAGCTGTCTTAGAATATTGATAATATCTTAACTTTAGACCAATACCTGGGATAGATTAAATGGACTGGCTATATTATCAATTGAAAATGAGCTATTACAACATATATATATATTATAAAAAATAGTAGAAACTTTGCACCTCAAAAAACTATAAAAAATAAAACCTATGATATTTCTTTTAGAAAAATCAAGGCCTCCAATTAGAGGTTGGCTTTAGGTCACCAAATATGTTGGGCTGCCCCGGCTGCTTCAACATTTTTGTCTAAACATGATTTCTTATTTATTAAACCAATTTCAATTTTTATTATTGTTTATCAGCTACTTTAAACCAGTTAAGTCAAACGAACTCTAAGTGCTTTATTAAATTAAAAACTATGGTACAAACTTAATATCCACTGCTTTCCGTTTGTGGTGCAATTTCAACATCGTCATCATTTTCATTATTATCTTTGTCTTCATCATTAAACAACTCGGGGGGAGGGGGTAAATTTTATTTTGGTTATCACTATTACGATGGGGATTTTTTGAGCTACGTTCTCCCATCTGCCTTTTTTAGACCAATTGTTGAAGTTCATGGGTTTCTTAGGCATAGTGAAATTCTAAGAGAGAGCCTATAATTGTGTTTCATTTCTAGACATAGAGACTGTTGGACTAAGCAACAAAAAATTGTTTGTTTTGAGGAGTACTTTTGTCAAAAATATTTTTTTGATAAGTACTTTTAAAAAATAAACAGTTTTTTTTCAGCTAAGTCATTTGAGAATTATTTTTTGAAATAAATTATGTTTGGATAATATTTATAAAAAGTACTTTTGAGTGTCAAATTAAATAAGATGACAGAACTAGGGTTGCATTATTGAGTAATATTACATAAATGTAAAAAAGATTTAAATACATTTTATGAAAGACTAATTTATTTTTTATTTTTATTTAATTAATATTTAAAAATATAAAATAAAAATATATATTAATCAATAGGAATAAGTTAAACAAAAAAATGAAGAGGAGACCAAAGTTTTTCTTTTTAATTATTTGAGAGATAAATTGGTTAAAATAATTAGACATGGCATGACAATAATTAAATTTTTTTGGTAAGAATATTTAAGTCTTGAAAAATTAATAAACTACTTCTGCTTCTAGGAAGAAGCATAAATTTGTAGCTTCTCCTTATCGGCAGAAAAACTGCTTCTGCTTCTTCCTAAAAGCACTGTTAAAATTTTGGCCAAACACCTAAAATTTCTCCAAAAGCACTTTTCTCAAAGGAAAAACAAAAAGCACATTCGGCTTTTCAGAAGCTTGGCCAAACTGCAAATCTATAATAAACAGCTATACAATTGGATAGGAAGGACTAAAGGACTTGTCAAATCAGCTTTTACATGCGAACCCTATTAATGTGTACTTGAAAAAAAAAAATACCTTTTTGAAAAGATAGGGAAGATATGGGTCAAATATTTATATCATTTACACACGAACTCATAGTTTTTGGTAAATATTTTTGACGCCCTTGCCATTCCTCAATCATTATATATACCATGGCTTTAAGGGTGGTATAACAACCAAGCATGTTTTTCTCAAGGATTGGGTAAATTTTATTTTGGTTATCACTATTACGATGGGGATTTCTTGAGCTACCTTCTCCCATCTGTCTTTTTTAGACCAGTTGTTGAAGTTCATGGGTTTCTTGGGCATAGTGAAATTTTAAGAGAGAGCCTATAATTGTGTTTCATTTCTAGACATAGAGACTGTTTGACTAAGCAACAAAAAATTGCTTGTTTTGAGGAGTACTTTTGTCAAAAATATTTTTTGGTAAGTGCTTTTAAAAAATAAACAGTTTTTATTTGGCCAGCCTATTTGAGAATTATTTTTTATAATAAATTATGTTTGGATAATATTTATAAAAAGTATTTTTGAGTGTCAAATTAAATAAGATGACATAACTAGGGTTTCATTATTGAGTAATATTACCTAAATGTAAAAAAGATTTAAATACATTTTATGAAAGACTAATTTATTTTTTATTTTCATTTAATTACAATTTAAAAATATAAAATAAAAATATATATTAATCAATAGGAATAAGTTAAACAAAAAAATGAAGAGGAGACCAAAGTTTTTCTTTTTAAATATTTGAGAGATAAATTGGTTAAAATAATTAGGCATGATATGACAATAATTAATTTTTTTTGGCAAGAATATTTAAGTCTTGAAAAATTAATAAACTATTTCTGCTTCTAGGAAGAAGCATAAATTTGTAGCTTCTCCTTATCTGCAGAAAAACTGCTTCTGCTTCTTCCCAAAAGCACTTTTAAAATTTTGGCCAAACACCTAAAATTTCTCCAAAAGCACTTTTCTCAAAGGAAAAACAAAAAGCACATTCGGCTTTTCAAAAGCTTGGACAAACTGCAAATCTATAATAAACAGCTATACAATTGGATAGGAAGGACTAAATGACTTGTCAAATAAGCTTTTACATGCGAACCCTATTAATGTGTACTTGAAAAAAAAAATACCTTTTTGAAAAGATAGGGAAGATATGGGTCAAATATTTATATCATTTACACACGAACTCATAGTTTTACTTTCACATTGCTTGGTGTATAGACTCATAGAATCAAATCAGAAATGATTGTACCCTACGAACTACAAATATAATTGGCTAAATTAAGACACTTTGGTATATGAAAAAAATACTTTATTACAATAATATAAAGATTTTTTTTTATAATAAATAATTAAATATACTTAAATATTGGGATATGATCTTGAAAATTTATAATAGTACAGCTACACAATTGGATAAGGACTAAAGGACTTCGTAAAATCAGCCTTTACATGCAGATCATATCTAATTGGCATGCAGACCTTTATTTAGAACCATCAACATGTAGTTAAGATTTGAAAAACTGTTATCTTGACATGATCTTCAAAAAAATCTTATCATTTCAGGTGGAGATGCCCTGGTCGATAAATACTATACATGTTGATGAATCCACCATTTTCTGATGCAATTGCCAAGGATCCTTCTTATGTTCCTCGTGACACAATGCCGCAATATTTCGCCAGGCCTGCAGTGGCATCCATTACAATAAAAGGAACACACAAGGAAGCCCTTGTGTTCCCACTCTGCTTATAATTTGTCTACACTTAAACTTTGTTACTATAATACTGAATAGAAGATGTGACAAATCCAGGAAACTCCACGGATGGCTACGTTCAAGGCACTTTGGAACAGTCCTGTTGGCCCAAAAACAATTCATTTTTGGGGTCCTGTAACCAACTGGGCATTTGTCGTTGCTGTATGCTTATCTAATGCGACATTGGTTTCTTTTGGTTGACACTATACATGAGTTATGTTGACGTACTTTGCAGGGACTTATAGACACACAGAAACCCCCAGAAATGATATCAAGCAACATGACCTCAGGTAGGAATTTTCTCTTTAAGTTGATCTTGGCTTCAACAATATAGACCTTCATCTTCTTTTCTTTCGGATTATGCAGCACTGTGCATATATTCTGCATCGTTCCTGAGATTTAAATGGATGGTACAGCCTCGCACTTATATGTATTTGGGATGCCACACCTCGAATGTGGCTGTGCAACTTTATCAACTATCACGTTGGGCAAAATATCAAGTGTAAATGATTACCTAAACGTTATATATAGCTGTTCAAGTATTTTTAATGTACCATGCATCTATTCTCATTCTGCCTCCTCAAGCCAGACATTGACTTATACACTCCCTTAGAGAATTTATAAGAAAGAAATAGAAAAAGAGAGAAACAAGTACTACTTATTAAAAGAATGGAAAAAGATCTTCAAAGGATTAAGGTATTGAGCGAATGATTTTTGTTTGCTGTTATTCATTCTCCATCTCCTTCCAACAGTCCAAACACTCCAGAGCCAAAGCTGTTATAACCTTATTCAAGATGTTGAGAGTACTTTCTTGATATGCTGTAGCTAGAATTTATATCATTGATGACTTAGTGTGTGTAGTGTCCTTGAAGCTTGTTTACAAAGACAATTTTCAATATCTGTTTGCAATATATGCTAGCAATTCTTGATTTTATGGTGGTTTCCTGTTGTAGCTGCAGATATTTGCAGCTGAATGCAGACAAAGCACAGTGATATAGTTTTCTTACCTGTTTGTACTGGACATGTTTGTAATTTTTATTTGCCATCTCTCATTGCACAGACAATTGGTTATAGCTGATTCCTTGGTTATATTGTTAGTTCTTGTTTCTCATTTAAGCTCTTGCAAGGCTATGCAAACTATTTCATCTTGTCTTTTTTTGTCTTCCAAAATTTTGGCACATACACTAGGAAAACCATTTCATAGAATTTTGACCAAATTATCATTTATCTCTCCTCAATTTTTCTAACGATTTGTAGGACTTTGTAGAAAATTGTAGATCACCTAATGGTAGATTTGAAACCATAGTTCAATCGCTAAGCTTCAAAGGAAGTGCGAAACACTTAACATAATACATTCAAAAAAAAAAAAAAAAAAAATTATCCGAAAGCCTTCTTTTTGAAGAGTAAAACAAGAGACAATAACTAAGTTCAATGGCCATGTATTTTAGCCTTGCCTCTCGAAATCTATAAGAGTACCACTAATATGTGTTGGGAAAATCGGGTAAATTTTCCCACTACAACAAAAGAACTCAGTGTAATGAACTGATTCAGAACAATTGAACCAGACAGAACACTAAATAAAATACCCGACAAATAATATTGAATACTAAAAATAAAGACACCAGAAAAATTTGATAACGGAGTTCAGCCTTTAAAGCTTAATCTCCGAGCACCGCTTAAAGCAGTCTGCTCTATTAATTATGAGAGAAGAGAAGAAATTTTGGGATGATACAAATGGGAGGGGAAGGAGTTAATTTATAACATCCAAACTCCTTCCCCAAAACATCTCCCACCGATGTGGGAGAAAAACAAGCCAAAAACCAACAAATCTCCACCTTGGCTTGATTTCAAATTCCACCAAATTACAAATCTTCTCAAACAAACAAATAATTAAAAAAACAGTCTTCGTAGTGCTTCCAAACTTTGCACCGTGTGGCGCCAACTTCAAATGTGCAGGATATTAACCAAGTCTAAACAGTATTCAAACTTGGCCCTTGTAACCACCTTGGTCAGCATATCTGCAGGATTCTCCGTAGTGTGAATCTTCTGGAGAAGTATCTCCTCCTCTTCGAGAATTTCCCGCACAAAATGATAGCGAACATCAATATGCTTCGTCCGTGCATGAAAGACTTGGTTCTTTGCTAAATGAGTAGCACTCTGACTGTCAGAATACACCTCAAGTTGTTTCTGACCAACTCCCAAGTCTTTAAGCAACACTTGAAGCCAAATTGCTTCCTTCACAGCCTCTGTAATCGCCATATACTCTGCCTCTGTTGTAGACAAAGCCACCGTTGACTGCAAGGTAGACTTCCAACTAACTGGCGCCTTTGCTAAAGTGAACAAATAGCCAGTTGTAGATCGTCGCTTATCCAAATCACCTGCATAATCAGAATCACAATATCCAACTATGCATTGACCATGTGATTCATCCCGCTCAAATGTCAATCCAATATCTACGATATTTTGTAGATACCGCAGAATCCATTTCACAGCTTGCCAATGACCCTTGCCTGGATCATGCATGTACCTGCTAACAACACTAACAGCCTGTGAAATATCTGGTCTCGTACACACCATTGCATACATCAAGCTTCCAACTGCATTTGCATACGGGACTTTTGCCATGTATTCTCGCTCTTCATCAGTAGTCGGAGATAATCTGCTACTCAATTTCAAATGAGGAGCAAGTGGGGTACTTACAGGTTTTGTATCATCGTGCATACCAAAACGTTGTAGTACCTTCTTCAAATATTGCTTCTGTGTTAGCCAAAGCTTGCCCCTCTCTGTCCCTATTTATCTCCATGCCGAGAATCTTCTTGGCTTCCCCCAAATCCTTCATCTCGAACTCTTTACTCAGCTGAGCCTTCAACTTATGAATCTTAACTTGGCTATTTGCTGCAATCAGCATATCATCAACATATAAGAGTAAGTAGATGAAGGAACCATCTGGAAGTTTGCGCAAATACACACAATGATCGTATTTGCTTCTCCTGTACTTCTGACCAATCATGAACCTGTCAAATCGTTTGTACCACTGTCTCGGAGATTGTTTCAGTCCGTACAACGATTTGCTAAGTTTACAAACCCAATCTTCTTTACCAGCAACCTTATATCCTTCTGGCTGAGTCATATAGATTTCCTCCTTCAAATCGCCGTGTAAGAACGCGGTCTTCACATCAAGTTGAGCTAGCTCCAAATTCAACTGTGCTACCAAGGCCAACAAAATTCTAATAGAGGAATGTTTTACAACTGGAGAAAATACCTCATTATAATCAATTCCCTTCCTCTGAGCATAGCCTTTAGCCACCAATCTTGCCTTGTAGCGAATGTCTTCTTTGTCAGGAAATCCTTCTTTCTTTGCAAATACCCATTTGCACCCAATTGCCTTTTTACCTTTCGGTAGTTGTGTCAGCTTCCACGTCTTGTTCTTCTTGAGAGACTGTATTTCTTCTTCCATTGCACTTACCCAACTGCCGCTTTCTATGCTCGGTATGGCCTCTGGGTAGGTGGATGGAACATCTTCGTCAGAAACTGGAAGTGCATAAGCTACCATGTCAGTGAAACGAGCAGGCTTCTGAATTTCTCGTCTCTGTCTTCTAACTGCAATTGGTTCTGATTGCTGTAGAGGTTCTTGGGTCGGAACCTCTTCCTCATCTGACTCTTTTTCTGCCATAGGAGAGTCACTGGTGGTGCTTCGTGCTGGGGTCACAACTGTCTGCTCAAACTCCACCTGCTTCGGAGTACACTCCACCTGCCGCGGAGTACTTTCACCTCCTTCTGGATTTACCTTCTTCAACATGGCAGATTCATCAAAGGTAACATCCCTGCTGATTATCGTCTTCTTTGCCTCAAGACACCATAAACGGTATCCCTTCATTCCAGCATTGAAGCCCATGAACAGAGCCTTCTTTGCTCGTGGATCCAACTTTGATTCAATCACATGATAATATGCAGTAGAACCAAAAACTTGCAAAGTATCATAATCAGTTGCAGGTTTTCCAGACCATACTTCTAATGGAGTTTTTCCACCTATAGCAGATGATGGCAAACGATTAACGAGATGCTGAGCGTACGTCACAGCCTCAGCCCAAAACTTTCTGCCTAACCCAGCATTAGACAACATACAACGAACTTTCTCCACCAGTGTCTTGTTCATACGCTCTGACACCCCATTCTGTTGCGGTGTTTTCCTAACAGTGAAGTGTCGAACTATGCCACAGTCTTGGCATATTTCTAGGAATGGATCACTCTTGTATTCTCCTCCGTTGTCTGTTCGGAGAACCTTGATCTTCCTCCCTGTCTGGTTTTCAACTTGAGCTTTCCACTTAAGGAAAATTCCAAGCACTTCATCTTTGTTCTTCATGGTAAACACCCACACTCTCCTGGAAAAATCATCAACAAAAGTGACAAAATAATGCCTACCTCCGTTGGACGAAGTCTTGGCAGGTCCCCACACATCTGAGTGCACATAATCCAGAATACCCTTGGTATTATGAATTGCAGTGCCAAACTTCACTCTTCGTTGCTTTCCCAGAACACAATGCTCACAAAATTCAAGTTTGCAAGTCTTCGTACCTTTCAACAATCCTTGCTTGGAAAGAATTTGCAAGGACTTTTCACCAGCATGTCCCAACCGCATATGCCACAGCTTCGTTACCTCAGCATCCTTCTTGGTGCTAGAAGTTGCTGTTGCTACTGTCCCCAACACTGTACTACCTTGGTAGTAGTACAAATTATTTTCCCTCACGCCTTTCATCATCACCAGTGCTCCTGAAGTTACTTTAAGAACTCCATCTCGAATCATCACAACTAGGCCCTTGGAAGCAAGAGCCCCCAATGAGATGAGATTCTTCTTCAATTTTGGCACGTACCGCACGTACCGCACATCCCCCAAAATTCTGGTGGATCCATCATGATTCCGCAGCTTGATTGAACCTATGCCGGCTGTTTTACATGGATTATCATTACCCATGTAGACAACCCCACCATTGAGTTCTTGAAATTCAAAGAACCATTCCCGAATGGGACACATATGATAGGTACAACCTGAATCCAATATCCATTCATCTGGATGTGATGATGTTGAAGGCATGACAACTAAGGAAATATCTGATTCCGCATCACTTTTGCATTCTGCAACATTTGCATCTTGCGGACTCTTCCCTTTTCCCTTCAACTTCGGACAGTCTTTCTTCCAGTGCCCTTTCTGATGACAGAAAGCACACTCATCTTTGGCAATGGCTCGGCCTTTTGATTTGGACCTTCCTCTTCTCCCCTTAGTCTGGCTTTGCTGACGACCTCTTGCCACCAATGCTTCTTCTGATGTTGTTACTTTGATTTTCATCTTATCCTGCTTTCTCAATTCATGACTATATAAAGCAGAACAAACAGCATCTAACGATACATTCTCCTTCCCGTGAAGTAACGTAGTCTCCAAATGTTCAAATTCATCGGGAAGAGAGGATAACAACATCAAAGCCAGATCCTCATCCTCAAATTTCACATCTAAATTCAACAGGTCTGCTACTAATTGATTAAACATAGTGATGTGTTCATTCATAGTAGTACCTGGTTGATAATCAAATCGGAACAACCTTTTTTTCATAAGGAGCTTGTTCTGACCACTCTTTTTCAGAAACTTGTCCTCCAACGCCTTCCATAATTTGTGCGCAGAAGTCTCATTCTTGAAAGCATACTTCTGCTCTCTGGACAGGCACGATCGAATTGTTCCACACGCCAACCGATTAATGATGCTCCAATCTCTATCTTCTACCTCTTCTGGTTTCTTTTCCTCAATAGCAATATCAAGACCCTGCTGGAAAAGAGAGTCCAAAACCTCTCCTTGCCACATGCCGAAATGGCCAGTACCATCAAATATTTCCACCGCCAACTTCAGACTAGACAGCGGGAACCTCGACCATGATGACGAGGAGCCCGATGTCCCCGGCGTAACATTTGAAACAGTATCAATCGATTCTTGATCTTTATTTGCCATTACAAACTCAATAAATAGTATTCAATATTACAGCTACAAACAACCCAAAGTTTCAAAATAACCAAAGTAATTCTTTTCTGATGTGGAAGATCAGACTAAGCTGCAACCACAGCGCATACTCAGACAGAACCTGAGCATAACCAAAGTAATTCTTTTCTGATGTGGAAGATCAGACTAAGCTGCAACCACAGAGCATACTCAGACAGAACCTTGGCTCTGATACCACTTGTTGGGAAAATCGGGTAAATTTTCCCACTACAACAAAAGAACTCAGTGTAATGAACTGATTCAGAACAATTGAACCAGACAGAACACTAAATAAAATACCCGACAAATAATATTGAATACTAAAAATAAAGACACCAGAAAAATTTGATAACGGAGTTCAGCCTTTAAAGCTTAATCTCCGAGCACCGCTTAAAGCAGTCTGCTCTATTAATTATGAGAGAAGAGAAGAAATTTTGGGATGATACAAATGGGAGGGGAAGGAGTTAATTTATAACATCCAAACTCTTTCCCCAAAACATCTCCCACCGATGTGGGAGAAAAACAAGCCAAAAACCAACAAGATGAGCACTTGCTAACTGTTCTCCAACCTCAAAAAAGAGTGTTTTTATTAATTGAGAAATGCCTATCGAAATTTTTTCTGGGTTGGAACTGAAGATGCTAAAAAGCACCACTGGGTAGCTTGGAGTAAACTATGTTTTCCATTGGAAGAAGGGGGTGCAAACTTCAGAAAATTAAGTGAGATGAACATAGCATTCACAGCAAAACTATGGTATTCCACACCTACCTAATAAACCAAAGTATAAATCGAGACCAAAGCTTATGCAGTTGTGATATTCCACTCAATTAGAAAACTTTTAGGCCAGTTCAAGGATTAAGGCACTGTCAGAGAACTATGCACACTCGTAAGTTGTAATAGCTAGCTACTTGAATATGAACTCCTTTTCCTTATGCTTGTGCTGCGATTCTGCAAGGGATGATCGATGGACTGTTTTTGATCTCTCAGCTTCATTTCCTTTCTTTCATTAACCGGTTGCTCCAAGAAGGATGTATTGATAAATGGTTTCGAACTGGAAGCTAAACAAGATGGACTAGCCTGATATTCCTCCATCTCATGATCATCACTGGAACTGAATATTTCATTAGGGGACTCTGCATAGTCCGTTTCCTCTTCATCTTCAGATACATTCTTGTCCCAGTACTCCCGTTCACTCCAGCTAGTTTCAGAAGAAGTATCACTGATTGTATGAAACAATGTAACACTCTCTTTCTTCGCGCCTTGAAATGAAAAGCTCCTTATTTTCCTGCCGGACAATGGAAGGAGGGACGTTGAATGAGGACCGGTTTCATCCCTTCCCAAACTGTATGATGTTGAGAGCTTCCTCTGTATGCCTTCCCTTTCTTTAACTAGACTGCCTAACTTTTCCAACACATCACTGGTTGTCGCTTCCTGTGAAGCCTTTTGTTGAAGCTCTGTGATTGATCTGTCAAAAGCTTTCTTTCGAAGTTGGAGGGATCGCTGAAACATGGAACAAAAAGAAAAAATGAGTTCAGTTTCAATGTTTTAGTAGAACACAGCATAACATAGTAAAATAATAGTTTAAGTTCTGTGAATCGACATCAATCATGTAACTTACAAGGTAATGGCATGCAAATATCTATGATATGCATTTATTGGAGATCTGACAAAAACATAACTTACTATAACAGGTTAAACTACACTAACTAATGGCATAAAAAAATCTCTACCGTCCTAGTGTATATGAAATCCATAAAATGGAGTATCAAAGGAACTTGAGGGAAAGAGTAATGGAGAGGAGCCGAATACCAAATATCCCTTTATATACAAGTCAAAGGGAAAAGGTAAAAAGAGAATGAGAAAGTGTATTGCTTACTCTTTTCTCTAAGAATTTCCCAAGATCTTGACTTTGAAGCTTCCTTTTCTTCCAAAACATGCAGCAAAATCTTACTAGTGCAGCTAGTACTATCAATATGACAGATTCAAGGATCAGAAAGAACAGAATTGTCTTCTTATTACCTGTCAAAAAAGAAAGATCAAACTATTCTGGAATCTTAATTGGTTATCAGTATCAGTACACGAATGTAGGTACCTGTGTAGAAACTGAAATTCTCAGGCTTAATCTGTGAGCAGCTTAATGCAAACTTCTGACCTGATACAAAAGAACAATGAAGCAACCGATGTGAGAAGATGCTAAGAACTTACCCTGATATATGATATAGTGTAGCTGCAATCTAGGAGAAAACTATTAAGGGTACAGGATGGTTACGTGAGCTTCGGCATGGCAGTGGGTTCCCAATACCTGCACGAGTGATCCATTGTAATTAGCTAGCGATTAAGCACAAATTAGTGGCCGACTAAAAATCATTTTTTATTTTCTAACCATAACTCCTGAAGTTAGATTTTGTGAACCGCTTGGAAATACACGATAAATTCAAGAAAGAAGGTTCACTTTGCTTCCTCACACAAGTATTGAAGCACAGCTCTTGAAAGTAAAGACAAGAAGTTTGTTTTCTTCAATAATATCATATATTTGAGTCCTGTTGAGACATTCATGCATTCAATGTACATAAAGCACATTCGTGAGTGTAAAGAAACTTACTTGAAGCTGCAAAAAAAGCAAGGAGGACGCTTTCGTCCAGGAGAAACTGTTGCAGGTCACTTCTCAAAAACTCCGATGAGAATTGGCCTAATACAATAGTCAATAATAGAAGTTAGGATGCTGCAGAATACTGGATTTATCAATTGATAACAAGGCAAAACAGATTACGGGGCTACCAGGATATTGTTCAGACCAAAATATTGTCCCAGTAGCTGGACTAATCAGTGTGAAGATAACACCTTTTGGTTTCATTGCAGATATGTAAGTATAATCTCCAATTACCCGAGTAACCTTTCCTTCAATATCTGTCTGAGAAACATAGATTGCATATCCGGAGCAATCAAGAACAGGACTAACTTGGATTACAGAATCCATGTTAAGGACGTTAGGGAATTTCTTGAGAACTCCTTTTTGTGAAAATGAGTAGAGGTATCCATCCAATGAACCAATAGATATCCAACCTGCAATTGAATTTAAGGGAAAAAAAATGAATAAGCTGGACAGCCTAATCAACAGCTGGGGCATGATCTATCGTAAGGACTAATATTACCATTTGAATCAACTGTTGGCACATAGCCTTCTGTACTGAGCGGTCCGACACTTTTCTGCCACAAAATGCTTCCCCTTGAAACATCAACTGCTAGCACCAGAGCTCTTGCTGCTACAGTAACGTACAACAGACCATTATTGCCGGGTGTCATAGTAAGTGTATTGCTGAATGAACTGAAATCTTGGATCCATTTGAAATGTGGAGTACGAGTTGACACAGCATAAATTTCTCCTTCATTATTAGAGATCTGCAGGTGGATAAAACCAGTTGAATTGGGGAGATATCAAGTAGATGCAAGATAAACCCTTGTGCAATAGACAAGTTTAAAGATCATAGAACATCGGATATAGTGAAAATGGATCAATGGCTGCATCATTTTCTCTCGCAAATGATATAATCACTGCATCGGCAATGGAAATCACACCGGACAAATAGTAGAAATCCAGAATTTTGAATAATGTTTAGGTAGCAACACACTGAGAAGTTAGGAACACAAAATCTTACATAAATACTGGCTTCACAGTGATCAAACACAGGAACTGATGAAAAATAGCATTCTGTGATGTTTTTCCTGCAACCTTGACGATAACCATGTTGATAAAGCACAGGGCCAGCACTCCATCTCAGCTTTCCTTGCAACCGGTAAGAAAAAAGACCCCGGTTTCTGACATTGATAAGTACACAGGAACTCGACATACTTACTGCAAGGCCGATAATCTCCCCTGGTCTTTCAGATTCTGTACCAAAAAACAATTCTATAGCTGTTTCAGAACTTCCAACATTCAAAGGGTTGATCTTCAGCACTCTGTCTTCTGCAACCACATATATCTACCAAAAGTACTTTGCATAATTACTAACCAAATAGAAACACTAAAAGATATAATGCCATTTCATAGAAGAAACAAGATGTCAAGCTCTTGTATGGAACTTCAAAAGGCTGCTCCTTTTCGGCATAAATGTTACAGGATTAATAACTCTTACTATAACACTACATAGTAAAGCAAGTTGAGCTAGTTTGACATTTACCGACAAAAAAAATCTCATTATAATTGTCACACAGTGAGAATCTCTATTTGAACATGGATAAAATGTTTTACATTTAAAAGACCACCATTAAAACAGCTACGAACTAATGCAACAGTAAGAGGCATGTGATTTCATATTGTCAAATAAACATCACCAACTCTTAGGTTAACAATCCCATTATTGCAAATGATGAAACTCATAGGCATCACCTTTACTCGTCTTATCCCCGATAAGGAAAAAACATATAGTTATAGGCTAGATAAGAATGCTTCAGACTAGTCTTTGGTAGGCAAACCTATTTCAGCAGAATATGAAAAGCCTCAGCAAACTATAAATTAATATGATTCATGCCCGTCCCAAAAAACCATTCTAATAGATTTTCGAATTCATTATGAGAATTAAAATAAGGACTAATCCTAATAACCAACATCAGTCCAAAGATATTCACTCGATTTCAAACAAAATCTTCATATACTGTTACATTTTGTTCTTCAACTCCCTAGTAAATCTTAGTTTCTGCAATATAGAATTCCTCTCTCGAGTTCTCAATCATACTTTTGGCAAGTAGATTTTTTACTCTCCAGTGCATTCCTATCGCTTTCATGTTCATTCTGATTGGTGTAGCCACCCTATAAAATGTATCAGCTTGTTTAAATAGGCTATCAAAGATAGTGCATTCCAGCGAGATCCACCACTGAATCAAGGACCTAGCTCATTAAAATCATATGAATTTTATTAAAAGCTATGGATTCTGTCCTCGCCTTCTATACATAACACATCATATTAGCTCTTTCTAGGAAGTCTAGAAAGAAGCTACCAAATTTTGGAAGTTCTGATAAAAATAAAGTAAGTATGACAGCAGAGAGATGTGGAGTTTGATTCGAAAATATAAATTGCTCATAGTATAACCATTTTGAATAGCATGAAACATTTGTGACATATTCAGTGTAAAAGTAAATACGATCCATCCTTCAAGGTAAACTTCATTAAAGTGATTGAGACTGAAGCCTTACCTTTGTTGATTCCCCTAGAACAGGACTTATACTAGAGCTGCATTTGTAATTGAGAGATAACGTCCATGCAACGGAACCATTGCTCTCAAAGGCAAAAAAGATCTTTTCTGAGCAGACATAAACCTTTCCATCATCACCAATAAGTGGCTTGCTGAGCCTATATGCAGCGTTTTTGAATGATTCGTGACCTAAAGAAAACAAATGTAAAGTTTCACAAAACTTTAAAAGTGAAGTGCCTATCTCCGATTTTTCAAGTACTTTTTTCACAACTAGATATATGATGCAACTAAGATTATATAGTGGAAAATGAGGCCATAATACAATAGCAAAGGCCGAATGACCAAAAAAAGGGGGAAAATAAGGCCATAATTCAACAGAATTCCATTGCCCTTGTAAGTTACATGCTAAAGACAGCATTTTTCATGTTTTCTTCAAAGGACTCAAATTTGAAGACTAGTGAGCCACCATTCAAGCGACACATACCAGTGTGTAGAGCAAAGCATGTCTAAGGCCATGATACAAGACAAAGACAGTCAGAGAAACAAATTCATTCGAGTTTAACTTTTGAACTGACAAAATACAGTTTTTTTAGAAAATCAGGTTAAGATGACCTATAACAACATGTAATTATCTATAGACTAATTCTAATTTGGCAATCCAAAAGTGTTGTAAATAACCTGTATAATCTGTTAATTTGATAGTTCAAAAATTCTATGTATAATTTACTGCCCAAGAGCCAAATTTGTTCGAGAGTTACTTTTGTGCATTAACAGCGAACAATTTTCTTACACAATTATTGTACACAATTATATTAAGATGACCTATAATAACATGTAACTATCTATATAGTAGAAACTCTAATTTGGTAATTCAAAAAATGTCGTAAATAACTTGCTATAATCGGTTAAATACTTGATAATTTAAATATTCTCTACAACATAGGTGTATATAAGTTACCGTCCAAGAGCTAAAAGTTTGTTCGAGTGTAACTTTTGTGCATTGACAGTATACAATTTTCTTACACCATCAAGTTAAGATGCTCTATAACAACATGCAACCAACTATAGTAATTCTAACATGCAATAGCGGATTAAAATACACGTACATTGTAAAAGATTTTTAAATAATAGTATATATAAGTTAAAGAATCCATAAAATTAAACTTGCCTGGAAATGTATGGGGAAATGCAAAGGAGAGAACAAGAAATGTTGGTTGTAAAAGCAGGGACAATATCAAAGCAACGGCAACTTTAATCTGTGGTGACATTGTATAAAATCAAGGTGTAATAACATGAAGTATTTATTAAAAATGGATGAGAAGTGCAGAATCATGGGGGGTAGAAGACAACTACGTTTCTCAAACTTTGCCGAGCGGTTAAATAACCGCTATGATTATATATTATCTTTTCTTTATATATATATATATATATATATATATATATATATATATATATATATATATATATAACTGGTATTTAATTATTTGTACAGTCAAACCTCTCTATAACAGCCCCTTGTTATAACAATATTTCAGTATAACAATCCAATTTTCTCTAGAATCGATGTATCTCAACTACCAACCACCTTATATCTCGATGTATCTCCACTACCAGACACCTCGTATCTCACTATATCTTGTCGTATCTTGTTGTATCCGCATTGTTTTGTACTGTTAACTATTTTTAGGTTGTATCTAGTTGTTTGTAGACAGTTTCATCCTGTTTGTGCGTTGTTTCTCACTATTTCTCACATTTTTTGTGTTGTTTCATAGTATTTTTTACATTTTATTTCAGACTTTTTCACTAGCTGTTTCAGATTGTTTCAGCGTTATATCTCGCTGTATCTGCAATATTTTTACTCCATATCTAATGTATATCGTTGTATACGTATCTGCACTATTTCAAACTATTTTAGCGCCATCTGTTTTAACCCTGTTCACTTTCATATACATCACCACTATAGATAAAAATGGGTAGAACACACCGCAATCAACACTGTTCACTTTCAGCATCACAAAACCATACCACAACTTATTGTCTCGCATCGCCTTGACACTGTTTTAACACCAAGTGATAAGATAGTATTTTACCAACTTAAAGACTACTTTAAACTTTTATTTTTGAATCCGAAGGCAACATTTAGTATTATTAACGTTGTGAATTGCTTAGTTTAAGGTAATAATAAATTCACATGAACACTAGTTGGAGATTGAAGCTAGAGAGCAAGAATTAGAGCCAAAGTGATAAAGAAAAGATATAAAGAGTGGGCGGAGCGCCTCTGTAAATAGCCAGACCGCCTACTAAACTTCAGAGAGTTTGCTACGTGGACCGCCTGTTTAGTAGGCGGACCGCCTACTAGAGATTCAGAGAGATGACACAAGAGTAGGCAGACCGCCTACTCCCTTGTTTCCTGCATTTTTTCCCTTGTATAAATAGCATGAGCTAGGGTTTAAACACACACTTTTCCTATTACATTTTCTACTTAATTTGGGGCAATTTTGGTACCTAAGTAGGAGTCTTAACATCATTTTGTAAGCTTCCAATATTGTATCTTCGAATATTATTCCATATATCAATCCAAAATCTATGTCTGACATCAATCCATCATTTCATTACATCTTGATTGTTTTGATTCAAACCCTAGTTATGAGTAGTTAAATTCATAATTAGGGGTGTAAACATGCTATGGTGATAGAAAATCAATGGGTGTTGTTCCATTTCACTAACCATAATACAAGTAACAATTATCCAACTCCCCATTACAATAACATTAAAATTTCAAAATCCATGATATTTGGAATTTCATGTCTACATTGCTAGTTAAAGACTCGGAAGAGATTAACTAGTGTAGAATAGTAGAGTTGGCGAGGATTTGGGTTGATAGGCTATTCATATAAACTTACTCATCTAAAAGGAGTTACGCTCGGAAGAGGTCTCATTTCCTTTGGTCTTTGAGTAGTGCTTTAAGCATTCAACTAAGGCTTTGACGAGTGGATTGTGAAAGATCTCTTCTAGGCCGGAAGGATTCTAGAGATCACAATCGGAAAATTCAACCATAATTATACTTGTGTTGGGAAAGTGAAGTAAAGACACATGTTGGTTGGAAATGACTATTAGTTGTTTACACCCCTAGTCTCGTAATATCGAGTCAAATTACTTGCTTGAGTTTGTATGTTTTATAGTTAGTCATAGCATTACATAAATCAAATCTCTACTTCTAGGACTCAATACTAACCTCTTGTGTGAATTTCTATTTGCAACTCTCTCACTTGCTAAGCTAATTCCTTTAGAAAATCGACCCCAACTCACATCAGGTATTATACTTTGACGATCGTCCCTCACTATTAATAGTGTAGGATTGAGTGTGGATCAAATTTTGGCACCGTTGCCGAGGAATTATGGTTGCAATATTGAGTTGAATTAGTTAGTCAACAATTGTTAGTTCGTAAGTCCTACCATTTTATTTTTGGTTTTTGTTTTACTTTGTGTAGGTGAAACATGACTTAAAGGAGAAATCCTAATCGCAATTTGCGGTACCCCAATTATAATCAACATTACAATCAACATGGGGATCCGTAATATGAAGAACAATGTGATGAGGAATTTCACATCGAGATCAACCTAGAGGGACATCCATTTCATGTTGAACAAGTGGATAACGATGACCAACAAGAGGAAGCCGAGGATCCTAATGCTGAGAATGCCAATCCTCAAGGTGATAATCCGTTTGCCCAAGAAAATGCAGGGGTGTGAAATAATGAGGATGATAATCTTGAAGATAACAATGGTGTTGCGGGTAATGCTCATCCGGGTGGCAACCAAGCAAAACTAGGCAGCCGAGGTGTGAACCAAGGTGGTCGAGGTGGAAACCGTGGAGGTCAAGCCAATGCCAACCGAGGGGGTAATGTGAATAGAGTAAATACCTGTAAAGCAAATAGAAACCAAGGATATTTGGCCTCAAGTGCGCACTTAAATAGTCGTCCATCCATTGAGTCCCATTAACTCCATTCCGAACTAAAACTTGGACATACTAGTTGTGATCACCGTGGTTTCTAAGTTATTAAGGCCTCACCCTTGAGTGTTCATATATTGAGTGATACACGTGAGGGAGTGATTTTTGTGAGGTTCTTTCTTTTATTGGTGCAACTATGACGGATGATGATTGTGGAGATTATGACTCGTGTGGAGACGAGGGAGACTATGGTTCCTACGATGGTGATGATGGGTATTGCTATGATGATTCGGGGAACTATGGCTCGTATGGTGATGAAGCGGCTTACTATGATGATCATGAGATGCAAGGAGACTATGAAGCTTGCGAAGATGAATTTGATTAATCTTATGCTTCAAATTAAGAAATCGAAGATGGTAACGCTTCAAGGTACAATGTTCCTACTTACTCTTCTTGTGATGAATTTGAGATTGATGATAGTGACATAGAAAGGGCCTCTCTATCCATCTTTTCCTCATCTTCCTTTTTTTTTCTTTGGTTCCACCTCACTATCAAAGTGTGAGTCATCTGGGTGCACATAATTCCCATCCTCATCACTGTCTTCCTTCTCACCCCCAACAATGACCTACTTTTCCTCATTCAACTTTTGTTTCTTATCATACTTTTCAACCATTCCCACCTGCTGCTTCAAAGTAGACCTAGGTTTAATGTTGGGAATTGTGGACCATGTAGAATATCCCAAAAGAGGACAGACAATCCTCATGGGAATAATGCTTTGGAAAATCTTTTTTTTGTTTTTGCGGTCATCAATTTGTACATTACATGTGTAGAAGGTTCCCACTTAAAAGATAATTGGTATACATATTCTTGCAACAAACTTACTCAAGTAGGATATGTATCATGTACGGTAACCTCTTCCTAAGCTATTCAGAGTTGTGTAAAAATTGCTGGAAAAATATGAGAGTCGTTAGAAAAGTTTGATTGTGTATTTTCAAAATCAAATCTAGGGTAATATAGTGCGATTTTCAAAAAATTAATGGAACAAGTAGTCGAGGAGGCCATGACGAATTTGGGGATGTACTTTTTGCAACATTCCTGCGGCGGCAAATGCAAATCAACTAGAGAGATACAGGAGAAGTGGGAGCTGAGTTTTCTTGAGAGAGAAAGTGTGAATGTGAAATAATTGTAGAAAAGTGATTAAGAGGTAGAAGTAAAAATATTTTTAAAAGTTCTCAAAAATTAAAGACCATGAAAAAAGTGCTCAACAAATCAAAACAATGCCGAAAAGTGCTCAATTCACATAAAAAATATAATTATTAAGGATAAATTATATTCAATATCATCGTAGATAATTTTTTTTATCTATCAATATTTTTTTCTTTTTACTTACATAGCAATATTTTTTCAAATAATACTTAACATAGCATAATTAAAAAAACCCTAACATTTCTCTCCCTCTTCTCTCTCTTCTCTCCTCACCCCCACCCAACTGTTTTTACGATCTACTGCCCTCCCCTTTCTCCGTCGCCGGCTTTCCTCCTTCTTCCTCATCGTCGCCGACGTCCCCTCCCCCATGCCCCCTCATCGCCGACGATGTCATTGGGTGTTGTTTCTGTTCCCGTTGCCCGCTGCTTCAGCTATGTTTCCGGTGCTTTTAGTTGTCGGCAGAGCTCTGGCGGCTCTGTGGTAGCTTTTACTGTTTATGCTACCAGAACTGTTCCGCCTCCCGTTGCCGCCGCCAGCAGGTCCGCTTCTTTTCCAGCACCGGCAGATTTGACATCTTTTTTTTTGGGTGTTTTCTGGTAGCTACGGTGGTTCTACATGGTGTGCATGTTCGGTATATGAACATGCATACACTGTGCATACATTAACCATACAGAGAATAACAAACATACTATAATCGTGTGGCTGTATGCCTACTTTATTTTCACCATACGCACTGGGTATCATTGTCCATATAATAAAAATACACACACATCCAAAAAACATAAAGGCACTGAAAACAATTTTCCAGTGACACGCGACCGGTGGCGGTCGGAGGCGGCGACAATCATCGGGGGTGGCCGCTGGGGGGTTGTGTGATAGTGTAGGCCCGTCTAGGGTTTATCATCCTTTTAGATGTATTTTCTATGTATTGAAAAAAATATTGGTATGTTCTGAAAATAGGATATTATTTACATTTTTGTGTAAAAAAGAATGTTAACTTGTATAGTTATGTAAATTTCCCTTATATTAATACTAGTTTCAGTTGTTCGGTGAAGCCCGAGCCCAAGAAAAATTTTGAGAACTATTTCGTAAAGCTCATCTCAAAATGCAATTGTAACAAGTAAATTCGCGTCAAGAAAATAAATATTGAGACAGGAAAATATTGCAACAATATATTTTATTTATCAAAATATGAGTGTTACAATCTCTATGATTCCTCTGATTCATCTGTTCAAAATAATAACTTCAAAGGCTTTTGAGCTGGATCTTGAAGTTTGGATTTGAATTTGGATTTGATCTTGATCTTGACTTGTTGAGTTCAAGGGCTTGGAGCTTGGTCTTGAACTTGGTCATGATCTTGTATTTGTAGTTGGATTCAAGGGCTTGAATCTTGATCTTGAATCTTCGTCTTGATCTCTAGAACTTGTAGAGAAATACTTGAGTGCTTGCAGCTTTGGTAGAAATCTCTTGTTTGGATCCACGAGCTCTTTCTTGTTTCTTGTTATGAATTCTTGCTTCTGATTTCTTCATGATTTCAAATGACAGATTTGACCTCTTTATATAGAAATGGGTGGAGTAGCCACCAAGAAACCCTGACGGGCCTTGGCCCGTGGATCGGCAAATCAGATTTAAGCAGTGACTAGGCTGTATTTGATTGGCCATAACATGTCACAGGTCCACATGGCGTAGTTTTATTGGTCTTAGGGTTTGACTTGGATTGCCACATCATTCGACGTGTGGCATGATCCAATTGGCTATTTTATTTGACTTGGCGCCACGTCACTTGCCACGTGGCATATTTTTGGGCCTCTAGGAAAACTTATTTCCAATGGGCCTTAGGTTAATTTGGGCTACCTTTTCAAGATTGGACTTTTATTATATTTAAATAATTAGCCCAATTATATTAGCCCATAACACTTATTTGGACCAATATTTCTTGAATTTAACATATAGCCATATTATTTTATGGATTTAGATCCAATAAAATTTACTTGTCTACAAATGCCCTCTACTTCAAGGCTTGTCGGGGTTAAACTTATCCATATTTGAAGAGGAGGCTTGAAGTAATTTCTTTAGTCATGTGCCCATTTACAGTTAACCACAGGAAGCTGCTATTTGATAAGAAAATTGTGCAAAAATTAGCTATTTTCGAGTTAACAACCCCCAAAAGTCGCTACTTTATCATTATGCCAAAAGTGGCTACCTTCCGGTTAACAGCAAACAAAAAAACTACCAATCTAACAAATTATCTAAAAAATGGCTACCATTCAATTAGCAGCCTTACACCCGGCTAGTTATCAAAATTCCCACAGTTACGTGGGAAAATCAGTGCCGCCTGGAGTTTTTTTTTTCCCTTTTCGATATTGTTTTCTTTTCCTTTCCATATTTGTCACCTCCTGTGGTTTTTCTATTCTAATTGGGATAGAATACCTTCCTTTTCTGAATTTTATAATTGTCACTAATTCATAACGAATTAGGACATCACAGCTAAATTAACCCTCTATAAATAGAGGCCTAATACTCTTTTTTGAGTCATTATTTGAAGACACTTGCAGAGAGTTTTTGTTGGTGGCGTTCCATCATTATTGCTTGGCATCTTTCAAGGTAATGTTCCAGTATTTTCATACTTATTATGTTCTTATTAACATACTTTGTTCATATTGTCCCTGACAAAAAGATAAAACTTTAACACATATTGAGTCACAAAAACGTATCCTTAAAACTAGTCTTTACAATATCTCCACATGATTGACTTTCTTCAATCTTCTTTTCCATCTTTATTTCGTTTTGTTCCCATAAAATTTATAATCTTTTGAATTCATGGGGATTCTAAGCCACATTGGCAACCTTGTATAAGTAGAAAAATATGTTTAAAACTTTAATACTCCTGGAATACAAACTTTTGCATTCATCCTACGTGACTTTTGCATCCCTTTTTGCAACTTTATTTACTCATTCTTACATTCTTGTTTCCAACAAGTAGAGCAGGACTTTCGTGACTTGGATATTGTCCTTTTTTTCCCTCTTACCAGGTAAAAATACATCCTTCTTTTTGTATTTTCTATTGCTATTTTATTTAATTTTTTTTTTGTTGTAGGCCAAAGGATGGTCATGAAGAAATCAACCTTTACTTAACAAAGACAACCTGTTGAAGACTAATTTAGAAGTGAAACTCATGAGAACGTCAAGTTTAAGGTGATTTGGGTGGCAACGCACTCCCACTTTAACGATGACAATCCCATGGAAGACTTATTTGGAGTGATACTTGTGGGAAAGTCAAGTTTAAGGTAATTGGAGTGGCAACGCACTCCCACTTTAACGAGGGCAATCCCATGGAAGATTTATTTGGAGCGATGCTCATGGGAAATTCATGTTTAAGGTGATTGGCGTGGCAACGTACTCCCACTTTAATGACGACAATCCCATGGAAGAAGCCATTTAGAAGAGAAACTTGATGACCGGCGAATATGAAAACCCCATCCCAAGACTCGTTAAATTCGAATGCTCTTTATATTAAGTACTTCAACTTTGAAGACTTTTCGTGCCTGAATGACATCGACTTGAAGACAGATGGTCTTGAAGATTTCAATTTGTAGACTTGTCAAACTTGGAAGAGTCAAAGACCTTAACTTCAAAGATTGTCAAATTTAAATATCCCACTTGAAGACTTGACAAACTTGAAGACCCGCAGCTTGAAGACTTGACATATATTTGAAGACATCATCTTGAAGACTTGGAGAATTTTGAGACTCCAACTTGAACACTTGGCGAAATTGAATAATCTAGCTTGAAGACTTGGCGTATTTGAAGGCTCAAACTTGAAGACCATCAACTTCAACTCGAAGACTTGGCAAATTTGAAAGTCCCAACTTGAGTACTTTGGCGAACTCGAACTCGAACTCTAACTTGATGGTTTGGCGAATTGGGAGACTCCAAGATGAAGACTTTGCAGCCTACTAAAGGACTATAATCATCCCATCGAAGCCACCATTTTTCTTTGGAGGGTTGCCCCCATTAAACTATCATTTGAGTTTTTGGGAGCATCTCTCACTTGCCATGCTTGAGATATCCTCCCACCACAAATCAAATAGCTTGAGTCGAGTCTCTTCAAATAATTTGAGCTCGACTCGGAATTCGAAACACCCTGAAAAGTAATCATGTTTTCTCTTTGGGTTGTAAGCTTTAATAATTAAAACTTGATCTATACATAACAATGTGGAACTTGATAAGGGATAGAACTTTTCTTCTTTTTGGGCGACTGAAGTTAAAATTTGAGCTCTAAGCTGCCTACGTACCTCGATGAAGAGGATCAAGTCATTACGTAGTTCATAATAAAAGAAGTGTATATATATATATATATATATATATATATATATATATATATATATATATATATATATATATATATATATATATATATATATATATTTGGTCCTAACTTTTGCCTAGGCTGCCTCTTTCGAGGTTTTCAACCTAGCGGATATTGTTTTAGGTCGTGAAGAGTTTAGACTCTTGCAGGCTAGGAGTTTTATGCATTTTATGCTCGTGCATCAAAAGAGCGTAGCGATTTGCAGTTTAAGCTCGTGAGTCTAGGAGCGTGGCGATTTGCAGTTTAGGCTCCTGCGTCGAGGAGCGTGTCAACTTGCAATTTAGGCTCGTGCGTCAAGGAGCATGTCAACTTGCAGTTTAGGTTCATGCGTCGACGAGCATGTCAACTTCAAGGATAGTACTTCTTCAAGAATTTCCCATTAATGGGACCGAGTCTTTTTCCTTCAGCATCAATAAGCTTATAAGCGCCACTTGAATAGACTTCTTTCACAACATACGGTTCGTCCCATTTTGCAGTGAACTTGCCCCCAGATTTATGGAAAGTGATAATGGGTCTTCTTACTGCAAGAACTTGATCACCAACTTGAAAAGATCTCAGGCGAACCTTTTTGTTGAAAGCACGAGATAGACGAGCTTGATAACATTCAAGGCTTTTCCGAGCTTCGAGTCTTTTCTCATCGAGAGCCTCCAACTCTTCAAGGCGTAAGCGAGCATTTTCTTCATCAGTGAGCCCTTCTTGGAGAGAAGGTCTCAAGGATGGTATTTGACGCTCCAGTGGCAACACAGCTTCAACTCCATAAACAAGAGAGTAAGAAGTTGCTTGCGTTGGTGTGCGATGAGTTGTCCTATACGTCCATAAAGCTTCTTCCATCCTTTCATGCCAATCTCGCTTGGATTTGGAAACAACCTTATTAAGCAAGTTGCACAAGGTCTTGTTGAATGCTTCGGTTAGGCCATTGGCGGCAGCATTGTACATGGAAGATTTGCGCTGCTTGAAGCCAAAGAGATCACATATTTTATTCATCAGTCTATTATCTAATGGATTGCCATTATCCATTATTATATAACGAGGGATACCAAAGCAGTAAATAAGGTTTAGTCAGATGAAGTTTGCAACCTTCTCCTTCTTTACTTCCTTGAGAGCGATGCCTTTTGCCTATTTTGAGAAGTAATCAGTTGCAGCTAATATGAACACGTGTCCTTCAGAAGACTTCGGCAATGGTCCAACAATGTCTAGTCCCCAAGCATCAAATGGCCAAGATGCGACCGTTGGGTGCAATACTTCAGGTGGTTGATGTATGAAGTTTGCATGGAGATGACAAGCTTTGCATCTCCGAGCATGGTCCAAACAATCCTTCAACATTAGTTGCCAGTAGTACCCAATCCTTTTTATATGGAAGTGAAGCTTCGGCCCAGACTGATGTGATCCACATACACCAGAGTGTGCTTCTTCCAGAGCTTGAAGTGTTTCATCATCTCCTAAAAATCGCAAAAGTACTCCCTTGAATGATCTTCTATATAGAGTGTCCTTGTAGTAAAGGAAATGGTGTGCTCTACGACAGATTTCGGCTCTCCTTCTCGGATTTTCTGGAAGGGTTCTGTGACTGAGGTAGTCAATTATAGGTTTTCGCCAGTCTTCCTTCTCAGCCTCGGAAACAGCAACAAGACGTTGAAGTTCATTTTCACAATCCACGCCTTCACCAAATGGTTGTACTACCCATTTTTGGCAGATAGTAACTTGCGTCTGTTCAGGTAAGGTAAGTGTTGACGCCAAAGCCTCTAAGGCATCAACTTTCTTATTTTCCTTCCTCGGCACATGCTGGAGAGTTAGATCCCCAAGCCATCCTATTAAATTTGGTGCATAATTGTGATAGGGTTGTAACTCTACTTTCCTTACCTCATAGCTAACCGTAAGATGATTGATTACCAATTTAGAGTCTCCATATACTTGCAGCTGAAACTGCTTCATGTCGATTACCATTTTGAGACCAAGTATGAGTGCTTGATACTCTGCGACATTATTAGAGCAACATTGTGTCAGCGTGAAAGAGTATGGGAAAACCTCTCCTTCAGAAGTTACGAAAACGACACCAGCCCCAGCTCAATCATGACGCGCAACACCTTCGATATATATCTTCCACGATGGTTGAACTTCGATGAACATTGCATCTTCATCAGGTAATTAATCAGTGAGCTCCCAATCATCAAGTATTGGATGGTCTGCCAAGAAGTCTGCTAATGCTTGTCCTTTCAACGCTTTTTGAGGTACGTACACAATCTCAAATTGTTGAAACTGGAGGTACCATCTCGTCAAACGATCACTAAGGATGGGTTTTGACATCACAAATTTTATAGGATTTGCTTTGGAAATGAGTCGGACGATGAAAGCTTGAAAGTAGTGCTTTAACTTTTGAATAGAGAAGACTAGCGCCAAACACAACTTTTCGATTGGAAAGTACTTCAACTCATTTGGTGTCATCATCCTACTTATGTAGTAAAGGGAATTTTCTTTCGCTTCACTATTCTCTTGAGCCAAAAGTGCCCCAATAGACCTTTCTTGCCCTGCAATATATAATATCAGCGGCTTTCCAGGTATAGCTGCAGCTAAAACTGGAGGTTTCAATAGGTACGACTTGATGCTCTCGAATGCGTTGCTGCAAGCTTGGTCCCATTCGAAAAGGACACATTTCTTCATAAGACGACTGAATGGTTGACATCTTCCGGCCAGATTTGAAATGAATCTCTTAAGATACGCCAACTTTCCTTGTAGACTCTTTAGTTCATGAATATTTCTAGGCACGGGCATTTTCAAAATCGCATCGACTTTAGCTTGATCAATTTCAATCACTCGGTGTTGAACAATGAAACCAAGGAATTTACCAAAAGTAACTCCGAATGCGAACTTTAAAGGATTCATCCGAAGTTGGTATCTTCGCAGAAATTCAAACACTGTTCTCAAGTCCTGTAGGTGATCCTCCTTGTTTCTTGATTTCACCACCAAGTCATCAACATAGCACTCGACACTTTTGTGAAGGATTCTGTCAAAGATATTTTTCATAGCTCTTTGATAGGTAGCTCTAGCATTCTTCAGGCCAAATGGCATCACCTTGTAGCAGTAAATTGCCTTAGGAGTTCGAAACATTGTGAGTTCTTCATCCTTAGGAGACATACGAATCCGGTTATAGCCAGATGAGCCATCCATAGAAGACATTGCCTCATATCCAGTAGTAGCGTCAATCATGAGTTCTGGGATAGGGAGTGGAAATTCATCCTTAGAACATGCATTGCTGAGATCTCTAAAATCAACACAATCTCAAATTTGGCCATTTTTCTTCCTTACAGGGACTATACTTGAAATCCAAGTAGGATACTTGACTTCCCGAATAACACCAGCCTCAATAAGCTTGTTGACTTCATTCTCGATCAAGGGTACCAGCTCTGACCTGAAGCGGCGTTGGCTTTGCTTAACAGGACGTGATGCAATAGAAACACGGAAGCGATAATTAAAGATAAAAGCGAGACACAACTTAAACACTTACGAGGTAGCAACAAGGAACGATGTCTTGATACACCCTCGATTCGAGTCAAGAAGTACCTACACTACGCAAGTATCCTCAAGAGGTACCCAACTCTTGAAAATAGAATGATCAAAGACGGATTGAAGGTCAACTTGGATTCTTCTAATTGATTTCAAGCCAAAATGGTTACAAGTGTTCTTGAGAACAAAGCTCATTTAATGTGTATTCAAAGTGTAGTAAATGGCATTAAGTGATGAAGGGTGTATTTATAGTACTCTTCTACAAGCAATGAAATGACTAAAAGCCCCTTAAGTAGTTTAGGACATAATAGAACATCTAGGGCTAAACTTGAAACTTTACACAAAAAGATAGGAATTTCAGCATTTTGGGTGCCCCGCCTGGGCAAGCTAGGCGCTCCGCCTGGTGAGCACCATTGTCCATGGTGTGCTAGGCGCTCCGCCCTATGGCTGGGCGCTACGCCTGGACGCTTCACAAAGCTGGCGCTCCTCTGGGTCCAGGCGCTCCACCTGGCCCTGAAGCTTTGGGGTTCCTCCTTCGATCGAGCTCCAATACATGGTCTTCAAATCATCGCCCAAGCTTGTATCTTCCATGCCCTTCCAAACCAAGTGAACTAGCGACTCTTGAATGCTGCCGGGTTGGACGAGCCAATAACTCGAAGGCGAGCTTGTGTAGGTAGATATTGCCTGGTAGGGCCGATAGTAATACACTGTGTGGGATGGAGTAAGGGCCCTTCTCACCTCCTACGAGTCGTCCGGCGGAAAAGAAGGGGAGACAAGGGAACATAATGGCCCACCATCACAGGGAATCTCAAAGCCCGACTAAGAGTTCCGAATCGAAAAAGTCAACTTCACTTTACTTAAGAACGTGAGTGAGTGTCTTGGATCTCGTTGGCTTGACTTCGAGTGAATGGTCTCGATGAAATTTGGGTTGCATCATCCTCCCCTTCTTGAGAAGATTTCGTCCTTGAAATTAAGGCGTCATCCTCAAAGGTATCACTACCTACATCAAAAGAAGTCAAGTCACTAACATTGAAAGTAGTCGACACATTATACTAACGGGGCAAATCTATCACATATGCATTGTTGTTTATCTTGGACAATACTTGGAATGGGCCATCTCCTCTTGTTGCCAATTTCCCCTCCCTATGGTTTGGAAATCTTTCCTTGCGGAAGTGCACCCACACCCAATCTCCCTTCTTGAAATCCACCTTCCTTCCTCCTTTGTTTTTCTTAGTTGCTATCTTCTCATAGGCCTCCTCCAAAGTTTTCCTCACCTTGGCATGAAGTTCAAGCAATGCCTTGGCCCGAGCTTTACCTTCAAAATCAACAACCACAACCCTTGGAAAAGGGGTAAGATCAAGAGGAATCAAAGGGTTAAATCTATAAACACACTCAAATGGAGTCATGCCAATCATACGATACAAAGTGCGGTTATATGCAAACTCCATGAATGGTAGCTTATCAATCCAAGTCCCGGCCTTACCTTTGGTCATAGCTCTAAGTAGAGCTCCCAAGGTTCGATTCACTACCTCGGTTTGAGGGTGGTGGGACGTAGAGAATAGCAACTTGGTGCCAAGAGCACCCCACAGACACTTTCAAAAATGGCTAAGGAACATAGAGTCTCTATCACTAACAATAGTGCGAGGCACCCCATGCAACTTTAAGACATTATCAATAAACAAAGAAGCTACATGTTGTGCATCATGAGTCTTTTGCATGGAATGAAATGAGCCATTTGGGAGAACCTATCAACGACAACATAAATGCTATCGTGTCCTCCTCTAGTCCGTGGCAAAGCCATAATAAAATCCATAGAGATATCAACCCACGGACTAGTAGGTACGGGCAAAGGAGTGTACAAGCCACGGTTGTTAGACCTAGACTTGGCCTTCTTGCAATCCAAGCAAGCATTGCAAAAACGTTCCACAAGAGGCCTCATATTTGGCCAATGGAATTGTTCTTTAAGTATGGCCATAGTCTTGTCCACCCCAAAGTGACCCATCAAGCCCCCACAATGTGCTTTTTGCACTAGAACATCTTTCCAAGAGGACTCGGGAACACACACTCTCCCATTTTTGAAAATGTAGCCATCTACCCATTGGTATTTCTCCACCCTCTCCCCACTCACTAGAGCATCATGAATGCTCTTGATCTTTGGGTCATATTCATACATCAACTTTATACTTTCAAAACCCATAAGTCTAGAAGCAAGAGTGGTAGCAAGGGCGAACTTCCTAGAATGTGCATCGGCTACAACATTGTCCTTTCCCTTCTTGTAATGAATTACATAGAGAAAAGACTCAATGAACTCCACCCACTTGGCATGTCTCTTGTTCAACTTCTCTTGGCCTGTAAGATGCTTGAGTGACTCATGGTCACTCCTGATCACAAACTCCCTAGGCCAAAGATAGTGTTGCCAATGAGCTAGAGCTCTCACAAGGGCATACAATTCCTCGTCATACATAAAGTAATTCAAGGTTGCGCCCTTCAACTTCTCACTAAAGTAGGCAACGAGTTTCCCTTCTTGCATGAGAATACCCCCAATACCCACCCCCGAGGCATCACATTCAACCTCAAAAGCCTTCCCGAAGTCGGCAAATTGTAACAACGGGGCGGTACTCAACCTACTTTTCAATTCTTGGAAAGCCTTCTCTTGAGGCTCCTCCCACACAAAGGCCTTGTCTTTCTTCACCAACTCGGTGAGTGGTGCGGCAAGGGTGCTAAAGTCTCTCACAAAGCGCCTATAGAAACTAGCAAGGCCATGGAAACTCTTAACATGAGACACATTAGTCGGAGTTGGCCAATATCTAGTGGCTTCGACTTTGGACTCGTCGACCTCTACGCCATTGGCACTAAAAACAAAGCCAAGAAAGACAACCTTTTCAACACAAAAGGCACACTTTTTAAAGTTGGCATAGAGCTTTTCGGCTCGTAGCACTTCAAGAACTTGACTTAAGTGGCCAACATGATCATCTATTTATTTTCTATATATCAAAATATCATTAAAATAGACAACCATGAATTTGTTGATAAACGATTTCAAGACATGGTTCATCAACCTCATGAAAGTGCTAGGTGCGCTGGAGAGGCCAAAAGGCATCACCAACCATTCATAGAGACCAAACTTGGTCTTGAATGCGGTTTTCCACTCATCACCCGGTTTTATCCGGATTTGGTGGTAGCCGGACCTAAGATCTTTTTTAGAAAAGATACTAGAACCACTTAACTCATCAAGCATATCATCAAGTCTAGGAATGGGATGACGATACTTTACCGTTATCTTGTTGACCGCACGGCAATCAACACACATTCTCCATGTCCCGTCCTTCTTTGGTACAAGGATGATCGGTACGGCACACGGACTCAAGCTTTCACGAACCAAGCCTTTAGTGAGCAACTCATCTACTTTCGTTTGTAATTCCTTTGTATCCTCCGGATTTCTCCTATAAGCCGGTTTGTTTGGGATTTGGGACCCTGGGACAAAGTCAATTTGGTGTTCAATCCCCCTCAATGGAGGAAGACCAGTCGGCATATCTTCCGGGAACATGTCCTCAAATACCTTCAAGACATTCTCAATCGCACTAGGCAAAGGGTTAGGGTTAGAAGAATAATCACAATCAGAATTTAGAACCATACCTTTGTGCACTAGGAAAATGAGCATTTTGGTGCCATCATTACCTTTCAAGTACTCACCCGGTTGCATCATGGCATAAATGCGACCGGTAGACAATGGTGGAGTTTCGGCCAAAGGCTTGGCCACAATGGGAGATTTAGCTTTAGCCGCTTCCTTCAACTCCCTCATGCACCTATAGTCAACACTTACTTGTTTTGGCGTCAAGGGTGTAAGCACATACTTCTTTCCCTCATGTCTAAGCGTGTAACTGTTGGCTCGGCCATCATGAACCACTTGTTTGTGATATTGCCAAGGCCTACCAAACAAGAGGTGGCAAGCTTGCATTGGCACTACGTCTAACATGTGTTCATCTTGGTAGTTCCAAATCTTGAACTTAATCAAGACTTGCTTCACTACCTTCAATTCCCCACACTCGCTCAACCATTGCAAACGGTAAGGGCTAGGATGTTTTAGGGTAGGCAATTTCAATTGTGAGACCAAAGATGGGCTCACCACATTCGCACAACTACCCGAGTCAATGATCATAGAGCACAGTTGTCCCCTCACTCTACACCTAGCGTGGAACAAGTTCTCCCTTTGCTCATCCTCTCTCTCTTCAGTCATCATGGCACTCAATCTACGTCGTACCACTAGAAACATATTAGGATCGTCCCCCTCCACTGCTCCCTCTTCACCCTCTACTACCTCACTCGCCGTAGGTCCCAGCATTGTTGCATGTCTTAACGAAGTGCGCCACATGCTGCTTTGAGTTTCCTTTGCCTTCGAACTGCTGAAATTTTGGGGGTTGATAGCCGATGGGCATCTTCAAGCTATTGATCCTTGCAGTGTATGTCTTTTCATATGCGAGAGAAGACTTGGACGAAACCTCGTACTAATCCCTGATTGTTCCGATTCTGAACTCCTTCAGTTGATCAATTGGAATCACCCCATTGGCAGAAACTTGGATTTCCTTAGCAGGTGTTACTTGTTTAGCTGGAGTATTAATTATCTCTTGCACTTCTGGATGTTTTCCTGGTACATGGCTTGATTCTCCCTCCATCATGCTTTCCATCTTGTTGATGCGAGCGTCTTGACCCTTGACATAGTTGGATAAGCTATCAATCGCCTTTGTCAAGTTTACAGGTTGTTCCTCCACTATTAGAGTATTGGTCGCCATGGTATGCACGACTGTTGGAGATGATGGAGAATAACATAGATTCTCCAATAGATTGATCTTTGACCGGAATGACTCGCGCAGCGTGGTAGGAGAGGACCCAATGCTTGGAACTTCATCGTATTTCTTTGCTGTTGGACTTCTGATATGCAGAGCCTAAGTCGAGCCTAAGTCGAGCCAAAGTGTTTTCAACAATCTCAGCGATATTGTTCCCTTTTTCCAATGGCCCAGTAGATGACTCTGCTACTTTGGAATATGAAGAACAGAAAGTTGGAGTTGATGCAGGTGGCACATGAAGTGCTTGTTGTCCCATCAAGCTTGCTTTGTTTTTTGTAACTGGTCCAAAGCTTTCCTTAGTAGCGTTCATGCAGCTTTGAACCTCAGAAGAGAACTTGGAATTGGCATCAAGGTCATGAGGCCAGATAGATTTTGCAGTGACAGATTTTGAGTTGGTGTTCTTTGAAGGCATCTCAATGTTGCTGAACTTCGTGAGTTGAAAAGTTGAGATGAGAGGTAGAGATTTTCCCACCAGGCGTTCCAGAATTGTTTGCAACAAATTTTCATAAGTATGAAAAAATAAATTGCAACCAAAAACAAATAAAAAAAAGAGGGATACATTATTCATCTCAATTATAGGTACAGTTCTGTTTATCTCTTGATTCTTCTCCCTAAATATTTATCCACAATTCGAGGGCTAGAATAGCATGTTTCTCGAATGTAGGATGATATAGATCTTCTTGACAAATTTGATTATCAAGAAGTGGCTTGAAAGACATTTTATATCTTGTCTTTTGTAATCTCTTGATATTTTTGAGATGCTGTTTAAAGGGAATATGCGACCCTTTATATAGGAGTAAGCTAAGGTTTAAGGTGGAGTAGCCTCTAAGAAACCTAGAATGAACCATTAGGGCTGAAGAAGCCCATATAATAGATTAACCTAAATTTTACAAATCTAACAAAATTTTGATGTCTATAGAAATATTTTTAGTTTTTGGGACTACAAATCAAATAACAGAAATTTGAACTCAAAAAATTTGATGCTGATTTATAAGCGTTTAGGAGAGCTAGTGCACCCTTAAGCTATGTCATGTTATTGTAAGACTCCCTTTTTCACCATTGCATTTGTAAAAATCCACCAATGTTTTTAATACGAGATTACGAAAATAGGTACTTCAGTGTGGGAATTAACTTTTGGCGCTCTTCGAAATGTCATTTAACTTTTTGTCAGAGTCAGAATTTTAAGCATTTCTTGATGTATCGCCAACAAATATTCTGGCCGAACGCTACAATTTCAGTTCAAAAGCATCTGGCGACTGTTGGCAGATCATCAAAAAAGACAAAAAATTAAAGTCTTCAAATATATATATATATATATATATATATAGAGGTCCTTGTTTTAATAATTACAATCCTTTTTTAACGTAAGATATCTACTTTATGTTTAAAACGAAATGTAGATGTATGTATTTTAGTTAGTAAATTTTGTTTGTTGTTGAACTATTAGTGGTCAATGATAAACACAAGTTGCCACCGGCATGTGATTATTATAAAGCTACCGATTGAGAATATCACAGGTTGAATTTGTATCATTGGAATTAATTCACATAATATTCGAACTAACATATTCTCAATGTCCTTATAAATGATGCAGGGCAAATCGAGCCTAAGGCACTTACAATCAAGAGCCGGGATTGGAGGATGCAAAGGATGAGAAGCCAAGAGCTTTGAAAGATGTTTCGGATGGTTTCAGCATTAGGCCCCACGCCTAAAGAGGAGGAGGGACGCCCAGCACAGTCAGGCCCTCCGCCTAGCCAGGCCCTCCGCCGAGCCAGGCCCTCCGCCTAGCCAGAGACTCCCAAGCTCACTACCTAACTTCCAGGTGCCCCGCCTGGAACGCTGAACACTTTTGCAACTTATGTTGTAATTACTATTTTGCCCTATGTGGCCTATTATGTGTAATCAACTTGTAGGGGCTTTTATATCATTTCATTAGGAGTGTGGAACATCTATAAATACCACACTTAGTCATTTTATTTGGGAGCTAGTTTTGAAGATAGAATATGCTTGGCCATTCTTGTTGAAGCTTGAGCTTCATGTATCTCTTACTTGGAATCCACGGTGGATCGCCTCTACTGTGACCCCGTGCGTGGTTCAAGTCTCTTTCTCTCTTTGAATCAATCTACTTTGGTTAGTTTGATTCGTTCTTTCTTCTATTTCTGTTCTTCCCCATCCTTACTTTTCCCTTTATCGAGTTTATCTTTTGCTTCCGCTACTTGTTTTTGCTTCCGCCCGTTTACCCTGCACCAGTTTGGTATCAAAGCAAGGTTCGGATTTCGTTCTTACGAATTCACGTTCCTTGTTCATCTTATCTTTTAGTTTAGTTTATTGTTATTGTTGTTCTTGTTCTTAGTGAAAAGGAGAAAAACAAAAAAAATTAAAAAGTTGAAAAATACAAAAAAAATCATATTGTTGATTGGATTTGATGACCCGTTTATTGTTTGATATCGGGGATTGATCTATGATGTTCACCCGTTGGTATCCTTGTTACGTGATTTGGTATTGAGAATCAAAAGTTGAAAAATCAAAAACCCCCAAAGTTTGAAAAACCCCTGAATTTGATTGAAATTTCTTGATTTTGATTTGTCATGGATTGGGTATTGATATAAATCATTGGGGATTGATTGTAGTAGTTGAAAACACAATTGGGTACCATTGGATTATAAAAATAAGTTGAAAACATCAGATTTGTGGATTGAAAATCGAATTGGAACAAGTTTGGAAAAACTTGGAACTGTTCCAGAGCTAGACGCCCCGCCTAAGCTCAGGCACCCCGCCTGGGTTGGTCACTGCCTAAGACCTCAGGCGCCCCACTTAGCCAGTCCCAACGCCTAGCCAGGCCCTCCGCCTAGCACCTAGGCCTAGTTCACTGCTTGTTTCGGGCAGCTTGTTTTCTTGGTTTTTGGTGTTTATTTCGCTTCCGTACTTCTTGGTTAGTGTTTCTAGGGTATTTGTCCTAGTTTATTAACACAAATCGTTGAGCTTTTAGGGTGTTGTGTGTCTTGGAGTCTTACTTCAATTCGTAGAACTTGCTTACTTCAAGTGCGCAATTAAATAGCTTCCGTACATCGAGTCACATAAACTCCATTCCGAACCATTACTTGGGTGTACTAGTTGTTGATCTTGCCATTGTGGTTACTAAGAGAACAAGAAGGTCTTAAGAGGAAAAAGGCTTGAGTGGTGAGAACCATAGAGTGTGGTCACAAAAGCCAACGACCTTGAGTGTATACACGAGTGGAAAGAAAATTGGGTGACATTTTTTGAGTGATACACGTGAGGGAGTGAAATTGTGAGGTCCTTTACTCTTTGGTTACAACTATGGCTTCGGATGATGATTGTGAAGGGTACGACTCGTGTGGGGATGATGGAGACTATGGTTCCTATGATGATGATGATGGGTATTGCTATGAGGATTCGGGGAACCAAGGCTCATATGAAGAAGAAGCGGGTCACTATGTTGATTATGAAGATGAAGAAGACTATGAGGCTTTCAAAGATGAATGCGAAGAGCCTTATGCTTCTAGTCAAGAAAACGAAGATGGTGATGCTTCAAGGTATGATTATCCTACTTACTCTTCTTGTGATGAATTTGAACATGATGATAGTGACATAGAGAGAACGGATGGTGAAGTTGATTATACGAATTTTTCATATGCATCTTCTCTTAGTGTTGCTTGTGGTGTACAAGGGAGTAGTAGAAGTCCTTCCATTAGTATTGTGGGAGGTGGTGGTTGTTCCATGGGAAGGGAGAAGCTTGCCTATCCTACTTAACCTAGCTCCCATGTGAAGGGTGGAATGAGAAATTGTGTTGCTCTTACTACTAATGGAATATATTGCTCTAGTAGTAGTGGTAGGAGTGGTGCTATGGGCTATGGAACCAAGGCGAGAGGCACTTATGGGTTCTATAGTGGTACTCCTTTCTCGACTTTCAACTACACTTCTAGTGTTGGAAGAGTGAAGGGAAATGGAAGTTATCCTAGTGGTGTTGCTAGGAGAGGAGGGATAAGGGAGACTAGAGTTGATGATGATACTATTTTTGGACTTCCAAGCTCTTACTTGGGTGATCCTATACAAGACTTGTGTGAAAGTAGGTTCCTTTTTTAAGTGAATGGTAGGGGAGGATGCTTGCTCAAGATTAGTGAAGCCGATGCTAATTATATTAATGACTCTTGGGTTGATAAACTAAAGATACCACGCTACAAATTGAAATATCCTTTGGAGTGTCAAGGTGTTTGGGCTACTAGAGAGACTCGGGTACTCATATCTCATGGGAGTTACAAGGAATATGTTTGGTGTGATGTGTATCCCATGGAGTATTTTGGTATTTGGCTAGGTAAACCATGGTTACAAGACAAGAGAGTGCGGTATGATCTCATGAAGGATGTGTATAAAGTGAGAAAAGGTCAAAGGACTTATGACTTTGAACCTTGCCGGGCAAAGATTAAGTTCTATCCTAGTACATCTTCTTTGTCTATGCAAAAAGGAAAGGAGCAAGTATTTCAATCCAAGGATGAAAGGAAGCAAACTAGAGGTCCTACAGTCACAAGCGATGGTGGGACTAGTGCAAGAAAAGAGTTGGCAAATGTTAACAAGGTGAACCCGAAACCACAAGCTTCAAAGCCAAGTGGCTCACCAACAAAGAAGAAGGGGACCTCAAGTGATGAGACTCCAAGTCCTAGATTTCGGGTTGATGTTAAGAGTCCACCTACTCCAGCTATGGGTATTCTTGGGCCTCGTCCCAACTCACCCAAATTTGAGAGACAAAAGATTGAGAGGAGTAAGGGAGTGATCGGTGAAATTCCTCGAGTGGAAAAAGGAGATGATGTGTTGAGTGATGTGAGTAGGATGTCACCACTTGAATCTACACACGACCTTGAAAAGAAAATGAGGGAAAAGAAAGAGGGAAAAAGAACCATTGAAAGTGAGGACAACCCTTATTTTAACCTTAACCCTTTATCTTTTTCTTCTACTTGTGTGAGTTCTTGTGTAGGTATTCTTGGAGGCAAACTAATAGAGCCTCAATCATGTTCCAAGAAGGATGCATAAGGTGAAGAAGATCTTCAATGTGAGCTTTAAGGTGGAGGAACAATTCATGACACTTCAAGTGCATTGAGTGAGCAAGATGGCCACTCAAAGGTATGTGATAGTTCTTCCCTTGAGCATGTTACATCCTTGCCATGTGATAGTGTTTGTGAGAACTCTATGCTAGTTGATGATTTGTATGATTACAATGTGTTTGCAACTAGTGTAGATTCGGTTGGTCAACTTGTGTGTGATTGTAAACTACTAGTTGAGAGGGATGATAAGCCACATCATGATGTGAGCTCGGTTTTCATTGAATCTCTCTTTAGTGAAGATTGTGTAGTTGACCTTACTTGTGAAACTTGTTATGACACTCCACCTATATTTGATAAAAGGGAAGATGAATTGAATGAATATCATATCCTTTCCCTTGATGAATTGCTTGATAATGGTGGACCTATGTGTTGTCGTGAGGATGGTAGTGACCTTGAGGAGTCCCTAGTATATGAGATGGATCGAATTGTATTCGATGACTCCTAAAGTGTGGATGATGACTCTAGTTTTGATGCCTCACCTTTGATGGGTAGTGGACTTGTTTTCACAAACCCTTTGTTTGAAGAGGATTCTCAAATAGGTGATGGTGAATATCAAACTAGAGAAGAGTTTGGATTTAAACCTCCATGGTTTGGAAAGTTGAACTCTATAGACAACCCACTATTTGGAACTCCGAGTGAGATGAGTGGTCTTGGTATTGGTTGTGTTGGACAATATTCTAGTAGTCCTAACCTTCATTGTGTGGACTATAATGATGAAGAACCTATTTTTGAGACCTTCCTTAGGATTTTCCCTAGTAAGAAAGATTGTCTTAGAGGTGGATTTGGAGGTGAGGAAGTCACTCTTGGTGGATTTATCTTTTGCTTCAGCTACTCGATAAAGGAAAAAGTAGGGACGGGGAAGAACAGAAATAGAAGAAAGAACGAATCAAACTAACCAAAGTAGATTGATTCAAAGAGAGAAAGGGACTTAAACCACTCACGGGTTCACACTAGAGGCGATCCACCATGGATTCCAAGTAAGAGATACATGAAGCTCAAGCTTCAACAAGACTGGCCAAGCCTATTCTATGTTCTCAATTCTATCTACAAAACTAGCTCCAAAATAAAATGACTAAGTGTGCTATTTATAGATATTCCACACTCCTAATGAAATGACATAAAAGCTCCTACAAGTTGATTACACATAATAAGCCATGTAGGGCAAAATAGTAATTACGACATAAGTTGCAAAAGTGTTAAGCTTTCCAGGCGCGGCAGTGAGCTTGGGAGTCTCTGGCTAGGCGGAGGGACTAGCTCGGCGGAGGGCCTGGATCTAGGCGGAAGGCCTGGCTAGGCGGAGGGCCTTGATCTAGGCGGAGGGCCTGACTGTGCTGGGCGTCCCTCCTTCTCCTTAGGCGTGGGGCCTAATGCTGAAACCATCCGAAACATCTTCCAAAGCTCCTGGCTTTTCATCCTTTGCATCCTCCAATCCCGGCTCTTGATGGTAAGTGCCTTAGGCATGATTTGCCCTGCATCAATAAACGTATACAATAGTTTTCTTTATAATCTAAAAAACTATTCATTCTTGTGGTCGCTACTCCATATTCAGTAATACAACTTTAGAACTATAGTGTAATTAATTTAGCTCATTTCCCTAAATTTAATTCTTTGTAGAAATAAACCAACATTAAGCCAAAAAAATCTATCAATTTTTCCCTTTGAAAAGCAAATACAATTAGAGATTTTGTACATTGATTGCGTTGGAGATAACAAGTTATCAAAGCTTGACTGTTTTGATTTCTAATGACTTGGTTCCTAAGATTAAAAAAATAGAAAAATGATAACTAAAAATTCATGGGCATATGAATGCAATGGCCTGTAGTCTTGATTCAGTACTCTACTTTCAACTCCAATTAATGTTGAAATTAAAGTTAAAGTTATACACACTGTTAGACATCTAGATAAATTATGTTTACAGGTAAACTTCCTTAAAAAAATAAGATTTGTAATCTTAAAAATAAGTCAGTTTACCTGCTACACAGAATTACTTACTGATGTTTATATAACTTAAAGTCTTTAAATTATTAACTTGCTTAGTTCAAATACGTAGATATTTATTAGATCATTAGTCACTTATATGGGGCTTGGACATATTTGTTAAGAAATAAAGCTTATCATTAGCTCAAATGGATGGAATTGTTAGCATAAATGAAGAGTTTCGAAATCTGACCTTATTGTATTGATTAGCAGCTTTTAACCTGTTGTACCCTTAGTAAGAAACTAGAGGAAGGTGAATAGTGTCCTTACTCGATTTTCGAATTCTAACAAATTGCTCTTAATTTAATCGTCTAACTCACAAAGAACCAGGTTCCTCGCAAGTTTTAATTATCTGTAAAACGTAACCTAAATATGGAATATAAAGAACACATAGATTTTTACGTGGAAAAATCCTTGCTCAAGGGATCAAAAACCACGACCCAACACTCTTGGGATTTAAACTTTCCACTAAAGGAATACCAAGTAAGTTTTAGATTGCAACGCAATGCAATCAACGAATTAACACTATTAGTACGTAGAACCTTCCAAGCTTCACTCTAACTTGTAAGGTTAAAACTAAACCAAAAGTAATCTTTTCTCTTTGCTTCTAAACAAGCTAATATGATTAAAACTCGATAGCCTATAACAATAACTAGACACTACAGACTAAACCTATGAAACTCCAACTCTGTCAGGTTCTGCTGCCTTGCTACTGCTCATGCACACAATAGCTCTTACGAATAATTTGCTCTCGATTTGCTCTGCTGAGAATTCTTAAGTGCATAATGTTTCTGGCCAAATTAACTTATATTTATAGAGTTCACAACAAGCCTATTTCAAATTATCTTAGAACTCCTTGTACAATTCGGAATCAGTTTCTAATAAGGTTTACCCATATTTTGTTATTTGAAACTTAAGTTAATTTGCCTAAGTGTTCAATCCTTTTCTGATAAGGAAAATCTCCTTTTAAGCACCGCGTCTTAGCTTCTCCTACTTCACCTTGGATTGAGACTTGTATTCCGACTGTTCCCTTTTTCCTTTTTCGTCTCGAACTCGAATAACAACTTGAACAGATTCGTCTTCAACTTCAACTGTGAACTTTTCCTTGTCCACTTAGCACCAGGTCCTTTGTCAATCATCAAAACCATATTTCAACAAATTTTCCTTTTTCGATGATGACGAACAATATTGTCTCACCGAGGGTATTAGCACAAAAACCGGTATATAGGTCATAAATATATACTAATCTAAACAACATCTTAACTTCCCCCTTTTGGCATCATCGAAAAGTACACAGTTCATGAACCTACTCAACTTAAATTCAGTCAAGTTGACCCTAGTGCCATATGCATCTAGCCAACCTTTCAAGTTAGGAACCTATTTCAGACAATAAACACCAACAAATATATAGCAAGGATATTTTAACAAAATATGAACAAAACCGACTTAAACATCCAAAATATTACAACCCAAAAGTAATAAATTGTCTTAAAAATAGACCAATATAAGAACCAACTGGGGAATATGAGGAAGGGATAGGTTCAGACTTGGTATTCATCGAGAATGTTAATGTGTGCAAGCAACTTAGCAAGACGATCAATATTCTCTTGTCTTCCACGCTCCAGCTCAGCATCAAGCCTAGTGTGCTTAGCATTCAGCTAGGCCAGCTCATCTGTTTGCCTATCAATCTGTCTCTGATAGAACTCTGCCCTTCTATCTGCACGACCACCTTGTGTCTCCATAACAGGTTCAACATCTAACACATAGTCATAGGACTACAGTCCAATTTGCTTGAGGGACCCAAAAAAATTCAAATTCTTTGCCCAACAGAAATCCATACACTAAGGCATGTTTACCCAAATCCATATCAGCCACTCTAGCCATGTGCTTAATCATCAGCTCAGGCAGATATATACAAACCTCTCAATCAAACAGATCCATATAGGTCAGATCAAGAAAATTTGCATCATTTCAACGTTTTGACCTCTGCAACAGGTTCTTCAGCATGAACTCAAAAAGAAATTGATAGAAGGGTTCCATGGCCTTCTTTTTCACCTATATAGCCCTTGCTAATCTAGGTCTCCCTGCAAACTTTCTTGATGCCTCTAAAGCAGAAACACCATCACCTCTTGTTGGCCATGAGTTTCTCATATACTCACTGTAGCCTTGAGATAGAACACCCAGAATTAATCCAATTTCATCACAGTTGAACTGAATTATCAGCCCTTTCACAATAGTAGTCACAATCCCCTCACTGATAGTACAATTTGTGGAAAATTCCTGAACCTCCTGTTCATACAGCTTGCTTATGTTATACCTAAATAAGTTCAGCCAACCCTAAGAACTAAGCTTGTCTCCCATGGGTAACCTCCTAAAATGCTCCACTTTTCATTTCTTTTCTTCCTTGTCATCCTCAATTACCAATTTCAACCTTGTTTTCCCATGCAGCTTAGGTTCATCAACAACTTCTCTCTGTTGTCCCTTGATAGAACCTCGAGTATTAAGTTTCCTCCCAACAATACCAGCTCTCCTACTGCATTCACCACCATCATCTTCATGTTGGCCTACACGCTCTCTTGAGCTACCTGCACGCTCTCCTCCTTTCACAAGTCTCTTCTTCTTCGCAGATCTCACCAGACTGTCAGCTTCAGGTCTTTTCTCTGCCTTTCTCTTAGACTCACACACAACCATTACTTCAGTTGCAGCCAAAATCTCAATTTCACGAAAAGTATGGTTGGCCTCCTCATCCTTAGGCATAACTATGTTCAGAGGCTCAGTGTAACATACCCCTCTTCTTTATCCTGCTCATAGTCATCAATTTGTTTTAAATCTGCGTCATCACCAGCCACAGAACCAGAGAGTGAACGAGGTTCTTTCTCAGGTTCCTTGGCAGGTTCAATAGACTTCTCTTTTTTTCCCTCTTGTCTAACAGGCACATTATCTAGAGGAACTACCGAAGGAACATGTTCCTCGGTAGGTTCCTCAATCGTCTTCTCAACTATAGTACCCTCTACATGATCTTTTTCCTTTTCGTCTAACACTACTGTTTCATTCTTTTTTCTCAGTACTCTTGACCACATGTTCCTTTCTTAAATCTCCTACAGGCTCAGGATTCAGATTACTAACTACAGGAACAGTAGCAACAGAAGAACCAGGGTTTACCTTTTCGGTTTCTTGAACATTTTCTTGATTCTCAATGACCCTTTATTGTACTACCGTTGTTGACACAGTTTTCCCCTTGCCTGTAGCTTCCTTCATCACTTTCCTTTGCCTCAAAATCACAAAATTTTTTGCCATTACAATTGAGCGACGCGCTGCCAATTGCTTTGCGTTATTGTTAGGTTTGGAAATTTTCAATTTTTGAGAAGTAGGTTTGGTTGAGTTCTTGGATGTAGTAGAAATGTTGAAACGATTTTCGAAAAGAACGAGAGTTGTTTTTTCACAAATAATTTTGTGGTTGAGTGAAACGATAGAAGCAATGTATATCAATTATAAAACCTAATCATATGACTTTTGGAAATAGGAAAGGTCCAGAGTCTGTATCTAGAAGGTGAAAAAGATGATGGGATATGTAAAAGCTATTTTTATCATTATTACGTATGGGAGCTGACGCCATCAGAGTTCAATGAATTTGAAATTTAAAATTAACCAATAATCAGGCGTGACATGTGGTTGCTTGGTAACTAATTGGCCACGTAAGATAAGTATTACAATCAGGATAAGTAATTGGATGCGTACCTGAACGTCCAAGAAGCAGGTTCTTAAAGCTTTATCCTCTACTCAAAAAGATTCTTTGCTAGCATCTAAGTCATTGCAACAGGTTCCAAACAGGTTAGCAAGAAAAAAAATTAAGTTTTAAAGGTAGAGTCAACTAAACAAAGTTAAGCTAAGTTAAAAGTAGAACTTCACTAGCCAATCATTGGAAGAACCAAGTGCTGCCTCGATCAGTGTATCTTGGTCATCCCTAACTCAAGCCTGTTCTTTTCAAATTATTCCTTGTTTAAAGCATTAGTAATTAGTACAAAAAGTGATACCTAATATCAATGTATTACATAGTAACTAGGCCTTTTTCTTAAAAAGCCATGCCTAATATCAATGCGCTTTGTTTTCTTGTGCTGGACCGGGTTTTTTTGCTATATTGACTGCACTGGAATTGTCACAAAATATTGGAACTGGTCCACACTTGATTCCAAAGTCCTCCAACTGCTGCTTGATCTATAATAGCTGTGGACAACATAAAGAAGCTGCTACATAATCAGCCTCTACTGTACATAATGCTAATGAATTCTGCTTCTTTGTAGCCCATGATATAAGACAAGGACCTAGAATGTGTGCCATCTCATATGTACTTTTTGTATCAACCAAGTGACCAGTATAGTCAGTATCAGCAAAACTTATTATTTATCAAAACTTCCACCTCTTAGATACCATAAGCACAAATCTTGAGTTCCTTTCAAATATCTTAAAATTCTCTTGACTGATGTTAAGTGTGTCTCCTTTGGTTTTGGCTAAAACTTTACACACAACCCTACACTATAAACATTTTTTGGACGACTTGCAGTTAAATACAGTAGTGAACCAATTATTCCTCTATACTTAGTATCATCAATCGACGCACCAGCTTCATCCAGATCCAGCTTAGTTCCAGGGGATATTAGTGTGCTCATGTCCTTAGCAGTTTTCATGTCAAATTTCTTCAACAACTCCTTGATGTACTTCTACGGATGGATCATTATGCCTTCTTGAGTTTTTTTGATTTGCAGGCCTAAACAAAAATTTCACAGCCAGAGAACACGTTGAGAAACTAATTCAACACCACAAAATTGATCAAAAACTATTAGCTTTTGATGTGGGATTGAAACATTATAGACCAGGTGTTAAAGTTTGTCCAACAGTGATAAAGCTATCATGACGAATGTCTGATTCAGTAGTATTTGCATAGAGATATATACTGATTACATTATTAAGAGAGAAGCAAAAACAAAGAAACAAAGAAAAGCAAAGAATAAGAATAATGGCAGAACAAGGTCACACTTTATCCCCATAGCGGATAAGATTAATTCTTATAAAAATGATTTAAGCAAGGTACCATGTGAAAAGATGGATTTACTCATAAGAGAATGCCAAGCAGGCATGTCAACGGTGGCCTGCTTGGGTTGCCATTTATCTATGTAAGTATAGTATAGATGCAGGTAGAGTTATTAGTATGTTATTTTCCTAGGTTCTTTTCGAAAATAGTCAAACTAATCTAGGAAATTACCAAAATTAAACCCAATATTTTATTATATATTTATAGCATATTTCCTCTTCTTGAAATTTTTATTCTCTTTCTATATACAAACCTCACCCACCACTGCCGCCTTTCTTGCTACTGCTCCACCTGCTGCCATGCTTAAACCAACGCCGGTTGTAGCAAATAGCAAATCATCAGATTTTATCGGAATTTTTTATTTCTTTGATGAATTTACTTTTTTTGTGTCACCAGATTTAATTTTTTAGCAATTTTTTATACCACTTCTTTCACAAATTTATACACACAACATTTACAATAAAAACATAAAACTATATTTATATGTGCACATGCCCACACACACAGAGAGAAATACATATCAAAAGAGAAAAATAATCTAAAAAATTAAAATTTTATACACATCCATAATTATATACAAATACGACATTTAATATACTTTTATATACATACGGTACATATATATTTATACATGTTTATAAATGTTTATAAACTTGTATAAAAGTGTATAAAAAATTGTACTGGTGAGAATCTTTCACGGACATGTGGCAATCGGCAATGAATTCACAGAAGGTCTGCATACGGAGACGAACAATATGCAGACGAACATTGAGATGATATCGTCCGAGAGGAATAAGTCATGAAGTGTCTGAGCGAGTCATATTGGACCGTCTATGTCCATAATTGCCCAAGATCGCACATTGAATGAATATCAGATTGTGGGCCTTTCACATCTGGTCGTGGGAGACATGGCTTCATAAATGCATATGGCTGTTTCAATCTGGATTACTATGAAAACTCCCCCTTCCCCATTGTAAAGGGCATCTAAACATATATGACAAAACTCTATTAAACTATACTGTTATCATTCAAGTAAAAATATGATTACGGTTTTTGCTCCTGTTCTTATTAATTTATTCATCTTTGTGTTCATTAATCACGATTTTGATATAGTTGATTGCTTGTAACCTTTTACAAATTCCACTATAACCTAGAGACCGAATTTAGGTCATACAATTTACCCGCAACAGTGAGGCTCAAGAACCTGAGATTATTCCAAAGTTGTGATATCTTGATCTTTTCAAACATCCTTGTTTGACAAAATGGTTGATGGAAACACTCCCGCTGCTAATGGTCAAAACTAAGTAGTTAGAGAGACGTCACCCCCTGGTTGGGCAACAAATTTGTGGAGTCAATCCATGGGGCTGGAGATGAAACTGCCGATAATACTCAATCGATGCACTCTCGTGGGGAGGAACAGTGGGAGAGTAGGTGAATTAGGGTCATATTCTCGATAAGGATTTTTTTGGCTCAGTAACGTGAAGCAACATTAGAGCAAAATAGGTGTATGACGTGCAAAACCAATTCTTTGTCGATCAGGCAAGAGTGATTGAGCGGTTGAATAAGGCGTTGCAAGCACTTTTTGAGAGTCTTAGTGTAGAAACCATATGGCCTGTAATTCTTAGTATAGGAACTCCAATCTCTGTTCTTCAGGGCCCAGTAATAAGGGAACCTTCAATTGGAATTGGATCTGGTGGGTCTCGACTGCTGTCGTAGTAGCTAAAACTGCTCTCATAGCACAACAAAGCATCCCAATGGACCAATTGGAAAAATAAAAAAAGGACTTTGAAGAAAAATTCACGGAGAAGATGGAATGGATCCCCGGAGCTCCTAAGTCGTTCAAGTTGATAGACATTGCTAAACATAAGCAGCAGACGTTCATACCAAAGGATGTTCAAACTCCTATTCCCAAACAGTTTAAATTGCTTTTGTTGAAGAAATATGATTGTATGTGTGATTCCATTGATCACATCACTGAATATATGGAGTTGGAGAAGGGAAATGATCTAACCGATTTGGAGTTAGTATTTGTGCTCCTTAAGAAATGTTGTGATATGCTGGAGAAAGGAGCGTTAAATTGCTACATACATCTACCTGCTAAGTCTATTTTGTTTTTTGATGAACTAGCAGATCAGTTTATCAAGGCCGACACAGGGGATCAAAAGGCACACAAGAGCAAGGAAGAATATTGCTGACGGACCCTCTCCGTGACTTCGTGGATCGATTCCAAGCAGAACGGATGCTCATACAAAAAATGGAAGATTACTTGGCAATTCTAGCTTTCACCAATTACTTGAATAAAGACAGTTCGGAAGAATGCAAGGATTTGAAGAAAAACTTACAAGAGTGGCAAGCTATAACCTAGGATTATTTTCACACCATAACCTGCACTAAAATTAGAATTAGGAAAGAGCAAAAGTGACGCAGTCTGATGTCTGTACTAATCAAGCAACCGAGCCAGAGCCAAATTTTTGAGCCATGAAGACCGGTCACACGCAGCCAAACTAAGATTATGCACGATGTGCACATTCACTTAGCATAGCTAGGAAAAATCAACCGTTCGTAGAATAAGTGGCCGAGCTCAAGAAATGAAAGCTATACTTGTCAGCTCGAACCCAAGGCTAGTTGTGCTCAAACACTGATCCTAAACGCTAAGCAATAAAGTGACCGAACCCTAAAAATGCGCCCGAGGTAGGAGAGTATCTATTGACAATTGTGCCGAGGCAGAACAATCGAGCATTGAAGTCAAGAGAGCAATAGAGATCATTGTTTACTTCGGCTCTACGTGGCCTTATTGGTCAACTGTGACATTTTTTCTAGTTTTCCCTTGAGGCTATCTATATAACCCCCTTCGTTATTTCATTTTAGTAAAAACAGTTTTTGAATATTGATATTAGCTATTTTCTATTGAGTCTCTGTCGTGAGCCGAACCCTGTCGTGGGAACCTTGTTTATGGACTTGTGGCTTTTGGTGGAACTCTGATTGAATATTTTCTCTTTGATCATTTTATTTGCAAGAGGCAATGTTCTCTTGAGGATTGTTGCTTAGTGTAGGTGGCTTTTCTTCATTCTAGTCTAGAGGCTCCAAGACTAGTTCCTTGGTTTTGCTAGATTGAGTTGAGATTACGTCTCACTTTTATACTTTAGTTTTCGTTTTGTTTATCTTCCGCGTGTCTGTTCTTATTTAGCCCAGTTGGCTTACACTATCTTGGTATCAGAGCACGTTTTGGATTTGTTCTTACAAATCCAATCCTATTCTTTATCTTTTACTTCGTGCATTTCATTTTTCTGTTTCAATTTCGTGTTCTTGTTCTTGTTGTGTTGTTGTTTGTGTTCGTAGTACAAAAAAAAAAAAAACAAAATATATAAGAAGAAAATTCAAAATTGGTTTGAATGTTGGTTGTCTGGAGTAAACAACCACATGGTTGTGTTTATCTTTGTCCTGTGATTCCGAAAAGTACCCGTCGTACACAATTTGACGAGAAGGGCTTTTCAAGTTTGAATCTGTCTCACCTCAGAAGTTCTTGAGTTTGAAACCACAGTTGAATTTTGGTTGTTTTGATTTGAAAACTTGTGGTTATTGGTTTATTTGGTGATGCAATATAAATTGGGCCTAAACTACAACCATCAAGAACCAAGCTCGAAAACACAAAGGATGCTAGTCAAGGCTCCGGAACCATATTGAAGATCATGCATTGGAGCACCATGGATGGAGGACCGCTTGGGCTCCAAGGGGAGCCATCCCAAGCTCATTTTGAGACTCTTTCACAAGTCCCAGGATGAGGCGGAGCGCCTCCAAAAATCCAGAGAGCTGGACCTCAGAAGGCGGAGCGCCTCCCCCAACTAGGCGGAGCGCCTCCAAAGAAGGCGGAGCGCCTCCCCAGCTAGGCGGAGCGCCTCCCCCTGTAATATTATTGCGGGATTCCACTATTTTTGGGTGTATTTCCTATTTTAGCCCTAAGTGGCCTTTTATGTATTAACCTCACTTGAGGGCATTTTAGTCATTTACTTTAGTCTTAGAAAGGGCCTATAAATAGAGCCCTTAGGTCTTCATTTCATTTTAGCAAACCTTGAATGTAGAATGATGAATTTCTTGAGTGAATCTCAACGAAGAACCCGTGAGCGGGCATGATTTCACTTGGTGGATTCCAAGTTGAACATCGAAACCTCTTTGATCATTTTATTTGCGAGAGCCGAGTGTCTCTTGAGGGTAGTTGCGTAGTATAGGTGATCCTTGACTTCACCCGGGGTGTATCGAGACAAGTTCCTCGGTGCTACTTAGGTAAACGTTTCAAGCCTCGTCTTGCTTTATATCTCGATATCGTTATCGATATCGCCTATCTTGTTTTAGCTTCCGCATTTTCATATCGTTTGTCGCTTCCGCCTATTTTAGATTGCATCATTTGGGTCTAGTTTTGGTGTTCAAAACTGAAGTTCCATTGTGAAGGAGCTGTCCATACGCTGGAAAATTGTTACATTATAACAATATACTGATGACGCTAAAGCTGTTGGCGTTGCTTGGAGCTTATGTTTTCCTCTATTCAATGTTAAAGCAAATGGAGAGGCGACCTTTAATCCTGCCGTGGTTTCTAGATTGCGAATAAGTTAAAAGTTGTCCATACATCTGATTTGGGAAGGTTCACTATTCCATTGAAGCCAAGAGAGCGCCCGAGCACATTTACTTTGGCCCTACTTGGCCATTTTCCTATTTTACGCTTGGGGCTATCTATATAAACCTCTTCGTTATTTCATTTTAGGAAAACCAGTTGTTGAATATTGATATTAGGTTTTTGCAATTTAGTCTTCGTCGTGAGCCAAACCCTCTCGTGGGAACCTTTTTTTTGGACTTGTGGCTTTTGGTAGAACTCCGATTAAACATTTCTTCTTTGATCATTTGATTTGCGAGAGGCAATGTTCTCTTGAGGGTTGTTACTTAGTGTAAGTGTCTTTTTTTAATTCTAATCTAGAGGCTCCAAGACTAGTTCCTTAGTTTTTCTAGATTGAGTTGAGATTAAGTCTCACTTTTATCCTTTACTTTTTTGTTTATTTATCTTCTGCGTGTGTGTTCGTGTTTAGTCCAGTTGGCTTACACAAAATATTTTGCATGTTGTAACTCAGGGTACGACAATCGTTCAAAGTCGTCAAGAAAAAATGTGTCACCTCTAAGGAATTCCAAGTCTCTTTTGAAAATTATGATGCTCCAAGGCAGCATGTTAGTCAGGCTGGAAAACTGGATTAATGGGAACTTATATTATTCAAAAAAAATAACGTCAGCCCATCTTTTGTTTCCAAAGAGCCAAGTTTGCCCCGAATCTCTTAATAATTTCAACATTTACAATTCAAAATTGGTTAACATGTTGAAAGGCATGACATACAAAGGAGTGAGAATCCCCAAAGGTATGAGGCCCCATACAATTAAAAGATACAAAAGTTTGTGGTGCAATTTCTATGAGGATCACTGTCATCTTATCGAGGACTACAAAGCCAGATGTCTCTCCAAACGAACTAGAGAATCTGCCCCTCTTATGTGACACTGTATCCCTGTCGGCTTTCTATTTCTACTTCTTCCCCTCAAGTGATAAAGCAAATGCCTGAATGTGTGACATGCTCATACCTGGCTGCATAGCAACAGTCATACACTCATTGACTAGGTTTGGGCCTAGTCCCACTACATACTTGTGAATTCTATCCTCCATACTTACTACCACCGTAGGGGAAAACCTTGCTAAAGAATTAAAGCAAGAGTTATACTTTTCTATACTCAAAATTCCCTATCTCAAGGTCTGGAATTGATCAACATGTCCTCTCAGTGTATTTATAGGCATATACTGACGAAGAAAAGCATCCGAGAATTCCTGCCATGTCGCCGAGCAGCATTTAGCCCTCTAGATAGCTCACATGTCTGATACCACCATGTTGCTAGGTCATGCAATCTGAATGGAACTAACTCTACTGATTCCGTGTCTGACACGTGTGTGACCTTCAAGACCCTGGCTATCCTCGCTAGAAAATCCTGAGGGTCCTCTCCTATATAAGATCTAGTAAAGATTGAAGGCTCCAGTCTGATAAAATTCCTAATCTTGGATCCAGCATTCCCCTGGGCATCTGCACCGTGCCGTCAAACCTGAGAAACTACAACACTGGTCAATAATCTGATGGTATCCCTCATTTCCTGCCCTTGACTATCGCGCGGAGGTGCTGGAGGTACAGTAGATGTGGTAGCTAGGGTTACTCTAATTTAGCTCTGAACTGAGGGGATCTATGAGGCCTCAGATAGAGTCTCAGATCTTGACTCCTCACTCTCATCCACCTCAGGGCGCACTCTAATGGTACCCTAGCCGGCAACGGCCTTGCCCTTCTGGGAAACTATTACTTTCTTCGGAAGCATCGCTGCATTCAACACATTATAGTTTAATTGTTGAATTCTATAGTAATGGCCCTATCGCACGATCAACAGAAGAAAGAAAGTCAACCATCCTGAAGCACCCTGTAGCCTCCTATGTATAAGTATGGCGCGCAACATACTCCTGAACAAGACTCTACTAGACACGACCTGTAGACACCCCAGGACTGAACTTCTCTGATACCACTTTTGTCAAGACCCAACCTAGGGCCGCGATGGATAACAGGCACTGAGTGTCGATCATCGTTAAACCTAGTAATAATAAATGAATAATAGAGATAAGCTGGCAACCTGATTATAAATACATACATATTTACTGAAAAACCTAAAGTCTGGAAAGATGAAAAGGCTGTCACATGCTGACATACATAAAATAGTGACTGAATCACACAGGGACATCTCTACAGGCCTCTAAGAATGCTGAACTGAATATACAAAGGACGAAACAAGGCCCCGCCGTACCCAAAGTAGCTGACTGTACACATACTAAAAGATAAGTAACTCCGAGAGTAAGCGTAGTAACTCCAATAGATGGTAGATTGCCTACTAACGTGGCCGAAGCGTTGATTTATTTGTACCTGCGCGGCATGAAATGCAGCACCCCAAAAAAGGGCGTGAGTACGATATATACAAAGTATGTAAGACATGAGCATATAATATGTAGCATAACTGAATGAAACTGTAAGGCTGGAATATAAATAAGAAAATATATGCGAAAGTATAGCAATGAAGTTGGTAATCTGAAACGTGAACTAAACATGATCTGAATATAAATTTAAGTTTAGCTGAATCTGAAAATTGAAGATTGAGCTGAACAATATTGATAAATGACTGTAATATGACAGATAACTGGTAACTAGAAACTGGAACTGATAGCTGTCAACTTATACTGACAATGATAAGGATCGAAATCAAAAGAAGAAAAGAACGATAAAAGGGAACGAGACGCGGCTCGAACTCCCTAAAAGGTATCCACGGAGAACTTGTTCCGTGAAACCCTCGTATCAGTGTCAAGAAGAGCCTACGCTAAGCAATCACACTCGAGCCATACTCGGGACCCGCAAGTAGAATGATCGGGTGTCGGTTCGATAATCTACTAGGATCCGCTAGTGAATTCAGGCCAACAAAAGGGTTTTCTTCATAACTAAGAGTCTCAACTCTATTCAACATTCAACAATCATCAAAGTAAGCTAAGGTTCAATGAAGACTAATGAAGTATTTATAGGATTCGCCTAGACATTAGTGAAAGCCCCCAAGTACCCCCAAAGTGGGTTTAAATAAAAAAGGCCACGTAGGGTTATAATAGTCAAAACATACAAATTAAATGAGGTGTCCCGTCATGGTCTTCAGTGGAGCAGGCGCCCAGCCTAGTGTACTAGGCGCACCAAGTAGGCGCCCCTAGTAGGCGCCCCTCCTATTGAGCACCAGGCGCTCCGCCTCTGTACAGCGGCGGTCCACCCCTTGAAACTTCAGAGAGTTGAGGGGGTGGTCCGCCTAGTAAAGTGGGCAGTCTGAAGTAGCCTAGGCGATCCTTCTTCTATGGCACTCCAATTCATGATCTTCAAGCCACTCTCGGAGCCTTCTTCCATGTCTTTCCAAGTCAAGTGAAGTTGAATGTCTTGAATCAATTTGGCTTGACTTCTAGTGAAAGGCCTTGAGGTAGTATGCCCCGCATCATCTTCCCCTTCTTTGGATGGTTTCATCCTCGAAACCATGGCGTCCTCCTCTCCGACATCACCACCCCTACATCAAAAAGGGTCAGTCAGTCACATTAAAAGTATTGGAGACATTATACTTACTGGGTAGATCAATCACATAGGCGTTGTTGTTGATCTCTGAAAGTACGTGAAACGGTCCATCTCCATGGGGTGCCAACTTCCCTTTCCTAAGGTTTGGAAACTTCTCTTTACGGAAGTGCACCCACACCCAATCCCGTTTCTTGAGCTCTAGCTTCTTCCTTCCCTTGTTCGTTTTTTAGGCCACCTGTGCATAGGCTTCCTCCAAATTCTTCTTGGCTTTAGCATGGAGCTCAATCATAGCCTTTGCTTGGCTTTTCCCTTCAAAATTATCAACAATTTCCCTTGGCAAAGGGGTTAGATCAAGGAGAATCAAGGGGTTAAAACCATAAACACATTCAAATGGAGTCATGCCAATCAAACTATGCAAAGTACGGTTATAGGCAAACTCCATAAGAGGCAATTTATCGACCCACGTCCCCGCCTTACCTCGGGTCATAGCACTAAGAAGAGCACCCAAAGTTCGGTTCACCACCTCGGTTTGTCCATCCGTTTGGGGGTGGTGGGACGTAGCGAACAATAGCTTGGTGCCAAGAGCACCCCACAAGCTCCTCCAAAAATGGCTAAGGAACTTGGTGTCCCTATCACTCACAATGGTTTGAGGCACACCATGAAACTTTAACACATTATCAATGAACAAAGAAGCAACACGTTGTGCATCATCACACTTTTTACATGGAATGAAGTGAGCCATTTTGGAAAACCTATCTACGACAACATAAATGCTATCATGTCTCCCCCCCCCCCCCCCCCCGACCGAGGCAATCTCATAACAAAATCCATAGAAATATCTTTCCACGGGCTAGCAGGTACGGGGAGAGGAGTATACAAACCATGAGGGTTAGCTTTAGATTTAGCATGCTTGCACTCAAGGCAATTTTTGCAAAGGTTTTCAACTTGTACCTCCATCTTTGGCCAATGGAATTTTTCCATGAGAATGGCCAAGGTCTTGTTTCTCCCTAAGTGTCCCATCAAGCCCCCACAATGAGCTTCCCGAATAAGCAATTCTCTCCAAGAAGACTCGGGAACACAAACTCTACCATTTTTAAAGATATAGCCATCAACCCATTGGTACTTCTCAACTCTTGCTCTTTTCTCAAGTGCTTCATGAATGCTCTTTTGCTTAGGGTCTTGAGCATACATCAACTTAATACTCTCAAAACCCATGATCTTGGAGGCAATAGTGGTGGCTAGAGAAAACTTCCTAGAAAGTGCATCCGCCACAACATCGTCTTTCCCTTTCTTGTATTGAATGACATAGGGAAAAGACTCAATCAACTCTACCCACTTGGCATGACGCTTGTTCAATTTCTCTTGCCCCCTAAGATGTTTGAGTGACTCATGATCACTCTTAATCACAAATTCTCTAGGCCAAAGGTAATGTTGCCAATGAGCAAGAGCTCTCACTAGGGCATATATCTCCTTGTCATACGTAGAGTAGTTCAAGGAGGCACCCTTCAATTTCTCACTAAAGTAGGCTATGGGTTTCCCATCTTGCATTAAAAACTAGCAAGACATGAAAGCTCCTCACTTGAGTCACGGTAGTTGGAGTAGGCCAATCACGAATGGCCTCTACCTTAGACTCATCCACCTCCACTCCTTGGGCACTCACAACAAAACCAAGGAAGACTACCCTTTCAACACCAAAGGCACATTTCTTAAAATTAGCATAGAGCTTTTCGGCTCTCAACACTTCAAGCACTTGCCTTAAATGATCAACATGATCGTCTAATGACTTGCTATAAATCAAAATATCATCAAAGTAGACAACCACGAATTTGTTGATAAACGGTTTCAAAACATGGTTCATTAGTCTCATAAAAGTACTAGGTGCATTAGTGAGCCCAAAGGGCATCACCAAAAATTCGTATAGACCAAACATGATCTTGAATGCGGTTTTCCATTCGTCTCCAGGTTTCATCCGGATTTGATGGTAATCGGACCTGCGGTCTATTTTTGTAAAGATACATGAACCGCTCAATTCATCAAGCATGTCATCAAGTCTAGGGATAGGATGACGATACTTTACCGTTATCTTGTTTACGGCCTGGCAATCAACACACATTCTCCATGTCCCGTCCTTCTTTCGAACAAGAATGACCGGTACAGCGCATGGACTCAAGCTTTCATGGACCAAGCCTTTAGTGAGCAAGTCATCTACTTGCTTTTCCAATTCTCCTGTGTCCTCCGGATTACTCCTATAAGCCGGTTTGTTTGGAATTTGAGACCCCGGGATAAAATCAATTTCGTGCTCAATCCCCCTCATTGGAGGAAGACCACTCGGTATCTGTTCTGGGAATATGTCTTCAAATACCTTCAAAACATTCTTAATTACACTAGGTAAAGGGTTAGTGAAATAATCAACATCGGATGTAAGAATCATACATTTATGGACTAGGCAAAGGAGTAGTTTGTTGCCATCATTTCCTCTTAAAAGCTCGCCCAGTTGCATCATGGCACATATGCTACCGGTAGAAGATAGTGGAGTCACCACCAAGCTCTCGGCCAAAAGACTAGTCTCAACAACCGACTTAGCCTTTGCCGTCTCTCTTAACTCCCTCATACGCTTGTAATCATTACTAACTTGCTTGGGAGTTAAGGGTTTAAGTACAAACTTCTTTCCCTAGTGCTTAACCGTGTAGGTGTTGGCACGGCCATCATGAACCACATGTCTACCAAATTGCCATGTCTTTCCAAATAGAAGGTGGCATGCTTGCATTGGTACCACATCAAACATGTGTTCATCCACATAGTTCCCTATCTTGAATTTAATCATGACTTGCTTTACCACCTTCAATTCACCACATCCACTAAGCCATTGCAAATGATAAGGATTTGGGTATTTCAAGGTGGGTATCTTCAATTGGGAAACTATTGTTTGGCTAATGACATTGGCACAACTTCCCGAGTCAATAATCATGGAACAAACAATACCTATGACTCGGCATCTAGCATGGAAGAGGTTCTGTCTTTGCAAAGTCTCACTATCCTCAACAAACATGGCACCTAAACTCCTCCTCACAACAAGGAAAGCATGAGGATCATCATCATCAATTGCATCCTCCCCTTCATAAACCTCCGAATCACACTCTACTCCCCTATCCTCGAGTTCACTATCTTGTTCATTCACCAATTCACCCACAATAACCATAGTTTTCCGGGTAGGGCAATCTTTGGCAATATGTCCGTAACCTTTACATTTATAGCATTGAGCAGAAGTAGAAGTAGGATTGCTCAAGTGAGTTTTAGAGTTACCTCCCACATGTTGAGTAGACTTCTCATAAGGCTTCTTTACATCTTTACTAGCAATTGCACCACTTGCATTTGGGAATCTTGCATTTGGAGTAGGAGTCTTCCACTCCTTTGGCTTGCTCATGGGAGTAGTAGTAGTGCTACTCTTGTAGCGAGTGGACTTCTCCTCTTTGAGCCATTTCTCGGCTTCAACCGCATCTTTGCATAGCTCATAATGATCTTCATACTTGTGAAACTTCATTGTGAAGCTATGTCCCAGTTCAAACTACTTCTAAATCGAATCAAGGCCGGCTCATTATCTTCCTCATCTAAGTCTAGGGACATCCGGACTTGTTCAAATTCATTGAAGTACTCCCCAACTGTTTTGCAACCTTGCCTAAACTCATAGACACACTTGTATTGGTCCACACGGTATTGGTTAGTCAATTACTTCTCATCCATCACACGAATCAATTCACCCCAAGTAACATTGATGGCCATACCCGTCCTCCTTCTATTTCTCTTGATCGACTCCCACCAAGTAGAAGCAAAGGACTCAAAGGAAGATATTGCATACTTGGCCTTCTTCTCCTCGGGCATATCATTGGTGTCAAATATTCGATCCATGGATAACTTCCATTCAATGTACTCCACCGGGTCACTACTTCCTTTGAAAGAAGGAATAATGAGCTTCACACTATTAAGATTGTTGTTATCTCGACTCCATTGGTAAGGCTCCGGTTGGCCTCCAAAGTGATCTCCATAACCAACATAATCCCTCATAGCATTCCCTCCAACATACCCCATGGGTGGTCCTCGACCTCAGCCTCTACCCATATCCACATTATTCCCCCAATTCATGGCCCTCCCATTTGGATTAGGAGCTCCATAGTCAATACCACCATACTCTTCCTCCTCCCCTTCTTGGGCTTCATCAACGTGCCTAAGAGGTTGAACATTTCTAATAGGTCCGGGAAGTGGAATGTTTCTTTGGGGATTGCCCATTAGGTGAGGAATGCTTACTCGTTGGGTATTGCCCAATACATTTTCATTTCGATCACGATCCTCCTTACCCGTTGTTGTTGTCTAAGCAACTCCACAACTTGTTCCGGGGTAAAGTTTGAACTACTTGTGCCTTCAATGGCTTCAACTTGGGCACTCGGGGCCCCTTTCTCAACTTTGACACTCGGGGTCCCTTTCTCCACTTGGATACTTGATGTCCCTTGCTCAACTAGGGTACTTGATGTCACCCTCTCAGGATTCTCAATCCTCAAGTTCATACTATCCAATTTGGCAAGGATAGTAGCAAAGATATTCTTTGTGAAATCATCACCTTCATTGGCCATCGTACCTACAAAATGAGAAAACGTTAGTGAAATAACCTCATTCACTCCCTCACTAGTGTTTCACTCGGTTCACTCGTTTAGTGGTGGTGGATATTTCGCTCAAGCTTGAAGACTAAAAGCTTCACTAAATTGATCAAAAAACCTCAACTTAATCACTCAACTCACAAGCCAAATGCACTCCGGGGTGAGTGGAGTTGATGTGGCTCTATTGGAACGATAAGCTCTTTAAAGTGCGGACTTGAGTCAAATGATACTACGAGTCTTTTTCGAATTCTACTCTCCTTCCTAGGCTTGAGTTTCCTAAAAGCTTCGAAGGGCTAGCACAAATCAAGTAGGAAGGTTACTCAAATAAGTACTAGCTAGATGATATGCAATCAAAGAATTAAGAGATCCTACGAAAAACTACCCGAAAGCAAATTTCAGCAAAACAGGCGCCCCACCTGTCAGTGGGCGGTCCGCCTAGACACAGGGGCGGTCCGCCTCTGAGAATCAGAGAGTATAGGGGGCGGTCCGCCTACTATTTGGGCGGTCCGCCTGGCGTGTTCTTCAGCACAGTCCCAACTCGTGTTTTCTTGGTTTTGCACCCAAAAATCAAACAAATCTCACGTTGTTTTAGCAATCTGAAGGTACCCAAATGTATTTCAACTACAAAGATCAAACCCCAATGATTTTTAACTAACCCCAATAAAGTACAATCAAATCACCATGTTCATCAATTTCAAGCTAGGGTTTCAAATTTTCAAATTTTCAAAGGATTTCAAATTTTCAAGTCTTGTGATTCAACTTCAAATCACGTGTTTAGGGTACCAAAGTAACAGGTTTCCAACAAGGAACAAACCCCAATATCAATCACACAACGGGTCCATCAATCCAAGAACACATGATCAAATTTATTTTTTAGTGGTTTTAGACTTTTTCTATTTTTTTTTTGTTTTTCTTCTTTTCTTTCCACAACAAACAAGAAACTAAGATAGAAAAAAACCTAGGCACGAAGAATCAAGGGTCGGGGGTTTGTAGAAACAAAACCCGAGCCTTGCTCTGATACCAAGATGATAAGGATCGAAATCAAAACACGAAAAGAACGATAAAAGGGAACGAGACGCGTCTCAAACTCCCTACAAGGTATCCATGGAGAACTTGTTCTGTGAAACCCTCGTATCGGTGTCAAGAAGAGACTACGCTAAGCAACCACCTTCGAGCAACACTCGAGACCAGCAAGTAGAATGATCGGGTGTCGGTTCGATAATCAACTAGGATCCGCTAGTGAATTCAAGCCAACAAAAGGGTTTTCTTCATAACTAAGAGTCTCAACTCTATTAAACATTCAACAATCATCAAAGTAAGCTAAGGCTCAATGAAGACTAATGAAGTATTTATAGGCTTCACCTAGATATTAGTGAAAGCCTCTAAGTACCCCCAAAGTGGGTTTAAATAACAAAGGCCACATAGGGTTATAATAGTCAAAACATAGCAATTAAATGAGGTGTCCCGTCATGATCTTTAGTGGAGTAGGCGCCCAGCCTAGTGTACCAGGCGCCCCGCCTGAATAGTAGGCGCTCCACCTCTGCACAGGGGCAGTCCGCCCCTTGAAACTTCAGATAGTTGAGGGGGCGGTCCGCCTAGTAAAGTGGGTGGTCCGCCTCCTCCTGTGGCCCCTTGGAATGCCTCAAAATATGGTCCGGATGGCTCTCTAAGTAGCCTAGGCGATCCTCCTTCCATGGCACTCCAATTCATGATCTTCAAGCCACTCTCGGAGCCTTCTTCCATGTCTTTCCAAGTCAAGTGAAGATGAATGTCTTGAACCAATTTGGCTTGACTTCTAGTGAAAGGCCTGGAGGTAGTATGCCCCGCATCAGACACTAAGAACTGGTGGCTGATAACTGAGAACTGATAACTGATACTAAGTTAAAACTGAACTGTCATTTGAACTGTTACATATCTGGTGTTATGGGTTGTATCCCCCCATATAAGGTATTTGAACATCTAAATTAGCCTCATGTATAGTTATGCGGTGTATACTGTGGCTATATACGTGTATATAACAAACTTGGCGGATGTTATGGGCTATGTGCTCCCCCAGCCATACGTAGTCTCTCTTGTCAGAGTGTGTGAATGATACCCAATCACACTAGGTCTTTCAACTCCCGCCTGAATGTTGACACTCAATTTTGTCTCGAAATTTTCGAACCAATGTCTAATTATTTTAATCAAAGCCAATTTCTAAAATTAAAAGTAAAATAATTGATGTTAAAAGAAAATGGCTAATATCGCAATTCATAGCATAATTTCTGCCTTACCCGCACAACACCCCTTTTAAATTACTTTGTCCTAAGTAAAGGGCTAAAAATTGCTCCTCAGTCCGGAATTGTGGACTACCTGCGCAAACATACATACATTACACTATACCTATTTCCCAAAATCAAAATCCCTTACCCAGAACCCGTTTGGAGCCCTAACCCGGGACCCATTTCAATTTTACCAAAAATTTGAAATCGAATCCGCCAAAAAAATGGTCCCCCTCTCCAGCTCATGATCGTACCAAGCATTATCCCTATCCAATTAGAGCCATTGGAGGGGGGTCGTTTGGGTATGAGACACAACCTTTAAGAGCCCTAAATTGTTCGTATAAAAGGGTCGGGGATTTCAGTGAGCAGCGGCAGTAGAGGTGATAGGGGAAAAAGCTGAAAAGGGTGAGCAGCGGTCAAAATAGGAGAGCAGCAGAGAGTGGATAGAGGGAGCTCTAGAGAAGAAAAACAGAGAGAGGCAGCCTATACACTTTAAAATACTATTTTCTTTAGTTGTTTTTTTTAGTTTAGAAGTCAGCATCACTGTTATTGTTTCGGATTTTGTGTCGTCGCTTCGCTTTTCAAACCGTCGACTTCATTTGAGTCGTGCTCTTCGGATCCTCGCCCCTTTTCACTGCATCGCAAGAGGTAATATTCACTTCTCTTTATTTTTCTGTTCTTATTTTGCTAGAATCAGTGTTTCGCTTAAATAAGCTTAACTTTGCCTATGATATGACAATAGTTTTATTCCCTGTTCGTTAGTTTTAAATGTTGTTTGTCGAGCATAAATATGTAGATAAAAATCATATTATGTCAAAATTTATCTTGCCTGCTGTTAGCATTAAAGATTGTACCTCTGTTGTTTCAATTAGCATTTAGAGTTCATTATTTAAGAAAATTTGTCTTGAAAAGTATGAAGGGTTAAAGTCCTAGTCTTTTCTTCAGTTTTTCTTATCTGTATCAGTTAGAACTTCAGCTCAGTTTCTTCTTGGTGTTTGGGGTTCTGCTTGGACTTTTGAAGTGCAGCAGATTATTAGTAGCTGGTCTGGAGTTTTGCAGGTGCTCAAGGTGATGTTCTGGTGGTTTAAGAATAGTGCAGGAGGTCTGTAGGCTAGTGTATGAAGGTCTGGTGTTGTTAAAGAGTTGTTTCTGGTAGTTGAATGAAGTGTGGGATGTTGTATAGCTGTTTTGTAGGTTGTGAGATAGTGAGGGAGTATGCAGGTAGTTGCTTTGAGAGGTAGTTGGATCTGTTTGTGAGTTGAAGTGGAAGTCTGGGCTGTGTTAAAGGATAGAGGGTCTTTTTTCCCTTGTTCTTGCATGCTGAGGATCTGGAGGTATGTGATTTGGTCCAGGAGTAGTAGCAGGCAGTCGTATGAGGTATTTCAGGCAGATGTTAAGGCCTAAGAGTGTGTCAAGCAGCAGCATGTGTGAGTTTGGGTGTGAGTGTGTAAGGTTGCTCAGTAGAGGGTTTTGATTTATTTCTGGTTTACTTCAGGGGAGTATAGGTGTAGCAGGGTTCCTGGTTGTTCTGAAGCAATAGGGTTGCTCATGGAGATGTAGTTAATCTGGTGAAGTGGTAGTTTGACGGAAGGGGTGTTTCAGATACATTAGCTGGCATTCAGGTCTGGAATGGATTTAGTTGTGGTCCTGGGATGCTATGAGGTGGTTTGTGTGCGTATGGGAGGTCTGACGTGTGCTCTGGTGTGTGTTTGTGTGAATGTGAGGGTATTGCTGAGTGTTAGGAGCAGTTGGTTTGGAGTCTATTTATAGCAATAGGTTATGTTGTTTCCGAGTGTTTTCAGCTTCAGTTTTGCCCTAAGTTTGTTTTTCATCTCTTTGGTTTATTGTTTAAGGTCCAGTTTTCAATTCAGAGCTCCTCTTTGTTTTTTTTTAACTTTGTTTTTTTGTTTGGTCCCTATTTGTCAAGTAGAAGTAAAAAGAAGTAAATTCCAATTCTCCCTATTAAGCTTCATTTGGTCTAGTATTATCTTGTTTTCCCTATGAGTTATCCTATGAAGCTGGCAGAAGTGTATATGGTTGATGTATTTTTCTGATTTTGACTTACATTAAAGTGATATGTCTTCAATTTTCTTCTTTAAGATAACTGATGTTATAATCTACAATTATTAATCTGCATAGTCAATATGTTCTTTGAAAAGAAATGTTGATATTTGGCTGTTGAGAGAGGCTGTAGGATTTGTTTAGAGTGCGATTAACGTATATGGTAAAATTGTCATATGTACTGCTCCTTGTATTTAAGCCTGATTTGCTTTATATGAAAAGTGCTTTGAGTTAAATTAGAAGTTTGAATTGTTTATGTCTAACTATGATCTTTCCGAAGCATTTGAAACATGTGTTTACAGGGTTTACTGAGGCTTGTTCATGGACTTGTTAAATTCTTTTGACTAGTTGGAAAATGTCCTTGAGTTTCCATTAAGTAAAGTTTCTGGTCCTAGCTTTATCAAAAAATGAACTTGTTGTTAAGTTGCTTCGTTAAATAATTCTGATCCTTGCAATGCGATTGAGCTAAATTGGAAGCGTGCTCGCTTCAAGTTGTTGCACTTTTCTTTCTTTCTTTAATTGGTGAGTCAAGCTTATGAAATTGTCTATGATTTGTTTGCTAATTTTTATCTCCCTATTTTCTTGGCATGTAAACAACTTGGGATGAGTTTGATTTTCGCTAACTCTCAAATGGGGATAGTCCATTGCATTGGAGTCATATTGGGATCGAGTCCGGGCTCAAGATTCAAGAAGTGAAGATCTTAAGAAATTTAAAAATGCTTTGTTGAGTCATTTGATGTTTAGACTCATGGGCATAATGTATAAAAAATAAAATTCAAGGCTCCCATGAGTTTGTCAAATTTACCGGGTTCTTCTTCTAAATACTTCTCTCTACCCTCTATCCCTTAGAAATTGCATGTCTATAGGAATTTTCCGTAGATAATTATTGTAGAATAATTTATTTGATTGATTATGAATGAATGTTTAGTTATTTATTGAGTTATTTTGTGAATATTTTATTTCTTTAGAATCTCCATCTTATTTTAGGAATTTTGAATCTTTTAGTTAAATAATGCGTGCAAGCCAATTCATAATAATCTTAAAATTGCTTTTAAAATACAACTTTAGTGCAAGTCTTCAAGTCAATTAGTTTTCTTATTAAAGTCATTTATTTTCCCTATCTTTTCATGTATACTTGATTTTAAATTCAATTAGTGACGCTTTTAATTGAAAGTTAAATATTTTTGTAAATTGCATTTATTTAGCTATTTTGTGAAAACCAAAGATTTTAAAAAATAATATTCAAAAGATAAAAAATAATATTTTTTTGAAGATTTTAAAACATTTTTTAATTGCTGTGTTGGACATCTTTCATCCAGTTTTTAGTACAAAATTAAGCATATACAAGGTTCACTTGATTCCATAGAAGTTTCCCTCAAGAAACACCAAGTTTGGAACTAAGACAAGCTTCAAAAGCTACAAGATAGATGTCTTGACGAAAGAAAGGTTTAACCTTACATACCTTTGATATTTTTGCTTCTAAACCTTGTTTCCCTTGGATTTCATATCTTCCAAAGCTTAAACAAGATATAACTCAACATTTAGGTACTTTTTTTAGCCATAAAGTAATTCTGAAACTCAAGCTATAAACGAAATTGAAGGTAGCATAACGTTACCTTAACCGCGTAAAGCATTTTGATGCAATGGATTAAAACATCATGAGAGAACTGTTAATATCGTGTATGTTCTGGAAATAATGAAAAAAGAGATTTGTTTTCCTTTTATATTCGAAACATTTCACTTCTAGCCCTCTATTGCGGTTATGCCCTTTCTTCTAGCCTGACTTCTGACGCTCATATCTCTTTATTCGGACATCATATGAGCAAACATGAACAAGCTATGGAAACTACATTCCAAGACCTTCAATTTGGTATATGGTATGTCCCCAAAAGTCTTCGTATAACACACGAAATTAATTGCTCAAAAAGCTTCGTAACAAGGAAATCCTTAGTCGGTTATTCTGCAACTTAAATATGATTTTTCCCAAGCTTTATATTCAACATATAAACGTCATATATTGTCATATTATAACTTTAAAGATACTTAAATCATTCTTAACATGTCATTAATGTAATATTGATACGGGGTAAATACACGGAAGGAAATAAAAGTAGCGGAAGCAAGAAGTAAACATGATAACTAGAAAAGTAGGGATAGGGAAGAACAGAAATAGAAGAAAGAATGGATAGATGAATCAAACCATGATTGAAAATTCGAGAGAGAGAGAGAGAAAGAAACATGAACCTAACGAGGATCCATACTAGGATTACATCCACTCGGTTCCAAGCTATTGGGATACACGACGCTTCAAGCTTCAAGAAGAGGGGCTCGGCCTCTTCTAAGTTCTATTTTTCAATCTCAAAATCTAGCGAATGAAATGTAAAGGATAGGGGTCTATTTATAGTATTTCCCTAATGCTAACTAATGCTGAAAATACCCCACTAGTTGGGTGAAATAATAAAGACCACATAGGGTAAAACTAGTAAATAATACTAGACTAAAATAGAAGTTCCGTCTTGGTTTGACTGTGAAGTAGGCGGAGCGCCTATGGTCTGGGTGGAGCACCGGAACTTGTCACGTTTTTGGGCAGTAGCTCGTGGAGGTGGAGTGCCCAAGACTTGGGCGGAGCGCCTGGTCTCCTAGGTAGTTGGCTGAGCGCCTAGTGTAGGTGGGCGGAGCGCCCAGTGCTGAATCCAACTCCTTGACCTTCAAAATTTTCCCGAACTCTTCCCCGAAGATCTTGACCTCTCATTATTTGCGTCCTTCAATCCTGGCTATTAATGGTAAGTGCTTAGGCTCGATTTTCCCTGCATCATCCTCCCCTTCTTGAACGGATTTCGTCCTCGAAATCAAACCATCAAGATCTACAACCAAAGACAAGCACAACCAAAATCTCCTACTACAAGAGTAGGTTAGTGCAAGTAGTGTGGAAAACACACTCTTATGGTGTAACAAGGTATCAATGACAATGATAAAGCGCATGTTTCAAAAGAAAAAAAAAAGTACTTGGTTTTCCAAATGGGTGCACTCATTACAAGAATAAACAAATAGATCAATAGTATATGGAATATGCAAGATCCAGCCATCAAAATTCCTATGATCCCTAATTTCAAAATAAATACACCAAAACTTCCCAATAAGAAAGAATGTAGGCTCAACAAGAGTGAGTGCAAGTGAAGTGTAAAACACACTTTTATGATAGAGCCAAGTAACAATACCAATAAAAAAATATATGTCTCTAAAGGAAACAATAAGTTCTTGGCACAACAAGGACAAGCACTCACTACCATAACAAGCAAAGAGATTAATAGGGCATGGAACATGCAAGATCAAGTAATCAACGAACCTATCATCTCTAACCTCATAAACAACACACCAAGCCTTCAATGAATTTCTTTCACAAGGTGACACAATGGCTTTGGCATGCTCAACACTCAAGGTGTGATCAACATATGGGATGGAGTAAGAAACGTAATTCAATCGGCAACTAACATCAAATACTCTAGTCCCCTTCTTAGAAGCACTCTTATACACACCAAGAGGTACTTCCTCACCTCCAAATTCACCTCCACGACAATCCTCTTCACTAGACAAACTCTCAAGGATGGTCGCCATAATAGGTTCTTCATGATTATAGCCCACACAATCAAGATTTGGACTACAAGAAGATGGACCATCACAATCAAGACCAAGGTCTCTCATATAACATGGAATGTCAAACAATGGATTATCTATAGAGTTAAGCTTTCCAATCCATGGAGGTTTAAACCCGAACTCTTCTCTAGTTTGATACACATCACCACCTCTTTTAAAATTCCCTTTAAACAAAGGGTTAGTGAAAACCAGTTTACTACCCATCAAAGGTGAGGCATTCAAACTAGAATCATCATCCACACTTGAGGAGTCATCGAATACAATTCGATCCATCTCATCCTCTCGGGACTCCTCAAGGTCAGTACCATCCTCACTACAACACCTAGGTCCACCATAGGCAATTATATCAATAATGGTAGGATCAAACAACTCATCTTTCCTTTTATCAAATATGGGTGGGGTGTCATAACAAGGGTCACAAGCAAGGTCAACTACACCATCTTCACTAAAGAGAGGTTCAATGAAAACCGAGCTCACATCATGATGTGGCTTATCAACCCCCTCAACTAGTGGTTCACATTCATATACAAGTTGACCAATAGACTCTACACTAGTTGCAAGTACATTATAATCACATAGATCATCAACTAGCATGGAGTTTTCACTAGCACTATCACAAGACAAGGAAGTAACATGCTCATGGGAAGGAGAACTAACACATACCTTTGAGTGGCCATCTTGCTCACTCAATGCACTTGAAATATCATAGATAGTCCCTCCACCTTGTAGCTCACATTGAAAATCTTCTTCACCTTGCCCTTCCATCTTGGAAAATGATTGAGGCTCCATCGGCTTTCTTTCTCCCACTCGGATATTCAATCATGGTTTGATTCATTTATCCATTCTTTCTTCTATTTCTGTTCTTCCCCGTCCCTACTTTTCTATTTATTGTGTTTACTTCTTGCTTCCGCTGCTTTTATATGCTTCCGCGTATTTACCCCGTATCAAATATACTTTAGACATACGGGGCGCAACACACTCTTCATGATTTCGTATTGTAATGTCTTGATAAATGTCCAGTGCCCTTGTGTAACACCTAAATTCAGGTTTTGACTCTGATATGTAATCAATTGTATGCATGCTTGCTTGCTTCAATTTGAGCGCTAGAGTTGAATCGCTAAAGTAAATTGTCTGCCATGTGTATGTGAGATTTATTGTGATTTTGTGCCGCTTTATGATGTTTAGAACTTGTCCCGAATGTGTGCAAAGCAAAATAATGAGCCTTGCTCGATTTAGGAAGTTATATAGACATTTTTTTAACCTATATATTTCTTTCCTACCCAATTAAAGTTGACCTAGTTAGCCCTTTTGAGCTGGGAAACTTTTCTCTCGTAGCCATGTTACAAGCCGAACCCCGATTGTTTTGAATTGACTATATGTTGCACCCTTTTATCTCTTTTGAGCATTTGTTGTTCTTATGAGCTGTGACGACTATTACTAGAGGAGTTGGTTGTGGTTGAGGCCTTTGAGAAGAATGAAAGGTGAGTTACTTGGGGGAAACTACTGGTAAGGATATTTAAAAAAATAAAGAAAGAGGAAGAAGAAAATAAACAAAAATCATGCAAAATTTTTTTTAAAAAAATAGATAAGAAAAGAGAAAAAGAATAAAAATATAGTCCTTTACTAGTGGTGACTCGTGAATGCTTAAAGAAAAGAGAGGCTTGGGATGATAAAAGAATTTGGAGATTAGGAAGAGTTGGGTGAAATCAAAGTGGTGTTAAAGTGCTCAAGGGAGGTTCATCACTATTAGCTAAATGTATCCTACTACAACATATGCATGTCCTTCTTGATCTTATACTAAGCGAGCTTTCATTAACCTAGTCCTACGCCATGTGCAACCTTATGGTACATCTACTGTGGTACGTGACTTCTTTTTTAGAATTAGCGATTCTTGCACTTGTGAGTCCCATTTTTTTCTGAAGCTATTTGTGTGAATGGGTTAGTTTTTTTTTATTGAAACAGCTTCTGATTTATAAGGGATGAGTGAAGTTATTAGGATTCTCAGTTAAAATAGGTGAGTGAGTGTAACAGTTGTTGCTTATGAGTCATCTTTTGATGCAACCCAGCTCGTGAGCAAACCATTTACAAGAAGCCAAGCACGGGAGTTGCAACAGTTGCAAGCCAATTTTGCACAACTGGAGCTGCTGGGGCAGATTTTGGAGGCTTCAGGACTTATTTGCAAGCTCACTGCCTTAGAACCGAAAAATGCTCATCACGATCGCGAGCCACCAGACGCGATCACGCAAGGTCAAGAAGCAGCTCATCGCTATTGCGAGATATCAGACATGATCCCGTAAGGACGAAAAGAGGAACAGCGCGATCGCGAGTCGTCTGACGCAATTGTGCAGGAAGCTGACAATAAGGCAATTGTCTTTGCGATCGTGTGACCACATACGCGATCGCGAAGCTCTGGTTACTGATGCCACGGGATCGCGCGTGTCGTAGCACGATAGTACTGTGGCGATAATCAGAACACTATCTTTAGTTTAATGACTTATGGCAAGCCCATTTCAAGGGCAATTAAGGCATTGTTGCCATTTTAGGAACCAATATATAAGGTCCTTAACTCTCATTTATTAGGGTTAGATTTTTTATGACATTGATTATTGTGAGGTTATTAGCTAAGCTTGGGTATGGGCCTAAATCGGTTTTAGGATCACAAATTGAATTTGGGTTAGAAGATAAGTAAATCTTCGTATAAAAGTCAAGAAAGTGCAAGAAATAAACGTAAAACACGAGAAAGTAACTTGATTTCAATAAATCGTAATGAGTACAAAATTTGGCAGAGTTTCTGTATGTCTTTCTGAATGGGTACAATACAAATTGAAGTACTATTTATAGATTTAAGAGTTTCCTCCACGTCCTCCACGACCCGTCATGGCCAATCCCCGTTTGGAGCATTTATGAATGAAGTTAATGGGCAAAGTAGTGGACTGGAGTAGTAGGTTGCAAAGCCGCTGGACTCGAGGCGCTTTGCACAGGTTCAAGTGTGTGACCTCGATAATGAGACCTATCTGCTCCGTTGAGGTAAATGTCACCGAAGCTCAGCTTGCAGCTCGCCTTCGGTGATGACCTCGGCACCTGACTTCGGCGATCCGTTCACTTGCTTCGGTTATTGGCTTGTCATCACGTGCTCGGCCGTTATCAGATCATCGCGCCGAGGTGACTCATAGCGAGCCAGTTTTTACCCAATACAGATAGTCCCCCCACTCCTCGGTGGATTACCGAAGTTACCCGGGAGTGGAGTGAAGTTCCGCAGGAAAGTGACGTGGCTTGATCTTACCCAAGCATTTCAAAGTTTGTCAACAGTCTACGTCTCTTCAGGTCATTATTCATCGACACGCGTCTCTTACCCGTTGGCTGACCAAACGGTCACGCCGCTTTTTTTGTTTCCCCCTACGCTAAAATGGTGAAATTTCACCACTTGGTTCATCCCACACCTATAAGTACTATCCTCACAACCCATTCTCACCACTTTAAATATTTGTAAGCAACAGTAGCCAAAGAAAAGGAAAACTTCCATTTTCGTCTCGATTACTCCTATTTTCAACAAGATCTTTGAATACTTAAAATCGCAATCATGTCTACCACATATTCCAAACAAGACTCAAGTGACTCTGGTGGGAGTTAGGATGTCCCATTTAGTCGCCTCTACTGTTAGCAGAGACCTCGTCGTCACTGCGCCAGTGATTCAAACGGCTGCGGTGGAGGGTGGCGGCAAAGGGACGTCTGGTGTTGAGGGCTTTATGCATCATAAGGAGGGTGCCAGACGTGATTTAGCTACAGAGAGTGATGACGTCAATATGGAGGAGGAGGGCGACGTCTTGTTTGATGACGTCATGGTAGTAGGTGGTACTGATGATGTCATCCATAGGGATGATGATGGTGAGGGTGACGACGCCGAGGGCGAGGATGACGCCGAGGACGAAGTTGAAACTGGGGGTGAGCTGCCCATCGCCGAGGGAGAACATGATGCCGAGGTGGGACCTTCAGGTCCTGAGAAAAAATTACCGATGATTCCCCTTGAGCAAGAGCTCGAGCCTCATCAAATCATCCCTTCTCACTTTGATAACGGAAAAGACCTCAAATTAGAAAAACAGTCTGCTAATCAGGAGGAGAAGAACAGGAACATACTAGTGAATACGACTCCGACCCGAATCACTCAAGCTCACATTCATCGTGTTCAGAAGGATTGTGCATTCGAGCCCGAGGTGAAGATAGTCGTCCCTGACCCCACTAGCAGGGTTTGCCATCATGTAGAGGGGCTATCTTTTGCATACACCTACCCTTTCACCATTGGGTTCACCCTATCTATTCACAGGATCATTGATGACTTCTGCCGAGCATACAACCTATGCTTGGCTCAGTTAGGCCCCGGCGTCTGGAGGGTCGTTCAATGCCTGGATTGGCTGAGTACAAAAGCCGGAGTAAGTTTCACCTTGCAACACCTCATTTCTCTTTATTACCCTTACTTCCATAAAGCCAGGGTTGTGGCTCTAAACAGTCGAGGCAAATACGCGCTCCTCAATAAGAGCGAAGATCACGGGGACCGAGGCTGGAGTGATCCTTACATTCTTTTGGAGACAAGCATCCTATCCACCGAGCCTAACTTCCCAGAGAGGTGGAATAATTCACGTAAGTGTTCCTTCGTCCTTGGCTTCTCTTTTTGCTTCCTCTCTTGTTTGCTGATTTCAATCTATTTTTGTTCCCCAGCCAACAAAGTTGCTATTGTTCCCCCCGAAGGTTTGACCGAATGGGTCAAGGCTGTGACCGGAGCCCATAAATGTCTCGTTCGGTCATGGATAGAGATGACTGCTGACTTTGGTTGGAAATACAAAAGGCATGGTAAGTTATCAATAATTTATTGAATAAGTTGTTATCCCAACTCTTCTTGATTTTATCACTGACCTCTCCTGGGGCGGAATACTCCTGCACCCAATATGATATAAATCAGAGGCGGAATACTCCTGCACTCTCCTGGGGCGGAATACTCCTGCACCCAATATAATATAAAGCTGAGGTGGAATACTCATGCACTAAGTATTTGACATAAGAGCAGAATACTCCTGCTCCTGGGGCGGAATACTCCTGCACCCAATATGTATGGAATGGAGCGGAATCCTCCTGCTCCTGGGGCGGAATCCTCCTGTACCCAATATGTACGCAATGGAGCGGAATCCTCCTGCTCCCCGGGCGGAATCCTCCTACACCCAATATATATGCGATGTAATGCATATGAATGCAACATAATGCAGATGAATGCAACATGATGCAATAATAACCCATCACCAGCGCGAGACTCTCATCGACAGCCGGAAAGTATATGCCAACTCACAGCCAGAGTACAATGCTCAGATCCTCAATGCAATACCAATAACGTGACATAACATATAACATACAATGTAAATCAAAAGCTGAGGCATAATGAGTACGCCTATCGGCAGCTACACATGTAAGAAAAATGTGGTAGATTATCCACGAGGTCAAGGGCCTCTAAAGGAATGGATACAAACACTTACCTTATTACAAAGTTAGCACAGATACTCAACAACCGCTTTGTCCTTTGGATTCATTGCCTAGCGATCCCACTGTGTTCAATAAACAGAAAAATATATCACAGAAGGCTAAAGATTTCATTCCTTACATCTTAGAGCAATCCAGTTAGGAACCTGAAACCCTATTAGCATACGCAATACGTAGGTCAGACCTATGTACAGGGTTTAAGGTCACATAACCAAACCCTAAATAAATTACATTTATATGTTGCCCATAACTCACTGAGTACGAATATATACTCAATTCCATTATCAGGGTCCCATTAACCCTTTAAACTATTAATTGAATTCATTAAAATGATGTATAGTATCCCAACTTTTACCGTTAAAATATATTCAAACACACGTAATAAACTCAAATAATGCATTAAGATCATTACCTGAATGTTTCGGGGTGAAAATTCTATCTTTTTCCGGCTCTTTTCTCATTTTCTGACATTTTTCTCTTTCGCGTTCTCTCTGTTTCGCCCCCGTCTCTTGTTCTTCTCATTTTGAGCGTTTTGAGCTAAGGCACCGCCCTTGCTCTTGTTTATCTTTTCAATTTCTCTCTTTTCTTTTATTTTATTTTATTTTCTTTTCTTTTCGCATCAATTTCTTTATTTTCTTTTATTTTATTTTCTTTTTTTTTCTTTTCCCGACGAAAATTAAAACGGAACTCTACGAAATTCGAAATGATCCCAAATTTCTCAAGTTATTCAAAATATATGTAATACACTTGCTAAGGCAGATCTCAAATCGGACTCCCGAAACTCAATATGCAAATTTAATGGAAAAAGGTCAAATTATTTAACTTTCGCAATTTTAGTAAGAAACTAGCCGAACAACCTCGAAATTCACTTTCAAAAGTTCACAAAAGTCACAAATAATCATACGAACCTAACGGCACTTTTAGATTTCAAATCGGAGTTCATTTGCCAAAATCGAGCTCGAAAACCTCATTTTAATATTTATAGACAATAAAAACTGATACCTTCTTCCGATACCTACCAAACGAAGTCTGATTTAGCTCAAATTTTACAGACAGGTCCTAATGGACTTTACGAACATTTTAAAATTATCGGCATACAAATTGGAGTCCTAACTTCTGAAATGACTGACCGAGGTCGTTTCATTCTCCTCCATTTAGACTCTCGTTCGTCCTCGAACGAGCTTGCATCTAAAGCAAAATTCATGCAGATAATAAGAGAACTTGCACGACCTTGATAAACTATTCCACTGATATTATCTCATGATTACAGAATCAGAATTATAACACACACACTGAACTCTTAGAATAAAATATATTTGGATAATATCATAACACCACTGCCCAACTTATTTTGATTAAGCTGACCCTTCCTCGATCATGAGAGAAGAATTCTACATTTTCGAAACAAAGATACACGGAACTTTGAATAGGTTAACATGATTCCGCCGACGAATCACCTTGTCGATATGCTTTACGATATAGAACAGCATGATGGATCTAAGAGTTAGCTTACGCTTCAGCAACGCCATAGAGATTTAATATTAGCATTCTGTATTGAAGAAAGACTCCTCCACTTAGAGCATAACTCATACATCTAATTTGAATAGGAATAATCATCCTCGCACAACCTGCTGGATTAAGAAAGACATAGCTATAATAGAATGCGGCTCAGACCTGAGCTACCAAATTACCCTCTCGAGTTGCCAAACGGCTGCAACTCTTGAGTTCATAATTCCATATCTTTACCTTAAGCACCACCGCCTGATGGATCAACTTAGGGGTCAATTGACGATTTTCATTAGCCTTAGTAGCCTTGAGAAACAATAATGTGATTACCAGGCTATCTTGACACGCACTCTGGCTTAATAAAAGGAACATTGCAAGTGGCTACTAAACGCCTGAGCTCACTAGTGTCGGAAGAAAAAGAGATAGCAATAAATTGAGGATAGAAATAATTAGATCTTTAGGAAGCTCATCTTCTTATTTGCTTGACTACTAGAGCCAGACTATTTCCGAGTCAGGCTAACCAAAGAATCGCAATTGAAGAAATAGTCATTAAATGAGCTCTATGGAACAACATCCATGCCAATTTAACCTCCTAATAAGAAGGAAACTCTGACAATTTACCAGAAAACCCTTTTATACTCCAGATAAGCTCATGGGATAACATGACTTTACTAGCGTTTTGAACCAAGAGGAGATACGTAGATCGAATATTACTTACTAATCACTTTGCACCGGAAGAAATGATAACACTTTCTGATGGTGACGATTAAGAATCCCACTATCCTATCAACACTGAATTCCAAAGAGAGATAGACTGACTTGACATAATAAGAAAAGTTGGTACAACAGGATGCCAAGCAGGCAATACCGACAATCGCTCCCAAATTTCTCACATTTAGACCAAATAAATTAGTAGGGTCTCACAAATGCCAGGAATAAATCATACCAGAAGCTCGCCCCTCCACCACAACCGATTCTTAATAGAAACAATATCCAAGGAAACCATGGAAACATGATAAGATAAACGAAGTCCTGACCGATCGCAAGAATCAAATCTTACTCACATATAATGGAAGAAGAAATACATGGTGTACTATATCGGATAACTCAGTATCCTACCAGACTGGTAATTCATAAAACTTCCTCTGTGGCTGAACTAAGCCGCTACACTAATAATTACCTTCTGAAGAATAACTGCCACCATGATCTCAACCTTTACTGGATCGTGGCATTTCTCTGGCTGATTGAGATCTAAATGAAATCCCTGCGACTGGGTAGGTGCCTGAGGGCAAGAAGAAGGACGACTGCCTACTTTCCGGAGTAAGGGAAAACTCCTCAAAGGTTAACCAGACTCATGACAGTGATAACACCATTTTCGCTAAAAATAGAAACTGGACCGATTACTGATAGCTACAAAGAGAAAAATGAGTCTATCTTGATGAACTACTCGCGCACTCTGAGAATCACGCTCTACAAGCTGAGATAACTGGGCAAGTAACCTCCCAAAATAATCAAAACTCTTACATCCAAAGGAGGTACCATGGTGCCCACCAGGGCCGTGGGATCGTTTGCTTTTCCGCTCTAACTCTTCCCTCTCTAACTTATGGTATGCGTAATACCTCTGAGCAATATCAACAACGACATCAAATGAAGTCCCAACCTCAATTTCTCGAGCCATATGGGATCTCAAGGAAGGAGAAAGGTCACTAATAAATCGTTGAACATTCTCGGAAGGTTCATGGACTAGTTCTAGTGCATACCTAACCATTCTAGACAATTCAATCTCATATTCTTAAACCAACAGGCTAACCGACAGGCTAACCTGTCTAATCAACTCAAACTGGCGACACTTTTCATCTCGCTCGCTACTCGAAAGGAACTTTTCCATGAATCTAGAAGAAAAATCGAACTAAGTTAGTTAATAAGAGAGCAGCCCCCCAATCGAACTAGGTTTATCTGATGCATTACTTAAGAATATCGGAAGATTCAACTGCATAAAATAATGCAACCTCTTTGGGCACTCGGACCAAACTGTTACCTAGGCTGGCTAACCAGCCGGAACAATTGGTGGCGAAACACATGCTGCCTCTGGAATATAATTTACTGAGGCAACATCAGGAACTGGAACAAGAGCTCTCTAAGTCCGACCAACTGCATATGCGGCGACCTGATAAAATGCTTAACGAATAATAGGTTCTTGCGGTATCTGCGTCGGCAAAATTCTCATAAAAGCATTATAGAGAGCCAAGGGAACCACAAGGCCCTGCTCCCTTACCCATCATGAGCTCGTACAGCTGGGGCCTGCGTGACTGGATCGTCAGCACGACCCACAACTCTCGGGGCTTGAGTAGCTCAAGCCCAAGGCTAGACTACTTTGTCCTGAACTCCTACCATTTGCTGATTTGTCGCACGAGGGTTCACAATTACAACGAATGAATTAACAAAAATACTTTTGCATCATAGATCGACGCACGATCATAAAAGAAGGAAGTAAAACTTCCTAAATGCCATCATAGCCCCTCGTAGATAAGTACGGACATCTACGTACCCATCAGCGAGATTCTACTAGACACTGTCTTAGTCTGGATAGACTCTAAACTGGGCTCTAATACCAACTGACACGACCTGAATTTTCGGCTAGGCCGTGCGGGCACCTGACATCCTCTCCTAAACCCATCGGGCGAACCCTTAACAACTGAATTAGGAAAATGAATGTAAATTCAACTCATAAATAAGAATAAGACTTAGAAAAACTACAGACATACTGATACCTCTAAGCTGTACAAAGGAAATTACAGTTGACTACCCAACATACTAGGTTTAGGGCTATCTAGACTAGACATCTAAGAGTACAAAAGAAGACAGATACCTCCTGAAGGGAGCAAAATGCATCTAAAATAATAAACATAAAACTAGTGGCCATCCTGAATAAAAGCTGGCTCACCCTGACAGCTGAAGTCGTCTTCGCTCCTTCACAACGTGGCAAACTCAATCCTGGAGCGAACCTGCCGAAACGAAATTGATAGAAAAAAACAAACAACAAACAAGGGTGAGTCAAAAGGACTCAATAAGTAGGGTAGACTAGCCACCTCAAAGAATAGGATGACTAGTTAGGGAGAAGAAAAACAGGTAAACCAAATCCATCTTATTTAAACTATAAAAAGGTAGAGCCAGATAATAACTGGAAACACGTATGGAACCATAAACAACCAGAGACATAAGATAGACAGAACATATAGGTTTTTAAGTATCCCAAACATATCAACAATCAGAAATACATATTGTTCCGGCGTGCAACCCGATCCATGTATTTATACTGTTGCATGCAACCCGATCCGTATTTTATACTGTTGCTGCGTGCAATCCGATCCATATATTTATACTACCGCGGTGTGCAACCCGATCCATATATTCATACTGTCGCGGCGTACAACCCAGGATATGAGCCAGAAATATATAGGCAAACTGAAATATGTCCACAACATGATATACATACCGCATATATAAAACAGAGCATGATAGTCACACAATAGTCAGCATGAGGTGCAATGAAACAGGATGAATGCAGCATGATGCAATGGGGGTCACATGTGCCCGAATCCCGTCTCGAAGCGGAATAATCTTGCATTCGAGGGGAATGCAATATAGTAACCAACTGGAGCGGAATACTCCTACTCCTGGGGCGGAATACTCCTGCACCCGATATGAAATAAACCAGAGGCAGAATACTCCTGCACTCTCCTGGGGCGGAATACTCCTGCACCCGATATGATATGAACTAGAGGCGTACTCCGGCACTCTCCTGGGGCGGAATACTCCTGCACCCAATATAATATAAAGCTGAGGCGGAATACTCCTGAACTCAGTATCTGACATAAGAGCGGAATAATCCTGTTCCTGGGGCGGAATACTCCTGCACCCGATATGATATAAACCAGAGGCGGAATACTCCTGCACTCTCCTGGGGCGGGCACCCAATATGTATGCAATGGAGCGGAATCCTCCTGCTCTTGAGGCGGAATCCCCCTCCACCCAATATGTATGCAATGGAGCGGAATCCTCCTGCTCCTGGGCCGGAATCCTCCTGCACCCAATATGTATGCAATTGAATGCATATGAATGCAACATAATGCAGATGAATGCAACATGATGCAATAATAACCCATCACCAGCGCGGGACTCTCATCGACAACCGGAAAGTATATGCCAACTCACAGCCAGAGTACAATGCTCAGATCCTCAATGCAATACCAATAACAGAACATAACATATAATATACAATGTAAATCAAAAGCTGAGGCGTAATGAGTACGCCTATCGGCAGCTACACACGTAAGGAAAACGTGGTAGATTATCCACGAGGTCAAGGGCCTCCAAAGGAATGGAGACAAACACTTGTTACAAAGTTAGCACAACTACTCAACAACCACTTTGTCCTTTGGATTCATTGCCAAACGATCCCTCTGTGTTCAATAAGAAGAAAAATATATCACATAAGGCTAAAGGCTTCATTCCTTATGTCTTAGGGCAATCCAGTTAGGAACCTTATACCCTATTAGCAAACGCAATACGTAGGCCAGACCTAAATAAATTACATTTATATGTTACACATAACTCACTGAGTACAAATATATACTCAATTCTATTATCAGAGGCCAATTAACCCTTTAGACTATTAATTGAATTCATTATAACGATGTCTAATATCCCAATGTTTACTGTTAAAATATATTCAAACACACGTAATAAACTCAAATAATGCATTAAGATCATTACCTGAATGTTTCGGGGTGAAAATTTTATCTTTTTCCAACTCTTTTCTCGTTTTCTGGCCTTTTTCTCTTTTGCATTCTCTCTGTTTCTCCCCCGTCTCTTGTTCGGCTCATTTTTAGCGTTTTGAACAAAGGCACCGCCCTTGCTCTTGTTTATATTTTCAATTTCTCAAGTAAGTTATACTAAATATATGTAACACACTTGCTAAGGCGGATCTCAAATCGGATTCCCGAAACTTAATATGCAAATTAAATGGAAAAAGGTCAAATTATTTAACTTTCGGTATTTTAGTGGAAACTAGCCGAACAACCTCGAAATTCACTTTCGAAAGTTCACAACGGTCACAAATAATCATACGAACCTAACGGCACTTTCAGATTTCAAATCGGAGTTCATTCGCCAAAATCGAGCTCAAATATCTCTTTTTAATATTTATCGACAATAAAAACTGATATCTTCTTCCGATACCTATCAAACGAAGTCCGATTTAGCTCAAATTTTACAGACATGTACTAATAGACCTTACGAATATTTTAAAATGATCGGCACACCAATCGGAGTCCTAACTTCCGAAACGACTGACCGAGGTCGTTTCATTTTCTTACCCATATTTTGTTTCGTCTTAGTCAGAACTAGTGAATTTGACCGCGCATAGAAGAAATCATTGACTTTATGAAATAATTATTTTTCAATATTAGAATATTGAAATATTTAACCTCATAATTTTTTGTACTCAAACTTTTTAGCACCCAATGACGGTTAGTTTTGGAAATACTTAGATTTTTGTATAATCTATATGAGTAACTACTTTCCTTTTTTAAATAAACCTCCGTAAAGAAACAAAAGATATTTAAGAAAGTGATATCTTTAAGTGCATTTGTATAGTAAAATATAAAACACGACTTTTTTGGTGTTCATTGTGGTTACATGTTAATACAACCAAAAATGGAAGAATGAAAGAAAGCGGCGAGTGAATCAATGCCAAATTCACATCCGCGAATTGTATGACTCACTTCTATAACTTTTATCCTTTTTTTTTTTCACCTTTCTATTAGTACCTATTTTCTATGTTCCTTTCTTTTTCTTTTCCCCTCATTTACGGTGAAATTACAATGGCGTTACAACTTTTTATTGTCCTCATGAATGACGAATTCGTTTCAATTTCCTATTTAATTGAAGTGAATTGTCTCCAAATACTCCAAATTGAATGAGAGGATGAGAAGAAAAGAAACAACTATTTTCTTTACATTTTAATAGAATGGTAGCCAAAGAACCGCCCTAATCCTTTTCCTAGTGTATCTACCTGCATATTACGTGGTCAAAAAAATATTAATTAAAATATAACTAATAATTAAATTATTATGAAGTTAAGAAAACTCTTTACTAATCAATAAGCATGCTATTATATTAAGTGGAGGACACCACATTTCTCCCCAACAACATACAAATTATTTTCTGCTTCATAAGACTTTGGTTTTGACCAATGACCAAAACTGGCCTCTTTCCATGATGTGTGCTCCTCCACCATCTTACCCTAGCATGGAAGCAATACCAGTGCTACAAAACCTTTTGGAAAAATAACAAATGAAGAGATTAATATAATATCAAAACTTGTTCTAAGGTCCATTGAGTATGTCATTCCAATTATTTTCAATTCACGTAAGGCCCGGATGAGTAACATGACAAAATTGAGCATTCTTGTCAAGGCCACTCGAGCAATATCAAAAATTGACATTATTAAAAGTATAGTAAGAGAGATCAAAAGTTGCTGCAAAAAATACGTAATATTTTTCAATAAGATATATATTATATATTTAGAGTAATAAAAGAGACTTTACACCACTACTAAGGTAACAACATTATTATGGTGATTATTAGCCATTGTTTTAGTATAATTTTTCTTGGTTCTTAATCTAACATTTTATTAGTCGCTTTCAAATTTTCAGATCTTTTGAAATAAGATAATTAAAATAAAAGAAAAGGGTAAAACATAAGAAACCCGATTGATAAACAATTTTCTTGATCTAAGAGATGTCTGAAAGCATACGAATATTTTGACAAACCAAAAAATAAAAAGAAAGCATATGAATATGAAATCTCATTTTACTTGGTATTCATTTTTTATTTCCTCTTTTGTAAATTTAGGTCTTCATTTACTATGAAATAGAAAACATGCCAATTTTTGTATTGATGAAAATGGAGAAGCAACAATATTTAACAATAAAGTTGTTCTATTATTCAATATCTAAACTATTCCAAAACAGAAAAAATTAAAAAAAAGTAAAATTAAACAAAATAGTAGTACCTTGATAAGATGAAGTCTGAAGAAGCCTCACTCAATTTTCTATCAATAATGTTGTCACCAATGACTAAAGTAGGAAAAATTGCATGTTTGCAACACTTCTATTCTATCAATTGCTGCTTCTTTTTCTAATGCAACAAAAAGAATAAAAAGAAACATGAAAATTGATAAGCAAAGCATAAGTTTTTTAGACTTCAGGGATATCAAGGTACACTTGACATTTTTTGTGATTAATCAGGAAGTTTCACTCATAGCTGGTGTAGCAATCACAAGCTGAATGATATATATTAGCCACTTAATTAGAACTTATGATGTAAGATGATTTCCCCAAGCCATTCTATCAAACTTCCCCACGCGCCAGCCCAAAATACAAAGATAAATTTAAAACAAAACCACGCCCCACCACATGGAACCTCCGGACGGCCTGCAAAAGGCGCGTCCCGGAACTCAAAATGATCTACAAGCTGTGGCGAACCAAATGACTGAAGATTTAGGAGGGAAGATATCTTATGCTACAACTATTAGCACAGCTCAAAACCTGACACTCTTAGCTCAAAGATATGAAAATGAACCAGTATCTGCGAGAATCACAACGCATAATGGAATCCCTGCGGTGATCTACAAGGCGAAGGACTATTATGGTGTTATGACAACCCCATGTAAGAGAACACTAGTAGGTCGTCTTTTCAAATCCAAGCCACAAACAGAAAGAATCAAATCTAGATTTGCAGAGAAATTTCCTTTAAAAGGGTCAGTGAAGATTGGAGTGTATGACACTTACAATATTTTCATAGACTTTAACAATGATGATGATTTCAATCTAGTATGGTTTAGAAGAGTAGTAGAGATTGAAGGCCTGCAAATGTGGCTTCAAAAATGGACCCCGGACTTTAAACCAGAAGAAGATCTCCCAGTAGCACCAACGACTTCCTTATCATATGCACTCGTGGAGCTTTATTAAATAGATTGTGAGTACGGTGGGAACCCCTTTGGAGCTGGATGCTGCAACTAAAAGCAGGACACGACCTAGCATGGCTAAGGTAAGAGTTGAAGTAGATCTACTAAAAAAGTTACCTTATAGTGTTTGGGTTGGTGTCGAAGATGAGAACTCTCCTCTTAAAGGCTTTGAACAAAAGATTGAATACGAGGGAGTGCCTAAGTACTGCAAACACTGTAGGAAGCTGGGTCATATGGTTAGCAATTGTAGAGTAATTGAAAGAATGAAGATAGATGAAGTCAAAGCAGCTGAAAACAATTCAGTGAGTCAGATTAATGAGAAGGCTATTGCCCTCATGAACAACAAGGAGGTGGCAACTCAGATTACCAAAGATAACACTGTCCCTAAGGTTAATCCTAATAACAATGAGAGCAATGAGGTGGAGGATGAGCAATTTCAATCTCCAGTGGTCATTGAAACTACAAGAAAGAAAAAGAAGAGAAAGATTAAAGCTACTCCGAAAAAGAAAAACAAGGTGGTCATTAAAAAGGTAAAGAGCAGGTACCAAAATAAAAACAAAGAAGGGGATGAGAAGGAAAAGGAACAACAAGAAGAAGCAGATAGAACACAACTAAGCAGCCAAAATGAAATCTTGGCAAGGAAAACTCAAGCAGGTACACAAGCATCCATCAATTCTGTTTGTAGGAATGAGGTAGAAACTAATTCTAATCCAGAACAAGTCCAAGATAGCGGTAGAAAAGATGATCAAGCAGCTTCTTCAAGTTTACCATCAGCAATAAAGACCCATAAAGGGGTTCGGTTGATTGTGGATCTGACAAGACATGGGAATCTGCAAGAAGAAGAGTACGTAAGTGACAGTGAGGAGGTTGCAAACAGTTTATTACAAGCGTTTGCACCTATTAACAATGCAGAGGATGAGCATGATGGTACAGAATTAAGGGAACAACAACAAATCATTAATAGAGAAGGTTTATCTTCAGCAAGAAGAGGAAGAACTAGACAGAGAAAGAAGGGTAGGCAAGACAGAAACAAAACTGCTCCTAACCTTAGGGAAGGGAAGAACAAAGTTTCTAACATCCTAAATTTCCATGATTAGTGCTCTTTTCTGGAATATTAGGGGGGTGAGGTCTAAGAAGGCCATTCACAGACTTAAACATCTCATAAAAATTAACAAAGTGGAGTTTGTAGGTATAATGGAACCTTTTGCAAATAAGGATAAAGTCAAGGGGTACATGAAGTTTTTAGGTTTCCAACACTGTATTACCAATGACAATGGTATACATGGTGTTTCTGGTCCATGAATTATAATGCAGCCATCATATCAACTGAAGATCAACAAATCACCATAAGCATGAAGTATAGAGCAGACATACAAGGAGCATGTATCACTGCAGTTTATGCAAAAACTTCTTCTGCGGAGAGGAAAGAGCTATGGAGAAGCTTAGAAAACATCACTAATACAATTAAAGATCCTCGGTGTGTGGGAGGGGACTTTAATGTAATCATGGACTCATCTGAAAAGCTAGAGGGAAGACCATACAGGGCCTCCAAAAGCTTTGATTTTGTGACCACTATGAACTACTGTGAGCTTATAGATGCTGGTTTTTCTGGGGCAAGGTATACATGGAGCAACAATAGAAGACCTGCAAAAGAGAATATGGAAGAGATTAGATAGGATCTTCACCAATGACAAATGGAATCAGCTTTTTCAGAATGTGTCAATAAAACATTTGGTGAGGACAGGGTCTGATCATAGACTTTTACTCATGAAATGTTCATCAAGTCAGAAGGAAGTAATCAGGTACTTCAAATTCTTAAACTTCTGGGCTGATCTACTTGAGTTCTATGACCTGGTAAAGGATGTGTGGGATTGTCAAGTAGTAGGGAACCTAATGTGGATCCTTCAAAGTAAATTAAAAAAGCTTTCCAGAAGACTAGCTGAGTGGGAAAGTACTATACAGAAGTTGGAAGAGGAAGAAATAGAATATAACTCTGAAACAGCCAGAGAAGCATTGAACAAAGCACAAGTAGAATATGTCAAGTAGTTGTCAAGGCAACAATCTTTCTTAAAGTAAAAAGCTCAAATGAAATGGTTTCAAGATGGGGATTGTAACACCAGTTATTTCCATAGTGTTATCAGAGACAAAAGAAGAAAAATACATTTGAATAGGATCAAGAATCATAGGAACAGGTGGGTCCAAGGAGAGGAAAGAATTGCCAAAGCAGCCATATACCATTATCAGAAGTTGTTTAATCTGAAACAGACACAAGTTAGTAACAACATGCTGATAGATCTCATTCCAGAAAATATCTCTGAGGAAGATAATATCTTTTTGTCCTCTATTCTACTGAAGAAGAGATTAAAGATGCTATCTTCAACATGAGTGCTACAAGTTCAGCAGGACCTGATGGATACAATGACACTTTCTTTCAGAAGTGCTGGAACATAATTAAAGAAGAGGTTATTGATTTTGTGCAGCAATTTTTTAATGGAGCAAGTTTAACTAAGTTCTATTCTCATACCTGTTTGGCACTGGTTCCTAAAGTGGACACTCCAACCACTTTTTCTGAATTAAGCCTAATAAGTCTAAGCAATTTCTCTAGTAAGATTGTCTCCAAAATTGCCTCAAGAAGGTTGAATCCATTACTGCCAAAATTAATATCAGAAAACCAATCAGGTTTCATTGCAGGAAGGTGTATAACAGATAATATTTTGATGGCTCAGGAAATTGTTCATGGGCTTAATCAGAAAAACTATGGGGACAACATGGTGATCAAGATAGATATGGAAAAGGCTTATGATAGATTATCATGAACCTTTCTCTCCTTGGTGCTAAGGAAATTTGGATTTTCAGAAATTTTCATTGATGTCATTTGGAGAATAGTGTCTAATGTCTGGTATTCCATCATCATTAATGGTACCAGACAAGGCTTCTTCACATCACCACGAAGTCTTAAGCAAGGTGAACCATTATCACCTTCACTGTTCATACTGGGAGCTGAAGTTCTCTCAAAACTCCTCAACAAGTTGACTAATCACCAGTATTTCTCTCCATTCTCAATGCATCCTAAGGCTTCCATTGTGACTCATCTAGCATAGGCAGATGACCTACTAATTTTCACTGCTGCTGACAACAGTTCAGTGAAGTTGGTAATGAAGCAAATTAAAATGTATGAGAAAGCATCCGGTCAAAAGGTGAACATGAATAAAAGTTTCTTCTTGACAGACCCCAAAGCTTCTCCATCAAGAATAAATAGAATGAGATCTGCTACTGGATTGTTGGAGAAGAGTTTTCCTTTCAACTATCTGGGTTGTCCTATATATTTAGGAAGGAAAAAAGTTGAATATTTTGATCCTATGGTGTCTAAAATTGCAAGAAAGTTGAGTGGTTGGCAAGGTAAAATGCTATCTTTAGGAGGGAGAATTACTCTTATTAAGCATGTTTTACTTGCCATCCCAACTTATACTCTCCTTGCCATCCACCAAAAGGAACTTACAAGATCATTGAAAGACACTGTGCAAGATTCTTTTGGGGATCAACATCAGAGGAAGAAAAACACCTCTGGTGCTCTTGGCAAAGCTTGTGTTTTCCACAGATTGAAGGAGGCATTGGGGTGAGAAGAATAGAGGAGGTAGCTGATGCTTTTGCTTTGAAGAGATGGTGGACATTTAGAACAAGTAACTCTCTATGGTCTGTCTTTATGAAGGCTAAATACTGCTCTAGAACTCACCCTGCTGCAAAAAAAAAAAGGCACCAAAACAATCACAAACCTGGAGAAAACTAATGGACATCAAGGATAAAGCTGAGAGCAACATAATTTGGGAGATCCAAGATGGTCAATGTAACTTTTGGTGGGATAATTGGTCAGGGAATGGAGCTTTGGCGAGAAGATTTTCCCCTGGTCCTAGATCTCATAAGGTTAAAGTCAAGGATATTATATCAGAAGGCAAGTGGGATGTGTAGAAATTATCACAGGTTATAGAAGGCAATGATATTTAAAGAATCACTGGGGTTGAGATAAGAGATGGAACAAAGCCAGACTACACTCTTTGGGATCCAGCACCTGATGGATTTTTTCAAAACATAACAGCTTGGCACTTGATCAGAAAGAAGAAGCAAAAATCAAAGATGTTATTAAAGGTCTGGAACAATAAAATTCCATTCAAAATATCTTTCTTGGCATGAAGAGTGCTTAAAAACAGACTACCATTTGATGATGTAATTTCCAAGTTTGGAATCAATGTTGTCTCGAAATGTAATTGCTGTGAAGAATGACAATCAGAGTCTGTTCAGCACATTTTTGGAGAGAGTCAAGTAGCAAGAGAGGTGTGGAGCTATTTTGGAGCACCTCTGGGAGTTAGATGGCATATCACACCAATCAAAAACTTGATTATGGATTGGTGGGACACTGATACCAGTAGTGCTGCTCATATGTTCCTGATGAACATAATTCCAGTTGTAATTTTGTGGGAATTGTGGAAAAGAAGGTGTGCAATCAAATATGGGGAGAAGAGAGGCTTTTTCATGAGAGGTATGTTCCATCAAATTACATGGAATATTAAGGCTACGATTAGTATGGCATATCCTGGCATAAACTTTTCAACTAACTGGCACATGCTATGTGAAACCATTCAGAGATTAAGACATGTGAAAACATGGAAACAAGTATTGGGATATATACTATTAACCATGCGTTTAGATATAGTATTTATTAGCAATGACATGGTTATGAGTATAAGTGGGAGATTGTTGGGATATACTAATAACCATGCAGTTTTAGTTAAATTATTCCTTGTTGAACAATTGATATGCATTTATCATATATCATGAATTGTTATTTATTTAGATCAATTGTGTCATGTGTGTCCTATTATTTATATAGTAGTTGAATTAGTGTGTAGAGCCAAGCTTATACACGGAAGATTAAATCATCGGTTCTTATAAATAATAAAGTAATATTCACAATCTTAGATGGAAATTGGACAAAGCCATCGGTATGATTGTAGTACAAGATTATATATAATTTATCTTGATTATGGGAATGGTATAATTCCAACTTCTTGTGCTAGTGCGCTTTGTGTGTATTGAACGGACCAAGTAGAGATAAATGTTTTTATACTGACTATATAAAACAAATTCTCTAGCTCATGAAATGTACTTATACTCTTAATCTTGATATAGTTGTTTTTAGCGGTGTATATTATTCATTGTCTTGATTTATCAATAGGTGAGGTCCAGGATATTTGGGTCAAATAATTCCTGATAAGTTGGATAATGATAATATGCATTTGCAAAATGATAGCTAGTTGATAGAATCCACGTCTCGGTATAGAGACTGATGACACCCCTTTATGAAAGCTTATAAGTTTTTATGTGTAAACCCGGCCGGTGGATTTTGGTATCCGACACATGAAATAAGTTAAGCGGAAGTCTAAAGAATATTTATTAGTCAATAAATTAAATTGTCAGTAATTTAAGTTTATTGATTGGTGTCTGTAATCTTAATGTGGGGAGTTAAATAAGGTTTTGATGGAAGAATTCGAGATTCAATTGAGGAGTGCAATTACGAATTTCTAGTGGAAATAATTCGTTATTTATTATTGAAAGGTTAATTCTAGAGAAAAAGAATTAATTTCATAATTGGAAGCCTCGTTAATTAATTCGGTGGTCCCTGTTGTGCCCGAATTAATTAGGACTAGGAGAACTTTACTTGGGGGAAAAGAAACCCAACTAGTTTTGGAATAGGTTTTCTAAACCTAAAGCTAGGCTATAAATACATGGGTTATTCCTCCATAAGGTTGGTTAGTTGAGCTTTTACCCAAAGTTTCTCTGTAATATTTGTTCCACCCAAATATTGTTAGTCCGGTAATTATTCGGGAACACAACAGAAGATCATGGAACTGGAGGACTGACTCGTGGATGATCTTGCTCGTGGTAGATGGCTCGTCGTGCCGTTGCAGTCACGCTTCAAGAGATAAGTATCAATTTTTATGTTTGATTAAATCTCCATGGTTTTGGTTGTCTATATTACATGTAAGTTTCTGATCTTGAAATTGCTTCCGCTGCGCATGTAATCCTTCAATTGGTATCAGAGCCTGCTTGCATCTAAGTAGATAACCTAGATGAATTATATATATATGTGAAATTAATATATATGATTCATGATTTACTCAGTTTTATGAGAAAATCGGATGCAATTGGTAAAGCTGCTTGTATTATTCTCGTTGGCTATAGTGCTGTAACACTCGTAAGAAACATTCGTGGGAATTTTCTTTATTGTTGATTGGTAACAACGTGAAATCATGTTTGTTGGCTCATGGATTGAGGCGAAACAATGTTTGGTTTTGCTCTCAGTGAGTTTTTGTGTCATGACCTAAGATTTGCCATGTGGAAATTAATAGTATTAAATTTGGTTGAAAATTTTTCTTTATTTTTTCTATTTCTTTGGTCATTGGCAGTAGGTTGTGTATTTATCAAAGTTGAGTCCTTGAATGTGAACTAATTTAATATCTAGTCAATTTAATCAATGGATTAAATGGATGAATATTATTTTCAAGGGCCATGTCCATTGGCTGACAATAATGACGAAGAGCTTAACAGTATGGACAATGAGAATATCTCCTCATGTGTAGATATATTTAACTAATTAAGATTTTTGATTAATGAATAGTTACTTTACCAATGGTTTAATTATTTGGAATCAATGAAAACTCTTATAGTTTATACATATGATATGACATCTTACGTGGATTTAGAATAATGGTAATTCTTTACAATTGATTCATGGAGATGATATCATACACGTTTTAAGAATTTATGATTAATAGTTAAAACCAATGTGGTCTGTTAATTGGAATCATGAAAATTCTTAATAAGTTTAATAAATGTGGGTTTGATATCATTCTCTGGTTTCTTAACTTTAGACCCTTCCTCACATAAATTGGAAATAAAAGTCATGGTGGGGGTTTTTGACTACAAAGTAAATAGATCCTAATTGTTTCTTGGTATGTTGTGTTGGCCCGTGACTCGCTAGAATTAAGTGGCGGTGGCAGATACTATTCCATCATGAATTAGGCAATTTGAGTGTGTTCTCTAATTTAATAATTATGAGCCATACATAATTACTCCATACATTAGTCTGTATAACTTATGAATTTTATGATTACTAAGTAGTTACTACCAAAGATTTATTTATTTATCATTGAAAATTCTTAATGGTGTTATACATGTGAGACAATATCGTATATAGATTAAGAATTTATGACTGATAAATGGTTATCATTCACATGAAATATTTATTGAGAGTCATTAAAAATCTTAATATACATGTGAGTCTCCTTAGCACACAAAAATTGAGAATTTATGATCAATAAATAGTTACTACAAAGGTAGTGTATTTATTTGAAATCATTGATAATTCTTGATAGTTTTATACACGTGTGATTATGTTAATTCATGGATTGAGAATTACGATTAATAAATAGGATTCGCTAGAATGATCTATTTATTGTACTTATTGGGTATTCTCAATGTACCATGAGTAAATTGTCTTAGGATAAGTGTAAGCTAGTGGTGGAAGTTCATCTTCTGAAAAGGAGATTTAATTTCTTAATACTAGTAATACTAGATTAATTCATGAGATAAGATATTTAGTTTTTCACTGAACAAGAGAAAATAATATCTTGGATTCTCATGTGTATTAATCGAAAAGACAATTTGACATAGGAGGAGGTTTTGTGTATCTTATTCAAAAGGAGAAACACAATGCATACCTTGTGCTCAGGAGATAATTATAAGGAGTGAAAACTTGAATCATGTTGGTTTTAATTCATAAAAAGCGCGTAAAATATTTATCTTTCGAATTTGGTCATAGTTTTGCGATCATGAATTCGTAATCTCTAATTGACACGAAATTTGATAAAGACATCAGAAATGATCTAGTAAGTAATTTCACACTGCTTCGCGGTAAGTGTTGTCAAGTTTTGACACTTTGAGATTGTTTGACGGAGGTTTAGGCAGTTAGTCGAATTAAAACGTGATTTAAATATGAAAGTCATTCTTTATATCGATTTTGGCTTATATTAAATCTGGTACATGATGATTTAATTTGTGTTGATATATGATAAGAATGTAGTTCATATTTTGAATTCTTAGAGACGTAAGAGTCACACTCTTTATGAAATACAAGTTTTTAAAATATGTTGTTTGATGTTGGTTCATGGATATCAAAAGATTAGTTGTTGATATATGATTAGAATAAGCAGCGGAGATATTTTAACCCATAAAAATGTGAAAACAAATTTTGTCCGAATTTGGTCATAGTTTCGGAGATCAGAAAACTTGACGAACTCCGATTGACCTGAAATTTGGTAAGTTCATCAGAAACGACCCAATGAGAAAAACTCACTGCTATGCAGTGAACCAAGTTGCTTTTCGGCGAATTGAGGTTATTAAGATGGCATTTTGGACGTTTTTCTATTTTCTGAAAATTATTTTTCTACGAAAAGTTAATGGTTGGCACCCAGTGGTAATAGGAATTATTCTATATGGTCTCCATGATCATATACTAGTATAAACAATAAGTTTACGTGTTGACATAGATCTTCCTCCATAACGGATAAAATTTATTGTTAAGTATACTTGGTTTAAAAGTCCTTATGATATCCATGATTAAATACTAGTATAAATGATATGTTTACGTGTTGACAATAGGTCTTCCTCCCCAACGGATAAATGTATTGTTGGTATACTAGGTTTAATCACTAGTTGTTGATGACTTGTATATATCTCTCCAACTGAGAATTGCATGTTGAGTCAATGAGACTAGGGCTATTCAATAATTGATATTCACTTGAATTAAATTGATAATAGACTCTCCAACTGAGTTTGATATTATTTAATTTAATGAGTGAAATCTGACATTGCATGTATATGGTGCATGGATAGTTACTTTCCCAACGAATTTGACTATTCAATATGCATGAAAATATATGTGTGATGTGTTTTTGAATTTAATTATTCAATTTTACATGACCTGAGTTGATCTAATTAAATTATTTTATCTCACTATTTATATATGTCTTTATTCAAATCCCTAAGTGCTATTCTCTCACAAAATAATTATTTCAAAAATCTATTTTTGGTGATGATAAGACAATATTTTAAAAAGATGCATTATATGTACATTATGTTAGAAGGAATATTTAATTCGGCTTCTAGCTTACTAAGGAGATGGATATTCAGTTTTAAAAATAACTTTTGTGTTATTGAGATTAATAAATATTTATCTCTTGTAGGTACATAGTTGCATGACCTTTTTATTATTGATGTCTTCCGAATTTAACGATATTGATCTACCCCATAAGAGAAAATATTCTTTGAAATTGAATAACACTTATCTGTTGCTCTTGTATCTAGGTCATATTTATTTTAATAGAATACTTATGGTTGGTTATGGATGGATCATTAAGGTTCATTGAAAGTCGAGGCACTACCAATCCTGTAAATTCTGGTTAAAAGGAAATATGACTAAGTGATACTTCCCCTTAAAAGGAGATAGAGCTAGTGATAAGTTAGAATCAATTCATTCTGATTAGTGTAGTCTGATGAACATACACGCAAGAGGTGTTTTGAGTATTTTTATGACATTCATAAATGATTACTAAAAATATGAGTATATTTTTTTGATGCACTATAAGTCTTGATGCTTTGAGAAATCCAAGGATTTTAAGACTGAAAGAAAAAAGCATCATGAAAAATATATTAAGTCATTACGATCTGATCGTGGTGGCGATACCTCTTTGCAATGTTCACTAAATTACTTATCAGAATAAGAAATTATGTCTAGATAATCTACACCTGGACACCATAACTAAATGGTGTAGTAAAAAGAAGATATATGACTCTTGTGAAGATGGTTAGATCAATGTGAAGTTGTTCAAATTTGTTATTCTTTTTGGTTTTGGAATATGCCTTAGAAAATTTAAATTACATTCTAAATGTAGTCCTTCTATGTTAGTACCTTTTAAAGGGAAGACTGATTAGTTGGAATCAAGGATGAATGTGTATATGTTTATTGGCTATACAATGGTGACGAAAGGAAGTTTATTTTCTTGTCATAATGAAAAGAAGGTATTTATTAGCATAAATACTAGTTTTCTAGAATATGACTATTTAATAAACAATTTTCCTAGAAGTAAATCCTATTTACTAGAACTGCACAAAGAAATAACAAGTGGATCACCTGAAAATCCAAAACTTCAAGAAATCCAATCCACTTGTCGGAGTTGACGTTCCATTGCATTTAAGTAGTGGGAGAAATGTCAATAGATAAACGATGATTGGAAATCCACTACTCCAAAGTAGTGGGAGAGATTTGAGTAGTAGAAAAACACTACAAGAATAAGTCGTTACTATATACTACAAGAAGAAGTTGTTCATATTCTAATATCGAAAGGTAAGGAAAGAATATTGAGACTTAAGATTCTAATTGTTATGTGGTTTGACCATAAGAACATGGTAGTATGACTTAGTAGTGGTACTTTGTCGTAGTGGGAGAAAAGAATGAACGTGGTTCGGTGTATACTCTTGGGAGAGTTTCATGACTGGATCCCTGTAGAGGTTAAGATCGAACTAATTTGTAATAACAAAGCACTATTAGACAAAGATTGCATCAGAAAATAACTTTGCTAGTTCCTTACTGGTATTCATGTAAAAGGATTGCTCGTAAAAGTTGTAGATGCATGGATAAAGTCTAAGTGGGAGTTTATTGGGATATATACTATTAACCATGCGTTTAGATATAGTATTTATTAGCAATGACATGGTTATGAGTATAAGTGGGAGATTGTTGGGATATACTAATAACCATGCGGTTTTAGTTAAATTATTCCTTGTTGAACAATTGATATGCATTTATCATATATCATGAATTGTTATTTATTTAGATCAATTGTGTCATGTGTGTCCTATTATTTATATAGTAGTTGATTTAGTGTGTAGAGTCAAGCTTATACACGGAAGATTAAATCATCGGTTCTTATAAATAATAAAGTAATATTCACAATCTAAGATGGAAATTGGACAAAGCCATCGGTATGATTGTAGTACAAGATTATATATAATTTATCTTGATTATGGGAATGGTATAATTCCAACTTCTCGTGCTAGTGCGCTTTGTGTGTATTGAACGGACCAAGTAGAGATAAATGTTTTTATACTGACTATATAAAACAAATTCTCTAGCTCATCAAATGTACTTATACTCTTAATCTTGATATAGTTGTTTTTAGCGGTGTATATTATTCAGGATATTTGGGTCAAATAATTCTTGATAAGTTGGATAATGATAATATGCATTTGCGAAATGATAGCTAGTTGATAGAATCCACGTCTCGGTATAGAGACTGATGACACCCCTTTATGAAAGCTTATAAGTTTTTATGTGTAAACCCGGCCGGTGGATTTTGGTATCCGACACATGAAATAAGTTAAGCGGAAGTCTAAAGGATATTTATTAGTCAATAAATTAATTTGTCAGTAATTTAAGTTTATTGATTGGTGTCTGTAATCTTAATGTGGGGAGTTAAATAAGGTTTTGATGGAAGAATTCGAGATTCAATTGAGGAGTGCAATTACGAATTTCTAGTGGAAATAATTCGTTATTTATTATGGAAAGGTTAATTCTAGAGAAAAAGAATTAATTTCATAATTGGAAGCCTCGTTAATTAATTCGGTGGTCCCTGTTATGCCCGAATTAATTAGGACTAGGAGAACTTTACTTGGTGGAAAAGAAACCCAACTAGTTTTGGAATAGGTTTTCTAAACCTAAAGCTAGGCTATAAATACATGGGTTATTCCTCCATAAGGTTGGTTGGTTGAGCTTTTACCCAAAGTTTCTCTGTAATATTTGTTCCACCCAAATATTGTTAGTCCGGTAATTATTCGGGAACACAACAAAAGATCATGGAACTGGAGGACTGGCTCGTGGATGATCTTGCTCGTGGTAGATGGCTCGTCGTGCCGTTGCAGTCACGCTTCAAGAGATAAGTATCAATTTTTACGTTTGATTAAATCTCCATGGTTTTGGTTGTTTATATTACATGTAAGTTTCTGATCTTGAAATTGCTTCCGCTGCGCATGTAATCCTTCATTAAGTTCTATGGAAAATGCCTTTGAATTGTATAAAAGTTAACACTGATGGAAGCTACATGGAGAGGAAGAAGCTAGCTGGAATAGGAGCCATTATAAGGAATCAACATGGAGATTTCATAATGGCCTTTGCTGCTCCAGTTAGAGTTTCTAGCAACAATCAAGCAGAGGCTTTAGCAGCTCAAATGGGGGGGTAAATTGGCGCACTGATTTAGGTATGAGGAACTTCATTCTTGAAGTCGATTCTATGCTAGTTACCAACATGATACAGAACAAGGAATCAAACAACCTGAAGCTGAAAAAAGTAATTGAAGACACTTACCACAGGCTGTCTTAGGCGGGAGGTACCATTAACCATTGTTATAGAGAGGCTAATGAAGTGGTAGATGGACTGGCAAAGTATGCGACAACACTGAAAGAGAAGAGGATCTTCAACAATTTCCAAGAGTTACCAAGACAATGCAAAAGCTCTTTCCATCTTGATAAATGTCAAATGCCAAATATTAGGAGTAGATATAAGAAGGCTAATTTCTTTGTAAGCTAGAAGTAGAGTAGGGAGTAGACTCAATGTATAGCCTCTCCTCCACAAATATTTTTTGTAACTGATCCTGATGTAATGCTCTTCTTGAGGTCAGGCAAAGCCCCCCTCTCTGTTCAACATGATCAATACAAAAGGCAGTTAATATAAAAAAAATGATGTAAGATGTAATTACATGTTAAACTTGAAACATGGTCTGCTAACTTTAACTTTCTGGAATGAAATGAAAGTCAGACTATTCATTCAAGTAAGCATTATAACAGTTATGTCAAAATTCAAAACATGCATATTGATAGACTTAACTCCTCTCATAATGCCGTGATGCATCAACTAACCACTCCTCATGAATCATGATAGACTTGAAAAGTCTTCTAAAACACAGATTTTCGCAAAAATACCATTTCTGAAATCAAATCCACCACATACAGATATCGATTAACCTGCAAAAAACACCAAACTCAAAATAGGTGAAATATATAAAATTACAAAGTAAAAAAGGAAAACAATTGTATAAGCAAACATGGTAAGCTCAATTGATATCAAAATTCTCATCAATAGCATAAAAGGCAATACCTACAGATAAACAACACAATATTTTCAATTAAAGTCAACGAAAATAAAAAATTAAGAGAAGCATAAAAGAATATTAACAATTGATATCTCAACTTAAAGCATCTCCAGTTTGAAAAAAAGACCTCGTATGAAATCAAAAAATCACCTATGATCAAGAAAGAATTAGTAACAAAGCAGTGAGGAAACCATGACTTAGTAACTGAAAAAGGCACATTTATTAGTATGAATTAAAGGGAGAGTATTTGTAAATATACATTTATTTTGATTGTCATTACATTTTCATAAGTAATTAATGCACCAGTTCCATACTTACTTGGAAGAAAATAGATTTTTAGAACCTTTTTTCTCATCAAAGTGGTACTTTTTCTTAGTTCATGTTTTCTTTACATTTTGATGGAATGGTGGCCATATAGGCATGCCACATCACTTGCCTATAGTTCTCAATTAATATATATATATAGATATAGATATAGATATAGATATTATAGATATAGATTGGCAACGCTATACGTCATAACGTTGACTTTTTTTTTTTCATTTCTCAATGGTAAGAAAATAAAAACACGAAAAAGATGGAAAAGGCGAAACAAATGGAAAGCAAAAACAGAAAAGAAAAAATTATGTATATCCCGTAACAAATACTCCTTCCGTTCCATTTTATGTGTCATAGTTTGACTCGGCACAAAGTTTAAGAAATAAAGGAAGACTTTTGAATTAAAATAAAGCAAAGATGTTTGTGTGGATGTAAATCATTTCAGTAATGGCAAAATTGTAATTTTGAAGTTAAATTGTTACCAAATTTAGAATGCTGCCATTCTTTTTGCAACAGACGAATAAGGAAATGCTGCCACATAAATTAGAACGGAGGGAGTAGAAAGATTACTATATTGCTCTTGAACACACATGCTTCACCAGCATTAGTTAACAAAGCACATCTTCTTTTATCAATCTCCTCTTCTAAAGTATTCCAAACTCCAGCATTGATAATGGTTGAGTAGATGGTTGGCAATGAAATTTTGAGAAACTTTGAAACAGTGTCAGCTAATTCTAAAAAGAACAGAATAAATGTATGAGATAAAGTCTCAAACCATTCATCAGGCTCAACGATCTATTAAGTAAATGAAAGAAGTGTTCTCAACATATCCATTATCAAGTTTAACTGATGCACAATAATATTCTTCTCAAGGCATAACGGATTTTTCAATCAAACTAAGCAAGTTTATTAAGTGAATGCGATCAATGTACTATTAAACCGAGAAATTTTTTTGATGTCTCACACGACATGTTATACTTGTATGAGACCCTTAATTATTTGATAAGTGAATTCACGTGTCCCATTATTTACTTGAAGACAAAAAGTTTAAATGGCAAGTTTTTAATCCAAATTTATTCTTTTTAAAATTCTTAATTAAAGACCAAAATAAGTATGGCAAGAAAATATCATCTAAGAAATAAGTGATTTTCAATTTCAACAAAGGTCTAATTTCCAAATTTGATTTCTAGTAATTATATCTTCATCAGTTCAATAATGTTGAAGCTTTATCCCAGGAAGTATGATCACGTGCTTCAAGTTTTTATTGCTTGGTTATAATTTTAAAGGGTGAAAATCATTTACACTCCCGAACTTTGTTCTAAAAATCAAACTCCCCCCTCAACTTTGAACAATAGTCATTCTCCCCCCCTTCATCGTATATAATATCTATTTTTCCCTTGAATTTTCATTCTCCATTTTTGTAATATATTTTTATATTATGATAGGGTGAAAATCATTTACACTCCCGAACTTTGTTCTAAAAATCAAACTCCCCCCTCAACTTTGAACAATAGTCATTCTCCCCCCCCCCCCTTCATCGTATATAATATCTATTTTGCCCTTGAATTTTCATTCTCCATTTTTGTAATATATTTTTATATTATGATATAACTTTTTAACCATAAAGTTACCTATAATTTAAATATTTTATATCTTGTTATAGTAATTTAAGTTCACTAGTATTATGAAGAGTATAACTTTTCATGAATTAATTATAAAATATAATGCCATTTTCTTAATAGTAGTATTTTAGTATTAAGTGCGCTACATGTGTAGATGTATACATAATGTATCACTTGTTGTCTCTTTCTCTTTGTTTATGTTCGTTTGTATATTTGTTTAAATTTTATTTTCTATCTTATTCTCTAGCTAGTTTGTATATAGATTTTTCAGTTTTGATTATCATAAACGAAATTATACAACAACAACAACAACAACAACAACAACGTGATAGTTTCATAAGTGAAATTATAATTTTAAATTTATTTAAGTATAAATATATGATAGTTTGAATTTAATGTAAAATCTACCTCAATTTTACTATCTTTGCTCATGTATTGCATGCATTAAGTATATGATTATGACCATTTTATTTTCAATTATAAGATAGACTAATTTTGAGTTTTAATTTTATTAAAAATTATCGATATAAAAAAATTATTTTTAACATTTTTTTATGTTTAGTTCATTATTTCATTATTGACGTCAATAACATATATGTGCGATTACTATTCCTTACTCTTTTTTCTATTTAAAAATAATATTTATTTATTTTATAGGTTAGTCCATAATATATAATAAAAAATTATCATTATATTAAAGAAGAAAAAAGATAATATTTTATAATCTAGAGGGTAAAGTAGGTATTTTGAATGATTATTTGAGAAAAAAGGGGGAGAATGACTATTGTTCATAGTTGAGGGGGGAGTTTGATTTTTGAAGCAAAGTTCGGGGGTGAAATTTTAAACAAGGGTAACAACATTCTCTATTGAATATATCAATTAGCGTGTAATTAGTACTTTGAAATCATTATTTTTCTTTCAAGTAACTTGCACAACTAATCTTAGTAAAGTGAATAAAAATGTGAAATAATTGATGTTTTACCTTCAAAATAAAAATTTTCCAACTGTAACAACTAACAAGTAAGATCTCTATATTCTTTGAGTTTATATATGTTGTTGTTCTTCAAAGTAGAACTAAAAAATAAAAAGATACGGCCTATTGAATAGAATGCCGTTGTGCAATTGATAATAATATGTTCTTCCCATATTTATTTTTATTATTATTATTATTATTTTTTTTTGTTCTGTCAATTATGAATCTTAAAAAGAGTAAATATAAACTAACAAGTTGCCTTTTAAAAATTTTGTCTTCAAGTAATCAACAGGACCAATGAATCCATTTGTCAAATAATTAAGGATCTCACACAAATATGACATGGCGTGTGAGACATCAAATAAAATTTACTCTATTAAACCTACAATCCAAAAAAGACATAAACTTCTATTATTTTAATTTTTCGTAAGCAAATGTCACTCCAAAAGAGTACAACATTAGAAACGACAGTAAGCATGAGCATTGCAATTCGCTACCGGAAAAAATGAAGAAACTATTTATATAGGAAAGGGAAGATCAATTACCATGGCTCAACATTTCTGACTTTTTAGCAAGTTTTCCTCTGATCAAAACGCCACAGCATAATATCTATTGCTAGTACAAAAATGAAACAATATATAATTCAGTAGTAGTTAGAATTTGAAATAGTACAGTATCTTAATCTCATATAATAGAAACTGTGGGATTACCAATTCTAGATTTACCAAAAATCTAAAATTAACAAAGTTCGGTTGCAATAATAAATATCTTCTTATAGCCTGTTTGGCACATTGCTTCTCCAGAGCCAAAAGTGTTTTTTTTTCAAGAAAAGTACTTTTTTTAGAATTTTGAGATGTTTGGCAACCAAGAAAAAGTAATTTTAGGTAGAAGCAGAAGCAGTTTTTTTGCAGTTTATTAATTTTTTCAAGACAAAAATATCCTTACTAAAAATTTATATTTACCAAATTATCCCTCATTAATTAACCATATCTCTCTCTAAATAAAATTGTATTTCTCTTTTTCCATTTTTTCCTACTATATACTTTTATAAATCTTCTTCCTCTTACGACTAGTTTTTATTTGTAGTTATTTTTATCAACCGTATATAGGATCTTCTATTCTTTAAATCTTTTTTTAAAAGTAAGTAATTACTAGAAATTTTTAATTCAGTTATCACTTCGATTTAACTATATTTTATGTTGTTCAATAGCTTAAATTTATATATTTTACTTTATGTTTTACATTTTAACTAAAATATTTCTTTAATTAAAGTCTTTTATGATAAATATTTAAAATTATTATTTTTATAATACTTAATCCAAATGTAAAATGAATTTGGATGTCCTTTTCGTAATTTAGCACTCAAAAGTACTTTTCATAAAGATTAGCCAAACACAAATTATTTATCAAAAGTACTTCTTCAATGAGTTGTCCAAATACAAACTGCTTATTATCTAAAAGTACTTATGCCAAAAGTACTTCTCAAATTAAGCAGTTTTTTGCAGCAATCCCAAACATGCTCTTAGTCACAAATTTGAAAACTAACCAATGACGTTGGATATTTTTCACATAATCTGTTGGATAAAAAAGAGACTTGCAGTAGGAAACACTATATATAACCTCTTTCAATTTAATTTAGTAATGTAACAGATTTGTGTAAATAACATAATTAAATAAGAGAAGAGGAATAGACCTCAACGGTTAAGTGTTTGAGACAAAATGTGAGAAAAAAACAAAATGAAAAAATCACATCTCATTGCATTATCACTGTATTTGTAACTGATGCTGAATAATGGGGAGAGTGGATAAAGAAATTAATGAGACACATTAAAGGAAGAAATAGATGGGATATTTTTATTTTTATGCAATTTTTTAAGGAAAAATATAAGAGGAAAAAATCAAAAAAAAAAAAAGAGAAAAAAGATGAGTAGAATCCTTGGCCAAAGAGAGGTGCCACATCACTACTCTTGAGCCCAAAATTATATTTATACTAGTGAATATGTTCGCGCGTTGCGCGATAAAAATACTGCATTAGATTATAATTTAACTTTTTCCTATATCGAAATATTGAAAGTAATCATAAGTTAGGGGTTGTACACCGTCTTAGCAAGCACACCCTTTTTATTGTAATTGTACTAATATTTAAAATTAAGAGTATTTGGATATGAGAGAGCTTGTGGTGATCATCTTAGCTTGCTGTGGTTTTGTAAGGATTATTTGGTGATTAATAAAATTCCCTTTGATTATAAAAAAAAATGTGAAATTGAATATGAAACAGATAGAAAGATAAAATTTAAGTTTAAAAAAGAATGATGTTAATCTCTATGCTTTGTGTAGAGTACTTTACCGTTGTTACACACTTACACCTTCATTTGAAATTTTAAATTTAGGTAGTTAGATTTTAAAAACGAAAAAAATATAATAATAATAATAATAATAAAAAGAAACAGTGCCAAATAGATATAGAACTAAATATTACTCCTATCACATAGAACTCATGGAAAAAGAAATTACATTATAATATGTAAAGGTGCTACAATTGTTTGATTCGTTCAAAATTTACTTACAAAACGTAAATTACTAATGGCAATTCCATAGATAACAAACTATGGAAAAGAAAAGAAGTTAAAATTTCTCATAACTCAAAACTTTTACTTCAAATTATAATAGTTGATTACGAATAACTAAAACATAAAATTGAAGAAAAAGTTACAAAAAAGAAGTGACACAGTAATAATAGGATTAGCAATAATGATTGATTAATAGGTTGGGAATGGTTATGTGGGGGAAAAAATTCCTATTTTTTTAAAAGCAAAAATATGAGCGATTAAGTAATATTAACGTATCTTTATTTCTACCAAATTATTTAGTTCAACATGAGATAAAAAGACAAAAACTTACGAAAGTATATAACTATTATTTTTCTTACATTTTGATGGAACGGTGGCCTACAAAGAAAAAAAACTCGTAAAAGTAGCTGCTACGCTCGCTAACTTTATGTCTCTCAATCTACTTTCTTAAACTGGCAAGAAGTTACAGAAACATGCTAATTAAATAAACACAAAAATGAGATGCTAAAAAATCTTATATATAAGCAATGAGGGAGGAGAAAAGTTTCAAAACCTTAAAATACATAAATAGATATTAATAATTTAATAAAAAATTTAGTGAAACTATTGATAGATTTTGGAGCAGTAATCTCACTGTACTTGGACATAAAGCCTCGACATTTTGTCAGTGTATAAAGGATGCCACCTTTTCAAATCAGAGCAAACGTTTCTATCTTAACATTACTAAAAAAAATAAAAATAAAAGATGAAGAAGATGCAAACCAAAAGAATTTGTCTGGTTGCACCTCAGATATAGTTGGTTATATAGGAGAAAAGATAGTAGTAAATATGGGGAGAGGAATCATTTTATAACCTCCATCTATTACACTCTCCCTTGAATGCATAGTTATTGACTATTGAGTTTTTGTAACATAAAATACATTTAATATCATTATGAGAGTTGAATGAGTGATTTTTTGAATTATTTAAATAGAGAAAAAGCCAAAAAAAGGAGAAAAAAGATAAGTAGAATCCTTGGCCAAAGAGAGGTGCCACATCAGCACCTTAAAACCTTTGAATTATATATATAGACTAGGGAATAAGATCGCGCATCACGCGATTTCTATTAAGATATCTCATTCAACATCTATCGTTACTATTAAACAAACCTTTTCTTAAAACGAAAAGAAAAATTCTTTAATATTTTCACTAGAGTAAACTCAAAATTGTTTTCCACTATAATTTTCCTATTTGACAATCAAGATTGGAGCTAGAAATGTTTAACACTCAAAAGAGATCTCTTCTTATAGAAAACAAATCCTGAAACCTTAACGGCATTTGTGGACACGCTTACATAACAAAATTTTGAGAAAGTAGAGATCAAAAGAACAACTAAGGAAAAAAGAAGAGTTCGTATGTCACCACGGTAAATCAAAGAACAACTACATCCAATTTTACAAAACCATTCTCCTTATATTTATCTATTTATTTTTCTCTCTTTTGCTAACTACAACCACAACGAGCTGCTATTATCAACAGGTAAAAGTAGATGGCAGTATACATGACCAAAAAATATAAATATACATGACCAAAAAATATAAATAAATCATAGAAACTATCCCTCTTATATTTACGCTACAACCACATTTGCTAAAAGATAGGACATAAAAGTATGCCGTGGCAAAAAAGTTATTGAAGTACTCTATTCAGTAATCCAAAATGCTTAGTCAATAATCTAGTGCCAAAGCAAGACTCCCTAAAAATTTAATAAATACGCATCAAATATATACTCCCTCCGTTTCAAAAAGGATGAACCTTTGCGGAGTACGAGGGTCAAATTGACTAATTTTGACCGAGAATTTGCACATCAAATTTTTAAATTTTTTGAAATAAAATTTACATATTTAGAAACTACATGAAAAATGCTATAAGTCACAATAGTTAACAATTCAAAATAGTTATAAAATATTTGTAAGACATGTGGTCAAACATAATCTTATTTGACCATTCAAATAGTATAGGTTCATCCTTTTTGAAACGGAGGGAGTAAAAAACTTATCCCGTCGCATGTCGAGGATGAACTAATAAAACTCACATGGCAACTTCCTCAATTCCATTAGGCAAAATTTGAACATTAGTTCTTACACCTGCAGCAAAAATCCCAACACATGCAGCAAAAATCCCAACTTTCAAAATACAACTTTGGGTTCAGCAATATATATTAACGTATTTCAGCCGAATCTAATCACGAGTAACAAATGTTCATAAAAATAGAGTGGAGGCTAAAATATTACAAATTTGAATAAGATGAGTAACAATATAGTACATAAAAATGGAATTGAAAAGGTTTGCTCCTGAATTGTAAAAGGTGTTCTTCATAATCCAGTGATGTATTCATTCCATCCCATTTTCTGCAAATATGATCCAATATATGACTTGCTTATTTGTTCAAGTCAACAAAGATTTACAATGTCTCTATTTATATGATCACATTGTAGACCACTAATTTAGGGTGTCATAAACATGGCTATTAACTATTTAAAGGTTATGACAATAAAGCGCATATGTGAGCAATGGAAATAAAGACTAACCGTTATTTCTTTAGGAGTTGATTGCAAATGGTCATTGACAGCTAATTCTTTCATAACAATAATGAAGGTTCTATTGTGAATAGGTTAGATATGTAAATAGGTTAGTTACTTATGTAAATTATATATTGGGCCAAGCCCGTTAAGTTTACTTGGTTCCTAAGTTAGGTTTAGGTTTTCACTAGGTTTTTCTTGTATAAATAGGGGACTCCCCTCATCAGTGAAAGCAAGAGTTTTCACCCAATTCTTATTCCTTACGTGTGAGAGTGTTTGGTTTTACTTGTTTCGGTTTCTTGGTGTGTTCGGTTTTTCATGGTATCAGAGCCATCGTGAAACTCTTCAAATAGAAAAGTGATGGAGGCTCCAAAAGGTAATGCTGCAGTCGTACGGAAGACAATCTCTCCGTACGATATCACATCGAATGATAATCATGGTTTGATTATCACACAGGTCCAGTTGACCAGTGAAAACTATGAGGAATGGGCGCGGTCGGTTAGAACGGCGCTGCATGCAAGGAAGAAGTTTGGTTTTGTTGACGGATCGATCAAGATGCCCGATGAGAAGTCGATCGATCATGAGGACTGGTGGACTATCAATTCTCTTCTGGTGTCGTGGATTAGGAATTCGATCGAGCCTACTCTTCGGACTACCATATCGCACATGGAAGTGGTGAAAGATCTATGGGAGAGTATTCGAGAACGTTTCTCCGTAGGAATCAGACCTCGGATTCAGGAATTGAAAGCGGCCTTGGCCGGTTGTAAGCAAAAGGGATTAACTATTGCTGCTTACTATGGAAAACTGGCTATCTTGTGGGAAGAACTAGGAAATTGTGATAAGTTTCCAACTTGTTCGTGTGGAAACTGCACTTGCAATATAACGGTTGCACTGGAGAAGAAAAGGGAAGATGATAGGGTTTACTTATTTCTTATGGGTCTGGATGAAAGTCTTTATGGAACCGTACGTTCCAATCTCTTGGCTCAGGATCCGTTGCCATCGATGAATCAAGTCTACCAAAAGGTGATCCAAGATGAACGGGTCAAAGGGATGGCACGAACTCAGGAAGAACGAGGGGAGGTGACAGCGTTTGCTGCACAACGATCACAGACACCGAAGACAGGCTATAAGGAGTGTCACTTGTGTGATCGAGGAGGACATCCTCCGGAAGGCTGCTATGAAGTTATTGGTTACCCGGAAGGGTGGGTGCATTATCCGAAGCAAGGTCCTTCGAATGGAAGACGTGGCAGAGGAAGAGCTGAAGGTAACAGAGGTGGAAGAGGACGTGGACATCAACCGTCTGGTTCGAATGCTGGTCGAGGACGTGGCAATAATCGAGCAAATACTGCTCAAGCTGAGCTCGAAAATGGAGAAAACTGACACATGAGTGTGCCCGGACAAACTAACTTGTCCGGAATAACAGGTGATCAGTTGCAGATGCTGTTCGATTTGCTGAAAAAGGAGAAGGCAAGCACAAGTGAACCATCGATCGGTAAGAAAACTCATCTTTCATGGATTATTGAAATGGGGGCATCAAATCACATGATCGGTCAGATAAGTGCTTTGGAGAATTTACGAACAATACCACAGTGTCCGGTAGGTTTACCGAACGGAAGCAGTACGATGGCAACTCAGGAAGGATCCATCAGATTTAAAAAAGACATGGTTCTTCATGGAGTGTTATATGTGCCCGAAATGACTTGCAATTTGATTTCTGTATCTCAATTAATTAATCAAGTTGGTTGCAATGTAAATTTCACTAATGATTTGTGTGTTATGCAGGACCGGGCTACGGGGAAGTTGATTGGAGCGGGTGAACAAAAGAACGGACTCTACTACTTTCGGACGATACCCGTGGTGAAAGCTGTGAAGGTCGATGTGGTAGATTTGTGGCATCAAAGGTTGGGACATCCTTCTATGCAAATAACAAAATCTCTTTCAGGTTTAGAAGATAGTGGGAAAGGTAGCTTAGAAGGAAAAGCATGTGATGTATGCCTTAGGGCAAAGAAAACTAAAAATGTATTTCCTTCGAGTAATAATAGAGCTGCTGAACCTTTTGATTTAGTTCATTGTGACTTGTGGGGTTCTTATAGAACTGAGTCTTCGTGTGGTGCATCATATTTTTTTACTGTTGTTGATGATTGTTCACGAGGAGTATGGGTGTTCTTGTTAGTTGATAAGAGAAAGGTCGGACAAAAATTGAAAGGTTTCTTTGCAATGGTAGAAAGACAATTTAATAAACGAGTTAAGTGCATTCGGAGTGATAATGGTACCGAATTTGTAAGTTTGAGAGGGTATTTTCTCGAACAAGGGATCTTGTTCCAAACTTCTTGTGTAGGAACACCCAAGCAAAATGGTAGAGTTGAACAGAAACATAGACATATCTTAAACGTGGTACGGGCGCTACGTTTTCAAGCCAATTTACCAATTGACTTCTGGGGAGAATGTGTGATGACGGCATGTTATTTGATTAACCAAACACCCACTAAGTTGTTGAATGAGAAGACACCTTACGATATCTTGATGGGTGTGACACCGAATTATGATCATTTGAGGGTGTTCGGTTGCTTATGTTATGCTCACAATCAAGGACGAACAAGTGACAAGTTTGAAAGCAGGAGTCGTCGATGCGTATTTTTGGGCTATCCAAATGGGAAGAAAGCGTGGAAAGTGTATGATTTGGAGGCAAAGGAGTTTGTGTTCCCAAGGGATGTGGTGTTTTATGAAAAGGAATTTCCGTTCGCATCAAAGGAGACCGAGGACGAAAAACGGAGACAAGATACGGTTCCTGTCACCGTAGCATTGGAGGAGGAAGAGGAGAGTGCGCGACGAAGGGGGGGGGGGGGTGTTGAACCCGAAGTCATGACTCCGGAAATTGAACCCGAAGTGATGACTCCGGAAACTGAACTTGTAGTTGTTCCCGAAGTTGAACCCGAAGAGATGGGTCGTGGAAAACGAACTAAGAAAGAGAATATCTTGCTGAGAGACTTTGTTACTAATACGGTCTAAAAGATGAGTCACCGGGTATCATCCTGTGTTCGAAAGTCTGATTGTTCATTCGCTTATCAACAACCCTCTGGTAAGCCCTATCCTCTAGCGCACTATGTCAATTGTGATAATTTCTCTTCGAAACATGTGAGTTTTCTTGCAGCTATAATGCAAGGACATGAGCCTACCTCCTATTCAGAGGCGGTGAAAAATGGAGAACAACCATGGAGGAAGAATTGAAGGCATTGGAAGCGAACAAAACTTGGGAGCTAGTTCGCTTACCTACGGGGAAGAAGGCCCTCGGATGCCGATGGGTATATGTCACGACCTAAAAATTTACTAAAATAAATAAAAGATTGTGATTTAGGTGTTTTAGAGGTACCAAATTATTAAGAGATTTTCGGAGTCGCCACTTGACATAGTTCAAAGGTGTGCCAAGTCACCAAAGAGGTACCTTGGAACACCTATGACTCGTAAGTGGTCTGCGTCAGAGTTCCGGGTAAGGATCTCGATTGACTCACGGGAAGGTGTTAGGCACCCTCGAGTCCTGTGCCGAGCACAGTTGCTTTTATTGACGCATTTCGACTCTTTGAATTTGTTTGTTGTTTATTGCCTTTATTATTTTCGCTTTAATATTTTGAAACGAAAATTGTGTCAAGTAACCCACAAGGTATACTTGGAACAAATTTATATATATATATATATATATTATTTTTACCTAATAAGTAGATCACAAATCATACTTATTTTTGCCTAATCGAGCGAATCTTTCATTGTTAGCAATCTATTATGTTCATTTGAGTGTTTAATTAACGCTTGATGTAATTATGTTACCTTTATGTTTTTAGTAGGCGTCGACAGATTTACAGAAAATGGACATATAGCCCCCTTGTCTTGTATCTTTATAAAACAACCTATTTTCTTATCAAACCTTTATGGCTTTACTTTAAATATTGACCTTAAAAATGAGTCAACTTTCAAACTTGTATTAACAACTTATTTAAACCATTCTGAAGTCCGTGACTAGCATCTACACTAGTAATCCAACTCTAATTGCCTATTAACTTTTATTTTGTCTTTTCAATTTTAACAAACTGCCAGAATCCTTCATGCATTTGATACAAATGGGCCTTGATAATATATGGCCCAGATATAAAAGAAATTCCACTCTTCTTTTTCATGTTTTCCCTTTAACAACATACATCAGATAATAAGTGACTTTGTAGAGCATAAAAATCGTAGGCATGGGTGACGATAAGCTTAACAAGGCCAGGTAACAAAGCCGTACTCTCATATATTTCAAATTTCTAACAACGACTAAAATGTTTGCCAAAATAAAGCAAAGAAAGCTTTAAAAGATACCTAATGGTGGAAAACTCCAGCTAATCCAGCATTGAAGAAGTCCAAAACCAAAAGAAGTCCAAACCAAACAAATGTAGCAGCACAGCAAGAAACCAACAGCGAACCTTACAACCCTCAAAGACTCAAAGCTCAAAATTCATACCGTAAAAAAAAGTTTACTCTAGAGTCTAGACCCTCAAAGTATTCTTCTTTTTTTCAATTAACTCTAATATTTTTTGCTCTCTTTTTTTTAGATCTGATGGTGTTCCCTTTTCAGATCTGAATTTTTTCTAAGAGAAAAAAAAGTCTCCCAGATGTGTGTGTGTCCCCTCTTTTAATGTGAGAGGAGGCAGCCTTTAAATAGGCTGAAGAGAGACAATGGACAGCTCTTTCATGATACCAAAGTCCTAGGCAATAAATGCCATTGCCTCTTTTATGCTTAGCTCCCCACCAAACACAAAAGAAGGCTGAAACATTCCTCTTTTGTGCTACACCCCATGTCCCAATGTTAACATGTGACTACTCTTTTTCACCTTTCAAATTTTCAAACTTTCCAGATTTTTAACTTGACTAAAAAAAAACTTGAATTCAGATTTGAACTTATACTCCCTTAAAGGCTGAACTAAACTAACATTACAACTAAGGTTCAAGTTAAGCTATGCATTTCCACAACTCACAAAATAAAATAAACCAGATGCTTAGCCGTTTGAGCAAACTAACAAATACACACACATAAACATACACACAAGACACACTTGGACAAATGATAGACCAAACCACTTCTATGCCAAACACAAAGATTAACGCCTCCAACGACCACGGGTACACATACGAACGACATATACTCATTGATAATAGGATTCAACATGGTTTCATATACTAAATAGTGCACTAACATGAATTCCCTAATTGAAACTCTAAGCAACACAAAATAAGAAGGAAACTTGGGGTTCTTGTCTAACCCGTCAAACGAAACGGATCCAAAATCGCTGCCTCGACGTCGCCACTGCTGCCTCATCTCCATTGGGTCAAACGTCATACCAACACCAACTCGCCAAAGCCAAACATCATCTTCACCACAGCCAAACAGCTCTCAACTATTCACCACCCTGAGTCGAATCAAAACAGCCCCGAAACGCCATCGACACAGCCGCTGCATCATGAACACAACCCCCACAGTCCCAGATTTGTCACCAACGGCTCACAACATTCTTCTCAGCCCCCGCTCCAAAATGTTCACAAAACAGCCCCCACAAAACATCATCATTACAAGAACAGAAAAGAAAATAAGAAGAAGAAGAGGAAAACAGAAAATGAATCGGAGAGAAACGGGGAAATCGGGGACGGGGTGCTAGGGGCGGAGTATTTTTGGGAAATGGGGGTGAATCTTGTGAAAGAAAGGAGTAAAGGAAGAGAGGGAAACAACACTTACCCGAAAAAGTCAAAAGGGTCGCCGGATTTTGGGTTTGACCGGCACTTTGACTATCGATCTACTCCGATCCGTTGGGATTTTGTAAAATACGAGTTGAGAAATGCAACCAGGAGGCCAAAAGCTTTGGAATGATGTACTTTTTGTATTTTTCCGGCCACCGGAGGTGGTGGCCGGCGGCGGCCGATCGGCGGGGCAACGGTGGCTATACGGTGGGGCGATTTCCGGTGGTGTGAGGGAATTTTGGCAAGACTCTCCCCTTTTTCTGAGTGTTTTTATGACAAATGCCAAAAATGGCAAAGAAAATGTTTATATATAACTGGAATGGGCCGGGTCATAAGGGACATTTGGGTTGCACAACTAAGCTGATTGCTTGGTTTTTATTCACAACATAGCCACTTAAGTTCCAAACAAACTAAAGCATGAACAATAAACTAAAAATTAAAGCTACATAAATTACAACACTACTATAATTAAAATAAGATATCATAATTAAACACATAACAAGTATATATTTTTTAATATTTTTCTCCTAATTAAATAATTAAAAATAGCCGAAGAAAAGGTAAAATCACATAACAATTAACACACATATTTTATGCATTTTTGTATTTTAGGTGCCAAAATTAGGTGATTACAGTATATAAGATAAAGTACAACTCGGATGGAGCTATTGAAAGGTACAAAGCAAGACTGGTAATTTTTGGGAATCATCAAATTGAAGAAGTTGATTACACGGAGACATTTGCACCGGTTGCAAAGATGGTGACTGTCCGAGTTTTTCTGGCCGTAGCAGCTGCCAAATTGGGAATTGCATCAGATGGATGTGCACAATGCATTTTTGCATGGTGATCTTCACGAAGAAGTATATATGAAATTGCCTCCGGGACATCGCATGACTGGGAGAGGAACTGTGTGTCGCCTTCGAAAATCATTGTATGGTTTAAAACAAGCTCCCAGGTGTTAGTTTGCGAAGTTGTCTGCTGCTCTTAAGCAATATGGGTTTCGACAATCATATTCAGATTTCTCATTATTTACAATGAAGAAGGGAAATGTGCATTTGAATGTGCTTGTTTATGTGGATGATCTAATCATATCTGGTAATGATTCGAAGGCAATTCGAATTTTTAAGATGTATCTCTCGACATGTTTCCATATGAAGGATTTAGGTGCCTTGAAATACTTCTTCGGAGTTGAAGTGGCAAGGGCTCCGAAGGGAATCTTCTTGTGTCAGAGGAAGTATGCATTGGATATCATATCGGAAGCAGGCTTGTTGGGGGCAAAACCGGTTGGTACACCGATAGAACAAAACCATCGCTTGGCACTTGCGACTGGTCGTTTTGTCAAAGATCCTGAACGTTATCGGCGACTGGTTGGAAGATTGATTTACTTGTATTTTACACGACCAGATTTGTCCTATAGTGTGCATGTGTTGTCGCAATTCATGCAGAGTCCCCGTGTTGAGCATATGGAAGCGGCACTTAGGGTTGTTCAATATTTGAAAGGTTGTCCGGGACAAGGCATCGTATTTAATTCTCAGTGTGATCTGAGATTGCACGGGTGATGTGACTCCGATTGGGCAGGTTGTCCGTTGACGCGTCGATCGTTAACAGGTTGGTATGTGTCGTTAGGGGACTCACCGATATCTTGGCGAATGAAGAAGCAACTGATCGTGTCGAGGTCCTCCGCCGAGGCAGAGTATTGATCGATGGCGATGACTGTGTGTGAATTGAAGTGGTTGAAAGGAATTTTATGGAACCTTGGAATCGATCACAAGTCTCCGATGAATTTGAAGTGTGACAGTCAAGCAGCGTTGCATATTGCTCGGAATCCAGTCTTTCACGAACGCACTAAGCACATCGAAGTCGACTGTCACTTCATTCGGAATGAAATTATCGGAGGAATCATCCGTCCCAGCTATGTGCCTACGACTACACAACTTGCTGATATATTTACGAAGGCGTTGGGACGTGCCCAGTTCGAGTACTTCCTTAACAAGTTGGGCATAAGGAACCCTCACGCTCCAACTTGAGGGGGGGTAATAAAGGTTCTATTGTGAATATGTTAGATATGTAAATAGGTTAGTTAGTTATGTAAATTGTATATTGGGCCAAGCCCGTTAAGTTTACTTGGTTCCTAAGTTAGGTTTAGGTTTTCTCTAGGTTTTTCTTGTATAAATAGGGGACTCCCCTCATCAATGAAAGCAAGAGTTTTCACCCAATTCTTATTCCTCACGTGTGAGAGTGTTTGGTTTTACTTGTTTCGGTTTCTTGGTGTGTTCGATTTTTCAAACAAAACTGAGAAGAAGGAAGATTATCAGAATTTTTGTTTTGCGAAAAAAAAAGGGTTGAAAAATAGCCTAAAGAGGGCAATCTTGGCCATAGAGCTATGCCACCTCATTTTTCTATAGTCCTAAATTAGTAATCCTTGGCCATAGAGGCATGCCACATCACTTGCCTATAGTTCTCAATTAGAAGATACTAGTAAATGAGACCGCGCTTGCGCGGTCATTAAAAAACTTTTAAAAAATATATAGCTAAATAATCATTGATATAACTTTTATAATAGCATAATGAATGTTTACTGTTAGATTAATTTATCTTCGGTATACACTACGACCCTAACACTATCAATTATTCATTAATATATATAGTTGTATTCTTGAGGCTGATTATTATTTGTAAAATTTTAAAATGCTTTTTCTTATTTTACGTATACGGGATTAGAGAGTCTCTTTAACTTTATGGCCTACACTATACTCTTCCTCAAGAACATCGTCAGCTGAAGGTTTGGATTGGAGTGCAAAATCTTCTTGATTATAAAATAAATTAGATAATTAAATAAGATGATATATATGATTAGCAAAACGAAGTATAAATTATAGAGAAAATCATTCACATAAACCCAACAACCACCGTGTTCCAAAGTGAAAGAAAAAGAGGTCATAAATTCCAATTCTTACGATGCTCGCTTTTTAATCTTAATCAAGCACATCTTTTATAGTATGTTTCTATGGGGATATCTAAAAGAAAAGGCAATAGCAATATTGAGCAGAGAGGACCAAAAAAGTAAACAAAAATTTCCAAGTACAACATGAAACTATAACACAGACTCAATTTATTTCTAAATTTTTAGAAATCTAATAAAAGTACCATATATTCTTTATTAAAGGCATTAGATTTATCCTTTAAGGTATTAAGATATATAAACAAAAAATCCTTCCAAATGGGTATATATTCACAAACGTATATGTATTTTTTATTACACATCAAATTTTTGGAGGTTATGACACAAAAAGCATTATAGATATTATTAATAGGAGAAGTTATGACAATAAATTATATGACAACAATTATTATTGGATCACATAGATTTTCAGTTGATCAAATAGTAACAGAAATATCATTTAGTGGATCTTGATAATGTATTAAGTGGGCTTTTAATGTGCACATTCATGAAACAACTTTTAGTGAATTTTAAAATGACTTTTGTTTTATAAATTTAGTCAAAGATAAATACTATTCATTCATGTATGTTTTTTTAAAAGGTTGCTGTCTAAACAACAATTCATCACATCCATAATAGGAAAAAAAAAATTCCTCGCAAGGAAAAAAAAATAAATTAAGAAGAAAAAGAAACTTATGTTCCCTTTCCATCTACATTATATGGCATGCATGGAGTATATAATATGTATGACATTCCTTAAAATTTCAATAACTCTCGTAGTAAGGCTTTTAGTCTTTTACCACATTAAACGCTTGTCTTTTTCTTCTTTCTTTTTTAAATGACTCGCAACATATCCTTAGTTTAGACCCACAAAGTGTATAACAATCTTGTATTTGACTGCTTTTTTATGCCATTTTAATAAACTTCAATGGTACTTAAATTTTTACTCCATAGGTCATTAACCTTTTAATTTTTCTGGTGCAATTCTTCAATTTTCTTATCCTTCTCTTCACGTGAGAGGAAGAATCAATTGAAGAACGAATTGAGAAGAAAAAAATAGCGTGAGATTAACAATTTTAGAATTAAGCATAACGTAATGCTTTCCAAATGTTTCCTTGGGAATGAACGAAGCCCAGAAAGAAGAATGAGGCCAATAGAGCAAAGGAATTTCTTGGAGGGTGGTTGCCTCAATTGGCTGGCCTGTGATTTTCTCCCAACAAAACTAACAATCCCTTCTTTCTTCTTCTCCGTAAGGAAAAAGAAACTGTAGGAGCACTCGTCTTCTCCAAGAGTATGCACGTGCTAGACCCATCATGTAAAGTTCCTCCTCCATTTAGGAAGCAGTAACGCTGAATATTCTGCAACCCAGAAACGAAAAAATTTTACCAAAAAATTAGCAATCCTCGACCACAGGAATAAAACAAAAGAATTATTTAATTTTGAAGGAGATGAGGTATGATGTGGAAGTTTGATATAGTCATGTAGCTTTGGAACAGAAAAAAATCATGCTACACTCTGATTACGGTGGCATATAATGTGTTTTGGGTGGAAATTGTCGCCTTCGGTCAGCACCTCGAGATGGTAGATCGAAGGGAAAATGAGCTGATGCTCCGAAGAGAAGATAATCGATCTCATGGTCAAGCCACCGAAGCCAACGCCCAATGGCACGACCGAAGACAAGTTAGACCTTGGGCTTCGGCGACAGGCCATCCTACTCGAACAGCAAGGTCAGACGACTGAAGCCTTGTGACAAGGCTTCGGTTACCACCTCGGTTCCAATGGCTTTGCAGCCCACTACTTCATCCCATTAACCCCTCCATGCTGCTGATCAGATCGTGGGAGAGACATTTGCTGATGGTGGAGAACGTGGGTCTGGCCCTTAGGCCTATAAATAGAAACTCATTTTGTATTGTAGGCATCCAGAAATTTATACTGAAACGCTGCCCAAATTTGTACTCAACATCCATATATCGAAATCAAGTTACTTTTACGCATTTACGTCTATTTTGTGCTTTTATTCAAACTTTGATACAAGGATCTGCTTATATTCGAATCCAAATTCGATTTGTGTACCTAAAACTGATTTAGGCCCATACAAATTGGCGCCGTCTGTGGGGATATAAGCAGTAGCGTTTTGTTCCAAAGTTCCAAATCCGTCTTTGTCAAAAATTTGCGATTCAACGTTATGGCTGATAACAACAACAGCGGTAACAACGATCGGGTTGACGTTCCGACGAACCAGCAACCCCTCACCCCAATGACAACTGAAGAATTTCAAATGTATGTTGTCACCACACTAAGGGCTCTCCAAAGTAAGCAGGATGAGCAGGATAGTATCAACGCTGAGTTTCGCACTTCGTTGGAAGTGAGAAATAGCGCTGCCCCAAACAGCGCCCAGCCTTCGGCTCCTGGTGGAGGCACCCCGCCCTTCGTTCCTCCGGGCGCGACAACAGGGGGACCTCACAATGGAGCCACGTCTGGGGGCTCGGGGAATAACCCAACTGCATCGCCACACTTCGGGACGTTTCCCACCGTGGCTGAGACAACGTCCTCGGTCGACGTTGAAAGAATGAGTAGAGAAATCGAGGCGCGCATCGAGGCACGCGTGGAAAAGCGCTTCGAAGGCTTACCGGGGATAAGCAAGGAGGTAGATGATCTTGACATCGAGCAATATAGGGAGCAGCCCTATAAGCCCGAGGCAGCTCCAACTCCTGTGGGTTTCAAACTCACATTCCTTAAAAAGTACGATGGGACAACTGATCCCAAGGAGCACATCAGGGAATACATGTCCATGGTAAAGAGCAACGACTTAACATCCACACAGCTCGAGTCGATGTTCTTAAAGAAGTTTGGTAGTTCATTAGAAAAAGGTGCCCTTTGGTGGTATTTGTGCTTGCCGGCGGGGTCAATCTCTTCATTTAAAGAACTATCCAGCGCCTTTGTCAAGGCTCACACTGGCGCGCAAAAGATCCTCCAGAGGAAGGAGGATATATGTGAAGTAAAGCAACAGTCCGGTGAGCCACTTAAAGAGTTTCTCGAGCGGTTCCACGCTGAACGCATGGAGTTGCCTCGAATGGATGATACCTTGGCCATCATGGCATTCGAAAAGGGTATCAATAGTCGCAATTCAGGTGCTGCAGCTGAATTGCCCAAAGAGTTGCAACAATATCAGGTCCTGACGTGGGAGGATCTACATAGACGAGCTTACTACAAAATCTGATTGGAGGAGGCAGAGTTCAAGAACCGAGGTTATCAAAACCGAGGTGATACTTCAAATCGCGCCGAGGCGCCACGAAATAATTCGAAGGGGAGGTATGAACCTTACACTTCGGCGAGGCAACATGTTAGCCAGAGGTTGGGGAACGCCCCCGGTAACTCATACCCAGCCTCTCATATAAGCCAAAGGCTCGGAGGGAAGGTTCAAACCAATGTGAACCAAAGAAATCCCTCGAGCTCCGCTTCGGTCCCTAGAAAGGATCTTCCTCGGATCCAAGATTATAATTTCAACATATCGACCTCGGAGCTGGTCGACGTTGTCAAGGGGACCGCCGGGGTAAGGGTTCCCAAAGATATGAGGACCTCGGCGGACAAAAAGGATCAGAATCTGCATTGTGAATTTCATGCAGATTATGGCCACAGAACCGAGGATTGCGAAGCCTTACGCCTCGAGGTGGCCCACCTACTGAAGAAGGGACTCTTGGCAGATTTCCTCACTGATAAGGGAAAAGACAACTTTTCCAATAACCGAGGTGACGGACAACCACCTCGGGCTCCACCCCCTGAAAGAGTAGTGAATGTTATCACCGGGGGATCTGAAGTGAATGGCGTGAACTTTGCCGCTGCCAAAAAGTTCGCTAAGCTCTCCATCACTATGGAGAAAAGGACTCGAGTTGGAGGCTCGGACAAAGATATTGTTTTCGATGACGATGATTGTGATGGGATGATGTTCCCCCATCACGACGCGCTAGTCATCATGTTGAGGATCAATGACTCCGATATCAAAAGAGTCTTGATCGACCCCGGGAGCTCAGTTAACATAATTAGCTACGGGGCCGTTAAGAAGATGTGGTTGAAGGGTGAAGTTGTTCCCAAGTCAACAGTCTTAGCTGGCTTCAACAACTCCACGGAGAAGACATTGGGTGAGATCACACTCAAAACATTCGCTGAGGGAGTTACCAAAGAGACACTGTTCCAAGTGATGCCCGAGGATCTAGCTTATAATGTGATCCTCGGAAGACCATGGATCCACTCCATGGAGGCTGTCCCTTCTACTCTACATCAAGTGATCAAATTCCCTACGCCTTGGGGAATTAGATCGGTCAAAGGGGAGCAGCGAGTGGCGAGGGAGTGCTATTCAGTTGCACTAAAGAGTGGAGTCGCCCCGGTTGGGCCAAAACAATAGCAACTACAGGATTCGGGGTCAAACGGGGAGGACACCCGAGGAGAACCCGAAAAGATTCCAGCCTGTGTTCAAGAGCCTCGGAAGCAAAAGGCCGAGGACTCAACTATTGAAGAGTTGGAATCTCACACTCTATTGAAGGATTTCCCCGATAGGAAAATATTTGTCGGCTCGGAGTTGGACCCAGAGTCGAAGAAAGCAATCATAGAAGTTTTGAAGTCCAACCACGATTGTTTTGCCTAGTCGCATTCAGACATAACGGGTATCGATCCGGAGATCATGACCCACAAACTGAATGTAGACCTAAAATTTACCCCGGTGAAGTAGAAGAAAAGACCTCAAGCCGGGGTCAAAAAGAAGGCGATCGAGGATGAGACCGCCAAATTGCAAGAGAATGGCTTCATCAGAGAAGTGAAATACCCCGAGTGGTTGGCCAATGTTGTGGTTGTGCCGAAGAATAATGGCAAGTGGAGAATGTGCGTAGATTATACTGACCTGAACAAAGCTTGCCCCAAAGATTCATACCCACTACCACAGATTGACAGGTTGATAAACTCCACGGCTGGACATAAACTATTAACTTTTCTAGACGCATACTCGGGGTACAACCAAATTCTCATGGACTCGAAGGACGAAGAGAAAACCTCGTTCATCACAGACCGAGGTACCTTCTGTTACAAGGTAATGCCCTTCAGTCTAAAGAACGCTGGGGCGACATACCAAAGGCTGTTGTGTCGCATGTTTAAAGAGTACATCGGGAAGTCTATGGAGGTCTACATGGACGGCATGCTCATCAAATCGATCCAAATCGAGGATCATTTGAATCATCTGAGGGAATCTTTTGCTGTATTGAGACAATATGGTATGAAATTGAACCCCGAGAAGTGCGCCTTCGGCGTAGGATCAGGCAAATTCCTGGGTTTTATTGTCTCCGAACGAGGAATCGAAGCCAACCTAGATAAAATTAGAGCTATTGAAGAAATCCCCGAGGAGTTAACCGGGGTAAAGGAAGTTCAACGCTTAACTGGCCGAGTCGCTGCCTTGAGTCGCTTTATCTCGAGGTCCTCGGAGCGATGCCACAACTTCTTCTCCGTTCTGAGAAAGAACAATCGCTTCGAGTGGACACCGGAGTGTTAACAGGCGTTGAAAGATCTGAAGCAATACTTGGCTAACGCACCGTTGCTTGCCAAGCCAAAGGAAGGAGAGACATTGCTAGTATATTTAGCAGTGTCCGAGGTATCTGTCAGTGCAGTGCTGGTTTGAGAGGAAGGTGGCAAACAACAGCCCATCTATTATGTAAGAAAGACACTCCTCGATGCTGAAACCAGGTACCCACACTTGGAAAAATTAGCTCTTGCCTTACTAATTACTGCTCGAAAACTACGCTCCTATTTTCAATGCCACCCAATTGCAGTAGTTTCAACCTTCCCCTTGAGAAATATATTGCACAAGCCAGAGTTGTCGGGGAGGTTATCCAAATGGGCGGTTGAACTAAGTGAATATGACATCACTTATCAACCTCGAACCGCCATTAAGTCCCAAGTCTTGGCGGACTTCATGGCTGATTTTAGCATTGGAATTTTGCCCGAGGCGGAATAGGAGAACTCGATGGCAAAAGGATCCCCTTCGGGATTGTGGGTACTGCACACCGATGGAGAAACAAATTCAAAAGGTTCGGGGTTAGGCATTGTATTGAGGGCACCCACCGGGGAGAAGATCAGGCATTCGGTTCGGTTCAAAAAAGTAACAAACAACAAAGTAGAGTATGAAGCGGCCCTAGCAGGCTTGGAGCTAGCCAAAGAAATGGGGGTTGAAAGAGTCGAACTAAGATGCGATTCACAACTGGTGGTCAACCAAATCCTCGGTGATTATACGGCTCGAGAGCCCAGAATGCAACTATACTTGGATCGAGCACAAAGAATCTTAACACAATTCCAAGAATGGCAGATTAAGCAAGTGCCTCGGGAGGAGAACACCGAGGCTGATGCCTTGGCGAATCTTGGTTCGGCAATCGATGAAGCCCACTCGGGGACTGACTCGGTGGTTCGATTGCTGACGGCACAAATGAGAGAGATGAAATTACAAGTTAATTCCGTGGATAATCGTTGGGATTGGCGAAGCAAATTCATCTCTTACTTCGACTCGGGGACTGTCCCCCAAGATAGAAAAGAAGCAAGGAAGCTGAGGACTCAAGCAGCCTCGTATCACTTGATCAAAGGCAATTTATACAAAAGGTTGTATTGCGGCCCGATGGCCAAATGCTTGGGCCCCGATGAGGCAAGATATGTGATGGCCGAAGTGCACGAAGGCGAATGCGGCAACCATTCAGGGGGAAAATCTCTAGTGCGTAAATTGTTAAGAGCCGGGTATTATTGGCCCACTATAAGTGCTTATGTGAAAACCTTCGTGCAGAAATGTGATAAATGCCAGCGCCACGGACCAATGATTCACCCCGAGCCTCATCATTCGGTAGTGTCACCGTGGCCCTTCATGAAATGGGGAATGGATGTCGTGGGACCGTTGCCCAAAGGAAAAGGTGGTGTTCGTTTCATCTTAGTGTTGACCGATTACTTTACAAAATGGGTGGAAGCGGCAGCTCTCACCGAAGTGAAGCAAAAGCAAGTGATCGACTTCATTAGAAAGAATATCATCTATAGGTTCGGCGTCCCAAGAGAAATCGCTTGCGACAATGGCAAACAATTCATGGGGGCAGCCATCACCGATTTCTTTAAACGATGGGGGATCAAAAGAATCGCCTCGACTCCTTATCATCCAAGTGCTAATGGCCAAGCTGAATCTTCGAACAGGATCATAATAGAAAACTTGAAGAAATGACTCGATGAGAAGAAAGGACCTTGGCCCCAGGAGTTGCCCGGGGTGCTGTGGGCCATGCAAACAACGGAAAAGAACAGCACCGGTGAAACCCCCTTTTCACTAGCATATGGCATGGACTCTCTCATTCCTGTAGAAGTGGACGAACCAAGCCTTCGGTATGCTCACACAACCGAAGACGCTAATCAAGAGGTGATGCGCATCGAGCTGGATTTCCTCGAAGAGAAGAGGGAATTAGCTTTGGTTCGACTCGCAGCCCAAAAAAGACATATCGAGGCTTACCTCAACAGGAAAGCTAAATTTAGGGACTTCAAGATTGGAGATTATGTGTTGAAAACGGTGAACAAATCAACAAAGGAAGACAACGGGGGAAAGCTCATTGCAAATTGGGAAGGACCCTACAGGTTCAAAGGAATCGTGAGAAAAGGCTCATATCAAATCGAGTCTCTTCAAGGAGAGCCCGAACCTCTGAATTGGAACATCTCCCATCTGAAGCGATACTACTTTTAGCCGAGGTAAATATCTTTTCTGCTCTTCAATTAAACAGCCCCGAGCCGATTGACGCTCCCATGGCTCTCAAAAAATGTACTAACTTGCTCCTCGTTCCATCTTTCTGCTTGACCTTTTCAGGAAGCGAACCGAACCGATTCCAGTGCTCGGATCTTCTCCAAGATTCAGAACCGAACACTGGGGGGGAGAGAGAAGGGTTGATAACGAGGTCGACATCGAGCCTCCCAACCGAAACTTATCTATCCGACAACCGGGGACTTAAGCCCGAGGATTAGATTTAGTGCATTGTAATTAGCCCGATAGCGGCGTATGATCAATCTGTTTTTATTGAAATTTTTTACTTTTTCTACCCGAGGTCCGATTCGACTCGGTTTCATGTAAACAGCCTTTTCGGGCTCATGGATATCAATAAAATGACTTGGTTTCCATTCATACGAAATGACTTTGGTTTCATTCATTTTATCTAAAACCTTGCACATCAACGCTGCACAATGCCTCGACTCGAGGGCGAGACGTCGGCCTAGGTTAGCATCGATTGAATTTAGTCCAAGTCTTGCAAGCATATTAATTATTTCCAAAAGTGTTCGATATACATGAAAGATCAACACAAAATTCACAAAGCAATCTTTCATTAATAGCCCGAAGGCTAAGATTGTTTACATCCAAAACATGACCCGAAGGTCCAATGTATATACATGGAAGCCCGAAGGCTAATACCCAAAAAAGGCACGAAGGCCCCCAAAACTAAAAGAAAACATCAAAATTCTACAAGATATGAAGACTACGCCCCACCGGCATCTCCACTGCCCTCTTCGGCGCTATCACCTTCATCATCTGATCCTTCGCTCGAAGGGAGTTCATCTACAATCCTCTGAGCCTCGGCAGCTGCTTCCCTCACCTTGACAATTTTGTCCTCGAGCACGATCTCCCCGGCTTGGACCTGCTCGAGTGCGCTAAGCCTGGCCTTGACAACAGCCCATGTTTCTTCAAACTTTGCCCTTGTTGCCCTAACCTCGGCCCGCTCATTGAGATAAGCAATCCTGTCTTCGAGCCAGGATACTTTGCCCCGAAGGGCAGGCACCTCATCCACCTAGCTTTGCAGCTCAACGAGTTTAGCATTATACTCCCCAAGCTTGCTGCGATATTACTCCCCCGCCTCTAGCGCCTCGGTTTTCGCCCTGAACAGCTCAGCTTCGAGGCGAGCGTTCTCAAGACTCAACCTCGAGCGCTCAGCGGTGAATTCTCTCATCGCAGCTTGGACACGAGCTTCGGTAGAATCCTCAGCTACGCGAAGGTCAGCTTCGGCTTTCGCCGAAGCCTCGTTAGCGCGCTCTAGCTCATTATTCAAAATCGCAAACCGAGCCTCTAGTTCGGCAACCTGCCCTTTAAGGACTTTTTTCTGACCATCCCAAGCGGCAGCCGCGGCTTGAAGCTCTGTAGCTCGGTCGCGTTCGAGGTGAACAGCTCGCAATGAAAGAACCAAACTCTGCATTCGAAGCACGATGTCAGAACCCGCAAGATAACGAAATCATGCAGAATATAAACTAAGGCTTACCCGAAGAGCTGAAGCGGCTGAAACACCCATCAGGCTCATGGGGTTGAGATTACGAAGGGCATGAGCTTCGGCGGGGCCAAGTAGGCCATCAAGGGACATGATATCCTCTTTTGTGGCATCTAACAAGTTAGCGTCGGGGTATATCTCTAAAGCCCGAGCTGCAATGTTGGTGGGCTTCGACGAGCCCCTAGCAGCTTTAACCATGCCTTTGATCAAACCCTCGCCCATTTTAGCTTTGCCTTTTCGCTTTCCAGCCTCTCGATCAGACTCTTCCACGTGTATGACCTCGGTCGGTCCACCCACTTCAACCCTTACTTCGGGACCGGGCTCGGAGGCAAGATCTGGTCTCTCCTCGGGAACCAGAGGGGGGAGCTCTTCGTCGCTAGGCTCGTCTATCAGCCCCCGACGCTTAGTGACAAGAACCTCAGCAGCGGGGACAGTAACCTCTTCAACTCGAAGACCCTTTGCTTTGGTCGCCCGCTTCAAAGTCGTTCTCTTTCTCTTAGCACCTGGGGAAGGGAGAGGAGCAATTCGCTTAGTATAAATGTGAGCGGCGGTGGAAACGCAAGAAAACCTACCCAAGAAAATTTCACCTTGTGAGGTCCCTTGGCTCGAGGAGGCTTTAGCTTTCTTCTCCTCGATCAGCCTCTTCGCCAAATCCGCCATCTTGGCGACCCCTTTGGTGACATCCGTCACCAGCCTCGCATCTCTCTTCGTTTTCTTGCTTCCTCTCTCCTCCTCTCTACCTTCCGCTTCCACCTCGGCTTCATCTTCGTCGTCGACCTCCCTCATGGCCTTGCTGGGGAGACCTATGTAAGCAAAATAGAAAAAGTCAAAGTCAAACAGTTTGAAGCGAATTTAACCACCCAAAGTCCTAAACTCACCATGCCTCTTACACATCCACCGATTCTCTTCCAAACCGGCTAGCACCATCCACTTCCGCTCGGGACGCAGCTTCACTCGCATCGCCTCGGTAACCCACTCGAGCAAATTCCTCGGTGGATTAACTTGGACCTTTTCAGCTACAAACCGAAGATGAAAAGATAAGCAACGGTTACAACAATATAAAACCGAAGGGAAAGCGAAAGTAAGCACTTACGCTGAGCGTTCCACACTTCGGGGAAGCCGGGCTCGGCGGACAATAGCCTCGTGGGAATGAGCACGAACCGATCGTTCCATCCTCGATCCCCATGGTCCTCGCTCTTGCTCAAAATCACGTATGATCCCCGAGGCAAGAGAGCAACCACCCCAGCTTTGTGGAAGTAGGGATAATAAAGGGAAATCAAGTGCTGGAAAGTAAAAGGCAAGCCAGCCTTGCTGCTCAAATACTCGAGGGCTTGGACTACCTTCCAAACCCCGGGCCCAAGTTGGGCTAAGCAAAGATTATAAGACCTGCAAAATACATCTATGATGGGATGTACTGGCAGGTCGAACCCTATGGTGAAGGGGTAGGTAAAAACCGAAGAATAACCCTCCACGTGCGTTGACACAGCCGAGCCAGGCGCCGGAATCCTAATCTCCACCTCAGGGGCCCCAGCGGCAATTAGCTCGAACCGCCTCAACTCTCTCCTCGGTTATGATGCTCGAGGTAACGTGAACGGGGATGTTCCTCTTCTTCCCCTTTTGAGCATCTGATTGGGCGTGGATCTTCAGGTCTTTATCATTATTAAAGCTCGAGGGGATGACCAACCGAGGGTCGATCTCCACCTCGAGTGGAATTTTCCTCTTTGACTTCTTCGAAGGGCCAACTTCTGCCTCCCCCTTCGAGCCACTAACCTCACTCACCTCAGCCCCTCCGACCGAGCCACCCATCTCCTTAACACTGGTGGCGTCATCTCCCTCGACGTCATCACCCTCGACGTCATCAACCACGTCAAGATCCACGTACTCGCTGACCTCAGCCGAGCCGCGACCAGCCTTGCGCCGCAAAGGGGTGGGAGCAGCAGATGTGGCCTCGCCACCGTCACCCGCTGCCACCACCTGCAATGGTGGCAAGGAAGCAGCGGCCTCTTCATTCATCGCCATGGAAGCAAAGCGTTCCGCTCTTTCGCCGGAATCACTTGAGCCACGGCCAGAGTTGGTAGCAAAAACATTGGCAGACATGATGGAAATCAGAGAATACAAACTAGAGGAAGGCTTTGAATGTAAGGAATGGTGGCAGCAATGGCAACAGGAAGGATCCTCTGTCGTTTCTTTTCTTAAGTCAAAAGTGTTGAATGAAGAAGAAAAGGACTGAAGTGAGGTATTTATAGTGTTTTGCACACGTGCAAGTGGAAGAGCTAATGATGACTGAAACGTTGGAGAAATCAAAAAGACGGCGTGACCGCTCAGAGACCTATCATGAGCCGCCACGTAATGCGGAACGGTGACCCTATAGATACGCGACTTTTGAAATTCGTGGATAGGGTTTTGCCACGTCGATCTCCCGCTTAAAATTCATTCCACTCCTCGGCGACTTCGGCGTCTACGGAGGAGTGGGGGGACTATCTATATTGGGTGGAAATTATCGCCTTCGGTCAGCACCTCGAGATGGTAGACCGAAGGGAAAACGAGCTGATGCTCCGAAGAGAAGATAATCGATCTCGTGGTCAAGCCAGGCACGACCGAAGACAAGTTAGACCTTGGGCTTCGGCGACAGGCCATCCTACTCGAACAGCAAGGTCAGACGACCGAAGCCTTGTGACAAGGCTTCGGTTACCACCTCGGTTCCAACGGCTTTGCAGCCCACTACTTCATCCCATTAACCCCTCCATGCTGCTGATCAGATCGTGGGAGAGACATTTGCTGATGGTGGAGAACGTGGGTCTGGCCCTTAGGCCTATAAATAGAAGCTCATTTTGTATTGTAGGCATCCAGAAATTTATACTGAAACGCTGCCCAAATTTGTACTCAACATCCGTATATCGAAATCAAGTTACTTTTACGCATTTACGTCTATTTTGTGCTTTTATTCAAACTTTGATACAAGGATCTGCTTATATTCGAATCCAAATTCGATTTGTGTACCTAAAACTGATTTAGGCCCCTACATAATGGATATGCAAATTTATCATAGAATAGTAACTAATTACTTCAGGTTGGCAACTCAACTTTTCAATATGTTAGTTTCCTTCAAATTAATTTAGCATCTTTAGAACAAATTATAGTGATTTATTTTCTTACCTTCATTTTTTTCTCTTCCTCTTTCTTTGCCCTTCACTATAGTCCTCATTTATCCTACAATCCGCCAACTGTTCCTCTCAATTATTCTCCAATCATAACTCCAAAATCCACTCTTTCCTTCAAAACATTTCCACAAATCTGTGCATTTCCCTTAATAACTCCTATACTATTTCATTAGTTACTTCACACCTTTTGTTAGATTTTGTGATAATTCCTGTTGACATAATAAAAAGATCAAAATTTTACGTCAAATTCACTCAGGTAGTGTTCCTTTTCTTTTCTCGTCTACTAATATCCAAAGGATTGTATTGGTTGGACTATTTAATCTAATTTTCTACTTCATAAAAAATTAATTCTTACCTCATTGTATTAAGGAAGTAATGTACATCCGAAAAACTTTATAGCACCGTGAATTTGTTTGTATAGACAAATCAAGAGTTTGAAAAAGGAAAAGTAATTTAGCTGAGACAGTTAAGCTCCTCTTGCACCGATCATTCATGCAGCATTCTAAGAGTGAGAGCTATTGATGATAATCTATTAGACCATGCAAAAAATTATTTGTATATGGACCTCCACTCTTCCGCCTTTTTATACCCTTTTGAAATTGATTGATTGCAATAACTTCTTAACAGCAGTTACAACTTTTTATTATCTTTCTCCATTACACCAAAATAGAAGTTGTTACCGTTTCTATTCAACTTTCATCACTCTTTATAATTGCACAATAATTAATATTGATGATGGAATTAAGACGAAATAACCAAGAGCAAAAGCTGTTTTAATATTTGTTAAATGGAATGGATAGAGTGAAAAGAAGAAGGTAGGAAAAATGGCCAAAAGTGAACAATCCTTGGCCAAAGAACTATGCCACCTCACTTTCTTATGTTTCTCAATTAGAAGATATATAGATAGATATAGATATAGATATAGATATAGATATAGATATAGATATAGATATAGATAGAGATAGATAGATAGATATAGATATAGATATAGATATAGATAAACTAGTGAACGTGACCGCGCTCGCACGGTCCTTAAAAATTTTAAAAATATGTAGCTAAATAATTATTAATATAACTGTATAATAACATAACAAATATTTAGTCTTAAATTATTTTACCTTGAATATATACTCCGATCATAACATTGCTTAAAAATGTAACTGAAACAGAAAGTAAAGATAGAAGAGAAAATGAAGAAAAATGTAATCTTCTAATGAAAACACAATTACCAGAAGATTAGAGTTTGCATTTAAAGTAATAATAGTTTTCTCTGTTAGTTTTTTTATAAAGTAACACTACAACAATAACAAATAAAAAATGAAAGGCAAAGAAAATAAAAATAGAAAGCAAACTGAATCCGTCGACTCTAATTTCACAGATTAAATCATCAAATCGTATTCAATAATTATTATTACTCTATTTTTTTAGTAAAGTAATAAAGCAAAAACAAAGGGGAGAAGTTAACGATCGGGAAAAGAAAATTAAAACAAAGTCAAAGTTATGCGGTAGCAAAAGACTAAGTATAATTAAATATTTCACGTACAATTCACATCAAAACCTCCAAATCTCAAGACTATAAAGTCAGCAAGCATCTACGCCCCTCTATAATATTCTTCTCTTTTCCCTTTCTTATTTAATAAATTATTTTAGTATCAGTAACTGATTTTTGAATTCAAATTTTATTAGCGTTCTGCATATTTTGTGTAGTTCCTTGAAGAACGTGTGATTGTATAAAAAGATAGGAATGGAAAATGTATTGGGTGAAAATTGTCGCCTTCGGTCAACACCTCGAGATGGTAGACCGAAGGGAAAACGAGCTGATGCTCCGAAGAGAAGTAATCGATCTCGTGATTGAGTCACCGAAGCCCGTTCCCAACAGCATGACCGAAGACAGGTTAGACTTCGGGCTTTGATGACACGCCCACCTACCCGAACATTAAGGTCAGACAACCGAAGCCTTGAGACAAGGCTTCGGTTACCACCTCGGTTCCAGCGGCTTTGCAGCACACTACTTTGCCCCACTAACTTCTCCATATTGCTGCTCAGATCGTGGGGAATGCACTTGCTGATGGTGGAGAACGTGGGCAAGGCCCTTAGGCCTATAAATAGTAGTTCATTTTGTACTATAGGCATCCAGAAATTTGTACTGAAACGCTGCCCAAATTTGTAATCACATTCATATATTGCAATACAGCTATTTTTCTTGCTTCTACACCTTTTTTACGCGTTATTTTAACTTTGATACGAAGAATTGCTTGTATCCGAATCCAAATTTGATTTGTACACATAAACTGATTTAGGCCCATACAAATTGGCGCCGTCTATGGGGATATAAGCAGTAACGCTTTGTTCCAAAGTTCCAAATCCGTTCTTTGTCAAAAGTTTGCGGCTCAACGTTATGGCTGATAACGATAACAATGGTAACAATAACGATCGGGTTGACGTTCCGCTGAACCAACAACCCCTCGCCCCAATGACAACTGAAGAATTCCAGATGTATGTTGTCACCACGCTAAGAGCTCTCCAAAGTAAACAGGATGAGCAAGCTAGCATCAATGCCGAATTCCGCGCTTCACTGGAAGTGAGGAATAGCGCTGCCCCAAACAGTGCCCCAGCCTTTGGCTCCTGGTGGAGGAATCCCGCCCTTCGTTCCTCCCGGCGCGATAACAGGGGGACCTCACAACGGAGCCACGTCTGGGGGCTCGGGGAACAACCCAACTGCCACGCCACACTTCGGGACGTTTCCCACCGTGGCGGAAACAACGTCCTCGGTCGACGTTGAAAGAATGAGTAGGGAAATCGAGGCTTGCATTGAGGCGCGCGTGGAAAAGCGCCTCGAAGGCTTGCCGGGGATAAATAAGGAGGAAGACGACCTCGACATCGAGCAATACAGGGAGCAGCCCTATAAGCCCGAAGCAGCCCCAGCCCCAACTCCCCCGGGCTTCAAACTCATATTCCTGAAAAAGTATGATGGGACGACTGATCCCAAGGAGCACATAAGGGAATACATGGCCATGGTGAAGAGCAACGACTTAACAGCTACGCAGCTCGAGTCGATGTTCTTAAAGAAGTTCGGTCAGTCGTTAGAAAAAGGGGCTCTTCGGTGGTATTTGTGCTTGCCAGCGGGGTCAATCTCCTCGTTTAAAGAAATGTCCAGTGCCTTTGTCAAGGCTCACACCGGGGCGCAAAAGATCCTCCAGAGGAAGGAGGATATATGTGAGGTGAAGCAGCGACCCGGTGAGCCACTTAAAGAATTTCTTGAGCGATTCCACGCTGAATGCATGGAGTTGCCTCGGATGGATGATACCTTGGCCATCATGGCATTTGAAAAGGGTATCAATAGTCGCAATTCTGGCGCTGCCGCTGAATTGCGTAAAGAATTACAACAATATCAGGTCCTGATGTGGGAGGATCTGCATAGACGCACTTACTCCAAAATCAGGTTGGAGGAAGCAGAGTTTAAGAACCGAGGTTATCATCAACGTAACCGATGTGACTCTTCGAATCGCGCCGAGGCGCCACGAGCTAACTCGAAGGGGAGGTATGAACCTTACACTTCGACGAGGCAGCATGTTAGCCAGAGGTTGGGAAACACCCTCAGTAATTCATACCCAGCCTCTCATATAAGCCAAAGGCTTGGGGGGAAGGTTCAACCCAACGTGAACCAAAGAAACGCCTCGAGCTCCGCTTCGGTCCCTAAAAAGGATCTCCCCCGGATCCAAGATTATAACTTCAACATATCGACCTCGGAGCTGGTCAATGTTGTCAAGGCGACAGCCGGGGTAAGGGTTCCCAAAGATATGAGGACCCCGGCAGACAAGAGAGACCACAATCTGCATTGTGAATTCCACGCAGATTATGGCTACAGAACCGAGGACTGCAAAGCTTTGCGCCTCGAGGTAGCCCACCTGCTAAAAAAGGGAGTCTTGGCCGACTTCTTCACTGACAAAGGGAAAGACAACTTTTCCAAGAACCGAGGTGATGGACAGCCACCTCGAGCTCCACCCCCGGAGAGAGTAGTGAATGTTATAACCGGGGGGGTCAGAAGTGAACGGCGTGAACTTCGCCGCGGCCAAAAAATTTGCCAAGCTCTCCATCACCATGGAGAAAAGAACCCGAGTTGGAGGCTCGGGCAATGATATTGTGTTCGATGACGATGACTGTGATGGGATTATGTTCCCTCATCACGACGCTCTAGTTATCATGTTGAGAATCAATGACTCTGACATCAAAAGAGTCTTGATCGACCCTGGTAGCTCAGTTAACATAATTAGCTACGGGGCAGTTAAGAAGATGTGGCTGAAGGGGGAAGTTGTTCCCAAGTCAACAGTGTTAGCTGGCTTCAACAACTCCACGGAGAAAATATTGGGTGAGATCACACTCAAAACATTCGCCGAGGGGGTTACCAAGGAGACACTGTTCCAAGTTATGCCCGAGGATCTAGCTTATAATGTGATCCTCAGAAAGCCATGGATCCACTCCATGGAAGCTGTCCCTTCCACTCTACATCAAGTGATTAAATTCCCCACACCTTGGGGGGTTCGGTCAATCAAGGGGGAACAACGAGTAGCAAGGGAGTGCTATTCGGTTGCGCTAAAGAGTGGAGTCGCCAAAATAATAGCAACGACTGGATTCGGGGTCGAGCGGGGAAGATTCCCGAGGAGAAGTCGAAAAGGTTCCAGCTTGTATTCAAGAGCCTCGGAAGCAAAAAGCCGAGGACTCAACTATTGAAGAGTTGGAATCTTTCACTCTATTGAATGATTTCCCCGATAGAAAAGTGTTCATCGCCTCGGAGTTGGACCCGGACTCGAAAATGGCAATCATAGAAGTTTTAAAGTCCAACCATGATTGTTTTGCATGGTCACATTCGGACATGACGGGTATCGATCCGGAGATCATGACCCACAAACTGAATGTAGACCCAAAATTTACCCCGGTGAAGCAGAAGAAAAGACCTCACGCCGGGGTCAAAAAGAAGGCGATCGAGGACGAGACCGCCAAATTGCAAGAAAATGGCTTCATTAGAGAAGTGAAATACCCCGAGTGGCTGGCCAATGTTGTGGTTGTACCGAAGAAGAATGGCAAGTGGAGAATGTGCGTAGATTACACTGACCTAAACAAAGCTTGCCCCAAAGACTCATATCCACTACCACAAATTGACAGGTTAATAGACTCCACGGCTGGACATAAACTATTAACTTTCCTGGATGCATACTCGGGGTATAACCAAATTCTCATGGACCCGAAGGACGAAGAGAAGACCTCGTTCATCACAGACCGAGGTACCTTCTGTTACAAAGTGATGCCCTTCGGTTTGAAGAACGCCGAGGCGACATACCAAAGGTTAGTGTGTCGCATGTTTAAAGAGTACATTGGTAAGTCTATGGAAGTCTACATAGACGATATGCTTATCAAATCGATCCGAATGGAGGATCATTTGAATCATCTGAGGGAAGCTTTTGCTGTATTGAGGCAATATGGTATGAAATTGAACCCTGAGAAGTGCGCCTTCGGCGTAGGATCAAGCAAGTTCTTGGGTTTTATTGTCTCTGAACGAGGAATCGAAGCCAACCCAGATAAAATCAGAGCTATTGAGGAAATCCCCGAGGAGCTAACCGGGGTAAAGGAAGTTCAACGCTTGACTGGCCGAGTCGCTGCCTTGAGTCGTTTCATCTCAAGGTCTTCGGAGCGATGCCACAAGTTCTTCTCCGTTCTGAGAAAAAACAATCACTTCGAGTGGACACCGGAGTGTAAACAAGCGTTGAAAGATTTGAAACAATATTTGGCTAACGCACAGTTGCTTGCCAAGCCAAAGGAAGGAGAGACATTGCTGGTATATTTGGCGGTGTCCGAGGTATCAGTCAGTGCCGTGCTGGTTCGGGAAGAAGATGGCAAACAACAGCCCATCTATTATGTGAGCAAGACACTCCTCGATGCTGAAATCAGGTACCCACACTTAGAAAAATTAGCCCTCGCTTTGCTTATCACTGCTTGGAAACTACGGCCCTATTTCCAATGTCATCCAATAGCAGTAGTTTCCACCTTCCCCTTGAGAAATATACTGCACAAACCAGAGTTGTCGGGGAGGTTATCCAAATGGGAGGTAGAACTAAGCGAGTACGACATTACTTATCAACCTCGGACTGCCATTAAGTCCCAAGTCTTGGCAGACTTCGTGGCTGATTTTAGCATCGGTATTTTGCCCGAGGCAGAAAAGGAAAACTCCATGGCAAAAGGATCCCCTTCGGGACTGTGGGTACTGTACACCGATGGGGCAACAAACTCCAAAGGTTCGGGGTTAGGCATCGTATTGAGGGCACCCACCGGGGAAAAGGTCAGGCATTCGGTCCGGTTCAAAAAGGTGACCAACAACGAAGCGGAATATGAAGCAGCTCTAGCAGGTTTGGAGTTGGCTAAAGAAATGGGGGTCGAAAGAATCGAACTGAAATGTGATTCACAATTGGTAGTCAACCAGATCCTCGGAGATTATACGGCTCGGGAGCCCAGAATGCAGCTGTAGTTGGATCGAGCACAAAGGATCTTAGCACAGTTCCAAGAATGGCAAATTAAACAAGTGCCTCGGGAGGAAAATACCGAGGCTGACGCCTTGGCGAATCTTGGTTCGGCGATCGACGAAACCCACTCGGGGACTGACTCAGTGGTTCGGTTGCTATCAGCTCAAATGAGAGAGATGAAATTGCAAGTTAACTCAGTGGATAACCATTGGGATTGGAGAAGTAAGTTCATCTCCTACTTCGACTCGGGGACTATCCCCCAGGATAGAAAAGAAGCAAGGAAGTTGAGGACCCAAGTCGCCTCGTATCACTTGATTGAGGGCAACTTATACAATAGGTTGTATTGCGGCCTGATGGCCAAGTGCTTGGGTCCCGAGGAGGCAAGATACGTGATGGCCAAAGTGCACGAGGGCGAATGTGGCAACCACTCAGGGGGAAAATCCTTGGTGCGTAAGTTGTTAAGAGCTGGGTATTATTGGCCCACGATCAGCGCCGATGTGAAGGCCTTCGTGCAAAAATGTGATAAATGCCAACGCCATGGGCGGATGATCCACCAACAGGCTGAGCCTCTTCATTCGGTGGTATCACCATGGCCCTTCATGAAATGGGGAATGGATGTCGTGGGACCATTACCCAAAGGAAAAGGTAGTGTTCGTTTCATCTTAGTGTTGACCGATTACTTTACAAAATGGGTGGAAGCGGCGGCTCTTACCGAAGTAAAGCAAAAGCAAGTGATCGACTTCATCAGAAAGAATATCATCTATAGGTTCGGCGTCCCGAGAGAAATTGCTTGTGACAACGGTAAACAGTTCATGGGGGCAGCCATCACTGATTTTTTCAAGCAATGGGGGATCAAAAGAATCGCCTCGACTCCCTATCACCCAAGTGCCAATGGCCAAGCTGAGTCTTCAAATAGGATCATAATTGAAAATTTGAAGAAAAGACTCGACGAGAAAAAAGGTCCTTGGCCCGAGGAGTTGCCCGGGGTGTTATAGGCCATGCGAACAACGGAGAAGAGCAGCACCGGTGAGACTCCTTTCTTACTAGCCTATGGCATGGACTCTCTCATCCCCGTAGAAGTTGGCGAACCAAGTCTTCGGTATGCTCACACAGCCGAAGATTCTAACCAAAAGGCAATGCGCATTGAGTTAGATTTGCTCGAAGAGAAGAGGGAATTAGCTTTGGTTCGGCTTGTTGCCCAAAAATGGCAGATCGAGGCTTACCTCAATAGGAAAGCTAAATTTAGAGACTTCAAGGTTGGAGATTATGTGTTGAAAACTGTGAACCAATCAACAAAGGAGGATAACGGGGGAAAGCTTATTGCAAATTGGGAAGGACCCTATAGGGTCAAAGCAATCGTTGGAAAAGGCTCTTACCAAATCGAATCTCTTCAAGGAGAACCCGAACCCCTGAATTGGAACATCTCCCATCTGAAGCGATACTACTTTTAGCCGAGGTAAATATCTTTCAGTTCTTTTCCAATTAAACAGCCCCGAGCCAAATGACGCTCCCATGGCATCTATAAAAAATGTACTAACTTGCTCCTCGTTCCATCTTTTTGCTTGACCTTTTCAGGAAGCGAACCGAACCGTTTCAAGTGCTCGGATCTTCACAAAGATTCAGAACCGAACACTGGGGGGCAAAGAGAAGGGTTGATAACGAGGTCGACATCGAGCCTCCCAAACGAAGCTTATCTATCCGAAAACCGGGGACTCATGCCCGAGGATTAGATTTAGTACATTGTAATTAGCCCGATAGCGGCGTGCGATCAATTTGCTTTTATTGAAAGTTTGTTTTTGTTTTTTCTACCCAAGGTCCGTTTCGACTTGGTTTCATGTAAACAGCCTTTTTCGAGCTCGTAGATATCAATAAAATGACTTTGTTTCCACTCATATAAAGTGACTTTGGTTTCATTCATTTTATCTATATAAACCTTGCATACCGAAGCTGCACAATGCATCGACTCGAGGCGAGACGTCGCCCTAAGTTTGCATCGACTGAATTTAGTCAAGCCTTGCAAGCATATCATTTATTTTCAAAGTGTTCGGTATATATGAAAAGCCAACACACGAAACTCACAAAGCAAAGATAGTCTTTCATTAAAAGCCCGAAGGCTGGGATTATTTACATCTAAAAAATGACCCGAAGGTTCACAACACAAGCATGAAAGCCCGAAGGCTAATGCCCAAAAAAGGCACGAAGGCCCAAAAATAAAGGAAAAACATCAAAGTATTTGCAAAATACAAAGGCTACGCCCCATCGGCATCTCCACTGCCTTCTTCGGCGCTATCGCCTTCTTCATCATCTGATCCTTCGCTCGAAGGGAGTTCATCCACAATCCTTTGAGCCTCGGCAGCAGCTTCCCTTGCCATGACTATTTCGTCCTCAAGCACGATCTACCCGGCCTGAACCTGCTCAAGTGCGCTAAGCCTGGTTTTGACAACGACCCATGTTTCTTCAAACTTTGCCCTTGTTGCCCTAACCTCGGCTCGCTCATTAAGGTATGCGATTCTGCCTTCGAGCTTGGATACTTTGCCCCGAAGGGCTGGCACTTCATCCACTTGGCTTTGCAGCTCAACGAGTTTGGCGTTATACTCCCCAAGCTTGCTACGATACTTCTCGCCTGCTTCAAGCACTTCGGTCTTGGCCCTGAAAAGTTCGGCTTCAAGGCGGGCATTTTCAAGGCTCAACCTCGAGCGCTCAGCAGTAAATTCACTTGTCGCAGCTTGGACACGAGCTTCAGCAGACTCCACAGCCACACGAAGGTCAGCCTCAGCTTTCGCCGAGGCTTCATTAGCGCGTTCTAGCTCATTGTTAAGAATTGTGAATCGAGTCTCTAGCTCGGCAACTTGCCCCTTGAGAACCTTCTTCTGATCATCCCAAGCGGCAGCAGCTGCTTGAAGCTCTTTAGCTCGGTCGCGCTCAAGGTGAACAGCTTGCAGTGCAAGGACCAAACTCTGCGTTTGAAGCACGATGTCAGAACCCGCAAAATAGTGAGATCAACCATGTAAAATGCACACTAAAACTTACCCGAAGTGCTGAAGCGGCGGAGACGCCCATCAAACTCATGGGGCTGAGGTTCCGAAGGGCATGAGCTTCGGCAGGGCCAAGTAAGCCATCAAGGGCCATGATATCCTCTTTCGTGGCATCTAGCAAGTTAGCATCAGGATATATCTCCAAAGCCCGAGATGCAATGTTGGTAGGCTTCGGCGAGGCTCGAGAAGCTTTAACCGTGCTTTTGATCAGGCCTTCACCCACTTTAGCCTTGCCTTTTCGCTTTGCAGCCTCTTGGTCAGACTCCTCCACATTTATGACCTCGGTCGTCCCACCAACTTCGGGCCTTGCTCCGGGAATGGATTCGGCGGCTAGATCTGGCCTTTCCTCGGGGATCAAAGGGGGGAGCTCTTCATCGCTGGGTACATCGACAAGCCCCCGGCGCTTTTTGATCAGTGCTTCAGCAGCAGGAGCAACAGCCGCTTCTACCCGAGGTCCTTTCGCTTTGGCCGCCCGCTTCGAAGTGACCCTCTTTCTTTTAGCACCTGGGGAAGGAAGAGAAGCAACTTGTTTAACATAAGTGTGTGTGGTGGTGGAAACGCAAGAAAACCGACCCAAGAAAACCTCTTCACCTTGTGAGGTCCCCGGGCTAGATAAACCCTTGGCTTTTTCATCGATGAGCCGATTCGCTAGGGTCGCCATTTGGGCAACGCCCTCGGCAATGTTGAGCACTGTCCTCTCTTTTTTCTTCTTCTCCTTCTTACCTCTTTCCTCTCCTCCCCCCTCGACGTCCATCTCTGCTTCTTCTTCCTCGTCGGCGTCTCTCATAGCCTTGCTTGGAAGACCTGCATGAATATATCAAACCAAGAGAAATTAGAACCCCATGGCTCGAAGCGAGTCTAAGGGACCGAAGTCATCAACGACTCACCATGCCTCTTGCACGCCCATCGGTTCTCTTCCAAACCGGCCAACACCATCCACTGCCGCTCGGGGCGCGTCTTCATTTGCATAGCCTCGGTAACCCACTCAAGCAAATTCCTTGGTGGGTTAACTGGGACCTTTTCAGCTGCAAACCAAAGATGAAAGGGTAAGCAACAGTTATGACAATCCAAAACCGAGGGAAGAGCGGAAGCGGGCACTTACGTTGAGCATTCCATACTTCGGGAAAGCCAGGTTCGGTTGACAACAAACTTGTGGGAATGAGCACATATCGATCGTTCCAACCTCAATCCCCATGGTCCTCGCTCTTACTCAAAATGGCGTAAGAACCTCGAGGCAGAAGAGCGACTACCCCGGCTTTGTGAAAGTAAGGATAATAGAGTGAAATTAAATGTTGAAAAGTGAAAGGCAAACCAGCTTTGTTACTCAAATACTCGAGGGCTTGGACGACCCTCCAAACCCCGGGCCCAAGTTGGGCTAGACAGAGATTGTAAGATCTGCAAAATTCATCGATGATGGGATGTACTGGCAAGTTGAACCCTATGGTGAAAGGGTAGGTGAAGACCGAAGAATACCATTCAACATGCGTAGACACTGCCGAGCCAGGCGCGGGGATCCTGATCTCCACCTCGGGCTCCCAACGACAATCAGCCCGAACAGATTCAAGCCTCTCTTCGGTTATGATACTCGGTGTGATGTGGACGGGAATATTCCTCTTTTTCCCCTTTTGGGCATCTGACTGAGCGTGAACCTTTAAATCTTTGTCGTTGTTGAAACTAGAAGGAATCACCAATCGAGGGTCGATCTCGACCTCGAGAGGGATTTTCCTCTTCGATTTCTTTGACGGCCCAGCCTCGGTCTCTCCTCTGGGATCACTTGTCCCACTCACCTCGGAGACGCCAACCGAGCTGCCCACCTCCTTGGCGCTGGTGACGTCATCACCTCCGACGTCACCTTCATCCCTCTCGCGATCGTCATCGCCTATGTCATGCTCTGCATGTAAACTCGCTTCAGCCCTATCACGGCCAGCCCTCTCCTTCCACCTCTTGGGAGCGGCAGCGGCAGACGTGGCCTCACCGCCACCACCTGCTTCAACCACCTGCAATGGTGGCACAAAACTATGGCCTCATCATTCATGGCCATAGCAGCGAAACGCTCTGCTATTTCACCAGAGTCGCTTGAGCCATGGCCAGAGTTGGTAGCAGAGACAGTAGCAGACATGATGGTAAGTGAAAAGAAGGAATGCTGGAGATCAAAAGGTCAGATTTAGAAGCTGGTTCAGAAATTCTTCAAAGCTTTTTCTTAGTCAGAGTTTCAAGTGAAGAGAGGGAAGACGAAAGTGAGGTATTTATAGTGATCGCACACGTGCAAGTGGGAAGAGCTAATGATGACTGAAACGTTGGAGAAAACAAAAAGACGGCGTGACCGTTCAGAGACCTATCAAAAGCCGACACGTAATGCGGAACGGCGACCCGATAGATGTGCGACTTTTGAAATTCGTGGATAAGGTTTGGCCACGTCGACTTCCCGCTTAAATTCATTCCACTCCTCGGTGACTTCGACGTCTACCGAGGAGTGGGGGGACTATCTGTATTGGGTGAAAATTGTCGCCTTCGGTCAACACCTCGAGATGGTAGACCGAAGGGAAAACGAGCTGATGCTCCGAAGAGAAGTAATCGATCTCGTGATTGAGTCACCGAAGCCCGTTCCCAACAGCATGACCGAAGACAGGTTAGACTTCGGGCTTTGATGACACGCCCTCCTACCGGAACATTAAGGTCAGACAACCGAAGCCTTGAGACAAGGCTTCAGTTACCGCCTCGGTTCCAGCGGCTTTGATGCCCACTACTTTGCCCCACTAACTTCTCCATATTGCTGCTCAGATCGTGGGGAATGCACTTGCTGATGGTGGAGAACGTGGGCAAGGCCCTTAGGCCTATAAATAGTAGTTCATTTTGTACTATAGGCATCCAGAAATTTGTACTGAAACGCTGCCCAAATTTGTAATCACATTCATATATTGCAATACAACTATTTTTCTTGCTTCTACACCTTTTTTACGCGTTATTTTAACTTTGATACGAAGAATTGCTTGTATCCGAATTAAAATTCGATTTGTACACCTAAACTGATTTAGGCCCATACAGAAAAGAATAATGTTTTATTCAGCTGGATATAGAATTCTTCTCTTAGAACCATGATGAATGGTATATTTCTTGGGTAAATCCAAGTAAATGTCAATATTAAACAAAAGTCAGTATTTAATTTTTCCACCTAATCAATCAATATATCTATATAATCCAGGGCTAAGAAAAGTGACGTGGCACCTTTCTAAAGCCAAGGATTCTATTTATCTTTTTTGTCATTTTTTCTCCATTTTCCTCCTTACCTTCTTTTAGAAAATTTAAATATATAAAGTGAATAAGGGAAGGTTTTTGTTTCGGTTACAGAATATTGAGACTTTCAGCGGTTACCGTCCTCATTTGTACAACATTAACTGCTAAAAATTTGATAGCCTTAATTAGATGACAATTAAAGGTGTGATGTTACCTCTTCAAAACAATTTTGTAACTCCCTTTTGGCTCTATTCCTAAAGGATATATTGCTTCTTTCTGCTGGACATGTTTCGAAGCATCCTAAAAGCTCTGTCTCTATAGCATTCTAAATCAACTATTAAAAGTTTCATGTTTCATTTTCATGTGTATACTATCGTATTGCTTCTTTTTTCAATTTTGTTCCCCTCTCGATCCATATACCACGTCCATCTGTATGTTGTTATTTTTTGAAAATTTATAGAAGTGCTTACCTCTTGTAAGGAAGTTGATAGTCCTATTATTCTAACGATCAAGCTCGGCTCCTATTTTTTCGAGTAGTAACTAGGTGTTTTACAAATATAGAATATGTTATTACCTAAGCAATAAGATTTATCTTTAAAGTTACATTGTTACCTTGGCAATAACCTTCACCTCTAAGGTAATCTTGGAATAAACATGATTACATCTGGCTTATGCTAATACGCATTTTACTTTTTTGACAATTGTTTGTAGATTATGATGGAGTATTAATCGAAGTCAAGTTTTTAATTCAAAGAGATAAAGTATACGAGGAAGTTGTGACCAAAATATCGCCAGTGAAGTGTCAAATAGTTTGCAGAGTTGTGCTTTGAGCTTTTCGCGTTGTGCTGCTATGACTAATTGTTATTTCCTTTCTTTGTTTAAATAAAAATATAGGTGACGTTTTTTTTTTTTACTTTACTTTAGTCTTAGAAATTTATATTTTTGCAAAGTCAGGCGGTTGAGGAGACGAGCGATGGCTTTTGGCTCTAAATGGAAGTACTCTCAAGTCTCTGCTGAACAAATTTTCGATAAAAATACTCAAGACTGTAAATTTTGTTCACTTTCTTTACCCAGTAAATGTTTATGTCAATGAATTCCAGTAATATATACTAAATTTGATTTGTATTTTTCTTCTTTGGTGCGGGAGACAGGAGGTGAGAGCGAATATCATAACAACAATTCAAGATATGTAGGACAACGAAGGATTAATTTGTTTTTGGGTTTGATAAAAGAAAAACGGAAGAAGAATAAGGAAAATAAGGGAATATGAAGAAGCACATCGAAGGAAAAAGAAAAGAAAGGGAACGCAAATGGCAAGTCTGATGACAATAAGGCTCCAAAATTGGAGCTCGCTATGATTATATTTTTTCCTTCTGTGTTCTTTTATTTCCAAGTCCTCCTCCTTCATTTTTCCTAAAAGTATCTCCTTTTTTGTTTTTACTTTTTCATATGTATATTTTTATACATTTGATTTTCAGTTTCTTAGACGTTTATAAATTTGCTATTTTGTGATTGTAAGACCTTTTAGATTAATAAACTATTTATTAATATAGCCTTTTGAAGTAATTACACATTTTTTGGTTGTTTTAGAGTTTTACTCATGTTGAATTGCATAAGAAATATAAACGTAGCCAGATATTGGAAAGCTAAATATACATTGACAAGGTAGCTTCTAAAAATAATTTTTTCTTTCGTGAAATAGACGAACACCTTAACAATATATAGTTGTACTTTTTTGTTATTTTTAATATTCATATACCAAAAGAAAGATTCTTCTAATAAACATGTACTAATACAGTATGTGTTTACCTATATCTTTTACAACCGCGCGGACATGTTAACTAGTACTTATATGAAGCTCAACCCCATATAACTATTGTAAGCGAACATCATCCTATCAATACATGCATTGAAATTATATGACATCAATTCCTCCTATAGTATCACGACAACAGCTTTATTCCTTGGCTAATCATCCAAATTGATGAACATTGAACAAATCCATCCGCCATTATGTACAATTAATCTATTTTACCGTTATCACACCATTGCACATTTTTAATAATTATATTGATGTGTATTTATATGGGTTCCGTTTTAGACGGTTTCGTTTCCCACAAATTGCTCATTGAATTTGCCAGATAATGTATGATATCTCTTACCATTGTGCTGACTATATTCCTTGGCCAATCATCCAAGTTGATGAACATTGAATAAAAGCCACTATTTAAATATATTTATTATCGCTTAAAATTATCAAACTCAACCTCGTTATATTGGCTTTCTCAGAAATAAAGGGATGATCGAGAAATCAAATAGTTGTTGGTCAAGTGTCGTTCTTAGTTTGAAAGAGTTACACAAATGATAAACCAGATGGATGTTTTAGGATTCTTGAAACCTAAAAATAAATATGTATAAATAAAGGAGAGAAATAAAAGTTTCACCTGTATAGACAAAGCCATCGTGGTTATGATGTATTAGCCAAATAGAACATAGAAAATTTTCTTACGCATAAGGTGTAATTTGCATTACTCTGCAGCCGCTTTGCTACTCATACATTTGAAACTTTTGAAAGTTTCCATAATAGAAGAACTACACATCGAAGAAAGATAATAACCAATATCCTTAATAAACCACCTAGGAATTTTCTTACGCATAAGGTGCAATTTGCATTACTCTGCAGCCTCTTTGCTACTCATACATTTGAAACTTTTGAAAGTTTCCATAATAGAAGAACTACACATCGAAGAAAGATAATAACCAATATCCTTAATAAACCACGTCACTACAAGAAAAGTGATTTTTTGTGGCAACTTTTAGTGGCGATCCTATTAGTTGCCACAAAATGATTAGCATTAGTAGGGACCTCGAGTGAGCGCAACAATACATTGTAGTTTTAGCGGCGAGGCTTAGTATCGCTACGGAAAGCATATTTTTGGTAGCGACTTAACTTAGGCCGCCACAAATACGTAACAAATTTTCATAAGAAAGCTTGGTTGAGAGAAGTTTCAGTGGCGACTATCGATACCTGTCACTAAACATAATTAGTGGCGGTGGAGGTGCCACAAATAGTCGAGCATTTGTTGCAACATTCTTAAATCGCCAGTAGAAGTTTTTTAGATTTAACAAATATACTATAATAAAATGAATTAATTTTGGCCAAAACCCAAATACTGCATCTACACAACATTTTCCCCTAACTCTTTCTACTTTTATTTCGCCGAGCTCTCTATCCGCCGCTCCTCTCAATAACTTAAAAGTTTTATATAATTCCCACATTCTACAAATTCCAATTACGATGCGGTCTGCAATTTCTTGCTCGATTTTTTCCCCATTCGACGATTTGCAGATCTGACTTCTTGTTGCTTTCGATACGAAAGTCACTTTGCTGAGTTCGAAGTCCTCCGATTGTAGCTGGTGTTGGTGGTCGTGGTGCTGCTCTTCATGCCGTTGAGAAGGTAAATTGGGGGTTTCGTTGAGTCCTTTTTTATTTGTAATTTCATCTTTGCTTCAGTAAGATACACATATTTGAAATAATAGTCTTACTGTTATTTTTTCCCTTTATGTGGTTAACTGTGATTGCTTTTATTTAGGGTTCTTGGTTGTTTGTCATGCATATTTTCATTCTGATTTTATTTTGATTTTGTGAAATTAAAAATCAAACTTTTTGAAAATAATTTGAGTTCTGCCGACTATATGAACATTTTGAATGTTGTTCTTCTGACTAAAAGTTTTAATCTAGGTATTATAGAAGACAATTTGCAACTTTCTTGGATTTGAGCAACTATGCTCTGGTTTACTTGAAAGAGATGAGTAATTTTTATTTTTTTTGGAAGCTATTGTGTTATGTCTTATTATTTTCCAGCTGCCGTAACTTCAGCTTTACAAAATGTAGTTACTACTCACAATGACCTAACTAGGTAAAAGTATATCATAGATGTTGAGTGTTGACACTTTGGAATTCAACACACTCTTTTTATAGAGAAAAAGTGACCACAAGGTTGCTTGAGCAATTGAGCAAAATTTCATAATTCATCTTTGCTCTTAGATATTAGTTTAACACGTGCACGCACAGACCGACATTCTCTAAATCTTCCTCTCTACTTTAAACTGCTTTATCAAGCTTTAAGATTTAATAAAATCGAAGAAAACTCTACAATGAAGTAAATAAAAGGTATTTAACTTATTTTTGTGAGTAATTTTCTAATGGTGAGGTATCCTTATAGTTGAGGCTCAACTCTATCATCCACTTAGAGTGAGCATCTTTTGGCTAAAATTACATACAAGTATCTCTAGAACTATTTGTAAAGCTTTGGTACAATTCCAAAATATTTATTGTACAGGGCATCTTCATGAAGGATGCCCTGTGATCCATTTGCAATACCTCACTTGTCATACTTTATGCTTAGAGCGTTCCTCTACACCGTGATGATTTTACGTGTCATTGTTGATATTGATCATGACGGAATTTTTAAATCCTCTATGTGTAAGGCACCATTGGAGTACATGTATTGCAAATTCTTTCATTCTTTTTTTTTTTTTTTTTGGACAGAGAGATTTGTTTAACAGAACAGTTGGATTCACTTTTTTGGTAAAAGACACACGAGTTAGATAGTATATTTATAGTTGATATAATATTCTTGTGATGCTTCTGTCTTATAAAGAATATTTGGATTACTTAAGTTGCATTATTTCTTAAAGGTGTTTGACCTGATTGTAGTTTATTCGGAAAGTTTAGTTACTGAACGAGAATAAATTAAGTCCTATAGTGAATAGGATCTGACCTTCTTTAATTTTGTCTCACGTATGAAAAGTTGTTATCCAATTATTATGCTTCCAATTGAACACTTAATTATACCCTAAACACCATCATTAAATAACTTCTCTTCTGGTAAGGATTTGTTATTGCTTTTGAATTATGTGGCTAAATAACATGCTATGGCTTATGTATAAGTAGGTATATGACATCTATGTGATTAAGGGCATAAAAATTTTTCTATAGATATGGTAATTACTCATGTGATTTTTATGAAGGTTATCCAATAAGTATGTGCGTTTATATATACATGATGCATTTAGATTCTGAAGTTGGTGAAGATCACTGAACTTGTATTATGTATTGACCCTTTTGTCTTAAGTATCCAAGTTCTTTGTTATTTTTATGTCCTTGGGTTGGAAGTAAGTGGTAAGTAGGTAGTAGGAAGGATTTTCATCTTACAGTTGAGATGGAAATTTTTTTATGGTAAAATCTTGTTTTGTTTTGTTTAAGAGTTACCAATGACTAGTTTCTTTTCTAGATAAGTATTTAAATATGATTTTTGATATAAAATAATGTCATTGATTAATATCATAGTAGAAGTTGGAGAATTAATACTAGGACCCTGTCAAACAAAAATAGTGATATTCAAATATTGAGTCCCTGTCAAGAATGTCAAGATTGAGAAAGCTGATAATGTGTGACTTTATATAATACTTCTTAACCTTATATTTTGAGTGCCACAATTGCAATCCACCTGGAGAATGAGAGCTACAGAATGGTTTAGAAGGTGGTCAAATTTGTGTTGTCGTGTTGATTAGACATGATAATTTTTTATGTCATTGCTTGGTTATATTTTGTTTTCTTAAATGAGTTTTGCAATCTTTTATTCCAAAGTTAATGTGGTCACTATTTTTACTACTTGCATTAGCTTATTCGGATTTTCAAAGTGATCCTATGTTTTATTCCTTGATATATGGCAGGGACAATGTCTTTTAGACGATAATACATGGCATGTGTCAACCAAGGAGCTTGAAGAAACTTAATAGGAACTTGGTCTTTTGTTTTTGTTTCGTTCAAATAGGTGTACAGTGACAATGAACAATGAAATATAATATAGTATATATTTAAGTAGAATTTTTAATAATTATGGTAGCTAATATATTGGTTCTAGAAATATTTTGGTGTTTTATTAAATTATATTGAATGCTTTTAATTTTGGTATACAGTTGATAGAAATTTACTATATGTTAGTTTATGAAATAATGGTGCTATTGAATTTTAGTAATTGTACAGTAGGTTTTTTTTTTCATTTTTTTTTTAAAAATGGCTTCAATGGCGACTAAGAGAAATGCAACAAAAAGTAAAACACTTTCAGTCGCCACTAAAACTATCCTATAGTGGCGACAAATCCGAAAATTTATGTCTGAAACTAATTTTTGCCGCATCAATATTTATATTTTGTAGCGACTGAAGTCGCCACAACAAATTACATATAGTGGCGACATATGAAAGTCGCCACTAAATACCTTCAGTATCGGCTTGTAGTGTAGCAACCCTATGGTCGCCACTGAAAAATTTAGCGGTGACGTTTTATGCTTTAGTGGTGACTTTAGTCTCCATAATATGTCATATTTCTTGTAGTGCACCTAAAACCCTTTCTAATAGCTACAGCAATCTCCCTTGAAGGATTGAACTTGCACGTATACAACTATTTATAACCTTGTATTTGAGAAGGATGGAGTCACTCTAATTAAGGGAAAACATGCATAACAGAAAGATTGGAAGAAAAAGGACCTGTAACGTTAAGCACACTTTTATTGTTCACTATGACATTTAGTGTTAATTGTCTTTATGGACCATTATGGAAATAGACGTTCAGGAAAATGAGTAAATCGAAAATGAGAACAAATTGGAGGACAACTGCAATTGAAGGAGTGAATTGAAAATGAGCAAAAAGAGTAAAAAATGATCGATCCTTGACATTTGAGCTATGTCACATCACTCTTCTATGTTTCTCAATTAGCAGATATAGATATTGATTCAGACACAACTATAGACAGTTGGTCTTTCTCAGTCTTTAATTTCTCATATCCCTAAATTAAAGTGGCAGTTATTAAAATAAGGCTTTCATGTGAGTAAGTATGAAGCTTAGCTTTGAGATCCGAAAAACATTCCTCAGCTGCATGAGCAGATTCTTCATCATCAGTTGCCATGAGGTCTGATTCCTTCTTCTTGGGATCTTCCTTGTACAGTTCCTTCAGCTTATTCCATATTTTCTTTGTAGTAGAGCATCCTAACACTTTTTTCAGCACATTGAAGGTCATCCCATATTTTAGTACCAACATAGTTTTGGCATTTGCTCAAAGCCAATCTAAATCATGAGAATCTAGTTCTTCTACCAGCTTGGGCACCAGAGACCCATTTAGAGCTCTCTTCACAGGAACATATGGTCCTCTTTTCACAATAACCCAAAGGCTGTAGTCCATTGCCTGAAAGAACATTTTCTCTCCCTTTTCCATTCTTTATAACCCAAAGGCCGTAGTCCATTGCCTGAAGGAGCATTTTCATCTCCCTTTTACATTCTTTATAACGAATTCCTTCAAATAGCGGAGGTCTGGTTAGATCCATTCCTTTACATATTTCAAAAAGATCATCCTTCTGAGAGATTTCATTTATCAATCCCATCAGTGCTAAAGGTGATCATCATCTGATTCTTTCTCTCCATTTGACTCACTATCAGTTGGTCCCCAAGTGCCATAGAAAACTTCCTTCTTCTTTCAGCTCTAAATTTGGAAGACACCTAGTTTTCTTTTTATCCTTGTCTTTGTCTTTGTCATTCTCTTTCTCCTTTTGCGCCCTGTTTTTAATCCACTCAGCTTTCCACATGGGGCAATCTATGACAGCATGGCCCTTCTTGAAATATTTGAAGCAACCAGAGTAATCTGGACTACCAACAATGTTACTCCTACCAGTCGTGTCTCTAGCTTTCTTCTTGAAACACTTGAACTTGCCTAGGTTGAGTTGTTGTCTGATAGCGCTAACCATGGCCATCTCAACCTCATGTATATCAAGTTCACATTCCTCTGTTGCTTCAAGTGCTAGAGTTTTTTCCTTCTTGGGTGCAGACTTATTTTTAGACTTCTTCATCACCTCACGAGTCTCCAGACTTCCAATCAATTCTTCCAGCTTTATGGACTTCAGAGGCTTAGACTCAATGATATCAGTCACCTTTAGTTCCTAAGAATCATGCAATATTCTGAGAACCTTGTCCACTATCTCTATCACTGGAAGATCCATGTCAAAATATCTCATCTCATTTGTAATGATGGGTAGTCTGGTCATCATATCTTGAATGTTTCCTTTTCTCCCATCGTGAACAATTCAAATTTTCTTTTGAGCATACTCCTTTTAGAATCTTTGACTTGACTGGTTCCTTCATGTGTGACTTTCAAAGTTTCACAGATTTCCTTTGCAGTCTTGTACGAGGAAACTCTATTGAATTCCTCAGGGTCAAGTACACATATAACCAGCCTTTTAGCTTTATGATTTTTCTCAATCATGTTGTAGTCTGCTTCATTGTACTCAGACTTATCCTTTGGCTCAGTTCTAACAACAACTCCTTCACCAACAGTCTTGGTTGGAGTCAAGGGACCTTCTGAAACAATTAGCCATAACTGATGGTCTTCAGCACATATAAAATTTTTCATCATGTTCTTCCACCACGCATACTATTGGCCGTTGAACTGTGGTGGCATAAGAACAAAGTGTCCTTCAGTGATTTTCAGCGGTGCACTCATGACTAGATCCTTCTCTAGGTGTTAGTCTATATCGTGAGAAGACCTGCTCTGATGCCACTTGTTATAATCTATGCAACTCCTAAGGACACTAGAAGGTGGGGGGAGGTTGAATAGTGTCCTCCGATTTTCGCCAAAGAACCTTGTTCGTTACTCAAAGAACCCTGTTCTTAGTTACCTTAACAAATCACCAATATCGTAATTAATCTAAAACTGAATGTAAAAGACAAAGTATTTTTTACGTGGAAAACTCCTTGCTCAAGGGATAAAAACCATGGCTCAACTCTGGGATTTGAAAACTATGTTATTAACACAACTGAGCAAGTTTTAGATTACAAACTGTGTAATCAAGGGGCTACACTCTAGACCCTAATCACTCTGAAAGATAAACTCTAGCCTTACAAAATATTCTCAAAAGATTCATCTATTACAATGCTTCTCAGACTAAGCATACATGATGCAGGGTAAAATGCGGAAGTAATAAAGTAAAGATAAAAGTGAGACGTGTCTCGAACGATTACCTAAGTAGCACCGAAGAACTATGTTTCGATACACCTCGGGTGAATGTCAAGGAACACCTACGCTAAGCGACTGTTACACCCCGTATGTCTAAAGTGACGTATATCATTCTAATGACATGTTAAGAATGATTTAAGTGAGTTTAAAGACATAATATTACCATAAAAGATGTTTATATATTAAATATAAAGTTTGGGAAAAGTCGGATTTAAGTTGCGGAAAACCGACTAAGGAATTGCCTTGTAACGAAGCTTTTTCAGCAATTAATTTCATGTGTTATATGAGGTCTTTTAGGGACATATCATATATCAAAGTGAAGGTCTTGGAGTGCAGTTTCTAAAACTTCTGACGGTTTGTTCATACAATATTTGGATAAAAAGATATGAGCATCAGAAGTCAGGCCAGAAAAAGGGACATAAGCGCAAAAGAGGACTAAAACTGAAATGTTTCAAGTATAAAAAGAAAATTTCCCCCATATCTCGTCACTTACAGAAAAATAAAGAGAGTTACAGGTTTTTCTTGAGTATTGAAGCCCCTTTTATGATTTTGAAGGAAGGACGTCAATCGTAACTCGAAATTGAAGACAGATTGCGTCAAAACGCTCTACGCGATTAAGGTAACGTTATGCTACCTTCAATTTCGTCTATAGCTTGAGTTTTAGAATTACTTCATGGCTAAGTAAAGTACCTAAATGTTGTATTATAGCTTGTTTAAGCTTTAGAAGGTGTTGAATTCAATGGAAACAAGGTTTAGAAGCAAGAAACATCAAAGGTATGTAAGACTAGACCTTTCTTGTTGGCAAGGCACGTATCTTGTAGCTTTTGAAGTTTTCTTAGTTCCAAAGATGGTTTTTTCTGTTGGTTACTTGTATATAATCAAGGGAACCTTGTATATACTTAATTTGGTACTAAAATCCAAGGTGAAGGATATTCAAATCAGCAAGACAAAACGTTTCAAAATCTGAAAAATTGTTTTGATCTTTGGACAGTTGTTAGTATATTGATCATAACTTCTTGTACAAAATTGATATTTAGATTCTTTAAGAATCTCCAGAACCCTAAGACATATATCTAAAACTTTCATGAATACTATGAAGCGTATAACTTTGATCTACACTCTGGAAATTAGGTTGAAATTCAGGACAATGGTGCTGTCCAGACATTCTAACTGGGGATTTGTTATATCATCCAGTTGTCTCATCTTGTTATCCGTTTAACATGTTTATATTATCAGTTTATCTGGATATCCATTCCCGTGTATAGTATAGTGCTGGTTCTGTTTTGCGGATCATCCAGTTTCAGGGGAAACTCTGGCGAAATTTTTATAGAAATTCAAAGAGAGTGACAAATTCTGAGTTCTAGGTTGTGTCTATAATTCTATCCAGAGTTTTCTTCTCATTCCTTTGAGTCCATATCTATTGTTGCCACATGTGCTATGCCTCATACATGCTTATACTTATATTGTGATCATGTTATGTGTGATTTGGAGTCCCCCATAGAGGCTGGACATTGGACACATAGTCCGATCGCGTGGGTATCAGGTTCCTAACCGGATTGCCCTAAGATGTGAGGAATGAATCCTTTAACATAAATTGATATATTTTTCTGCTTATTGAATATAGTGGGATCGTTTGGCAAGGAAACCAAAGGATAAAGCGGTTGTTGATTAGCCGTACTAACTTTTGGAAGAGGTAAGTGTTTATATCCATTTCTTTGGAGGCACCTGGCCTCGTGGATTTTCTACCACGTGTTCCTTACGTGTGGAGCTACCGATAGGCGTACTCATTACGCCTTAGCTTTGGATTTACCTTGTATATTATATGTTATGTCCTGTTGTTGATATTGCATTGAGGATTTGAGCATTTTACTCTGGCTGTGAGCTGGCATCTATTTCCCGGCTGTCTATGAGAGTCCTGCGCCGGTGAAGGGTTATTATTGCATCACATTGCATTCATATGCATTATGTATCATTCATATGCATTACATTGCATATCATATTGGGTGCAGGAGTATTCCGCCCCAGGAGCAGGAGGATTCCGCTCCATTGTATCATATTGAGGGCAGGAGGATTCCGCCCCAAGAGCAGGAGTATTCCGCTCTTATGTCAGATATTGAGTGCAGGAGTATTCCGCCTCAGCTTTACATTATATCGGGTGCAGGAGTATTCCACCCCAGGAGTGTGCATGAGTATTCTGCCTCTGGTTTATATTATATCGGGTGCAGGAGTATTCCGCCCCAGGAGCAGGAGTATTCCGCTCCAGTTGGTTATCAGATTGGATTCCCCTCGAATGCAGGAGTATTCCGCTTCGGGATGGGATTACGGGCACATGTGACCCTTTGCATCATTTCATTTCATCTCATTTCATAGCATTGTGTAGACTTGTGGTACATAACTATTGTTATGCTTATATGTGCATTGCTTATTTGTCTATATATTTCTGGCTCGTATTCTGGATTGCGGGGATCGGGTTGCACGCCGCAACAGGATGAATATATGGATCGGGTTGCACGCCGCAACAGGATGTATTTCTGATTGTTGATGTGTTCGGGATACCTATATGTTCTGGCTGTCTTACGTTCCTGGTTGTTGAATAGTTTGCGATTCCATACGTGTTTGTTGTTATTATCTGGCTCTGCCTTTTCATAATTTAAATAAGAGGAATCTGGTTTATATGTTTCTTTTCTCCCTGGCTAGCTATCCTATTCTTTGAGGTGGCTAGTCTGCCCCACTTATTGAGTCCTTTTGACTCACCCTTGTTTGTTGTTTGTTTCTTGTCTATCCATTTCGCTTCGGCAGGTTCGCTCCAGGATTGAGTTTGCCACGTTGTGAAGGAGAGAAGACGACTTCAGCTTTCAGGGTGAGCCAGCTTTTATTCCGGATGGCCACCAGTTTATTGGTTATCATTTCAGTTGCAGTTTGCTCCCTTCAGGAGGTATCTATTTTTTTTTTTGTACTCTTAGACGTCTAGTCTGGATAGCCCTAAACTAGTATGTTGGGTAGTCAGCTGTAATTTCTTTTGTACAGCTTAGAGGTATCAGTATGTCTGTATTTTTGTTTTAAGTCTTATCCTTATTTATGCATTGTTATATTTATTTTCCGAATTAAATTAGTAAGGGTTCGCCCGACTGGTCTAGGGAAGGATGTCGGGTGCCCGCACGACCTAACCGGATTCTGGGTCGTGTCAGTTGGTATCAGAGCCTAATTTAAAGTCTATCCAGACTAAGACAGTGTCTAGTAGAGTCTCGCTGATGGGTACGTAGACGTCCGTACTTATCTGCGAGAGGCTATGATGGCATTTAGGAAGTTTCACTTCCTTCATTTCTTATCGTGCGTCGGTCTAGGATGCAAAAGTATTTTCGTTAACTCATTCGTGGTAATTATGAACCCTCGTACGACAAATCAGCAAACAGAAGGAGTTCAGGACGAAGCAGTCTAGCCTGGAGCTAGCACTGACGAAGCCCGGAGAGTTTTGATCGTGCTGACGATCTAGTTACGGAGGTCCCAGCTGTACGAGCTCGTGATGGGCAAGGGAGCAGGGTCTTGTAGTTCCCTTGGCTCTCTACGATGCTTTACGAGAATCTTTGTGACGCAGATACTGTAAGAACCTATTATTCGCTGGGCAGCCTATCAGGTTGCCGTATGTGCAAACGTTCGATCTCAGGGAGTTCCTTTTCTGGTTCTTAATATTGTTGCAGTAAATTACATTCCGGAGGTAGTATGTGTTGTACCTCTAATTGTTCTGACTTGTTAACCAGCCGAGGTAACAGTTCGGTCCGAGTGTCCGAAGAGGTTGCATTATTTTACGCGGTTGAACATCCTGATATTCCCAAGAAATGCATTAGATAATCTCTGTGTAAGTTTTTTTAAAATAAAATGATGTCAGCGTATCCTTTAGGCTCTTGATTATATCGAGCGGTATGGTGTGGATTATTCTGCTTTCCAGTTTCAGGGTCCAGCCTTGGATTGGTGGGCCGCTCTCTTATTAGCTATCTTGGTTCGATTTTTCTTTTTGATTCGTAGAAAAGTTCCTTTCGAGTAGCGAGCGAGATGAAAAGTGTTGCCAGTTTGAGTGGATTGGACAGGATAGCCTGTCGGTTAGCCTGTTGGTGTTTCAGAATATGAGATTGAATTCTATAGAATGGCTGGATATGCATTAGAACTAGTCCATGAGCCTTTCGAGAGATTCAAAGATTTATTGATGACCTTTCTCCTTCCTTAAGATCCCAGATGGCTCGAAAAATTGAGGTTGGGACTTCATTTGATGTCTTTGTTGATATTGTTCAAAAGTATTCGGCATACCATAAGTTAGAGCGGGAGAGCAAGAAATCACGTGGCCCTAGTGGGTAACCATGGTACCTTATTTGGAGGTAAGAGTTCTGATTATTTTGGGAGGTCACCTTCCAGGTTATCTCAGCTTGTAGAGCGTGATTCTTAGAATGCTCGAGTAGTTCATAAAGATTAGACTCAGCTTTCTCTTTGTAACTATCAACAATCTTTCCAGCTTCCATTTTCACTAAAAAGGTATTATCATTGCCGCGAGCCTGTCATCTTTGGTGGAGTTCTTCCTTATTCCGGCAAGTAGACAGTCGTCCTTTCTCTTGTCATCAGGTACCTTTACAGTCGTAGGGAATTTTTTTTAAATCTTAATCAGCCAGAGAAACTCCACGATCCAGTAAAGGTTGAGAGCGTGGTGGCAGTTATTCTTCAGAAGGTAATTATCAGTGTAGCGGCTTAGTTCAACCGCAGAGGCAGTTTTATGAACTGCCAGTCTGGCAGGATGCTGAGGCATCTGATGTAGTAGACCAGAGTATTTCTTCTTCTCTTAAATGTGAGTAAGATTTGATTCTTTCGATCGATCTGGAAATAGTGTGTCTTATCATGTTTCGATGGTTTCCTTGGATGTCGTTTCTATTAAGAATCGGTTGCGGTAGAGGGGTGAGCTTCTGATATGATTTATTCCTGGCATGTATGATGACCATACTAGTTTATCTGGCTTAAATATGAGAGATTTGGGAGTGAGGGTGGTATTGTTTTCTTGGCATCTTGTTACGCCACCTTCTGTTATTATGTCAATTCAGTTTACCTCTCTCCTCGAAATTCAATGTTGGTAGGATAATGGGATCCTAAATCGTCACCATCAGAAAGTATTATCGTTTCTTCCGGTGCAAAGTGATTAGAAAGTAATATTCGATCTACGTATCTCCTCTTGGTTTAAAACGCTAGTAAAGTTATGTTATCCCATGAGCTTATCTGGGTTATAAAAGAGTTTCTGGTAAATTGTCAGAGTTTCCTTCTTATTGGGAGGTTAAATTGGCATGGATGTTGTTCCATAGAGCTAATCTAATATCTATTTCTTCAATTGCGATTCTTTGGCTAGCTTGACTCGTAAGTAGTCTAGCTCTGGTAGCCAAATAAATAAGATGATGAGCTTCATAAAGATCTAATTATTTCTATCCTCAGTCCATTACCATCTCTTCTTTGTTCGGCACTGGTGAGCTTAGGCGGTCAGTAGCCTCTTATGATGTTCCCTGTGTGGAGCCAGAGTGCGTGTCAAGGTAGCTGGGTAAGCGCATTGTTGTGTTTAGGACTACTAAAGGCAATGAGGGGCATCATTTGACCTCTGATTTGATCCATCAGGCGGTGGTGCTTATAGAAAATGTATGGAGCTGTGAGCTCGAGAGTTGCAGCTGTTTGGCAACTGGAGAGAGTAATCTGGTAGCTCAGGTCTGAGTCGCGTTCTCTATTTAGCTAAGTCTTCCTTAATCCAGCAGGTTGTGCGAGGATGACTATTCCTATTCAAATAGCTGTGTGAGTTTCTGCTCTAAGTGGAGGAGTCTTCCTCCAATTGATATCGAATCCTAATATTAAATCCCTAAGGCATAGTTCCAGCGTGAGCTAATTCTTAGTTCCATCGACTTGTTCTATATCGTTAAGAATATCGACGAGGTGATTTGTCGGCTGAATCATGTTAATCCATCCAGAGTTCCGTGTATCTTTGTTTCGAAAATGTAGAGCTCTCTTCTCGTGATCGAGGAAGTATCAGCTTAGTCAGAATAAGATGGGCAATGACATTATGATATTATCCAGACATATTTTACTCCAAAAGTTCGATGTGCGTGTTATAATTCTTATTCTGGAATCATAAGATAATATTCATGGAGTAGTTTATGAAAATCGTGCAAGATCTTTTGTTAACCGTGTGAATTTTTCTTTAGACTTGGGCTCGTTCGAGGACGAACGAGAGTATAAGTGGAGGAGAATGAAATGATCTCGGTCAGTCGTTTAAGAAGTTATGACTTCGATTGGCATGCCGATAATTTTAAAATATTCGTAAGGTCAATTGAGACTTATCTGTAAAATTTGAGTTAAATCAGACCTCGTTTGGTAGGCATCGGAAGAAGGTTTCAGTTGTTATTATCAATAAATACAAAAAAAGAGTTTTTCGAGCTCGGATTTAATGAACGAGCTCCGATTCAAAAATCCGAAAGCGCCGTTAGGTTCGTATGATTATTTGTGACTTCAATGTTTTTTTTTTTCGAAAGTGAATTTCGAGGTTGTTCGGCTAGCTTCCGTAATAATTTGACCTTTCACATCTCTTCACTACTACAAGTATGTAACAGATCGTTGCTTACTGCTTCTACGTACTTCATTTAACATTCAAGGACGAATGTTCCTAACGGGGGAAGATTGTTACACCCCGTATGTCTAAAGTGACGTATATCATTCTAATGACATGTTAAGAATGATTTAAGTGAGTTTAAAGACATAATATTACCATAGAAGATGTTTATATATTAAATATAAAGTTTGGGAAAAGTCGGATTTAAGTTGCGGAAAACCGACTAAGGAATTGCCTTGTAACGAAGCTTTTTCAGCAATTAATTTCATGTGTTATATGAGGACTTTTAAGGACATATCATATATCAAAGTGAAGGTCTTGGAGTGCAGTTTCTAAAACTTCTGACGGTTTGTTCATACAATATTTGGATAAAAAGATATGAGCATCAGAAGTCAGGCCAGAAAAAGGGACATAAGCGCAAAAGAGGACTAAAACTGAAATGTTTCAAGTATAAAAAGAAAATTTCCACCATATCTTGGTACTTACAGAAAAATAAAGAGAGTTACAGGTTTTTCTTGAGTATTGAAGCCCCTTTTATGATTTTGAAGGAAGGACGTCAATCGTAACTCGAAATTGAAGACAGATTGCGTCAAAACGCTCTACGCGATTAAGGTAACGTTATGCTACCTTCAATTTCGTCTATAGCTTGAGTTTTAGAATTACTTCATGGCTAAGTAAAGTACTTAAATGTTGTATTATAGCTTGTTTAAGCTTTATAAGGTGTTGAATTCAACGGAAACAAGGTTTAGAAGCAAGAAACATCAAAGGTATGTAAGACTAGACCTTTCTTGTTGGCAAGGCACGTATCTTGTAGCTTTTGAAGTTTTCTTAGTTCCAAAGATGGTTTTTCTTGTTGGTTACTTTTATATAATCAAGGGAACCTTGTATATACTTAATTTGGTACTAAAATCCAAGGTGAAGGACATTCAAATCAGCAAGACAAAACGTTTCAAAATCTGGAAAATTGTTTTGATCTTTGGACAGTGGTTAGTATATTGATCATAACTTCTTGTACAAAATTGATATTTAGATTCTTTAAGAATCCCCAGAACCCTAAGACATATATCTAAAACTTTCATGAATACTATGAAGCGTATAACTTTGATCTACACTCTGGAAATTAGGTTGAAATTCAGGACAATGGTGCTGTCCAGACATTCTACCTGGGGATCTGTTATATCATCCAGTTGTCTCATCTTGTTATCCGTTTAACATGTTTATATTATCAGTTTATCTGGGTATCCATTCCCATGTATAGTATAGTGCTGGTTCTGTTTTGCGGATCATCCAGTTTCAGGGGAAACTCTGGCGAAATTTTTATAGAAATTCAAAGAGAGTGACAAATTCTGAGTTCTAGGTTGTGTCTATAATTCTATCGAGAGTTTTCTTCTCATTCCTTTGAGTCCATATCTATTGTTGCCACATGTGCTATGCCTCATACATGCTTATACTTACATTGTGATCATGTTATGTGTGATTTGGAGTCCCCCATAGAGGCTGGACATTGGACACACAGTCCGGTCGCGTGGGTATTAGTTTCCTAACCGGATTGCCCTAAGTGTGAGGAATGAATGCTTTAACATAAATTGATATATTTTTCTGCTTATTGAATAGAGTGGGATCGTTTGGCAAGGAAACCAAAGGATAAAGCGGTTGTTGATTAGCCGTACTAACTTTTGGAAGAGGTAAGTGTTTATATCCATTTCTTTTGAGGCACCTGGCCTCGTGGATTTTCTACCACGTGTTCCTTACGTGTGTAGCTACCGATAGGCGTACTCATTACGCCTTAGCTTTGGATTTACCTTGTATATTATATGTTATGTCCTGTTGTTGATATTGCATTGAGGATTTGAGCATTGTACTCTCGCTGTGAGTTGGCATCTATTTCCCGGCTGTCTATGAGAGTCCTGCGCCGGTGAAGGGTTATTATTGCATCACATTGCATTCATATGCATTATGTGTCATTCAAATGCATTACATTGCATATCATATTGGGTGCAGGAGTATTCCGCCCCAGGAGCAGGAGGATTCCGCTCCATTGTATCATATTGAGGGCAGGAGGATTCCGCCCCAAGAGCAGGAGTATTCCGCTCTTATGTCAGATATTGAGTGCAGGAGTATTCCGCCTCAGCTTTACATTATATCGGGTGCAGGAGTATTCCACCCCAGGAGAGTGCAGGAGTATTCTGCCTCTGGTTTATATTATATCAGGTGCAGGAGTATTCCGCCCCAGGAGCAGGAGTATGCCGCTCCAGTTGGTTATCAGATTGGATTCCCCTCGAATGCAGGAGTATTTCGCTTCGGGATGGGATTACGGGCACATGTGACCCTTTGCATCATTTCATTTCATCTCATTTCATAGAATTGTGTAGACTTGTAGTATATAACTATTGTTCTGCTTATATGTGCATTGCTTATTTGTCTATATATTTCTGGCTCGTATTCTGGATTGCGGGGATCGGGTTGCACGCCGCAACAGGATGAATATATGGATCGGGTTGCACGCCGCAACAGGATGTATTTCTGATTGTTGATGTGTTCGGGATACCTATATGTTCTAGCTGTCTTACGTTCCTGGTTGTTGAATAGTTTGCGATTCCATACGTGTTTGTAGTTATTATCTGGCTCTGCCTTTTCATAAATTAAATAAGAGGAATCTGGTTTATTTGTTTCTTTTCTCCTTGGCTAGCTATCCTATTCTTTGAGGTGGCTAGTCTGCCCCACTTATTGAGTCCTTTTGACTCACCCTTGTTTGTTGTTTGTTTCTTGTCTATCCATTTCGTTTCGGCAGGTTCGCTCCAGGATTGAGTTTGCCACGTTGTGAAGGAGCGAAGACGACTTCAGCTGTCAGGGTGAGCCAGCTTTTATTCCGGATGGCCACCAGTTTATTGGTTATCATTTCAGTTGCAGTTTGCTCCCTTCAGGAGGTATCTGTTTTTTTTTTTTTTTGTACTCTTAGACGTCTAGTCTGGATAGCCCTAAACTAGTATGTTGGGTAGTCAGCTGTAATTTCTTTTGTACAGCTTAGAGGTATCAGTATGTCTGTATTTTTGTTTTAAGTCTTATCCTTATTTATGAATTGTTATATTTATTTTCCGAATTAAATTTGTAAGGGTTCGCCCGACAGGTCTAGGGGAGGATGTCGGGTGCCCGCACGACCTAACCGGATTCTGGGTCGTGTCAGTTGGTATCAGAGCCTAATTTAAAGTCTATCCAGACTAAGACAGTGTCTAGTAGAGTCTCGCTGATGGGTACGTAGACGTCCGTACTTATCTACGAGAGGCTATGATGGCATTTAGGAAGTTTCACTTCCTTCATTTCTTATCGTGCGTCGGTCTAGGATGCAAAAGTATTTTCGTTAATTCATTCGTGGTAATTATGAACCCTCGTACGACAAATCAGCAAACGGAAGGAGTTCAGGACGAAGCAGTCTAGCCTGGAGCTAGCACTGACGAAGCCCGGAGAGTTTTGATCGTGCTGACGATCTAGCTACGGAGGTCCCAGCTGTACGAGCTCGTGATGGGCAAGGAAGCAGGGCCTTGTAGTTCCCTTGGCTCTCTACGATGCTTTACGAGAATCTTGGCGACGCAGATACCGTAAGAACCTATTATTCGCTGGGCAGCCTATCAGGTTGCCGTATGTGCAAACGTTCGATCTCAGGGAGTTCCTTTTCTGGTTCTTAATATTGTTGCAGTAAATTACATTCCGGAGGTAGTATGTGTTGTACCTCTAATTGTTCTGACTTGTTAACCAGCCGAGGTAACAGTTCGGTCCGAGTGTCCGAAGAGGTTGCATTACTTTACGCGGTTGAACATCCCGATATTCTCAAGAAATGCATTAGATAATCTCCGTGTAAGTTTTTTTAAAAATAAAATGATGTCAGCGTATCCTTTAGGCTCTTGATTATATCGAGCGGTATGGTGTGGATTATTCTGCTTTCCAGTTTCAGGGTCCAGCCTTGGATTGGTGGGCCGCTCTCTTATTAGCTATCTTGGTTCGATTTTTCTTTTAGATTCGTAGAAAAGTTCCTTTCGAGTAGCGAGCGAGATGAAAAGTGTTGCCAGTTTGAGTGGATTGGACAGGATAGCCTGTCGGTTAGCCTGTTGGTGTTTCAGAATATGAGATTGAATTCTATAGAATGGCTGGATATGCATTAGAACTAGTCCATGAGCCTTTCGAGAGATTCAAAGATTTATTGATGACCTTTCTCCTTCCTTAAGATCCCAGATAGCTCGAAAAATTGAGGTTGGGACTTCATTTGATGTCTTTGTTGATATTGTTCAAAAGTATTCGGCATACCATAAGTTAGAGCGGGAGAGCAAGAAATCCCGTGGCCCTAGTGGGTAACCATGGTACCTTATTTGGAGGTAAGAGTTCTGATTATTTTAGGAGGTCACCTTCCAGGTTATCTCAGCTTGTAGATCGTGATTCTTAGAGTGCTCGAGTAGTTCATAAAGATTAGACTCAGCTTTCTCTTTGTAACTATCAACAATCTTTCCACCTTCCATTTTCACTAAAAAGGTATTATCATTGCCGCGAGCCTGTCATCTTTGGTGGAGTTCTTCCTTACTCCGGCAAGTAGACAGTCGTCCTTTCTCTTGTCATCAGGTACCTTTACAGTCGTAGGGAATTTTATTTAAATCTTAATCAGCCAGATAAACTCCACGATCCAGTAAAGGTTGAGAGCGTGGTGGCAGTTATTCTTCAGAAGGTAATTATCAGTGTAGCGGCTTAGTTCAACCGCAGAGGCAGTTTTATGAACTGCCAGTCTGGTAGGATACTGAGGCATCTGATGTAGTAGACCCGAGTATTTCTTCTTCTCTTAAATGTGAGTAAGATTTGATTCTTTCGATCGATCTGGAAATAGTGTGTCTTATCATGTTTCGACGGTTTCCTTGGATGTCGTTTCTATTAAGAATCGGTTGCGGTAGAGGGGTGAGCTTCTGATATGATTTATTCCTGGCATTTATGATAACCATACTAGTTTATCTGGCTTAAATATGAGAGATTTGGGAGAGAGTGTGGTATTGTTTTCTTGGCATCTTGTTACGCCACCTTCTGTTATTATGTCAATTCAGTTTACCTCTCTCCTCGAAATTCAATGTTGGTAGGATAATGGGATCCTAAATCGTCACCATCAGAAAGTATTATCGTTTCTTCCGGTGCAAAGTGATTAGACAGTAATATTCGATCTACGTATCTCCTCTTGGTTCAAAACGCTAGTAAAGTTATGTTATCCCATGAGCTTATCTGGGTTATAAAAGAGTTTCTGGTAAATTGTCAGAGTTTCCTTCTTATTGGGAGGTTAAATTGGCATGGATGTTGTTCCATAGAGCTAATCTAATATCTATTTCTTCAATTGCGATTCTTTGGCTAGCTTGACTCGTAAGTAGTCTAGCTCTGGTAGCCAAATAAATAAGATGATGAGCTTCATAAAGATCTAATTATTTCTATCCTCAGTCCATTACCATCTCTTCTTTGTTCGGCACTGGTGAGCTTAGGCGGTCAGTAGCCTTTTATGATGTTCCCTGTGTGGAGCCAGAGTGCGTGTCAAGGTAGCTGGGTAAGCGCATTGTTGTGTTTAGGACTACTAAAGGCAATGAGGGGCATCATTTGACCTCTGATTTGATCCATCAGGCGGTGGTGCTTATAGAAAATGTATGGAGCTGTGAGCTAGAGAGTTGCAGCTGTTTGACAACTCGAGAGAGTAATCTGGTAGCTCAGGTCTGAGTCGCGTTCTCTATTAAGCTAAGTCTTCCTTAATCCAGCAGGTTGTGCGAGGATGACTATTCCTATTCAAATAGCTGTGTGAGTTTCTGCTCTAAGTGGAGGAGTCTTCCTCCAATTGATATCGAATCCTAATATTAAATCCCTAAGGCATAGTTCCAGCGTGAGCTAATTCTTAGTTCCATCGACTTGTTCTATATCGTAAAGAATATCGACGAGGTGATTTGTCGGCTGAATCATGTTAATCCATCCAGAGTTCCGTGTATCTTTGTTTCGATAAATGTAGAGCTCTCTTCTCGTGATCGAGGAAGTATCAGCTTAGTCAGAATAAGCTGGGCAATGGCATTATGATATTATCCAGACATATTTTACTCCAAAAGTTCGATGTGCGTGTTATAATTCTTATTCTGGAATCATAAGATAATATTCGTGGAGTAGTTTATGAAGGTCGTGCAAGATCTTTTGTTAACCATGTGAATTTTTCTATAGACTTGGGCTCGTTCGAGGACGAACGAGAGTATAAGTGGAGGAGAATGAAATGATCTCGGTCAGTCGTTTAAGAAGTTATGACTTCGATTGGCATGCCGATAATTTTAAAATATTCGTAAGGTCAATTGAGACTTATCTGTAAAATTTGAGTTAAATCAGACCTCGTTTGGTAGGCATCGGAAGAAGGTTTCAGTTGTTATTGTCGATAAATACAAAAAAAGAGATTTTCGAGCTCGGATTTAATGAACGAGCTCCGATTCAAAAATCCGAAAGCGCCGTTAGGTTCGTATGATTATTTGTGACTTCAATGTTTTTTTTTCGAAAGTGAATTTCGAGGTTGTTCGACTAGCTTCCGTAATAATTTGTCCTTTCACATCTCTTCACTACTACAAGTATGTAACAGATCGTTGCTTAATGCTTCTACGTACTTCATTTAACATTCGAGGACGAATGTTCTTAACGGGGGAAGATTGTTACACCCCGTATGTCTACAGTGACGTATATCATTCGAATGATATGTTAAGAATGATTTAAGTGAGTTTAAAGACATAATATTACCATAAAAGATGTTTATATATTAAATATAAAGTTTGGGAAAAGTCGGATTTAAGTTGCGGAAAACCGACTAAGGAATTGCCTTGTAACGAAGCTTTTTCAGCAATTAATTTCATGTGTTATATGAGGTCTTTTAGGGACATATCATATATCAAAGTGAAGGTCTTGGAGTGCAGTTTCTAAAACTTCTGACGGTTTGTTCATAAAATATTTGGATAAAAAGATATGAGTATCAGAAGTCAGGCCAGAAAAAGGGACATAAGCGCAAAAGAGGACTAAAACTGAAATGTTTCAAGTATAAAAAGAAAATTTCCCCCATATCTCGTCACTTACAGAAAAATAAAGAGAGTTACATGTTTTTCTTGAGTATTGAAGCCCCTTTTATGATTTTGAAGGAAGGACGTCAATCGTAACTCGAAATTGAAGACAGATTGCGTCAAAATGCTCTACGCGATTAAGGTAACGTTATGCTACCTTCAATTTCGTCTATAGCTTGAGTTTTAGAATTAATTCATGGCTAAGTAAAGTACCTAAATGTTGTATTATAGCTTGTTTAAGCTTTAGAAGGTGTTGAATTCAACGGAAACAAGGTTTAGAAGCAAGAAACATCAAAGGTATGTAAGACTAGACCTTTCTTGTTGGCAAGACACGTATCTTGTAGCTTTTGAAGTTTTCTTAGTTCCAAAGATGGTTTTTCTTGTTGGTTACTTGTATATAATCAAGGGAACCTTGTATATACTTAATTTGGTACTAAAATCCAAGGTGAAGGACATTCAAATCAGCAAGACAAAACGTTTCAAAATCTGGAAAATTGTTTTGATCTTTGGACAGTTGTTAGTATATTGATCATAACTTCTTGTACAAAATTGATATTTAGATTCTTTAAGAATCCCCAGAACCCTAAGACATATATGTAAAACTTTCATGAATACTATGAAGCGTATAACTTTGATCTACACTCTGGAAATTAGGTTGAAATTCAGGACAATGGTGCTGTCCAGACATTCTACCTGGGGATTTGTTATATCATCCAGTTGTCTCATCTTGTTATCCGTTTAACATGTTTATATTATCAGTTTATCTGGGTATCCATTCCCGTGTATAGTATAGTGCTGGTTCTGTTTTGCGGATCATCCAGTTTCAGGGGAAACTCTGGCGAAATATTTATAGAAATTCAAAGAGAGTGACAAATTCTGAGTTCTAGGTTGTGTCTATAATTCTATCCAGAGTTTTCTTCTCATTCCTTTGAGTCTATATCTATTGTTGCCACATGTGCAATGCCTCATACATGCTTATAATTATATTGTGATCATGTTATGTGTGATTTGGAGTGCCCCATAGAGGCTGGACATTGGACACACAGTCCGGTCGCATGGGTATCAGGTTCCTAACCGGATTGCCCTAAGATGTGAGGAATGAATCCTTTAACATAAATTGATATATTTTTCTGCTTATTGAATAGAGTGGGATCGTTTGGCAAGGAAACCAAAGGATAAAGCGGTTGTTGATTAGCCGTACTAACTTTTGGAAGAGGTAAGTGTTTATATCCATTTCTTTGGAGGCACCTGGCCTCGTGGATTTTCTACCACGTGTTCCTTACGTGTGTAGCTACCGATAGGCGTACTCATTACGCCTTAGCTTTGGATTTACCTTGTATATTATATGTTATGTCCTGTTGTTGATATTGCATTGAGGATTTGAGCATTGTACCCTGGCTGTGAGTTGGCATCTATTTCCCGGCTGTCTATGAGAGTCCTGCGCCGGTGAAGGGTTATTATTGCATCACATTGCATTCATATGCATTATGTATCATTCATATGCATTACATTGCATATCATATTGGGTGCAGGAGTATTCCGCCCCAGGAGCAGGAGGATTCCGCTCCATTGTATCATATTAAGGGTAGGAGGATTCCGCCCCAAGAGCAGGAGTATTCCGCTCTTATGTCAGATATTGAGTGCAGGAGTATTCCGCCTCAGCTTTACATTATATCGGGTGCAGGAGTATTCCACCCCAGGAGAGTGCAGGAGTATTCTGCCTCTGGTTTATATTATATCGGGTGCAGGAGTATTCCGCCCCAGGAGCAGGAGTATTCCGCTCCAGTTGGTTATCAGATTCGATTTCCCTCGAATGCAGGTGTATTCCGCTTCGGGATGGGATTACGGGCACATGTGACCCTTTGCATCATTTCATTTCATCTCATTTCATAGCATTGTGTGGACTTGTGGTACATAACTATTGTTCTGCTTATATGTGCATTGCTTATTTGTCTATATATTTCTGGCTCGTATTCTGGATTGCGGGGATCGGGTTGCACGCCGCAACGGTATAAATATATGGACCGGATTGCACGTCGCAGCGGTATAAATATATGGACCGGGTTGCACGTCGCAGCGGTATAAATATATGGATCGGGTTGCACGCCGCAACAGGATGAATATATGGATCGGGTTGCACGCCGCAACAGGATGTATTTCTGATTGTTGATGTGTTCGGGATACCTATATGTTCTGGCTGTCTTACGTTCCTGGTTGTTGAATAGTTTGCGATTCCATACGTGTTTGTAGTTATTATATGGCTCTGCCTTTTTATAATTTAAATAAGAGGAATCTGGTTTATTTGTTTCTTTTCTCCCTGGCTAGCTATCCTATTCTTTGAGGTGGCTAATCTGCCCCACTTATTGAGTCCTTTTAACTCACCCTTGTTTGTTGTTTGTTTCTTGTCTATCCATTTCGTTTCGGCAGGTTCGCTCCAGGATTGAGTTCGCCACGTTGTGAAGGAGCGAAGACGACTTCAGCTGTCAGGGTGAGCCAGCTTTTATTCCGGATGGCCACCAGTTTATTGGTTATCATTTCAGTTGCAGTTTGCTCCCTTCAGGAGGTATCTGTTTTTTTTTTTTTTTTGTACTCTTAGACGTCTAGAAAACAGAATGATCAAGAAAGGATTGAAGTACAACTTGGATTTGACCAAGTGAAATCAAGCCCGCACAAGGGGTTTTCATTGAGATTCTCTCAACATGTTCATCATTCAATATTCAAAGTCTAGGTAAGGTAAATGAAATGAAAGCCTAAGGGAAGCTTTTATAGTGCTTCCTTACATGTTTGTGAAAGGTCTAAAAGCCCACAAAATGGGTAAAATAATAAAGGCCTCGTAGGGCTAAAATAGGAATTACACGCATAAACTAACAAATCCCGTAATGCTGCCAACAAGAGTAGGCGGTGTTGAAACCCCAAAAAATAACCCCGAAAGGGCTAATTCAGGAATATCAACTGAATGGACTAACTCCTTTGGAGTTTCTGGAGTCGCCACCCAATTTAAGGAAAACAGGGAACCAAATAAGCAAATGCGTGCAAAAACTCCGTTTTAGAAAAAGCGAAGTCTTTCAGAGATTCTAAGGTAAGAGGTTTTGTTAATTTCAAAAGAAGGTTTTAAGGCACTTTCGAAATTCCGTTAATAACGGTTAATCCGACAGGTTTCCAAAATATTTACAAGTGTTATTTATGCGTTTTTCTAAAAATAATTAATTGAACCATTAATTAATTCAACTAATTAAATTTAGTAAATTTTCAAAAGATTTACAATTTATTTAAAATTTTTAATTATTTTTAAAATAAAATAAAATAAAATAAAAGTGCATTTTCTTTTGAAAAAGGAACGATTTGATCGTCCTAATTTCTTTGCCAATTCGTATGTGATAGCGCATAAATGGCACTTGCTTAATTTCAACTTTAAAATCCGAGTATCTCACCATAAGATGGAACTTAGATTTCAAGTCGCTTTTTGCAAAATCGTTTCAGGACATTTAGAAGTTAATTAAAACTTCAATATAACTTTTGACTTTTTTAAAGAAACTACTTCGTATCCATAAGATAGAAACCTTTTCTTATAGTCATTTATTAATCGTGTTTTTTTGAAAATTTTCTTAAATTTGCACGCATTTGCATAATTGGCCACTATTCACAGCAGCTCAAAAATTAAAAGGTAATAACCATAAAATAAACAATCACATAACTAAATCAAACATATGTATATTAATAAATGAGTTATTCTACCAAACAATTCATATATTCTATTTAATGTCTAACTATTAAATAAGAGATTGAGTTTCAAAAGTAAAATCGAAATGCAGCTAGGAGTTGAAGACGCATTATAGAGGAGCTGGATTTCTGAATAGTCTTTGATACGAGACTAGCATCAGCAACAATTGGACACTTCAGGCAATGATGCGGGTGGATGCAGTAAGTCCATTTTGGACTTGATTGAAGATTGAGAGTTTATTTTGAAACTCATCCCAAAGAGATTCCATGTCAAGCAAAGAAACAAGAATAATGATTAGCACATATTTAATGGAAGACACGTAGTAAACAAAATAATTAAATGCAAGAACCACGAATTAAATGATTTGGGATTTCAATAAACTAATTCAAACATGATATAAAAATTTCCAATCCAACATATTTGATACTCAACTGAAACTAATCTTAACTACATATGTGCATATCTAGGCCTTACTAAAAATGAGAGCCGATTGCACAGAAACAAAACCACAGTATATAATTTGGACAAACCAAGACAGTAACCATAGATATATGTAGCTAACGACTAGAGCTCCTAGCTAATGGAAATTGATCAACTGCATTATACTAGATCCTGTAGTCTTTCATTTTTGTATTTTTATTCTGTGTAATCAATGATTTAACCTCTGCTAATTCTATCCATTAGCATATGGTCTACCAGGCGGGTCCACTCCAAATTTTCAACATATCACAAACAGCGAAATTCAATTTTGCAAATCTCATACTGACTTTATAATAATGTTCAGAAAATGATTAAGTCATGTAAATCAATCTTATAAATTCAAATTCCAAAAGCAGGAAATCACAACCACCTAAAAGAGCATGTGATAAAATTTAAACTTAACTTGATAGGAATCGACATATGATTGAATCCTTAACAAACTCATACTTCTAGCTTAAAGGCCGAATGTCAAAAGCTTACTCATTTTATAAACATAGCATCTAGGTTTCATACACAGGCTTTCACACTGATTAAGACAAAGAAACAAGCAGGAATAGGGCCAGCATATATTTCGTTAATTTAAAGAACACAAAGGAACCTGCCCAGCCCCACTCTTTTCCATATCCCACCCCCATTGCACTCTCTTCATACCCAAACAACAAAAGAAAACTCCATCTTGAGCTCCTCCTTCAAAATTACAGAACACTCTTCATTTCATGAAGCACATAGAAAACAACTGCTACTACAATTCAAGCACTAACTACACACAAACCTCATTTATTCCTAAATGCAGAGACCATTACAAGCTGATCAAATATCATTCTTTTATCTTACCTTTTAAGCATCACAAATTAAGAATTAGTTGAGAAGGATTCACTAGGACTAATGAACAAGATTCCTTTTGGATGAATTAGTATGAACTGAATTGGAAATGAACTGACTTTAGACAAAATTGCCTACTTGAGGCCATTTTCAACAGAAACAAAGAACTATAAACTATTCCTTGCCTTCCTCTTTCTTTTAATAACTGAATGACAACATACCCCCTCATACCAAAACAACCATTTGAAGTTCTCATATTCCCTAAACAATCCTGGGCTTCTCTCACATGAAAAGCAAACAAGAAACCTGAGCTACCTAATCTAAAATAGGGCTGCTTCTACACTCCACACACTCCCTAGCACTACCAGAACACCCTGAAGCTCTGAAACTCCAGACACTCACACACAAATCCTACAGCAACCACAGACCTCTCTACAACACCACCAGCTCCTACTACACCCTCCAGACTCCTCTACAAACTGCAAACTACTTCTCAAACTCCTGGACACTCCACATCCACTAGACCACCTCTAGACCCTCATAGATGTCCTGCCTCCCTTACACTCTTAAACAAACTAGACTAATCAGGGAAAAGCTCCGAAAACATCCTTCTCTAGTTCAAACAACAAGATCAAAAACAACTCACTAGGCTAATCCATGTCCAGCAACAGAGTAAACCAATGCTACTAGAGAAAAGGGAAACAAAAGGAAACATGAGAAAATTTGCTAAAGGCTTAAACTTTATCTTCAACCATTGCTATAATAACGTTAGGATAGCAATATTAATCCTTTATCTGACAGTAGGTACTCTATACAAATTCATCTTCCTATATTCACACTTCAAATGCTAAAACAAACCAAGAAAATAAGCTGAAATTGCAAGCATCACACATGAGCCAATACAAGCAACTGAAATGTAAAGAAAGAAAAAAGTTATTACCTGCTTTGGCGCAGTGAATCGGGGTGATGAATCTGAAGAAACGACTCAAACAAGCGACGAGGGACGTCGACAACTAGAAGAACGATGAGGCAACTCGACTAACGAAGAAGCAATAAACTGAAACCAAAAGACAATAGTAGCACGATGAATTTAAAACTAAAACTTGTGTGTATATTTTCTAGTATATACTGCCGTTTTGCTTGTTTTCCTCTTTCTCTCCATCTATCCCCTGCTGCTTGAATTTCCACCATCCACGGCTGCTGGCTTTACCCCTATTAACCCCCTTCCATTCACGGCTCACGGCTGCCTCTAATGGGATTCTTAGAGGGGTCTTTATATGAGCTCCACTAGGGTTCTAAATTAAGGACCAATTTACCTAAACACCCTCTAACGGTACCAAAAATGAATAAAGCTGATTCGAATAGCTGTTATTAGGATCATAGTACAGTGTTGGGATGATTCTATTTGTCCACGGAGGCATTGTACGGAGATGAAGAAGAGAGTCCAGCGGGTCAGGGATTTGAGAGAAGGAAACGGGTATGTGTTTCGGATGAAGGGATTGGGGAAAACTGATGTGGAGAGGGGTTTATGTGTGTGTTTAATTGTTTTTGCAAAGATATGCTGTAATTTCAGGCTGGGAGCAAATTTAGCCACCCATTTAAGATGATAAACTGAAAGGGGTGTTGCACGGGTGGGATGAATTTAAAGCTAGGGATTGCAATTTTAACCCTTCTTTTTTTCAAAATTCAATTTAAAATTGACCCTTTTATAAAATAATTAGATATTAATTATAAAATTTCGGGACAAAATTGGGTGTCAACAGGCAGTCAGTCCGCCCATTTTGAAATAGGCGGTCCGCCCCTTTTTGAAGGAGGGTGCTGAGAAAAGTAGGTGGTCCGCCCAATCTTGGAAGCGGTGCGCCTCATCCTGAGAGGTGTTGAGGCGCCTCAACATGGTCTTGGAAAGCTCCTCCTTGGTGCCTAGGCGCTTCTCCTCAATAGTACTCATCAATTTGCTCCCGAACTCTCCTCCGAAGCTCTTGATCTTCCCTCTTTTGTATCCTTCAAGCTTGGCTCTTGATGGTTGGCGGTTTAGCTCAATTTTCCCTGCATCATCCTCCCCTTCTTGAAAGGATTTCATCATCGAAATCAAACCATCAAGACCTACAAGCAAAGACGAATACAAGCAAAACTTCCTACTATGGAAGTAGGTTAGTACAAACCGTGTGGAATACACTCTTGTGATAGAGCCAAGCATCAATACCAATTAAAAAGCTTATGTCTTCAAAGGAAACAATAAGTACTTCACTCAACACGGAAGTGCACTAAATATAAGAACAAACAAAGAGAACAATAGGACATGAAATATGCAAGATGTAGCAATCAAATATCCTACGACCCCTAAGCTCATGACCAACATACCAAGCCTTCAATGCATTTTCACCATATTGAGGCACAATGGCTTTGGCATGCTTAACACTCAAGGTGTGATCGACATATGGAATGGAGTAAGTAAAATAATTCAATCGACAATTAACATCAAATACTCCACTCCCCTTCTTAGAAACACTCTTACACACACAAAGAGGTACCTCCTGACCTTCATTTTCATCCCTAAGACAACCCTCCTCACAAGGCGAACTCTCAAGGAAGGCATTAATAATGGATTTTTCATCATCATAACCCAAACCAACAAGAGTAGGGTCACTAGAAGAATCATCTACCTCACCCGAAACTTCAAACAAAGAGTTCTCTATGGAGTCAAATCCTTTACACCATAGAGGTTCTAACTCATTCTCAACTCTAGTTCTATACAAATCACCACCACAAATAAAGATGCCCTCAAACAAAGGATTAGTAAAAGTAGACATCTCAACTTTATTTTTAAGCAAATGTGAAGTATCAAAACGAGGTTTATTACTCACAGTTGAGGAGTCATCATAGATAACCCTATCCATCTCATGTAATAGAGACTCCTCAAGGTCACTACCTTCCTCACTACAACACAAAGGTCCACTAACGGCAATTATATCAACAAGGGCATGATCAAACAACTCATCTTTTCCTTTATCAAAAATTGGTAGTGCGTCATAACAAGGTTCACAAGTAAGGTCAACTACCACATCTTCTCTAAAGAGAGGTTCATTGAGTATCGGGCTCACATCATGATGTGGCTTATCAATCCTCTCAACTAGTAGTTCACATGCACACACAAGTTGACCATTAGACTCTTCACTAGTTGCAAATTCAATATATGCATTACAAGCACCAACTAGCATTGAGTCCTCACAAGACAAGGAACTAACATGTTCATAAAAAGGTGAAGAAACACTTACACTTGAGTTGCTTCCTTGAGAACTCATAGCACTTGAAGTATCATGTTCAACTTCCTCTTCATGAATCTCACAATGAGGATCTTCATCACCTTGGTTTCCTTCCAAAGCACATTGTTGAGGCTCCATTAGCTTGCCTCCAAGAGTACCTACACATAAGCTAATACAAGTAGAAGAAGAAGAAGAAGATAAAGCATGGTTAGAACAAAGGGTGTCCTCACTCTCAATTTGTCTTTTCTCTCATCTCATTTTTCTCTCAAGGCCAAGTGTAGATTTGGGTGACAATCCACTCACATCACTCAACATATCCTCTCCTTTTTCCACTCTAGGATTGCCACCGGTCACTACCTTATTCCTCTCTATCTTTTATATCTCATTTACAAGAGCATTTGGATGAGGCGCAAGAATGCCTTCACCCCGAGTAGGTAGACTCATTACTTGTTTCAATTCATCACCTTGGGGATTGCCCAACGCCCTATCATTACGAGCTTTCTCTTTTCCGGCTTCTTTTGGGACATTCGGGGTCCCTTCTCTTTCAAGGCAATCAAGCCTCAAACTTATGGATTTCACCTCGGCCAAGAGGTAGGCCCAAGTTCTTTCTGGGACCTCAATGGTCTCGTCAACGTTTCCAGCCATATACCTAAAAAACCAAAGACTAAAGAAAGAGGTTAGACTAAAAACCTCACACGCTCCCAAACTTTTGAATGTCACTGGGGTACACTCAATTTAGTGGATATGATCACTCAAGATTGATTCCAAAGGCTTCCTCGTAGTTGAACAACCTCCTCAATAACCAATCAAGTCTACAAGAACCAAATACTCTTAGGAAAGAGTGGAATTGATGTGACTCTGTGGGAGAACGACTATATGAGTGAGCACTTGAAGCAAAAATATTCTACGAGTCTTCTTTGAGTTCTAATCACTACAACACACGAATGTCCCATAAGCTCAATGAACTAGTACTAATCAAGTAGGAGAATTACTCTAAAAGTACTAGCCGGAAGTAGTGCAAACAAAAAAGTATCAAAAACCTAGGAAATAAACTACCCAGACCTCTTTACAGAAAGAGGCCCCCCGCCCCTGCAGAGTAGGTGGTCAGCCTTCTAAAAGTCCAGAGAGTGTGCACCAGAGTAGGCGGTCCGCCTGGTATAGTGGGCGGTCTGCCTACTGCAACTTCCTGCAGTTTTCAACAACACATTTTTTGGTCTTTTGCACCCAAATTTTCAATGTTTTTAAGTTGGTTTTCAATTCTAATGGTACCCAATAATGTATATGATGATTCTAAATAATCCCCAATAGTTTAAACCCAAAACAAACAACAACAAACTGATTTTGATTCTTGAAGCAAATTTTCCAGGGTTTTCAAATTTTGGGATTTTGATCCTTCAACTTTTGAGTCACAACACAAAATCAAGATAGTTTGGTACCAAAAGATCGGGAATCAAACATATAACAAACCCCAATGATTTTCAATATTAGGAAATTCAAATCCAACAAGTTCCAACAATTTTTTTGTAATTTTCAAGTTTTCTATTTTTTTCTTCTTTTTCCAAAATAAGAACAATAATAAAACAACAAACACAAGGATAAAATGGCACGATCGAGGTTTTGTAGAAATAAAAACTATCTGTGCTCTGATACCAACTGATGCAGGGTAAAATGTGGAAGCAATAAAGTAAAGATTAAAGTGAGACGTGGCTCGAACGATTACCTAAGTAGCACCGAAGAACTATGTTTCGATACACCTCGGGTGAATGTCAAGGAACACCTACACTAAGCAACTATCCTCGAGAGACACTCGGCTCTCACAAACAGAAAGATCAAGAAAGGATTGAAGTTGAACTTGGATTCGACCAAGTGAAATCAAGCTCGCACAAGGGGTTTTCATTGAGATTCTCTCAACCTATTCATCATTCAATATTCAAAGTCTAGGTAAGGTAAATGAAATGAAAGCTTAAGGGAAGATTTTATAGTGCTTCCTTACCTGTTTGTGAAAGGTCTAAAATCCCACAAGGTCGGTATGCAATGTACTTGTGGCAGTATGGGAAGTCAAAACACTTGGCTGGGGCAGTTAGTGATGAGGACAATTGAGAAGCTGCTGATATGTCTGTTTTGTTTTTTTAAACAGTAGAAATAGTTTTTGGGTGATGCTGTCTGTTTGTTAGCATACATGACTGTTAATATCAGTATACATTTAACTGATATTTATTTTTTGCTATTTTTTGGTAGCCATGACACATACGATTTATTAATAGTATGGATTTCATTTTGGTATTACAAGGTTGATGCTATTAAAGTTGGTCATTTTTTGCTTAATTTGCCTATTTTTATTTCTTTTTCAATTTTAGATGTGCATCACAGATGCATTAATCATGAAGCTATATGTTCATCAACTATCTGCAATTACTAACTGGATAATATGCAAGCATGAAAAATATGTTAAGGTTCTTATAAACTATTACATCTGTAAAACTATAGTGCAAACAGTCAACCAAAAAACATATTAAACCTGAAAAATTCTTTGATTGATATGTTGCATATCTGCTGCATATTTACAGTATATTATTTTGCATAATATATATAAATATCTTTTGCATATCAAAGACTTACAAAGGCATTTTTTATGTATTATAGATGCATATCAAGCCACAGAATATGATTACAGAAACTGAAAATTTATTTTACTTAAATTTTAACTTTGTCTTTTGCCATGTCGTTTCATGTTTTATTCTTCAACACAATGTCCATAGTGAAATAAACACATATCGGCATAATTAAGAAGTGTAATATCATTCTAAAAAAAGAGGTTTAATTTAATAAACAATAAAATGTATACTGAAAAATAGAAATAACATAAATTCATGGAAGAGATTAGTCACTAAACAAATATTAATTTAAAATCTTATTGGCGCATTCTTGCAGGTCTTGCGGTTGTGCCCTTGGTGTCCACAACGGCAACATGTATTTCGAGCCCTCTTAAGTGGCCTCTCCCAAGAAGACTGTATTCTTGATATTTTTGGTCTGCCTGGTTGTTTCTTGCCATGTGGTTGCAAAACTATTTCTTTTGATATCTCCTCCGGCACCTTCCAGGCATTTTCACCTTGAATAGGAAATACTGGTACGTCATATGTTTTTACTGCTGATTCCTTTTTATAATATTCAGCACAGTATTCAGCTGGTTTAATGTGCATATAATCAAATGCTGCGATGGTATGTTGACAAGTTAATTCATCTAGCTGAAACCTTCCACATGTGCACGTTTTTTGTTGAAGATCAACTATGTGCTTCATTGCGCCATTGGTAACAGCATACAACAATCCAGTAGAAGGAATAACCTGCATATTTTTACAATAAAGGTCTGTACTTGTTGCATATTTGCAATTTAAAATAAATAATTAATTGTATTCAGCCAGTATCTACAATATGCAGGCAGTATGTAACAAGTATGCACGTAAAATAACTGAATATATATAGAACTTACTGTCCATTTTTGCGGATCAACAATGTTGTCATTTAGGATTTCTTGAAATTTCTCCCCCAATGGTGTGAATGTCTCCATACCAAATTTCCTATTCTTTGCAGTCCACATTTGGAACATATCAGTCATATACTCAAGCAGTGCCAAAATTGGGAGTCTCCTAGCTTGCTTATTTGCCGCATTAACTGACTCGGCAATGTTTGATGTCATAAAAAATGGACGCTTTGTCATTGCGTGAGCTATTGACCACCTGTGATAACGTATTTTGAATAAGTAATCCTTCACTCTACTATCAATACACACAATTTCTTTCATCGCAGTATCAAAGTCTTTAATTGTGTACGCCATTGCCGCACTGAAATAAACATCTTTTAGCTTTTTCTGACTCTTCTTGAATTTGAGCTTAATGTTTGTCCACAAATGAAAGACGCATACACAATGAGGAATTTCTGGATACAACTTTCTTGCTGCCCGAGCAATGCTTTCGTGCCTGTCCGAAACTACACACATACCATCCCGTATTCCATAGGCTTCTCTAAAACATTGGAAGAACCACTGCCATGAAGCGTCGTTCTCCGAATCAACAACTGCATAAGCTAGCGGTAAAACGTGACCTACAATACCAAATAGTTGACGTATGGTCATTTTTAACATACAATAATCATGGTACTAGTATTCATATTTCAGTAATATAATCTGCATATTCTATTAAGTAACCTCCTGTAATCTGCATATTGCAATACAAATTTAATATGCGTTTAAGTACAATACAACAAACATGTAATATGCAGAAAATATACAGTGGATACCATATGTGCTACATTCAATTATCATGGTACTAGTATGCATATTTCTGTATTATAATCTGCATATACTAATTGAAAATCACTAATAAATCTGCATTTTAATTACATAATTCAGTATTCATGTACTCGTTGAACAATAAAGGTTTTAACAAAATATATTATTTTAATATGCATGAATTATGTCTTTAATATCACTTGTTCTATCTTACCCGAGGCATCCAGTGTGCAAGCTGTTATCATATTTCCTCCAAATGGCCCACTCAAGAAACTTCCATCCACAACCACTACTGGTCTGCAGTGTTGCCAACCTGATATGAAGGCATTCAATACAATGAATACATAAAGGAAAGAGCCATCTTATTCTTTTTCAAGCCTTGTTACCGATCCCGGATTTGCCTTGTTCAACACATGGAGGTAACTGGGAATCTTTCCATATGCTTTGTTGGGGTCTCCTCTTAGTAGTTGCATAGCATTTTCTTTTGATCGCCATGCAGTCATGTAGTTGACTGTTACACCATACATTTTTTTCACATCCTTGATGATGTTATTTGGAGTGTAGATTCTTTTTGGATCAGAAAACTTATCTTTCATTAGGTTTCCAATTACATTAGAACTCGCACGACGGTGAGAAATTAGTCTTTCTTCCAACGGGCAAGTGTGTAAATTGATAAATTTTCTGATCATGAAGACTCTCGAATCATTCAAGCTTGAAGAGCGAAGCATCCAACTACATCCACTGTTCACACATACTACTGAATATCTGCGTCAATGTTCAAAATACAAGAGTTACGGATATGTAATATATATTCACTCAATACACACTGTAATGAGTTCATAATCAGATGAGACAATATGTAAAAGGGATGATGAAATATATTTTAATAAATCAATATTAATCACGCACCTTTTTGAAGAAGAACGATCTACCCTCATATCAAACTTTTCCTTCATTGCATAATTTTTCATCACAGTTTGAAGGGTTTCCTTGTTTTTGTATACTTGATTTTCTTCAATTTCATCATGCTCTGGAGTATCAATAACCCCCACCTCGTTTAATGATACGCCTTCTATTTCTTCATTGGTTCCTGACAGTATCATGTCTACCACTTCAGATATGTTAATATCATGTTGTGAATCACAATGAATCAACTCGTTAGAAGTGATAACACGTGCATTTGTGCTTGAACCAACATCAACAACTTTTTCTTTTGTTGTGATGCAAAGTGGATATTCACTCATCTTTGTGGATTTTTTATGCTCTACGTACAGTTCAACACCCATGTCGTTCTTCACTGATAATGGTTGGTACCCTTCTTCAATTTGATACTTGATATCCAACGAATATTTAGATGTGTCAACCCCTAGCCATTTCACAATTACACCCAAAAAGTCCACGTAACAACAGTCTTCCTTGAGAAGAATACCATCAGCCTTATAGTTGATGAATTTGAAATCATCAACCCATTCACCACCATATTAAAGCAAAACCTTAATTGGAGACATACCTGTTAAGATGTTTAAATAGAAATATTCAATAATATCTGAATAATATGCAACGTTCTTCTGTTGAAGATTAACTTCATATGTTTATGGAGAGTACTGCTTTAAAAGTATACGCATTCCTACTTATATGGTATGATGGGATACGCCTGTTTTAGGTTCCTACTTATATGAGATTATGGTCTATATAATAGGAAAAAGTGATAATTACTATTAATTATAGGATTCCTATTTACACGCATAAACAGTTAGAGTTAAGCGATACACACGTTGAGTTTTAGGTGAAATATCTCTCTAGCCATATTTTTTAGGCATGATTTTTGTGTAGACTTTGTTAATCACATCTAATGTCTATTTTAATGTAGGGCTAGACTTATTTTTGTCTAGATATGTTTTTTTCTCAAGAATTAACCGCATCCAGATTTCATTTAGCAGTTAAAGGTTGTAGTTAATTTATGGGTTAATTTCATCGGTGGTCACTGAACTATTGTTTCATTACAACAAAGTCACTTTTGTTTCATTTGTTACCCAAAAGTCACTCAACTTTGCTCCGGTCTACAACAAAGTCATTCAAGCCGGATTTTGTTTAAAACTTGCCAGAAAAATGATGTGGCATCATTAATTAAAAATAATTTTCTTAATTAATTTTTCATCTATTAATCTAATTTCTTAACACATTATTCTTATTCTACCCAACCCAAACACATTTCACTACGTCATCTTCGTGCATAAACATTTCATACTGATGCCATTTCTCTTTGCTTCTGTTTCGTACTGAATTAATTAGTTAATCAAATTGAGTATGCTAGGCAAATTAGTTATGCAAAAAGGGGAAATGAGGAACGGGGAATGAATATTGAACAAGCTTAAATCGGGTTGGTTCAGTTTTTCATTTATGAAATCAAACTAGTTATGTTGATTTTTTTAAATTTTAAAACCAAAATAACAGCTCGTTTGGACCGTTGTTATGTATATGGTTTCATAATGTATCTATTGTGTTATACTTTATGTTTTGTTGAGTTCAACATTTTGATAGATTATATTGTTAACAGTCGTTTCATGATATGACATGCTAGTAAATGAAGAATGAATTTACAATATTACCAAGAAAATAATAAGATACGGAAAGAGTTACGATAAAAAAGTTAAGATAAATGATAATATATTAATGGAAAAAAGAGAGAAAAAAGACATGGTAACGATGCGATCACACCAAATCGGTCGTTACATAAAATGAGCTCTTCATTGTTATGTAACAACGGACTAACAATACGATATAATAAAATTTTAAAGTAAGAATTAATATAAACATTATTTTATAGTAACAATACAGTAACAGTACGATACGGTACAACTGATAACAACCATCTAAATAAGCTAATACCAAACAAAGTCGAATTTTTATTTTTGGTTTTTCTCAATTTTTTTTCTTTTGATTTTTCTAGGTTATTCAATTTTTGCTTGGTACCCCAGCGATTATATGGTAGATAATATTTATCAAATTTCAAAATTTTCACGGATAAAATAGTTATTTGTATATCTTCATGTAAGATATGACACTCTAATTTATAGGTATGTCTTTGCTTTTGATTACTGTATTAAAAAATAATTGACACACAGATATAAAGCCTTAAAAAATGACGTGTCTGACACTCTAATTCAATACGAAACAGGAGCAAAGAGAAATGACATTGGTATGAAATGTTTATGCACGACGCTGACGTAGTAAATGTGTTTGGGTTGGGTAGAATAAGAATAGTGGGTTAAGAAATTAGATTAATAGATGAAAAACTAATTAAAAAATTATTTTTAATTAATGATGCCACATCATTTTTCCGGCAAGTTTTAAACAAAATCCGGCTTGAGTGACTTTGTTGTAGACTGGAGCAAAGTTGAGTGACTTTTGGGTAACAAATGAAACAAAAGTGACTTTGTGGTAATGAAACAATAGTTCAGTGACCACCGATGAAATTAACCCGTTAATTTATGCAAAATATTAGCTGAGAGAGTGAGAGTAATTTGTTAGAATGGTAAACCAAGCGATCCATTATTGTATGATAAAATTAGCCATGTGGGCCAACATAAGAAAGGTCTTTGTTATAAAAATCCCTATTATCGTTTCGGTCATTGTAAGGGACCAAATTCTTTTTAATTAATAAAATTGTAAGTTAAAATAGAAAACAGATAGTGGTAAATTAATATTGTCTGTATATTTAGTGGGAGTACCGTGTAAGTAAATACTTTCTGAAAATTTCTTACTTCATTCTTAAACACAGTCAACTAACACAAAAAAGAAGATTAACAAAGCATGATAATGATAACACTTGCTCATTCACCTTTCTTCAAAAGACAAACCATATTTGATAATTCTCTAATAGGTCACCAAAATTTTCTCCAAAATTATGTTACTAAGAAATTATCAAATTGGCTGCACATAGTCGTCTTCTTGACATAGTCCACATTAATTCTAGTATAGTTGACATATACAATGACTTGGCCCTTCCAAACCTGTACTACAAATAGATCAGTAATCGAAGTAACAATAATCACAATTCATACGAAGATATTTTCTTTTAACATGGCTCCTAGTGTCTTGGTAACACTAGTTCACCTTGTAACTTTAGTGGTGCTCATAAGTTACTACTTTTCATCACTATCTCTAATTGATGCTAATACTCTACCAAGAAACTATCCCATAGCCAAACCTAAATGCAATGATAATTGTGGCACCGTCAGCATTCCTTTCCCTTTTGGCATGACCCAAGATTGCTCTCTACACCCTCATTTCCTTGTCACTTGCGATTACTCTTTTCTACCTCCCAAGCCTTTTTTCAAAGACAGCACAGTCGAAATCACAAAAATATCTCTCAATGGTCAACTTAAAATCGTAAACCTCATATCCGGAGATTGTTATCTTAATAGGAAAAATTACGAGAAAAGTGAACGATCGATAAGCTTATTATCATCATTTTTAACTGTGAACCACATCCTGAATAAGTTCATATCCGTTGGTTGTGACACATATGCCATCGTTCAAGGTTATTATAAGAGAGATGATTCTGATTATAGTGATCGTGCCTACATGACAGGATGCATGTCCTTGTGTAATAGCATGGAGGATATTGTTTTTGATGGTAAATGTTCTGGGGTTGGTTGTTGCCAAACATCTATACCTAAGGGAACACGTAACGTCACCATAACACTAAGCAGCTATTATAATTATACCGTTGTGACAAATAGCACTGAAGTTTGCAGCTATGCTTTTGTAGTTGAAGAAGATGCTTTTAGCTTTTCTACATATTACCTTAGCGGTTTACCAATGAGAGATACGCTTCCTATTGTGCTAGATTGGGTAATCGGTAATGAAAAATGTGAAACTGCTAAGAGAAACTCGAGTACATATGGATGTACCAGTTACAACAGCTTCTGTTATGATACTTCAATTAATGGATATCTATGTCTCTGTAAGGAAGGATATCATGGTAATCCATACTTGGAAGGTGGTTGCCAAGGTATGTATGATAATCTCTCGTGTGGTCTTAACTTGTGTAGTTATTATTTCTAAATTTCCTAAATTTATACTAGTACTATACTGCTATGTTTCAATTTAATCAGGATTTGTCCAGTGTTTTGCAATACTTCTTCTTGAAAAATGATTTCATCTATATTCATATATATGAGTATATCATCAAATATATTGTTTCTTTTGCACTTGTTATTACACCTTATAACCTCAAAAGTCATAATAACACTCCCACCATTTACTCAATTACGTACTTCCTTAGTTCAGCTGAATTTTGAAATGAAGACATTAAAGTACTACTATTGTTTAACGTAAAGTAATTATAGGTGTAGATATTTTTCGTTGCAAATCCTTATCAAAGTTTTCTGCTTTAATTATGTGTGTGCAGATATCAACGAATGTGTAGTTCAAACGTCAGATTATAGGTGTGCCAAAGAAGCCATTTGCACGAATACAATAGGGAATTATACATGCTCCTGCCCTCCGAATTTCAGAGGTGATGGCACTGAATGCGAACGTGATAATCCTCTGATGAAAAATCCTAATAATCTTGTTATAGGTATGTACTACTTCTCTTTAACAATATGTTTCATGTCAGATTGGTTATTTTTTAACTACTAATACGTAAAAGAAATAATATGAATAATGTATATCTGTAGGTTGACAGTGCTTGAAAATAATGTAAACTAAACATTAAGTGTGGTTAGAAAACTAAAGTCTTGTGAAGTCCACAAACCTCACCATAAAAACGGCAATTAGGTATGGTTAAGTAATGATTATAGATCGACACAATTTATGTGAAATCCTACTTGCTCTCTCGATGTAGGATAAGTCTTTGTCTTTTTTTATTTGTGCATATAGTTTGATTATTCATATATCATGTTATAACAGGTGTCACAGTAGGGGTTGCTTTTCTGCTTATAATTTGTGGCTGGTCATATGTTGTATTCCAAAGAAGAAAGATATTAGCGATGAAGGAGAAGTTTTTCCAAGAAAATGGTGGATTAATTTTACAACAGCGACTCATCGGTCAAGATCAACGATCGAGTAATACAATAAAGATTTTCACAACAGAAGAGCTAAAGAAGGCAACTAATGACTTTGAGAAAGACAGAGTTCTTGGTCAAGGAGGATTCGGAACTGTATACAAAGGAATTTTGAAAGATAATCGCACTATTGCAATTAAGAAATCTAAGGTAATTGATCGCGATCAAATTGAACAATTTATTAATGAAGTGATTGTTCTCTCTCAAATCAATCATAGAAATGTAGTTAAGCTCTTAGGTTGTTGCCTCGAGACAGAAGTTCCACTATTGGTGTACGAATATATAGAAAATGGAACACTTTTTGAACATTTACATGATAAAGTGAACGCCAGTGCTCTTTCTCTAGACATTCGTTTGAGAATTGCTGAAGAAACTGCTGGAGTACTTTCATACTTGCACTCTGCTGCTTATCCTCCTATAATCCATAGAGATATCAAATCCGTCAATATTCTTTTAGACAAGAATTATACAGCCAAAGTGTCCGATTTCGGAGCATCAAAATTAGTCCCTGTTGATCAAACCGAGTTATCTACAATGGTTCAAGGAACTCTTGGATATCTAGACCCTGAATACATGCAAACAAGCCAGTTAACCGAAAAAAGTGATGTATACAGTTTTGGTGTAGTGCTTGTAGAGCTCCTAACTGGTAGAAAGGCTATATGTTTCGATAAACCTGAGGAAGAGAGAAGTCTTGCTCAATTTTTCTTATCTTCATTGGAGAAAGGTCACTTATTTGAAGTTGTAGATGACAATATAGCGTGTGATATTGAGACAAATAGTACAGGTCAGTTAATTAAAGAAGCTGCCATGGTTGCAAAGAGGTGCTTAAATGTTAAAGGAGATGATAGACCTACAATGAAGGAAGTTGCATCAGAATTGGAAGGATCAAGATTAACAGCAAGACAGAAGAACTCATGGGTTCAAAGTGATCAAAATTCAGAGGAGAAAGAATCCTTACTGCTTGGTGATCAACGATTTGAATTTGGATATGAAACATATAGTGATGATAATCGTAGTATCAATATTGATAGCATAATAAACCAAATAAATTTACCGGTTCCCGGAGGAAGATAATGATCATGCCTGTGGTTAGGTTATTTACTCTCCTTGTCTCAAGGATGTAACACTTTTTATTTTCAAGAGTCAAACAATGTTTTAGGGTAATTTTTTTATATGTCTTTTCATTATTTAGAATTGTTAATTATCGGACTACAATACTTTTTATTTAGTTTCGAATAAATGATATTTTAGAAAACTTAAAAATTTTGTTTGAATTTATGATCAAAATAAAGAAGTTTGACTCTCAAAATTCAAATTTCACATCATTTGGGCAAAAGGGAGTATTGCATAAATACGTGCTTACAAAATAATAATAACAATAATAATAATAATATGTCTCACAAGCCATTGTTTAAATGTTTTTCGTGTTTATAAAACTTTGCACATTCAAACTTTGTTATAGTAGCAACATTTGTCAAGAAGTTGCATGGTTGCTATAATGAGGTATTGGTATATATATTATTGGCATTTGACACTTAGATTTCATTCAGTTGTTATTCACAAAAAAGTATTCAAATAATTATATTTTTATTTTATGTTATAAATGAAAAGACACAACTTACGCTTCCCAATAACTTTGAGAAAGTGCTCCTTGAATATCAGGACCTTGGAGCCTCCGGCAGAATACAAGTACGGAGTGGTTCCGACACAAGACCATGATTGCAGCAGCAAATAGAGAGGGAGCATTGAGCTCAATAATGAACCTGAACAGGGAGGAATCACTAATTCTAAAGAAAATTAGACTGTTATAGTAAAATACTACTATAACGAATCGCTGTTATAATAAGGTTTGACTGTACGTAAAATTAAAGGCAAAGGAGCGCTTCGTGTCCACTCCTTTCTCTTTCTATTCATCGTCATGCGCATTGTGATATATTTTCTTTAATACTTTTCTTTTTGATTATTGGGTATGTTGTTGTTATATATTTTTTTTATCGAGAAAATAGTAATGGTATTGCTAATGAGAAAGAGGCCAAGGGCGAATTTTAGTGTTGGATAGGGGTGCCACGACACCTGGTAGCTGGGCCCCGCTCCAATCTTTTGACTCACAATCCTTATCATTTCTGCGCCGCATCTCCACCGGGAACCATCGCCTTCTCCACCGGGAACCATCGCCTTCTCCACATCTCTATAATTGCCACACTCTAGTCATAACTCATACTTCCTCCCATAAACTCATTGTCAACATAGTAGAGTATCAGATCTTCGTTATCACTCTCTTCACTTTCTCATTGCATTTCTTCAAACAATTGGACATCATTTTTTTGCCGGAAAAAACATCAGTCAACGTCGCCATTGTTTCATTGAATATTATCCGGCAACGTCTCTAAATAAACAGTCTACGCTATTGACATCGATGAGTATGCTACTTGTTCAGGTGGAAACTTAACATTTCCCAAGGATTCATCAATGGTGAAACCGTTACTTGAGAATGAAATTCTCTACTTGATAAATTAAAGATATTAGAAGAATTGAAAAATGAATAGATTAAACCCGTATGTTATTAACAATTAAAATGGTTAATGACAAATCAATAAAAAAATGTGGCAGATTGCGGAGAAGAAGAAGAAGAAGAAGAAGGGAAGAAGGGGGGGGGGGGGGGGAGTGACGAGGATGATGAAATTTTGGGAGTGGGGGAGATGAAATTGGAGTTATTTTATTATAGTTTTTGTTTTTGTTTTTCTTTTTTAGAAAAAAATTATGTGTAGACTTACTTAAAAAAGATTTTACACATGTCAACATGTGATTTGTTGGTTTTCCACATCATCAACAATTGTTACTCACGCGTGAGGCCTGTCAGACACAAGTGACAACGAGACACATCTTGGCCTGATCACTTGGATAATTGAAGTGTCTCGCTAGGGATTGGGTACAACTTGAAGGGGTTATCTTTCTATTCTGCTTATATATATTTATATGCCCAAAATAATAACGAATTATATGTCCATTCTATTTTAGATACAGAAATAGATAGAATTGTCATATATGTTGCATACAATGGCAAGTGGACTAAAGATAATAAATTTATCGATCATCAAACGAGACTAATACCTGTGAAAATAGATATCTTATTCGACAAGCTTGTGGACAAGATATCAGATGCTTTGAAATACAATCAAAGGATATAAAACATCTGGTTTGATGCAAAACTTAAAACAAGTAAAGGAATGTTGGTGATAAATGATGACGACCTCAGTGACTACATTTACTTCCTCCAAAATGACACCAATTTCAAGAACACACGTCTCTCTGTGAAAATATTTCTCTGCCTGCACAGAGTATTACATCATCACATACTGAAGAACAAGAGGGAGGCCTGGTTGCAAAAATTAACAACGCTTTGGAAACCAATGAAGACGGAATTCAGATCCAATTTTCAGTCCAGCAGCACTATCCGACGAAACAGAAGATAATAGTAATCTTATACAAAATGAATTCAATGAGCATGCGGACCTGGTTTCTTCAGTAGCAATTGTAGAAGAGAATACGCTGACATCTGCCGATTAATTCAGAGAAAAGGATGAGAAATAGGAAAAAAGAAATGGCTACAATTGTTATGGAGACGGTGCTACTAGAAAGTAATACAACATTGTATGAGATAATGTACAAATTATTGTTTCTAGACAAAGAGAGTTTCAAGAAATATATCTCCAATATTTCCTTCATGCACCATTTCTATTTTGTGGTTGAAACCTCCAACAGATACATGTATTCTCTGAGATGCATCGATAAACAATGCAGCTGGTGGTTGCGCGCTGCAAAGGTCAAAGATTCTGACAATTTCAGAGTTATAAAGTTTGAAAAGAAACATAATTGTTCCATTGATTACATTAAATATGTCTAGAGGAATGCAACATCAGCAATCATATCTGAGCAAATTAAAGAGATGCTATAAAATTTGAAAAATGAAATTACACCGAATTTTGTGATAGGTTAGATGCAATGGAGGTATGGGTTGCAAATAGACTACCATAAAGCTTGGCGTTCGATACAACATGTCCTTGGTATCATAAGAGGGACCCCTAAAGAAAATTATGAAATCATAATATCTTACCTTTACTTGATGAAACTTAAAAATCTTGGCACATACACAAACATGAAAAGAGATAAAGAGAACAGGTATATCCCTCTTCTCTGTATGAATTGAAAAAGATGTAACATCAAAAGGTTTAAAAGCATGTTGTAGGAACTTCCTTACTTTTTCTACAGGTTTTCATACTTGTTTTATGCATACGGAGCATCAGTTGAAGGGTGGAAGTACTGCAGACCCGTGATAGTGGTTGATGCATCATAAATACAGTGGTATGCTTATCGTAGCACTCTCCAAGGATGGAAACAACAAAATATTTCCGTTAGCTTTTGGAGTTGGCAATTCTAAGAACAATGACTGCTATAGTTGGTTCTTTCGCGAGCTAAAAATTGCAATTCCCACGCGTGCAGCGTGCAAATATGTCCATATTGTCTGGTCGCAACATATCAAGTGAAAATGCGGTTGCAAATGTGTATCAAGAGTGTCAATATGGAATCTGCATCTACCACATGAAAAAGAATCTCAAACAGTAATTCTTTGGCAAAGAAGTTATAGCATTTTTCAATAATGCAGTATCAACATATAGTCATACCACTTTTAAAGGTTACATGAAAAGCATAGAAAAAATAGACAGAAAATTTGCACGGTACATAAATGAAGAACTGCCCGAAAGATGGGCTCGCTCCTTGTGTTGGTAAAAATACGCCACCTTCTACTATTGGGATATGAGTCCAGCTGGTGAGATTAGACTTAGCCTATAAGTCACCGGGCGCAGAGGATACACACCCGCTCCTTGAGCCATGACCCTTCTCACCTACAATTTTTTCAGAACCTCCTTGAACTGTATCATAACCCTAGCCAACGAAGAACGAATAGTAATCTTCCCATTAAAAGGTTCATTGTTGGTCAGGAAGACCTTAAAGAGACCCTCAACGTTACACTTGAAAGTAGCATGACCAACGTCTTCATACTGCACATAATTTTAGCATAAAATTAATAAAATGAAACACCGTGATAGTAAATCACATTAAAGGGAAAACATAAATGCTCAGAACATGTTATTCTGAGGTTCTGAACGACAATAGCAATCGTTTGGAACATCACGTAACGTGGTCAGAACGAGAGCTACCTGCCTTAATGCTGATGTTGGGAACATATAACTGTCGTGTAGAACATCAACATTGGCGTTCCGAACAATACGAGTTTCAATTCAACTATCACCTGGTCTTTCTCCAGTTTCAATCCAGATGTTCCTTCAGCAGTTTCCTTCTCTTAACCTGCTTCCTCTTCAACATTTCCACCTGCATTATTTACAGCTTCCTTATCTATTTTAACTTTTTTTTCACGATCCTTCAGAAAGTTACTTTTTAAAATTACATCATCCGCCTCTCTTATACTGCTTTTACTGCTTCTTGGAATCTCCCCTGTCTTATCTGCTTCCCCCTCTACTTCTTCTCCTTTTTCTCTACTTAAATCATCAGCTTCTTCATTTTTTTACCACCATCTTCCTCTTCCTTTTCACGATCACCATCTTCCACTCCAGTCCTCAAAAAGTCACTTTTTTACAGTTCATCTAAATCCACCCTTCTTTCACCCTCATCTGCAGCCCTCTCCAAATCCTCCCCACCTTTACTTAGATCGTAACTTGGTGCTGGACTTTGGCTTTCCTCTTGTTTATCACATTTATTTCGTGGACCTACTACTTCTCCTTGGCTATCGTTGTCACTCTCCAAAACTAATTTTCTTTTAGTTGTTCTAGTTATTCTTGGGCATTTAGAAGTAGGTTCTAAATCTGTAGGAGTACGTTCCAAATCTGAAGTAGTAGGCTTCTCAAGTTTCTTCTTCGGCCCTTTCTTTTAGAAATTTCCTTCTTGGAAGTCTTTGTAGGCTGCTTATTCTGCTAATCTTCATCTTTATTTCTCGGCCTTAAATTTACCATTTTTCTGGAAAGCAAAACAAGGGGATACAAAATTTAGCTACAGAAAATCATGAACATCCAATTAGATGTTTAGAACCTCAGCTACTATGGTGTTCGGAACATTAAGACACATAACAACAATAACTTCAATTTGCAACTAAATAAAGCAGCGTTGGTTCCCAAAAAACCCTCAAATCGTCACAATTTAACTAAAAAATGTAAAAAGCCTAAAAATTTCAGTTGAACATCGAAAATCCACTTTGTAGTTCGGAACTACTTTACCCATTAAAACACATAATGCCATTCAATTTCAACACAATATTACACCTTTTGTACAAAAACAAATACCCAAAGCATCGCTAATCACTGTCGACAAAAAAATTAAAAACAAAAACCTAGGTTCCAGATTTACACCACAGTTTAAATGATAATGACATTATTTACCTTTTATATATAATACTTTGTTGTATTGCTGATCGGATTACTTGAAAACCACAGAGAAGTTGAGAGTATTTGGTTTAGATTTGGCGGGAAAGGGAGATGAAATGAAGTGAAGAAGTAGTTGAAAAGGCCACGGGGGGAGGGGGCAGTTTAATGTATGTTATTCCCAATGTTTGAAATTATTATTATGTATGGTTTAAGAAAAACCCTCAAGTTTTAAAAGTGTTAATTTTGTCCATGATTAGTGTTAATCAGACATAGAAAAAAAAAGAAAATGGAAAAGAAAAACAGAGGACCTTTTCTGCCAAAAAAGACTTGTGGAGTTCTGGAACACCACATATCACTAGTTACTCTGATAAAGTAAAACAGGGAATTAGCTAAAGAATGTGCAAAGGTATAGATTAAAGCAAGTGAAATACAATTTTACTGCAGAATGTTTTGAAAAATCAACTGGTGTGACGCTTCGCCCAGAGGGCCTCTGGGCTGATTATGATACTTGAAAAATAAGTGAGGGCATTAATTAAAGCAAGTTCAAATGCATTAATTATATCAGGTGCAAAAGCATACATTAAAGCAAGTAACAATGCGATTTTTCTGCAGAATGTAAAGCAGTGTAGGAGCATTTTGACAAATTAACTGGCGAGAGGCTCCGCCCAGAGGGCCTCGTGGCTGATTGTTATTCTGAAAAGTAGAGTAGGGCATTAATTAAAGCATGTGAAAAGTCATAATGTAAAGCAAGTGCGATGCAATTTTGCTGCCGAATGTAAAGAAGTGGAGAAGCAATTTGACTAATCAATTGGCGACGCGCTCCGCCCAAAGGGCCTCGAGATTGATGGTTATTCTGAAAAAAGCAAGCAGGGAATTAATTAAAGCAGTGCAAACGCATTGATGCATCCCAAATTGAGCATGAGCACTAACCATCAAGATCCAATCTTGAAGGCCGCAAAGGATGCAAAGTCAAGAGCTTCAGAGACGAGTTGAAGGTCGCAAGCCATAGTTTCTGTGAAGGGAGGAGCGCCACGGGATCAAGGAGTAGCGCCCAGTAGTAGCACAAGCATATTTTGAGTGCCTTCCAAGGTGGGCGGACCACCTAATCTTCAAAACCACCAAAAATCATCAAAATACGGCTAAGTAAAAAGTTGACAACTCTCTGAACGTTACTGAAGCGGAGCGCCTACTGTGCAGAGGCGGAGTGCCTCATTCTGGGCCACTCTCTGAATTGCTGAGGCAGAGCGCCCAGTGGAGGAGGCGAACCGCCTCGCCTTGTTTCAGCCTTGACGGGATTTTTGTTTATTTCCTAGACTATTTCCTATTTTGACCCTGCGTGGTCTTATTCATTAAAGGCAACTTGTTGGGCTATTTTAGAGTTTATTTAGAGTGCGGGAATGCCTATAAATACCACATTTAGGGTTTTTATTTCATTTCCTTACCTTGAATATTGAACAGGAAACCCGTTTTGGGCTTGAACTCACTCGGTGAATCCGATTGAATTTCAATTCTTTTGAGGTTTGTTTGCTTAGTATAGGTGTCTTTTGATGTTATCGAAGGTGTATCGAGACTAGTTCGTCAATGCTACTTTGATTATTGTTCAAATTGTGTCGTGCTTCTATCTCTTTCTCCCTTCTTTCTACCTTGCTTTTATCTTGTTAGCTTCCGCATTTTACGCTGCATCTGTTGGCATTGGAGCATGACTAGGGTTTATTCTTACAAATCCTCATCCTGTTCATTGTTTACTGTATTTCAAGTTTCTTGTTTGTGTTTGTTTTGACAAAGTAGAAAAAGAATAAAAAAAATTAAAAAATCACAAAAAAAATTCATCAAAACAGTTAGGATTTGATTCCCAGTCGTTGAAAAGTTATTGGGGATTGTTATATATTGATTTTCCCTTTTTTTGGTACCAATATGTCGAGGTTTGGTGTTGTGGTTGAAAAGTTGAAGTATCAAACTCCACTTTGTGAAACCTTTTTGGAAAATTGCTTCAAATCTTGAATCAAAGCTTGTTTGTTGTTTGTTTGGGTTGGAAATCATTGGGGATTGTTTGAAAGCATTAAAAACACTATTGGGAGTTGAAAACAAGTGGAAATCGCTCGAAATTTTGGTGAGAAACGGGTCAAAACCTGTGGTTGAAGTTGCAAAAAATTGCATGTTCCAGCTTTGGGCGGAGCGCCTGACTTGCAAGGCGGACCGCCTCAGCAAAATTGCCTTTGTCAACTTTTGTCAGACGGAGCGCCTCCTCCCATTTTGGGAGCGGGGCAGTTTATTTCCTTGGTTTTCGTGTGTTCTTTGTTTGCACTACTACCAACTAGTACTCCTTGAGTAATCTTCCTACTCACTTAGTACTAGTTCATTGAGCTCTTAGGATAACTCGTATGTGATTGGAGTTGAATATTAAAAGAAGATTCGTAGAAGTTTCGTTGGTTCAAGTGCTCATAAATATTCGTCTATTCATAGAGTCACATTAACTCACTCTTCCCGAAGAGTACTTTAATTCTTATGGACTTGGTAGATCATTGAGGAAGTTCTTTAATACGAGGAGCCTTGTTGAATCAAGCTTGAGTGATCCTATCTTACTATGTGAGTGCACCCGAGTGACATTCAAAAGTGAGGGAGCGTGTGAGGTTTTATAACACTAATCTTTTTCTTTGGTCTTTGATGTTTCTAGGTACATAGCCGGAGAAGGAGATAAGGCCGTTCAAGTATCCAAAACCACTTTGGCCCATCTCTTGGCCGAGGTGAAAGCATTGAGTGTTAGAATTAAAAACATTGAAAGGGAAAGGACACCGAATGTCCCAAAAGAACCCGGAGAAGGCACTAGTGATGGTTCCATCGTGAGACTGGAGCAATGTGCAGAGATAGCTCATCAACACAGGTTGAGAGAAGAGGTAGCCCGTAATGATAGGACGTTGGGCATTCCCCACAACTTGGGCAATGCCCAAGGTAATGTTCCACAACTTATGAGACCTCGAAGAAATATGGATCCCATTGAGCATGCTGTTATAGCTCAAGAAGGAGAGCTACCCGAACATGTTGATGATCATGATGACTATGAGCAACTTATCCGAATAGGAGGCCAATGCAAAGAGTTTGAGGTATGCAAAGAGGTCGAGGGCCCCGAGGGGAAAATGTGGGAAGGAACTTGGAGCGTGACTATGATGATTATGGTGGCCACTATGGGCATTATCAGGAACCACCCTGTGGAGGTCATGATCACACATTGAATAGTGTGAAGATCACAATCCTGTCATTCAACGGGTCTACTAATCCGGAGAAGTTCTTAGATTGGAAGTTGAGTTTGGAGCAGATCTTTGAGACTAATGACATGCTGGATGAGAAGAAGGCTACTTATGTCATTGCCTCATCCGAAGCTTCTGCTTCCACTTGGTGGGAGTCGGTTAAGAGATCTAGAAGAAGAGTTGGATTGCCCGAGCGAATTACTTGGAATGAATTAAAGAAAGTGATGAGCGAGAGGTATGTCACCCCAAAGCATAGGCAAGAACGACTCAAGAAGCTTTATGAATTGAAACAAGGCCTCACATTAGTTGAGAAATACTTTAATAAGTTTGAGAAGACCCAGATGTCCCTTGACATGGAGAGGGAAGATGAAGAGCAAGGTATAATCCGGTTCAAGAAAGGCCTAAATTGGGATTTGGCTTCTCAATTGAGGTTGCACATATATCATTAACTCCAAGATGCATTTGATGCCGCTGTTGAAGCCGAGAATTAGAGTAAAGAATATAAAGCCACTCGCTATTGAGGTAACACTACATCTAATCCCTTTAACCAAACTAGTGATTGGAAGAGCCCAAGTACCGGTGGTGCTAGTTGCAACCGGGATGTGAAGAAGACTTTTAAGAATGGAACACCGAAGACTGACTCTTAAGGAGTTTTGAGGTTACTCTAAAACTCAATTACATAATACTAGTGCTTCTTGTTTTCAATGTCAAACAAACTTCACACACAACTCACACACGGGCACAGCCTACCCCACACCAACTAGTCTTCTTCTCCCAAAATACAAATTGGATTCTTTTCCTCTCCCTCCCAATTTACAAACACCCACACAAACCCGTACATAAAACCACACCCACTTCCACACAGATTTCTTCCCAATACAAAGCAATACACACACACCCAAAATTAATGGAAAACCAGTGAGGTCGGGGATGGGAGGGGGTGTACACATCGGGATCGTGAAAGTAACACAAAAACAGGGGTGACAGGGAGTTCCATCGTTTTCTTGTTGACTTTGAAATAAAGAGGAGATATGTGAGGAAGAGGGCGAGTTGCTGTGACGCGGCTGAGTACGACGCCACTTGTTATTGCTATGTTTTCTCTAACTCGTTTATTGTAGAATTTGATTATGGGTTCTCTTCATCTCTGGTTGATCTGTGATTAGAATCGAAAGGTGGCGTTGGGGTTGCAGCGACGCCGCTTACTGGTGGTCGTTCCTCCTTCTCCGATTGCCCGTTGTTGTTCTACTGATTCCCATGCCTTGGATGAGGCTCGATGGCCTTTTGTCTTTGCTGGGGTTTTGAAACCGATACTAATTTTTGTTATTAGCTTTTCCCAGCGTTTCCTAAACTATATCTATGATGACTCCATTGACTTGATATGTTATTGCTTGTTGCTTTGTGTTGAAATGTTACTGACATCTCTTTTTATTTTGAGGATTTGCAGCGGGCCCCACGTCCTAATGTTATATTACTGATTTTAGACAATGCTTAATGGCCAATGAAAATAATTCAATAAATAATTTGAATTTGAGGCCTAAGGACTGATTTGAACACGATACTACACTTAGGCCAATGACGTTTGGAGGCCTAAAATCAGTCCCGTGACACTCCCCGAGTCCCTAAAAACAAATACGTGATGATGATGCATATTACTTTGCAAAGTAAGCGATAGCGGAGTGGTTAGATTGAAGGTACTTGGAATGGCAACACGACCGGCTCCGTGCTTGCAGCGTTACCGGCATCTTTAACCTCAGCTTGATGCATTACATATTCTGAGCCTACACTTTTATAAAATCCCTTTCCCTTTTATTTTAAACTTTTATTATTATTATTATTATTATTATTATTATTATTTTTATTATTATTATTATTATCCTTATTACTATTATTATTGTTATTATTATTATTATTATCCTTATTACTATTATTATTATTTACTAACTCATTTTCTTTATATTTTTGCGGGGTACATCGTGGTGGAATTACGAAAAGACGGCACTTTAAAAAAATTCATTTTTTCTTTTATTTTCTTCTTGTTATTTTCATATTCATTATTATTGCTTTATTATTATTATTATCATTATTATGTACTAACTTGACTTCATTTGTTTTTGCGAGGTACATTTGGACAAATATCTTCAAAACAACACTCCAAAAATGCTTCTAATCTTACTTGCTATTATTTACTCGTAATATTTATTTTTATATACTAACTAATTTATTTTATTTTGCTAGGTGAAATTCTTTAAGGAGAAAGCCTATTAGTGGATTGGAGCTTTTTTTCTAATCTTAATTATTATACGCATATCATAATCGTCGTTTAATTATTTGTCTAGTCCATTTATTTAGTTGCTTATTTTGAAATCCCAATTATAAAGTCCGGTCGGTAACCACATTTGGTGGAGCTTGAGAGGTGCCTAACCACTTCCTCTCGAGTTAACTTGAACCTCTTACCTAGAATTTCTAGTTTGTAGACTTAAGTTTAAGATCTAATTATAAAATTAGCTAGAAACAAAATAGGTGCCCTAATACGCCTAGTTAAAAAATATGTTAGGTGGCGACTCTAACTCTTTACCCGTGAATTGCCCAACAAGTCGAGCCCTATTTCGAACTTTAACTGGTTCGGGTAATAATAGGATGCGACAGAATGACGACTCCGCAGGGAAAATCAAGGTTCAAACTATAACGGACTTTAAATTGGAATTCTTTATTTGCTTTATTTTCTTTCCATTTTTTCGATCTTGGCTTTGCTTCCTTTCCTGTTTTGCAGGACTGTGGTTTATTTTTGAAAAGTTGAAGTTTGACGCTCTATTATTTAATTGCTTGGTTATATTTTCTTTGTTATTTTTCATATCACTTCCTCCACTCCTAGAAGGTTTTACACTTGCACATACCATAAATGGTTACGTGGATCTCACGGCCGTTTCACTCTAAAAAAAACCTTTAGGGGGAATGATTTGAGGTGTAGTTGGTCCGTTGTACAACCAACAATTCCAAACGTTCCCACCCCTTGGTTGTCCGCCTAGGGGAACCATGTCCTTATCTAGTAAACCCACTCTTGGAAGGTCTTTAGGATAGTACAACAAGTCCTACACTTCAACTATTTTGAAATCTTCCATAAATGACTAAATCTTTCTCTTTAAAGCAATTTCATGTCATAATTCTTTTGTATTTTATTTATTAGCTAGTTTCTATTATCCTATTTTTTGAAACTGATTTGTTTGTTTTATTTTTTTTACTCCTCCTTTTTTAAAATCATTTTTTTTGCAAAATACTTCAGTATGTACATCCTTTCCATAAAATTGCTAAATTCCTTTTCTTTAAAACCATTTTACTTAATTCAATATTGTATAGTTTCTATTAATTCTATTTTGAAAAACTAATGTGTGTTTGTTTTGTTATCCTTTTTAAAACTTAATTTGTGAAATATTTCTGTGTGCATATTTACAACACTTAACCATTTTTAGGGAACATGTGCATTTCTTTCAAGCTTGTTCATTTCTTTCAAAATTTATACATTTTCAAACTTGTCCATATCATGCATATTTTTTGCCGCTCCTGGCAACTTTCTAAATCGTGCGTTGAAAACACGGTGGCTACGACCACCTTTTCCTTCACAAAAAAAATTCCTTTAGGGGGAACGACTTGGAATCTATTTGGTCTAAGACGTTCCCTCTCCTGAGCCGTCCGCTTGGGAGGATAATAATATCTGGTCTAGCTAACTCCATTCCTTAGTAGCGGCGCTAGGAATCATGCATCATGACATGTCATTAGTTGATTTGTTCTCAAGTCCGGTAGACCAGCTTGTTCAAATAATCCGAACGGGGTTTTAACCCCCGAAGAGCATTGGACATGATTTATTTGCATTTACTTAAAGGATTAGACATGCAAATATAGACCTTTTATTAACATTACTCTGTATTCAATGCCATTCAAAGGCACAAAGGTTACCTATGAGGCGTCAAAAGCCCGAATTGAACCAGAAATGATTGCTTAAACAGTCAGAATTATTCTGTATTCAATGTCGTTCAAAGGCATGAAGGTAACTCAGAAGGCGTCAAAAGACCGAATTAAATTAGAAATGACTGCTTAAATAATCAGAGTTATTCTGTATTCAATTCCATTCAAAGGTACGAAGGTAACCGAGGAGGCGTCAAAAGCCCAAATTGAATCAGAAACGACCGTTTATTTCTTAAATAATTGAAATTATTCTGTATTCAATGCTATTCAAATGCATTAAATGGTAACCAAAGAGGCATTAAAGGCCCAATTAGAAGCAGAAATGATCGTTCGATAGACGGGATGACACATAATGCACGTTTATCCTTTAAACATTATATAAAGACTTGACGTCCTTGGCATATCACAAGTCCACTAGCAATTCCCTTCTAAAGTGTATAAAGGGTTCTCAACTCACAACGACACATCTCCTCATATCCTCTGTTGCATCATTTTCAAAAGCTTATGTCACGTTGATCGTTTTGCTCACAATAAAGCAAATTTTAGGCATTTTTATTCTCCCTTTTCCTATCATCCTTCACCTTTTCCAAAAGATCATGGCCACTAGAACATTTGACCTTGTTGTTGAAATCCCTCAGTTGCTTAGAAATTGGTGGGGAAACATAAGCATAGATTAACAGGACCAAGCCAAAATGGTATTAGGGAATATGATTTCACTAATGGAACACACTGCAGTAGAAGGGATGATAGAAGCATCAGTACATTATTGGGATGTAGACTGAGTAGTTTTCCACTTTGGGAGTGTAGAGTGGACACCACTACTGGAGGAAATAGGTGGGTTAACTCAATTGCCATTTGAAAATGAAGAAGTCTTGACGCCCAAGAACACTACAGCCAAGGAGTTCTTCGAAATGGTAGGGTTTAGGCCCGAATTATGCACAGACAGTATACGAAAATCGGGAATTTCTCTAACTTCCCTCTACATCAAATTTGGGTATGGAGAAGCTTTTCAAGAATCTGAAGGCTATTTCAACATTGACCAAGCAGATTGGCAAGAGCGAAGGGTACTTGCTTTTGTCACCAGCTTTTTAGGGACTGTCGTCTTTCCACAACACAAAGGACGAGTTGATGTTTGCATGGTCTCAATTGTTGATGACTTACTCAAAGACACTAACAAGAAATACACTTTGGTACCGATGATTGTTGCAGAGATGTAACGAGCTTTAGAAAGATGCAAGAAGGGCGCTGGTTTCTTTGAAGGTTGCAATTTGCTTTTACAAATTTGGCTGATGGAGCATTTGCAAAGGATGGATAACACAGACCAAGCATTCCATTCCATACCGAAAGAAAACTACATCTTGACTCATACTACCCGCATGGACAGTGCTTTTAGGAAATGGGACCAACCAACAAATACCAATGGTTGGCACTACATGTTCTATCAATTGGCACCTGAAAACATTCAATGGATGTTTTGGTTACTTCCCCAGCACAACAGTAATCACATGGTCCGAAAAAGACTCATTTCTCATCTTAGTGGGTTTTAGAGGAGTTTATCCATACACTCCTTTAAGGACACTTAGACAAGCAGGGAGAAAGTAGACAGTACCCCAAGTTGCAAACATCAGAAGTTTCAAAGCGAATATTTTCGGAGGAAGGATACCTTTTAAAGACAAGATAATAGAACTTTAGAAACAAAGGCAACGAATGGGAATCGAGACTATTGGACGAGACATGTTTGACCCTGGCTATGAAAAAGATTACCCAAACTAACTTAGGAAAGACATAGCAAGGGTAATTCAACCAAGTGCAACAACAAAAAGGAAAAGAAATGCTGATGAGTTGAAATTTGAGTACAAAAGGTTACGCGAACAACTGGCAAGGGCACGAGGGAAAATAGCAAAGATGCAAATTTTGGTCGAAGCAAAGAACGAAGAAAAAAGTAAATGGCGCAGTTAGGCAGGACTCCTGACAAAACGCATAGAGTCTATCGGCGTATGGGCTAGCAAGGGGATGAACTTTGTGGCAAACAAAGGAATAGAGGAGAAAGGAAGAAAGGCTTGGGAAATGTTGAAGAACTTCATATTTTACATATCCCGGCTCTTAACTGATGCAGACAACATCATTTTTCAAGGATACTCAGTAGAGGCAAGCTTGTTCGAGGAAGATCGTCCGAGAAAGAAGAAGAAGAATCTTCTAGGGAAGGATCAGCATGAAAGACGTTCACATGGCCATGATCTAATCCTCTATCATTATTTTCCACTTTTGCACTATTTCAATATCAGCCAATGTAACAAAAGTTCAATAAATGCAATAATATCTTTTAGGCTCTACAATTTCATAAGCAAATGAAATGATGCATGTGGCACAAAGCGCTTTCCAAAATCATCGTGCGTAAAACGGTCCTTCATATTATAGGATGCATTTCTTATTTGATATGTGTGCATTGCATGAATTCGTTCGTTGTTCTGAGTCTCTTTCTACCTAAGGAATCTCTCCTCTAAATTCAAATCTCTTGCTGAGGCACCTTCTCTCCTTACTCTATGCCCAAATCCTGATATTTAAAATCTTTCGCATGTCCAAACTGTCCCTAAATTCACCTACCAAACTCAAAAGTCTATTACCCAAAGGTTGGCTTGAGTTGAATACCAAGGCAAAAGATATGGTTAAGCAAGTTCACTTATCAGAGATTTTCCGAAATAAGGAAGTTTCCACAGTAATTCCACCAGCTCTCTCCTCTCTCCATTACACTATAAACTACTAATAACGCTATCCAGTCTGGAAATGTGAGCCTTTTCAAAAGAAGAAAGATGAAGTCTCTTTTTCAGTGACCATTCAAGACCCTACCTTCAACCACTATCAAACAGTGCCACCATTTTGTCCCTACCCTCATATACCACCTGAATATCCCATTTACAACAATCAGCCAATTCGACCTATATTCCACATCCCAGCACTAAACCGTCCACTATACTAGCAAAATACTCAAGCCAACTACCGAAAATACACTACCATACCCTCCTAAGGCCTCGCCCTGATGCAAACCAAAGACCGAAAAAGAAACTACACTCTACTAACCGAATCCTATACTCAATTGTTCAAGAGATTAGAAACTACCTGGCTGATTACCCTAGTACCTCAACTATTCCAGCAAACACTATGCACATGGAGAGAAACTGACAAAGTAAGGAAAATGTTGGTCAAACTCAAAGGCACACATGACTCGCCTTAGGACCATTTGACACCAATATCCACGGATCATCTTGGTTGCCCTAGATTACGCAGTCATACCACCTACAATACATGACTGTGATTCAAAACACTTTCCAGCTTGCTCCTAGCATTCAAAGGGATAGTGAAAGACAATATTGGAAAGACAGAGGTGCAATGAAGACGTGCGCACAAAAAATCAAAAATAAGCAAAACAATTCAACTCGAAAAGGAGAGGCAAAGACACAATGACAGAGCCATCATCATATGACCAACCTGGAACCCCCTTGGGCATCTGGAAGAATATCTCTATCACTAGCAAAGATAGCAAGGCGATGATGTTATTCGAGACACTTACCATAGGGAGGGTTGAGTTGATATAAAGGCACAAGCGATGAGACTTCTTGGAGCAATTGTGTCGAAATCTTATTGGAGTGATATGAATTCTCATGACAACGACCGCAATAAGACGCGACAATGTAAGAATGAACATGGCACGTAGCCAACCTACATCGAGTTCAACGACTCAGCAATAAGATATTATCGAACAAGGAAAGCTGGTGTAAGGACTGTATTGTAGCAGTTGGTCAACGAGTATGAAAGACGTTGAGAACCTCTTTGAAAGACATATAGCCGTCATGATAGACTAATTTGGAAAGAAAGGATGACAAATGCACTCAAGGTCCTGGTATTCCAAAAAAGCCAATATCCTTTTCTGTAAGACAACACAATCTATTCCTTACACAATGTCTTTGTCACTTTTCAGTGATATTCAACTCCTCATCTCCTGCTTAAACAAAGCTTCGGTCGTTTGACCAAAATCCTTGCCTTGACTGCTACATAAAGCACTTGGGCAATCTCTTGTGAAATTTGTGCCTTCTATCGCAACCTCCAAATTCAAGCGCTAATCCGTCATCCATGGTCTAAGCTCTCCCTTAAGCTCACGTGTCATTTTTGCTTCAAGTATTTGCTAACATGCCCACACTTTTTTGTGCATTTCACCACTTTGTTAGGGTTGCCTTGCGTTTGAACACCAAAATCAGTCAAGAATCTGCATTCAAAAAAAGTCAAAATGGCAAGCCGAGCCGAAAATATTTTCTCCTGCAACAAAGTCCTTAAACCATCAGCATATGGCACCAAGAGTATTCAGACAATCCCAATACCGTACAACCTGCATTACCCTCACACAGGAGTCACAACAAAGAAATCCGATCAGTATATGACCGAGCTCACAAACCTCACACTACACCCCAACTTACATAATAAAAAATCTCCCCTCTGTTAAGACTTTCAACTACAACCCTATCAGACTCAACCCAATCATGGACGTACAAAAAGACAAAACCTCATGCCTTTGTTCATTTAGCCCAATCAAATGACATTGCAACTAGCAGACAAACTACTCCATGGATACCCATTCTTAAATTCGATCCAACAAGATCTACACTGGTCACTCAAACATTCCAAACCATGGCACCGCAAGATATCCAGTGCTGAAACACAATATTCAGAGCCTGATTGACCAACGCAAAACAATGGTACAACAAGAACCAACAAAGGGAAACTACAACTCCCAAACCACAAACACACTTTTTACAAAGGCCAATCCATCAAAGTTAGTTCCATGACTTTCGAAAACAAAAGCATGAAACATTAAGATCTTGTCACAACCTAAGACAAATACCATTTCTGACAACCTTCAAATCCGGCAAAATCCAAGTATCAAACCCCAGTCTGAGTATGTAAAATATCCACATACTCATAGTCATCAATACATCCAATCATCACACTAAAGGGCGAATGCTGGTTTTAGCCAATACATTGGTGTTCAGCTCAATGTAACCACCTTCTACCGGTGATCTGTCATAAATAATGAACTGTGGCAGAATTTTTGAGGATCCCCTCAAAAATTCCAAAAGATGCAAACACGACACTGGGGCAGAAATTTTTGAGGTTCCCTAAAAAATTTCACGAAAAGTCCTTACAACAACAACAACATGATAGCCTCCTTAGTATATCGCATGACAATTCTACTTATTGCACTTCACTCTTGATGCATCGACTGAGGGTACACAGCCCGATGTCGAATCTGTCATTTAAATTTGCTAAGGGTACACAACCCGAAGCGTCGACTGAGGGTACATAGCCCGATGTCGATTTATCATTTTACTTAAGCGGAGGGTACAGAGCCCGAAGCGCCGATTAAGGGTACACAACCCCATATCGATCTGCATTAAATTTGCTAAGGGTACACAGCCCGAAGCGTCGATTGAGGGTACGTAGCCTGATGTCTATTTTTCATTTAAATTTGCTGAGAGTACATAGACTAAAGCGTCGATTGAGGGTACAATGCCGGATATCGATTTGCATTTGAATTTGCTGAGGGTACACAGCCCGAAGCGTCGGTGGAGGGTACACATCCCGATATCGATTTATCATTTAAATTTGTCGAGGGTACACATTCCGAAGCGCGACTAAGGTACACAGCCCGATGTCGATTTGCATTTAAATTTGATGAGGGTACACAGCCCAGAGCGTCGATTGAGGGTACACAGGCCGATATCGATTTGCATTTAAATTTGCTGAGGGTAGACAGCCCGAAGCGTCGGTTGAGGGTACACAGCCCGATATCGATTTGTCATTTAAATTTGCTGAGGGTACACAGCCCGAAGCGTCGATTGAGGGTACACAGCCCGATATCAATTTGTATTTAAATTTGTTGAGGGTACACAACCCGATGTATCGACGGAGGGTACACATCCCGATGTTGAAACTGACACTGCAGAGGGTACACAACCCGATGCAAATTTTGACATTGTAACAGCAAAGACAGCCTGGGAGGTAGACAGCCCGTTGAAAGGACAGCATGCTAAAGGGTAGACAACCCAGTGAAAGGACAACATGACAAAGGGTGTGCAACCAAGATGAAAAAAAAGATAGGGAACCCCGCATGAAGAGATATACAACTCAATACGAAAGGAGTATACAACCCGACGTGACAAGCACACATTTAAAGGACGAAAGCAATGGACATACAATCCGGCTCCACACTGGCAAGATTATCCAACAACAGTTCAGCATGACAAAGAATATCCCATGACGAGAAGCACTTAGCAAATGGATATCCTCCAGAGGAGAGGCACACATTCCCTAGCACTAAGCACCTAAAAGCAGACCAGGCAAAGGAAAGATCAACTCAACAAGGAAGTTTACTTTATCTTTATTTTTATCTCTATTTGCATTTGTTTTTATTTTGCTATAGGGACTCTCTGACCTCTCGACAAACCCCTGCGCCCTACTCTCACACCTACACCAAAAATCACTACCAATTGTGCAACCGCAAAACCTCAAATACATTCCAAAGCGCCCAAAGCCAAGGTTCCATACTCGCACCAGTGATCTACCTAATCATTCCTTGTCGATTAGGTACCGGCTCCGTATTCCTTCCTATCCGTGCCTGTCTAGTTGAATCATGCGCATTTCTCCTGCTTTACTTCTCAATATTCCTCAGTTCATTCAAGACAATGTTGAGGCCAAGATGATTCCTCTATCGAGTTATAGTTGAAAATGTGCCCATGCAAACCCCTCTTTATGGGTGTGTCGTGCACCACATCTTCATAACTAGGACGTTTACAAGCCTATTTCACAACACTCGATCTACCGATGTTATCGACTTCGACGACGCTTTGTCCTACCTACAAAATACTTATTTTGTTGAATTCTGACATGCCCAAAAGCCGATCATTGCACGCCCTCACAAGCAATCTGCCTAATCCTTCCAATTAATGCCCACTTTGTCTATTCAAGCGTATCTGCGTCAATCATGTGCGTTTTCATGCTTAATCGTGCCCATCTATTTGAATCGTGTGCATTTATAAGACTCGCTCCTCAGATGTTTTACAGCTCAGGCAAGGCAATATTAAAGGCGAGATTACTCATTTATCGAGACGAAGGGGAAACTATGTATATATAAACTCCTCTTTATGGGTGTGTAACGCCACATTTTCATAACTAGGACGATTATAAGCCTCTTTTTCTCACGCTCGGTCTATTGATGTTATCTCATCTTCGCTAGTGCCTTTTCCCCATTAATTATTTATCTCGCCAAAAGGCAAAGCACACACAAATATAAACTTTACATACTTTGTTAAGTTTAGTCTTTACATCTAAAATCACGCGTCATAAGTAACTCACACAGGCAAAATGCCATTCTAGAACTACACACGGCCTGATTCTTGTGAAACCCGAGATATGTAGGCAACTCAGAGACCGGGGTTCGGCCAAAAACACCCCAAAACTCCCATTTTCCCTTCAATCATTTTTTCCTTCCAGTCGTGATAAAATTGGCTACTCCGTCAACTGTCTTTGCCCGAAGATTCTTTTCATCATCCCCGGGGCAAAGAGGGACAGCTGTTGACACCCAATTTTGTCCCTCCTTTTTTTTTCTAAAATTGGCTATAATTTACTTAAAGGTGCAATTTTGCTATTTGTGCAAAATATGCATTAGAAACCATGCATTTACATGTGTTATCCCCTACTTATACATTGCATACCTAAATGTGGCTATATTACGTAATTTTGCATCATTTAGGCTATTTGTCAAACCGTGAATATTTGTGCAATTTAATACATTCATAAAATATCACATAATTGCATCATTTAGGCTACATATCAAATTTGTACCGATTTATGATCATTTGTGCAAATTAGTAATTATATGTGATTACCTACATTTACATAATTTTATTTGAGTTTATTTAAAAATTATTTGTGCATTTTATAAACTATGTATATCAATATTTTTATTTACACCTTTAAGTTGAATATTGGCCAATTTAAAAGAAAATGTCCATTTTTCTATCTACTTATTTTCCTTTCCCTTTTTTAAAAATTTCCTACGAACCTGGACAAGAGCCTATCTAGGTAAATCCATTCTGTTAGAAATCAATTGCGATTTTTTTTTTCAATCATTTAGCTCAAATTCTCTTTAATATTCATATAATTATCTTATTACAAAATATTTCTTTTTCCATTATTTTAAAATCCTCCTTTATCTTGAACCTAAACAAATATTCGTCTAGATACGTTCACAGTTATATTTAAAATTTCATTATCTTCCTACTTTATTTTTTGAATTAAGTCATTCCTAAATTCCTATAATCATTTCGTGTCGAACCTAAACCAGTTTCTTAACTAAATACATTTCATTTATTTGAATTTTGAAAGAAAACATCTCCCAACCTTCTCCTTGATTTTATTACCTTTTTCAAATCTCTAATGACCTAAATCTCTCCCTTGATTCACTCCCATTCAAAAATTCCCCAATCACCACCTATTTTCCCTAACCAATCTTTTTCAAAAATATCATGAATACATTTTCTCCTACTTTACAATTAATCAGCATACAGATACACACCTACACATCAGCATACCCTACATCACTTTCTCTCAATATTTTCAACATCATCATCAGTACACAAAAACGATATACAATAAAGACACGACGCCTCTCCTCCATTTTTTTAACATCAGTACATCTATCTCCCTTTCCTCTCTTTATCATAGACACTTCACACACAACTCACACACGGGCACAGCCTACCACATACCAACTAGTCTTCCACTCTCTCCCAATTTACAAACACCCACACAAACCCGTACATAAAACCACACGCACTTTCCCATCAGTTTTCTTCCCAATACAAAGCAATACAGACACACCCACAATTAATGGAAAATCAGTGAGGTCGGGGATGGGGGGTGTACAGATCGGGATCACAAAAGTAACACAAAAATAGGGGTGACAGGAAGTTCCATCATTTTCTTGTCGACTTTGAAATAAAGAGGAGATATGTGAGGAAGATGGCAAGTTGTAGTGACGCGGCTAAGTACGACGCCACCAGTCGCTCCTCGCCCCTCCATCCTCTATCAACCGATGCTATGCCTTCAATTTGTCTATTTCTTTTTGATTTTGAAATGATCTCGGTCAGTCGTTTCGGGAGATAGGACTCCAATTTACGTGCCAATAATTTTAAAATCTTCGTAAGGTCCATTGGGACTTATCTGTAAAATTTGAGCTAAATCAGACCTCGTTTGGTGGGCATCGGAAGAAGGTTTCAGTTTTTATTGTCGATAAATATTAAAAAGAGATTTTCGAGCTCGGTTTTGGCGAATAAGCTCCGATTCGAAGTCCAAAAGCGCCATTAGGTTCGTATGATTATTTGTGACTTTTGCGATTTTTCGAAAGCAAATTTCGAGGTTGTTTGGCTAGTTTCCGCTAAAATGCCGAAAGTTAAATAATTTGACCATTTTCCATTTAATTTGCATATTGAGTTTCGGGAGTCCGATTTGAGATCCACCTTAGCGAGTATGTAACATATATTTTTTATAACTTACTTGAGAAATTCAAGATCATTTGGAATTTCGTAGAGTTTCGTTTTAATTTTCATTGCGAAAAGAAAAGGAAAGAAAATAAAAAAAAAACAACAGAAAAGAAAGAAAAATGAATCAAAAGGCGGTGAAACCCCCTTAAGCTTATAAAAGCTTAGAATAAACAAAGAGAGGAAAAATAGATAACGTAACAAAGGAAAAAAAGGGAGAAAAGAGAAAAGAAAGGAAAAGGAGCCGGAAAAAGTAGAATTTTCACCCCGAAACATTCAGGTAATGATCTTAATGCATTATTTTAGTTTATTACGTGTGTTTGAATATATTTTGACGGTAATAGTTGGGATATTAGACATCATTTTAATAAGTTCAATTAATAGTTTAAATGGTTAATTGGACCTTGATAATGGAATTGAGTATATATTCGTACTCAGGGAGTTATGGGAGACCCGTAAATGTAAGTTATTTAGGATTTGGTTATCTGACCTTAAACCCTGTACATAGGCTTGGCCTACCTACTGCGTATGCAAATAGGGTATCAGGTTCCTCATCGGATTGCCCTAAGACGTGAGGAATGAAGCCTTTAACCTAATTTGATATATTTTCTGCTCGTTGAATAGGCACGATCGTTTGGGCAGTGAATCAAAAGGATAAAGCAGGTGTTAAGTGGCACTTTTAAATAAGGTAAGTGTTTATATCCATTTCGTTGGAGGCCTTTGACCTTGTGGATATTCTACCACGTGTTCCTTACGTGTGTAGCTGCCGATAGGCGTACTTTTTACGCCTTACCTTTGAATTTACATTATATATTATATGTTATGCCCTGTTATTGGTATTGCATTGAGTATATGAGCATTGCACTCTGGTTTTAAGCATTGCATATACTTCCCGGTAATCGATGAGAATCCTGAGCCGATGAAGGGTCATTATTAGATATACTTCCCGGTAATCGATGAGAGTCCGGAGCCGATGAAGGGTCATTATTAAATATACTTCCCGGTTGGCGATGAGAGTCCCGCACCGGTTAAGGGTCATTATTGCATATACTTACCGGTAATTGATGAGAGTCTCGAGCCGGTGAAGGGTCATTATTACATATACTTCACGCTAATTGATGAGAGTCCTGAGCCGGTGAAGGGTCATTATTACATATACTTCCCGATAATCGATGAGAGTCCCGAGCCGGTGAAGGGTCATTATTGCATATACCTCCCGGTTGGCGATGAGAGTTCCGCAACAGTGAAGGGTCATTATTACATATACTTCCTGGTAATCGATGAGAGTTCCGAGCCGGTAAAGGGTCATTATTACATATACTTCACGGTAATCGATGAGAGTCCCGAGCCGGTGAAGGGTCATTATTGCATATACTTCCCGGTTCGCAATTAGAGTCCCGCACCGGTGAAGGGTCATTATTTCATATACTTCTCGGTTGGCGATGAGAGTCCCGCACCGGTGAAGGGTTATTATTGCATATACTTCCCGGTAATCGATGAGAGCTCCGAGCGAGACACTACTCGAACTCCCTACGAAGTAACCCCGGGGAACTTGTCCCGAGATACCCTCGTATCGGCGTCAAGGAGGACCTTCACTATGCAACTACCCTCGAGACGACAACGGCCTCGCAAGTAGAATGATCGGGGGTTTGGGGGTCAACTAGAATCCACTAGTAAACTCAAACCAACTCAAAAAGGTTTTCATTCTAAGAGAATCCACTCTTGAACATTGTCATTCAATAATTCTTCATAATAGCTAACTAAGGTTTGATGAGGCTAAGTGAAGCATTTATAGGCTTCACTTAGTCATAATAAAAGGTCTAAAGTACCCCCAAAGTGGGTTAAAACAAATAAGGCCACGCAGGGCTATAGTTGGAATTTCACACAAATTTAGTAAAAAAATCCCGCATTGCTGTCACAGGGGGTAGGCGGTCCGCCTCCCCCAACTAGGCGCCCGCCTCATCAATTCCATAGAGCAAACATTCACTAGGCGGTCCGTCTCCTTAAGTAGGCGGTCCGCCTGTTCTTGAAGCTTCTTGGAACGCCTCGAAATGTGTCCCGGATACCCCTCGTTCCATGGCATTCCAATGCATGACCTTGAAGTGCTCTTCCTTGGCCTTGGATAGTGCTTTTGGATGGTTGCTCGACTTGCCCCGCATTGTCCTTCCCTTCTTGAGTAGATTTCGTCCTCGAAATCAAGGCTTGGTCTCTCATGGCTTCTTCAACTCCTCGGGGTGGCAAAAAATCTCCTCCTTTGTTTCTCTTGATTGTCGCTTTGTCATAGGCTTCTTCCAAGATCTTCCTCGCCTTAGCATGGAGCTTAGAACCCATAAGCAACGACAAGCAAACATAAGCAAACTTCCTACTTTGAAAGTAGGTTAGTGCAAGAAGTGTGGAAAACACAATCTTGTGATATAACCAAGCATCAATAACAATCATGAATATCAAGTCTCCAAAGAGAACCATAAGTACTTGGTTAGAGATCAGAATGCACTCAACAAGATAATGAGCAAAGAGGCCATGGGGATATGGAAAATGCAAGATCAAGCTATCAAAATCCCCTTGAACCTTAAGCTCAAGATCAACACACCAATCTATCCTCGAGGTGTGATCAACATGTGGAGTGGAGTGAATCAAATAGTTCAATTGGCAACTAACATCAAATACTGCACTCGCCTTCTTGGAAGCACTCTTACACACACTAAGAATAGCTTTCTCACCTCCAAATCCAACTCCAAGACAATCTCCTTCACTAGGAAAATTCCAAAGGAAGGTCTCCAATCTAGGTCCTTCATCATTATAGTCCACACAAACAAGGTTAGAACTACTAGAAGATTGTTCAACACAACCAATATGAAGACCACTCATCCCACTTGGAGTTCCAAACAATGGATCATCTTTAGAGTCTATCTTTACATACCATGGAGGTTCTATTTTACTGCTAATCCTAGTCCGATACAATTCATTACCACAAATGAGATTATCTTCACATAATAGAAATGTAAAAGCATGCACCTCAAATTCATGGTCACATAAAAGCATGGTATCAAGACTAGGTTCTTTACCCACACCCGAGGACTTATCGAAAACAATTCGATCCATCTCATTCACTAGGGGCTCCTCAAGGTCACTATCAACCTCACTACAACATATAGGTCCACCAAATAGAAGCATATCAATAAGGGTATGATCAGCTATCTCATCTTTCCCTTTGTCAAAGGTTGGTGGGGTATCATAGCAAAGGTCAGAATCATTGTCAACTACAAAATCTATACTAGGGAAGGGTTCAATGAACAATGAGCTCAAATCAAGATGTGGCACAGCATCCCTCCCAACTAGTGTTTCACAAGAACAGTCAAGTTGACAACTAGACTCTTCACTAGTGGTATACTCACTAGATGCATCAAAAACACCTAGTGCTGAGTCATCACAAGACAAATAGCTAGTAGGCTCATGAAAAGGTGAAGTAACACTTACATTTGTAGTACTTCCTTGATCACTAACAAGGCTTGAAGTGTCATATGCAACTTCTCCTTCATGAAGCTCAAATTGAGAACTTCCCTCCTCTTGTCTTTCCTTCCAAGCACATGGTTGAGGCTCCAATGGCTTGTCTTCAATTGTACCTACACAAGAACTTTCACAAGAAAAAGAAGAAGATGAAGAAGGGTTAGAACAATGGGTGATGTCACTCTCAATTTTTCCTTTCTCACCTCTCATCTCTCTCAATTTTACCTCAAGGTCAAGTGTAGTTTGTGGTGACAATCCACCCACATCACTCCTCAAATTCTCTCCTTTTTCCTCTCTTGGATTGTCACCGGTCACTCCCTCACTTTTCTCTATCTTTTCTCTCTCATTTGAAGTGGAGTGACTCTCACTTTCATCATGTAATGGCAAGATAACAAAATTGTTGTCTTCGGGCTCAAGAATAATAGGTGACGTAGCCTTAGCCACTTCCCTCAACTCCCTCATTAGCTTGTAGCCTTCTCTTACTTTCCTCGGAGTCAAAGGTCTTAGCACATACTTCTTCCTATCTTGCTTGACCGTATAGGAGTTGGTCCGGCCATCATGTTCCACACACCTATCATATTGCCATGGCCTCCCAAATAAAAGATGGCAAGCTTGCATCGGGGCCAAGTCAAACATGATTTTATCCCTATAGTTTCCAATGCTAAATTCGATCAATACTTGCTCCACCACTTGCAACTCACCACACTTACTTAACCATTGTAAACGGTATGGGTTCGGATGCTTTAGAGTGGGTAATTTCAATTGAGAAAGCAAGGTTTGGCTCACTATGTTGACACAACTTCCCAAGTCAATAATCATAGATAAAACAAAACCCATGACTCGACATTTGGTATGGAAAAGATTTTCTCTTTGCAAGTTCTCACTATCCTCCACAAACTTAGCACTTAAGCTCCTTTTCGCAACGAGGGAAACATGAGGATTATCTTCCTCATCCGTATCCTCCTCCACATCATCCATAGGGAGAACATTGCGAATGGGTTTTTGAGTTGGATTATTCCGTTGGGGATTGCCCAAAGGGTGGGGATTGCCCAACACTTGCTCATTTCCTTCACGGTCTTCCTTTATCCGTTGTTGACTAAGCAATTCAACAACTTGTTTCGGGGTAAAGGTTGAACCACTTGTGCCTCCTCCGGCCTCAACTTGGACACTCGGGGTCCCTTTCTCAACTTTGGCCCTTGAGGCCCTTCTTTCAAGAGTTTTAATCCTTAGGCTCATAATATCCAATTTTGCTAAGATAGTAGCCAAGGTACTCTTCACAAGATCATCACCCTTATTGGCCATGGTACCTACAAAATGAACAAACGTTAGTAAAACACCTCACACAAACCCTCACGTGTATAACACTCGGGTCACTCGTTTAGTGGTGGTGGATATTTCACTCAAGTTCGAGTCTAAAAGCTTCAAGTAGTTGATCAACGAACCACAAATCAATCACTCAACTTCACAAGTCCAATTCTCTCCGGGGTGAGTGGAGTTAATGGGACTCGATTGGAACGATAAGCACTTTAAAGTGAGGACTTGAGCCAAATGATACTACGGATCTTCTTTGAATTCTAGTCTCCTTTCTAAGGCACGATGATCTTAAAAGCTTCAAAGACTAGTACCAACTAAGTAGGAAAGTTACATAGGGAAGTACTAGTTAGATGGTATGCAAGCAAGGAAGCAAAAGAACCTAGGAAAAAACAATCCAAAAGGCTTCCAGTGTGAGGCCCTCCGCCCAGAAATTGAGGCCCTCCGCCCTGAAATTGAGGCCCTCCGCCTCTTCAGAGTAGGCAGCCGCCTAGAGTAAAGCTACAGTGAGGAAGCACTCCGCCTCTTTGGGGAGGCGCTCCACCTCACCAAAATCCAGAGAGTTCAAAAAATTGAGGCGCTCCACCTCTATGCTTAGGCGCTCCGCCTTCTGCAATTTTCAGCACAGTCCAACAACGTGTTTTTCGACTTTAACACCCAAAAATCCAACAAATCTCACGTTGTTTTTGCAATCCGAAGGTACCCAAATGTTGTTTCAATCACAAAGATCAAACCCCAATGATTTATAGCTAACCCCAATCAATATCAAACAAATCACCATGTTCATCACCTTCAAAACTAGGGTTTCAAGCTTTTCAAATTTTCAAAGGGTTTCAAATTTTCAAATCATGGAATACAACTACAAATCATGTGTTATGGGTACCAAAATAACGGGTTTCCATTAAGGAACAAACCCCAATATCAATCACAACAAGAATCAATCCAAAGCACAAGATAGACCAAATTTTTTGTGTTTTCAATTTTTCAATTTTTTGTGATTTTCTTCTTTCCAATAACAAGAACAAGAAACTAAAGATAGGAATCGACCTAGGCACGAAGAATCAAGGATCGGGAGTTTGTAGGAACAAAACCCGAGCGTTGCTCTGATACCAAGATGATAAGGATCAAACTAAACACGGAAATAAAGATAAGAGAACGAGACACTACTCGAACTACCTACGAAGTAACCCCGGGGAACTTGTCCCGAGATACCCTTGTATCGGCGTCAAGGAGGACCTTCACTATGCAACTACCCTTGAGACGACAACGGACTCGCAAGTAAAATGATCGGGGGGTTTGGGGGTCAACTAGAATCCACTAGTAAAGTCAAACCAACTCATAAAGGTTTTCATTCTAAGAGAATCCACTCTTGAACATTGTCATTCAATAATTCTTCATAATAGCTAACTAAGGTTTGATGAGGCTAAGTGAAGTATTTATAGGCTTCACTTAGTCATAATAAAAGGTCTAAAGTACCCCCCAAAGTGGGTTAAAACAAATAAGGCCACGCAGGGCTATAGTTTGGATTTCACACAAACTTAGTAAAAACATTTCCGCATTGCTGTCACAGGGGGTAGGCGGTCCGCCTCCCCCAACTAGGTGCCCGCCTCATCAATTCCAGAGAGCAAACATTCACTAGGCGGTCTGCCTCCTTAAGTAGGCGGTCCGCCTCTTCCTGAAGCTTCTTGGAACGCTTCGAAATGTGTCCCGGATGCCCCTCCTTCCATGGCGTTCCAATGCATGACCTTCAAGTGCTCTTCCTTGGCCTTGGATAGTGCTTTTGGATGGTTGCTCGACTTTCCCCGCATCATGAAGGGTCATTATTGCATATACTTCCTGGTAATCGATGAGAGTCCCGAGCCAGTGAAGGTACTAGGCACATGTGACTGCATTGCATCATACCGCATTCATCCCATCTCATTGTACAACATACTGACTAGTGTGTGACTATTGTATTGTGCTTTGTTTATGCGGCGTGTATACCACGTTGTGGACATATTTCAGTTTGCTTATACGTTTCTGGCTATTTGGTGTCCTTAATTGGTTTATATGCTTTAGTTATATGGATCGGGTTGCACGCCGCAACAGTATGAATATATGGATCGGGTTGCACGCCGCAACAATATGAATATATGGATCGGGTTGCACGCCGTGACAGTATGAATATATGGATCGGTTGCACACTGCGACAGTATGAACATGTGGATCGGGTTGCACGCCGTGACAGTATTATGTTCGGGATACTTAAAAACATATATGTTCTGTCTATCTCATGTCCCTAGTTGTTTATGTGTTTATGATTCCACACGTGTTTCTGGTTATTATCTGCCTCTGCCTTTTTATAGTTTAAATATGAGGAATTGTGTTTATCTGTTTCTTTTCTTCCTAACTAGCTATCCTATTCTTTGAGGTGACTAGTCTGCCCCACTTATTGAGTTCTTTTGACTCACCCATGTTTGTTGTTTGTTTCTTATCTATCTATTTCGTTTCGGCAGGTTCGCTCCAGGATTGAGTTCGCCACGTTGTTCAGTAGCGAAGACGACTTCAGCTGTTAGGGTGAGCCAACTATTATTCTAGAATGCCACCAGTTTTATGTTTATTATTTCAGTTGTATTTTGCTCCCTTCAGGAGGTATCTGTCTTCTTTTGTACTCTTAGAGGTCATGTAATGACCCGATATTTTACAAATATTATTTTTCCTAGTTATTTTGTTAGTTTCGGTACATTTATTTTAATTATTACTATAGAATAATTACTTATGTAAATTATGAGTTGGAAGAAGGGTAAGAGATATAATTTGGAGTAACTTTTGGACTAACTAAACATTTTCCTTATTAATTGGGATTTAAGTGAAAAATTATAATAGTAGAGAAGTGGGGTTAATTGCTGAGATATATTGGGATTATGTGATATACAGTCTAGGTTTTTAGAATGAAAGTAACTCAATACAAAAGAAATAGCGGAGCTGCGGAGAAGCAGTTTCCGGGTGCGGCGTTTTAAAACTAATTTGGAGTACCAACTTTCGACCTTAGACATTCAGTCTTGTGATTCCTGGAACTGCACTCAAGTGTACCAGGTATTAATTATACTCTCGCTCTATGTTATAATTGAGTCTATATGGCAGATGCCAAACTTTAGCACAACTATGAGAATTATGTAATGCAATGGTAGCTTAGTATGATTACATTAATGATTGGGATGAGAGTAACGAATAGATAATTGTTTGTTGGTGGGATGACTTTTACGTGTTAAACCATGGCTTCTGATAGGTATTAGTAAGTGAGGGAGTTTGCAGCCATTGTTCTCTATTTTATTATATATAATAGTTTACTAAAAATGATAATGATGGTAATAATCATGAGGAGACAAAAACATCATTGCAGAGATTACAAAAGTTATTAAACGCAAAGGTGAGATTAAATAGCAGAAGTTAATACTATTTCTTGTAATCTACTCCTTCCATCTAATGAGATGGAGTACTGTATTAGTTTGCTCCTATAATTATTTTCTATTACTATTTTATTAAACAGTTTGATTACAATCGAAATCAAAACATTAGTATTACAGCTATATATAAATTTGTACCAAGATTAAGTATAACTACAAGTTTAGACTCGTAAACTTAAGGGTGGCTAACAAGTTTTAGATTCGAAGATTTAAATCAATATATTAATTATGGATTCTGTTTATTTACTTAGAGCAAGACCGTTTGGAGGAGATTCGACAAGGAAAGACGGTTGTTGAGTAGTGGTTTGCTTCTTCGAACAAAGGTAGGTGGTTCTATCCCTTTCTTTTGGTGGAACTAGTCCACGCGGGATATTGTACATACGTTCCTTGTATGTGCACTGCCCTAGGTGTAACCTTTTACACCTTTTCGTTGTGTTTAAATATCTACTTGGAATATGTGTTGTTTTCCCTGGTTGTTGTTTAATTTATTGCAATTTATGTGTATGTTTGACATGAAAATTTATGATTACTTTGGTATGTCGGAGTTGGTCCAATTGAAAATATTTCGGAGTTTGTCCATTTGATAGCCTCGGAGTTGGTCCACTATCACATCTTTTTTCGGAGTTAGCCCACATATCCTGCTGATTTATTAATTGAGTTTAATTGTTGGTTCTGGAATGAGATTTATTGATGTTGAATGGTGTGATTGGATGGACTATTTAAATAGCGAATTATAACATGTTTCTTTTTCTCCCTCCTCTATTCTGTTAATTTATTGCTTAGACTAGTTTCCTGTCTTTCATAGGAACTAGTCTACCCACCTACTAAGTCCTCTTGACTTACGTTATTTTCTTTTTTTGTTTTTCGTTTTTATTTATCTGTTCGGGCAGATACGGTTCCGAGCACCAGCGAGCCCCGTGGCCAGAGTTGAAGATTTTCCTATCGATCAGCGGTGAGCCAACCATCCTCATTCCGTGGTGGCGCACCTTTCCATTATTTTCATTCATCTTATTTACTGTTTCAGACATTCGGGATATTTTATTCGTATTTATCTTATAGATGTTCATGACTTATGGTAGAGGACTAGACCTTTCATTTGTGTTGGGGGATATTCCGCGTATTTCAGTAATAAAAATCACCGTTTGAATTTTATAATATTCTTTACTTAATATTTTTGAGATTTAATGTTAATATAGAGAGTGGGTTCGCCCGATGGGGTTCTTTCGGGTGCCCCCACGACCATCCAGGATTTTGGGTCGTGACAATTGGTATCAGAGCCAAGGTCTAGTGTCCTGATAAGTCATGAACAGTGTTGAATAGAGCCTCGCTGATCGGTACGGAGACGTCTGTACTTATCAACGAGGGGCTATTGTGGCATTTAGTGAAAATTTCTCTTCTTTCATTCCTTATCTCGTGCGTTGAGTTTTAAAAGTAGAAGACTAAATTATTCCGATGTTTATTCGCACAACTATGAAGGATCATTGTTCTACAAGACATTGACTAATATTGTGCATCATAATGAAGGCGAGGAATGTTATATGTCGAATGCAAAGTTCATAGATTCAAAATGAGATTCTGGTTTCATATTTGCTTTGACTTCAACAAATCAATAAGGGCATAAGGGAATGGTTTTGGATATATTATAGTTTGATATGTTTGTCAAGATTGTTGTGCATTATAGAGATTTCATGCGTTAGACCATTACTCCTCAGAACGAAGAGGCAATAGAAATTTCTCTTGATAACGCTATAAAGCTGGAATCTTGCAAGTTAATAAATTGTATAGGTGAGCTTCTTTGTGTGGTAGTTCCCAAAGGAGTTTGAAAAATGGAAAGTTACATTAGAACAAGTCTCCGATCTAGGCATGTGCTAGTGTTTGTTTAAGACATTAAAAAATACGATGTCCTTGCCATTGAAGATAAGGTCATACGATGTTTCAGATTTAAATGACTTCCTTCGACTGTAAAGGTGACATATTGTTTCATCCTTTGGGAGAGTTTGACGAGACGTTGTTGGTACAACACCAAGGTTGCACAAGGTCATAATCTAGTTTTCTTGCATAAGTTATTGATGGCTTTTGGATTTAAGTGAGGGAGCCTATGGTGGATAACTTAGCCGAACAACACTTGTGAGGAAGTGATAGTTATCTTTGGACCAAATTCCATTGGTTTCGATATATCTCCATACTTTTCTATTAGCGGTAGTGTGAATTGTGTGCACCTTGGTAATCTTTTGAGACTTATTGAAGGTTCTTGGATGTGTAACGAGTTTTGACCGGCGTGGGTAGTCTTAGCTCAAGACTTTGAAAATTTTGTTTGTTTTTTTTCTTCTCGATATGGTTGGCTTCTATTTTTATCGAGATGGGTATTGAATGTTGGTATTCTATCAAATGGTACAATAATTATTGGGAAAATAGGTATCAAATGTTTGACATATCTTGTGTTGCTTTGGGATTCTCGTATTGAGTTTTGTTTGTTGATTCGGTTTTGGTTGTGTTTTTCCGAGGACCTGGTGAGTATTTTACTGATAAATATAATAATTTTTGGTATCGTTTCTATGTCGGAATGACTTGTTGCATCTGTTACAGCTTGATTGTAGTTTTCTTTAAGATCCACTCAAAATCTAGATAACATTAGTTGGAAGCTTAAGACTGCTATTTTCTTTATTCGGGACACCAGCATGAAGTCCTCGTCTATTGATTCTATCCCTATTGTTCGTGAGTTTGTTGATGTGTTTCCAGAGAATTTTTCGGGTGTTCCTCCTGATAGAGATATTGAATTTGGCGTAGATGTTGTTCCTAGTACGCAACATATCTCTATTCCTCCTTATCGTATAGCTCCTGCTGAGCTGAGAGAATTAAAGGAGCAGTTGCAGGATTTACTTAGCAAGGGATTTATCAGACCCAGTGTTTCACCTTGGGGAGCTCCAGTATTATTTGTTAAGAAGAAAGATGGCTCGATGCGGATGTGTATTGACTATAGGCAGCTGAACAAGGTGACGATAAAGAACAAGTATCCGTTGCCTCGTATTGATGACTTGTTTGATCAGCTGCAAGGAGCTAAATTCTTTTCGAAGATTGACTTGAGATCTGGTTATCATCAGTTGAAGATTCGTGAGAGTGATATCCCAAAGACGGCCTTCCGGACCCGTTATGGTCACTATGAATTTCTGGTTATGTCATTTGGGCTTACAAATGCCCCGACAGCTTTTATGGATTTGATGAACCGAGTGTTCGGGCCTTACTTGGACTTATTTGTCATTGTCTTTATTGACGATATCTTGATTTATTCCCGTAGCCGAGCGGAGCATGAGGAGCACTTGAGAGCTGTTATGCAGACACTTCGGGATCAGAAGTTGTACGCCAAGTTCTCTAAATGTGAATTCTGGTTAGATTCTGTGGCATTCTTGGGTCACATTGTGTCTAGTGAAGGCATTAAAGTTGATCCGAAGAAAATTGAGGCAGTTCAGAATTGGCCACGACCTACTTCTCCGACAGAGATACGTAGTTTCCTTGGCTTGGCAGGGTACTACCGGCGATTTGTTCAGGGGTTTTCTTCTATTGCAGCTCCACTGACCCGTTTGACTCAGAAAGCTGTGCAGTTTCGATGGTCAGAGGAGTGTGAGGCGAGCTTTCAGAAGCTCAAATCCTTATTGACTACTGCTCCAGTATTGACTCTTCCTACTGGTTCAGGTGGGTTTGTAGTATATTGTGATGCCTCTCGTATCGGTTTGGGGTGTGTCTTAATGCAAAATGGCAGGGTTATTGCATATGCATCGAGGCAGCTGAAGGTGAGTGAGAAGAACTACCCTACCCACGACTTAGAGTTGGCAGCGGTTGTGTTTGCTGTGAAACTCTGGAGGCACTATCTTTATGGTGAGCCTTGTGAGATTTTCACTGATCACAAGAGCTTACAACACCTATTTAATCAGAAGGATTTAAATGGTAGGCAACGTAGATGGCTCGAGTTGATCAAGGATTATGATCTTACCATTCGTTATCACCCGGGAAAGGCCAATGTTGTAGCTGATGCATTGAGCCGGAAGTCTATGGGTAGTCTTGCATATTTAGATGCTGATATGAGGCCCTTGGCGATTGATTTGCAGTCTTTGACTAACCAGAGGGTTAGAGTATTCAGCCCAGCGCCTGACAGAGTGTTTGCATGTATGATGACCCAATCCTCTCTTGCCAATCAGATCAAGGAGAGGCAATATGAGGATTCTTATTTGCTAGAGTTGCGAGATACGGCCCTAAGTGGGGGAGCGTCAGAGTTTACAGTTGGTGATGATGGTGTCCTTCATCTCAACGGTCGTTTGTGTGTTCCTAATGTTGATGACTTGAGGCGGTTGGTACTGGATGAGGCACACAGCTCGCGATATTCCATTCATCCCGGTACCACTAAGATGTATTATGACCTTCGTGAGTTATACTGGTGGAAGGGAATGAAGAAGGATGTTGTGGATCACGTGTCTCGATGCTCAAACTGTCAGCAGGTCAAGTACGAGCATAGAAGACCCGCAAGTTTATCCCAGGCATTACCTATTCCCGAGTGGAAGTGGGAGATGATCACTATGGACTTTGTTGTTGGTTTGCCTAGGACTTTGAGACAGCATGACTCGGTTTGGGTGGTGGTTGATAGACTTACCAAGTCTGCAAAGAAGTTGGCTCAGATTTTTATTGAGCATATTATCCGATTGCATGGTACTCCACTTTCTATTATTTCTGATAGAGGCTCTCAGTTCACAGCACAGTTTTGGCAGTCATTTCAGCAAGAGTTGGGAACTAAGGTTCAGCTTAGTACTGCATTTCACCCACAGACGGATGGTCAGTCAGAGCGGACTATACATATACTAGAGGATATGCTGAGAGCTTGTGCGCTGGACTTTGGTGGTCATTGGGATGACCATTTACCCCTAGTAGAATTTGCTTATAATAATAGCTACCAGTCTTCTATTCAGATGGCACCATTTGAGGCTTTGTACGGGCGTAGGTGTCGCTCTCCAGTGGGATGGTTTGAGTCTGGTGAGGTGATTTCTTTAGGTCCAGATTATGTGCAGCAGACTTTGGATAGGGTACGGATTATTCAGGATCGCTTACGGACTGCTCAAAGTAGGCAGATATCATATGCAAATCGGAGGACCCGGGACTTGGTGTTTATGGAGGGTGATTTGGTTTACTTAAAGGTGTCACCGATGCGAGGTATGATGAGATTTGGAAAGAAAGGCAAGTTGAGCCCTCGTTTCATTGGCCCATTTGAGATTATTCAGCGTATTGGGAAGGTTGCTTATAAGCTTGCCTTACCTGATTTGATGTCGGTTCATCCAGTTTTTCATGTTTCTATGCTTCGAAAGTGTGTTCGTGATCCTACTCAAGTTATTGAGGCGAATACAATTAAGTTGGATGAGGATCTAACTTATGAGGAGGTTCCGATTGCTATACTTGAGAGGGATATTCGCAAGTTGAGATCAAAAGAAATTTCCTTGGTAAAGGTGCAGTGGAGAAACCGTCCACATGATGAGGCTACTTGGGAGATTGAGGCGAGTATGCGAGAGAAATATCCTTACTTGTTTGAGACTCCAGGTATGTGTCATGACACTTGACTGGTTGAGATTTACTTATATCTTTTGCTATTGCCTCTTGTGCAGTCATATAGAGCTTAGATTATTCAAGTATCGTTCGAGGACGAACAAGAGTTTAAGTGGGGGAGAATGTAATGACCCGATATTTTACAAATATTATTTTTCCTAGTTATTTTGTTAGTTTCGGTACATTTATTTTAATTATTACTATAGAATAATTACTTATGTAAATTATGAGTTGGAAGAAGGGTAAGAGATATAATTTGGAGTAACTTTTGGACTAACTAAACATTTTCCTTATTAATTGGGATTTAAGTGAAAAATTATAATAGTAGGGAAGTGGGGTTAATTGCTGAGATATATTGGGATTATGTGATATACAGTCTAGGTTTTTAGAACGAAAGTAACTCAATACAAAAGAAATAGCGGAGCTGCGGAGAAGCAGTTTCCAGGTGCGGCGTTTTAAAACTAATTTGGAGTACCAACTTTCGACCTTAAACATTCAGTCTTGTGATTCCTGGAACTGCACTCAAGTGTACCAGGTATTAATTATACTCTCGCTCTATGTTATAATTGAGTCTATATGGCAGATGCCAAACTTTAGCACAACTATGAGAATTATGTAATGCAATGGTAGCTTAGTATGATTACATTAATGATTGGGATGAGAGTAACGAATAGATAATTGTTTGTTGGTGGGATGACTTTTACGTGTTAAACCATGGCTTCTGATAGGTATTAGTAAGTGAGGGAGTTTGCAGCCATTGTTCTCTATTTTATTATATATAATAGTTTACTAAAAATGATAATGATGGTAATAATCATGAGGAGACAAAAATATCATTGCAGAGATTACAAAAGTTATTAAACGCAAAGGTGAGATTAAATAGCAGAAGTTAATACTATTTCTTGTAATCTACTCCTTCCATCTAATGAGATGGAGTACTGTATTAGTTTGCTCCTATAATTATTTTCTATTACTATTTTATTAAACAGTTTGATTACAATCGAAATCAAAACATTAGTATTACAGCTATATATAAATTTGTACCAAGATTAAGTATAACTACAAGTTTAGACTCGTAAACTTAAGGGTGGCTAACAAGTTTTAGATTCGAAGATTTAAATCAATATATTAATTATGGATTCTGTTTATTTACTTAGAGCAAGACCGTTTGGAGGAGATTCGACAAGGAAAGACGGTTGTTGAGTAGTGGTTTGCTTCTTCGAACAAAGGTAGGTGGTTCTATCCCTTTCTTTTGGTGGAACTAGTCCACGCGGGATATTGTACATACGTTCCTTGTATGTGCACTGCCCTAGGTGTAACCTTTTACACCTTTTCGTTGTGTTTAAATATCTACTTGGAATATGTGTTGTTTTCCCTGGTTGTTGTTTAAATTATTGCAATTTATGTGTATGTTTGACATGAAAATTTATGATTACTTTGGTATGTCGGAGTTGGTCCAATTAAAAATATTTCGGAGTTTGTCCATTTGATAGCCTCGGAGTTGGTCCACTATCACATCTTTTTTCGGAGTTAGCCCACATATCCTGCTGATTTATTAATTGAGTTTAATTGTTGGTTCTGGAATGAGATTTATTGATGTTGAATGGTGTGATTGGATGGACTATTTAAATAGCGAATTATAACATGTTTCTTTTTCTCCCTCCTCTATTCTGTTAATTTATTGCTTAGACTAGTTTCCTGTCTTTCATAGGAACTAGTCTACCCACCTACTAAGTCCTCTTGACTTACGTTATTTTCTTTTTTTGTTTTTCGTTTTTATTTATCTGTTCGGGCAGATACGGTTCCGAGCACCAGCGAGCCCCGTGGCCAGAGTTGAAGATTTTCCTATCGATCAGCGGTGAGCGAACCATCCTCATTCCGTGGTGGCGCACCTTTCCATTATTTTCATTCATGTTATTTACTGTTTCAGACATTCGGGATATTTTATTCGTATTTATCTTATAGATGTTCATGACTTATGGTAGAGGACTAGACCTTTCATTTGTGTTGGGGGATATTCCGCGTATTTCAGTAATAAAAATCACCGTTTGAATTTTATAATATTCTTTATTTAATATTTTTGAGATTTAATGTTAATATAGAGAGTGGGTTCGCCCGATGGGGTTTGTTCGGGTGCCCCCACGACCATCCAGGATTTTGGGTCGTGACAGGTCTAGTCTGGATAACCCTAAACCTAGTATGTTGGGTAGTCAGCTGTAATTTCTTTTGTATAGCTTAGAGGTATCAGTATGTCTGTGCTTTTTTTTTTCTAAGTCTTGTTCTTATTTATGAATTGAATTATATTTATTTTCCTAACTTAATGAGTGAGGGTTCGCCCGACGGATCTAGGGGAGGATGTCGGGTGCCCGCACGGTCTAGCCGGATTTTAGGTCGTGTCAGATTTCGAGAACCACTTGTTATTGCTATGTTTTCTCTAACCGTTTTTTTGCACAATTTGATTATGGGTTCTCTTCATGTCTGGTTGATCTGTGATTGGAATCGAAAGGTGGTGTGGGGTTGCAGTGACGCCGTTCACTGGTGGTCGCTTCTCCTTCTCCGATTGCCCGTTGTTGTTCTACTGATTCCCATGCCTTGGATGAGACTCGATCGCCTTTTGTCTTTGCTGGGGTTTTGAAACCGATTCTAATTTTTGTTATTAGCTTTTCCCAACGTTTCCTAAACTATATCTGTGATGACTCCATTGGCTTGATATGTTATTGCTTGTTGCTTTGTGTTGAAATGTTACTGACATCTCTTTTTCTTTTGAGGATTTCCAGCGGGCACCACGTCCTAATGTTATATTAATGATTTTAAACAATGCTTAATGGCCAATGAAAATAATTCAATAAATAATTTGAATTTAAGGCCTAAGAACTGATTTGAACATGATACTACACTTAGGCCAATGACGTTTGGAGGCCTAAAATCAGTCCCGTTACACTCCCCGAGTCCCTAAAAACAAATAGGCGATGACGATGCATATTACTTTGCAAAGTAAGCAATAGTGGAGTGGTGGGATTGAAGATGCTTGGCACAGCAACACGACAGGCTCCGTGTTTGCAGCCGTATCGACATCCTTAACCTCTGCTTGATGTAATACATATTCTGAGCCTACACTTTTATAAAATCCCTTTCCCCTTTATTTTAAACTATTATTATTATTATTATCATTATTATTGTTATTATTATTTTTATCCTTATTATTATTATTACTATTTACTAACTCATTTTCTTTATATTTTTGCGAGGTACATCGTGGTGGAATTACGAAAAGATGGCACTTTCAAAAAAAAAAAATTCATTTTTTCTTTTATTTTATTATTGTTATTTTCATATTCATTATTATTGCTTTTATTATTATTATTATTATCATTATTATGTACTAACTTGACTTCATTTATTTTTGCGAGGTACATTTGGACAAATATCTTCAAAACAACACTCCAAAGATGCTTCTAATCTTACTTGCTATTATTTACTCCTAATATTTATTTTTATATACTAACTAATTTATTTTATTTTGCTAGGTGAAATTATTTAAGGAGGAAGCCTATTAGTGGATTGGAGCTTTTTATCTAATCTAAATTATGATATGCATATCATAATAGTCGTTTAATTATTTGTCTAGTCCATTCGTTTAGTTACTTATTTTGAATCCCAATTATAATGTCCGGCCTGTAACCACATTTGGTGGAGCTTGAGAGGTGCCTAACCTCTTCCTCTCGAGTTAACTTGAACCTCTTACCTAGAATTTCTAGTTTGTAGACTTACGTTTCGGAGTTAATTATAAAATTAGCTAGAAACAAAGTCGGTGACCTAATACGCCTGGTTAAAAAATATGTTAGGTGGCGACTCTAACTCTTTACCCATGAGTTGCCCAACAAGTCGAGTCCTATTTCGAACATTAACCAGTTCGGGTAAAAATAGGATGCGACAAGAAGGTTTTGATTAAGTTCAAGACTATGACTTATCAAGATGAGCTTCTGCTTGATGTTGTGCCAATGCAAGCTTTTTATCTTTTGTTGGATAGGCCTTGGCAATATGATAGACATGTGATTCATAATGGCCGAGCCAATACTTACACGGCTAAGCATGAGGGTAAAAGTTACATACTTAAGCCCTTGTCACCCAAGCAAGTGAGTGATGATTATTGGCGTATGAGGGAGCTTAAAGAGAGGGCTAAAGCTAACTCTCCCATGGAGATCATGCCCGAAGCCGTATTTCGAGTTAAAGTAAAGAGTGCACCTACTCCGGAAAAGGACATTCTTGGGCCTCATCCCAATGCTCTTGAACATGAGAGACAAAAGATTGAGAGGAGTAAGGGAGTCATCGGTGACAATCCTAGAGTGGAAAAAGGAGAGGATGTATGGAGTGATGTGACTGGATTGTCACCCAAATCTAGGCCCGGCCTTGACAGAAAAATGAGGGAGAAGAAAGAAGGAAAAGAAATTATTGAGAGTGAGGGCACCGCTTATTCTAGCACTAACTCTTTTATCTTCTTCTTCTACTTATTTTAGCTTTTGTGTAGATACTCTTGGAGGCAAGCTAATGGAGCCTCAACCATGTGCTAAGGAAGAAAGGCATGGTGATGAACACCTTCATCATGAGCTACATAAAGAGGGAGTTGATCATGCTACTAAAATTGCAGTGCTAAATTCAGCAACTCAAGTGTAAGTGTTAATTCTCCTTTTCATGAACATGTTAGTTCCTTGTCTTATGAGGACTCAATGCTAGTTGGTGCTTGTAATGCATCTATTGAACTTGCAACTAGTATAGAGTCTAGTGGTCAACTTGATTGTAAATGTGAACCGCTAGTTGAGAGGGTTGATAAGCCACATCATGATGTGACCCCGGTGTTCAATGAACCTCTCTTTAGTAAAGAAGTTGTAGTTGACCTTGCTTGTGAACCTGACACCCTACCCATATTTGATAAAGGGGAAGATGAGTTGTTTGACCATACCCTTGTTGATATAATTGATTTAGGTGGATTTGTGTGTTGTAATAAGGATGGTAGTGAACTTGAAGAGTTTCTAGTGAATGAGATGGATAGGGATATCTATGATGACTCTTCAAGTGTGGATAGTGAACCTAGTTTTGATACTTCACCCTTGCTTGGTAATGAAGATAAGATGTCTAATTTTACTAATCCTTTGTTTGAGGGCATCTTTATTAGAGGTGGTGATTTGTATCAAACTAGAGTTGAGAATGAATTAGAACCTACATGAAGTAAAGGGTTTGACTCCATAGAAAACTCTTTGTTTGAAATTTCAAATGAGGTGGATGATTCTTCTAGTGAATCCATGCTTTGTTGTTTGGGTTGTGATGACGAAGAAGCCATTATTAATGCCTTTCAGGAGAGCTTGTCTAAAGAGTAGGGTTGTCTTAAGGATGAAAATGAGGGTAAGGAGGTATCTCTAGGTGTGAGTAAGAATGCTTTTAAGAAAGGGAGTGGGGTAATTGATGCTAGTTGTAGGTTAAGCTATTTTGCTTACTCCATTCCATATGTTGATCACACCTTGAGTGTTGAGCTTGCGAAAACCCTTGTGCTACATAGTGAAAACATTCCATATAAGGTTTGGTGTGTTGGTCATGAGCTTATGAATCAGAGGAATTTTGATAGTTTGATCTTGCATATTCCATGTCTTATTGATCTCTTTGTTTGTTCTTCTGTTGAGTGCACTTCTTTGTTGAGTCAAGTACTTGTTGTCTCCTTTGGAGACATGAGCTTTATCATTGTTATTGGCACTTGGCTATACCATTAGAGTGTGTTTTCCACACTATTTGCACTAACCTACCCTTGTAGTAGGAAGTTTTAGTTGTGTTTTTCGTTGCTTGTAGGCCTTGATGGTTTGATTTCTAGGATGAAATCGTTTCAAGAAGGGGAGGACGATACAACCCAAATTGAGCATGAGCACCAAATATCAAGAGCCAAGCTTGAAGGGCGCAAAGGATGCAAAGTCAAGAGCTTCGGAGACGAGTTGAAGGTCGCAAGCCATAGTTTCTGTGAAGAGATGAGCGCCCAAGGATCAATGAGGAGCCCCCAGCAGTAGCCTAGGTAGAGGCGGAGCGCCTAACCTTCAAAACCACCGAAAATCATCAAAATGCGGCTAAGTAAAAAGATGACGACTCTTTGAACATTGCAGAGGCGGAGCACCTACTGTGCAGAGGTGGGGTATCTCATTCTGGACCACTCTCTGAACTGCTGAGGCGGAGCGCCTAATGGAGGAGATGGACCACCTCCCCCTATTTCAGCCTTGATGGGATTTTTGTTTATTTCCTAGACAATTTCCTATTTTGACGCTGTGTGGTCTTATTCATTAAAGTCAACTTGTGGGGCTATTTTAGAGCCTGTTTTGTCAAGCTTCTATGGAGCCACAAGTGCTTATTTTTCACCAAAAGTGCTTATTTTGAAAAGTTGAGATGTTTGGCCAAGCTTCTAGGAGAAAAATAAGTGCTTTTGAGTGGCAGCATAAGTTCTTTTTCTGCTATAGGGAAGAAGCTGGAAAAAGTAGTTTTTCACCAAAAGTGCTTCTGAGAGGAAGCAGAAGCTCTTTCTAATTTCTATCATTCCAAAAATATCTTTAGCAGTAATACTTATATATCTAATTACCCATATTTATTTCAGCCTAATAATTATAATATAAAAATAGTACGTTATATTTTTTTCTCTTTATTTTTCTCTACGTACACCTATATTACTATTGTTAGAAACTTTAAACAAATATCATCTTTTTTAAGGTATAGAATATTCAATTTTGTATGTTGTATTTTGAAATTCTTTTAAATAAATAATAAAATTAAATATACCGTTTGAGAAGAAATATTAAAAATTATTCATTTAGTTAAATATCTATAACGTGAATTTTTAAATATCCTTATTCATAATTTAACACTCAAAAGTACTTTTTCAAAAGCTTGGACAAACACAAATTATTACTCAATTTTTGACAAAAGTGCTTCTCAAATGAGTTGGCCAAACACAAGCTTCTTTTCTCCAAAAGTACTTTATGAAAAATACTTCTGAAAAAAAGCACTTCTCAGAATAAGCAGTTTCCAAAAGTTTGGCCAAACAGGCTCTTAGACTTTATTTAGACCGTGGGAAAGCCTATAAATACCACGCTTAGGATTTTTATTTCATTACCTTACCTTGAATATTGAACAAGAAAAGTTGAGAGTATCTTGATGAAGAAACCCCTTTTGGGCTTGAATTCACTTGATGAATCCAATTGAACTTCAATCCTCTTGATCAAACTTGATTGCAAGATTCATTGTAATCGTGAGGCTAGTTTTCGTAGTGTAGGTGTCTTTTGACGTCATCGAAGGTGTACGAGACTAGTTACTCTGTGCTACTTTAATTATTGTTCAAATTGTGTCTTGCTTCTATCTCTTTCTCCCTTCTTTCTATCTCGTTTCTATCTTATTAGCTTCCGTATTTAACCCTACATCAAGCATAAAATAAAGCAAGTGTGATGTGATTTCACTGCAAAATGTAAAGTAGTGCAGGACAAATCAACTGGCAAGATGCTCCACCCAGTGGGCCTCCGAGATGATGTCATTCTTAAAAATTAAAGCAGGGCATTAATTAAAGCAGGTGCAAAGACATAAAAAGCAAGTGTGATGTGATTTTTCTACGGAATGTAAAGCAGTGTAGGAAAAATAAACTGGCGAGACGCTCCGCCCAAAGGGCCTCTGGGCTGATTGTCATTTTGATAAAGTAAAGCAGTGCATTAAATAAAGTAGGTGCAAAGACATAAAGTAAAAAAAGTGCAATGCGATATTTATGTGAAATGCAAAGTTGTGCAAGACAAATCAACTGGCGAGAACCTCAGTCTGGAGGGCTTCAGGGTCAATTGTCATTCTTAAAAAGTAAAGCAGGACTTTAATTAAAGCAGGTGTAGAGGCATAAAGTAAACCAAGTGCGACACAATTTTTATATGGAATGTAAAGCATTACCGAACAAATCAAATAGCCAAACGCTCCTCTCATAGGGCCTTAGGGCTGATTGTCATTATGAAATAAGGCAATGTTAAATTTTAGCATAATTGAAAGCATAAACCAGCCTTCGACGTAATGCCTATTTGTAATGGAAGTCATAAAGAATGGTATAGCGCCTGTTCGAAAATAACTCAAGATGAATCATAATGCTTCAAGTCCTAAATAGATGCAATGCAAAACAATCTGCCGAAAAAATTTGAATGCACTTCCAGTTGACCAAAATTATTCAATTATAGTGTGAATGAGCCTTCCGCTGCAAATCTTCTTGTTTCTGCTCTAAAAAAAATTAGTTTTTAGGAAGGACGTTTGATTTGTGCTAACTCAAGCCTTGATATTTTTTATGCTTCCTCGTGCTTCTTCAGACTCGGATTTTTGAATCATACCCAAAAACTTAGCTCATGAAATCAATAGAATAAATATTTTGAAAATAGGAGCAAAGTAAAATAACTTGGTAATAAATATTTTGAGGATCTGAGTATTGTACTCTAGTTGTGAGTTGGCATCTACTTCCCGGCTGTCGATGAGAGTTTCGCGCCGGTGAAGGGTTATTATTACATCACATTGCATTCATATGCATTATATGTCATTCATATTGGGTGCAGGATTATTACGCCCCAGGAGCAGGAGGATTCCGCTCCATCGTATTATATTGAGGGTAGGAGGATTCCGCCCCAGGAGCAGGAGTATTCCGCTCTTATGTCAGATATTGAGTACAGGAGTATTCCGCCTCATCTTTATATTATATTGGGTGCAGGAGTATTCCGCCCCAGGAGAGTGCAGGAGTATTCGCCTCTGGTTTATACTGTATGGGGTGCAGGAGTATTCCGCCCCAGGAGCAGGAGTATTCCGCTCCAGTTGGTTATCAGATTGGATTCCCCTCGAATGCAGGAGTATTCCGCTTCGGGATGGGATTACGGGCACATGTGACCCTTTGCATCACATTTCATTTCATTTCATCTCAATTCATGTCGTTGTGTAGACTTGCGGTGCATGACTACTGTTCTGCTTATATGCGCATTGCTTATTTATTGATATGTTTCTGGCTCGCATCCCTGGTTGAGTTTATAGTTTCTTATGTGTTTCTAGTTATTATCTGGCTCTGCCTTTTTATAATTTAAATAAGAGGAATTTGGTTTATCTATTTCTTCTCCCTGGCTAGCTATCCTATTCTTTGAGGTGGCTAGTCTGCCCCACTTATTGAGTCCTTTTGACTCACCCTTGTTTGTTGTTTGTTTCTTGTCTATCTATTTCGTTTCGGCAGGTTCGGTCCACGATTGATTTCGCCACGTTGTGAAGGAGCGAAGACGACATCAGCTGTCAGGGTCAGCCAACTTTTATTCCGGATGGCCACCAGTTTATTGGTTATTATTTCAGTACTTTTTTCTCCCTTCAGGAGTTATCTGTCTTTTTTTGTACTCTTAGATGTCTAGTCTGGATAGTCCTAAACCTAGTATCTTGGGTAGTCAGCTGTAATTTCTTTGTACAACTTAGAGGTATCAGTATGTCTGTGATTTTATTTTAAGTGTTGTCCTTATTTGTAAATTGTTATATTTATTTTCCTGATTTAATTAGTAAGGGTTCGCCCGACGGGTCTAGGAGAGGATGTCGGGTCCCCGCACGGCCTAATCGGATTCCGGGTTATGTCAGTTGGTATCAGAGCCCGGTTTAGAGTCTATCCAGACTAGGACAGTTTGTAGTAGAGTCTCGCTGACAGGTACGTAGACGCCTGTACTTATATACGAGAGGCTATGATGGCATTTAGGAAGTTTCACTTCCTTCTTTTCTGATTGTGCGTCAGTCTAGGATGCAAAAGTATCTTCGTTAATTCCTTTGTGGTAACTGTGAACCCTCGTGCGACAAATCAGCCAACGGTATGAGTTCAAGACGAAGCAGTCTAGCACGGGGCTTGCACTGACGAAGCCCCGAGAGTTTTTTATCGCGCCGACAATCTAGTTACGGAGGTCCCAGCTGACGAGCTGGCGATGGGCAAGGTAGTGGGGCCTTGTTGTTCCCTTAGCTCTCTACGATGCTTTTAGGAGAATTTCGGCGACGCAGATATCGCAAGAACCTATTATTCGCTGTATAGCCTATCAGGTTGCCACATGTGCAGATGTTCGATCTCAGGGAGCTCCTATTCCAGTTCTTAATATTGTCACAGTAAATTATGTTCCAGAGACAGCATGTGTTGCGCCACTAATTGTTCCGGCTGGCTAACAGTTCTATCTGAGTGCCCAAAGAGGTTGCATTATTTTATGCGGTTGAACATTTCGATATTGTAAAGCAATGCATCAGATAAACCTCGTGATTTTTTTAAATAAAATGATGTCAGCGTATCCTTCAAGCTCTTGATTATATCGAGCAGTATGGTGTTGATTATTCTGCTTCCCAGTTTCAGGGGTCCAGCGCTGGATTGGTGGACTGCTCTCTTATTAGCTAACTTGGTTCAATTTTTCTTCTAGAATCGTGGGAAAAAATTCCTTTCGAGTTGCGAGTGAGATGAAAAGTGTTGCCAGTTTTAGTGGATTGGGCAGGGTAGCCTATCGGTTAGCCTGTTGGTGTTTCAGAAATATGAGATTGAATTCTATAGAATGGCTGGATATGTATTAGAACTAATCTATAAGCCTTTCGAGAGATTCAAAGACTTATTGATGACCTTTCTTCTTCCTTGTGATACCAGATGGCTCGGGAGATTGAGGTCGGGATTTCATTTGATGTCGTTGTTGATATTGCTCAAAGGTATTAGGCATACCATAAGTTGATACCAGATGGCTCGGGAGATTGAGGTCGGGATTTCATTTGATGTCGTTGTTGATATTGCTCAAAGGTATTAGGCATACCATAAGTTGGGGGGGGGGGGGAAGAGCTAGAGCGGGAGATCAAGAGAGATCCTGTGGCCCTAATGGTTAACCATGGTACCTCATTTGGAGGTAAGAGTTATGATATTTTTGGGAGGTCACCTGCCAGGTTATCTCAGGTGGTAGAGCGTAATTCTTAAAGTGCGCTAGTAGTTCATTAAAATAGACCCAGTTTATCTCTTTATAGCTATCAACAATCTGTCCACCTTCCATTTTCACTGAAAAGGTGTTATCATTGTCATGAGCATGTCATTTTGGGTGGAGTTCTCCCTTAATCCGGCAAGTAGGCAGTCATCTTTTTCTCTCCATATCAGGCATCTGCGCAGTCGCAGGCGATTTCATTTAGATCTCAATCAGCAAAAGAAATGCCAACATCCAGTAGAGGTTGAGAGTGTGGTGGCAGTGGTTCTTAAGAGAATGATTGTCAGGGTAGTGGCTCAGCTCAGCTGCAGAGGCAGTTCTATGAACTGCTAGTCTCTCAAGATGCTAAGGCATCCGATGTAGTACACCCATGTAATTCTTCTTCCATTATATATGAGTAAGATTTGATTTTTCCGATCGTTCTGAAATTCATTTATCTTACCATGTTTCCATGGCTTCCTTGGATATTGTTTCTATTAAGAATCGATTGTGGTAGAGGGGTGAGCTTCTAGTATGATTTATTTAGGGAATTTGTGAGACCCTACGAGTTTATCGGATTTAAATGTGAGAGATTAGGGAATGAGTGTTGGTATTGTCTGCTTAGCATCCTGTTTCATCACTTTCTCTTATTATGTCAAGTCAGTCTATCTCTTTGGAATTCAGTGTTGATAGGATGGTGGGATTCTTAATCGTCACCATCAGAAAGTGTTATCATTTCTGCCGGTACAAAGTGAGTAGTAGGTAATATTCGATCTACGTATCTCCTTTTGGTTCAAAACGTTAGTAAAGTCATGTTATCTCATGAGCTTATCTGGATTATAAAAGGTTTTTCTGGTAAATTGTCAGAGTTTCCTTCTTATTGGGAGGTTAAATTTGCATAGATGTCATTCCATAAAGCTTATTTAATGTCTATCTCTTTAATTGCGATTCTTTGGTTAGCCTGACTCGGAAGTAGTATAGCTCTGGGAGCCAAGCAAATAAAAAGATGACCTTTCTGAAGCTCTAATTATTTCTATCCTCGGTCTATTACCATCTCTTCCTCATCCGGAAAATAGTGAGTTTGGGCGGTTAGTAGCCGCTTGCGATATTCCCTGCGTTGAGCTAGGGTGTGTGTTATTGTAGCCGAGTAAGCACATTGTTATTTTTAAGACTACTAAGGGTAATGAGAGGCATCATTTGACATTTGATTTGATCCATCAGGCGGTGGTGCTTATAGAAAATGTATGGAGCTGTGAACTCGAGAGTTGCAGCTATTTGGCAACTCAAGAGAGTAATCTGGTAGCTCAGGTCTGAGTCGCGTTCTCTATTTAGTTAAATCTTCTTTAGTCCAGCAGACTGTGCAGGGATTGTTATTCCTATTCAAATAGCTGCATGAGTTTGTGCTTTAAGTGGAGGAGTCTTCCTCCAACTACTGAATGGTAATACTAAATCTCTAAGGCGTTGATACCACTTTTGTCACGAGCCAACCTAGGGCCACGACAGAAACCTACAATGAGTGTCGATCATTGCTAAACCTACTAATAATCTATTAATGCCAGAGATAAGCTGGCAACCTGATCATATATATACACGTACCTATCTGCTGAAAGCATAAAGTCTGGAAAGATGACACGACTTTAACTTGCTGGCAATTAGAACATTGGGCCACAAATTCTGCTATGTCACCCTTCATTCTGTCCCACCAATAAATCTGCTTAAGATCATGGTACATCTTAGTCGATCCTGGATGAACAATGTATTTGGAATAATGTGCCTCTATCATAATCTGTCCATGTAAATCTGCACCATCAGGAACACAAAGTCTATCTTTATACATGAGAACACCGTTAGTAGTATCCCTGTATGGCTTCTCCAGTTTTCTTCTGGCTATCTGTCTGCATTCAACTAGAACTGGATCCTCATACTGATATTGTTTTACTTCATAAAAATTTAGAATTAAAGGTCTAGTGCAGCTTGTCCACAATCCATCATATATCTCTTTCACACCTCAACTCTTTGAGAAGTTACTTTAGCGTTATAAGTGCACATGTAATCAACTCTGTTGCTGGTATTCTACCTCAGCTGAAGGTCCAACTACATGTCTCTTTTATATTTACTTTTTCAAGTCATAATACTTCCAATTCAAAGACAATACCCTGAGGTAGATGTTCAGTCTGAAGATCGTTCTTTGTCTACATCATACTATCCAGTAGTAGTTTTATGATCCTTATCCTTATACGATAGACCATGTTCAGATGAACCTTTGACATACTAGGATATGAATAACTACATTCCCACAAGGAGCTTGTGGAACAACACTAACATCAACTGAGATGTTGCACAGTGCGTTCGTAAAAATAATATAGCTTGCATCAAATATTCTATAGCGTGTAGTGACAAGGTACTTGAAAAGTTTCCCCTATTGTATCAAGCGTGAGTTAATTCTTAGTTCCATCGACCTGTTCTATATCGAAGAGGTGATTATCGGCTGAATCATGTTAATCCATTCAAAGCTCCGTGTATCTTTGCTTCGAAAATGTATAACTCTCCACTCGTGATTGAGGAAGGATCATCTTAGTCAGAATAATCCGGGTAATGGTATTATCATATTATCAAAATATGTTTTATTCCAAGAGTTTGGTGTTCGTGTTATAATCTTGATTCTGTAATCATGAGAAAAATTCCGTGGGATAGTTTATGAAGGTCGTTCAAGTTCTTTGTTATCAGCGTGAATCTTGCTTTAGACTTAGGCTCGTTCGAGGACGAACGAGAGTTTAAGTGGAGGATTTCTGAAACGACCTCGGTAAGTCGTTTCGGAAGTTAGGACTCTGATTGGCGTGCCGATAATTTTAAAATATTTATAAGGTCTATTGAGACTTATCTGTAAAATTTGAGCTAAATCAGACCTCGTTTGGTAGGCATCGGAAGAAGATTTCAGTTTTTATTGTCAATAAATAATAAAAAGAGATTTTCGAGCTCGGTTTTGGAGAACGAGCTCCGATTCGAAATCCGAAAGCGCTGTTAGGTTCGTATGATTATTTGTGACTTTTGTGAACCTTCGAAAATGAATTTTGATGTTGTTCGCTAGTTTCCACTAAAATGCCGAAAGTTAAATAATTTGACTTTTCTCATTTAAATTCACATCTTGAGATTCGGGAGTCTGATTTGAGATCCGCCTTCGCGAGTATGTTACATATATTTTGTATAACTTGTATGCAAAAGTTAGAATTATTTTGAATATCGTAGAGTATAGTTTTAATTTTTACCGTAGCAGCGAATTTTAAAAGAAAGAGAAAAAAAAGGAAAAAAGGACAAAAGAAGTAAAGGAATGGCGGTGGGTCAAGGACCAGCATAACGTTGAATGATTAGAAACTCATAAAGGAACGAGAACGGAAACATCGAAACAGAGAAAATCAAATGATGCAGTGCAAAAAAATGTCAAAAAATGAGAAAAGAGCCGGGAAAATAGTAGAATCTTCACCCTGAAACATTCAGGTAATGATTCTAATATATTATTTGAGTTTATTACGTTTGTTATAGTGTGTTTTAACGGTAAAACTTGGAATATTATACATCGTTTTAATAAGTTCAATTAATAGTTTAAAGGGTCAAATGGACCCCGATAATGGAATTGATTATATATTCGTACTCAGTGAGTTATGGGCAACATATAAATATAATTTATTTGGGGTTTGGTCATGTGACCATAAACCCTGTACATAGGCCTGGCCTGCGTATTGCGTATGCAAATAGGGTATCAGGTTCCTAACCGGATTGCCCTAAGATGTGAGGAATGAAGCGTTTAGCATAATGTGATATATTTTTCTGCTTATTGAACACAGTGGGATTGTTTGGCAATGAATTCAAAGAATAAAGCGGTTGTTGGGTAGCAGTGTTAACTTTGGAACGAGGTAAGTGTTTATATCCATTTCTTTGGAGGCACCTGGCCTCGTGGATTTTCTACCATGTGTTCCTTACGTGTGTAGCTGCCGATAGGCGTAATCATTATGCCTTAGCTTTGGATTTACATTTTATATTATATGTTATGTCCTGTTGTTGGTATAGCATTGAGGATCTGAGCATTGTACTCTGGTTGTGAGTTGGCATCTACTTCACGGCTGTTGATGAGAGTCCCGCGCCGGTGAAGGGTTATTATTACATCATATTGCATTCATATGCATTACATTGCATATCATATTGGGTGCAGGAGTATTACGCCCCAGGAGCAGGAGGATTCCGCTCCATTGTATTATATTGAGGGTAGGAGGATTCCACCCCAGGAGCAGGAGTATTCCGCTCTTATGTCAGATATTGAGTACATGAGTATTCCTCCTCAGCTTTATATTATATTGGGTGCAGGAGTATTCCTCCCCAGGAGAGTGAAGGAATATTCCGCCTCTGGTTTATACTGTATGGGGTGCAGGAGTATTCCGCCCCAGGAGCAGGAGTATTCCGCTCCAGTTGGTTATCAGATTGGATTCCCCTCGAATGCAGGAGTATTCCGCTTCAGGATGGGATTACGGGCACATGTGACCCTTTGCATCACATTTCATTTCATTTCATCTCAATTCATACCATTGTGTAGACTTGCGGTACATGACTACTGTTCTGCTTATATGTGCATTGCTTATTTATTGATATGTTTCTGGCTCGCATCCCTGGTTGAGTTTATAGTTTTTTACGTGTTTCTGGTTATTATCTGGCTCTTCCTTTTTATAATTTAAATAAGAGGAATTTTGTTTATCTATTTCTTCTCTCTGGCTAGCTATCCTATTCTTTGAGGTGGCTAGTCTGCCCCACTTATTGAGTCCTTTTGACTCACCCTTGTTTGTTGTTTGTTTCTTGTCTATCTATTTCGTTTCGGCAGGTTCGGTCAACGATTGAGTTCGCCACGTTGTGAAGGAGCGAAGACGACATCAGCTGTCAGGGTGAGCCAACTTTTATTCCGGATGGCCACCAGTTTATTGGTTATTATTTCAGTACTTTTTGCTCCCTTCAGGAGTTATCTGTCTTTTTTTGTACTCTTAGATATCTAGTCTGGATATCCCTAAACCTAGTATGTTGGGTAGTCAGCTGTAATTTCTTTTGTACAGCTTAGAGGTATCAGTATGTCTATGTTTTTATTTTAAGTGTTGTCCTTATTTGTAAATTGTTATATTTATTTTCTTGATTTAATTGGTAAGGGTTCGCCCGATGGGTTTAGGGGAGGATGTCGGGTGCCCACACGGCCTAATCGGATTCCGGGTCGTTTCAATTTTTAAGACCCAGGTATAACAAAGAAGATAATCCATTCAAGAGCAGATGCAGTATTCAACAAAGCTTGCGGTTTCATTTCATCTAATGTATTTTAATTTTGTCTTTATTTTACTGCATTCTCAAGGATGATGTATTCAAAAAGAAAAAAAGAAAAAGAAAAGAAGAAAGAAAGATGTTATTTATGAAAGACAGTTTTACATTATTATTATCAATTGTTGTTATTATTTATTGCTTACTCTAAATTTGAATTGCTTAGAACTGGCTTGGACTATTTTTTGTTACCACTTATTTGCCGATTAGGCTTACCTTTGGCACAAAAGAGGCACCTTATAAGGTAAGACTCGTTTACATTTTATTTACGCTCAACTAATTGTGATTGCTATATTACAACTTATTTAAAATACAAAGAGCTACGTGACGTGCGTTACGTGATTGTGTGCAATTTTGCCAATAACATGCAAACTAATATTGTTACCTTTTGAATTTTTCTTTTCTTTTGTTTATTTCCCAAGAGAGAGTTTGATTTGTATTGACTCCCGAGTTGGTCAAGCGTCTGATTCAAAGCGAAGTAAGCAATGGCCGATTTGACTGATGACCTGACTGGTACCAATAATGTTATTAAACCAGTTGACCATCCCGAATCTTTAAATAAGCAAACAGTTGTCGTGTATGATGAATAAATTGCTCGAATGGCTAAGCAAATGGAATGTATGCAAGCTGAGATGCACAAATTAAAGGAACTGAATCGTGTGGCAACGCTAACTCATGGATCAGACCCGTCTCAGTCCTTAAACAAAAACATATCTATCATGCAACCCTCCGCAAATCCAAATTTTGGATCCACTAGTTTGAACACTTTGATATTCCTAAATACTGCTCATGTACCTCACACCCATTATCCATACCTACCAACCATGAACGCTTCTCACCCTTGCACCGCCTAATGCTCCCATAGCAATGGTTTCCATACCAACAACTGAACATAAATACATGGTTCGAAAAATGAAAAGCCTTGAACAGTCCATGAAGAAATTGCAAGTTTTGGAAGGGCGCCAAGGTATCTCATATAGTAATCTCTATTTTTACCCCGATGTTGCGCCTCCTCAAGGATTAAAAGTGAAAAAATTTAACATGTACAACGGTCATGGCTACCCATTTGTTCATCTGGCCTAGTACCTTAACCGAATGAGAGGTGCAGGAGGCAAAGAAGAGCTTTTAATGGCTTTCTTCAGTCATAGTCTGGTGGGCATTGCGGCTGAGTGGTTTGCACGTCAAGATATAAGCAAATGGCATGAATTTGATGACATAACCTTTGATTTCACCAAGCAATTCGAGAACAATATCCAGATGTTTCTTGACCTTATAACCTTGTCCAATCATAAGATGAAACCAACAGAAACTTTCAGAGAATACGCACTAAGATTGCGAGAACAGGCTGCAAGGGTGCAACCACCAATGACTGAGAAAGACATGGTGAAGTACTTCATCAAAGCCCAAGATGATTCTTATTACAAGCACTTGCAACCTATGATGGATAAACCCTATTCTGAACTTCTTACGATGGGAGAAATGATTGAAGAAGGGGTTAAGATAGGGAGAAATGTAAGTTTTGATGCAATGAAAGCAACTACGCAAGCCATCCCGACTAGTTTGGGCAATTTAGAGAAAAAAGAGAAGAGAACTCATTACCTCAGCCTACTCACTAAAGCATTCCATAACCAGGCTACAACGCTCAACCCGTTTACTACCAGTAATCTTTTAGCCACCAATCAGTAAGTACCAATCCCCAAGTCCGCACTTTTCAAAATCGCCCAGTCGTACCAAAGCCATGCACTAATCTTGGCAAGAAGACAAACAAAACTTTTACACCTTTAGTGAAATCTTACAGTCAGCTTTATGAAAGGCTAAGGGCAGCTGGAGTGATTCACCCTATTGCTGATGCAACCCCTAATCCTCTTCTAAAATGGTGTGATGGAACAAAACATTGTGCCTATCATTCAGGGGCTCTAGGGCATGACACTGAAAATTGCTACAGACTAAAAAATGCCGTTGAAACTTTAATCCAAGAAGGTTCGATTCAACTCATCGAGAATGCACCTACTGATAACAACCCTTTCGAAGATGATGAGTATGGCATACACTTGATATCCGTTGATGAGGCAGAAAAAGAGATCATTGTGATCCCAGAGAGCCAAACAAAGCTACCAACTAAGGTGAAATCTCGAAGTTACAAAGTCGGGAGGACCAAAAGCTTTCAGCACAGAGGACAAATCAAGACAAATCCAAACTGGGCAAGTTTTATTAAAGAAATTTTCCCTGCCAAAGAAGTGAAAAGCAAAATCTGGCCAATAGCTATCAAATCAACTTTTGACGAGCAACACAAGAAGTCTTTTTCATTCAATGTCATTTTCTATGTAATTCGAACTATGCGTAACCTGATTCCCTTGGCTGGGATACGTAAGCAACTCACATAAAGCTTGGTTACACTAGCACAAGAATCCCCTATTTCCTCTTTTATGTAATTTTGAACTACTTTTGGTCTGATTCCAGGATGGCAACAGGATAAGTAAGAATTCCACATCAGATTCGATCAAATTTTGTAACGCTTTAGGTTTGTTTATCTTTGATGATGTAATTCCAAACTACGCATCTAGGCTGATGTGTAGGCAGTCCAATTCGGATTTGACTTCGCACTTAGATTGCCATATTCCCCAACACTCTATGTAAGCAGAACTATGCACAGTCTAATTCCCAAGGAGGGATACGTAGGCTCCTCCATTGAGCTCGACTCTTTAATATTTAAATTTTCATTTTCCCTGGAAAGGCAACTGGGCAATTTTCGTAAAGAAAGTTGAAGATGTGAGAAATGGAAATTGGAGGGGCAAATTTTGCAAAGTCAAGTTGAAGATTAGAAAGATTGCAAATGGGGCAAAATTTTGCAAAGCAAGTTGAAGATGTAAAAAATCATAACTGGGGCAGATTTTTGCAAAAGGTGTATTGCCTGATGAAAGAGGAATGGGAAAAATTTCGAGAAGTGGTTTCTCGAGAATGGTGCAAAGCTGCAGGATAATAGATGTGCAACTTGTTGAAATGTATATATCACAATCTGAAATACAATAGAGTTCATTGGCCAAGTGGTGCAGCTACACCGGAGGTGAAACTAAAAAGCCAGAGAAATGCGAAAAAACAACGAATAAGTAAAGATAGAAGCAAGACAAGTCTTAGCTTCGATCAAATGATACCGAAGAACTAGTTTCGGTCCCAAACAATCAGTAATCAAAGACGCACCTAATGCTAAGAAACAATCCTCAAGAAGTCACGTGCTTCTTGCAAACTGAATGACCTAAGAAAAAGATTGTTCAAACGATTCTCACAGCATGACAAAAGTTCTTTAAAATCTCACATCGGGGTTCGGCTCCATTGGAGACACTCAATAGCTACATCTATGTTTAATCATTCATCAAAAACAAGATACTTACAATTAAATGAAATGAGATTTATATAGACTATTCTACGGACCAAATAGTAAATGGCCACAAGCGACCAATAGGAGTAAGCCACGCAGGGCTAAATAAACTGAGTGTTCAGTCACTCCTTCAGCCAAATACTTGAGTTTCGAACACTTGAGCTCAAGCTCTTGACTTCGGTGCTCAGTTGCTCAACTCGGCTCATTTTGACATTGGATGCTCTTTCTTCTGTTGTTTGTTTGCTTTACTTCAGCGTCGATGTGGAGTGTTCGGTTTGGGTTCAGTCGCTCCCTTCTTCGAGCTTAAGCTTATAGATGAAGCCTTCGATTCTTGCGCTCGACCACTCAGCTTCGGAACGTTTGCTATCTCCCGACAACGCTAATTGAATGTAAACATTATGCAACAGTTTCGCTTGGCTTCGTGTCATCAGCCTCGTTGGATTGAACACTTGATCAGCACGTGTTAAGGCTGCATCATCCTTCCCTTCTTGAAAAGGTTTGGTCGTCGAAATAAAGCCTTCTTCAGCCTCTGATGCTTGGCCTACAACACAAGGAATTAAGTCAGAAATATGGCAGGCATTGGACACGTTATACTTACCAGGGAGGTCGATCACATAAGTATTGCTGTTGATCTTGCTCAGCACTTGAAATGGACCATCCCCTCGAAGAGCCAATTTTCCTTTCTTTTTGTTTGGAAATCGTTGCTTTTGAATGTGAACCCACATCCAATCTCCCTTCTTTAATTCCAACTTCTTGCGCCCCTTGTTTTTCTTTGATGCAACTTTTCGTAAGCTTCCTCGAGGTTCCTCTTAACCTTTGCATGCAACTCCAGTAAAACAGTGGCTCATCAAGTACCTTCAAAATCAATAAAAAAATCTCGAGGCAATTGGTTAAATCAAGTGGAATTAAAGGGTTAAAACTATACACACATTCGAACGGAGTCATTCCAATCATTCAATGCAATGTTCGATTATATACAAATTCCATCACGGGCAAATGATTAGCGCAGTTTCCGACCATACCTTTGGTCATAGCTCGAAGCAGAGCTCCCAAGGTTCGGTTAACTACCCCGGTCTGTCCATAAATCTCAGGATGGTGAGACGTCGAGAATAGTAATTTGGTGTCGAGGGCACCCCACAGACATTTCCAAAAATGACTCACGAATTTTGAGTCTCGATCACTCACAATAGTACGAGGCACACGATGTAATTTCAACATATTAGAAATAAATAAAGTAGCTATATGTTATGCATCATCACACTTCTTGCAAAGAATAAAGCGAGCCATTTTGGAAAAATGGTCAACTACGAGAAAAATGCTATCATGTCCACCCCCGACCTCGGTAACCCCATAACAAAATCCATGGATATATCAACCCACGGTCGATTAAGAACAGGTAACGGAGTGTACAAACCATGAGAGTTGGACCTCGATTTAGCTTTCTTGCAATCTATACAAAAGCATTGCAAAGCTTTTCCACATCTCATCGCATTTTTGGCCAATGGAACTGCACGGTCAAGACACCAAGAGTTTTGTCGACACCGAAGTGTCCCATCAAGCCTCCAGAGTGAGCTTCTCGAACCAAAAGCTCTCTCTATGATGACAAAGGCACACAAACCCTCCCATTCTTGAAGAGGTGGCCATCGTGCCACTGATATTTCTCAACCCTTCGGCCACTCAAGATTGCGTCACGGACGCTTTTCAGCTTGGGATCGACATCATACATCGACTTGATGCTTTCGAATCCCATGAGCCTTGAGGTGAGAGTGGTCGCTAAGGCAAATTTCCTTGATAGCGCATTAGCCACAACATTGTCTTTTCCCTTTTTGTAATGAATACATAGGGAAAGCTCTCAATAAATTCAACCCACTTGGCATGTCTTCGATTTAATTTCCCCTGGCCATGGAGATGTTTCAAAGACTCATGATCACTTTTAATCACACACTGTCTTGGCCACAAATAATGCTATCAATAGGCGAGTGCTCGAACGAGGGTATACAATTCCTTGTCATACATAGAGTAGTTCAAGGTTGCACCCTTAAGTTTTTCGCTGAAGTAAGCGATCGGCTTCGATTCTTGCGTAAGCACTCCTCCAATCCCAACTCCGGATGCATCACACTCGACCTCGAATGCTTTCTCGAAGTCACGGAGTTGCAACAACGGAGCAGAGCAAAGCCTCCATTTCAACTCTTGGAAAGCCTTCTCTTAGGAATCCCCCCACATAAACGGATGGTCTTTCTTTACCAGCTCGGTTAAATGAGCTGCCACGTTTCTTAAGTCACGAACAAACCTTCGGTAAAAGCTAGCTAAGCCATGGAAGCTACGAACTTGAGAAACCGAGGTTGGAGTCGGCTAATCTTTTATAGCCTCAAATTTTGACTCATCGACTTCAACACCATTAGCACTCACAAAAAATCCAAGAAAGCATATAACTTCTCTTCTCTAAGTTTATCAAGCACTAGCCTTAGGTGTTTGACATGTTCATCCATAGATTTACTATAATCAAGTATGTCATCGAAGTAAACGACAACAAACTTATTTATAAACGGTTTGAGCACATTGTTCATCAGTCGCATGAATGTGCTCGGTGCGTTAGAGAGGCCAAAACATATCACTAACCATTCATAGAGACCGAATTTAGCCTTGAATGCAGTTTTCCACTCATCTCCGGGTTTTATTCGGATTTGGTGGTAACAGGACCAGAGGTCTATCTTCCAGAAGCGTGAAGAACCACTTAACTCATCTAGCATGTCATCTAATCGAGGGATAGGATGAAGATACTTTAACGTGATTTTGTTGACTGCTTGGCAATAACCATACATTCGCTATGTTCCATCTTTCTTCGGGACAAGAATAACAGGAACGACGCAAGGACTCAAGCTCTCTCGAATAAGGCCCTTATTCAGCAATTCATCCAACTACCTTTGAAGCTCTTTGGTGTCTTCAGGATTACACCGGTATGCAAGTTTGTTGGGGATTTGACCCCAAAACAAAATCAATTTGGTGCTCGATTCCTCTCAATGGAGGCAATCCACCTGGCATTTCTTCGGGAAACATGTCTCCGAATTCCTTCAAAAAACTTTGTACAGTAATAGGCAAAAGGTTATCGTTAGAAAAATCATCATTAGAGTTTAGAAAGATACCCTTGTGCACGAGGCAAATCAGCAGTTTACCGCATTTGTTGCCTCGTAGGTACTCGCCTGGTTGCATGATTGCACAAATACTTCTTACTTTGGGCGGTGAATTCTTGCCTTCGGCCCCAATTTTTGTTCCCATCGGAAGCTTAGCTTTGGCCGCTTCTTTCAATTCTCTCATTCGTTTATAGTCCTCGTTGACTTGTTTCGGAGACAATTGTTTGAGTATGAAACTTTTACCTCCGAGCTTAGCAATGTGAATATTGGATCGTCTGTTATGAATAACCGACCGATCATACTATCATGGTCGACCCAATAGAAAATGACAAGCTTGTATTGGTATCACATCGAACATCATCTCATCTTGATATTCTCCCACTTTGAACTAGATCCACACTTGCTTGAGAACCTTCAACTCTCCACATTCATTTAACCATTGCAATCGGTAAGGATGAGGATGCTTTGAGGTAGGTAATCCCAATTGTAAAACACAAGTTTCGCTCACCACATTTGCACAACTATCCGAATCAATTATCATCGAACAAACCTTCCTCCTTACTCGACATCTTGCGTGGAAAAGATTTTATCTTTGGTTGTCTTCCTCTTCGAGAGTCATGCAACTCAAATTTCTTCGAACCACAAGAAACATTTCCGGAAGATCAGCTTCGGCAGCTTCACGACCATCATCATCTTCAGCTCGGCCAGTCTCCTCGAAATTTTCTTCCTCGGTGTCACTCGCTTGCTCATGGACGGTTCCATCTTCGAGAAAATGCAGAACTTTGCGAGTTGGACACTCTTTTGCCATATGATTATAACCTTTGCATTTATGACACAGAATTTTTGAAGCACTAGGAGTATTGAGTTGAACTTTACCTCCCACTTCTCTTGGCTGGTTAGCGGTTACTCCCCTCTCGAAGAGTTTCTTTGGATCTCGGCCAGTGTTGGCACTTGTTGGATTCAGACTATCTCTTTACCTCGGTTCAAAGGAGTCGAAAGAGTAACTCCTCGATACCGGTTTGCCTTATCGACTTCATCCACCTTTTAGCTTCGATGGCAGCATGAAATAAATCTTCCAAAGTTTGATACACATGTAGCCTGAATTGAGATGACATATCTCGAGCAAAGCCATTTTTGAATCGAATAATGGCTTGCTCATCATCTTCTTCCAAATCAAGAGCCAATCAAATTCTTTAGAACTCATCATAGTATTCTTCAACCGATAAAGACCCTTGTTTCAATTCGAAGAGCTATCGAGGTTGTTCCTACCGATACATGGCCTTCACATACTTAGCATCTATTGCTCTTTTCAACTGCATCCATGTGGTGACCTCGGGATAAGCATTCCTTCGCCTCAATCTTTTTTCAGCCTCCCACCATGTTGATGCATATGCCTCGAATGAAGCAATATTTTGTGCAACTTTTCTCTCTTCGGTCATCTCATTTGTTTCAAAGATTCGTTCCAATCGAATCTTCAAATCAAGATATTGGTCTGGATCACTACTTCCACTGAAGGGTGGAATAGTGATCTTGACACTGTTCAAGTTTGAAACACGAGCACCTCGGACCGGTTCTGGATACTCCTCATAGTAGTCATCAGCCTCACGCTCAAAGTATCGATCAACATTTGCAGCTCGGCCACGACCTCGTTGAACCTGCCTTCGTTGAACGATTGGTGGCTCATACTCAGGTTCGACCTCAGGAAATTCTCCATCATTAACCTCTTTATCGACGATCACAACTTTTCTTCGGGCCCTTGGAAGTGGTATTCTTTCACCTCAGGGAATGCCCAAGTTTAGATAACCAGCTTGGGGATTGCCCAAGTTTTGTCGTTCCACTTGAGAATTGCCCAAGTATTATGCAGCTTGGGGATTGCCAAGTGTTGTTCAGCTCGGGGATTTTCCATAGCTTCATTTCGCACGGCCTCGTTCTTCAACCGTTGTTGTCGAACAAGCTCAGCAAATTCCTCAAGTTTTATAAGAGTGGAGTTGCTAGTACCAACGCCGGATCCAGGTAAGGCCACAGACACACTCCCTTGTTCTAGGTTAGCTACTCGAGCACTCACTCCTCTTTCCTCGTCACTGATTCCTTGTATCGCAGCCATGAGATCGGCTAATGACACCTCGGGCGCCTCAATACCCTTTCCTTCGTCTCCATTCCCAGCAATGGTACCTGCACAAATCAAAGACCAAAAATAAAGTGTTAAGGTTAGAAATCACCTCACTCACTCCCTCACCTTTATTGGGTGGCACTCGGTTCCACTCAATTTATGAGTTCGATTTTGGTCACTCAAGAACTTGTAGCCAATGGCTTCCTCGGTTGATCAACTTCTCTCAGTTCCTTCGAATTTGACAAGTTACACTGTCTCATCGGGAAGAGTGAATTGATATGACTCAATGGAACAGACGCTATTTACTCTGAGCTTTGGAAGTCAAAGAATTTTTTACGAAATTTGGACTTCGATCACCCAGCGCACGAGTTCCTATAAGCTCAAACATGCTAATACGACCTCGACTAGAATGATTTACTGCAGAGATCCACTAGCTAGATTTATAGAACACAAGAAAAGTGAAAACCTAGGAAAATCTACCATTCGATTCCTCTTTCAGAAACCTCGAACGCACCAACTCTTTTACGCACAAAATTGGTCCCTGTTTTGGTATAGATTACAGTTTAACATTATCCACTTTCCCCTTTCAAGCCAACAAAATTTCACCTGGGGTTTTGAACTTTGCACTTTAGCCCTTTCTTTATCAATGGAACAGTGAACTCAAACTTCCGACGTTCGGAAAAAATTTTCAACTTCGTTCACATACCAAGATTTAACAGACTTTGGGTCGCTCTTTACTTCGGTAACTTTCAACGTCGGAGAAGAGTTTAGTTTCATGTCGAGCTAAAAACACCGCTTTACTTGTTCGTACATTGTTACAATGTAACAATTTTCCGGTGTTTGGACGGTGGCTATTCGATGTAACTTTGAAATTTTAACACCAAACTTCGACCCAAATCAAAAACCACCACCAGTCTTCTACAATAAACACCAAAACACAACTGGGGTACGGTATCAGTTTCACCACGTCAAAAAAAGTCCAAAATTCCTCAAGAAACCCTAGTCGTCAAATGTGTACGACAGGTACTAATTCGAATCCTCGGACAGTGGTGAATACGAATCAACAGTTGTTTGATTCAAACAACCAACAATCAAACCAAAATATTTGAATTTTTTCTTTTCTACTTTTTTTTTTTGGTAATAACAAACACAACAGTAACAACAATCAACAATGGAGATTGAAGCTGAAACTGAAAGATACAATCGCACGAGATAAAACGAACAGGATTGGCGTTGTAAGAACAATCTCAAACCGTGCTCTGATACCAACATGGTGCAAGCTACACGGAGGTGAAGCTAAGCAGCCGGAGAAACGTGGAAAAACAACAAATAAGTAAAGATAGAAGCAAGACAAGTCTTAGCTTCGATCAAATGATACCAAAGAACTAGTTTCAGTCCCAAACAATTAGAAATCAAAGACGCACCTAATGCTAGGCAACAATCCTCAAGAAGTCACATGTTTCTTTCAAACTAAATGACCAAAGAAGAAGATTGTTCAAATGATTCTCATCGAATGACACAAGTTCTTTAAAATTCCACATCGGGGTTCGGCTCCATCAGAGACACTTAATAGCTACAACTTTTAATCACTCATCAAAAACTAAATACTTCCAATGAAATGAAATGAGGTTTATATAGACTATTTTAAGGACAAAATAGTAAATGGTCACAGGCAACCAATAAGAGTAAGTCATGCAGAGCTGAATAAACTGAGTGTTCGGTCACTCCTTCAGCCGAACACTTGAGTTTCGAATACTTGAGCTCGAGCTCTTGGCTTCGGTGCTCAGTTGCTCAACTCGGTGCATTTTGACATCGGACGCTCTTCCTTCGGTTGTTTATTTACTTTACTTCAGCATCGATCTTGAGGGTTTGGTTGGGGTTCGGCCGCTCCCTTCTTCGAGCTCAAGCTTATAGATGAAGCCTTCGATTCTTGAGCTCGGCCACTCAGCTTCGGAATGGTTGCTTTCTTCCGACCATGCCAATTGAATGTGAACAACGTGCAACCGCTTGGCTTGGCATCGTGTCATCAGCCTCGGTGGATTGAACACTTGATCAGCACGAATCTAGGTAGAGTGAGAAGAAGGAAGCAATTGCAGGATGAAGGCTCGAGTCAGCATGAATCAAACGCTCCCCCCTCCCTCCCAAAACTAACAATTTTTCTTTGAGTGTAGGAATTCTAAAAGTAGCAAAATAAGAAAAACTAGCAACCATCAATTCCTCGAAGATTTTTTATCATACACATTGGACAATGAGATAACCGACCAAGATTGGAAGCGTTATCTGATTCATTGCATACGCTAAACAATTTTATTTCTCTACTATTTCTGTCTTGGCTTAATCAAAACTTTATTGCTTTATTGATAACTTTACTTTACACTTTCCAGGAATTAAGCATTAACTCCAGTTTTGCTCGAGGACAACACTCAACTCTTTATGGCTTCACCAAATATAAGCCGGATGGCTTAAACTCTCACTTTATATCTCCTTCATCTTTGACATTTTCTTGTCAATATGAACTTACTGAAAACTTTATTTTGTAGGCAATCCTACCATTTATTTTACAAGTATCAACATCAAGTCTATTGGTGACAGCCGAAGACGTCACTTTATTGTCATTATTTACCGTAGACAACCGGTGATATTATTTTGGAAAAATTGTTGCCAAATCATGTCATAGAAAATTGATTAAAGTATAATTGGTACCGCATACCATCAAGGATGTTATTATTGAAGACAATGGCTTTGTATATTGGATCCATCATACACAATCGGTGGTATTATTCTAATGGCCTTCTTATATTGGAATCATCGTACACAATCGGTGGCATTATTCCAATGTCTTACAATATTGGAATCACCATACACAATCGGTGGTATTATTTCAATGACCTTCTTATATTATTCCAATTGCTTTTATATCGGATCCATCGTACACAACCGATGGTATTATTTCAAGGGGTTTTCTACTTTGGATCTATCATAACACAATTAATAGTATTATTCCGACGGCTTTCTATATGTGAATCATCATATACAACCGGCGGTATAGCTTTCAATTTCTTGAAATCATCGTACACAATCGGTTGCATTACTCCAATAATTTTTTATATTGGATCCATCGTGCACAATCGGTGGTATTATTCCAATGGCTTTCAATATTGGAATTATCATACACAATCGGTGATATTATTCTAATGACCTTCTTATATTTGATCAGTCGTATACAATCTGTGATATTATTCCAATGGCTTTTTATTGGATCCCTCGTACACAATCGGTGGAATTATTCTAATGGTTTTCTTATATTGGATCAATCATACATAATTTGTGGTTTTATTCCAATGGCCTTTTTATATCGGATTTATCGTATACAATTGGTTGCATTATCTCAGTGGTTTTATTATGATGGCTTTATTATCCAGTCTATTCTGTACCATCGAAGATGTTGTGAAGTCTATCGTATACTATTGAAGACATTATTATTGAAGCCTATCATAGACAATCAAAGGCCTTATTATTGAAGCCTATCGTAAATAACCGAAGGCATCCTTTATAAAGTCTATCGTATACAATTGAAGATGTTATTTCGAAGTCTACCATGAACAGTCGGAGGCATCACATTTACCAAGTCTACCGTAGACAATCGGAGGCGTGGTTCTTTATCAAGTCTATCATATACAATCGAAGACATTATTATTGAAGCCTATCATAGACAATCGAAGGCCGCATTATTAAAGCTTATCATAGACAATCAAAGGCCTTATCATGAAGCCTACCGTAGATAATTGGAGGCCTTTATAATGAAGTATATCATGAACAGACGAAGACGTCATTATTATGAAAACATACTATAAACAATCGGAGGCCTTTTTATGAAGTCTATCGTGAACAAGTGAATACATTATTATCATGAAAGCCTACCATAAAAAATTAGAGGCCTTATTATGAAGTCTATCGTGAACAGGCGAGGATGCCATTATCATGAAGCCTACCATCGACAAGTGGAGACCTTATTATGAAGCCTATCACAAAGAATCGAAGGCGTTATTGTTATGAAGCCTACTATAGATAAATGGAGGCTCGATCATGGGTCATTGCCGAAAGACGACATTTTTATCCTTATATTTTATTTAAGTCTACTTTATGTTTCTATGGATTGAAGTCCTTTATTGTTTTATTTGCAGTCTACCAACAACCCTGAAGTCATCTTGCCTAACAAAGCCGGATTTATTTCCTAGTTGGTTGGAGACGAGCTTAACATAAACGTTGAAACCAGTATCTACGAGTTTTATTATCATTATCTATTTCTTACTCCATTTATTAAGCCTTATTTGCAGTTACGCGCTTACTGTTTGTCGAGATTTTACAGGACTTTTGCAATACCGCAACAGCATATGGAGCAAAACGTGGAACTTTGTCTTAGCATTGAACTAGAGCAATCGTTGATATGAGCTAGACTCGTCAACGAAGATCTGAAGAATCGTACTAGAACAAGAAAGTCTTATCCTAATCTTCTTTTTTTGGAATAGGACGTCAGTTTGAATTCTTTCCTATTCGTGCTTCCTTTTTCTTTCAATTGTGCGAGTCCTAGTATATAAATGTCATTGAACTACGTATGGCCTGATTCTCTTTCAGCCCGAGATATGCAGGCAACTCGAAAACTGGAGTTCGACCATGTCCATAAGCCTCGCACTTTGGTCCTTGGAATCGATGTCCTTTGCTTTATCGTGATAAAATTGGTTTCCTGTCAACTTCTTTACCCTGAAATTCTTTCATCCTTTTTCGGGTAAAGAGGAGCAGCTGTTGACACGCAATTTTGTCCTGAAAGTTTAAATTAAAAGATCTAATTATTTTAAATTAAAATCAATATTGAGAAGTTAAAAGTAATTGATTAGTTTCAAAAGAAACAACTAAAATTGCAATGTGCAACCTTGATTTCAGCCTACCTATGCAATTTCTTCATTCGGTGTTTAATTCTAAAAGCGAGGGTAATTTCGTCCAAAGTCCTAAAATTTATCCTACCCGTGCAATTCACCTCATTTCCTTAGTTAATCCTTGTTTGAGCCTAAAATTGCCCCTCAACTTTAATTTGGGGTCATCCGTGCAAAGCATATATATACACCATAAACCCCTTCCCCATTTCAGAAGATCCAATCCCTCTTTCCCCAATTTTGACACGCGATCAAAACCCCAAACCTGATTACCTTCAATTATCAGTCCAAATACGGTCTTCTTCTATGTACAAGTGGTGTGCTGGACGAATAGCGCTGTTCCAAGCATATATTCTTGAAGTTTCATTAACAAACTCAGCTGTATCAATCTTAACCGAGCATTTCAAACGTGAGATCGAATTCGAGCCCTTGGATCACTTCTCTTGAAGATATGGACGAGAAGGGTGTAATTTTGACCCTTCTCCCCCTTATCTCACAAGAAATTGATCAAAAAGGGCAAGGATTATTTCAGAATTTGAAAGGAATCCAAAACCTTAGCGGGTTAGGTATAAATTCTTCCTATTCTCATTATTTTGGAGGTTCGGACGTTCATAGGGAGGCAGTGACTAGACAGAATAGGCAGAGCACATACACATATATTATCTCAGTTTTAATCTTAAAATATACACATATAGCCATTATCATTTTGGTTTGATTTGTGTTTTCGCTTTAACATTTAAATTGTCTCCTTGTTCAAGTTGTCTGGTTCGATTCGTTATTTTTCAATTCTAGCCCATTTTCACTGTACCGCAGCAGGTAAAAAAAAAACTTACCTTTTCTTGTTTTCTTGCTTTCTATATTAGTTCCATTATGTGTACGTGAAAAATGAATCCTGTGCACATGTGTGAATTTATTTTGGTCATAAAAAATTAAAGTTGGTATCTTTAGCTTGTTATGGTAGTTTTAATGGAGCATTTAACGTATGTTACAAGAAAATCTTGGTAAAATGTGAAAGGACTCAGTTTTAAATGAAAGTTCGAATTTTTGATTGAGTAGTGATCTGCTCTTAGCTTATTGGTTTGTTTCTTTCCAGTTCCTCCTAGTTTTCATGTGCATCATCTGATACAGTTATCTAGTTTCCTTTAAGTCCTTTTGATAGCCCATTTCCATCATGCTTCAAGGTTTGTTCTCTTGAGTCCTGTTGGTATGTGATCTGGTTTTTGATTCTGGATGTATGAGGGATATTTGGAGGATTAGCATATGGTGTGTGTGTGTTCAGGTAGTAGTTAGTTTGTATGCAGGTGTGGCCATAGATCTTGTAGGTCTAGTAATGATGGCTTGGAAGCAGTTTTAGGTTATGATGTTGTGAGCTAAAGGATCGAATAGAGGATTGTTTGTTTCTCTATTTATTTCAAGAAAGAATGGAGCAGTTTTGTTTATTCCTGGATGTTTCCATTTGTTTTTTATGTGTGTGTGAGGTTTGGTTCTAGTGATTTGAGGTTGATAGGGGTATATGAGGGGTTTGAAGAAGACCTGTGTTGCTGCAGATTATAAATGGGTTGTCCAGGTTATTGTTTAAGTAGCTTATAGTAGTGTGTGGGGTTTCCAGGTGATATCTCTGTGTGGATGGTTATATGTGTGTGCTATGTATGTGCGTGTGCAGATGGGTGCAGGTGGTTGGTGTGTGCAGGCTTGTTCCTGCTTGGTTTGCTGTGAAATTGTGAAATATTGAAGCATGCATATTGCATACTAGGAGAGTGAAGCCCATGTGTCTCTAAAAGACCAGTGGGGCCCCTCCTTGAAGACCAGTGAGGTCTTATGGCTACCTAGGAAACTGAAAGGCTTGTCCAATGCCAAGGACCAGTGAGGAGCCCTATAAGCAAGGTCTGTGAGCCTTGTAATACCTAGGAAAACTGTGAGGCTTGTCCAAAGCCGTAGACCAGTGAGGTACCTTATGGAGAGGTCAGTGAAACCTCTTTGGTTTATATTGTGGTGGTGTTGCAGTTTCCATGGCAGCTTGGTTGATTGTAGGTGATTTGTGAGTATGAGGGAGGTATGTGAAGTGGAAACTGGTAAGTTGAGGGGTCTGTGAGGGTGTTTCTATTGGTCTTAAGGGATGTTCTGGTGGTTTGTTAATGGTTTTAAGGTCTGTGTATGTGCAGTTTCTGATGTGAGGATATTTCTTGTGGTCTTATGGGGGTATCAAGGTATTTTTTAGGTTTGTGTTAGTGTTGAGTTGAGAAAGAGTGGCATGAGAAGGTCTGTAGGTTGTCTTTGCAGGCAGTTAGGGTATGTTTGTTTAGGGGCTGTTTGTTTAAGTTCTGTTTTGTGTTGGCAAGGTCTTGGTGTCCAGGTACTTGTTAGGGTTGTTTTTCTGTAGTTAAGTGTATGCTGGAGTTGTATAGGATGAGTTGTAATGGTCTGCGAAGTGATGATTGGCTTTGAAATCAATCAAGTAGAAGAATTAGGAAGCATTCTTTATTGGTGTAGCTAATTGATTGTCAGCATTCAGTTATTTCCTGTTACTCTTATTATTTGCGTTTGCTAATTAATTTTTTTTCTCATTTTTTCTTGACATGAACTCTTGGGAACGAGTTGATAAAACTCACAAACTGGGATGGCTATTTGCATTGGAGTTGTTTGATCTGCACTGTATTTTCGGGCTTAGGTTCCCTGTGGGAAATGAAAACTTAAGAAAATTCAAGGCCCAAATTATGAGTTGCGCTTTCGGGTTCTATCTTTTGAACTCCCTCTTTCCCTATTCCCGTTAGAATCCATGTTATAGGATTCCTATAAATCGGACTAGGAGCTTGCATGATAGAAGCCTGGTAGGATAGCCGCTTTACTATAAAAATTGTTATCTTCTCGCATGATTAGAAATTGTTTTATGTAATTATTTATTCTCATTTCTTTGGGATTCGTCATTTAATTTAAGATATTAAGAACCGATTGTCAATTAATGAGTGCAAATTAAAGTTCAATTAAATTTGCATCTTTATTTTATCATTATTTATATTTAAATTATTTATTTATCAATTTACTTATTTTATTAAATATTCAGTTATTTATTTATTTAATTATTTATTATTTCTTTACTTATTTTTTTTATTTACTTATCATTTACTTCTTTATTTATTTATCCTATTTTTTTCCTAAAATCTCCAAGTTATTTATTTTATTAAAATTGGTGAAAACCGTCGGATTAATCCCTTTTAGCGAATTTTCGAAAGTGCTCCTTTAATTGGGAGCTTCTTTCGAATTTAAAATAACCACTTACCTAAGAATCTCTAACTTTATTTTTCCTTTCAAAAGGAAATAATTGCACTCATTAATTAACATTGGTTCCTAATTATCCTAAATTAGGTGGCGACTCCAAAGAGACCCTTTGGAGTCCCATTTTTTTTGAAATATACCCGAAACTTATCTTATCCTCTTAAACAGGTATTTTTTGGGGTTCAACACTTTGTTAGTCCAATTTCAAAACATTTCATCATGTGGATTCACAAAGTTGGCTGAGTTGTTGTATCTTGGTTTCTTCTTGGTCATGAAATAATTAACGTTCTTCTTGTGCATGGGATGGTTCTAAGAATCGCCATTCAGTTTATAACTGGCCTCTCTTGTATGACCTTTCGCACGGTAACAGTCACACTTAAGACTTCCCTTGATCTGAGAATTGCTATTGGCCTTATAGTTGTGATAATTTTTATGGTAATTATCTTATCTAGGGAAGTGGTTGTTCTTATGCTCATCAAAGTAGTTCCTTTAGTGATTTCACTCATATGTACAGAGTGCACCATTACTCTCTAATTTTCTTATGATACAATCATGGAGCAGGCTTAATTAACACTAGGCACTGGCACCACAAGTAGTATCTGACTTCTTGACTATGAAAATGACTCATTTGGTCCCATAAGAAATTGAAACAACCTATGCTGTTGAGCGTGTTCTAAGAAGAGACTAGCTTCTTCCTATGTACATGCAGGTGCTGGCACAAGAACATCATATGCATCCCATAAATCCCTTAATCTAGCGAAATAGGTCGAAACAGATGTCGTTCCTTGAGTGAAGGTTACAATTTCCTTCTGGAGGTAGGAAACCCTAGATGCATTAGCTTTGTCAAATCTCTCTTTCAAATATGACCAGACTTGATGTGAGTTTGTCACATATATTTATACTATTCTAAAAATATTTTATGACAGTACTCATTAGTCATTATAATAGAAAGGCATTACATTTTTGGCATTAATCATGTAGAGTTGGATCATAGCTTTCTTCCTTATACTTTCCATCTATGAACCCTAATTTTCCTTTAGTTAACAGGGCAATTCTCATACTGTGACTCTATAAGGCATATTGAGTACAATTGAGATCAAGTAAGTACCTGATGAATCAGAAGGATCAATGTACAAAAGATGTTTATGATCTATTTTGATTGATGCTTTTCCTGCTCCATTAGCTGGTTGTGACTTAACATTAGCCGCTATTGTTAAATCAATTTGAAGCTTGAATGCTGAAAAATCAAACCTTAATTTATTCTCCTCGTCCGAGACAACAAAAAATGGAAGATCTTTAATAGTGTACAAGCAACAATCAATAGAGTTTGATCAATCGAACAAGCTCTTATACCATGTTGAATTCTAGCAACGATGGGGAAGAATCAATGGAACAGTAGAGAGAAAATCAGCGAAGGTAAGAATCTATGGTGCCTTAGGTTGCCACTGTCCGTTAGAGGCATCCATGACTAATTTATTCTGATATTTAGGAGCATCTAGGTACTTCTTAAGGTTTTCCATAACTTTCTACCATGCTTCGGAACACTTTGGAACCTTCTAGATCATTCCGGAATGTTCTATAGTAACTCTTATTGTCATGGCATGGTTTTGTTTCCTATGCTTCATGCTTTATTGATCTCCCACGTATCTTATAAGATTATTAGAGTTGATATGATGCTCCATGTCACTTCTCCTTGCTTACTCACCTTCTGGCAATTGGTATTGAACATATGTTGTGCTTTCGTCGGGTAGTTTTGGGGTGGTTTTGAGCGGCGAATTGTGATGTTTCGTACGTGTCATGACACTCTCCCCCACCTTATTTTCAAATTTCGTTGGTGCAACTGCTCTCTATATATGCTTTGACTTGGCCTTGGAATTGCCACAAGTCTTTCTCTTTCTCCCACATTTCATCCCTTGCTGGAAGTCCTTGCAACACAAACAAGTACTCGGTGCTTTGCTTCCTTCCTCTAGAACGGACGATCCTTTTATTTATGATGTCCATAATCTCCTTATCATAAGAAACTGTCACAACCATAGGTGCTCGTGATTATACTTCTCAGCTAGGATCCTCTGCGTCTCTATAGTAAAGTTTAAGTAAACTTGCATGAAAGACTGTATGGATCTTGAAATGTAGTAGTAGGTTAAATCGGCATGAGATTTTCCCGACTTTTCCCACAATCTCGAACACTCCTTTGTACTTCTACAAGAGCCCTTCGTGCTGTTAAGTTTTACTATCACAAAGCCTCCTATGTACGAGCAGGCGATGTCCGTTAGTTCCTCACATGTTGCTAAAGCTAAAAGCTCACAGACTTCTTCCTTTGTAGTGTCTTGCTAAAGCATAGGGACTGTTGGGTTGTTGCTCCGTGGCAAACTCAAATGGTGTCCGCCCTGTCATCTAAATCCTTTGCAGGTCGTAGGAGAATTGTGCCACATCCAGGAGTGATGCCCAATCACGCTGGTTCGCACTAATATTGTGTCTCAGGTAACACTCCAATAATACAGTTACTCTCTCTGTCTGGGGGGTGTAAAGTTGTGGAGAAATGTTACTCCAATCCCAAGAGTAGGAATAACTTTGTCCAAAACATTCTTGCGAAACGCGGTTCTTTATCACTTATTATTTTACGCGGTAGTCCCCAATACTTTTAACACATTCTTTACGAACAGAAAACCTACTTCTTAAGCCTTACAATCTGGGGGAGTAGGGACGAACGTGGTGTACCTAGAGAATCTATCCACCACGACCATGAAGGAACCGAATCCTTCAGACTTTGGTAGTGTCATGATAAAATCCACCATGATTCTATCCCATACTCTCTCTACATTAAGTAGAGGTTCTAAGAGTCCACCAGGCAAGTCTCTCTCCACTTTGTCTTGTTGGCATATTAGGCAAGTAATTACGTAACATTCCATCTCGTCCCACACTTGTGGCCAAGAGTGTGATGTCTCCAAGAGTGCTCTTGTGGGATGTTGCCTAGGATGACCAACCCACTTTCTGTCATGGCACTCCTTTATAGGAGCGCGGCTTAGGTTCCCCTACTTAGGGACATAAAGGCAGCCTCTCTTATTATATTAAAGGCATCCTCATCCAAAATCTCATGCGTTCCTTGAGTTGCCTTATCCATGATTTGCTTGGCTACTGTATCGTGCTTAAGTTACTCCCTGATAGCATCAAGAACATCACTGTTAACCGTACTAATGGATGCTAACTCAACTTTGCGACTTAGCACATATGTTACCATGTTTGCTTTACCTAGCTTGTATTCTATCACCTAGTCAAACTCTGCCCAAAAGTGATGCCAATGAGCTTGCTTCGACATTAGTTTCTTCTGACTCCAGAAATAAATCGTGGTGGCATTATCATTCTTAACAAATAACTTTGACCCAAGCAAGTAGTATTGCTAGGTGCGGCGATAATGTAGATGATAGTCATATTTTTCTCTTGGACTTTGTAGCACCTCTCCATGTCATTAAGCTTGCGGTTCTCAAAGGCTATTGGATACCCTTCTTTCATGATGACTCCTCTAATGCAATAGTTAGAAGCATGTGTGTATACCTCGAATGTCTTTGAAAAGTCCGGTAATGAAAGAACAAGTTCCGCAGTCACGATGGCCTTCAAATCTTCAAAAGCCTTCTGAAAGCTCTTCGTCTACTTCAACATACGATTTCATCAATAGGACAGCTAGGTGTGCTGCTATTGCGGAATACCCCTTTATAATTCAACGATTTTAGTTCCTGAGCCCTAAGAATGACCGTAGCTTAGTTACAGAACTAGGCACCTCCCACTCCCTTATGGATGATACCTTGGCTTTTTCCGTCTTGACTTGGCCTTGTGGGTCGAAATGTCGTAAGAAATACACCTCCTCCTTGGCAAACGAGCACTTCTCTTTCTTTATGTATAACTCATTTTCTCGTAGTAACTTGTACACTTGTGTAGATGTTCCACGTGCTCTTCAAGTGTATTACTATAGATGAAGATATCATCCTAGTATACTACCACAAATTTTTCAAGGTATAGGATAAAGATGTTGTTAATGAGTATGAAAAATGTTAATGGTGCATTCAACAATCCAAACGACGTTACCAGCCACTCAAATACTCCGTACCTCATTACACATGTGGTCTTGGGCTCATCTCTCTCGGCTATGCGTACTTGATCATAACCCTTGCGTATATGAACCTTTGTGAATAACTTAGCCTTCCCCAATCTATCAAATAAGTCGGGGATCATGGTGAATGGGATATTGTTCTTCACTAATATCTTATTTAATGCACAATAGTCTATGCATAGGCATAATGACCCATCATGTTTCTTTTAAAAGAAACATGGAGCACCAAATGGTGCTTTAAAGGGTTCGTACTTGGTTCTAGCTTAATATGGTGATCGATCTTGTTATTTTTCAAAATATACCACTTTATTATTTTAAGGACCAGTTCCTTAAAATGTGTTCATTTACTATGTTATATGCGGAATTAAAACTGTAAGTAAATGAACACCCAATATTAGCGTGAAAAAACCCCTTGAACTCGGGATCAAAAAAACCACGACCTACTCTTCTAAGTAGGATTTCAACTTCACTATGTAAAAGACCCACTTGGTTACAAGACTACCTTCTTACTAACCTAGGACTAACTCTAATCCTCTAGTGACCTCTTTCACGATCAGTGAAGCTTCTTCAAGTACGCGACTTGAACTGAAAAGATACAACTCGATAATACCTACTACAGTTGAACTAAGACTGAACTTTTACAAAACTCAATCTAAGGAACAGGTTCTTACTTAGTTCCATGTAGCTTACTGATTACACAAATAAGATAAAGACTCTTTCAATGCTATGCTCGATTCTTTCTATATTTGTGCATACTTCAATAGCTGAAATGCTCCTGATTTTATAGCTTCAACAATCAAAAAGTCTTGAGCAATTAGAACTCCAAAGCTTTCAAGAGTTTGAGTCCTAATTGAACTTTTCACTTCAAGCATCCGAAACTTTTAGCCCTTATCCATTATTTATGCAATCTTTTCATATCACGCTTAGACCTGCATAATTATCAAGATAAACATTAGTCTAAGGATAATTATCAATATCTCAGCTTAAATGATTTTGCATGAGTTATCTATTTAGTTGCAGTGATTCAAAAGAACAGGTCCTTTGAATCCGTTCCTTAATCATCAGTCAAAACTTCAAGCTTATCAAAGCTAACATTTTCCCCTTTTTTGATGATGACAAACTCATGTCATAAGCATAGCTGCATGTCCTTAATGTCCTGAAGTACAACTTAAAACTCAAAGGCAATCAGTAGAGACTTATTTTTTCATTAAGGATCAGATTTTCAATTAGGTATAAAGTTCATGCAAAATCAGACTTACTCTTCCCCCTTCTGGCATCATTGAAAAAGTTGCACAAAAATATAATTTAAGTGTTAGAATAATCAACACATGGGCATCGCAACTCAAAAGACAAACACAATTCAGACTAAAGCAACTGCAAAACAATGATATTAGCCATCGAAGACAACTCATCATTAACAAAAGGTTAAACCAAAGGATACAAGCAAGTACTACAAAATTATTCGAAAACTAGAAAAGGAAAAGACTAAGGTACGAGAACTAGTCTAAATCCTACTGGTCAAAAGATGGCTTATGGCTAAGGAGATCAGGATGTGGAATGACCAGGTCCCTGAGACTTGTTCAACAACTCAAACATCTGTTTGAGCATGCCCTCATTAGTCTCCTTTGCCTTTGTAGCCTCTGCCTTTCAGTAGTTCTTTTCCTCCTCCAACATTGCTATTTAAGCAGCTTGTATGGCAACCTATTGCCTCAATGCCCTCACCTTATTTTTCAAAGGCTGTTTACCAACACCAGCTAGTGGAGGATCAGCTTGAACAGCCATATCACAGCTGATCAGGGTAGCACATCCAAACTGCTCCTTTTTAGTAGCCTTATCTACCCCCTCCAAAGGAATTTTCAATGTAGCAAACAGATCAGTCAGGATGAAACCACATGGCAAGGAGTGATTTTTCTTCACAGTAATAACTCTTTTGATCAAGTGAATCATAAACCTGGGCCAATTGATTTGCTTATCTGTATCAAGCAGTTCCATAAGGACCAGGTCTATAAAGCTTACAATCCCTCTCTTCTCTTGCTGTGGCATCATAATTTTGTTCACAAATTCAAACAGCACTTGGTGCTGAGGGTGCATTTCACTCTTCTGCACAACCCTTGGTTTTTCCTCTTCTTCATTCTCAGAAAATTTTCTAGTAATTTCTAGCCCAATAGGCAAGTTGGTCAAATCAAGCCACACCTTCTTGATGTAGCTATCATACCCTACAGATGGAATCCCCAGCAGTTCACCCAGTTCCTTAGTGTCAAAATTAATTACATGGTCATGGACAGAGGTGGTGATCCTATCCCTCTGTATAAAACAGTTCTTGTAAAACTCCTGAACCATCTCCTTTGCACACCTTTCTTTAATCTGAAGGACCATGTCCTTGCAGCCTTGAACCTGCAATTTCTGCAACAACCAGACCATACCCTCTTCCTCCACATCAGAGAGTACCCTACCTTTCAGAACTTTCCTAGTCATAATGTCATCATGGATACAGTGTTGAACTTCATCTCCCTTAGCCTCACTCTCACTATCATCATCAGCAAAAGATTCATCAGAACTTTCATCCACTAAAGTCCTTTTGGAGGACCTGGTCCTCATGGAAGACTTTTCTGCTGCAGCTTTCACAGAGCTCCTTTTCACACGCCTCTGTACAACTTTTCTTTTCTTAGGCTGAGGCACAACTACCTCAACATATTCCATCTCATCATTTTCATCACCAATAACATCCCTCTCTTTCTCCATAAACTCAACTTCTTTTTCCTGAACAGGATCAGCAACCTGTTTTCCTTCCCTTTTCTGCTTCTTTCTAGAGTAGCAGCTAAGTTTTCATTAGCAGTCTTAACAGCATTCCTTGTCCTCCTAACCCTAGAAGCAGGGGTAGAGACAGAAGGAACAGGTCCTTTTGCCTTATACGAACTTTCACCTTTCTTCTTAATCCCTGGCTTGTAACTATCACTAATTTTTTTTAACTTAGCAGCAATCTCAGCAGACATTTGGTTATCAATGGGTCCCTTCCTAGCAAGTTTTCTTTTTAAACTCCTAATGTTGATCAAATCAATAATAGGTCTATCACTATCACTCATGGCTTCCTCAACATTTATCACATCTTCCATGGGTACCCTAAAGGAAATCTCTAGAGACCTAGATGATTCATGCATGGGTGGTTCCAAACGTTTTACAGTTTTCCCTTCCCCCTCAGGAGCAGTTCCAGACCCCTCTTCCTTCTCCCCTTCATCCTCAACTACATTTAAGGGATAAGAAAAATTTACCTGATACCGATAAATGATCATCGCCCTTGACAAGTCCTCAACCTGTTCAACAATCGACTCAGCAGTAGGAACTGGTCCTTCCCCCTGAATTTTTGGTTCAGGTACGTCAGGGGTATTTTCAGGAATTTCAGGGTTTGGGTTTGTGGTGTCCATGGTTGAAGGAGGGTTAGGAATTTGTGGATGATCAGAGGTGGGTGCAGAAGATGAGTTTTCAAGAGAAGGAGACATTCTAGCAATATGATTCAAGAGATATGTTACTATTCTTTCTGAAATTGTGAGAGTGCATTTTAAAACAAGGTAAAAGAATAATAAGGAAGAAGGAGTGTATTTATATAATGAAATAGGTAGTGGAGGTTGAGTGTGAGACGATCACTATTACCTCATTGAAAGACAATCATCTGTTAAGGGACTCTTGGGAGTCTCCCGGAGAAAAAAGAGCTGTTAGGCTTTCAAGTTACCTATTTTGAATGGGAACTGTTCCTCCGATCGGACTCATATCCAGTTTGGATATGATTAGGATTCCTAGTGGGATTTATCCTAATTACAAGTTACCTATAGCTTTAATCTTCTAAGATAAATGAATAATTAAGGAGTACATACCTGATTTTAAAACGAAAAATCAGTGTCCTTCCAATTTGAAACACTTTTGCTCAATCTGAAATTCTAAGAGCATAAAGGTAACATCATTCAATTTTAGCAACTCTAAACAAAAATTATGGCATAAGAGTATATAATGAAGTATTATGCTGGACTGAATATTTCAAATTGACTTGAATAAAATTCAGTTTAGATGCAGTTTTCTAGCAAATTATGAAATAAAGCATTGATGAATTTAAGTGAATTTAATCATCCCTAATTCCAACCTATTTCTTTCAGTAGGAAAAAATGCTATGGTGATCAAACCCTTTTCATAGTTTTCTCTCAAGAAATGATGTCTTATATCAATGTGTTTAGTTCTTTTGTGATGCACTGGATTTTTGTCATGTTAATAGCACTAGTGTTGTCACAAAAGATAGGAACAGTTCCTACATCAATACCAAAATCCTGTAATTGTTGTTTAATCCATAACAACTGTGAATAACATGAGGCAGCTGCCACATATTTAGCCTCAGCAGTGGAAAGTGCCACTAAATTTTGTTTCTTAGTTCCCCAAGAGACCAAACACTCACCAAGAAAGTGTGCCATACCTGAGGTACTTTTTCTATCAATAAGGAAACCTCCATAGTCAGCATCAGTATATCCAACAAGATTAAAACTACCACCTTTTCGATACCAAAGTCCCAAGGGACCTGTTTCTTTCAGATATCTCAATATTCTTTTAACAGCTTTCAAATGAGATTCCTTAGGATCCGACTGAAACCTAGCAGACAAACCAACACTGAACACAATATCAGGTCTACTAGCAGTTAGGTAAAGTAGAGAACTAATCGAACCTCTATACAATCTTTGATCAACTGATATTCCATGTTCATCAAGATCCAATTTTGTGGAAATTGCAATAGGTGTATCAATTTCCTTAGCATTATCCATATCAAACCTTTTAAGTAATTACTTAACATATTTTTTTTGATGGATCATAGTTCCATTTGAGGTTTGCTTAATTTGTAAACCCAAAAAGAAATTGAGGTCACCCATCATGCTCATCTCAAACTCACTCCCCATCAAATTTGCAAATTCCTTACTTAAATTTTCACAAGTAGCACCAAAATTATATCGTCTACATAGATTTGAACAATTAAGATATGCTTACCTTTGTCTTTCAAAAACAGTGTGCTATCCATTTTACCTCTCTTATATCCATGCTGAAGTAGAAATTTTGATAGCTGTTCATACCATGCTCTTGGTGCCTGCTTGAGTTCATATAAGGCCTTGTCCAACTTGTACACATGTTCAGGGAACTGTTCATTCTCAAAGCCTGGAGGTTGCTTAACATACACTTCTTCTTTCAAGTAACCATTCAGAAAATGCAGTCTTAACATCCATTTGATGTAGAGTAACATCCATGTATGTAGCAAAGGCTATGAGAAGTCTTATTGCTTCCAATCTTGCAACGGAAGAAAAAGTCTCATCATAGTCAATGCCCTCCTCTTGACTATACCCTTGAACGACTAACCTGGCCTTATTTCTTGTTACCATGCCATCCTCATCAAGTTTGTTTCTGAAAACCCATTTTGTTCCTATTATGGACCCGTTCCTTGGCTTGGGTTCCAGATGCCAAACTTGACTTCTTTTGAATTGATTCAATTCCTCCTGCATAGCATTTATCCAATCTGCATCCTTCAGTACTTCTTTCATATTTTTGGGTTCAAAAAGAGGTAGGAAAGCACTAAAGGCACACAGATTGTGATTTTTAACAGCTGATCTAGTTTGTATTCCAGCAGTCTTATCTGAGATTATTTGATCTACAGGATGTGACCCTTGATACTTTAAGGCTTGAGTATCAATCCATTGTCAGAAGTCCCTTGCTGAGGAACAGTTCCTGATGGAGTAGTACTTCCAATTTGTGAGGTGGAACCAACATTTGTTCCCCCTATTTCTGTGCCACTCTTCTCAGTTCTGTCCTAGGGAACAGTTCCTGGCAGTTCACTTCTCACGGTATCTGTTGCTCCCAAACGCACACGCAAGTATACGTGGTCGACAAGTAATAAAGTGATAAATCGAGTATCATTCCCACGAGGACTATGCAGACTAATACTTAACAAACAATTTCTAAACAAACTATTCAGGGATCCTTTTCTTTGATGGTGAGAGTTTTTGTAACTAAAAAGAAGTAATTAAAGTGCTAGAAGTGTAGTCAAGCAATGGTGCAATACTTTGGTTGTTAACAATATCAAGAGGACGGTCCACGGTCAGAGTTACGAACAATCCAGTTGAGTTATCCAATTAATTCCACTTCTTAAATCCCGGGTTACTAACTGACAGAGTACATGTAACCGTGAAAACTTTTCAGTTCTTCACAGTCTATGCAAGCTACTTCAATCCCTATATGTCTATGGGTTAAATCACATGCACGCATTAACGAATTTTATAATGAGTTAAACTAGGCAAGCAAGTATATGTCTATCCTACTCACAAATTGGTTCCCCGATGCCCGGATTCACAAACTAGTTCTATTCTTTCTTATTATGTAATTAAATTCCCTCTTTCGAGTTCAACCTAAAAACCATAGATAATGCATAATTATCGAGCTTTAATAATTAAGCAAGTGAAATCAAGAAAGAATAAGCAACCCGTTATGGGATTCAATTAATGTGAATCAATCTTCAAACAATCAACTTTCATGTAATACTCTAATCCTAGAACGTATTATTTAGCCACGCATATTCATAACCACAAGGCAAAGATTTGATGAAATAATGATGTAAATGATGTAATAGATGAAATATTAGGAATAAACCCTTGTTCAATGAAGTATGGTGCTCTCAAATTGCTCCAAAGTATGAACTCCCATCCAAAACTAAGTAAAATAATATTTATAAGGTTTACAAAGGCCTGGTAATAAGTTAGACCTAAGTCTAGACGAATTAGGAAGTCAAAATCCGCTCCAGGGGCGCTATAACGGGCGCCCCGCGCCCACGATCGCGCCTACACAACCAGAATACGTCTAAGGTTGCATGCCTTTGGGGCGCCCCACGTGGGAAAATGTGCCAGGCACTGGGCGCTATAAGTGGCGCGCCACGTGCCTTAATGCGCCAAGAAAAAAACAGCACTTCCTTGCTCCGTAACTCGCCTCGTGTCGTGCCCTCGTGTGCTCAATCCAATCTTCAATCAATTTCCAATCATTCCTTGCTCAATCACGCTCCTAAAAGCTCCAAATGCACTGCGTAACAACCTACACACGCACGACATCAAATTAGTGCAAAACCACTTTCTTAGACTATAAAACAAGCGAATAACAAGCTCAAACATGCGGAAATATTAAGGAAACGTTGGCATAAAATGCCAAACATTACCACCCCACACTTGAACCTTTGCTCGCCCTCGAGCAACTCACAACTAACTTCCCAACCTAGGTAAAACAGGTCTGCCTATGACTATGGTTGATACCGATCATTGAACAAATGCACATATGACTACTATGGATCCACAAACATGCCAACAATTTACCAAACTCAAAAATATGAGAACAACCACCCCAAAATAGCTCAAATGCACAAACTCAACTCATTGCAACCATGCTCCCACAAAATCACACCTATCTACTCAACCAAGAGGCCATCAACTTCACCTATTTCATGCAAACCATGTGCCCTCACCAATATGAAGCAAAAGAGTGCCCCCCAAAGATCACACACTACAATAAATATCATGAATAGAACGGGGGCAATAACAAACGAATTCACTCACTCTCATGAAAGTCTCACATGTCACACACAATGTACCATAGGCTTGCCCGTAGTGTAGGACTCCACTAATGTAAGCTCACTCCAATCGGGATTAACTAGGAATTTAAAAAGGTCGTAATGTAGGCTAAGGGGCGGGTAGGATACATATGGTAATAGTGACTACCTCCCTAAGCACTTTAATACATCACAATTAATTTAAGCACAATTCTAATCAAAGCCACCCAATCAACAACTTTCACACACACACCTTTTCAACAAGTAGCAATATTTTTCTTTGAGCACACACTAGCAAGGAATGGATATTCTCTTCTCTTTATTTCTTTTTCCACAATTTTTTCTCTTTTCTTTTCAACATTGCTCTTTTTTTTTTCTTTTCTCTTTTCAATTTCATTATTTTCCAACCTTGCCAATGCTCATAAACAACTACTACACAATTTTAACAAGTATTCCTCTTCATTAGTTCCACTCAAAAACCTCTCAATATCCAACCACAACTCCAAAATAATAACACAATATCAACTAAAGTGCTTAAGGAGTAAAAGACCAAAAGAGAACAATTTAGAACAAGTGGGTAGGCTCGGGGTGTGGGTTCCAACAAAAAGGTCAAAGAAATCGCAACAATTTTTCCAAGGTGTATATGTAAGGGTAGGCAAATCAAAAGAAAGCCTTGTATTATTTCCCGACTAGAGCACAAGAATATGCCTCACACACACACATTGCATATGATCCACACAAACAAGGCTCCATCAACAACTCTCAATCAAGCATCTAGAGTGCAATTTGTGGAAAATTAAGCACTAATGCACAAAGGTTCACAATAAAGTCAAGCAAGTGGACTCAAGCATCTCAAGGGGGTCGTTCCAATTATTCCTAGGCATGCATCACAATTTAAAACCCAAGGACACCACAAGTAGCACATGCAATCAATTCAAGTCCACCGGTATCAAACAAATCAAAGGCACCTAGCATTCTACCTATTTCCTTCGTCTAGGGTCACCTCTACTAACTATTCTAATCCTAAAAATAAAAAACTACCCGGTTCAAAGGTCTCCCCGTGGAAAAGAACCGAGGCCATAAGAAAAACTACGGGGTGGATGACATGTACCACTAATAAAACTAAAAGGAAAACCTTTTTGGAATTTTTCATTGGTTTTCTAAATTTTTTTTCATATATTAAAGCAAGAAACAAATAAAAATAAAGTCAAGTGACAAAAGAAAAATCCTAACGGTTCATGTATCCCTAACCTCAAAAATAGATAAAGGGCAGTACCCCAACCCACACTTAAACTAAGCGATGTCCTCAGTGCGACAAAGAAGTAAGTGCAAAAGTAAAGAAAACTGCCCTGAAATCCAGCTGACCAACACTGGGTGGTGTGCAGGAGTGCGGACCTAGTCCTCCTCCTCATCAGAGCCACCGCCCTGAGCATCAGTCTCCTCAGCCTCACTGTCCGGATCACGATCAACAATATCCGAATCAGTGTTCTCATCCTCCTCCGGAGGCATCTCTACTGCTCGAGTCATGCCCAGCAGGCGTCTCGAGGTATCCAGTAAAGGCACAGTGCGATCAATAGCTGTCATATCCATGCCCGACCGCCGGGCCATCTGCTCCATCATCAAGTACTGACGTGCAGACAAGTTGGCGTCTGTGTCCCGCCAATTGTCCGCCGTCAGTCTCACAGGTGCAGTAGTGGTCACACCCTTTACCGAGGCAATATCAAACGGCTTCCCGATGTCAGGGACAATGCGATCCCCGATCTCATCCACTGGGACTCCAGCCTGCTCCAAATACCGAGTAAGGATGTTCCCAAAGTACACACGGCTACATGACTACAACTCCGGTTGCTCTTTCATCACTCGCAACATGTAGTAGCTGATGTTGACCGGCCGCTTGGTCATAAAGAAGTACACCATGCACGCCCGAGTCTTGGTGACCACGGAATAATGAGATGATGGCAAGATGCGTGCATTTATAAATCTCATCCACACGCGAGCTGGTTTCAGAAACTGCGAGAAGAACATGTACTTGTGTCTTCCGGACACACTTCGCTCCCACTTATGAGTGGAGCTCTCACCACAGAGTGTATCCCGCAGAGCCTTATAGTCAGGCTTTCTAATGAATTCTCTCAGCTCATCATAATCTGGGTCCTCGACCCCCAAGAAGGCATTCAATGCCGTGTGGTCTAACTTCACCTTCACCCCTCTCACCGTAACAAAGTCATCCTCCTTCCACGCCTCCTCCGGCTCCCAATTCGCGTAGAGTTCTTGCACTATGTCAAGGTTTGCATGCCCCGTATTCTCAAATACCGAGTCCCAATGTAAAGAAAGTATCGCATTGGCCACCCCTCAAAATTTTTGCATCACCCTCCGCTTGTCAATTGCTTGCTCGGGAATGTACCCCCCAAGCTTCATATATTTATACCAAGTTTGGCACTCACCTTTCTTCACAAAAGTGAGGCCATATCGTGTCTTTCCCGCGGGTCGTGGTATCGGCATCGCGTCCTTAGGGATTCTTGCCTTGGCCTTTGCCTTTGGTTTGGCCTTGGGCTTGGCCGGTGCCTTGCCCTTTTGCTTGGTAGAAGAAGGCCCGGCTTGGAGTGCTTTCCTTGGGGTCGGGGCGGATGAAGAACATTGTTTATGAGGTGTGACAACCATGGTACCTACACAAACAAAAAGATCAATGGGATATGTCAAATTAAGCACCAATAATTCAATTCAAGTTCAATTGGTAGGGTAGCACCCCACACTTATCACACACTCTATGTGTCAATCAACTCAACTCAATATGACAAGCAACCCCACACTTAAACAAAACTGGCTTTGTACAAAATATGCCACGTTTGTTGTTATTACGATCAAGCTAGTGTGGGTGCATCATAGCCAATTTTCATGTGTGTGAGACACTTAATGTTCATAATCAGCCTAAGGAATGCATTGCTACTCAAGAATTCACAATGTTACACAATTGTCATGATTGAGGCTTTTTCACAAACACTTGGTGTGCACACATTTAAACTTGCAAGTTCAATGATATTTGTAATGTGCTAACCCTCCCAACTTGTTGGGAGATCTGTTTTTACAAGTCACAAGCTAACTATCCAGCACAATGATCAATTTAAGCACTTCAAGAGTAAAATTTAAACATGAGCTTGCAACTAGTTAAGAAACCTACCATGAAAAAATTTAATTAATCTTACATGTAATGGAGTGAGAAAAGTAGGAATTTACTTACTTGAAAGTGTTAGAATGAATTGCAACAATATTGGGAATGATTCCAAGAGTTAGAAATGATTTGGGGAGTGTTTAGGGATTGATTAGAGAGAAAATAGTGAAGAAAATAGAGTAGAAATTGGGTATAAGGGAGAGGGGAAAATCGGGTCGCGGGTTAAAACCCGTTTGACCCGGAATTTTAAAAATATTTTGGCCGGGAGCCATGGCCTCCGCGGCGCGCCCCTAAAGCGCGAGCCAAACTGCACATTCTGCCTACCCTGGCGCGTTGGGAGGTGCGGGGCGCTCCCAAACGCGCCTGGGCTTTTCTTCAGCTTTCTATTTTTTTTTGCGTTGGGAGGCGCGGGGCACTCCCAAATGCGCCCGAACACATTTTTTCGCACCAAATTTCGATTCCAAGTGCGAACCCAAGCGCGGGACATGTCTCGAGGTGTCCCGTACCCCTCAATACATTAATTTCACCTCGTTTAGCTCTCCTGATACCTACAAAATGACACACAAAAAAACAAAAACTACGTGACTCTATAAAACACAAAATAACTAAACTATTACAAGTACAAACTCGGGTTGCCTCCCGAGAAGCGCCTTATTTAACATCGTGGCACGACGGGTATTAATCAAGGGTCCCTCAAAGTAATGGAAGTACGGTGATTCACTGAACATCCCCAATAATGCTTCACCCTTTGACCATTTACCAAAAATGTTTTCTCAGAATCCGGGGCTTTCAATTCAACCGCTCCATGTGCGGTAACACGAAATACTTCAAACGGCCCCGACCATCTAGACTTCAACTTGCCCGAAAATAATTTCAACCTCGAGTTAAACAACAACACCAGTTGCCCGGGCTCAAACTGACGACGCTCAATATGCTTGTCATGCCACTTCTTTGTCCTTTCCTTATACAATTTCGCATTTTCATACGCATGGAACCGGAACATTTCAAGCTCATGCAATTGAAGCATCCTCTTTTCACCCGCTAAGGCCATATCAAGATTGAGCTTTTGAATTGCCCAATACGCCTTATGCTCTGGTTCAATAGGCAAGTGACAGGCCTTACCATAAAGAAGCCTATATGGAGATGTTCCAATAGGTGTTTTAAATGCAGTTCGATAGGCCCAGAGAGCATCATCTAACTTCATAGCCCAATCCTTCCTCGAGGCATTCACAGTCTTCTCAAGGATTTGCTTGATCTCTCTATTTGATACTTCCACTTGGCCACTAGTTTTGGGATGATAAGCAGTGGCCACCTTGTGGCGAACCCCATACTTGGCCAACAACTTATTGGGATGATAAGCAGTGGCCACCTTGTGGCGAACCCCATACTTGGCCAACAACTTATTGAACAACCGGTTACAAAAATGCGTACCTTCATCACTGATTATAGCCCACGGTGTCCCAAAACGAGTGAAAATATTTTTCTTCACGAACTTCACCACAACACTCGCATCATTTGTTGGAAGTGCAACAGCCTCCACCTATTTAGAAACATAATCAACCGCCACGAGGATTTATTTATGGCCCATGGAAGGTGGAATGGACCCATAAAATCAATCCCCCAACAATCAAACAGCTCAATCTCCAGGATATTGTTCAAAGGCATCTCGTGAGGCCTAGAAATAGTACCCGTTCTTTGGCAACGATCACATTGCTTCACTAAGGCATGAGGATCTTTAAATAAAGTAGGCCAAAAGAAACCAGATTGAAGTACATTTGCAGCTGTTCGATCTCCACCAAGCTGGCCACCATAAGGAGAGGAATGGCAGCTCTGTAGAATCGGCTCTACTTCTTCCCTTGGAATGCATTTCCTAGCTAGTTGATCCGGGCCTATCTTGTACAAATAAGGCTCATCCCATACATAGAATCTGCTCTCATGAAGGAGTCTACGCTTTTGCTCAGCAGTAGCCCTAGGAGGATACACATTACTTACAATTAAGTTCACCATGTCAGCATACCATGGCACCTCGGCTGCATCTAGAGCAAAAAGTTTCTCATCAGGGAATACCTCTTTAGTCTTAGGCCCCTCATCTACATGATCTCTATTCTCCAGCCTTGACAAATGATCAGCTACTTGGTTCTCAGTTCCCTTACGATCTCTAATTTTAACAGCAAACTCTTGCAATAGGAGAACCCATCTAATTAGTCTAGGCTTGGAGTCCTTCTTTTCAAACAAATACCGGATTGCGGCACGATCAGTGTAGAAAATAACACGAATGCCCACCAGATAAGATCTGAATTTATCGAAAGCATACACTACGGCTAGCAACTCCTTCTCAGTGGTGGTATAATTAGGCTGGGCTGCATCAAGCGTCTTGCTTGCATAATAGATGGAGTGAAAGATTCTTCCAATTCTTTAGCCTAGAACAGCCCCAATAGCATTATCACTCGCATCACACATCAATTCAAATGGCAAAGACCAGTCAGGAGCAATGATGATTGGTGTTGTCACCAACCTTTTCTTCAACTCTTCAAATGCTTTGAGACAATCATCATTAAACACAAATTTCACATCCTTCTCTAACAATTTGCACATAGGAGTGGAAATTTTGGAGAAGTCCTTTATGAAACGTCTATAGAACCCTGCATGTCCCAAGAAACTACGCACCCCCTTGACAGAGATAGGTGGTGGTAATTTTTCAATAGCCTAAATCTTCGCTTTATCAACCTCGATCCCTTGCTTTGACACCTTGTGCCCAAGTACTATGCCTTCTTGAACCATAAAGTGACATTTTTCCCAATTCAGCACCAGATTTGTTTGTTCACAACGGCTCAGCACAACATCAAGATTTTTCAAACACTCATCAAAAGAATCACCAACCACTGAGAAATAATCAATGAATACCTCCACAAATTTTTCCACCATGTCGGTGAAAACAGCCATCATGCACCGCTATAAAGTCCCCGGGGCATTACATAACCCAAATGGCATCCTCCTAAATGCATAGGTGCCATATGGACAAGTAAAAGTAGTCTTCTCTTGATCTTCAGGAGCTATCACAATTTGATTGTAGCCCGAATATCCATCCAAGAAACAATAATACTCGTGCCCTGCAAGTCTATCCAGCATCTAATCAATAAAAGGGAGTGGGAAGTGATCTTTCCTGGTGGCCTTGTTCAGCTTCCTATAATCAATGCAAATTCTCCACCATGTAACTGTTCTTGTAGGAATCAACTCATTATGCTCATTCTTCACCACCGTCATGCCCCCTTTCTTTGGAACACATTGCACCGGACTCACCCACTTGCTGTCAGAGATAGAAAAAATAATACCAGCATCCAGCCACTTGATGACTTTTTTCTTCACCACCTCCTTCATAATTGGATTTAGCCTCCTCTACTGCTCTATATATGGCTTATGGTCTTCCTCCAAGAGAATTTTATGCATGCAGAAAGAAGTACTAATCCCTCTAATAATAGCAATAGTCCAGCCAATAGCTCTCTTGCGCTCTCGCAATACCCTCAACACCTTTTCAACCTGCACATCAGACAACAAAGAAGAAATGATCACGGGAAAGGTATTACCTTCACCCAAATAAGCATAACGTAAATGCGCGGGTAAAGGTTTGAGCTCAAGAGTAGGAGCCCTCTCAATAGACGGTTTAGCAGGAGTTAAGGTCAACGGTCTATCAAGCTCCTCAAATTTCTTCCACCCTGGGATGAATCTACTCTTCATATTAAGAACCTCCAAATATTCTTCAATGTCATCATCCTTCAGGATATCATCATCATCACATAAGAGTGCCCTTTCCAAAGAATCAACATTAGAAGCCAAGAATGACCTCTCATCAGTAGTCAACTCATCATCTACCACTTTTACCATGGACAACGCTTCATAATGAGAAGGAAGCTGGGTAGCTCTGAACACATTAAACACATCTTCTTCCCCATTTACCTTCATGATCATATTTCCAGCTCTAACTCTAATAACAGCATCAGCAGTAGCCTAAAATCCTCTCCCCAATATGAGAGGAACCTCGGGATCAGCTTCATAATCAAGAATAATAAAATCAACAGGTAATATAAACTGACCCACTTGTACAAGCACATCCTCAATAATCCCCTCGGGGCATGTCAAAGATCTATCAGCCAGCTGTAGAGTCACAGTAGTGGGTCGTGGTTCACCCAGGCCTAGCTTCCTGAAAACTGATGAAGGCATCAAATTCACACTAGCACCCAAATCACATAAAGCTCGACCAACCTCATATTCCCCAATTTTCAAGGGAATAGTAAAAATGCTAGGATCCTTCAATTTCTGAGGAAACTTGCTTCTAACTCTAGAACTACACTCCTCAGTGAGTGCAACTGTCTTAAACTCAGTCAGTCTTCTCTTGTTAGCAACAATATCCTTGATGTATTTAGCATATTTGGGAACATCCCTCAAAAGCTCCACCAAAGGAATATTTACTTGAATCTGACTCAATATCTCCAAGAATTTCTTGCATGCTGCATCAACTTTCTACTTCTGAAGTCTCTGAGGGAAAGGTGGTGGTGGTCTCACAATAGCAGACTCGGGCTGCTTTGTTATCACTTTCTCTGCTTCTTTCTCCACTGCCCTATCAGCATTTGGTTCTAACTCACCAACAGGTTTCTTTGGCTTTGGGGGGACTTCTTCTAGAGCTCTTCCATTCCTCAAAGTAACTGCTTGCACAAATTCTTTAGGATTTTTCTCTGTATCACTCGGTAAAGCACCCCGAGGTCTATTATTTTGTGCTCCAGCCAGCTGCCCCAATTGTCTGTCAAGATCTTTCTGCGCATTGCTCAAATCTTTTATTGTTTGTGCCTGAGATGCTGAATCATCCATGAGCTTTTGCTGCCCTGCAAGAATTTTCCTAAGCATTTCCTCAACTGCATTAGACTGCTGTGGTTGAGTCTGCGACTGTGACCCCTGCTGTGGTGCATTCTGACTATTATTTTGGGATCTCTCATTTCCTTGAAGCTGCTCACAATTATCCCTCCAAGAAAAATTTGGGTGATTACGCCAACCACTGTTATAGCTATTACCATATTGATTTCGATTCTGACCCTGTGACCTGTTCTGATTACCCACATAATACACTGACTCTGGATTAGATGGACAGACTTCAGTAGTATGATCCTCTCCACATACCTCACAAAAGGCTTGAAGTTGTTGCACTGGAGCTGCTGGTGGTTTAGCCTGCGGTAGAGTCAGCTTGCTGATTTGATTAGAAATAGCATCTATTTTCGCCCTTAGCTCTGAAACTTCATCCAATTGAAGTATCCCAGCAAATTTATGCGTAGTAGCTCTGCCAACACCCTGCCAATCAGGATTGCTCTGCGAAATCTTGTCAAGTAAATCATAAATCTATTCAAAATTTAAAGCCAATACTTGTCCTCCAGCAGCAGCATCTACCACGATCTTAGTGTGTTGGTTCAAACCCTCAACAAAGGTGTGTGCAATAACCTCATTAGATTGGTTGTGGTGTGGACAATCTCTCAATAGAGCTTTAAATCTCTCCCAGGCTGAATACAAAGATTCTCCTTCTATCTGTCTGAAGGACATAATTTCACTCCTCAGCCGGGCTGTCTTGGCAGACGGATAAAATTCAGCCAAGAATTTCTTAGCCAAATCCTCCCAAGTAGTGATAGACCCAGGCTTTTCAGCCTTTAACCACTTCCTTGCTGTCCCTATCAGTGAAAACGGGAACAAAGTCAAACGAACATAATCAGTAGGAACACCCGCTGGTGTATAAGTATCACTGATCTCCAAGAAATTCTGAATGTGTTGCTGCAGATCCTCATGAAGTAACCCAGCATATTTCCCTGTCACATGCAGCAACTGTATCATGCCGGCTTAATCTCAAAATGCCCGGTAATAGCGGGCTTCACAATACTTGACGCTACTCCTCCCAAGTTGGGGAGAGCAACATCTCGCACTACTACTGCTCGTTCTTCTGCCATCTCAATAGGTAAAGAAGCAAGTACGATTGCTAGTGATTTTCGATCTCTCGCCTCTCTTCTTACCCTTCTCAAGATTCTTTCAGGCTCGGGATCAAAAGGTGCGAGTGGTTCATCCTTTCTATTCCTTTGCATGCAAAACCTAAGCCTGAAACAGCACAAGAAACTCAACAAAAAATTAAACCTGAATAGAAATTAAGTAATCGTTTAAAAAGAAATTAGTCAGTAATTAGTCCCCGGAAACGGCACCAAAAAGTTGTTGCTCCCAAACGCACACACAAGTATACGTGGTCGACAAGTAATAAAGTGGTAAATCGAGTATCGTTCCCACGAGGACTATCCAAACTAATACTTAACAAACAATTTCTAAACAAACTATTCAGGGATCCTTTTCTTTGATGGTGAGAGTTTTTGTAACTAAAAAAGCAGTAATTAAAGTGCTAGAAGTGTAGTCAAGCAATGGTGCAATACTTTGGTTATTAACAATATCAAGAGGACGGTCCAGGGTCAGAGTTACGAACAATCCAGTTGAGTTATCCAATTGATTCCACTTCTTAAATCTCGGGTTACTAACTGACAGAGTACATGTAACTGTGAAAACCTTTCATTTCTTCACAGTCTATGCAAGCTACTTCAATCCCTATATGTCTATGGGTTAAGTCATGCACGCATTAATGAATTCTGTAATGAGTTAAACTAGGCAAGCAAGTATATGTCTATCCTACTGACAAATTGGTTCCCTGATGCCTGGGTTCACAAACTAGTTCTATTCTTTCTTATTACGTAATTAAATTCCCTCTTTTGAGTTAAATCTAAAAACCATAGATAATGCATAATTATCGAGCTCTAATAATTAAGCAAGTGAAATCAAGAAAGAATAAGCAACCTGTTATGATATTCAATTAATGGGAATCAATCTTCAAACAATCAACTTTCATGTAATACTCTGACCCTAGAACGTATTATTTAGCCACACATATTCATAATAACAAGGCAAAGATTTGATGAAATAATAATGTAAATGATGTAATAGATGAAAGATTAGGAATAAACCCTTGTTCAATGAAGTATGGTGCTCTCAAATTGCTCCAAAGTATGAACTCCCAATCAAAACTAAGTAAAATAATATTTATAAGGTTTACAAAGGCCTGGTAATAAGTTAGACCTAAGCCTAGACGAATTAGGAAGTCAAAATCCGCTCCAGGGGCGCTATAACGGGCGCCCCGTGCCCACGATCGCGCCTACACAACCAGAATACGTCGAATGTTGCATGCCTTTGGTGTGCCCCACATGGGAAAACGTGCCAGGCACTGGGCGCTATAAGTGGCGCGCCACGTGCCTTAAAGCGCCAAGCAAAAATCAGCACTTCCTTGCTCCGCAACTCGCCTCGTGTCGTGCCCTCATGTGCTCAATCCAATCCTCAATCAATTTCCAATCATTCCTTGCTCAATCACGCTCCTAAAAGCTTCAAATGCACTGCGTAACAACCTACACACACACGACATCAAATTAGTGCAAAACCACATTCATAAACTATAAAACGAGCGAATAACAAGCTCAAACATGCGGAAATATTAAGGAAACGTTGGCATAAAATGCCAAACATCAGTATCCCCATCCAATGTTTGCATTTGAGGATCAATTTCATTATGTTTCAGCATTCCAATCTCTTCATCCTCCTGTACCTGTTCTTGAGTGAGACTGTTAGTTTCATCAAATATAACATGCATGTTTTCTTCAATTTTCAATGTTTTCTTGTTAAAAACTCTATAAGATTTACTATTGGAAGAATAACCAATAAAGATTCCCTCATCACTTCTAGGATCAAATTTTCCTAAGGTATCTTTCCCATTATTGTGTATAAAACATTTGCAACCAAAAGCCCTAAGATGAGAGATATTTGGTTTTCTTCCCTTAAGCAGCTCATATGCAGTCTTTTCTGTTAATGGCCTTGTCATACATCTATTTATTACGTATCATGCAGTATTGATGGCCTCAGCCTAAAAGTTTTGTGGAAGATTTCCAGATATTAGCATAGTTCTAGCCATTTTCTCTAGAGTCCTATTTTTGCTTTCCACTACACCATTTTGTTGTGGAGTTCTAGGTAAAGAAAAATTGTGATTAATGCCATTTTCATTACAAAAATTGAAAAACATATGATTTGAAAATTCAGTTCCATGATCAGACCTAATGGCAACAATGTGACTATCTAGAGTTCTTTGAGCTTTCTTAGCAAAAATTGAAAATGCATTGAAAGCTTCTTATTTAGATGCAAGAAATATAGTCCATGTAAATCTAGAGTAATCATCCACCAATACCATAAGATACTTCTTACCTCCACGACATATTGTTCTCATTGGTCGACATAAATCCATATGGACTAGTTCAAAAGATTTAGTGGTACTTACCTGTTTCTTTGGTTTGACGGAGAATTTTACCTGCTTCCCTCTGGCACATGCTTCACATAACTTTTCATCCTTAAACTTGATGTTAGGAAGACCTATCACCAAATCCTTGGACACAAGTTTGTTCAGTTGTGAAAGACTAGCATGGCCAAGTCTTTTTGCCATAAGAGGGGATCATTTTGCACCACACTTAAGCAACTCAAGCTTCCATCAGATAGAGTCAAAAAATCCACTTTGTAGATGTTTCCATGTCTATTTTCCCTGCAAAATAATCTCTCCAGAGTTTGGTTAGTCACAGTGCACCCAGTAAATGAGAAATTAACATTATTACCTTTGTCACACAATTGAGATATACTCAATAAGAAATGCTTCAGCCCATCTACTAGAAACATATTTTCTATACTATGTGAATCAGACCTACCTACCTTTCCAATGCCAATGATTTCCCCTTTCTTACTATTACCGAAGAAGACACTTCCTCCTTGAAAGGCTGAGAGTGAAAGGAACAGTTCCTTATGTCCTGTCATTTGCCTTGAGCAACCACTGTCCATATACCAATTGTGGTTTCTCTCCTTCACTCTAGCCTGCAAAAGAAAACTAGGGGTTAATTTTAAGAACCTAAACTAGTTTGGGTTCCTTTCCTTGAGAAAAAGGATGAATCAGATCTCGCTTAGCCCAGAATGGTAATGGTTTTTTTGTGTGAACAGCTTTCTTTCTTACAGAATTTTGAACTGGTTTATAGGACCTGTTCCTCTGTGCAGCCATTTTTAAAGATTGACAATTTTCTTTCAAGTAACTAGTGTTCCCACAATGAGTGCATAGCCAGTTTTCAGGAAGTGATAGGTACTTACTCTTTGGATCCCATTTGGGTGAAGACTGTGCTTTCATGAATCCAATGCCCTTCCTGTTACTACTGTGATTTTCCTGTAACCATTCTAGTGCTTCAGAGGACTTGTTCCATTTTACAGTTTTTCCCAACTCCATTTTTGTTTTAACCAAGTCCTCTTCTAAAGATCTTATCTTTTCATCTTTCTTGCACAATTCATCAACTGTGACTTTCAGTTTCTCTTCAGCAATGATCTGATGAGAATTAGCAATGCCTTTACCATTTTCAACTGTTTTAACATTTTCTAATTCCTGAACAGTTGATTCAAGTGTGACGACCTGTTCATCAGGCATGCTAAATTTTTCTTTTTAGAGAGTCATTTTTAATTACTGCCTTTTTTTATTCTGTTCCTAAACTATCCATGTCATCATGCAGTTGATTTTTGCCATCCTTTAGAGATTTAAACTCATTTAACACAGTATGAAATACTTTAACTAATTTCTCTCTAGGCATGTTTTTCACATCTTGTCTAAGTTTAGAAAAGACTACCTCAACATCTTTTTCATTATCTGAGTCTTCAAGAGCCATTAGAGCAAGATCCTCATCCAGATCATTATCAGATACTTCATCCTCACTGTCTTGCCATCCTGCAACCATTGCTTTGGGATTTCCACTTTTCTTTCGGACCTGTTCCCTAGCCTTTTTCCTTTCCTCAATGTATCTTTTCCTCCATTCTCCTTCCATGATTGGACATTTGCTGATGTGGTTCGCCATGCTGCCACGTTTGAAGAATTCTCCATCCTGTTTCATGTTAGAAGACCTACCTTGTCCACTAGCCCCCTTTTTCTTATTCAAATATCTTTGAACACTTTTAGCGATAAGGACCAGTTCCTTATCATCAATAGGTTTATCAGCAGCAGTCAAGGCTAGGTTAGGCTCAGTTTTAACTGGTTCACCTATGTTTTTAACCTTTTTTCTTAGTTCATAAGTTTTCAAATTTCCTATAAGCTCATCTAGGTATAAGGTGGTCAGATCCTTACTTTCAATAATAGCACAAGCCTTAATCTCCCAAGAATCTGGGAGAACCCTAGTTAGGATCTTTTCTACTCTATCTTCAATAGTTAAAACCCTTTCCAAAGAAATAAGTTTAGATGTAATAGCATTAAATCTAGTATACATTTCAGAAATTTATTCTCCTTCTTTCATTTTAAAGCTTTCATATTCAGCAAAAAGGATTGTACCTCTAGATATTTTTACCTGACTTGTTCCCTCATGTGCAACCTGTCGAGCATCCCAGATTTCTTTTGCAGTGGTATACCCTCTAATTCTAGTGCACTCATCAGGACTGAGTCCACAGACAAGCCACTTCCTAGCTTTGGCTTTCTTTTCCCACTGCCTTAAGTCTTCAGCATTGCATTCCCTTCTAGTTTTGGGAACATCAATTCCATCAGCATCCTTTTTCATTGGAATCACGGGACCTTCAGTCACTATGTCCCATAACTCATAGTCTTCAGCCTGAAGATGATCTCTCATCCTTTCCTTCCACCATGAGTAATACTTTCCATTGAATAAAGGTGCCCTAACTGTTGACTGACCCTCACCATTTTCATGTGATGTACTCATTCTAATCCTAGGTGTTAGCCTTTTCAAGGATAACCCACTCTGATACCAATTGTTATTTCCCAAGATACACCAGTTTACTGTTTTAAGGACCAGTTCCTTAAAATGTGTTCCTTTACTATGTTATATGCGGAACTAAAACTGTAAGTAAATGAACACTATCAGCATGGAAAAACCCCTTGAACTCGGGATAAAAAAAACCCCGACCTACTCTTCCAAGTAGGATTTCAACTTCACTATGTAAAAGAACCACTTGGTTACAAGACTACATTCTTACTAACCTAGGACTAACTCTAATTCTCTAGTGACCTCATTCACGATCAGTGAAGCTTCTTCAAGTAGTCTTCAAGTACACGACTTGAACTGAAAAGATACAACTCGATAATACCTGTTACAGTTGAACTAAGACTGAACTTTTACAAAAATCAATCTAAGGAATATGTTCTTACTTAGTTCCCTGTAGCTTACTGATTACACAAATAAGATAAAGACTCTTTCAATGCTATGCTCGATTCTCTATGTATTTGTGCATACTTCAATAGCTGAAATACTCCTGATTTTATAGCTTGAACAATCAAGATGTGTTGAGCAATTAGAACTCCAAAGCTCCCAAGAGTTTGAGTCCTAATTGAACTCTTCACTTCAAGCATCTGAATCTTTTAGCCCTTATCCATTATTAATGAAATCTTTTCATATCACGTTTAGACCTGCATAATTATCAAGATAAACATTAGTCTAAGGATAATTAACAATATCTCAGCTTAAATGATCTTGCATCAGATATCTATTTAGCTGCAGTGATTCAAAGGAACAGGTCCTTTGAATCTGTTCCTTAATCATCAGTCAAAACATCAAGCTTATCCAAGGTAACAGATCTCTTGCCTTGGTGTTAGACGCAAAATCAACTCGTCTGGCATAATGTCTTTATTTTCTTCCAGGAGTTTCTGGATGCACTCAGGAATGTCCTCCAAGTTACTTCCTTTAGGATATTCTTCAATCTCTTGTGTGGACACCAGGAATGTTGGCTCCCTCTTCTTTAACCCTTTATTGAGTTGCATTACAGGTTAATAAGAGTGTGGCGAGGTAGTGGTCATAATTGTAGTAGTTATATTACAAGATGTTCCTTCGCCCATTATTGATATAATTTCGAAATAAGGGGAGATAATTCCATTCATCTTTCTCCAAAATTCCATGCCTGTATGATTTTAGTGTCATCCATATGTGCCACAGTGAAGTTAGTCGTACCTCGCCATATGCCTACTCTAATTACCATATCCCGAGAACCTTCATTGACTGGCAATGCCCTAGCGTTATCGACTATGACCTTCATAGAAGTACCATTTAGAACACCATCCACATGTATGAGCATTTTCGTTTCTTGTGTAGGCTCGTTCCGTGCCTGGACGGTTCCATGCCATTGCATGGTTCCAAATTGGAATGGGCTAGACTCCTTAGTTTGATCGTTCTCTGTTCTTACCATAGAATTCAAGCTTCCAAGGTTAGGAAAATCCTTCATTGCATCGGGACCTTTGCACATGCAACCTTTGATGTTTGGCATCAAACGCCTATTATTCCATTTTCTTGCATTTTTGTAACTTTACTCATCCTTTTGTGTATAAATTATGGTTTGTACATACTTATTGTGTTATGTGCTTGTAGAAAATATTTGATTGCAAACGAGACGAAAACGAGCAATTAAAGAACAAGTTGAAGAGTTGTGGCTATTTACTATGTAAGAGGAATGTTGTTGAAGTTCAACAATGTTAAAAGTGGCTAGGCATCAACGTAAATTTATCAAAGTGGCTATAAATGAAAATTGACAAAAGAAAGTTTTGGGTGTTCTTTAAGGCCAAAATATTTCATGCGCTGCCTTCCATAAGCGCTGGTCTTACCAATTTCCCGCAATTTTAAATGTTTTAAGTAAATTCCCTCCACATCATCCCTCACTATGCGAAAGGACTATTTTACCTCTGACTAAACCTAATTCACAATCAACGATTTCCTTCTCTCTTTCCTCCTTCCTTTCCTTCTTTCTTCTATGTGTCCTGGAGATTTATGGAATATGTAAAAGTTATACTTATTTTATTATTTTTTGTTTAATTTGTGTTATAATGTAATTTTTATTTTTCCTAATCCTTTATTTGTATTTATTTTTTTTCTGTATTTCTTCTTGGTAATTAATATTTATATAGTTATTTATAAGTTTTTCATTTTTATTGATTGGAATTAAATTTGACGTTCATATGAATTTTTATTTTTATTTTTTATGCTTGATAAAGATGATTTTAAGGTTCTTAAATTGGCAATAGCAATTAGATATTTTTGTTGCTCATTGCACATGGCTTAAAGTCTCGGCTATTACCATTAGTTACAGAGACTTTCTCTGCAAGAAGCCTTTATTGCATAGAGTTTAAAGTCTTGGCTATTGCAAATTTAATGTCTTGGCTATTGTCATTAGTTACAGAGACTTTCTCTGCAATTAGCTTTTATTGCACAGAGATTAAAGTCTTGGCTATTGCCAAGACTTGAAGAGACTTTTTCTGCAAGTTTCCTATTGCATAGAGCTTAAAGTCTTGGCTATTGCCAATACTTGCAGATAATACAGGTTGCCTATTGCACCAGATCGTAAAGTATTGGCAATTGTCAATACTTTCAGAGACTTCCCCTGCAAGTTGCCCCCTTTCACCCGACCTTAAAATGTGATGCAGGGTAAAATACGGAAACAAAAAAGATAGGAGTGAAACTAGTCTCGAACTACCTACGAGGTATCCACGAGGAACTAGTCTCGTGAAACCCTTAATTCAGGTCAAGACTTGCCTACACTATGCAACTACCCTCGAGACACACCTGGGTCTCACAAATAGAATGGTTGAATTGGATTGAGGGTCAACTCAATCCAATAGAAGATTCAAGTCCAAAACAAAGGTTTCATTCAACAATAAGGAGCATTGCTCATGTTCTTCAATATTCATAATAGACTAAGTCTGAAAATAAGCTAGACTTGTGATGCAGCCCGAACACGTGCTGATCAAGTGTTCGATCAACCGAGGAGACCGATGATACGAAGCCAAACCAAACTGCTGCACGATGTGCACATTTACTTGGCCTGGCCGAAGGAAAGCAATTGCTTCGAAGTTGAGTGGCCGGGCTCAAGAACCGAGGGCGTCATCTTCAAATTTGAGCGCGAGGATAAAGTGACCGAACACCAACAAATTGTGTTCGAAGACAAGTGAGCGCCCGAGGACAATGAGTTCGAGCAAGCAACCACGCACCGAAGTCAAAGGTTCCCGAACACACACTTAGCTCAGCCCTGCGTGGCTTGTTTTTATTCGTCACTTGTGACTATTTACTATTTTGTCCTTAGCATAGCCAATAAATACTTTACTTTCATTTCATTGTAAAGGGATCCAGTTTTTAGTATATGAAAAACATAGCAAGTGCTATTGTGAGTCTCCGATGGAGCCGAACCCCGACGTGGGCTTTTAAAGAACTTGTGTCAATCGGTGTTATTCGTTTGAACAATTTCTTCTTGATCATTCAATTTGCAAGAAGCGGGTCTTTCTTGAGGATTGGTGCATAGTATAGGTGCGTCTTGATTTCCCTTCAATCGAGCTTTGAGACAGGTTCCTCACTGTTGTTTTGAATCGAAGCAAGATTTGTCTTGCTTCTATCTTTTACTTTCTTGTTATTTTCTTCCGCGTATCGTGTTTAAGCTTTCCTTCGAGTTTGCTTGCACCATCTGTGTATCATAGCAAGGTTTGAGTTTATTCTTACAACCTCAAATCCTGTTCATTAAATCGTGCTTGTGTCTCCAGTTTCAGCTTTCTTCCGTGTGTTTGATTGTTGTTGCTGTGGTGTTTAAAAAAAATGTGGAAAAGCTAAAATTCAAAAATTGTGTTTGATTGTTGGTTGTTTGGATTAAACAATCATTGATTCTTGTTCACCGTTGTTTCCTGATTCCAACAAGTACCCGACGTACAACTTTCGTGACTAGGGTTTCTTTGTGAAATTTTGGACTGTTTTGAGTATTGGTGGTGATCGAACTCGAACCCCAACGTGTTTTGGTTAAAACCGATGAAGATTGGTGGTTCTTGAGTGATTTGGGTTTGTTTTGTGATTAAATTCGAAGTTCTGTGTTTGAATTCGTTGTCCGTATGCCGGAAAATTGTTACAAATTATAACAGTGTACGACATGAGGGAGCTGAATCTTAGCTCAAGAACTTTGAATTGAATGCCTCCGTCGTTGTTTGAACTGGAGTTGAAGAACCAACCCAGATTCTGTTGAAATTCGTGGTCAGTGAACCAAAGCTAAATTTGTCCGTATGCCGGAGCAAAACTTCACTGTTCCATTGAAGAAGAAAGGGGTAAAGTGTAAAGATCAAAACCCCAGGTGAAAAAGTTGTTGGCTGAAAAAGGGAATTGGATAAGGTAAAACCCTATCCGTACCAAGGAGGGATCACTCTTGTATGGACAAGAGTTGGTGTGTTTGAAAAAGGTTCCAAAGAGGAATCAAAGGGTAGATTCTCCTAGGTTCTCACTTTCTTCTGTCCGAAATTCTAGTTGGTGGATCTTTTGAGTAATTTTCCTACTCGAGGTCGTACTAACTCATTTGAACTTATAGGAACTTGTGCGTGGGGTGACTGAAGTCCCCAACTTCGTAGAAAAATTCTTTTGACTTCCCGAAGCGCAAGAGTAAATAGCTGTCCGTTCCATTGAGTCAAATCAACTCAGTCTTCCTGAAGGAGACATTGCAACTTGTCAAATTTGAAGGAATTGAGAGAAGTTGATCAACCGAGGAAGCCATTGGCTACAAGTTCTTGAGTGACCAAAATCGAACCCATAAATTGAGTGGACCCGAGTGCCACCCATCAAAGGTGAGGGAGTGTGTGAGGTGATTTCTAACCTTAACATTTTTTGGTCTTGATTTGTGCAGGTACCATGGCTGGGAATGGAGGCGATGGCAAAGGTATTGAGAAGCCCGAAGTGTCGTTAGCCGATATCGTGGCTGCGATACAAGGCGTCAGTGCCGAAGTAAGAGGAGTGAGTGCTCGAGTAGCTCAACTCGAGCAAGGAAGTGTGTCTGTGCTGTTACCTGGGTCCGGCACTGGAACTAGAAACTCCACTCCAATGAAACCTTAGCTGTATGCTGAGCTTGTTCGACAACATCAGTTGACGAGTGAAGCAATTCGAAGAGAACTCAACTTGGGCAATCCCCAAGCACAACAAAACTTGGGCAATGCCCAAAGCGCAGCAAAATTTGGGCAATCCCAAAGCTGACCATCAAAACTTGGGCATCCCCCGAGGAGAGAGGTTACCACTTCCAAAGGCCCGAAGAGATCATGGAGTCATTGTCGAACAGGTTGATGAAGAGGAATTTACCGAGGACGAATATGAGCATAAGCCGCCATTCGCTCAACGAAGGCAAGCTCACCGAGGTCGTGGAAATTTCTGAGGTCGAGGCCGAGGCGCAAATGCTGAACAACATATTGAGCTTGAGGCTGATGATCGCCATGAAGAATATCCCAAACAGGTTCGTGGTGTTCGAGACTCAAATTTGAGCAGTGTTAAGATCACAATTCCACCTTTTAAAGGAACTAGTGATCCAGATGAATATCTTGAATGGAAGCTTAAGATGGAGCGCATCTTCGAAACCAATGAGATGATCGAAGAGAGAAAAGCTGCCCATGCCATTGCTTCGTTCGAAGCGTATGCATCTACATGGTGGGAAGCTGGTAAAAGGCATAGACGAAGGAATGCCTATCCCGAAGTCATTACTTGGCCACAGTTGAAGAGAGCAATGGATGCTAAGTATTTGAGTGCTAAGTGCAGGCAAACTCAATTAAAAAAGCTCTATGAGCTAAAGCAAGGGTACAAGTCAGTCCAAGAGTACCATGATGAGTTCGAGAAGGTTCGATTTAATCTTGATCTGGTAGAAGATGAAGAGCAAGCCACTATTCGGTTCAAAAATGGCTTGGCTCGGGATGTGTCATCTCAATTGAGGCTACACGTGTACCACACGTTGGAAGATCTGTTCGAAGCTGCTACCGAAGCTGAGAAATTGGTGAAGGATGATAAGGAAAACCGGTATCGAGGAGTCACTACTTCTACTCCTTTGAACCGAGGTAAAGAATGGAAAGGTCCTAACCAAACAAGTGCCAACACTGCTCGAGACCCGAAGAGACCCTTCGAGAGGGGTGTGACCGTTAACCAACCAAGAGAAGTGGGAGGTAAAGTTCAACTCAACTCTCCTAGTGCTTCAAATATTCAGTGTCACAAATGCAAAGGTTATGGTCACATGGCAAAGAAATGTCCAACTCGCAAAGTTATGCTTTTGCTCGAAGATGGAACCGTCCATGAGCAAGCGAGTGACACCGAGGAGGAATTTATCGAGGAGGCTGACCGAGCTGAAGGTGATGATGATCATGAAGCTGCCGAAGCTGATCATCTGGAAATGTTTCTTTTGGTTCGAAGGAATTTGAGCTGCATGACTCTTGAATAAGAGGACAACCAAAGAGAAAATCTCTTCCATGCCCGATGTCGAGTGAGGGGAAAGGTGTGTTCGAGGATCATTGACTCTGGTAGTTGTGCAAATGTGGTGAGCCAAACCTTGGTTTCACAAATGGGACTATCTACGTCGAAGCATCCCCACCCTTACAAATTACAATGGCTGAGTGTGGAGAATTGAGAGTTGTCAAACAAGTGTGGATCAAGTTTAGAATTGGCGAGTATCAAGATGAAATGAAATTCGATGTGGTGCCGTTGCAAGCTTGTCATTTGCTATTGGGAAGACCATGGCAGTATGACCGGTCGATCATTCACAATGGGATATCCAACACTTACACTGTACAGCTCGAAGGGAAGAGTTTCATACTCAAACTCTTGACTCCAAAACAAGTCACCGAGAACTATAAACGGATGAAAGAATTGAAAGAAGCGGCCAAAGCTAAGCTTCCGATGGGAGCAAAATTGGGAGCCGAAGACACAAACTTATTGCCCGAAGTAAAAGGAATCTGTGCAATAATGCAACCGGGTGGGTTTCCACGAGGCAATGACAATGATCAGATGATGATTTGCCTCGTGCACAAGGGTATCCTTCTAAACTCTAGTGATGATTTTTCTAATGATAACCCTTTGCCTAGTGTTGTACAAAATGTTTTTGCAGGACTTCGGAGACATGTTCCCTGAAGAAATGCCAGGTGGATTACCCCCGTTGAGAGGAATCAAGCACCAAATTGACTTCGTACCGGGGTCGCAAATCCCCAACAAACCTACTTACCTGTGTAATCCCGATGACACCAAAGAGCTCCAACGGCAGGTTGATGAGTTGTTGAACAAGGGCCTTGTTCGAGAAAGCTTGAGTCCTTGTGCCGTTCCTGTTATACTTGTCCCAAAGAAAGACTGAACATGGCGAATGTGTGTTGATTGCCGAGCAGTCAACAAAATAACGGTAAAGTATCGTCATCCCATCCCTCGATTAGATGACATGCTAGTCGAGTTAAGTGGTTCTTCATTCTTTACTAAGATAGACCTCAGGTCCGGTTACCACAAAATCCGAATGAAACCCAGAGACGAGTGGAAAACCGTATTCAAGACCAAATTCGGTCTCTATGAATGGTTGGTGATGCCTTTTGGCTTATCCAATGCAGCGAGCACATTCATGCGACTGATGAACCATGTGCTCAAACCGTTCATAAATAAGTTTGTTGTCGTTTACTTCGATGACATACTTGTTTATAGTAAATCTATGGATGAACATGTTGAACACCTAAGGCTAGTGCTTGATAAACTGAGAGAAGAGAAGTTATACGCTAACTTCAAGAAATGTGCATTTTATGTCGAGCGTGTAGCCTTTCTAGGATTCGTTGTCAGTGCTAATGGTGTTGAAGTCGACGAGTCAAAAGTCGAAGCCATAAAAGATTGGCCAACTCCAACCTCGGTATCACATGTTCGTAGCTTCCATGGCTTAGCTAGCTTTTACCGGAGGTTTGTTCATGACTTTAGCACTGTGGCAGCTCCTTTTACTGAACTGGTTAAGAAAGACCAATCATTCGTGTGGGGAGAGTCCCAAGAAAGGGCTTTCCAAGAGTTGAAACGGAGGCTTTACTCTGCCCCGTTGTTGCAACTCCCTGACTTATGCAAAGCATTCGAAGTCGAGTGTGATGCATCTGGAGTTGGGATTGGAGGAGTGCTGATGCAAGAAACGAAGCCAATCGCTTACTTTAGCGAAAAGCTTAAGGGTGCAACTTTGAATTACTCTACGTATGACAAAGAGTTGTATGTCCTCGTTCGAGCACTCGCCCATTGGCAGCATTCTTTGTGGCCTCGAGAGTTTGTGATCAAAAGTGATCACGAGTCCTTGAAGCATATCCGAGGACAGGAGAAATTGAACGAAAGACATGCCAAGTGGGTTGAATTCATTGAAAGTTTTCCCTATGTAATTCATTACAAAAAGCGTAAAGACAATGTTGTGGCTGATGCGCTATCAAGGAAATTTGCCTTAGCGACCACTCTCGCCTCTAGGCTCATGGGATTTGAAAGCATCAAGTCGATGTACGAAGACGATCCCAAGCTGAATTGCGTTCGTGACTCAATCTTGAGTGGCCGAAGGGTTGAGAAATATCAGTGGCACGATGGCTACCTCATCAAGAATGGGAGGGTTTGTTTGCCAGTGTCATCGTGGAGAGAGCTCTTAGTTCGAGAAGCTCACTCCAGAGGTCTGATGGGACACTTCGCTGTTGACAAAACTCTTGGTATCTTGACCGAGCAGTTCCATTGCCCCAAATTGCGACGAGATGTAGAAAAGCTTTGCAACGCTTGTCTCGTTTGCAAGAAAGCTAAATCGAAGTCTAACCCTCATGGTTTGTATACCCCATTGCCTGTGCATTATCGACCTTGGGTTGATATACCCATGGACTTTGTGTTGGGATTACCGAGGTCGGGGGGAGGACATGATAGCATCTTTGTTGTTGTTGATAGATTTTCAAAAAAGGCTCACTTTATTCCTTGCAAAAAGTGTGATGATGCACAACATGTAGCTACTCTGTTTGTTACTAATGTTTTGAAATTGCATGGTGTACCTCGTACTATTGTGAGTGATCGAGACTCAAAATTCTTGAGTCATTTTTGGAAATGTTTGTGGGGTGCCCTCGGCACCAAGTTACTATTCTCAACGTCTCACCATCCTCAGACTGATGGACAGACCGAGGTAGTTAACCGAACCTTGGGATGTTTGCTTCGAGCAATGTCCAAAGGCAAGGTTTGAAACTGGGCTGATCGTTTGCCCATAATGGAGTTTGCATACAATCGAACGGTGCATAGAGTGATCAATATGACCCCGTTTGAATGTATGTATGGTTTTAATCCTTTGATTCCACTTGATTTAACCCCATTGCCTTGAGATTCTATTCTTGATTTTGAAGGTACTCGACGAACAGCTGCCTTGATCGAATTGCATGCAAAGATGAAGAAGAACTTCGAGGAAGCTTATGCAAAGGTTGCATTAAAGAAAAACAAAGGGCGTAAATGGTTGGAATTAAAAGAAAGGGGATTGGGTTTGGGTTCACTTTCGAAAGGAACGCTTCCCGAACCAAAGAAAAGGAAAGTTGGCTCCTCGAGGGGATGGTCCATTTCAAGTTTTGACCAAGATCAACAAGAATGCTTACGTGATCGACCTCCCTGGTGAGTATAACGTGTCCAACACCTTTAATGTTGCTGACTTAGTTCGTTGTGTTGTAGGTCAAACTTCGGAGGATGAGGTGGGCTCGATTTTGAGGACGAAATCTTCTCAAGAAGGGGAGGATGATGCAGCCCGAACACGTGCTGATCAAGTGTTCGATCCACCGAGGATACAGATGACACGAAGCTAAGCCAAGCTACTGCACGATGTGCACATTTACTTGGCCTGGCCGAAGGAAAGCAATTGCTCCGAAGCTGAGTGGCCGGGCTCAAGAACCGAGGGCGTCATCTTCAAATTTGAGCCCGAGGACAAAGTGACCGAACACCAACAAATTATGGTCGAAGACAAGTGAGCGCCCGAGGACAATGAGTTCGAGCAATCAACCACGCACCGAAGTCAAAGGCTGCCGAACACACACTTTACTTTCATTTAATTGTAAAGGGATCCAGTTTTTAGTATATGAAAAACATAGCAAATGCTATTGCGATTCTCCGATAGAGGCGAACCCCGACGTGGGCTTTTAAAGAACTTGTGTCAATCGGTGTTATTCGTTTGAACAATTTCTTCTTGATCATTCAATTTGCAAGAAGCGAGTCTTTCTTGAGGATTGTTGCATAGTATAGGTGCGTCTTGATTTCCCTTCAATCGAGCTTTGAGACAGGTTCATCACTGTTTTTTTTTAATCGAAGCAAGATTTGTCTTGCTTCTATCTTTTACTTTCTTGTTATTTTCTTTCGCGTATCGTGTTTAAGCTTTCCCTCGGTTTTGCTTGCACAAACATGGGTATTTATAGTTTTTCCCAAGCATAAATAATGACCAAACTATCCTTACTCAAAAGGTTCACTAAATAGGCCACGTAGGGCAAAATAGTAAATAACGACATAAGTTGGAAAATCACTCCGCGTTCCAGGTGGGGTTGCCTAGGGTCAGGCGGGGCGTCTGGGAGTTAGGCAGTGAGCATGGGAGGCCTCTGGCTTGGCGGGGCACCTAGATCTGGGCTGAGGCACCTGACCTGGTCTTGTGCCAGGCAGGGTGCCTAAGTGCTAGGTGGGGCGCCTGCCTAGTTAGGCAGTGTGTCATCAAGGCGGGGCGCCTGGCATCGGCGTGGCGCCTGACCGTGCTGGGCGTCCCTCCTCATTCTTAGGCGTGGAGCCTAATGCTGAAACCATCTGAAATATCTTCCAATTGCTTCCATCTTCGAGTCCTTCCTCACCAAGTGTAAATGCACCTCTTTGACCTCCTTGGCTTGACTCCGAGTTAATGGTCTCGTGACGGATTGCCAGGCATCATCCTCCCCTTCTTGGAAGATTTCATCCTCCAAATCCAAGTGTCATCACCCTCGGCTCCATCATCTCCTACATCAAGAGGAGTCACATCAGAAACATTAAAAACTGTTAGAGACATTATACTCACTTGGCAAGTCGACCACATAAGCATTGTTGTTGATCTTTAAAGCACTTGGAAGGGACCATCTCCTCGGGGTGCTAACTTCTCTTCCCTAAGGCTTTGGAAACCTTTTTTTGCGGACGTGCATCCACACATAGTCGCCCTTCTTGAGTTCCACCTTCTTTCGTCCCTTGCTCTTCTTGCTTTCCCCCTAGGAATAGGCCTCCTCGAAGCTCTTCCTTTCTTTGGCATGGACCTCAAGCATGGGCTTAGCCCGGGTCTTACCTTCAAAACTAACAATAGCATCCCTCGGCAAAGGGGTTAGATTAAGGGGGATCAAGGGGTTAAAACCATAGACACAATCAAATGGAGTCATGTCAATCATTCTATGCAAAGTGCGGTTGTATGCAAACTCCATAAGAGGTAACTTGTCAAACCAAGTCTCACCTTTACCTCGGGTCATAGCTCTAAGAAGAACACCCAATATTTGATTCACCACCTCGGTTTGCCCATCGATTTGAGGGTGGTGGGACGTAGAAAACAACAATTTGGTGCAAAGAGCACTCCACAAACTCCTCCAAAAATGGCTAAGGAACTTAGAGTCCCTATCACTCACAATGGTTTGAGGCACACCATGCATTTAACACATTATCAATGAATAAAGAAGTAACATGTTGTGCATCATCACACTTTTTACAAGGAATGAAGTGAGCCATCTTGGAGAACCTATCCACGACAACATAAATGCTATTATGTCCTCCCTAAACCATGGTAATCCCATAACAAAGTCCATAGAAATATCCGTCCACAGGCTAGTAGGTATGGGGTGAGGGGTATACAAACCATGGGGGTTCGATTTGGACTTAGCATACTTGCATTCAAGGCAAGAATTACAAAGTCTCTCAACTTGCAACCCCATTTTAGGCCAATTGAATTGTTCCATAAGAATAAGCAAGGTTTTATCTCGTCCAAAGTGACCCATGAGTCCTCTACTATGTGCTTCTTGCACAAGCAATTCTCTCCATGAGGACTTGGGTATGCAAACTCTACCATTTTTAAAGATATAGCCATTTAACCATTGGTACTTCTCAACTCTTTCTCCTTTCTCAAGAGCTTCATGAATGCTCTTTAGCTTTGGGTCATAAGCATACATCAACTTGATGCTCTCAAACCCCATGAGCTTGGAGGCAAGAGTGGTGGCTAGAGCAAACTTCCTAGAAAGTGCATCTGCCACAATATTGTCTTTCCTTTTTTTGTATTTAATGACATAGGGAAAAGACTCAATGAACTCTACCCATTTGGCATTTCTCTTGTTCAAGTTCTCTTGGCCTCTAAGCTGCTTGAGTGACTCATGCTCACTCGTAATCACAAATTCCCTAGGCCAAAGATAATGTTGCCAATGAGCAAGAGCTCTCACTAGGGCATACAACTCCTTGTCATGCGTAGAGTAATTCAAGGTTGCACCATTAAATTTTGCACTAAAGTAGGCTATGGGTTTCCCATCTTGCATTAAAACACCACCAGTTTCCACCCCCGAGGCATCACATTCAACCTCAAATGCCTTTCCGATGTCGGGCAAGTGTAATAGAGGGGCGGTACTCAACCTACTTTTCAATTCTTGGAAGGCCTTCTCTTGAGGCTCTCCCCACACAAAAGGTTTGTCTTTCTTCACTAATTCGGTGAGTGGAGCGGCAATGGAACTAAAGTCCCTCACAAATCGCCTATAGAAGCTAGCAAGACTATGAAAGCTTCTAACTTGAGACACGGTAGTGGGGGTAGGCCAATCTCGAATGGCCTCTACCTTGGACTCATCCACTTCCAATCCTTGGGCATTCACAATAAACCCAAGAAACACTACCTTTTAAACTCCAAAGGCACATTTCTTAAAATTAGTAAAGAGCTTTCCGGCACTCAATACTTCAAGCACTTGTCTTAAATGATCAACATGGTCATCTAATGATTTGCTATATCAAAATGTCATCAAAGTAGACGACCACGAATTTGTTGATGAATGGCTTCAACACACGATTCATTAGTCTCATGAAGGTACTAGGTGCCTTGGAGAGGCCAAAGGGCATCACCAGCCATTCATATAGACCAAATTTGGTCTTGAATGCGGTCTTCCACTCATCAATCGGTTTCATACAGATTTGGTGGTAACCGGAACTAAGGTCTATCTTTCAAAAGATGCTAGAACCACTTAGCTTATCAAGCATATCATCTAAACGAGGTATGGGATGTTGATACTTTACCGTAATTTTGTTAACCGCTCGGCAATCCACACACATCCTCAATGTGCCATCTTTCTTTGGGACCAGTATGACGAGCACGGCACACGAACTTAAGCTCTCACAAACCAAGCCCTTGGTAAGCAATTCATCCACTTGCCTTTGCAAATCTTTTGTATCTTCGGGATTGCTTCTATAGGCCGACTTGTTTGGGATTTGGGATCCCGGGACAAAGTCAATTTGATGTTCAATGCCCCTTAAGGGAGGTAAACCATTGGGCATCTCATCCGAGAACATGTCCCCAAAAACCTTCAAAACACTTTCAAGAGCACTAGGCAAAGGGTTAGAAGAATAATCAAATTCGGAAGTAAGAATCATACCTTTGTGTACTAGGCAAATGAGTAGTTTGTTGCCATCATTTCCTTTCTAAAGCTCACCCGGTTGCATCATGGCACAAATGCTACTGGTAGAAGATGGTGGGGTCACCACCAAGCTCTCGGCCAAAGGTGTAGTCTCAACAACCAACTTAGCCTTTGCCGCTTCTCTCAACTCCCTCATGCGCCTATAGTCTTCACTTACTTGCATGGGCGACAAGGTTTTGAGCACAAACTTATTCCCTTTATGCTTGACCGTATAGGTGTTAACACGGCCATCATGCACCACATTTCTATCAAATTGCCATGGGCTTCCAAATACAAGGTGGCAAGCTTGCATGGGAACCACATCAAACATGAGTTCATCCACATAGTTCCCCATCTTGAATTTAATCATCACTTGTTTCACCATTTTCAATTCACCACACTCACTAAGCCATTTTCAAGGATTGGGATGTTTCAAAGTGGATAATTTCAATTGGGAAACTAGTGTTTGAGTAACAACATTAGCACAACATCTTGAATCAATAATCATGGAACAAACTACACCCATGACTCAGCATCTAGCATGGAAGAGGTTTTCTCTTTGCACATTTTCACTATCCTCCACAAACATAGCACCTAAACTCCTCCTCACAACAAGGAAGGCATAAGGGTCATCATCCTCAACCGCATCCTCATCTGCACTAACCACTTCATCTCCCTCTACTCCCTCATCCTCGGGTTCACTATCTTGTTCATACACCCCATCATCCATCACAATCATGGTCTTTCGAGTAGGACAATCTCTAGGAAAATGACCATACCCCTTGCATTTGTGGCATTGAATAGAAGAAGAAGCAGGAGTGTTTAATTGGGTTTTATAATTACCTCCCACATTCTGTATGGACTTCTCATACGACTTATTCGCATCTCTACTAGCACTTGCACCACTTGCACTTGGGAAGTTTGTATTTGGAGGCTTCCACTTCTTTGGCTTACTCATGGGAGTAGGAGTGCTACTCTTGTAGCGAGTGAATTTCTCTTCCTTGAGCCATTTCTCAGCTTCAACCACGGCATCATATAGCTCATAATGATTGTCATACTTGTGAAACTTCAATTTAGAGGCTATCTCTAGGTTCAACCCACTCCTAAATCGAATCACGACCCATCCATGTCTAATGTCATCCGGATTTGCTCAAACTCATTGAAGTACTCCCCAACCGTCTTTTAGCCTTATTTCAACTCATAAAGACGTTTGATTTAGTCTTGACGATATTGTTGAGTCACATACTTCTCATCCATCACTCTGGTTAATTCACCCCAAGTAAGATTGATGGCCATAACATTTCTCCTTCTATTCCTCTTGGCCGACTCCCACCAAGTAGAAGCAAAGAAATCAGAGGAAGATATAGCATATTTGGCTTTCTTCTCCTCGGTCATGTCATTGGTGTCAAACACCTTTTTCATGATTAACTTCCACTCAAGATACTCAACCGGGTCACTTCCCCCTTTGAATGTAGGAATAGAAAGCTTCACACTATTGAGATTATTATTGTCACGACCCCTTCAGTAAAGCTCCAGTTGGCCTCCAAAGTTGTCTCCATAACCATCATAATCCCTTCTACCATTTCTCCCAACATTCCCCATGGGTTGACCTCGATCTCGGTCTCTACCCCTATTGACATCCAGGCCTCCATCCATAGCTCTCCTAAACGGATAGGGAGCTCCATATTCACCATCACTATACTCGTCCTCCTCCCCTTCTTAAGCTTCATCAACTTACTCAAGAGGTAGAACATTTTGAATGGGTCTTGGAAGTAGAGTATTTCTTTGGGGATTGCCTAAAAGGTGGGAATGCCTACTCGTTGGGATTGCCCAAGTCTTGTTCATTTTTATCACGATCTTCCTTTACCCGTTGTTGCTTAAGAAATTCGGCAACTAGTTCCGGGGTAAAGGTTGAACCACTTGTGCCTTCAACGGCTTCAAGTTGGACACTCGTGGTCCCCTTTCTAAGATTTTCAATTCTTAGGCTCATACTATCCAACTTGGCCAAGATAGTAGCCAAGGTACTGTTCATAGAATCATCACCTTCACTAGCCATTGTACCTACAAAATGAAGAAACGTTAGTGAAATTGCCTCACAAACACACCTCACTTGAATGTCTCTCGGGTACACTTGTTTAGTGGTTGTGAATATATCACTCAAACTTGAATCTAGAAGCTTCAAGTAGTTGAACAAAAATCCTCAACTCAATCAAACTATCCACAAGTCAAGTGTCCTCCGGCGTCAGTAGAGTTTATGTGACTTGATGGACGCTAAGCTCTTTAAAGTGAGGACTTGAATCAAATTGTTTTACAAGTCTTCTTTGAGTTCTACTCTCCACTAAGCACGATAATCCTAAAGGCTAAAATGATTAGTACTAATCGATTAGGAATGTTACTCTAATAGTACTAAATAGATGCAATGCAATCAAAGAAAAAAGAAAACCTAGGAGAAACTACTCAAAAATCCACACTATACTCTAGGCGGACCGCCTAAGGTGTAGGAGAGGCGCCTAAACAAAGGCCAGGCGGGGCGCCTGAGTCAGGCAGTTGCCTAGCCAATTGCAGCAACTTAGGCGGTAAGCAACATAGGTGGGGCTCCTAGGGTAGGCGGGGCGCCTAATCCTGAGTTGTTTCCAACTTCGTTCCAAACGTTTTCAATCACATTTTCAATCCAAAAGTCCGATGTTTTCAACTTGTTTTCACAATCCAATAGTACCCAAAGTTGCTTTTGAACTTTCCCAATAAATTTTACACCTAAACAATCAATCAAATCAGAGAATCAAAGCCATGAAACTCAAGAACAAGGGTTTCTTTCAAAGGGTTTTTGAGTTGGAATTCAAATCTTCAAAAATCCATTATACAACTTCAAATCACGTAATTTAGGTACCAAAACGACAGGTTTTCAACAAGGATCAATCTCCAATAACACCCATATCAACATTCAATCACACCAACAAGGTATGTCAAAATTTTGAATTTTTTACTTTTCATTTTTTTTCGTTTTTTCTTCTTTTCAATAACTTCAAACACAAGAAACTAAAGAGAAAATAAACTAGGCACGATGAACAAGGATCGAGAGATTGTAGAAATAAATCCCGAGCCTTGCTCTACAACCAAACTGATGCAGGTTAAAATGCAGAAACGTAAAAGATAGGAGTGAGACTAGTCTCAAACTCCCTACGAGGTATCCATAAGGAACTAGCCTCGTAAAACCTTCGATTCGGGTCAAGAGTTGCGTACACTATGCAACCCTCGAGACACACCTGGGTCTCGCAAATAGAATGATCGTGTTGGATTGAGGGTCAACTAAATCCACTAGAAGATTCAAGTAAAAAAAAAAGGTTTTATTCAACAATAATGTTCAAAATAGACTAAGTATGAAAATAAGCTAGACTTGGGTATTTATAGTGTTTCCAAGCATACATACTGACCAAATTACCCTTACTCATAAGGTTCACTAAATAGGCCACGTAGGGCAAAATAGTAAATAACGACATAAGTTTGAAAATCACTCAGCACTCCAGGCGAGGCACCTAGGGGTCAGGCGGGGTGCCTGGGAGTTAGGAAGTGAGTATGGGAGGCCTTTGGTTAGGCGGGGAGCCTGGATAAGGGCTGAGGCGCCCGGCCTGTGCTTGTGCCAGGCGGGGCGCCTAGGTGCTAGGCGGGGCGCCTGCCTAGTTAGGCACTGTGTCATCCAGGCAGGGTGCTTGGCATGGGCGGGGCGCCTTACTGTGCTGGGCGTCCCTCCTCCTCCTTATGCGTGGAGCCTAATGCTGAAACCATCTGAAACATATTCCAATTGCTTCCATCTTCGAGTCCTTGCGCGGCATCCGAAACCATCCGAAACATATTCCAATTGCTCACCAAGTATAAATACACCTCTTGGACCTCGTTGGCTTGACTCTAAGGGAATGGTCTCGTCACGGATTGCGCATCATAAAAATGTTGGCTATTGCCAAAAGTTACAGAGAATTTGGTAACATCACTTGGGTGGTGTTAGCATTGATAAAAGAAGTTGGTTTCTCGATTTGTCTAGTGATAAGTTCACCCTTAATGACGATGTTCACAACATTTATTCAATGTTTTTTTTTTCTTATGTTAAATTCCACTTTAATTTCCTTGTTAAGGTATGCATTGCACCAGAGCTTGAACTCTTGCAAATTGCCAAGTCTTGCAAAGACTTTCTCTGCAAATTACCCACTGCAACAGGCTTGAAGTCTTGACAATTGCCAAAAAGTCTGTGCAAGGTGCCCATTGCACCAGAGCTTGAATTCTTTGCAATACCCAAGACTTGCAAAGACTTTCTCTACAAATTGGCCACTACAGCAGGGCTTGAAGTCTTGGCAATTTTCAGTAAGTCTTTGTAAGGTGCCCATTACACCAAATCATAAACTCTTGGCAATAGCCAGACTTGCAGAGACTTTTTCTGCAAGTTGGCCACTACAATAGGGCTTGAAGTCTTTGCAATTGCCAGGAAGTCTCTGTAAGGTGCCATTGCACCAGAGCTTAAAAACTCTTGGTTCAGCCAAGACTTGCAGAGACAAGTTGCCTATTGAAACAGGGCTGAAAGTTTTCGCAATTGCCAAGAAGCATGTGCAAGGTGCCCATTGCCAAGAAGTCTTGTGGATGTTTGTCTTTATTATCTGAAAAAGGTGTTTGTATCATCCTTTTGACGGTCAATTAAAATATCCCAGCACTTTGATCATTGGTTTATGCACCCATGCAATGCTTTTAAAGAGACTGAGAGAATCTATAAAAGTTATGGGTTTTTACGGTTTGTAGATAGCGTGAATGGAGAAAAGGAAGGAGAGGGACTCCATGGGTCTTTTTATTAGTTGTTAGTTTGTCTGAAAAATATTTCATTAAACTAATGGAGGGCATTTATGCTGAACCACTATTAGCAAGGGTATTTTTGCGGCTTCGATGTCATATTTCTGCAAATCAGCCCTTTAAGACGAGGCTTAGTGCACTGCTTGCTGCTACTGTTTCTTCAAAGCGACATGCAAGCGTTGCTTGCAATATGGCTTTCAACTTCCACCTTTTAACTTTTACAATTTGATAAGGAATTAGAATTATTATTTTACTATTTTGTAAATAATATAAATATATTATTATTTAGTCTAGTTAGACGAGGAGAAGAGCAGAGGAGCCTTAGATGTCTTCTAAAAGAGTTTGTTCTCTCTTTCTCTTATTCTTTTTCTTAATTTATAGTTTGTTCGTTTTAGAGTTACGACAATTACGTGAAGGTTGATGATTAAAAGTGGATTTCTCCATATTGATTTACCACTACGGACTGTTTATTCTTTCTTGAGCCTAATTATTTGGTTATTAGGGTCTGATAATTGAACACTGTGTACGGTTTATAAGTTGAACTTGACAGAGGGAATTTATGAATGCACATAAAAAATAATAGGCGTTGATTGTGAACCTGGGCAGTAGGAAATCTATTTGCGGATATGATAGACGTATACCTATTTGTCTTGCTTAGGTAAACACAGAGTTCTTTAATGCATGTTGTAATCACTTAATCTTGGCCCAAAAGTTCAATAATTTTCTCAAAATAACCATGTTAATTTCATAGGACTTTTTTCTAATTATTATAGAATTTTGTCATCTTAGCTATTTATTTCAATTAGTTAACTAGAACCAAAAAATTAAAACTGCAAAAATAAAAATATTTTCTTGTTGTTAATTATCTAATTGTTATACTTTGAATTTGGTTGTGTGGTTTATATAAATATACGAATTTAAGTTAGTTTAATTACTTAGCTTGTCAGTCTAGTAAGAATATCTCAAATCATGGAATTAGTTAGTTTATTGAAGCCATTGGGCCATTCAAAACTCATCAAAAGAAAAGGCCAGTCCAACAACCTTAAGCCCACATACCAGTTGACCCGGCCCGAAAAGGCCAGCCCAACAACCTTAAGCCCACATACCAGCTGACCCGGCCCGTAACTCCCCACATATAAAATCTAAAATTTTCCTCATTTTCTCCAAATTTTACCCTTAGAGAGAAAAGTTGTCAAAATCTCATCTCACCGCCACCAATACCGCCGCCAAACCGCCGCCTTCTGGTGGCCAAAATGTATAAAATTATACCTTTCCGAAAAGCTCTCACGCCCTTCTATCCATTTCTACAAGTACCTTTTCCAAAATCGCAACCATTTTATGCAGATCGCACTTTCAAGTGACGGCTTAACATCAACTCCGGTGGCTTTGATTTTTTCCCGATGATTCTTTGGTTTTTGCCATCCCTCTCTATCCCGTACCCCTTTCTTTCCTTTTTCTAGCTGAAAAAACCCTTGTATAGGGTTGTTGCAGTTAGAAAAGGCAAGGATGGTAGTATTGAAGTTTGGATCTCTGCCTGTGGTGTTCGACATTGTGACAATGAAGGAGAGAAGGCGAGGCAGCGTCTTGTGGGCTGCTTTGATGGTGTCGTTGGCTTGGAGACAGGGTTGTTCGTGGCAGTGTTGGTTGTGAATTGGCTTCGGCGATGGGTAAGCATTTTTATTATTTTGCTTGTTGTGCTGATTTAGTTAGTTAATGTTTGAAAAATGACATTTAAAGTTAGTTCAAGTATGTGAAACTATGTGTATGTGTGAACTTGTTCGGATTGTCACGTGCTCGGCTATTATATCATTGTTCTGATGGTTACTGTTGTGTAGGGTGTTCGCAAATCTTAAATGGTGATGGAGGAGCCTGTTTTAGACTATGGCGATGATGGAATTTTGTTTATTGATGATGTATACCTGGGATACTGCTGCAGCCGAATGGCGTTGTTATGATTTTTGTGAGTGTAGTGGAGTGACAATGAATGATTAATGGCTGGTATATGGTGAAGATTAATTTATTATAGTACATGGTGAAGATGATTTTTCAATCTACAAAGACCTGTCGATTTCAGTTATTGAGGATACAATTGATTGCCCTACTTTAATGTGTCAAGCAAAAGAAGCAACTTGTGCGGAGGAGATTAAGGAAGCCAGGCCTTTGATCCGTGCAATGTTATCAAAAGCTGCAGTCATGATGGCCGCTGAAATGTTAAATCACGGTTTCCAACCAAGGAAAGGTTTTGGGAGTGTCCTAACAAGAAATATTGTGTCCCGTTGATCCACTTGGTATTCGAGATACCTGAGGTCTAAATTACAAGCCCAAAGCCAGAGATAGAGCAAGAGCCAGGAAATTGAAGAAGCAAGAACAATCTCTTAAGAAGCCTATCCCCTGCCTCGCTCAATCTTTCATGAGGTCTAAGGAAGGCAAGACAATTCCTAATAATGTTGAGGAGACTGAGGAACAAAAGAAATTGATGGAAGATCTGAAGCACGTCTTTGGCATCAATATGGTTCAGATTTGTGAAGTACCTAGCAATGCAGAAATCTAGAACATTGGTCCAGGCTTGTAGCTTGAACAGTTGGAAAACAGTGCCTCTCCCCACAAGGAGGGGCATTTGGTAGCTTATTTTGCTAATCTTTTTGTGTACTTGGTTATTTAAGAGTTTTAATCCAAGTGCTTCATTTTGCTCATACAGATGTTTCAAACCCTTTTGTCTTAGATTCAATAAAAAAATGAGATCCACTTCTCGTCTCAACATTCTGTCTTTATTTTTCTTGTTCTCGTCTTCTTACTTTTTATATTTTGTCGGCCTTAATATCTTGACATGTGTGCGGAATTCACATCCTGATCTAAACACACGGTCAAACCTTGTACCCATGAACCATTTAGTGAATGAAAATGAATTTGATAAGGGAGGCATAAGAGAGGCTCAAGATACTCTACAATCATTCCTTATGAAGTTTCAAATACCATTTTTAGGATCATCGTTGGAGTAAAAATCAAGGACACTGAGTGGATCAAGCCTCGTCTCCATGTGTGACTTTGGGTCGACTCATTTTATCGCATACTTGTGTGAGGCATTCTCGGGTCGGGATGAGAAGCTGTCAGCTCTTTGAGCCTTATATTCCCCCGTATTATAATCGAACTGAAAAATAAAAAATGGGTTTAAGTTTCAAATCAGAGAAAATCAAAACTAAAAGAGGAGAAAAGAAAGGAGATCCCAGTTTCCACTAAACTGGGGCAGAAGTCTATTTTTATTTTACAAGAAATGATTCCAAAGGTTGTAAAATTCACCCCAACAGTCCCGTATGATGCTTTTCATACTGGCTTCATACCAAAGAGGAGACAGAAAAAAATCCCTAGTTTGTACTAACTGGGGCAGAAGTTTTTTTTTTTATTTTGAATGATTTCAGTGGTGGTAATTTTCACCAAATCGTCCCATGAGATATATTTTGGGCTTTCTAGCCAAACCTTTCTTTCTAGCCTAACAAAAATAACGCACTACGGTCCAAAACAAAGACCGTTCTGACTGATAATTGAGAATGTCAAGCCGAGTTAGCGTGTCAAATGAGAAGTTTCGCACCATGAAGTCGCATTTTTTTGTGTGATCAATCACGATTAGGAGATGGAAGCATGAAAGTCATCAAAGAAGGAAATCTCTGAGAAAATCACGATAAAGGCAGACAAATGAAGAAAGAAAAGAAAGACAAGGTCGACCGACAAGGATATATGATAGGTTGATCGTGAAAAAAAGAGAAAAAAATGACGTCTTGTCGGTGAAAACCTGAAAGGACACCGCAAGACAACAGTGAGGAAAAAGAACAAACAGAGAGACTAGTCGGTGAAAACCCCAAAAGAGGCACTACGAGTCGAATGTGGGTCATTAGATATGTCGTCAATTTTGAGTAAAGAAATATTATGAAACTGGGGGCAAGTTGGTGCAAGCAAACCCGAGGGAATAGCTAAACACAAAACGCGGAAGAAAACAACAAGAAAATAAAAGATAGAAGCAAGACAAATCTTGCTTCGATTCAAAAGAACAGTGAGGAACCTGTCTCAAAACTCGATTGAATGAAATCAAGACACACTTATACTATGCAACAATCCTCAAGAAAGACCCACTTCTTGCAAATTGAATGACCAAGAAGAAAATATTCAAACGAATAACACCGATTGACACAAGTTGTTTAAAAGCCCACGTAGGAGTTCGGCTCCATCGGAGACTCACAATAGCACTTGCTATATTTTTCATACAACTTTTAATAATTAATTACAATGAAATGAAAATAGATTATTTATAGGCTATGTTAAGGATAAAGTAGTAAATAGTCACAAGTGACTAATAAAACAAGCCACGCAGGGCTGAGCTAAATGTGTATTCGGCAGCCTCGACTTCGGTGCGTGGTTGTTTGCTCGAACTCATTTGTCCTCGAACGCTCTCTTGACTTCGAACACATGTTGTTGGTGTTCGGTCACTTTGTCCTCGGGCTCAAATTTGAAGATGACGCCTTCGGTTCTTAAAGCCCGGCCACTCAGCTTCGGAGCAGTTGCTTTCCTTCGACCAGGCCAAGTGAATGTGAACATCGTGCAGCAGCTTGGCTTGGCTTCTTGTCATTGGTCTCCTCGGTGGATCGAACACTTGATCAGCACGTTTTCGGGCTGCATCATCAGATGGTGCAAGAAAACCCGAGGGAATAGCTAAACACGAAATGCAGAAGAAAATAAATGATAGAAGCAAGTCAAATCTTGCTTCGATTCAAAAGAACAGTGAGGAACCTGTCTCAAAACTCGATTGAATGAAATCAAGACACACTTATACTATGCAACAATCCTCAAGAAAGACCCACTTCTTGCAAATTGAATGACCAAGAAGAAAATATTCAAACGAATAACACCGATTGACACAAGTTGTTTAAAAGCCCACGTAGGAGTTCGGCTCCATCGGAGACTCACAATAGCACTTGCTATATTTTTCATACAACTTTTAATAATTAATTCTAATGAAATGAAAATAGAGTATTTATAGGCTATGTTAAGGATAAAGTAGTAAATAGGCACAAGTGACTAATAAAACAAGCCACGCAGGGCTTAGCTAAATGTGTATTCGGCAGCCTCGACTTCGGTGCGTGGTTGTTTGCTCGAACTCATTTGTCCTCGAACGCTCTCTTGACTTCGAACACATGTTGTTGGTGTTCGGTCACTTTTTCCTTGGGCTCAAATTTGAAGATGACGCCTTCGGTTCTTCAGCCCAGCCACTCAGCTTAGGAGCAGTTGCTTTCCTTCGACCAGGCCATGTGAATGTGAACATCGTGCCGCAGCTTGGCTTGGCTTCATGTCATTGGTCTCCTCGGTGGATCGAACACTTGATCAGCACATGTTCGGGCTGTATCATCCTCCCCTTCTTGAGAAGATTTCATCCTCGAAATCGAGCCCTCCTCGTCCTCCGAAGTTTGACCTACAACACAAGGAACTAAGTCAGCAACATTGGAGGTCGATCACGTAAGCATTGTTGTTGATCTTGGTCAACACTTGAAATGGACCATCCCCTCGAGGAGCCAATTTTCCTTTCCTTTGATTCTGGAAGCGTTCCTTTCGGAAGTGAACCCAAACCTAATTCCCCTTCTTTAATTCCAACTTTTTACGCCCCTTGTTTTTCGTTATTGCAACCTTTGCATAAGCTTCCTCGAGGTTCTTCTTCACCTTTGCATGCAACTCGATCAAGGCAGTGGCTCGCCGAGCACCTTCAAAATCAAGAACAGAATCTCGAGGCAATGGGGTTAAATCAAGTGGAATCAAAGGATTAAAACCATACACACATTCAAACGGGGTCATATTGATGATTCTATGTACCGTTCGATTGTATGCAAACTCCATCATGGGCAAACGATCAGCCTAGTTTCCAACCTTGCCTTTGGTCATTGCTCGAAGCAAAGATCCCAAGGTTTGGTTAACTACCTCGGTCTGTCCATCAGTCTGAGGATGGTGAGACGTCGAGAATAGTAACTTGGTACCGAGGGCACCCCACAAACACTTCCAGATATGACTCATTTGAGTCTCAATCACTCACAATAGTATGAGGCACACCATGCAATTTCAACACATTAGAAACAAACAAGGTAGCTACATGTTGTGCATCATCACACTTTTTGCAAGGAATAAAGTGATCCATTTTTGAAAAATGATCAACTACAACAAAGATGCTATCATGTCCTCCCCCCGACCTCGGTAACCCCAACACAAAGTCCATGGACATATAAACCCAAGGTCGATCAGGCACAGGTAACGGGGTATATAAACCATGAGGGTTGGACTTCAATTTAGCTTTCTTGCAAACGAGACAAGCGTTTCAAAGCTTTTCCACATCTCGTCGCATTTTGGGCCAATGGAACTGCTCGGTTAAGATACCAAGAGTTTTGTCGACACTGAAGTATCCCATCAGACCTCCGGAGTGAGCTTCTCGAACTAAGAGCTCTCTCCACGATGACACTGGCACACAAATCCTCCCATTCTTGAAGAGGTAGTGATCGTGCCACTGATATTTCTCAACCCTTCGTCCACTCAAGATTGCGTCACGAACGCATTTCAGCTTGGGAACGCCTTCGTACATCGACTTGATGCTTTCAAATCCCATGAGCCTAGAGGCGAGAGTGGTCGCTAAGGCAAATTTCCTTGATAGCGCATCGGCCACAACATTATCTTTACCCCTTTTGTAATGAATTATATAGGGAAAGCTTTCAATGAATTCTACCCACTTGGCATGCCTTCGGTTCAATTTCTCCTGTCCTCGGAGATGCTTTAAGGACTCATGATCACTTTTAATCACAAACTCTCGAGGCCACAAATAATCCTGCCAGTAGCCGAGTGCTCGAACGAGGGCATACAGCTCCTTGTCATACGTAGAGTAATTCAAGGTTGCACTTTTTCGCTAAAGTAAGCGATCGGCTTCGATTCTTGCATCAGCACTCCTCCGATCCCAACTCCAGACGCATCACACTCGACTTCGAATGCTTTTCCGAAGTAAGGGAGTTGCAACAACGGGGCAGAGCAAAGCTTCCTTTTCAACTCTTGGAAAGGCCTTTCTTGGGACTCTCCCCACACAAATGGATGGTCTTTCATTACCAGCTCGGTTAAAGGAGCTGTCACGGTGCTAAAGTCACGAACAAACCTTCGGTAAAAGCTAGCTAAGCCATGGAAGCTACGAAGTTGTGATACTGAGGTTGGAGTTGGCCAATCTTTGATGGCTTCAAATTTTGACTCGTCGACTTCAACACCATTAGCACTGACAACGAATCCTAGAAAGACTACACGCTCGACATAAAAGGCACATTTCTTGAAGTTAGCGTATAACTTCTCTTCTCTAAGCTTATCAAGGACTAGCCTTATTTGTTCAACATGTTCATCCACAGATTTACTATAAACAAGTATGTCATCGAAGTAAACGACAACAAACTTATTAATGAATGATTTGAGAACATGGTTCATCAGTCGCATGAATGTGCTTGGTGCATTGGATAAGCCAAAAGGCATCACCAACCATTCATAGAGACCGAACTTGGTCTTGAATGCAGTTTTCCACTCGTCTCCGGGTTTCATTCGGATTTGGTGGTAACCGGACCTGAGGTCTATCTTCGTAAAGCAAGAACATCTAATCGAGGGATAAGATGACGATACTTTACCGTTATTTTGTTGACTGCTCAGCAATCAACACACATTCGCCATGTTCCATCTTTCTTTGGGACAAGTATAACTGGAACGACGCAAGGACTCAAGCTCTCTCGAACAAGGCTCTTGTTCAGCAATTCATCAACCTGCCTTTGGAGCTCTTTCGTGTCTTCGGGATTACATCGGTATGCAGGTTTGTTGGGGATTTGATACCCCGGTACGAACTCAATTTGGTGCTCGATTCCTCTCAATGGAGGTAATCCACCTGGCATTTCTTCAGGAAACATATCTCTGAAGTCCTGCAAAATACTTTATATAGCACTAGGCAAAGGGTTATCATTAGAAAAATCATCATTAGAGTTTAGAAAGATACCCTTGTGTACGAGGCAGATCATCATCTGATCGGGCAGTGAGTTTGTGTCTTCGACTCCCCATTTTGCTCCCATCGGAAGCTTAGCTTTGGCCGCTTCTTTCAATTCTTTCATTCATTTATAGTCCTCAGTGACTTGTTTTGGAGACAAGGGTTTGAGTATGAAATTCTTCCCTTCGAGCTTTGCAGCGTAAGTTTTGGATCTTCCATTGTGAATGACCGACCGGTCATACTGCCATGGTCGTCCCAATAGAAAATGACAAGCTTGCATCGGAACCACATCGAACATTATCTCATCTTGATATTCGCCAATTCTAAACTTGATCAACACTTGTTTGACAGCCCTCAATTCTCCACACTCATTCAGCCATTGCAATTTGTAAGGGTGGGGATGCTTCAACGTAGGTAGTCCCATTTGTGAAACCAAGGTTTGGCTCACTACATTGCACAACTACCAGATTCAATGATCATCGAACACACCTTTCCCCTCACTCGACATCGGGCATGGAAAATATTTTACCTTTGGTTGTCCTCTTCTTCGAGAGTCATGCAGCTCCAATTCCTTCGAACCACGAGAAACATTTCCGGATGATCAGCTTCGGCAGCTTCATCATCATCATCACCTGCAGCTCGGTCAGCCTCTTCGATAAATTCCTCCTCGGTGTCACTCGCTTGCTCATGGACGGTTCCATCTTCGAGCAGAAGCATAACTTTGCGAGTTGGACACTCCTTTGCCATGTGACCATAACCTTTGCATTTGTGACACTGAATATTTGAAGCAGTAGGAGAGATTAGCTGAACTTTACCTCCCACTTCTCTTGATTGGTTAACGGTCACACCCCTTTCGAAGGGTCTCTTCGAATCTTGAACAGTGTTGGCACTTGTTTGGTTAGGACTCTTCCATTCTTTACCTCGGTTCAAAGGAGTAGAAGTAGTGACTCCTCGATACCAGTTTGCCTTATCGTCCTTTACCAATTTCTCAGCTTCGGTGGCAGCGTCGAACAGATCTTCCAAGGTGTGGTACACGTGTAGCCTTAATTGAGATGACACATCCCGAGCCAAGCCATTTTTGAATCGGATAGTGGCTTGCTCTTCATCTTCTACCAGATCAAGATTCAATCGAACCTTTTCGAACTCATCATGGTACTCTTGGACTAACTTGGACCCTTGCTTTAGCTCGTAGAGCTTCTGTAATTGAGTTTTCCTGTACCGACCACTCAAATACTTAGCATCCATTGCTCTCTTAAACTTTGGCCAAGTAATGACTTCGGGATAGGCATTCCTTCGTCTATGTCTTTTGTCGGCTTCCCACCATGTAGATGCATATGCTTCGAATGAAGCAATGGCATGAGCAGCTTTTCTCTCTTCGGTCAACTCATTGGTTTCGAAGATTCGCTTCATTTTAAGCTTCCATTCAAGATATTCATCCGGATCACTAGTTCCTTTTGACACTGCTCATGTTTGAGTCTCGAACACCACGAACCTGTTCGGGATACTCATCATAGCGATGCTACACTAAACTAGGCGTTACCTGGGGCCGCCTAGGTAAACTACTCATCATACTCATCATCAGCCTCACGCTCAATATGTCGTTCAACATTTGCACCTCGGCCTCGACCTCAGAAATTTCCACGACCTCGGTGAGCTTGCCTTCGTTGAGCGAATGGCTGCTCGTAATCAGGTTCGGCATCAGGAAATTCTCCTTCATCCACCTCTTCATCAACGACCTCAATTTGTCTTCGGGCCATTGGAAGTGGTATTCTCTCTCCTCGGGGAATGCCCAAGTGTTGAGCCTCAGCTTAGGGATTGCCCAAGTTTGGTTGTGTTTGGGGATTGCCCAAAACTTCTCTTCGAATTGCCTCGCTTTTCAACTGATGTTGTCGAATAAGCTCAGCATACAGCTCAGGTTTCATTGGAGTGGAGTTGCTAGTTCCAGCGCCGGACCCAGGTAAGGCCACAGACACACTTCCTTGCTCGAGTTGAGCTACTCGAGCACTCACTCCTCTCACTTCGGCACTGACGCCTTGTATCGCAGCCATGAAATCGGCTAACGACACTTCGGGCTTCTCATTGCCTTTGCCATCGCCTCCATTCCCAGCCATGGTACCTTCACAAATCAAAGACCAAAAAAAATGTTAAGGTTAGAAATCACCTCACACACTCCCTCACCTTTGATGGGTGGCACTCGGGTCCACTCAATTTATGGGTTCGGTTTTTGGTCACTCAAGAACTTGTAGCTAATGGCTTCCACGGTTGATCAACTTCTCTCAGTTCCTTCGAATTTGACAAGTTACAATGTCTCCTTCGGGATGAGTGAGTTGATTTGACTCAATGGAACGGACGCTATTTAATCTTGCGCTTCGGGAAGTCAAGAATTTTCTACGAAAGGACTTCGGTCACCCCACGCACGAGTTCCTATAAGCTCAAATGAGTTAGTACGACCTCGAGTAGGAAGAATTACTCAAAAGATCCACTAACTAGAATTTTTGGACAGAAGAAAAGTCAAAACCTAGGAGAATCTACCCTTTGACTCCTCTTCGGAATCTTTTTTGAACACACCAACTGTTGTATGTACAAGAGTGGTCCCTCCATGATTGAAGGCCCATTTAATTTGATTATTCAGCATGCCTAACAAATGAGTAACTTGGCATTTTTACCCAAACCCATTTGCTTTATCCAAACAGTCCACCATTTGATAAACAACCATCATTTTGATAAGCTGCCATCATTTTAATTATTTTGGCTTCCATCCCATTATCAATTAAAGTTATAACTACAAGTCACTATTTAATAATGGACTGTAATACAATTTGGCAAATTGATAATGATAAGTATGATCCGTGATCTTCTTATTAGGTAAAAAGAAAATTAAACTAAGAAAGTATTTTGTTCTAAAGTATACCCATCGGGTTTGTTACAAAGTTATCTTAAAGTATACCATGTGAGTGGCTTAATACAATCTTTAGTTACAATCAAATCGTGACTTCTCATGGCCAAAATATAACAACCATATTTAATGAATCAAAACACGACAATAAAGCAATTGTGCTCGGCACAGGACTTTGAGGGTGCCTAATAACTTCCTCAGAGTCAACTGGGGACCTTACCCGAATCTCTGTTGCAGTCCATTTAACGAGTCAAAACTGTTCTAGGTACACCACTTTGGTGACTTGGTACACCTTTAACTTGTCAAGTGGCGACTCCTTATTTTAATTAATTTTATACCTTAACACCTGTCACAACCTTAAAATTAAAAAACCTTGTTAACCGGAGGTATAATTCTTTCTTTAGAAAAAAATTAGGATGTGACACATGCATGTGATTTTATTTCATAGAACTATAGGCGTTAGAGTAGCTTGGATAGAGTCGTGAAGAATCGACAGATTTTCACGAATATATTTAACCTGTTAGTTAGTAATCTAGGAATTCAAGAAGTAGATACCAATTGGAAAACAGAACTAGATTTTTTATCGCTATGCTAACTCTGGACCGTCTATCTTTTATTGCTAACAACTAACAACTTGATTTCAATTAATACTTTTAATTATTGTTTTCTTTAGTTAGTAAAAATCGCAACCATGGAAAAATGTCGCTAAATAGATTTTTGAAATTTTTTTGCTAGAATACAGTTATTAAAAATAGTCCTCGTGGGAACGATACTCAATTCACTATTATATTACTTGTCGACCACGTATACTTGCGTGTACAGGAGCAACAAGTTTTTGGCACCGTTGCCGGGGACTAAATAATTGGCCGATTTCATTTCGAACGATTTATTATTTTCTATTCATTTTTAATTTCTTTTGTTTAGTTTATAATTGTATTACTTGTTAACATGGAATCTTTTAATGAAAATAGGTCAAATGATAGTTGGTCAAATTTTTATGATCTCTGTCTACTTTGTGGAGGAACCCACTTCTTAAAAAATTGTCCATGTCTTCAATCCTACGGGATTAGTCATGTGAATTTTCTACAATTTTTGATTGGAGATTTTGCAAATTATGTGGTGGTCAGTGCAATGATTGTCTTAGTGTCATACTCCTTCCCCTAATAGTTTTTATGATGATTCTAATAATATTTATGAGTTTTGAAGGAGCAGTACCGTGCAGGTTGTGAGCCAAAATTTGCTAACATAGCAAGCCAACCTCTTAGTAGCTTATGGGGATTTCAGGAGTGACCTTACAAATATGACGAGACAGTTTATAGAAGAAAGAGTGGAACTCAGACAAGAGATTGATCAATTTGGCTTAGCTATTCATGACTTGGAGTCGAATTTGAGTGATACGATTGAGGCGTCTAAGACCCAATTATCTATTGTCGTTGATAGTAGATTTGAGATAGAAGAAAAGCTTAGGAGCCAATTTGATGAGCAAAAAGTGGAATTCCTACCATTCGACCCAATATAAGTTGATGATGTCGAAGTTGAGAAAACTACATTCGAGTCAAGCGAGGAAATAAAAAATATCATATTTGAGAACTGTAGTATTTGTGCAAGTGAGGGTGTAAAAAATAATGCAATTTTGGAGTTGGAGCATATAGGACCTCATTCAAATCACTTTTCTACATTGTGTTTGGATGGTGACATAAGAATCAAGTCATTTGAGCATACTAAGAAGTGTAGGATTTAGGAACAAGGTGCTTATATTATGAAATTTTCTAAACCAAGAAAATAAAATGACATTCCTCATTTAAAGGTCAAGATGTGAAAAATGCGATATTGGTCACTTGGCCCTTTTGTATTTTTACCACCAACATAAGACCATAGCAGTAAGCTTGAGGCAAAGACGGGAATTCAATTCGTAAGTTCGAGGTGGAGGCAAAAGTGGTGAAATTGGTATTGTTGTGCCACAACGTTAAATAAGGCGCTTATGGGAGGCAACCGAATTTTATTTCTTGCTTTATTTATTTATTTATTTATTTATGCTCTTTTTAAATTTATTTTTATGGTTGTATATTATTTTGGGTGGTTTTTTGGATTTCAGGTTCATGTAGTGTCGAGTTTCGACTGCCTAATATTGATGACCTATTATGGGAAGTCTGAGTACCTCATGATATACGAAAGCTTGAAGGATGCTAGCGCTGAGGGTTAGGCAAGTGGGCAGTCAGGGAAGTACCTTTAGCTGTTGCACTTAGTTTTTGTTTATCGCACCGTGGACATTGCTTGATTTTAAGTGTGGGGTAGGGGAACTTCTGTTCTTTGTGAGGTCATGGTGACTTTACCTTAGGAATTTATGTTAGCATCTTTACCCAAGGTTTTTCTTATGGACTTGGTTCTTTTTCATGGGTAGACCTTTGAACTGAGTATTTTTTTCATTTTTAGGAGTAGTGTAGTGTTAGTTAGTAGAATATGTTAGGAAAAATGATAGAATGCAAGGTGTATTTGGTTTGCTTGATACTGGTGGATTTAGACTTTAGCATGTTGTGAATTCCTTTTGGTCTTAAAATATTGATGCATGCCTGGAAAAAAATGGAATGACTTTCTTGAGATGCTTATGTTCAACTGCATGACTCTTTTGTGAACCATCATTCTTTATTGCTTTATTTTAAAATTTGTTCCTTATTTTCTTTAGCCAAGAGTTGGAATGGAATCCTTCTAAGTGAACTATAATCCATGTGTGATGTGAGGTATTTAGTTGTGTTCCATGCTTGCATGTTGATGTTTAGAACATGCCTCATGTGTGTTCAAAGAAAAATTTTTAAATTTGTTCTAGTCGGGAGATGATACATGCGTTTCTTTGATAAGCATTTTTAGCCTTGAATAGCCCACCCTTATATATTTATCCCTAGTAAGCCCTTTTGAGCCTATTGACCTTTTTATTGGCATCAAATTACAAGTCAAACCCCTTTTGTTCTTAATTGTCCTCCTTTTGAACCCTTACTTTTTAAAGCACTTTAATCGTAAAATATTTTAATTAATGGAGATGTGGTTGGAGAAATTGGGCTAGCTTTTGAGTGGACACATTAATGAGAAGATATAGTGAATTTTGAGAAAAAGTCATTGACAACGGTTGAAAAAAAATTGAAATGAACGGAAAAGAAAAAATAGATGAAAAAAAAGAAAGTGAAAAAAGAAAAGTAAAAAAAAAATTCTTAAAGTTGAGTGTAAAATTCTTGGGTGTATGTTTGGGCGGTTGCTTAGTTGGTTTTGAGAAGAATTGAGCGAAACAAATTGAAAGTGATGTATTAAAGTGCTTAGGAAGGTAGTCACTATTTTTTCCATATTTATCATAACCGCCCTTTAGCCTACATTACAACCCTTAGGTGTCATTTTGTAGGAGGAATAAGAGATTATAATCCCGGAATTAAATTTGGGATTATATTATCCCATGTTTGGTAGGAAGTATTACATAAATTAGGATTAAAGTTTCCAATATTTATGGGATTATATTATCCCATAAAGGGTCGGATAAATTCTCCCATGTTTTAATCCCAATTTTAATCCCAAGATTAACTTTATCCCAAAATCATGGGATATCCCATTTTGATAATCCCTCGTACCAAATGACCTTTTAAAGTCCTAGTTAATCCCAAATTGGAGTGAGCCTACATTAGTGGAGTCCTATGCTACGGGCAAGCCTATGGTACGTCGTATGTGATACTTGAACTTCTTTGTGAGAACAAGTGAATTCTTTCTATATTATATCGTGAATTTGTTCTTGAAATTTATATTTATGTGATTTTTGGGACGCTCTCTTGATTCATTATTTTTGGGTTAGGAAATATGTTTTGCGATAGATAGGTGAAGTTTTTCAATTTTTGGGTGAGTGAATTGGTGTTAATTTTGTGAAAACTTGGTGTTATTGAGTCGGTTTTCAAAACTGGGATGTCATGAGTTAGTCGTTCATGTATTTTAAAATGGTTTATTTTTTCTTTTTTTGGCATGTTGAGGTTTCAGTGGATGTATACGCGAGCACTTATCCAATTGTCGGTATCAACCATAACCATAGGTAGACATGTTCCATTGTATGTTGCTATAAGGGTGAAAAATGAAAGTTGGTTGTTGCTAATTGCTCGAGGACGAGAAAAGTCCATGTTTGGGGTGAGGATGTTTGGTGTCAAATGCCTATTATTCCTTAATATTTCCTTGTATTTTTTTTTTTTTGACTTTATTCGTTTCTTTTGTTTATTAGTTGTGGTTTGCGCATACTTATTGTATGATATGATTGTAGGAAATATTTGATTACAAACAAGACAAAAACGCGCAATTAAATAGCAAGCTGAAAAGTTGTGGCTTTTTACTATATAAGTGGAAAGTTGTTGAAGTTCAAGAATGTTTAAAGTAGCAAGGCTTCAATATAAATCTGTCAATGTGGCTATACATGAAAATTGATAAAAGAAATTTTTTGGCGTTCTTTAAGGTGAGGCTTAGTGCACCGCTTGCTGCTGCTACTTTTTAAAAGCAACATGCAAGCGTCGCTTGCAATATAGCTTTCAACTTTCGCCTTTTAACTTTTCCCAATTAGATTAGGACTTAGAATATATTATTGTACTATTTTATAAATACTATAAATACATTATAATTTAGTCTAGTTGGACGTAGAGAAGAGCAGAGGAGCCTTAGATGTCTTCTAAACAAGTTTTTTCTCTTTTCTCTTATTTTTCTCCTTAATTCTATAGTTTGATCGTTCTAGAGTCAGGGTAATTATATGAAGGTTGATGATTGAAAGTTGATTTTCACATATTGATTTACCGATATGGATTGTTTATTCTTTCTTGAGCCTAATTGTTTGGTTATTAGGGCTCGATAATTGAACACTATCTACGGTTTATAAGTTGAACTAGTCAGAGGGAATTTATGAATGCACACAAAAAAGAATAGGGCTTGATTGTGAACATGGGCATCAGGAAATCAATTTGCGGATACGATAAACATATACTTATTGACCCTGCTTAGCTAAATATAGATTTTTTTAATGCATGCATCTGATTTTATTTCATAAAAAATATAGGAGTTAGAGTAGTTTGCATAGCGTCGTGAAAAATCAACAGGTTTTCACAAATAAATTTAACATGTTAGTTAGCAATCTATGAAATCAAGAAGTAGAATCAAGTGAAAAACTCAACTGGATTGTTTGTCGTTCTAACTCTGGACCGTCTCTCTTTTATTAGTAACAACCCACAACTTGCTTTCAGTTACTTTCTTTTAATTATTATGTTCTTCAGTTAGTAAAAATCACAAGCATTGAAAAAAGGTCCCTGAATGGTTTTTAGAAAATTGTTTGCTAGAATACAGTTACTAAAAATAGTTCTCGTGGGAACGATACTCAACTCACTACTATATTACTTGTCGATCACGTATACAAACCTTTTTGTCTTTGCTTTGAAGCTTCGACTAAAATGGTCATACCTATTGTTTTCCTTTGGCTTTATGAGATCTTTACCCTTGTCACGTTCTCCTCCCCTTTTGATGGCTTTATCCCTGTGACTTTTTCCTCTGTGCCCTTCCGTCCTATACTCGGTCAAACAATCTACTACCACAATAATTTCGTCTCTTTCTTTGACCTTCCGGGGTTTGAGCTCTTGTTTTGCCAAACTTTGCAAGCCATCAGTGAGAATTAGTGTCATAAACTCTTCAAGTACTCCCGTATTGTGGTTTCGTGCTTGAGTTCCAGTAACTTCTTTCGTGCCTCATTAACAAAATTCTCTGTGTAGAATTGATTTTTCAGCCCCTTCTTGAAATCGTCCCATGTAAGCTATGTTGCATAGGTCTTTTTCCTTATCTTCATATTTTCTCCCTAACCAAAGCAGCGTGTCATCTTCAAGATACATGGTTGCATTCTTTGTCTTAGATACTTCATCGTTTATCCCAGCACAATCAAAGTACCCTTCCATTTGCCAAAGGAAATTCTCAAACACCTTGGCATCCCTAACGCCTTTGAATCTCTTCATCTTTGGAGTGTCCACTGTTAGCTTGGATAAGCTTGAAGTTTTGACTGATGATTAAGGAACGGATTTAAAGGACCTGTTCCTTTGAATCACTGCAGCTAAATAGATAATTCATGCAAAATCATTTAAGCTGAGATATTGTTAATTATGCTTAGACTAATGTTTATCTTGATAATTATGCAGATCTAAACGTGATATGAAAAGATTGCATAAATAATGGATAAGGGCTAAAAGATTCGGATGCTTGAAGTGAAGAGTTCAATTAGGACTCAAACTCTTGGGAGCTTTGGAGTTCTAATTGCTCAAGACTTCTTGATTGCTGAAGCTATAAAATCAGGAGCATTTCAGCTATTGAAGTCTGCACAAATACAGAGACAATCGAGCATAGCATTGAAAGAGTCTTTCTCTTATTTGTGTAATCAGTAAGCTACATGGAACTAAGTAAGAACCTGTTTTTTAGATTGAGTCTTGTAAAAGTTCAGTCTTAGTTCAACTGTAGTAGGTATTATCGAGTTTTATCTGTTCAGTTCAAGTTGTGTACTTGAAGAAGCTTCACTGATCGTGAAAGAGGTCACTGGAGGATTTGAGTTAGTCCTAGGTTAGTAAGAAGGTAGTCGTGTAACCAAGTGGGTCTTTTACATAGTAAAGTTAAAATCCTACTTGGAAGAGTAGGTTGTGGTTTTTTTGATCCTGAGTTCAAGGAGTTTTTCCACACTAATATTGGGTGTTCATTTACTTACAGATTTAATTCCACATATAACATAGTAAAGGAACATATTTTAAGGAACTGGTCCTTAAAACAGTAAAGTGGTGTATCTTGGAAAATAACAATTAGTATCAGAGCGAGTTATCCTTGAAAAGGCTAACACCTAGGATTAGAATGAGTACATCACAGGAAAATGGTGAGGGTCAGTCAACTGTTAGGGCACATTTATTCAATGAAAAGTATTACTCATGGTGGAAGGAAAGGATGAGAGATCATCTTCAGGCTGAAGATTATGAGTTATGGGACATAGTGACTGAAGGTCCCATGAATCCAATAAAAAAGGATGCTGATGGAAATGATGTTCCCAAAACTAGAAGGGAATGCAATGCTGGAGACTTAAGGCAGTGGGAAAAGAATGCAAAAGCTAGGAAGTGGCTTGCCTGTGGACTCAGTCCTGATGAGTGCACTATAATTAGAGGGTATACCACTGCCAAGGAAATCTGGGATGCTCTACAGGTTTCACATCAGGGAACAAGTCAGGTAAAAAGATCTAGAGGTACACTCCTTTTTGCTGAATATGAAAGATTTAAAATGAAATAAGGAGAATCAATTTCTGAAATGTATACTAGATTTAATGCTATTACATCTGAACTTAATTCTTTGGGAAGGGTTTTAACTGTTGAAGATAGAGTAGAAAAGATCCTAACTAGGGTTCTTCCAGATTCTTGGGAGATTAAGGCTTGTGCTATTATTGAAAGTAAGAATCTGACCACCTTATCCTTAGATGAGCTTATAGAAAATTTGAAAACTTATGAACTAAGGAAAAAGGTTAAAAACATAGGTGAACCAGTTAAAACTGAACCTAACCTAGCCTTGACTGCTGCTGATAAGCCCATTGATAATAAGGAACTGGTCCTTATCGCTAAAAGTGTTCAAAGATATTTGAATAGGAAAAAGGGGGCTATTTGACAGGGTAGGTCTTCTAACATGAAACAGGCTGGAGAATAGTTCAAATATGGCAGCATGGAGCACTACATCAGCAAATGTCCAATCATGGAAGGAGAATGGAGGAAAAGATACATTGAGGAAAGGAAAAAGGCTAGGGAACAGGTCCGAAAGAAAAATGGAAATCCCAAAGCAATGTTTGCAGGATGGCAAGACAGTGAGGATGAAGTATCTGATGATGATCTAGATGAGGATCTTGCTCTAATGGCTCTTGAAGACTCAGATAATGAAGAAGATGCTGATGTATTTGTTTCTAAACTTAGACAAGATGTGAAAAACATGCCTAGAGAGAAATTACTTAAATTATTTCATACTGTATTAAATGAGTTTAAATCTCTAAGCGATAGCAAAAATAACCTGCATGATGAAATTGATAGTTTAGGAACAGAATACAAAAAGGCAGTAATTAAAAATGACTCTCTGAAAAGAAAAATTAGCGTGCTTGAGGAACAGGTCCTCACACTTGAATCAACTGTTCAGAAATTAAAAAATGTTAAAACAGTTGAAAATGGTAAAGACATTGCTAATTCTCATAAGATTATTGCTGAAGAGAAACTGAAAGTCACAGTTGATGAATTGTGCAAGAAAGATGAAAAGATAAGATCTTTGGAAGAGGACTTGGTTAAAACAAAAATGGAGTTGGGAAAAACTGTAAAATGGAACAAGTCCTCTGAAGCACTAGAATGGTTATAGGAAAATCACAATAGTAATAGGAAGGGTATTGGATTCATGAAAGCACAGTCTTCACCCAAACGGGATCCAAAGAGTATGTACCTATCACTTCCTGAAAACTGGCTATGCACCCATTTTGGGATCACTGGTCACTTGAAAGAAAATTTCCAATCTTTAAAAATAGCTGCACAGAGGAACAGGTCCTATAAACCAGTTCAAAATTCTGTAAGAAAGAAAACTGTTCACACAAAGAAACCATTACCATTCTAGGCTAGGAGAGATCTGATTCATCCTTTTTCTCAAGGAAAGGAACCCAAACAAGTTTGGATTATTAAAATTAACCCCTAGTTTTTTTTGCAGGCTAGAGTGAAGGAGAGAAACCACAACTGGTATATGGACAGTGGTTTCTCAAGGCACATGACAGGACATAAGGAACTGTTCGTTTCACTCTCAGCCTTTCAAGGAGGAAGTGTCTCCTTGGGTAATGGGAAGAAAGGGGAAATCATTGGCATTGAAAAGGTAGGTAGGTCTGATTCACATAGTATAGACAATGTGTTTCTAGTAGATGGGCTGAATCATTGCTTATTAAGTATATCTCAATTGTGTGACAAAGGTAATCATGTTAATTTCTCATCTACTGGGTGCACTATGACTAACCAAACTTCTGGAGAGATTATTTTGCAGGGAAATAGACATGGAAACATCTACAAAGTGGATTTATTGACACTATCTGATGGAAGCTTTAGTTGCTTAAGTGTGGTGCAAAATGATTCCTCCTATGGCACAAAAGACTTGGCCATGCTAGTCTTTCATAACTGAACGAACTTATGTCCAAAGATTTGGTGATAGATCTTCCTAACATCAAGTTTAAGGATGAAAAGGTATGTGAAACATGTGCCGGGGGAAGCAGGTAAAATCCTCCTTCAAAGCAAAGAAACAGGTAAGTACCACTAAACCTTTGGAACTGGTCCATATGGATTTATGTGGACCAATGAGAACAATGAGTCGCGGAGGTAAGAAGTATGTTACGGTATTGGTGGATGATAACTCTAGATTTACATGGACTATATTTCTTGCATCTAAAGAAGAAGCTTTCAATGCATTTTCAATTTTTGCTAAGAAAGCTCAAAGAACTCTAGATAGTCACATTGTTTCTATTAGGTCTGATCATGGAACCGAATTTGAAAATCATATATTTTTCAATTTTTGTAATGAAAATGATATTAATCACAATTTTTCTTCACCTAGAACTCCACAACAAAATAGTGTAGTGGAAAGGAAAAATAGGACTCTAGAGGAAATGGCAAGAACTATGCTAATATCTGGAAATCTTCCACAAAACTTTTTGGCTGAGGCCATTAATACTGCATGCTACATAATAAATAGATGTATGACATGGCCATTAATAGAAACGACTCCATATGAGCTGCTTAATAGAAGAAAACCAAATATCTCTCATCTTAGGGCTTTTTGTTGCAAATGTTTTATACACAATAATGGGAAAGATGCCCTAGGAAAATTTGATCCTAGAAGTGATGAGGGAATCTTTGTTGGTTATTCTTCAAATAGTAAATCTTATAGAGTTTTTAACAAGAAAACATTGAAAATTGAAGAAAGCATGCATGTTAAATTTGATGAAATTGACAGTCTCACTCAAGAACAGGTACAGGAGGATGAAGAGATTGGAATGCTGAAACATAATGAAATTGATCCTCAAATGCAGACATTGGATGGGGATACCGTGAGAAGTGAACCGCAAGGAACTGTTCCTAAGGACAGAACTGAGAAGAGTGGCACAGAAACAGGGGAAACAAATGTTGGTCCCACCTCACAAATTGGAAGTACTACTCCCTCAAGAACTGTTCCTCGGCAAGGGACTTCTGACAATGGATTTAAGCTCAAGCCTTACAAGTATCAAGGGTCACATCCTGTGGATCAAATAATCTCAGATAAGACTGCTGGAATACAAACTAGATCAGCAGTTAAAAATCACAATCTGTGTGCCCTTAGTGCTTTCCTATCTCTTGTTGAACCCAAAAATATGAAAGAAGCACTGAAAGATGCAGATTGGATAAATGCTATGCAGGAGGAATTGAATCAATTCCAAAGAAGTCAAGTTTGGCATCTTTAACCCAAGCCAAGGAACAGGTCCATAATAGGAACAAAATGCGTTTTCAGAAACAAACCTGATGAAGATGGTATGGTAACAAGAAATAAGGCCAAGTTAGTTGTTCAGGGGTATAGTCAAGAGGAGGGCATTGACTATGATGAGACTTTTGCTTCCGTTGCAAGATTGGAAGCAATAAGACTTCTCATAGCCTTTTCTACATACATGGAATTTACTCTACATCAAATGGATGTTAAGAGTGCATTTCTAAATGGTTACTTGAAAGAAGAAGTGTATGTTAAGCAACCTCCAGGCTTTGAGAATGAACAGTTCCCTGAACATGTGTACAAGTTGGACAAGGCCATATATAGACTCAAGCAGGCACCAAGAGCATGGTATGAACGGCTATCAAAATTTCTACTTCAGCATGGATACAAGAGAGGTAAAATTGATAGAACACTGTTTTTGAAAGGAAAAGGTAAGCATCTCTTAATTGTTCAAATCTATGTAGATGATATAATTTTTGGTGCTACCTGTGAAAATTTAAGTAAGGAATTTACAAATTTGATGGGGAGTGAGTTTGAGATGAGCATGATGGGTGAACTCAATTTCTTTTTGGGTTTACAAATTAAGCAGACCTTAAATGGAAATATGATCCATCAACAAAAATATGTTAAGGAATTGCTTAAAAGGTTTGATATGGATAAGGCTAAGGAAATTTATACCCCTATTTCCATTGCCACAAAATTGGATCTTGATGAACATAGAATATCAGTTGATCAAAGATTATATAGAGGTGTGATTAGTTCTCTACTTTACCTAACTGCTAGTAGTCCTGATATTGTGTTCAGTGTTGGTTTGTGTGCTAGGTTTCAGTCAGATCCTAAGGAATCTCATTTGAAAGCTGTTAAAAGAATATTGAGATATCTGAAAGGAACAGGTCCCTTGGGACTTTGGTATCCAAAAGGTGGTAGTTTTAAGCTTGTTTGATATACTAATGCTGACTATGCAAGTTTCCTTGTTGATAGAAAAAGTACCTCAGGTATGACACACTTTCTTGGTGAGTGTTTGGTCTCTTGGGGAACCAAGAAATAAAATTCAGAGGCACTTTTCACTGCTGAGGCTGAATATGTGGCAGCTGCCTCATGTTGTTCACAGTTGTTATAGATTAAACAACAATTACAGGATTTTGGTGTTGATGTAGGAACTGTTCCTATCTTTTGGTGACAACACTGGTGCTATTAACATGACAAAAATCCAGTGCATCACAAAAGAACTAAACACATTGATATAAGACATCATTTCTTGAGAGATAACTATGAAAAAGGTTTGATCACCATAGCATTTTATCCTACTGAAAAGCAAATTGCTGACATTTTTACAAAAGCTTTAGAAAGAGATGATTTTGAAAGAAATAGGTTGGAATTAGGGATGATTAAATTCACTTAAATTCATCAATGCTTTACTTCATAATTGGCTAGAAAACTGCATCTACAATGAATTTTATTAAAGTCAATTTGAAATATTCAGTCCAGCTTAATACTTCATTGTATGCACTTATGCCATAATTTTTGTTTAGAGTTGCTAAAATTGAATGATGTTACCCTTATGCTAGAATTTCACATTGAGCAAAAGTTTTTCAATTTGGAAGGACACTGATTTTTCGTGTTAAAATCAGGTATGTACTCCTTAATTAGTCATTTATCTTAGAAGATTAAAGCTATAGGTAACTTGTAATTAGGATAAATCCCACTAGGAATCCTAATCATATCCAAACTGCATATGAGTCCCATCGGAGGAACAGTTCCCATTCAGAATAGGTAACTTGAAAGCCTAACGGCTCTTTTTTCTCCGGGAGACTCCCAAGAGTCCCTTAACGGCTGAATGTCTTTCAATGAGGTAATAGTGATAGTCTCACACTCAACCTCCACTACTTATTTTATTCTATAAATACACTCCTTCTTCCTTATTATTCTTTTACCTTGTTTTAAATTGCACTCTCACAATTTCAGAAAGAATAGTAACACATCTCTTGAATTTTATTGCTAGAAAACTCATCTTCTGCACACACCTCTGATCATCCACAAATTTCCAACCCTCCTTCACCCATGGACACCACAAACCCAAACCCTGAAATTCCTAAAAATACCCCAGAAATACCTGAACCAAAAATTTAGGGGGAAGAACCAATTCCCACTGCTGAGTAGATTATTGAACAGGTTGAGGACTTGTCAAGGGCGATGATCATTTATCAGTATCAGGTAAATTTTACCTATCCCTTAAATGTAGTTGAGGATGAAGAGGAGAAGGAAGAGGGGTCTGGAACTGCTCATGAGGGGAAAGGAAAAACTGTAAAACGTTTGGAACCACCCATGCATGAATCATCTGGGTCACAAGAGGTTGCCTTTAGGGAACCCATGGAAGATGTGATAAATGTTGAGGAAGCCATGAGTGATAGTGACAGACCTATTATTGATTTGATCAACATTAGGAGTTTAAAAAGAAAACTTGCTAGGAAGGGACCCATTGATAACCAAATGTCTGCTGAGATTGCTGCTAAGTTAAAGAAAATTAGTGATAGTTACAAGCCAGGGATTAAGAAGAAAGGTGAAAGTTCTTCTAAGGCAAAAGGACCTATTCCTTCTGTCTCTACCCCTGCTTCTGGGGTTAGGAGGACAAGGAGTGCTGTCAAGGCTGCTGATGAGAACTTAGCTGCTGCTCTAGAAAGAGGCAGAAAATGGAAGGGAAAACAGGTTGCTGATCCTGTTGAGGAAGAAGAAGTTGAGTTTATGGAGAAAGAGAGGGATGTTATTGGTGATAAAGATGTTGAGATGAAAGATGTTGAGGTAGTTGTGCCTCAGTCTAAGAAAAGAAAAGTTGCACAGAGGCGTGTGACAAGGAGCTCTGTGAAAGCTGCAGCAGAAAAGTCTTCCAAGAGGACCAGGTCCTCCAAAAGGACTTTGGTGGATTCAAGTTCTGATTCAAGTTCTGATGAATCTTTTGCTGGTGATGATAGTGAGAGTGAGGCTGAGGGAGATGAAGTTCAACACTGTATCCATGATGACATTATGACTAGGAAAGTTCTGAAAGGCAGGGTACTCTCTGATGTGGAGGAAGAGGGTATGGTCTGGTTGTTGCAAAAATTGTAGGTTCAAGGCTGCAGGGACATGGTCCTTCAGATTAAAGGAAGGTGTGCAAAGGAGATGGTTCAGGAGTTTTACAAGAACTGTTCTATACAGAGGGATAGGATCACCACCTCTGTCCATGACCATGTAATTACTTTTGACACTAACGAACTGGGTTAACTGCTGGGGATTCCATCTGTAGGGTATGATAGCTATATCAAGAAGGTGTGGCCTGATTTGACCAACTTGCCTACTGGGCTGGAAATTACTAGAAAATTTGCTGAGAATGAAGAAGAGGAAAAACCAAGGGCTGTGCAGAAGAGCGAAATGCACCCTCAGCACCAAATGCTGTTTAAATTTGTGAACAAAATTATGCTGCCACGGCAAGAGAAGAGAGGGATTGCAAGCTTTATGGACCTGGTCCTTATGGAACTACTTGATACAGATAAGCAGATCAATTGGCCCAGTTTTATGATTCACTTGATCAAAATATTTATTACTGGGAAGAAAAAGCACTCCTTTCCCTTTGGTTTCATCCTGACTGATATGTTTGCTACATTAAAAATTCCTTTGGAGGGGTAGTTAAGGCTACTAAAAAGGAGAAGTTTGGATGTTCTACCCTGATCAGCTGTGATATGGCTGATCCTCCACTGGCTGGTACTGGTAAACCGCCTTTGAACAATAAGGTGAGGGCATTGAGGCAACAGGTTTCCATACAAGCTGCTGAAATAGCAAGGTTAGAAAAGGAAAAGAACTACTGGAAGGCAGAGGCTACAAAGGCAAAGGAGACTAATGAGGGCATGCTCAAACAGATGTTTGAGTTGTTGAACAAGTCTCAGGGACCTGGTCCTTCTATATCCTGATCTCCCTAGCCATAAGCCATATTTTGACCAGTGGGATTTAGACTAGTTCTAGTACCTTAGTATTTTCCTTTTCTAGTTCTTGAATAATTTTGTAGTACTTGCTTGTATCCCCTGGTTTAACCTTTTGTTAATGATGACTTGTCTTCGATGGCTAGTATCATTGTTTTGCAGTTGCTTTAGTCTGAATTGTGTTTTCATTTTGAGTTTCCTCGATGGCCATGTGCTGATTATTCTAACACTTGAATTATATTTTTATGCAGCCTTTTCAATGATGCCAAAAGGGGGAAGAGTAAGTCTGATTTTGCGTGAACTCTATACCTAATTGAAAATCTGATCCTTAATGAAAAAATAAGTCTCTACTGATTGCCCTTGAGTTTTAAGTTGTACTTCAGGACATTAAGGACATGCAGCTATGCTTATGAGTTTGTCATCATAAAAAAGGAGGAAAATGTTAGCTTGGATAAGCTTGAAGTTTTGGCTAATGATTATGGAACGGATTCAAAGGACCTGTTCCGTTGAATCACTGCAGCTAAATATTTAAGCTGAGATATTGTTAATTATCCTTAGAATAATGTTTATCTTGATAATTATGCAGGTCTAAACATGATATGAAAAGATTGCATAAATAATGGATAAGAGCTAAAAGATTCGGATGCTTGAAGTGAAGAGTTCAATTAGGACTCAAACTCTTAGGTGCTTTGGAGTTCTACTTGCTCAAGACTTCTTGATTGCTGAAGCTATAAAATCAGGAGCATTTCAGCTATTGAAGTATGCACAAATATAGAGACAATCGAGTATAGCATTGAAAGAGTCTTTACCTTATTTGTGTAATCAGTAAGCTACAGTGAACTAAGTAAGAACCTGTTCCTTAGATTGAGTCTTGTAAAAGTTCAGTCTTAGTTCAACTGTAGTAGGTATTATCGAGTTGTATCTTTTCAGTTCAAGTTGTGTACTTGAAGAAGCTTCACTGATCGTGAAAGAGGTCACTAGTTCCGCATATAACATAGTAAAGGTTGGGTAATAACATCCACCTTGACCTCCCGTGTAACCACAGCATCCTTTGTCGCTCTAAGCTTTTCTTCGATCCTTCTATTTGTGCCAACACATCTATCAACTTTCTTTCAACAATGGACATGTTCTCCTTGCGGTCTTCATCAGCATTGAGCACCTCTATTTACCTTACTATTGAGGTTATCCATGCCCTCAACAGTATGAGACTTGAGTGTGAAAGTATGGTCCTCTACCTTCTCTCGCCTTTGGTTGAGTGCAATGAGGCCTGCCTCCAACAAGATGACTTTAGTGTCAAGAGTGTTAGGGATAACCACTTCTTCCTCTTCCAAATGGCTAGTATCCCCTTAGTGTCTCTCCCGTATAGTTTCGTCCCAAGCAACAACCTCCTTCCTCACTCTTCTTGGTTTTCTTGGCGGAAACTTCCTCACGTCCATGACCAGCAGTAACAATGCCTTCTTGGTCACTTGCCATGATGTCTTGCCGACAACACGTTACTCGTCTTTGTGACCGTGCTTTGATACCAACTTTCTCTGACCTAGTCTTTTTCTAGCGTCGATGTCCTACGTAGCTCGACTACCCTCTTTGCAGATGCTAAGTTCAGCCTTACTCAAGAGTTGCTTGACATTTGACCGACCTTATTACCCAGGCAAAGTATGACCTAAGTGTGGCGGAAAGAGTTAGAGGTTAGGTTGTCGTATTTGGCTAGGCTAAACAACATTTAGAAACAAAGGGCAAGACAACTGAGAAGCCTTAGGAAGTGAGCGAAACACCCTTTTTATTGATTACACAAAGTAAAACAATGCCTTTGTGTATTATAACACAAAAGACAAGAACACTGTGATATTAGTATCGATGTTTTGGGTGTGAGTCTCTCTTTGTTGTTCATAAAATCGATGCAAGAGAGCTGCTCACAACACTCTAGAACATGTTCTTTATATGATTTCAGAATATTCAATGGTGTCCTAGGCTGCCAATGCAAGTTGGAACCTCCATGACCGACTTATTATGATATTTTGGAGCATCTAGGGACTTCAAAAGGTTTTCTAATTTATTATGGATTTCCATAACCTTCTACAATGCTCCGGAACACTCTAGAACCTTCTAGATCTTCTGGAATGTTTTGCAGTTACTCTTATTGTCTTGGCATGGTTTTGTTCCCTCTGTTTCATTCTTTATTGATCTCCCACATCTCTTATAGGCTTTTTAGAGTTGAGATGACGCCTCTTGTCACTCCTCTTTTCTTGTCACCTTCGCGGCAATTAGTTATGAACATATGTAGTGCCTTCGACGTCGCCTAATTTTGGGGCATTGTTTTGAGTGGCGAATTGGGGTGTTTTGTGCATGTCATGACAAGTAGCTCTTATTTTCCATCACATACTAATTTCTAGGGTTGTGAGAATTCGTTGTGCGATGAAGAATTAATTCACTGCATATCATGCTTTTTTTTCTTCAACAAATTATTAGCATTCCACCCTATGGCCACATCATGGCTTCACAATTTCCTAATCTAAAGCTGTTTCGATTAATTCACAAACTCTACTTCAGGCTTCCAACTATTATAGCAATAACAATTCGCATATAATATACCATCTTTCCCAAAGAATATTAAGTATGGAAGGGCTTGGATTGCTATCCAGAGGGATAGAAGAAAGAATGACTTCTCCAAGTTGACAAACTAATTGCATTTTCGAGAATTTCAAACTTGCACGTAATAGCTTTCGTTATTTATTAATAGCTTTAACTTTAGTACTTGCACTTCTTAATCACCACATTATTGTTCTTATCAGCCATCATGAAAAGAACAAGCGAAAAAGAAGGAAGAGAGAGAAAAAAACAAAAAGAAATAGGCATGTTGTTTAAGTATCACAAATGTAAAACACGTAGGAGATTTCACGAACTTCATTTTTGGTTATTTCCAAATACTTCAGCTTACTATTTGAGATAGCAGAAAAATGATTTGAGAGAGGTGATGAGACATAAGGTCTAAAGAAAAGCAAAGATCACAACAACAACATATTCAGTGTAATCCCACAAGTGGGATCTAATGAGGGTGAGATGTGCGCAAACCTTACCCTCATCAAGGTAGAGAGGTTGCTTCCGATAAACCGTCTGCTCAAGAAAAATATTTTGAAAACATGCTTGCAAAAATAAGATGAAACAAAAGCAAATACAGTAAGGTAAATTGACTTGTTTTACACTATTCCAATATTAATACTTTTGTATTAAAACTCTGAATGCAAAAATATTCATACAAATTGAGAGGGCTTCTCTTATCAAAATTGTGAAAACTAACTTTTCACTTACCAAAATATGTATGAGGACAAATAAATATGACAAATAGAGTCAATTTAAACTAAAATAAACATATGATAACTAGTAGCTAAAGAATTTGAATGAAAAGTAAGCTCCAAATGAATCACTTACAATTTTTAAAAATATAAAAGTCAACGAACGAAAAAAATTGACACGATAAGCATTAGTATTAACTGTTTATGCCTAAAATTTGACGAATAGATTAAACAAATAAATTTAATAAAGGATCACAGACAATAAGGTAAATACTAAAAATATAAAACGAAAGCAATAAAAGGGATATATTATTCCTTGAGAATAGGCGGATTCGTAATGAATCGCTTGATGCCGAATAAAATTGGGGAGAAAGGAGTATATAGAAATGGGTTTACCTCAATCCTAATTATGGTAAAATACTATATTTATAGGATGTGGCCCTGATTACATAAGGCAGTGACACTAAGTAAACTTTAACTATGAGACAATTAACTTGAGGTGGGAGAATACGTGCCTTTCGGCTCTGGGCCCGTGGCTGATGAGCGGCTATGACTATGGGGAAGGCATACATCCTCAGTGCCTGATATTTTATAGAGTAAGTCTAGTCTCTACCAATTATACTTGTATCCCTATAATTGTAGTTGGTGTATTATTACCCACACAATCAGTCATTTCACTTGCTGAGCGCGCTCGTAAGCGGTCAGGAAGCGAAAGAGGTATGTGGGAGAGACCTGTCTCACTGACTCTTTGAAATTCGCAACCGCATTGAGCAAAATGAACGCTTTGTGCCTTCCCGAGCTCCACACGTCTACGCCTGATTGGCCTTACTGATCTTCGCGTCTTCCCAATTCTTGTCATTTACTATGCAGGATCAGTCCGTATCGTTTGCCATAATTACTCCTTAGACTATTTGTTGCTCTTCTTTATCCCTTCTTGCCTATATAAAGGGCCTTCTCTGCAGTTCTTTTCCACAAGTTCTCCACATTCTGAATAGATTGTTTCTTCAAAAAGTTGCTTTGCTTTGTGACAAACGAACGAACCTTTCACCTCTCTAAATTTTCATCTGCGATCCTGGCTCTTTGCTTCCTAAAAAATATTACATTTTCTATGGTAGAAGATGTCTGAGAACACTGAAACCAAGGAGACGAGCGTCTTCTTCCTTCGTTCTTTTATTCATGTTGAAACGGATGGAGTCCCCCATGTCGTTAGACTTGAATGGGATCATTATGACGTTCTTCAGAATATCTTCATCATGGAACAAGCACTGATTACGGTGCATTTATTTTCTTATGAAACGGTTAGTGTAATATTTCTCTTGTCATAAGGAGCTCATACAAGGACTTTGCATCTGAGCACTCTCCATTTTCTTTGGGGATGTTTGATGCAATAAGGTTTATTGCCTTATCTTTCTCCCTGCCCGCGGTCACTCAATACTTCCTTTGCAAATCTATTGCTGAGTCAAAAGGGTGTGCACTTCTATGCTCGTCTGCAGCTTGGAGATCATCCCAACTTTTGACCATCAAGAAGAAGGGCTACTATGATGTTCCAGCGGCGGTGGGCCACCCTTAACTCCAGAAGCGGGTCACTTTTGCATGCAGAGCATCTAACACCAACTTCAGTTTCCAGAAACGTTTCCACCCCTATCTTTCATTTCCCAAGGGCTCCACAGTTGCACTTATTTTCTCGATGCCTGTGTAGCGATAATTCACTGCTGTTTCAACTCGAGCGTCGGAGGTGATGAAAACTGTATGCCATGGAAATGCTCAAATCGGGGATTGGAGGGGTTCAAAAAGAAGCTAAGGATTGTCATAGCCCTCAATGTCCTTTTGGATGAAGTCCCTTGGGACCTTATAATAATTAGAAAAAGATGTTGTAAACAATTTTGTAGACAAAGTTCAATTGTACATTGTAACCTTCGGGCCTTCGATACTAATAATAATTGATGTTCACTAATACTTGTTTTTTTACGTATTTTCATATTTCTATTCCATTTACTTGAATGTAGTCAAGTAGTGTTATGCGCCTGATCGAGCATTTGATTTTTCTTTTTAAAACATATGTTCGCTCGTAAAAAGTGGCTTTTCAATTGCACTAGTATATGATGACATTAACGCGTTAATAGTAGACGTCTTGTCTTTAATCCGTTGTAAGTAACAAAATATTTTTTCGTCCATAGAGGATGACACTGTACGAGTGAGCGTCCTACTCCATGTAGGTGCAACTGTTGAATTGATGATTTCAATGTACGGTATTGCCTGGTGGGTTAGCTAGATTTGATCTAATTCAAGAGTGTTTAACTTCAACTCAAAATATGGTCGATGGATAAAAATAACTGGATCTTGATGATCCGAATAATCTGTAGTAACATTGCTAAAGTAATGAGGGCTCAAGGGCCAAATAAACTTTGGTAACATTGCTTGGGGCTAGATACCCTTTTAATAAATTAAACAAGAGAGAAAGTAAAAATCCAGAGTATATGGGCCTCTTGGCCTATCTGTCACGACCCTTTTTTACGACGCGCAAAAACTAAAAGAATAGAAATTTGCGTATTTAAAGGTTATGACGGGTGTTCAAAAGGTACAAAATTATTTTAGAGAAAAACTCGGAGTCGCCACTTGACATAGTTTAAGGTGTGCCAAGTCACCAGAAGGTACCTTGGAACACATTTTGACTCGTCTAATGGTCTGCGTTTAGAGATTCGGGTAAGGTTCTCAGTTGACTCTCGGGAAGGTATTAGGCACCCTCGAGTCCTGTGCCAAGCACAGTTGCTTTATTGTCGCAATTTTAATTTATTAAATATGGTTGTTATATTAATGCCGTTAATTTGAATTTGTACTTTGATTCAGAAAAATTTAAAAAAAAATGTTATTCTTATCCAACCTCACAAAGGACTGGACGAATTTACATTTTGATTCAAAAATAAATAAAAAAGTATAGTGTGTTTCCAACCTCACAAAGGACTGGTCTATTTAAAGGAATTTAATTAACTTAAAATAATTAAATTTTGCCAAATAATGGAACCATTTATTACACAAGTGAGTAGTTTACCAAACTTGATTTTTTTTTAAATTGACATTTAACTTGCGCTCTCATTGATTAAATCCTAAGTTTTGCATAATCGTCCATCCTTTCTTTTCGCACATATATGGCTTAAGAATAGTTAACAAACTTGCAAAATATGCCTATGTAATAACTAGCCCTACTTCTTGTTTTAACACAACTCCAAATTTATCAATATACTATCATAATAAATCGCATAAAAAAAAATAAATTTTTCATACTTTGAACATGCTATTTTTGTTAATAAAAATGGTAAAATACAAGGAAGTTTAAGGAATACCTTGTGTGTACAACTTCTTTAATAACGCAAAAAAAAACCAACAAATGATCACAAGTTGAGTCCCAAATGAGATGACCACAGCAAGCAAGCTAAAACCAGTGATAGACAACTCTTTCACCCCTAAACTTGACTTGAAACCAAAGATTTATGACCCAAAAAACTCTTGGTATAGAAGTCTTTTGGTTCTAAATCTTTACACTTAAACTCACTAAATATTTCCTTCTTTCACTTGCTCACTTTTTCTCTCTTCTCTCTAATTTTTAGTAAGTTCTCCTCCCTTTCTTTTGTGTGTTCCTCTCTTGTGTGTGCTCTCCTAAATTTTCAGCCCTCTCTTTATATAGAGAGTCCAAGCTTTTGACAAAATATGGTGGATTTTTATTTTAATTTGGGTGGAAAACCCACTTATGTGACAAATTATGGTGGATTTTAAATAAAAGCACTTTGGCATTTTTTTTATCATCAAAGTGGTGACACTAAAGCCTAATTTCAAGGCTGAAAATGGGGGCCCTCTTTTGGCACTCGTTTTATTTTTTTATTATTATTTTTTATTATTTTTTTTTTAATTTTTTTTTTTTTTTGGACACTAACCACACATAATTCTATTTTTTCAGTAATTTTCTAATATTTTTATCTAACAAATTAAATTAATACGGCTAAATAAAGGATAAAATCTAGCAAAATCAAATGACGTTTTAACACAACTATTTATGTAATTTTGGTATTTCGTGCCAAAATTAGGTGATTACAGCTGCCCCTCTTTGTTCGGGAACATGAAGAGTTTTCGGACAAAGAAGTAATCGACAACTAATTTTGGCTTCTCGGTTCCAGCCAAGAGCAATGCTTTTCAAAACGGTGACCGTACCCTGATTCTTCGGTCCTAACCGAGAACAAAGTTACCTACATATCCCTGGACTAAGGAATCAGGTCAGTGTAGTTCCTTACGTGCGGTAGCTGGGACTAACCGCATTCAAACAGACACTAGACTCTTCTAGACTCACTAAGACAAACCTAGACACTCTAGACCACTAAGATGACACTAGACACTCTAGACTACTACGACAAACAAGAGACTCTTCTAGACACACTTGGGGCTGATACTAGACACTCTTAGGCACACAAGGGCTGTCGCTGCTGGTCATTGGCTGCTTGCTGATTGGCGGTCATTGCTTTACAGAGAAAATGGAAGTACAACATTGAAATGTAAAGATACAATTCCTATGCTAAGTCTTCATGCTTCCCAAGCTGATAAACTGGTCTGAAGCTCCTACTACCAAAGTAGTCTTGAAAACTTGAAATTGCCGCTCGGGCGGGCTTTGCCTCTAAAGTTGAAATTGCCGCTTTGACGGACTTTGACTTGAATGAAATTGCCGCTTTGACGGACTTTGACTTGAATGAAATTGCCGCTTTGACGGACTTTGACTTGAATAAAATTGCCGCTTTGACGGACTTTGACTTGAATAAAATTGGAACCACCAACTCTGGTAGGTCTTGCTTTTGCTGAAAATTAAAACCATCTCTCTGATGGGTCTTGTTCTTGCTGAATTAAAATCCCTCACTCTGATGGGTCTTGCTCTTGCTGAAAATTAAAACCATCTCTCTGATGGGTCTTGTTCTTGCTGAATTGAAAAAAACCATCCCTCTGATGGGTCTTGCTCTTGCTGAATTGAAAAAACCATCTCTCTGATGGGTCTTGCTCTTGCTGAAAATTAAAACCATCTCTCTGATGGGTCTTGCTCTTGCTGAAAATTAAAACCATCTCTCTGATGGGTCTTGTTCTTGCTGAATTGAAAAAACCATCTCTCTGATGGGTCTTGCTCTTGCTGAATTGAAAAACCATCTCTCCGATGGGTCTTGTTCTTGCTGAATTGAAAAACCATCTCTCTGATGGGTCTTGCTCTTGCTGAAAATTAAAACCATCTCTCCGATGGGTCTTGTTCTTTCTGAATTGAAAATCATCATTTTGATGGGTCTTGCTTCTTTACAGAAATGGATTCCCTCGTTCTTCATGTGGTTGCTTCGACGTTCCAAATTACTCCCTCATTCTTCAGGTGGGTGCCTCGACTTTCCAAATTACTCCCTCATTCTCCAGGTGGGTGCCTCGACTATCTCTAAAGTACTCCCTCATTCTCCAGGTGGGTGCCTCGACTACCTCTAAACTACTCCCTCATTCTCCAGGTGGGTGCCTCAACTTCCTCTAAACTACTCCCTCATTCTCCAGGTGGGTGCCTCGACTATCTCTAACGTACTCCCTCATTCTCCAGGTGGGTGCCTCGACTACCTCTAAACTACTCCCTCATTCTCCAGGTGGGTGCCTCGACTTCCTCTAAACTACTCCCTCATTCTCCAGGTGGGTGCCTCGACTTCCTCTAAACTACTCCCTCATTCTCCAGGTGGGTGCCTCGACTTCCTCTAAACTACTCCCTTATTCTCCAGGTGGGTGCCACGGCTTCTTGAAATGAATTTTCTTGTAAAGGTTGCTTCTGACAATGAAAGTTGAAACTGTTGCTCTTGAAATTGCCGCTTGGGCGGACTTTGACTTGAAATTTAACTACATCTTGAAATCTGCATATCCTTTGATGATCTCCTTCATGGTACAGTCCTTGGTGTGGCATACTTTGTGCCGATGTGAAACATTAGGCTCCAATTATCAAGGTTGGTCCTGACTTGCTCTAGTACAACTATGAAACTATAACAAGTTTTGCAAAACTTTCTTTGCTCGTTTGATGTTGGAGAAACATAAACAAACTGAAGTAAGTCAAAATGATGGAAACGAAAAAGCTTCCAACCAAAAGATGGAAAATGATGACGTCCCTTACGGAAGAGGTAAAGGACTGAAGAGATGACGATCTTTTTAACATGACATGTATTTTGGAATCAACTCTTAATCCGCTCACATAGTCCATCCATGACTATGTACCCAGCTTTCCCAATCTTGTTTGATGGCAAATCTAACGACCCTCATTCGACTAGCAGTGCCCTTTCAGGTTTTCACCGACTAGCCTCTCTCTTTGTTTTTTTAGCTCACTATTGCCTTGCAGCGCCCTTTCAGGTTTTCACCGAAAAGACTTCATTTTCATTCCGTTTTTCTTTTTTTTTTCTTTTTTTTTCATTTCTTTCATTTTTTTCGCTCTTTCCCAATCGACCTCCCATCTTTCCTTGCTGCTTGACCCCGTCTTTCCTTTCTTTCTTCAATTTCGGTCTTTATCTTGATTCCCCAGAGAATTTCTCCTTTAATGACCTTGGTGCCCCCGGCTCCTAAATGCGATTGTCGGCTTACAAGAATGTGACTTTATAGCGTGGAACCTATCCCTTGATACCTTACTCAACTTGACATTCTCAATGATCGGTCAGAAGGGTCTCTATTTGGACTGTAACATTGGATTTGGTTAGGCTATGAAGAAAAGGATTCAGCATAAAAGCTCAAAAATATCTCATGAGATGACTAGAATGAGCATTACAAGATTTGAAATCACCGCTTTTGAAAAATAAACCAAACTTTTCCCCAGTTTAGGCAAATTGGGGTTTCCTTTTTTTTTCTTTTTTCTTTGGTTTGAAAAGCGGTATGAAAGCATATCATGAAATGACTTGGTAAAATATTACAACCCTTGGAATCATTTCTTTTAAAATAATAACTAATTGAGGCCCTAATTTATTGAAAACCCGAGGAATTATCTTTTGAATTTTCTGATATGAAAACATTGGGGATGTTGAGACTTTCCCCCGAGATGAAAACAAAGAAAGCAAAAGGAATTGACTTTCTCCCTTTCTTTTTTTTTTTCTAAAAAAAAAAAAAAAAAAAAAAACTTCTGCCCCAGTTTAGGATAAACTGGGGCGCTTTGAATTTTTTTCCGACTTCGAGATTGATATGCCAAACATCCCTTAAAACATGTGAGTAGATGGTACAACGTAAAATAGAAGTTTGTTTTTTTTTATTTTATTTTATTTATAAAATAAAATAAAAACAAAAATAAAATAAAAACAAACTTCTGCCCCAGTTTAGCATGGAATGGGGAACAAAATTTCTTTTGACGTTGGCCGCAAACTTGGAGGCAAGTTTTGCGTCAATATGAACAGGGGGAAAAAATGAACATTTCCCTGTTATGACCGCGCCCGGATGGCTGCCTACGTATCCTTTTGAGAGGAATCAGGTCAGACGTAGCTCTACACTGAGGCAGATTTTGTTGTTTCTTTTTCTTTCTTTTTTTCTTTTCTTTTTTTTTCTCTTTTTTTTTTCTTTTCCTTCTTTTTCATTAATCACATCAAATTGATTCCAAGGGAGGGTAGGCCAAAGAAAACACAGAACAAGGCTAAAAGGACTGACAAAAGGATATAGTACTTGGGTAGAAGAAACGAAAGCCGTTCGTCATCCCGACCCGAGAATGCCTCGCACAAATAGTGATTCCAAGAATTGACCTAGACTAATCCATGCATGTCATCGACTTCTGCTTCACTGATGGTTCTCAAAACTGGTATCTCAAATTTGGTCGAAGTGACCGTGCACGATTTTAACTTTTCACCGATCTCCCTTATCGGGTGACTATTGATTAACTCCCAATTTATTTCGCTCCCTCTTTTGCCCCTCTTTATTACTCAAATAGCTCACAATGCCAGAGCGTGTGTTTAGATCAAGACGTAAATTCCGCACGCATGTCATGTTATTAAGGTCGACAAAACAGAAGACTAAGGAGGTAAGAACAGAAAACATAAAAGACCGAATATTAGGACGAGATAGATCTCGTTTTCATTGAATTGAAGATAGAAGGGTTTGAACAAACCAAAACAAGCAAGATAATGCACTCGGGTTACAACCCTTGAATAACCAAGTACACAGAAAGATTAGCAAAACAAGCTACAACATTTCACAGTCACTCAATTGCAAGTCAGGGATAGTTTTCCTGCTTTCATGAGTTGTTGAGCCCTTCACAAGGATGCACTTGAATCTGGAAATTTCTTCCTCTTTTCCTTATTTTCTCCAAGTCCCATCAAGGTGGACTTCACTTCTTTGGGGCTGATGAATGACCGAGTAAGATTTGGAATTGGCTTCACAAGAGACATGTTCATCTTCTTCATTTCACCGCCCCTTACCCTGTCTGCTATCCCAAGCTCGATTTCAGGAACACAGTTCACTGTTACAAGCGTTTGGTTAGCCCTAAATGACACATCACCAACAGGTACTATCGGCATTGCAGATTCAGCTCTCAAATCTTCTCCACATACCATTCCCACCATATACACATCATCATGAATGGGCAATGAGTTCTGGTTGATATTTGGCAGATCTGCGCCCTTGACTTGGGTCTGACCATTATCTATCATAGCTTGGATCGCCTTCTTGAGACTACGGCAATCATCTGTGTCGTGCCCTGGCATGTTTGAATGGTAAGCACATTGACGAGTATGGTCTACCTTCGCCATTGGGAGGACATTTCCTGCGATTGGTTTCAGCATATTCAAGTCCTTCAGCTTTTGGAAAAGCCTGGAGTAAGATTCTCCAATCAGCGTGAACCTGTTCCTTTCTTCCTTACGCAGCTTCTGATGATAAGCACTTGGGCAAAAAACAGGAGGCCCCTCTGGCCGGTAAGGAAGATTTGATGGAGCTTGAAAATGATTATGTGGAGCTTGGTGAGTGGGATATGTAGGTTGTGGGGCAGGAGCACGCCATTGCGGATAGGCAGTTTTTGGAGCATATGGTCGCGCTTTTTGGAGTGGAGGAACGCAATATTTTGAATTTCCCAAAGGATAGTGTTGCAAATGATGTTTCTGTGAGGCTCGAGGGTATGAGTGGGGTTGTTTGCACCATTCCTCATCCCTTCTTCCTGGACCTCGCTCCCTTTCATCTTTCCTCCCAAGATTCTCCCTCCTAATAGGACCCGTGAATGGTGGAACAGAGGCTCGGGGCGAAATATGCCCCATTTGAGATGGATGTGGTGCCCAAAGATGTATTTTAGATGATCCCCCATCACTTGTATCATTCTGGTAGTGAGGAAAGTCGGGAGAATACTGTGGGTCCTCAAATTTAGTAGGTGAGCCACGTGTCTGATGTGCAGAGAATGAAGCAGCCCCTAAAAGATTGGTCTGCATAGGAGGAGATGTTTTTCCCGTGGCAATGGCAATATACAAGTCAGTCACCAATTGTTTCAAATTTTTGACCTCTTCAGTCAACCTCTTATTTTCCAGCACCAGAAGTTCATGGGTGCTGACCTCAGAACTTCCCTTATCAAACGACATGGTAACAGGTCCCGTTGATCCTATTGCGTATGGGCGTGAGATAATGCCAAAATTCCGTAGCAACTTCCAAACTCCAAGGCTATTGGCAAACAAATCAGATTAGCACAAAAGAGTCACAAATTGCAAGCTTAGGATTGTTATGCGTCATCCCGAAACGGTTCTCGGCGCAAGCCAAGTGTACCGACCGTATCCCTTAAAGATTGCTTACGTGCCTTGAGAAAAATCAGAACAAAATTGTAACTGACACGTAATTAGAACAAGGACAAACTTGGATGATTTTTTTTTTTTTTATTTTTTTTTCTTTCTTTACCTCTTTTCTGACTCAAAAACATAATTTAGACAAACGACACGAGACAAACTCAAAATAAACTGCTTAACGTGATACACGACTCAAAAGATATATACAAACTGACACATTAGGTGGGTTCATCCGGCGGTAAAAATATTGAGACTCGACATTTTAGCGGAGTCAAATTATTCTACCAAGATCAACGCAAAATGCAATTTAACTAATTGCAATTTATCGTATACACCCTGACTTGACCTTAAACAAATAAAGTGGGACCCTGAAATAAACATTTTTTTTTTTGAAAATTAAGACTCAACCGGAGGGAGGTTCTAACAGAACTTAAGAACAGATTATGAAACAAATTTTTTTTTTTTTATCCGAAAGGTGATCCCAAAATCGGATATTATGACAACACAAAAATGGACACAATTTTTTGAAACAAACTCTTTGATCTAATTCGAAAAAGAATCTTTGAGTATGTACAAAAATTTGGCCATTATGACGATACAACGACACAAAATATTATACGAATTAGATGCCAAATTGGTTTACAAAAATTTTCCATTATGACGGCGTAAAACCCCGATAAATTACTTTCCAAAAATATGGACTTGACCTGGATACAGACTTGAAGAGAAAAAAAAAAAAAGTCCCAAAATTTTACCATTATACCAGCGCAGAACTGTAACGGCGCAAAACTATGACAAATTATTTTCTGATACTTGAGACCAAATCCGGACACAAAATTAGACTCTAGAAAAAAAATTCGCCATTATAACGGCGTAAAATGACAACTAAAGATATTTTGAGACACGGGACTAAACCCATTTTTTCATTTTTCTCTTTTTTTTTTCTTTTTTTTTTCTTTTTTTTTTTCAAAATTTGACACCTACCCCCGGTGATCGGTCAGCATAACAAACCTCTTTCTACAACAAATGCAACACATAAGATGCCAATAAAGTGTCTTTTCGGGACACAGGCCCATCTTGACACAAAGGGTCAGCCTAGACAAGTGCAATACCGGTGTACCGCACCTCATTAAGTCAAATATGATGCAGATAATTGGGCCGAAAGGTTTAACTCTAGGTGACACAACTGACTCAGTGTCTAGACTGGCTCATAACCCGGTGGACAAACCGGGCGGAAAGCGCATCAGGGCCGTCCGGAAACAGTGTGTCCGGCCTAAAACCCTGTCACGCCTTCCTCCTAAATCATGGGTAATTTTAGTAAGAAGGCCCAGATGCTACAAGCAATCTGGTAAGTGTACGTGTGCAAGTGTTCCAGAGACTCAGAGGTTTGCGGAAGAAGACAGTTTATATACAGTTCAACAATATCAAAGCAGTAACATTCCACTTTCATGTGATAACGGCAAGAATATAACAACCAAATATTTAATAAATTAAAAATGCAACAATTTCATCAAAGCCGGAGATTCTAGTTTTCACTAATTTCCCCAGCGGAGTCGCCAAGCTGTCACGACCCTTTTTTACGACGCGCAAAAACTAAAAGAATAGAAATTTGCTTATTTAAAGGTTATGACGGGTGTTCAAAAGGTACAAAATTATTTTAGAGAAAAACTCGGAGTCGCCACTTGACATAGTTTAAGGTGTGCCAAGTCACCAGAAGGTACCTTGGAACACCTTTTGACTCGTCTAATGGTCTGCGTTTAGAGATTCGGGTAAGGTTCTCAGTTGACTCTCGGGAAGGTATTAGGCACCCTCGAGTCCTGTGCCAAGCACAGTTGCTTTATTGTCGCAATTTTAATTTATTAAATATGGTTGTTATATTAATGCCGTTAATTTGAATTTGTACTTTGATTCAGAAAAATTTAAAAAAAAAATGTTATTCTTATCCAACCTCACAAAGGACTGGACGAATTTACATTTTGATTCAAAAATAAATAAAAAAGTATTGTGTGTTTCCAACCTCACAAAGGACTGGTCTATTTAAAGGAATTTAATTAACTTAAAATAATTAAATTTTGCCAAATAATGGAACCATTTATTACATAAGTGAGTAGTTTACCAAACTTGATTTTTTTTAAATTGACATTTAACTTGCGCTCTCATTGATTAAATCCTAAGTTTTGCATAATCGTCCATCCTTTCTTTTCGCACATATATGGCTTAAGAATAGTTAACAAACTTGCGAAATATGCCTATGTAATAACTAGCCCTACTTCTTGTTTTAACACAACTCCAAATTTATCAATATACTATCATAATAAATCGCATAAAAAAAAAAATTTCATACTTTGAACATGCTATTTTTGTTAATAAAAATGGTAAAATACAAGGAAGTTTAAGGAATACCTTGTGTGTACAACTTCTTTAATAACGCAAAAAAAACCAACAAATGATCACAAGTTGAGTCCCAAATGAGATGACCACAGCAAGCAAGCTAAAACCAGTGATAGACAACTCTTTCACCCCTAAACTTGACTTGAAACTAAAGATTTATGACCCAAAAAACTCTTGGTATAGAAGCCTTTTGGTTCTAAATCTTTACACTTAAACTCACTAAATATTTCCTTCTTTCACTTGCTCACTTTTTCTCTCTTCTCTCTAATTTTTAGCAAGTTCTCCTCCCTTTCTTTTGTGTGTTCCTCTCTTGTGTGTGCTCTCCTAAATTTTCAGCCCTCTCTTTATATAGAGAGTCCAAGCTTTTGACAAAATATGGTGGATTTTTATTTTAATTTGAGTGGAAAACCCACTTATGTGACAAATTATGGTGGATTTTAAATAAAAGCACTTTGGCATTTTTTTTATCATCAAAGTGGTGACACTAAAGCCTAATTTCAAGGCTGAAAATGGGGGCCCTCTTTTGGCACTCGTTTTATTTTTTTATTATTATTTTTTATTATTTTTTTTTAATTTTTTTTTTTTTTTTTTTTTTTGGACACTAACCACACATAATTCTATTTTTTCAGTAATTTTCTAATATTTTTATCTAACAAATTAAATTAATACGGCTAAATAAAGGATAAAATCTAGCAAAATCAAATGACGTTTTAACACAACTATTTATGTAATTTTGGTATTTCGTGCCAAAATTAGGTGATTACACTATCAACAATAATACTTTTTAAGCCATGTAGCATTCCAGTTGTTTGGGATGGATGTTTATTCCATGTTTTTGAGGGTGTATGCTAATTTTCCAGCGATACCCTGGATTTTGTATGGCCCTTCCTAATTTGGGGCTAACTTGCCTGCATTGGCTTCTCTTACATTTAAGGAACATAGGTTGGCCCTCATGTTGTAGTACTACTCCACTCGTTGCTTTTGGGCTGCTAATCTATTTGCAGCTAGTTCGCTAGTCCAGCAAGTCGAGTGTGACTATTAGGGCCTCGCAGTTGGGTCCCTCTTCAGCAAATGATCAGCGCAGATTGGACTAACCTTTTTCAACAGGGATCATGGCCTCTGCTTCATATGTTAGTGAGAAAGGAGTTTCTTTTGTGTTCTTTGGCGTAGTGCGGTAGATCGATATGACTCCCGGCAACTCCTCCAGCCACTTGCCTTTGGCTTGTTCTAGCCATTTCTTTAGGTTGACAAAAATGATTTTTTAATGGAAGATTCAGCCTTGACATTTACTGCAGGGTGGTAAGCCGTTGAGGTTATCCTTTTAATATTCCACTCCATCAGGAACTCTTTAACCTTTGAACCTATGTACGAGGTCTATTATCACAGGTGAATTTAGCGGGAACTCTGAAAAACACATGATGTTCTTCAAAATGAACTGCATCATCTCTTGTTCTCAATTTGGGCATATGGCGCCGCTTTGACCCACTAAGTGATGTAGTCGGTCTTTATGTGCAATAATTTGGATCCTCTAGGCGCTTTGGGCTTCGGTCCTCAAATGTGCATCCCTCATTTCATGAAATGCCATGGCATGATTACTGAGTGTAACGACTCTGTTGGCTGATGAACTGAATGAGACAACTGTCGCATGCTTTGATGAGTTTGCTTGCATGGCTCTCTATTCGAAGCAAATAATAGCCTGCTCTTATTAGCTTATGGCCAGAGCTCTTCATCTGGAATGATTTTCGTAATGTTATTCATGGATCTTTCTTAGTACATAGTCGAGTTGTGTCAAGCTTAAGCATTAATCTAGCATAAAACACTTCTTAAATCAGGCAGCGGGCCGCTTGCATCTTAAGACGTTTGTTTTTTTCTTGTTTTCAGTGAGTGTTTCCTTATCCAAGTATTTAATAAGCGCGTGGCACTAGTCTCAGACGAGTCTGGTGGCAATGACTTCAAGACGGTTCAGGTCTGAGTGAGTCATTTCAATCATCGCCTCTAGGCTATCAGAATTCATGACTGCAGTTTCTGCTGAGTTGGCGAGTTCATCAACTTCTATGTTATATTCTCTTGGAACCTAAAAAAATTTCCATTTGTGAAATTTTTTCAGAAAGGCCTCTACTCACGCTATGTATTCCTGCATGGGAGTATCTTCAAGTGTGAATACTCTGTTCACGTTATTGACCACCACCTATGAATCGCTATAGAGACATATCTCCCTAGCCCACGATACGTGAGCTAATTCGAGGCCTTGAATTATAGCTTCATATTCGGCTTCAGTATTTATGACCAACGGCCAGCTGACAGCGTTACAAAATACATTACCGGATGTGATTTTTATCACTAAGCCAAGCTCGGCTCCTTTGACATTTGACACCCTATTGGTAGAGAGAGTCCACTCTCTTAGAGTGATTCCTCCTATTATCTTCAACTCATCATCGACTTTTGGAAACATATCGGTCTTAAAGTCCGCGACTATGTCTAAGAGGACTTGTGACATTATGGTCGTTCGTGGAAGGTAGATGATGTCGTACTATACTAGTTCCATGGTCTATTTCAAGCCTCCCCGAGAGCTCAGACTTGTAAAAAATTGTTTTTAGTGGGAAAGGCTAGACTACAATGATCGTATGGCTCTGAAAATACGACCGTAACTTCTGCGCGAGAAAAACTAGTTGCGGTGCGAGTTTCTCCAAGTGGTGGTACCGTGTCTCTGCATCTAAGAGAGATTGACGGACATAGTATGTGGGGGACTGTATGTAGTTTCTCTTCTTGTATGAGGATAGTGCTCACAACTACATTCGAGACTCAAAGATACAATAAGAGCTGTTCTCCTTCAGGTGGTTTAGTCAGCAGTAAGGGATTTGAAAGATTTTGCTTCATGTCCCGAAGTGCCTGGCAACACTGGTCCGCCCATTTGAAGCTTTTCTGCTTCAACACGTTAAAGAACTGGTGGCACCATTGCTAGGACCGAGAGATGAATCGACTAAGTGCGGCTTTACATCCGTTGAGTTTCTTCACAACTACCTCACTCTTCAACACATCCGGTATGGCTCGATGGCTGTGATATTGATAGGGTTTGCTTCTATCCCCCGATTCGAGATGATGAACCTGAGGAACATGCATGATGTTACCCCGAAGGTGCATTTTTCTAGGTTAAGTTTCATGCCAAACTTGTCCAGTATGTCGAATGCTATCTCCAAATACTTGATGTGGTCCTTCACAAACTGTGACTTGACTAACATGTATACCTGCATGGTCTTTCTGATTTGGTCCTGGAATATTAGGTTCATCAGCTGTTGATAAGTGGCTCCAATATTCTTTAACAAGATAGGCATCATCCGGTAGCAATAAGTTCCCCTATCTGTGATGAAAGAGGTTTTCTCTTGATCATCAAAATTCATATGGATCAGGTTATACCCAGAGTATGCATCCAGAAAGCTAAGTGTCTCATGTCCTGCCGTGGAATTGATGAGCTGATCAATATTGGGTAGTGAGAACGAGTCTTTCAAACACACATTGTTTAGTTCAGTGATAACAATTCACATCCTTCACTTGCCATTTTTCTTCTGAACAACTACCACATTGGAAAACTAGTATGGGTATTGGACTTCTCAGATATGTTGTTTAACAGCTTCTTTACTTCTTCATGGACTGCCTGTCCCTTCTCGCGGATAATCAACCATTTCTTTGGCTTGAAAGCTTTGAAGGTTGGATCCACATTCAACTTATGTGTAATCACCTGGGTGGATATCCCCAGTATTTCTATATGTATCCAGACGAACATGGCAACGCGAGCTCGCAGCAAACCGGCAAACTCTTCCTAGCTTATACTGAAAGTTTTGAACCCGCATATAATTTATTTCTCTGCTGCCTTCTCATCAAAGATCAATGGATCCAGGTCGTGGTACTTTGGCTTTAGAAACTTCTTCTTCTCCATCCAAATCATGTGCAACAGTGGGTGATTCTTAGGGGACCTCCCTTTCAGGTTCTTCTAGGTCGAATGATACATCGATTACAAGGCAAGGCCCGAGTAATTTTTCCAATAACTTTTGTTGATTCTTTACTTCCTTCTTTATTGTGCATGTGACGGCAGCTACCTAGCAGCTTTTTAACAACTTTTACTCTCCTGGGATCTCTCTTACCCCCCATGCAGTTGGATAGTTGATATCCTGGTGAAGCGTTGAGAAGACTGCCCTTACTTTGTGTATCCAAGGTCTCCCCCAATATGTTGTTATACTAAAGATAGCATGTCATTACCTGAAAGGGAGTTAGCTTTGACACTTCTGGTATAGGGACCGGAAGGACTATATCCTATACTAAGTTCTTAGTCGAACTGTTGAAACTGGTCATTGTATATGGGCTTGGGACTATATGTCCTATCAGCTCCATGCTATAAATAACTTCCCATAAAATTATGTTTATAATGCTTCCCAAGTCCAGTAATACCTGCTTGACTTGAGTGTCGAGGACCCTGAGCGTAATAATTAAGGTATCCTGATGCGTAAAAATGAGATCTTTCCTGTCTTTCCCATTGAACTCAATCGTGTTGATGCAGGGTCTTTTTCCCTTTCCTCCCTAGCTTCACAAACTAGTACTATCTCGACCTTCTCTGGCTCGATCCCTAGCCCAAAAAACTCGTGTTGATGCCTTGCTTATCCGTTTAGCCTGAAGTCAAAGTCCGTCTTCCTTTCTCAGTAACCAGGTCATCAAGGTGTCCCTCACTCAATGTAAGCTTTGCAATTAATCGTGTCGTGGCCATCCCCTCGGTGGAACTCGCAATAGGCTAATGAATTCTTCCCTAAATTATTCCTGATGGTCGGAGGCTACTGTACCCACGAACCTAACTTCCTAAAGTTATTTGTGACTAAATCAAGTTCACTTACTCGTAACCAAAATTCTTTGAAATTTGGAGACTCGGATCTTTTCTCGTGGAAAGTCGCTCATTCGGCATCATTTTTCTTATAAGAGGATCTCATGGGACATACCTGATATTGCATTCTACCTTTCTTCCTTCGTCTGTCTGTTTCTTCCTTCCGAACGAGACTACACCTTCAGGTCCTTTAGGTATTACCGTCGGACGTTTGGGATGTGTCTGGCTCTATTAGGAGCTTATCATTATACTGCTGGTATAATACGTCACAAGTTGTTACTAGGTGCATTTGCAGACTCCACCGTAACTCTCGTGTAGCCAACGAACCTTAGGGGTTCAGGCTTTTGCCAAAAGCTACATTAGCGATATTTTCCGGTACAAGAAGGAAGGTCATCTGTTCCCTTTAGATCCTTTCCAAGTAAACTTCAACAATTCTCCTTCTCACTCACAAATCTCAAAGATATCCTCCATCCTCTTCTCTCATTTTCGGGCACTAGAGTGCGTCTTCTTGAATAGATCTTGCATCTGGGTGAAGGATTCAAGCGACCCTACAGGCAGCTGAGTGTACCATGTCAAGGCCCCCTTGGTTAGGGTTGAACCAATTCTCTTTACTAAAGCAGACTAGGTCACTTATTCTATTATCTCATTTTCTTGACGGCCGTGTAGTATGCGACTACATGCTCATCTGGATCGGTGGTTCCGTTGTAATTAAGTTTTTTCGCCAAATGAAAGTGGTTAGGTTGGTGCAGCGCTCGCTTTCTATGCATGCTTAAAGAACTTCTACTCTTCCACATCGTTTACCTGAGATGGTGTGCTTGGCACGTTGCCTATCCGATCATGGATCACCTTCAACTTGTTGAGTAGACCCTGAATGATGGGCGATTTGGTGGGCGCTTGGATTATTTGCCACTTAAACTTTCTAGGGCGGTCTCCATGTCGATCCTTCATCTGGGTGGAAAAATTGAGGCGTTACGCATGGGCTTCAATCCGCCTGGGTATCCTTGCTTTGGTATCGACCTGGTGAAGAATGCCTCTAGTTTCTTTTCTAGAGTTTCAGCCATGGTGACTGAGTTCTGAGCCGTTTGCTGCTCTTGAGCTTGAGAAACCTTTTGAAAGCTTTCTCAAACTTGTCGTTAACCCTAGCGGGGCTTCCATGTCGTGACTCGCCGTGGTTACTTTCTTCTCCAACGTGGACTAGTTCTTTGGACGTATCCTTCTCTTGCCTGCAGGATAACTAGGATCCTTCAAGGCGTCATCAACTGCATGACTTGTGTTCTGTGATAGGCCATCGTTGTTGTTCGACATAGTCGTATGTTTCCTTCGTAAAAACTGACACTTGTTAGGGTCCCACAGTGTGCGCCAAGCTTTTTGTGCCTAAAATCAGACGAATAGGTTAAACAAATAAATTTATCTGAGGGTCACATAAATAAAGTAAACACGAGAAAAATAAGATGAAAGCAATAAAAGGGATGTGTCATTCCTTGAGAATAGGCGGATCTGTAATGAATCGTTTGATGTCGAATACAATGGGGGAGAGGGGTATATATAACAATATATTTACTCCAATCCTAATTATGGCAACATACTATGTTTATAGGCGGTGGGCCTAATTACATTATGCGATGATACTAAGCAAATACTAACTAAGAGACTGTTGACTTAAGACAGTGGGATGTGTGGTTTCGGCCCTGGGCCCGTGCCTGATGAGCGGCCATGGCAATGGGGCAGGCGTATATCCTCAACACCCGATAACTTGTGGAGTAAGTCAAGTCTCTACCAGTTGGACTCGTATTTCCGTAACTGTAGGTGACGTATTTTTACCCACACATTAACTTAACTAATTTAAGGAACATGCCACTTACCAAAAAAAAAAATGTTTAAATCTACGTGTTTTATGCTCGCGGTCTTTTGATGAACGTGTATTATGCTCGCGGTCTTTTGGAATTTGGAATTAAAGCCAAGCTTTCCTTGTAAACTGTTACTCGCAAACTGTCGGGCCAACCATTCAATTCGAATTCCTTGACTTCACCAGAATTCAGATCATAGGAAATCAAATACCCACTTATGCTCTGAAGGAGCAATAAATGATCCTTCCAAATTGCCAATGGCGATTCAATTGCAAGAGGTCTGATTCTGTATGTTTTACTCCAAGACTCGTATATCCCATACTCCTTCATTATCCAAATCTCCATGAAATCAATTGCAGGATCAATTTCATAACCTAGATAGGGGTAACAAATCAACGTTAGACACTTATTCAAGACTACAAGGCAGTAAAAATTTTTGTCTTTGTAATGGCAAGTACTAGGCATTTTAAAAGTGCGAAATATCTCTGTACACATGTCAAAACAAACAATTACATGGACTCTATTTTCGTTGCCAAACCAATGAGAGGCCCCTTTGTAGAACAAATCAGCACTGGGATACCAATGCACATAACGCAGTTGTTGATCCACATTTTCTACCTCTCTCCATGAATCAATACTCATTTCGAAAACTTCAACTCTCCACTCTCTCGTACTAAAACAATTAAAAGGTGGTTCTCCAAGAAGTTCTGCGATCCTCACAATCTTGTAATCATTTCCAATCGAATCAAAACCGAATGCAATACCGTCAATGCTACGATGGAAACCCAATGGGCTATCAAACGGGCTAGGTGTGAGTAGCCTATAATTTCTAGTTGATGGATTAAATAATACTTCTGTTTCTTCACCATCCGTGAAGACAATTAAGCCATGGCAAGGACCCATGAATCTGTGAGATGTACAAGCTCCTGTTGTAGTCAGATATGGCACATCTAGATCTGGAGAAACATGGTGAAGGTCATAATTATCATGACCACTAGAGAGAAAAGACATGATATTTCTAAATCGATCGGGTTCTTCTTTTAATGAGCGTTTGAAAAGAATGAATTCCTCGTTGATGATGCTGGTACGATTGAGATGAAGATTAATGAATGCCGATGATTGTATGAGTGTATGCAAATTCCTGGAAACACATTTCAATCGTAGGAGAGATTTTACTGGAAACGTCAAAAATATATACGTCACCACATCTTTAGGCAATTTTATCACAATTCCATCTGCCATCTTGAATTTCTTGTCAATGTACTAATTTAGGAAATGTTTTTTATGTGTGCGCTAAAAGCTGTTGCACCTCGTTACATGTGGATTTCTCTCTTTTCTGATGGATCCTAAAACTAAGTTGTATGTTTGGCTACTTAACTAACCACCCATCAAAGTTTTTTGCGGTTACCGCTTATGAGGTTGTCCAGTGAAAAACATTCAGAACAATATAACGACTTAAGAGGCACAAAGGCCCCTTAATTAACTGTAGAGCCACTTCGACAGGTAAAGTCAGCTTTTTTTTTCTGATATACTTCCTTTTTTTCTAAACGACGTACCTCTACTCTTTGCCATTTATGTATATCTAGTAGTGTCCTATTTAATAATAGTATGTAAATTTTGTTATACAATGCAACACAAGTCGAAAGTGAGACTTTTATTTGAATACTGGAGTAGTAAATTGCGTTCATTAATGTATCAACTAAATTATTATATTAACCCAATTAACAAGCCATATAATGTTAAATGTTGTTTCAAAAAGCATCAAAATAAAGAATATACTTAGTTAATTTTAATCGAGTCAAAATTGGATCACCAGGGATTTGACTGAATCTATGCCCGACCATATTAGGAATTATGAGAATTTGAACTAGAGATAGTCTCATTGAGTTGTTATCCGTTGTTTTTCTTTTTCAAAAATTAAAAAATTTATTAATAAGCAATGAAAAATTACAGGCCAGGGCATGCCATCCTGACTAGTCCCTTCTCGAAGAAAACTCAAGTCAATGGTAACTGAGTTGGTTGAGTGAGTGGCTTCCTACATAGAAGACTTGGGATCGATTCCCCTCGCCAACAACCTTCTTAGTTTGAGCTCGTCGTACGGGACTTTTGTATTTGGACAACTATTGCACAAGGAGAACATAAAATGGCTCCAGAAGAGAGATCTATAAAATTAACATATACACAAGCTTCCTGAATAATGTAGCTAAATACTAAAAATACATAGGCATAGAGGTTTCCAAATCAGACATCTAGGACATTCAAAAGATATATACATGTCCAAAAGGAAGCAAAATAAGATATAACTATAATATCCACAGCTGGTGGCTTCAACGAACAAGCTGGTTCACCATAAACAGCTACAAACGTCCTGCTCCTCAATCCCACTACGTGCTAAGTCCTGGAACAAAATCTATCGAAACGAAAAGACTACACAAGAAACAGATAGGGAGTGAGTCATAAGGACTCAATAACAAAGGAGTAGCTAATTAACTCGAGAAATAGTTAAACTAGTAAGAGAAACAATATGCAACAACAATTTATAGGATAGGAAATGCACAAATGGTCAAACAACAGTCAAATAAAGATAACAAAAACATACCATGTTGTGAAATAAATGAATCATGATAAAATGGGGTCACATGTGCCCAATGAATGGAGCTGAATCCTCCTATCCTTAATATGTATGCAACAAACGGAATCCTCCTACTCTTAGGTAGAATCCTCATGACCTGGGATGACATAACAACCCAGAACCAGAAGAAATATAATTACAAGATATATAACAAAGTTTTAGCATAGTAAGTAGTCCATGTCGAAAGTTATTCACGTACAGAGTGCATCGATAGAATATCCATAAGGCTAGAGGCAATCAAAGAAGTGCATATTATCACTTACACTACTAGAAAAATGGGCTATTGCAACGGCTTGAAACCGTTGTCATAGACACCAAAATCGTTGCAACAGACTAAGGCAACGGTTCACGGCCCATCGCACCCCAGAACGTTGCAATAGGTCTTACGCGACTGTTCTCTGCGATGGTTTACATAACCATTGCCATATACCTATCTATTGCAACGGTTTGTCATCAGCTGATTTCTCAGTTATTACAACGGTTATTTGCTCAAATGCAACTGTTATAAAACCGACCCAATATTTATGTTGCAACGGTTGTTGACATCATCTTAACCTTTCTATTTACGCGATGGCAACGGTTCTCAATGTGTATTGCAATGGTTTCCCCTGCTTATTGCAACGGTTATATAATGCTACTGTAACGATTTTGATTTAAGTATTGCCCTAGCTTTGATTCTTTTATAATAAACTAAATTGAAATCTTGGAAAAAATTATAATCTAGACAATCATGGTCCAAAATACCTACTATTAATTAGCACGTTTGGCAAATGCAAGAGTTGCATACATAATTAATTAGCAAAAAGTTCTAACACAAAAGACTCCTAGAATATCTTAAACTTAATCTTGCATTATTAAACCAATACTACTCTTAAGTATTGTCCAACTCTTCATCACTGCCTTCCAGCATCTCATATTCATTTGATTCACCTATAAAATTATCAAAAAACCAAGAACATGGTCATTGCACAACTAAATTATATTAGCAACAATCGCTTAGAGCTTAGCAATATGAATGAAAAGACACTTGTATATGCTATACTATGCCAAAGAAACTTGAAATATCAAACTAATTCAAACCAAAATATAAGACAGAAAAAGGAATTTGGAAGGAAAAGAAGATATGACTGTTATTGTTCTTTTGACCTGGATCTCACCTTAGTCCTTAATATGTATGCAACAAACGGAATCCTCCTACTGTTAGGGTAGAATCCTCATGACTTGGATCTCACCTCAGACAAAAGAAAAATGGTACCAGTTTTTATTGTTCGACTATAACTTTTGTGCATTGGCGTATACAATTTTCTTGCAACATCAAGTTAAGATGATCTATAATAATATGTAACCAACTATAGTAATTCTAACATGCAATAACCGATTAGAATACATGGATAACGTAAAAGAGTTGTCAGTATATATAAGATAAAAAATCCAAAAAAGTAAACTTACCTGGAAATGTATGGGGAAATGCAAAGGAGAGAACAAGAAATGTTGGTTGTAAAAGCAGGGACAATATCAAAGCAACGGCAACTTTAATCTGCAGAGACATTGAGTAAAATCAAGGGGTAATAACATGCAATATTTATTTTAAATGGATGAGAATTAGAGAATCATGGGGAAGTTATAATCTATGCACCTCCTAAAGACACTAGAAGGGGGTGTTGAATAGTGTCTTCCGATTTTCGTTACAAGAACCTGGTTCTTCTGAACGTAGAACCTATTTCTTACCTTAGCTCTTATACTACTTCAAACACTGCAACTCACCACACAACACACACAGAAGACGCAAGGATTTTACGTGGAAAACTCCTTGCTCAAGGGAGAAAAACCACGACCCACACTCTGGGATTTTAGAACTGAATCCACTAACACAAGAGCAAAGTTTCTGATTACAAACTCTGTAACCAAGGGGCTACACTCTAGACCCTAATCACTACTCAAAGCTAAACTCTAGCTTTTCTAGTAATTACACAAGAGTTCACCTAATACATATGCTTCTGTAATAAGCCAATAGGTAAAAACTATGAATGCTCAAACTAAGACAACTTACAACTCGATGATCCTACACAGAATATCTAGACTCAATACACTGCATGCACTTCAGTTCTCTTCTCCATTTTACTCATGTAGAAAGATGCTAGATTGCCTTTGTATGCTCTCAACTCTCCGTTTGTGAATAACTAATTTACGGCTGTCTCTACTACTTGTATTTATACGGGTCTTGAAACTCTAGTTGAGTCCTACAGGGAATCCTTTAAATTATGGAAAGTCAGGATTCCTAGTAACTCTTTTCCTTGTTAAAGTCCAACTCCTTTTCACACTTCGAAGACACAGCCTAGGCACCGCCTCTTTTAGTCTGAGTAGGATGCATATTCATTCACGCGCCACTACTCCTAGTTCCGCAGGGATTTGCAACTCGTAATTCTTTTCGATCAAGCGTGCCCTTCATTTCAAGGACTAGGTTCTTTGTGGGAACCTCTGAGTCCTTTCTGTTTGTCATACTTCAAAACCAGCTCTCAAGAAATTATCCCTTTTTGATGATGACAAACAAATGTTGCCTAAGGACCTGAATAGACATAAACCAAAAGCGCAGAAACAAAAGTAACAAGTTCGAGAAAAAAAACAAAACAGATGAATTAGGACACAAACACCCCAACATTTCCTTCTTCCCCCTTTTGGCATCATCGAAAAGATTTAAATACCTGCATGAACCTATCAATACTATCCAGTCTAAAGCACAAGGCAAAAAGTCAGTAATAAGAGCAAATACAGGCAGAAATAAGGGCCCAATCAAGAACCAATTACTTAAGCAGGAAACACTCACAAACATAAGAAAATTAAAACCATCATCCAGGGTGTGATATCAACACAACCCCATCAATAAGTACACAATTGAAAAACAAATTGTTTTAAACAACCATCACATGCAACAGGAGAGAATGGGAAGGAATAGACAACAGGTAGAAAGAGGATGATAGGACAGGAGGACTCAAAGCTGAATGTTGAAGTGTTTGACAAGTGCCTCAAGTTGCTTCGTATTCTTGGCCCTTTCCATCACTAGCTCGGCCTCATACTTGTGGCAGTCTATCTTCAAACGATCAATTTCTTGATCCTTCAACTTCAGGTGTCTATAGAGCTCTGCATTTTCTGTATTAACCTCAAGGACATGAGTCTCCAGTTCCTTCACAGCATCAATGGCCTCTTCAGGTCCATAGTCCTCGCTTTCCTCTGCTAGCTCTTGCTTTGCCTGCATTGGTTTCGTAGAAGCTCTGCTTTCCTTGAAGAAGTCACAATTTTTAAGCACATTGTGCCCAAATATTTGATGAATGGTTGGCTTCTTCCCAGCTTCCAGGGGAACCCCAAAATGTTCAAGTACCTGCTGGAGGATGTAGGAATGCACAAGGGAATGTGGCTTCTGATCTGTGTCAGCAATCCTCTTTATATGTCTGATTACCAGCCCAGGAAAATTGATCTTTACCCCCCTGTCCAGTAAGTTCATGTATATCAGGTCCAATGCACTAGCTTCACAGTTCTTCTCTCCTCTAGGCAGAAGGAACCTGTGCACAAACTCAAACAGCAACTGGTGTGCAGGTTCCATCTCCTTCTTATCTACCTTCCTCTCCTTCCTTAGCTTGGGTTTTCCTGAGAACTTCTTAACAACATCCAGAGGATTGACTCCATCAGTCCTCTTTGGCCATTTCAATTTTATATACCTGCAATAACCTTCAGCAGGTATGTCAAGAATCACTCCAAGCTCAGGTCTCCCAAATTCTATCTCTATTCCCCTCACTGTGGTGAACACTCTCCTGGCATTAACTCTGCAATTGGTGTAGAACTCTCTGATCTCATCAACATACAACTTTCTTTCTTTGTTGGCAAACAAACCCAACCATCCCTGGTTAGCAATCATTCTCAGCAGTGGCTTCATGTGAAATTCCTTCTCAACATGCAAGATGCTGCCAGGCAACACCTGATGCTTTGAGAAGAAGGCCACCCTGTCAGCTTCTTCTTCACTACCTCTCCTTCTTTTTCTGTTCTCAGCTTCACTATCTGTATCAGAGTCACTTGGCTCTGCATAACTTCCAGCCTCATTACTCTCATCCTGTACTTCCTCAGCTCTCCTTTCTTCTTCTTCCCTCTTCTTTGCCTATCTGTCTCTTACATTTGTCATTTTTCTTTCCAATTTACCAACCTTCTCCACCTGTTGCTTTAATGTAGACCTGGTGCCAACCCTCCTGGCAACAGGCTCATCAACAGTCTTGTCATCACTCTCTCCACTAGCTTCATCAATAAGTTTTGTTTTTCAGTACCGGCTTTCCCCCTTTCACCAGTCTCCTCCTTTTTTCAGGCTCTACTTTGTTTTCTTTGACAAACACAACCTCCTCTTCTTCTTCCTCACCTGCCAGTCTCTCATCCTCTTCACCAAACTTTCTCTTTATTTTTGGTTCTTCTGCTTTCTTAGCAACCTCTTCCTTTTCAACTTGTTCTAAAACAATCTCCTCATTCTCTTCTTCTTCAGAATCTGTCCAGTTTAAGTCTGCATCATCAGCCTCAATGGAATTTGGACAAGCAACAGGCTATTGACCCAAATTCTTTGAGGCTTCAGCAAGACCAGGTCCTCCAACTACTGGACCTTTTGGCACAGATTCTTCCTCATTCTTCTCAGTACTCCCAACTTCTTTACAGGGTTCCATTTCACTTTCTATAAGGGTTTCGACAAGGTCTTGTTCCCTAAGCTGTTCTTTCACTCTTTCTGCAACACCCAACTCTACACCAGTCTTTTCAACCAAAGGCACCTGCAAATCTTCCCTAAGTTCATCCTGTTCACTATCTTGTATTGTTTCACATGGGTTCCCTCTATCTATTCTGTCATCATGCTCAACTCCTATAATTTTGTCTAGTCCGGTAACTAGGGTTTCAGTCTCTGTAGAGCCAGGGCTTTTTATATCTACTAAGCCAACAGGAGTAGATGAGATAGGATCAGGGATTACCTCAGACGGTAACTGTGATGAACTTTGTGCAATGGGCGTAGTAGGTACTGGTCTTGACCTCATCTTCTTAACCATCTTCTTGTCGCCTTTTGAAGAAATTTTGTGCGGGCCCTTCCGATTCTTTGTGCGAGAGTGGATGGGGGTAGTTTTGCAGACATGGTGAAGAATTCTAATGGATTGTCACTGAGATTTCAAGAAAATTTTTGGTTTTTAGATTTTGGGAGAGAACTTTTGTGTTGAAGGAGAGAGGTAGTTGGATTGAGAGGGATTCTGAGTGTATCAACGAAAAGGGGAGGGTTTTTGGTGATTTGACAACTTCTAGGGAAGACAAAGAAATAATGATGTAAAGTAGAGAAGCAGCTTTTTGAAATTTTTGAGAACCGGGAAGAGTTACAGATTTGACAATTATGGACTCATTTAATATACCCTTTTTAAGTAGTGGGGTCCAAACAAGTCAATTAGAATTCTACCCGAAAAAGGAATGTGTTCCTATAATTTAGGACAGTTATAAGAACATGGAGGATCTCTCTTGACACACTTATGATTGACAATTTAATTTCAGTTATGACTTCTATCATGCAGGGTGGTGTGAATGTACCTGGACATGATTCCTCATGCTTTAGTTGGTTCCTTCTTAGTACATAGTAGGTTCTTCATGGGATCACATTATTCTCACCTAGTGCTCAAAGACTGAACAAGTGTACTTATTCAAGTACAAGGTTACACTGGACATCAATGACAAAATTCAAACATGAACAATTGAATACTTAATTAACTAACCAATCATAAAGGGATTACATGTTGGGTCATCCGTGTATTTTGGTCATCCCTAATTCCAACCTATTCCTCTCAAACTGTACCTTGTTTAATGCTTTGGTAAATATGTCAGCAATTTGATCTTCAGTCCTGCACGAGTTCATAGTAATCAGACCCTTTTCCACATTATCTCTCAGGAAATGATGTCTAATATCAATGTGCTTGGTTCTTTTATGTTGGACTGGGTTCTTGGCAATATTCACTGCACTAGTGTTATCACAGAAGATTGGCACTGCACCACACTTGATACCAAAATCCTCCAGTTGTTGTTTGATCCATAGCAATTGTGAACAGCATGATGCAGCTGCCACATACTCAGCTTCAGCCGTAGATAAAGCAACTGAGTTTTGCTTCTTTGTCGCCCAAGAGACCAAACAAGGACCTAGAAAGTGTGCCATTCCTGAAGTGCTTTTCCTATCCACCAAATGACCTGCATAATCTGCATCAGCAAAACAAATTAGTTCAAAAGTACCTCCTCTTGGGTACCAGAGACAAAGGTCTTGAGTTCCTTTCAAGTATCTCAGGATCCTCTTCACAGCTATCAAATGTGACTCCTTGGGCTTGGACTGAAATATAGCACACAGTCCTACACTGTAACTGGCTGTGAGATAAAGAAGTGAACCTATGATTCCTCTATATTTTGTCTCGTTTGTTGAAGGACCTAGTTCATCCAAATCCAGCTTTGTCCCAGGTGCAATGGGAGTAGTCAATTCCTTTGCTCCTTCCATTTCAAATTTCTTCAGTAGTTCCTTGACATATTTTTGCTGGTGAATCCTAGTTCCTTCAGGCATTTTCTTTATCTGAAATCCAAGGAAGAAATTTAGTTCGCCCATCATGCTCATTTCAAATTCACTTCCCATCAGATCAGTAAATCCTTTGCATAGCCCCTCATCAGTGGCTCCAAAGATGATATCATCGACATACACTTGAACCGCCAATAGATCTTTTCCTTTCTTTTTGAGGAACAATGTGTTGTCAATCGTTCCTCTCGAGAAACCATTCTTCAGTAGAAATCTTGAGAGTCTTTCATACCAGGCTCTAGGGGCTTGCTTCAATCCATAAAGCGCCTTGTCCAGTTTGTAAACATGATCAGGGAATTCATTATTCACAAACCCTGGTAGCTGTATCACATAGACTTCTTCATTCAAGTAGCCATTTAAGAAAGCACTCTTTACATCCATCTGATATAGTGTAAACTCCATATATGTAGCAAAGGCAATTAACATCCTGATGGCCTCCATCCTTGCAATTGGTGCAAAGGTTTCAGCATAGTCTATTCCTTCTTCCTGACTATAACCTTGGACTACTAATCTCGCTTTGTTTCTCGTCACTATACCATGCTCATCCAGTTTGTTCCTAAATACCCATTTTGTTCCAATTATTGATCTGTCCTTTGGCTTAGGAACTAGGTGCCACACTTTGCTTCTTTCGAATTGATGTAGTTCCTCCTGCATAGCTAGAATCCAGTCTGGGTCTTCTAAAGCTTCTTTTATGTTCTTTGGTTCCAGAGATGAGAGGAACGCAAAGAAAGCACAAAAGTTCTTCAAAGCTGACCTGGTCATGATTCCTGTATCCAATTCTGATAGGACATTCTCCAAAGGATGAGATCTTTGATGTTTCCATGGCCTGAGTTGAATATGACCGGAAGAACCTGCAGCATTATCCTGGAGAGGTTCTTCTTGACTTGCTGGATCATCAGCTTCATCAGAGGTTCCCCCTGTCAAGTTGACTCCTTTTTCTAGTGTGCTTGAATTTTCACCTGATGTCTCCTTGTCTTCTGAATCTTCCAATTCATTTACTCCTTCTTCCCTACTAAGGCCAATCACTTGATCTTCTGTCTCACTCTCCTCCAGTGCCTTACCTGATTCATCAAATACAACATGAATACTTTCTTCTACTGTTTGTGCCCTTTTTTTGAACACCTTGTATGCTTTGCTTTGAGTAGAATAACTAAGAAATATTGCCTCGTCACTCCTAGCATCGAACTTTCCCAAGGGTTCCTTGCCATTGTTGTGAACAAAACATTTACAACCAAACGGTTTTAGGTGAGCAATATTTGGTTTTCTACCTCTGAGTAACTCATATGGGGTCTTGTCAAGAATTGCTCTGATGGAACATCTGTTCAGCAAGTAGCATGCAGTATTTATAGCTTCAGCCCAAACATTTCTTGCAAGCCCACTTGACAATAGCATAGTCCTGGCCATATCCTCCAGAGACCTGTTCTTCTTCTCAACCACCCCATTTTGTTAGGGATTTCTTGGGGCGGAGAAGTTATGATCTATGTTGTTCTTTGCACAATACTCAGAAAATTTTGAGTTCTCAAACTCAGTTCCATGATCAGATCTGATACTGATGAGTTCAAGGCTTAACCTTTTCTGAACTACACCAGCCCAGTCTTTAAAGCTGTCAAAAGCTTCATCTTTAGTTGCCAAGAACAGGGTCCATGTGTATCTAGAGTAGTCATCAACAATCACGAACACGAATCTCTTTTCTGCTCTACTCCTGACTCTCATAGGTCCACTCAGATCCATATGCAACAGCTCCAATGGTTTTGATGTACTTACCACTTTCTTGGATTTAAAGGATGATCTCACATGCTTTCCCTTTACACACGCATCACACATTTTTATGTTTTCAAATCTCTTGCTTGGCAATCCACGAACCAGCTCCTTCGATACAAGCTTGTTCAGTTGTGAGAGACTTGCATGACCCATTCTTTTGTGCCACAACGGAGAGTCACTTTCTTCTACATTTAAGCATGTCAGGTTATTTTCAGGTCGTGACTTCAGTGATGCTTTGTATACTTTGTTCACCCTTTTTCCTTTCATAACAATTTCTCCACTCTGTAGGTTCTTCACAATGCATCCTACAGACAAGAAACTCACTTCGTTACCTCTGTCACATAGTTGGGAGATGCTCAGCAGATTGTGTCTAAGACCATCAACACACTAAACATTCTTGATTGCATGATCCACAGTTCTCCCAATCTTTCCAATTCCTACTATTGACCACGTTTACCTCCTCCGAAGGCCACACTGCCTCCTTGAAATGCTGCAAGTGAGAGAAAGTTTCTTCTTTCTCCTGTCATGTGCCTTGAACAACCACTATCAAGAATCCAGCTTGGGTTGTTCTCCCTCACTCCAGCCTGCAAAACAAATTAGAGGTTAGCCTTAGGAACCCAGACAAGCTTGGGTCCCTTCTTACTAGAGAATGGATAAATCAAATCCTTTCTAGCCCATTTAGGTAAAACATTTCTTTTGTTCTTAGTCTTTGCCTTGCTGACATTTATGCACTTTTCTTTGACATGTCCAGTTTCACCACAAAAAGAATATAACATATTGCAAGGTAATGCTACATACTTGCTCTTAGGGTTATATGGAGGCAGTGGTTTCTTAAATCCTAACCCTTGCTTTCCTTTATTTTGATTTTCAAGAACCTAGTTCATTGCCTCTGATGATTTATTCCATTTAGTTAATCTGGTAAGCTCAAATTTTAATTTTTCAACCTTTTGACTTAAAACCCTGTTTTTCTCAGTTTCTTGATACAGAATTTCATTAGCTGTTTTCAATTCATTTTCCAAAAAGGTTTGAACTTCACTTATTACTTGCTTACCGTTTGCACTTTCTCTTAACTGATTGCAATCCAATTCTAGCTCAGTAATCTTAGAGTTTGACACAAGAGTCTATCCTTTCAGGATGGCATTGACTTCTTCAAGTTCAATGTTATGTTCTAGGAGACTCTCGTGCTTAGTTCTAAGACTACTTAGTTCTTCAGTTAATTTATCTTTTTCAAGCTTCACTTTTTCATAACCCTCGATCAAGGTGGCAGTGATTAAAATCAAGTTTTCAGAAGAGTATGTATGCAAAGTTCCTTTAGTTCAGATAGACATACCTCTGCTGAATGAGCATCTTCAGTTCCATCCGTTGCTATGAGAGCAGAGTCCTTCTTTTTATTGTCATCTGAGTACACCTCCTTCAGCCTTTCCCAGATTTTTTTGGCAGACTTGCATTCAAGCATCATAGCAAGCACATCGTAGGTAATTCCTCTTTTCAGGTACCATTCAGCTTTGGAGTTTGCCTGTAACCAGTCTAGGTCTTGAGGATCCAGTTCATCTACCTTTTTTGGCACTAGGACACCATTTGCAGCTTTCTTTACAGGAACATGAGGCCCTCTCTTCACAATCAGCCACAGACTATAGTCAGCTGCTTGCAAGAAAGTCTTCATCTGTTTCTTCCAGTTCTTGTAATGAGTCCCGTTGAACACAGGTGGCCTTGATGGATCTCTTCCTCCTCTAAACTCTCGAGGTTCTTCTTCATCAGAACTGATGTCTGACATACCCATTAGTGCAAGTGGCGGATCATCTTCAGAATCCTTTTCATGATCGGATTCACTATCAGTTGGTCCCCATGTAGCATAGAAGGCTTCCTTCTTCTTTCTCCTTTCTGCTCTGAAGTTGGAGGTTGTCTTGACTTCTTCTTATCTTTGTCATTTTCCTTTGGCGTCTCCTTCTCCTTTTCCTTGGATTCTCTATTTTTCATCCATTCAATCTCCCACATAGGACAGTCCACGACAGCATGATCCTTTTTGAAGCACTTAAAGCATCCTGAATAATCAGGGCTGTCAACTATGTTTTTCCTGCCAGCATTCTCCTTGCCACTTCTTTTGAATCCTTTGAACCTTCCCAAATTAAGCTTCTGTCTTAGAGCACTTACCATTGCTGCTTCAACTGATTGAAGATCAACATATTCATCGATTTCATCAGTTGCTTCAAGCGCAAGGGTCTTGTCCTTCTTTACAGTTGGTTTAGCTTTTGAGTCCTTCATCATCTCATGAGTTTTCAGGCTACCAACCAGTTCTTCAAGTTTGATAGATCTGAGAGGTTTGGATTCAATGATGGCTGTCATCTTTGGTTCCCATGCTTCAGGAAGCACATTCAGAATTTTATCGACCATCTCTATTTCATGTAGCTCCATATCCAGAGATCTCATCTCATTAGTAATGATGGTCAACCTGGTCATCATATCCTGAATTGATTCTTTCTCTCCCATGGTGAATAGCTCAAATTGTCTCTTCAACATTCTCCTTTTTGAGTCCTTCACTTCTGTAGTTCCTTCATGCACAACCTGCAAAGAATCCCATATTTTCTTAGCCGTCTTATAAGATGATACTCTATTGAACTCCTCAGGACCAAGACCACATATGACCAGACGTTTGGCTTTGTGATTCTTTTCAATCATCTTATAATCCGTCTCGTTGAACTCTTCTTTAAGTTTAGGTTCTTGCTTGGCAGTGGCTCCTTCACCAACTATTTTAGTGGGGATTAGATTTCCTTCAGAGACTATCAGCCAGAGTTGATAGTCTTCAGCACATATGTAATTCTCCATCCTGTTCTTCCACCATGCATAGTATTGCCCATTAAACTGTGGGGGCCTCTTGATAGGAATCAAATACGCGGAACAAAAAGATAGAAGAGCGAGACACTTCTCGAACTCCCTTCGAAGTAACCACGGGGAACTTGTCCCGAGATACCCTCGCATCGGCGTCAAGGAGGACCTACACTATGCAACGACCCTCGAGACAACACGGGACTCGCAAGTTGAATGGTCGGGTTAGCGGTTCAAGACTCAACTAGGTTACACTAGTGAATTCAAGCAACCAAAGACAAAGGATTCTTCCAAAGAGTTCAACTCAATTCTCATTCAATAATAATCAAAGTGTAAGGTGTCAGACTTGAAAGATGTTTGTGAAGTATTTATAGACTTCACTTACATGTTATGAAAGCTCAAAAATACCCCTAAAGTGGGTTTAATAAACAAAGGCCACGTAGGGCTATAATAGTCAAAACATAGCATTTTAATGAGGTGTCCCGTTTCATTCTTCAGTGGAGTAGGCGCCCAGCCTACTCCAGGAGGCGCCCCGCCTGTTCAGCCTATTCAGGGAAGTGGGCGGTCCGCCTAGTTGTGCAGGGGCGGTCCGCCTACTGTGTTGCCTCAAACTTCAGAGAGTTGAGGGGGCGGTCCGCCTAGTAGAGTGGGCGGTCCGCCTCCTCCTGTGGCGTCTTGGTTTGCCTCCAAACGTGCTCCGGAAGCCTCTCCAAGTGGGCTAAGTGATCCCCCATCCATGGCACACCAAAGCACAGCCTTCAAGTCGCTCTTGGAGCCTTCTTCCATACCCTTCCACACCAAATGAAGATGGGTGTCTTGGATCAACTTGGCTTGGCTCCGAGTGAGGGGTCTTGTGGTTTGGGTCTTATCATCCTCCCCTTCTTGAGAGGATTTCGTCCTCGAAATCGAAGCATCATCCACGACCTCTTCATCATCATTCACGACCTCTCCATCATCATTCACGACCTCTTCATTACCTACATTCAACGGAACCAAGTCACTAACATTGAGAGTATTAGAAACTTGATACTCACTTGGCAAGTCGACCACATAGGCATTGTTGTTAATCTTCGAGAGCACTTGGAAAGGGCCATCTCCCCGGGGTGCCAACTTCCCTTTTCTAAGGTTTGGAAACCTCTCTTTCCGGAAGTGCACCCACACATAGTCACCCTTCTTGAGTTCCACCTTCTTTCGTCCCTTGTTCTTCTCAGAGGCAACCTTGGCATAAGATTCCTCCAAGTTCTTCTTCGCCTTAGCATGTAGCTCCATCAAAGCCTTGGCTCGAGCTTTACCTTCAAAATTAACAACCATTTCCCTTGGCAAAGGGGTTAGATCAAGGGGAATCAAGGGGTTAAAACCATAAACACATTCAAAAGGAGTCATGCCAATAGCACTATGCAATGTACGATTGTAGGCAAACTCCATCATAGGCAACCTATCAATCCACGTCCCGGCCTTACCTCGGGTCATGGCCCTAAGAAGAGCACCCAAGGTTCGGTTTACCACTTCGGTTTGACCATCGGTTTGTGGGTGGTGGGACGTAGAAAACAAGAGCTTGGTGCCTAAAGCACCCCATAAACTTCGCCAAAAATGGCTTAGGAACTTAGTGTCCCTATCACTCACTATGGTTTGAGGCACACCATGTAGCTTCAAAACATTTTCAACAAACAAGGAAGCTACATGTTGGGCGTCATCACATTTTTTACACGGAATGAAATGAGCCATCTTTGAAAATCTATCCACGACAACAAAGATGCTATCGTGTCCCCCTCTAGTCCTTGGTAATCCCATGACAAAGTCCATTGATATATCCAACCACGGACTAGTAGGTACGGGAAGTGGGGTGTATAACCCATGAGGGTGGGATTTAGATTTAGCACGCTTGCACTCAAGGCAATTAGTGCAAAACTTCTCCACATGCACCCTCATCTTCGGCCAATAGAATTGTTCTTGAAGAATGGCCAAAGTCTTCCTTACCCCAAAGTGACCCATGAGTCCCCCACAATGTGCCTCTTGCACAAGCAATTCCCTCCATGAGGACTCGGGTATGCACACTCTACCATTTTTAAAGATGAATCCATTAGACCATTGGTACTTTGCAACTCTCTCCCCTTTCTCTAGAGCATCATGGACACTCTTTAGCTTTGGATCATGAGCATACATCAATTTGATGCTCTCGAATCCCATGAGCTTAGAGGTGAGAGTGGTGGCTAATGCGAACTTTCTAGAAAGCGCATCCGCCACAACATTGTCCTTCCCTTTCTTGTATTGGATCACATAGGGAAAGGACTCAATAAACTCAACCCACTTGGCATGTCTCTTATTGAGCTTCTCTTGGCCTCTCAATGCTTGAGTGACTCGTGGTCACTCTTGATTACAAACTTACGAGGCCAAAGGTAATGTTGCCAATGGGCAAGGGCTCTCACAAGGGCATACAACTCCTTGTCATATGTAGAATAATTCAAGGAGGCCCCTTTCAGCTTTTCACTAAAGTAGGCGATGGGTTTACTATCTTGCATTAACACACCACCGATTCCCACCCCCGAGGCATCACACTCAACCTCAAATGCTTTCCCAAAGTCGGGCAATTGTAATAAAGGGGCGGTACTCAACCTACCTTTCAACTCTTGGAAAGCCTTCTCTTGAGGCTCTCCCCAAACAAAGGGTTGGTCTTTCTTGACCAATTCGGTGAGTGGAGCGGCTATGGAGCTAAAGTCTTTCACAAATCGCCTATAAAAGCTAGCAAGACCATGAAAGCTCCTCACTTGAGTCACGGTAGTAGGAGTAGGCCAATCACGTATGGCCTCTACCTTAGACTCATCCACCTCCACTCCTTGGGCACTCACTACAAACCCAAGAAAGACAACCTTCTCTACACCAAAGGCACACTTCTTGAAATTAGCATAGAGCTTTTCGGCCCTCAAAGTTTCAAGCACTTGCCTAAGGTGGTCAACATGCTCATCAATTGTCCTACTATAGATCAAGATATCATCAAAATAGACAACGACAAACTTGTTGATAAAAGGCTTCAAAACATGATTCATGAGTCGCATGAAAGTGCTAGGTGCGTTGGAAAGCCCGAAGGGCATTACCAACCATTCATAGAGACCGAATTTGGTCTTGAATGCGGTTTTCCATTCATCCCCGGGTTTCATCCGGATTTGATGGTAGCCGGACCTAAGGTCGATTTTAGAAAAGACACGCGACCCACTCAATTCATCCAACATATCATCAAGCCGTGGAATAGGGTGACGATACTTGATCGTTATCTTATTCACGGCTCGGCAATCTACACACATTCTCCAAGTGTCGTCTTTCTTTGGGACAAGAATGACCGGTACGGCACAAGGACTCAAACTCTCCCTCACCAAGCCTTTTGAAAGCAAGTCATCAACTTGTTTTTGCAACTCCCTCGTATCCTCGGGATTGCTTCTATAGGCCGGCTTATTTGGGATTTGAGAGCCCGGAATAAAATCAATTTGATGTTCAATACCCCTCAAGGGAGGTAAGCCATCGGGCATCTCATCCGGGAACATGTCCCCAAAGTTCTCCAAAACATTTTTCAAAGCACTAGGCAAAGGACTAGAAGAAAAATCACAATTAGAGTTAAGGATCATACCTTTGTGCACTAAGCATAGGAGAAACTTGTTGCCATCATTACCTCTTAAGAGCTCGCCCGGTTGCATCATGGCACATATGCCACCGGTAGATGAAGAAGGTGGGATTGCCACCATGCTTTTGGACAAAGGGCTAGTCTCAATGATTGACTTGGCCTTCGCCGCTTCCCTCAACTCCTTCATTCGGTTGTAGTCATCACTCACTTGTTTAGGAGTTAGGGGCTTCAACACAAACTTTCTTCCTTCATGTTGGAGCGTGTAAGTGTTAACACGTCCATTGTAAACCACTTGCCGGTCAAATTGCCAAGGCCTTCCAAAGAGAAGGTGGCAAGCTTGCATGGGCACAACGTCGAACAAGTGTTCATCAACATAACTTCCCATTTTAAACTTGATCATTGCTTGTTTCACTACCTTGAGCTCCCCACATTCACTAAGCCATTGTAACCGGTATGGCTTGGGATGCTTCATGGTAGGCAACTTCAATTGAGTTATGAGAGATTGACTTACCACATTAGTACAACTCCCTGAGTCAATGATCATAGAGCACACAACACCCTTAACACGACACCTAGCATGGAAGAGGTTTTCCCTTTGCAAGGTTTCACCATCCTCCGCAACCATAGCTCCTAAGCTTCTCCTCACTACTAGAAAAGTATGAGGTTCCTCATCCTCCACCGTGTCATCTTCACCATCCTCCACTACTCCCTCATCTCCCTCTACTCCCTCTAATCCCTCATCTTCCGATTCACTCTCTTTCTCATATACATCATTACCAACAACAACCATGGTCCTCTTCGTGGGACATTCCCTAGAAAAGTGTCCATAGCCCTTGCACTTCTGACATTGAATGGAAGAAGAAGTAGGAGTATTCAATTGAGTTTTAGAGTTACCTCCCACATTGGGTGTGTGCTTCTCAAATGGCTTCTTCACATCCTTGCTTGCATTGGCACCACTTGTCCCAATAGTACTCGGGGACCTTGCATTTGTGGTAGGAGGCTTCCAACTCTTTGCATTGCTTGTTGGAGTAGTAGTGCTACTCTTGTAGCGGAAGGATTTCTCCTCTTTGACCCACTTCTCGGCTTCAACCGCATCCTCACATAGCTTGTAGAGATCATCATATTTGTGGAACTTCAATTGTGAGGCTATATCTCGGTTCAAGCCCCCTTTGAAACGGATCATGGCCAACTCATGGTCTTCATCATCTATGTCAAGGTTCATTCGGATTTGCTCGAATTCATTGAAGTACTCCCCAACCGAATTGGAACCTTGCTTCAACTCATAGAGACGCTTTTGTTGCTCAACCCGGTATTGATTAGTCAAGTATTTCTCATCCATCACCCGAATCAACTCTTCCCAAGTAAGATTAATAGCCATCCCCGTCCTCCTCCTATTCCTCTTCACCGACTCCCACCAAGTAGAAGCAAAAGATTCGAAGGAAGATATTGCATACTTGGTTTTCTTCACCTCGGGCATGTCATTAGTTTCAAATATTAGTTCCATAGCCAATTTCCAATTTTTGTACTCCACCGGGTCACTACTTCCTTTGAAAGAAGGAATAGTGAGCTTCACACTATTGCGGTTGTTGTTGTTATCACGACCCCCTTGGAAAGGCTCCGGTTGGCCCCCATAGTGATCCCCATAACCACCATAACCTCCATAATCTCTCCTAACATCCCCTCCTACATACCCCATAGGGTGCCCTCGACCTCGGCCCCTACCTCTATCCACATTCCGACCCCAATTCATACCTCGCCTCGGTTGAAAGTGATCATCAAACCCATACATGTCATCTCCATGAGTGGCTTCCTCCCCTTCTTGAGCATCATCAACTTGCCCAAGAGGTTGCACGTTTCGGATGGGTAGTGGTAGTGGAATGTTTCTTGGAGGGTTGTCTAAGATACGGGGAATGCCCGTTCGTTGGGGATTGCCCAACATTGGATCAACTCTCTCTCGTTCCTCCTTTACCCGTTGTTGACTGAACAAATCAATGACAACGCTCATTTGCTCCGAGGTAAAGTTTGGAGGACTCGAGACTTCAACTTGGACACTCGGGGTCCCTTTCTCTGATTGAGCATTGGAAGTCTCTTGCTCAACTAGGGCACTTGAGGCACCCTTTTCAAGAGACTCAACTCTTTGGCTAATGAGGTCTACCTTGGCAAGAAGGTTAGCCAAGGCCTCCTTTATGAAATCTTGTCCTTCGGTAGACATTGTACCTGCACAAGTAACAAACGTTAGCGAAAACAACCTCACTCACTCCCTCACAAGTTTCACTCGGGTCACTCGTATAGTGGGTGGTGGATTTTTCACTCTTTCTTGAACCAAAAGTTTCACTAAGTTGAATATTAAACCTCAACTAGATCACTCAACTCAAAGCCCAATGAGCTCCGGGGTGAGTGGAGTTAATAGGACTCTATCGGAACGATAGCTCTTTAAGTGCGGACTTGAGCCAAAAGAGACTACGAGTCTTCTTTGAGTTCTAATCTCCGGTCTAGGCTTGAGTTCCTAGTAGCTTAGAAGGGTTAGCACAATTCAAGTAGGCAAGATTACTCAAAGAAGTGCTAACTAGATGCAATGCAATCAACAAAACACGAAAACCTAGAAGAAACTACCCGAAACCACACTCAACAGAAGTGGGCGGTCCGCCTGTTTAGTAGGCGCCCCGCCTCTGAACTTCAGAGAGTTGAGTAGGCGCCCCGCCTCCTTTTCGGGCGGTCCGCCTACTGCAAATTTCAGCAATTTTCAACAACGTTTTCCTTGGCCTTTGCACCCAAAAATCCAATGATTCCGATGTTGTTTTAGCAATTCAAAGGTACCCCAATGTTGTTTCAATCACAAGGTACGAACCCCAATCAATTTAATCAAACCCCATTCAGAACTCAACAATCTACCATGTTCATAGCTAGGGTTTTAACCTTTTCAATCTTTCAAGGGATTCAAAATTTCAATTCTTGTGTTTCAACTCCAAATCGAGTATTTAGGGTACCAAAAGAACGGGTTTCCAATAAGGAACAAACCCCAATAACAATCAAACAATGAATGCGACAATCCAAGAATCTATGATCAAAAAAAATTTTTTTGGTGTTTTTTTCTTCTTTTCAATTTTTTTGTAGTTTTTCTTCTTTTCAAAAGCAATAAACAAGAACCTAAAAACGAAACTAACCTAGGCACGAAGAATCAAGGGTCGGGGGTTCGTAAAAACGATACCCGAACCTTGCTCTGATACCAAGATGATAGGAATCAAATACGCGGAACAAAAAGATAGAAGAGCGAGACACTTCTCGAACTCCCTTCGAAGTAACCACGGGGAACTTGTCCCGAGATACCCTCGAATCGGCGTCAAGGAGGACCTACACTATGCAACGACCCTCGAGACAACACGGGACTCGCAAGTCGAATGGTCGGGTTAGCGGTTCAAGACTCAACTAGGTTACACTAGTGAATTCAAGCAACCAAAGACAAAGGATTCTTCCAAAGAGTTCAACTCAATTCTCATTCAATAATAATCAAAGTGTAAGGTGTCAGACTTAAAAGATGTTTGTGAAGTATTTATAGACTTAACTTACATGTTATGAAAGCTCAAAAATACCCCTAAAGTGGGTTTAATAAACAAAGGCCACGTAGGGCTATAATAGTCAAAACATAGCGTTTTAATGAGGTGTCCCGTTTCATTCTTCAGTGGAGTAGGCGCCCAGCCTACTCCAGGAGGCGCCCCACCTGTTCAGCCTATTCAGGGAAGTGGGCGGTCCGCCTAGTTGTGCAGGGGCGGTCCGCCTACTGTGTTGCCTCAAACTTCAGAGAGTTGAGGGGGCGGTCCGCCTAGTAGAGTGGGCGGTCCGCCTCCTCCTATGGCGTCTTGGTTTGCCTCCAAACGTGCTCCGGAAGCCTCTCCAAGTGGGCTAAATGATCCCCCATCCATGGCACACCAAAGCACAGCCTTCAAGTCGCTCTTGGAGCCTTCTTCCATACCCTTCCACACCAAATGAAGATGGGTGTCTTGGATCAACTTGGCTTGGCTCCGAGTGAGGGGTCTTGTGGTTTGGGTCTTATCACCTCTGAACTGACTGTCCTTCAGTGATGGTAGGTGGTGCACTCATGATTCTGATCCTTCTCAAGGTGTTAACCTTTCACGAGAAGACCCTCTCTGATATCACTTGTTATAATCTATGCACCTCCTAAGACACTAGAAGGGGGTGTTGAATAGTGTCTTCCGATTTTCGTTACAAGAACCTGGTTCTTCTGAACGTAGAACCTATTTCTTACCTTAGCTCTTATACTACTTCAAACACTGCAACTCACCACACCACACACACAGAAGACGCAATGATTTTACGTGGAAAACTCCTTGCTCAAGAGAGAAAACTACGACCCACACTCTGAGATTTTAGAACTGAATCCACTAACACAAGAGCAAAGTTTCTGATTACAAACTCTGTAACCAAGGGGCTACACTCTAGACCCTAATCACTACTCAAAGCTAAACTCTAGCTTTTCTAGTAATTACACAAGAGTTCACCTAATACATATGCTTCTGTAATTAAGCCAATAGGTAAAAACTATGAATGCTCAAACTAAGACAACTTACAACTCGATGATCCTACACAGAATATCTAGACTCAATACACTGCATGCACTTCAGTTCTCTTCTCCAGTTTACTCACGTAGAAAGATGCTAGATTGCCTTTGTATGCTCTCAACTCTCCGTTTGTGAATAACTGATTTACGGCTGTCTTTACTACTTGTATTTATACGGGGTCTTGAAACCCTAGTTGAGTCCTACAGGTAATCCTTTTAATTATGGAAAGTCAGGATTCCTAGTAACTCTTTTCCTTGTTGAAGTCCAACTCCTTTTCACACTTCGAAGACACAGCCTGGGCACCGCCTCTTTTAGTCTGACTAGAACGTATATTCATTCACGCGCCACTACTCCTAGTTCCGCAGGGATTTGCAACTCGTAATTCTTTTCGATCAAGAGTGCCCTTTATTTCAAGGACTAGGTTCTTTGTGGGAACCTCTGAGTCCTTTCCGTTTGTCATACTTCAAAACCAGCTCTCAACAATGTCCAATAATAAGTATATATAATTTGTTATATATATAATAATAAATAATAAGGAAAAAGAGAAAAGACACAACCATTGGATATTGTTGAAAAGTTGTCTCTATTTGGAAAAACAAAAGAAGTCCTATTAGTAGGAACTTCTAATCAGAAAAAGATGTTTTTTTTTCCTTTCCTTTCCTTTCCTCCCCAATGTTTCTTCTGAGACAACAAAAAAGGAACAGAAGAAAACTCTCCTCTTCTCTGTGAAGAACTACCATGGTAGATTCTTATGAAGAACGAAAGCGGTCTTCCACGAATTCTAGAACTATTCTGTAACCAAGTACGACTTAGACTATGAATTAATCTTTACAGTTCGTGTTATTACATATGATTATATTGTAGACTAGTGAAACAGTTATGGAATGATCTTGGGCGAACTTTGTGTTCAACAAATTGTATACTTCTTTATTGGTATCAGAGCCAGGTTATTTGTTTCCTAGTCATTGATTCATTCATGTAGACATGGTAGACACTGTCGAGAAAAAGTTCTCTATAATTGTTTATTATTTGTGATCCTTTGGCATATAAATAAACATTCGAAAACGGCACTGCTGTAGTGCCGAAAGAAAAAGATTTTTTTCTTCTCGATGCCGCTTTACATATATGGATTTTGTGAATAATCTGTGTTAACTAATAAATAACAGAGGGGTTCATAATTCAAACAATGAGTTCTAAATTTTTAAGTCTCTCTTGGTTGAAACTTGTTTTTTAAAAAATAGAAAAAAGAAAGAGGAAAACAACCTTTGAAGGTTTGATTCGTTTCAACTTCGAAATGAGATGTCTTTTCCTCGTATCCTGGTGATGTTTAATTTTTCAGATAAAAAATCAGTTGTCATTCCCTCTAGAAAAAAGAGTCTCTTTTAAGTAAGGCATTCTTGGCATGTCCTATTAATGGCCGAGGTATGAATTAGTTTGAAAAAAGAGAAAGGTACACATATGAATGTTCAACTTCTATGGAGTTTCTTTTGCATGCGTTGCAGAAGAAAAGGGTTTGAATTATCATACAGAAGTTTTCTGAAACTTTCTCCTCACTACTTTTATAAGTGCATGAGTGTGCATATATAATGTCAATGTTTATACAATTTTATGTATATTAGTGAGTCTCTGATATGTTTTCTATATGTTTTACTACACATACGTACTGTAGTCATGAAATAAACAAATTGTAATGAGACTTATAAGGTTTTCTGTGTAGAGAATAACCAACAAGTTAGAAAGAGGCATTGGCGTATTGGAAACCTTAATGAAGAAAGCCTTCTTTTAAACTAATGATAAAAAAATTTCCCTTGGATACTATAGATATTAGCGTCACCTTATGGCCTTGAATTCGATGAATTATAGAGGTCCTTGATTTTGTTCATGAGTCTAATATAAAAGTTAACGGACTTTACAGTGATGTCTTTTTGACATAAATATATATATTACTCTCTGTTAATTTCATGAGAAAGTTGGCTTGTTGTGGAGATAAGTTTTCAACATGGCAAATGTGATTGTGGAGTACTTGAATCCACAAAATTACTCGTGCGTAGTAGTAACCATGCACATTGAAGCACAGACTTACAGATAAGATCCATCTCTTCTCCTACGTTTCATTCTTGGGAAATGAAGCTTCTGCTGGTATTTGTGCTATTTTGGTCCCATTTGTTTTGATGGATATTGTATACTTTTAAGGAACTGCGAAGTACGTTATTTTTCCTTCCAAGAAACGGGTGTGTGCCTTACCAGTTTTTCATAGGGAAAAGGACAAATATTTTTTGTCCTCTAGCATTTGGCAGAGTGTGCAAAGTGCTGCAGAAACTTGTTTATTTAAAAAAAAAATGGACAATGTATTTGTCATGTAAAGTGACTTTGAATGAGGATATAATTCACAAGTATAAGTCTTTGTGGAACTTCTTCTACGTTTGATACTTGGATCTGCTTCCAAGTTAATAACCTGTGTGATTAATGTCACTAATGATAGCAAGTTTTTGGTGGTCTAAATTCTGTATATGTTACGAAAATATGTTTGTGCAATATTACTTTTTGTATAAGCATGTGTACTTGTACGAAATTTACTTTAATGCTTTGTGCTATATTTTTTTTTGAATATTTCTATATCGGTTATAGAATATATACTTATTTAGTCTTGAATATTAGTAATTTAAGATAAGTGTTCCTTCAATAATTGATTATGTTAAATTTACCGAATATTAGAATTTGGATGATGATTGGGAACATAGTGACCTTTCGATTTCAAATCTAATGTGAAATAAATATTGACATAGTTAATTATTAAGGAATAGTATATATATGAATTTTAGGCTCTAAGAAAGTACACAATTGTTATCTCTATAAGTTCATATTAGTTTATATCAATATATCAACTGCTACTAGAATATTGCCCTGAGCTTAAGAAATAGTATTAAGGGTGACAATAAATTCCAGTATGTCCTAAAAGAGCAAAAAACTCTAGAGTCTCTAGATATGTCTGCGACTTCTCCTGAAAATGGCATTCCATTTCATTTTAGCTGGTACATTAGTACATATGTGATTCAAATTATTAAATTATTTTAAGTCAGTTACTTATATTCCATATAAGTTATGGAAAAATGAAAACCCTTTTTTTTTTCGGGTTTGTGCTACTATTGCACATGAACTTTTTTCTCACATGGAAAACTAGTTACAAGGGGAATGATGTGTATCTTTGTATGATACTCTATTAAGTTTAAGGTTTATATGTTCAAGTGGAAAAAATTGTGGCACTGTAACTGAATTTGAATTACATGATGTTACATACTTATTAACTAATAATTTTTCGAAGTATGGTGAGATAGGCCAAGACTTGTCTCTTCATGAACTGTGGACCAAATTACTTCCGCTATCATCAGTCAAATGGATTTGAGTAAGAGTCATTTTGGTGATAATAGATTTGTTCTGTGTAGTACCAAGATGACTAAAAGAATTCATTTAATATTGTTGGTTCCAATGAGAGTAAATATCAATTGATAAATCTATTTTATCAATCTCAACCTCAACGAATGAGTCATCTACGTATTTCCCATTTTCGATTTGAGATCGAAGGGGAAGCATATATAGTTACTCCACAAGATAATTAGAGCTGTGAGATATAAATTAGGCTCTTAGATGCCCTGCTAAGGATAAATAGTTTAAGCAATGCATGGTGAAAAGGAGTTAGTGAAACCAAACCAAGTTGTGGAATTGGTTGATCTACCTTTGAACCTTACATCATCGGGGAATAGTGTGTTCTCAGTATATGCAAAAGGCTTATTGTAGTATTGAACAATATGGGTGAATTGTTGAAGTTAAGATTTCAAGAAATTGTTTCAAGAGATTGTTCTCTCTTTGACAAGAATTTTATATTAAGAAAATTTCTTGAACGATTTAATATACAAGAGTGCATACCCATATATACTCCTATTTCTAGAGCCGAAGGGTTAAAATGGAGGATGCGTCCTCATGAACCCATAAGAATATAGTTTGGCTCATGATGCATGATACCTGTTATTTTAGTTAGCAGATATCAAGCTAACTTTGAAAAGGAATACTGGAAAGCAGTTAAAAAATACTCAGGTATCTCAAAGGCACATGTGATTATCCTCGTAATGTAAATGAAAAGATCTACGACTCAAAAGCTATACTTGTGATGATTATAAGAAGAAAATTTAGAGGTGAGAAATTCTAAATTTGAGTATGTCGTTCTTGTTAATCAATGGCGATGTGCATATTGTTGAATAGCAAGAGCAATAATTAGTCTTATTTACAATGAAAGCTGGATTTGGAGAACTTTCAGTAATTGTGCAAGAAGCTATTTGGCTTGAATGTCTTTATGATAAATTTGGGTTTGTTTGATAGTGATATTGAATTAGTGACAATCAAGTGTGGTAGTGAAGTCTCAATAGCTTATACAAAGAGGTCCCAAGTATCATTGAAAGACAATATATTGATCTAATATAAAGTATATTTCATTAGAGACATAGTTGTATATAGAAAAGTGACATGAAATACATCTCTAAGTCTCAATAGCTTACACAAAAAGGTTCCAAGTATCATTGAAAGACAATATATTGATCTAATATAAAGTATATTTTCATTAGAGACATAGTTATACATAGAAAATTGAACATGAAATACATCTCGACGCATTATATGATAGTAGATCCGATAATGCAACTCATAGATTTTGGTTCTTATGAGTGATATGTGAAGGCATTGAGTTTGCGTAGATGTTGATGTATTTATATTTAAATTTTTCCAAGCATGTTCACATAAAACTGCATTGTTGGAGTTAATGTTGTTGAAGCCTAAATTGTTTTTTTTTTTGTTCATGTACATAGAATGATTTTATGTTTAGTACATAAATTTGAAGTATGTCGTACAGAAAAAAAGGTTGGCCTATTCACACATGCAACCACCTCTATTTTCTAGGTGACTAATAGGGATGGGACATTTATAAATTAACTTATTCTTATCTGAGGTGATAATAATAGACAGCTTGAAGCTGAAGTTTATAATAAGAATGTCGCTTGTTCTTTTTGGTTAATCATATTTGATTAAAAGTGAGTCAGTCTTAATTCCATATGTGTGTTGACACCCAATTTTGTCCCTCCTATTTTACATTTTATCATACGAAAACTTCGAAAATGCAATATTAATTTTCGAACAAAACTGCGTCAATTATCATGCATTTATCCATATTGCCAGCGTCCTATCTATATACATACATACTCATAAGCGATTATATTACATAACTACGCCATTTAAGTCATTTTCGAAGTGATAAGTACAATTTTGCAATCATTTATGCAATTTACGTACTTAAATATCCATTTTTTACAAGTATTTACATTCGATTAATGTTGCATAAATTCGTTTATAATTATTTAGAATCAATTATTATTTTAAGTCTACAATATTACTCATCATGTTTTTCTTTTATGTCATTAGCATTTTTAAGCCAAATTATTGGCTAATTATACCCGAATATACATTCTTTGCAATTATTTACGTTCAATTGATATTACATAAAATTATTTCAAATCAATTATTATGTTTTCCAAACTTATAATATTGCTCCTTATATTTTCACCAATTTTCTCTTATTCTAGGGTATTTTTAAAGCTAATTATAGACCAAATATACCCCCATATACTCGAAATATACAGCATATATACGCATAAATATATATAAAACCCATACTACATATACACATCACTCTTCTGGGACCCCACGTATACACACCTCAGCCCACACGCGCATATGTGGCGTGTTCCTGGCCAATCACGCCTCCACATAGGATCCACCTCACCTATTTTCTGATTTCCTCCCCTTTAACCAAACACTCCCCTCACCATTCAAGCCCTAATACCCATTTCTCCTATTCCCCTCTCCCTACCCCGCCGCCAGTCCCCTTCCCTTCTCCCCCTTCGCCCAAGAAATTGACCCGATACACTCCCCCCCAAATCCCGCCGTGACCCCGACACCACCACCACCAGTCACGCGCCATTTCTCTCTCTCCTCGTCACGGTTTCAAATTGAAAAGGAAGGCATAGATCAAGATTTCGGAGTCAAAACAAGCGAAAATTGAAGAAAACCGAATCGGGTCAGATTGACCCGACCCGAATGCCAAACGGGTATTATTTTATCCTCTATTCTTTTATTTTTTTTTCTTTCTGATTTGTTTTGCTAAAACAAGCATGATAGTTTGAATCTTATCCGATCTATGTTTTGTGTTAATTGCGGAACTTAAAATGAATGTGTTAACTTTGGTTTAGTTTGAGTCGCTGAATGTGTATGCATATAATCGATATCATAAAAGCGCTATTTGTTCAAGTTAAATTCCTAAGCTTTGAGAATATGCTTGCTTCATCTATGCTTTTCCTGACTATTCTGACTGAATGAAAATCTTTATACACTATGTGATTGCGCGCCCGAAAAGTATGTAGAAGTTCTGTTTGATAGAAACACAATTTCAATCGGATCTCTAGAAATTACGTTGATTATTTGCTTTGTTGGTTGGATGATTCAATGAACCAAGACTGTTTAAAATGAGAAAATTTGCACACACATCATTTAAGTAGAAAGAGCTGTTGATTGAAGGTCAAATTCCTTTTTCAAAGATTAACAGGCTTTATTTATAGAAAATAAGACTGTAAATCTGTAATTGACCCCCTTTTAGGCTTAGATGACCATGTCTGCAACTATATAAAAGGAAAACAGACTCTCAGCTCTGAAATTTCGAATTTACCATAGTTATTTTAAGTAATAGAATAAAAATCAGCTTCTACTAGTCCTATTTTTAGAAGGGAACCTCTGGAAATATCTCTTGACTGTCAAACTGATTTGGTTTAATTATTCTCTTCCCTTATTTTATTTTTTCCTCCTTTCACACCCCTAATTTTAAGGCCTGATAACCCCTACTTCTACACTATAAAAAGGGGTAGTCCTTCTCTTATTTTGGACACACTTACACGCTGAAAACAAGAAAAGAAACCAGAAATTCTTTACTTAAAAAAAGCATAAAAGATCTCTGCCTTAGTCCTTGTTTCTTCAGGCTCACGAGGCTTCAGTTTTCTATCTTTCTTCCTACATTGAATCTGCTTACCTGTTTGTTAAGGTAAAAACTTGGATTGAGTCAGAATTCTTGGCTAATTGTAGTAGTATTGCTTACATGGTACTTTAAAGGTGTCAATCCTGTAAGAAAAACTTGCTATGAGTGATATGAATGTGGCTAGGTCTGGGCCTCTTTTAACCCCTTTTTTGCAGGTTGTTCTGTGCTTAGTTGGATGGCCTTAAGGGCTATACCATAGCTTATCTTTTTACAGGTATACAAATCTGATTAGTAGAAGGACAAAAGCTGGTCCTTTGGTCCATTGGTTTATGGCAAAAAGAAGGGGTCTCTTTACATTTATAAAATATGTACAAGTGTATTCAGGACGCTTCTTCTTTCTATTCTTTTGTTCAGATCGTTATGTGTATGTATTGGTCAGCTTATTACTACCTGTATACATAACACTTTATGAGTAAGTGCATTATTGATGAGCAAAGGAAAATTCAAAGGTAAAAGAGCTGGACCAATTGGATTACATTTGTTCGAATTGATTGTGAAAGTACAGGGAAAGTATACAGTAAGCTGTGTAGGGTTACCAGGAATCCTATTTACCTTTTTTTTGTGTTTGTTTATGATTTAAAAGTATAAGTCCGTTTGTTTTTGTGTGCTCACCCATAAGTCTTGAAATTGGTATTGAAAATCCATGAAAATTGCATAACAGGTGATGCTGTAAATTTTGGAATTTGCAGTGCTTTGTTTAACTAAATAAAGGGCAGGATTTTTGATTTTTTTTAAACAGGGGCTGTTTTCGCAAGCTGCCTCAATTAAGGTTTATTTCTGCAAAAAACGAGAATATGTCAGTGGACAGTATTTGTGAAATTAAAAGTTATATAATTCTGATTTGTTTTAAAGAGCAGATGGCTATTTTTTTGCAAAGTTGTTTTAACAGAGGCTATTTCTGCAACTGATGCCTTTCTACAGAATTTGAACGCGGGCCTCTTTCATTTCTAAGTCAATCTCCTTGCAAAAGTTTAAAACCTACCCTCTCTTTTAAAAGAGTTAATACATTTTTCCTTTACACTCATTTAATAGTGTATAAGGAAGAAAGTATTGCTTCTCGGGGTCAAGCTATACGATTCGAAAACGTTATATATGTGTACCTTCTTTATGAAATTGCGAGTCACGTAGATCACCTAACATGTATTGCATGAGAATGACATTAATATATATCCTTATGTGCGTGTGCCTTTATATGCATTCAACCCATTTCGGGTGTTCATCTTTTTTATCAAAATCTTCCTATATATATATGTATATATTTTCTTTTACTCGACTCCGAAAAGTGATAGTTGTCTATGAAACGGTACTTGACAATTATTGTCAAAAAGCCTTCAAAGGACAACGAACATCCCTTATACACAATAAATTTCTATTTTTCCTTTCCGTTTAAGTTATTGTGTATTTTGGGAAATCATGTTCAAAAAAAAAAATATATTTTTTTTTTATGATACTATTTTCTGTCATAAAATTCATTTGTAAGAATACGTTTCCCAATAGACATTGCTACACTTTTATTTTCGCTAAAAGTCAAGATATTGCATCCGAGGGGCTATATTCGAAATCAGCTAGTGGGCTTGGACTGGGAATGCAAGGTTCAGAATGTTAATATATGCTGGAATGTTTTGTTTGTTTTCATTTGCGCAACATATTCTGTTTAGTGCTTGCCTTCGACTTCTGGCCCCGCTTTCATTAATTTGGATTGTTTAAATCCCATTTATATTCCTAGCCATTATTATAATTTGTGTTCACGTTTAACCTTGATAACCATTTAAAATTCCCTTTAAAAATCTTGCTTACATACTTAGTCAATATCCCAAAATTTTAAACTCGGTCGGGAACCACTTTTAGTGGGACTCGGGAAGTGCCTAATACCTTCTTCCCGAGTCATAAGGGTTTCTTACCTTAGAATCTCTGTTAGTACGACCTACCCGGAGTAACTTTAGACACTTAGAAATTTTAGGTGACCTGATACGCCTGTTATACAAATTTATTAGGTGGCGACTCCGACTTTGACTCAACCGAGTCACCTAGTCAAACCAACCTTTGAACTCGATCCGAGTTCGGAAAAAGGGGGTGCGACAGAATGGCGACTCCGCTGGGGACATTTATAGTCCTAACCACAACGAGTTTTTCTTTTTGGGATATTTTAATTAATTGCTTTATTTTGTTTATTATTTTACTAACTTGTTTTCTTTCTTTATTTTATTATTTGTATGAAATATCTCAATTTTTCTTATTTGTTTGTATGAAATATTCCTTGTAATATTTATTGGCATTTTCACCCATACTCCTCCACTTCTGGAAACGACACTTTGCACACACACGAGCGATTACGTGGATCTCACGGTCGTTCCACCTCAAAAAACCCTTTAGGGGGGACGGTTGGGATAAGTTGGTCCGTGGTACAACCAACAATTCCAAACGTTCCCACCCCTTGGTTGTCCACCTCGGGGAACCGTGTCTAGAATTACACCACTCTTGAGATGTAATATGCATGCATCATGCCGTAGGAAGGGCTTCCCGTAAGCCGACTAGTCTTCAACTTGTTCAGACAACTTGACGGGTTTTTGTAACCCCGAAAAGACGTTTGGACATGCTTACGTGCATTAAAAAAAAAAAAAAAAAAAAAAAAAAAAAGAGAGAGAGAGAAAAGAAAAAGAAAGAAAGAGAGAGAGAAATAAAAAAAAGTGAGATGAAAATAAATACACATTTTGATCGTCCAATTGTTCTCAAAAAGAGGTTAGGAATTTTCTTTTAATCATTTGCCTTTTCTTTTCTTTTTAGGGCATTATGAGTCAAAAAATTTATCGTTTTGGAATGGCTTTGGGTGCACCTCCTATGTTGACCAACTGGTGGAACAACTTATCACTAGGTGAGCAAACGGAAGTCCGTCAGCATTTGGGGCATTTGGTGTCTTTGCTAGAAATGGAACAGTGTAGAGAAATGATTGAAGCATCTGTGACGTTCTGGGATGAAGAATTAAATGTGTTTAGATTTGGGGATGTCGAGTTGACGCCTTTGCTAGAAGAAATAGGGGGGTTCATATCACATTCAGGCTTAGACAAACATCGGTGGCAAAAAGGTCGCATCTTGGCTCCCAGCGTTCCTACACCACAGGAGTTCCGTGATAAATTGGGAATGGTAGCAGACGTTGATGTGGGGTTTTTGCAACAAAAGAAGATACCTTTTTCCTATCTTTACAATAAATTTGGGTACTTGACCGCTTTTGACAACCATAGAGGAGAGTTCATATCCTATAGTGATTGGAGGAGGGCTAGACCGTTTGCATTTGTCGTTTGTCTCCTAGGGGTAATGGTATTTCCTGAAAGCTCGGATCACAACATATGTTCGAGGCTTATCATGGTTACCGACGCGGTGTTCAACGGGATTGATGGTTATTGACACACTATAATCCCTATGATTGTAGCAGACATCTATCGGGCTTTAGGTTGTTGTAAAAAGGGAGCGAAATATTTTCAAGGATGTAATCTTCTGTTGCAAGCATGGTTCAAGGAGCATTTAAGGAAGGTGAACGGCGCGCAAGAATTGTTCAAACCAACTGGTTCGAATTACTTGATTGGAGAACGGTACGGGGTTCCAAAATTCAAGCAGCTAAGCAGCACGGAGAAATGGGTAAAACTGTTTGAAAACATAACGGAGGACTCAATCCAATGGATGTTCACTTGGTTTCCTTCACCAGACTTTATCATCAGCTCTGAGAAAGCGTCTTTTGTGATACTTATGGGGTTACGAGGCCTCCAACCCTATCAACCGCTAAGGGTGATGAGGCAAGCAGGGAGGAAGCAAATCATCCCAACTATACCAGACACGAAGGCCTACCGAGTCGATTATACTGGAGACCTAGTCCCATACTTCAAAAGCATTAGGAAATCCTGGTTAGGAAGGCAAGTTATGGAAGAGCCGACATTAGCACCAGACAGATACAATGCAGGATGTGAACCAAATTACATCAGTTGGTTGCGTTCTAGCATGAAAGGGAATGTGGTAGTAGGACCAAGCCGAGGGAATGACATCAGAGACAGGGAGGCAGAGGCTCAAATTCGATACCGTGAGTTCATGCTAAAAGCCATTAAAATAGACAAAGAAAACAAAGAAGAGATCGAGACGTGGAAGAACCGTGCATTGGATTTGGAAGGAAAAGTAGAAGTGTTAGGAGCAAAGCTTGAACAATGGAATTCGGAATGTGCCGAAATAGATATCTTGCATTTAATTACGGCCAAGGGGTACTTGACTAAAGCTATGGAGGAGATAAAGGAGGTCGCCCGAGAAGCAAAGAGAGCCAGGCTGGAGAAGGAGCATGTTGATTAGTTTAAGTGTCATTTTGTATTCTTGTTTTTCAAAGAAAGTTTTCATGTATCGAATTCTAAAGATTATTTAGAGATTATGAGAACAATTGGCAACAAAGTGTGTATTTATTTTTTTTGCATCATGACAAACCTAGGAAGGCTAGACGTCCTTGGCACGTCCTAGTCCATTAATAAACCTCGTCCAAAACGTCAGAAGGTCCATGACCCGAAAATGACAAATATTCATATGCATAAGATGATTGCGCCAATTGTTGATTTTTTGCTTGAAGATTAATCAAAATATTAGGATTATTTCTTTTTAAACTTTTGTTTTGTTTTCAGACTATGGCTGCAAAAGGTTCACTTCAGTTCGACTCAGTGGCTCAAGTCCCCTATGTGCTCAAACTTTGGTGGGAGGATTTGACCAAAGCTAGCAAAGAAAGAGTTCGGTCACTACTAGGCGATTTGTTGTCTCTTATGTGGTACGAGGCAGTTCCCGGTTTGGTTGAGGCAGCCGCTCACTTTTGGGATTACAAGAGGGCAGTTTTCCACTTCAATGGCATAGATTTAGCACCAATGATAGAAGAGATTGCAGGCTTATCCGGTTTGGCACCTAACCCAGAGACTTTGATTTATCCCCGAAGGGTGGAACCCGAAGAATTCCTCAACTTTCTGGAGGTTCCCCAAGAACCATACTATAACGGTGTTCAAAATGAAAGGGTAACTTTAGAGTTTTTGTACTCCAGATTCGGAGACACTACCCTCCGGTATGACTTCCCAGGAGCATTAGAAGTTGAAGATTGGCCACGAACTGAGTCCGCTGCTTTCACCGTTGCCTTCCTAGGAACTGTGATTTTTCCTGAAAAAGGAGGAAAAATCCACACAGGGACAGCATTAGTGGTTGAGATATTGCGTAGGGACATTAACAGGCGGCGAGTGGGTTTAGTTCCAATGATCGTGGGAGACATTTATTGAGCTCTGACTAAATGTAAGAAAGGAGCAGACTACTTCGAAGGGTGCAATCTCTTATTGCAGATATGGTTGATCGAACATCTCCAAAAGCTCGAGGCACCCCCATCTGCACCAATAGCCCACACACCCGATGGTATCATGACACATTCACTTCGCATGGCTGGCACTTTGCAATGGGAGAAGCCTTCAGATATGAGTGGATGGTTTGACAAGCTTAATCGGTTGCAAGAGGATGATGTGCAGTGGGTGATAAAACATTGTGCCTGTTTTGTAGTTTCCATTCAGGGCCAAGACGCTACTTTTCTGACATTGATCGGACTTCGAGGGACTCATCACTATATCCCTTTAAGGATCCTCAGGCAAGTGGGAACGATGCAGTCAGCCCCCAGATTAGCAGAAGGGCAGAATCTCAACACCGAAATAGGCGACGTAGATGGAGTTACACGAGAAATGATTCTGACCATATGGGAGAAGAGAAAGACTAGACAATTCTGTCATCACCGAGACGATAGGGTTAAGCCCCAGGCTGCCCTAGCTTATTCTTCTTGGCTTGAGTTTGACAAAGAAAGGTTTCGATCTAATAAGCCCATACCCAAAAGGAGAATCGAAGCTGTCAATTTTGAAGAAAAGTACAAAAGGTTGAGAACCAGATATGATCAGAAAAAGGTGGAGCTGAAAGAGACCCAGAATCGTGAAATGAGAAGGCAATACCAAGGAAAAGCTAAAGAAGAAGAGACCAGATTTTGGATGGACCAGACAATGAAACTCCGGCATATCGCAGGGAACCTGAAAGATGTCTTGAATTCGTGGAAAGGATATTTCCAGTCCATTCCACTAGAGAATAAGGAAGAACTAGGAATACAAATTCTCTCTGCCTGTGCAAAATCTTTGGGTGACATACAATCTGGGAAAGATCTTCTTGAATCAGACTTGATGCACTTGGAACCCTTGGTAGAAGAAGACCCATCAGAGGAAGAATATGAAGAAGGTGCTGATGATGATGACGAGGACAAACCAAATGCTTGATCAGAGTGCATCTTTGCTTGGCCTTAGTTAAAATTGCAGTCGAGTCTTTTACCTTTTCAGTCAAGTCATTTCCTTTTCAGTCAAGTTGTTTCCGTCGTGTCATTTCCCTTTCCAGTCAAGTTGTTTTTCTTTTTGCAAGATCAGCGATTGTAATAAAGCCAAGCAATTCTATCAATAAAATTTCTTGTTTTGGAGTTTATAGAGTTGTTTTGATTATTCTTAAGCAAACGAAATGAGACAATTGGCGCAAACATTACCTTTAAAAATCGTCGGTAGGCCTACCTCTGGCATAAAAGAGGTCCCCCGCATAATAGGACGCGATTGCATGATATCAACTTGTATATTAAGCTCTCTAAATACTTCGCTGACATTTATCTGTGGTCATTTTTTTTTAAGGTTGTTTTACTCCCAATCCCCGAAGGTTGGTTTGTGCATTCTGGCCGAACAGCACTACCGCTTGAGATCCAGAGGATCGATTTCAACACCTCCCCCTTTACCCACAAAGACAAGGACGAGACGAAATATCATGGCTGAGTTTGACAAAGTTGACGGCACTACCGCGAATTCTGGTGTTGGAGGGACTCCTGGAAAGAAGGGTATGGTTGCATATGAAGATTATGAAAAGCTGCAACAAAGGATGTTTGAACTAGAAAACCGAATCTACGCTGATGGAACTACTGATCCAAACAAACCCGCACGCCCTCATGGCAAAGATCCCGTTATGCCTGAAAAAGACCACCCGTACCCCACTTATGTCGCACCACCAAAAATACCCCAAAACAACCCTACTGCTCAATTCCATACCTTCACTGTCGAAACCAAACCCACTTCCTCGCCTACCAAAGAGCAAGACATGTATGCATGGGTAGGAGAAGAGACAGACAACACCAAGGAGCAAGTCAAGTGGTTGATGGAAAAGGTCAAGCAATTTCAGGTCACTAAGGAGACAAGGGGATTAGCTTACGAAGACCTCTGCCTTTATCCCAATTTGAAGTTGCCCGACGGTTACAAGATACCTAAGTTCAACCTGTTCGATGGTAGTGGTGACCCGATGGCTCACCTAAGGTCTTACTGTGACAAGCTGATTGGAGTAGGACATGATGAAAAGATCAGGATGCAGTTGTTTAATCGCAGTCTGACAGGAGATGCATTGACCTGGTACTCCAAGCAGCAGCTGAAAAAGTGGACTAGTTGGGAAGCAATGGCTGGGGATTTTGTTGACAGTTTTGGGCACAATACCGATGCCATGCCTGATCGCTTTTATGTGGAGAAGTTGAAGAAGAAGCCTAATGAAACTTTCAGGGAGTATGCAACGAGGTGGAGGGCTGAAGCCGCAAAGGTCCAACCACCCATGAACGACGCAAAAATTGTAGCAACCTTTATCCGCATACAAGAAGATGCATACTTTGATAAGATGTTGAACATGCAGGATAAGAAATTCGGAGAGCTGATCAAGATTGGAGACATCGTTGAGGACGGTTTGAAATCTGGAAGAATCATTAGCTTGGCTGCATTGCATGCCGCCAATAAGGCCCTACAGTCTGGTAGCACTAGTAACACCAAGAAGAAGAAAGACGAAGTCTCTTTCGTCGCTACTTCTCTTGACCACACCCCCACCCACAATCACTGTTATCAAACACCACTCCCACCATACCCATATGCTCCATCACCACCCGTTTATCCCGTATATAACACACAACCCATTCGCCAAGGCCCACACCCACCACGGCCAACATATCCACAAAACCCAAACTACAGAAACACTAACACATACCATCCTAGACCCCGTCCAGATAATAACCAAAAACCCCGAAGAAACTACACCCCGCTTGCTGAATCCCGAACCCAGCTATTTGAAAGACTCAAGGCGGCAGGGCATATCCAACCTATCCCATTCAAAATGCCTGAGAAAATTACACCATTCTTCGACCCTTCCAAGACTTGTGCTTACCATTCCGGAGGGCCTGGCCATGACACCGAAAAATGCTTCGCTTTGAGGGATAAGATACAGGATTTGATTGATCAGAAAGTGATACATTTGAAGGCACCCAACGTGCACAACAATCCTTTGCCCGATCATGGAGATAATAGGGTGAATTTGATCGAGTTAGAAGCTGAATGCAATCTAGAAGGAACCATCGTCAGAGCAAAGGAAGCTACACCAGTGCTCGCTTCTGTTGCACAGGCCGCTAAAGCACCGGCTCCTATTGAGGTGGAAATGGCCCCCAAATTCTATGTGGACGTGATCCCACCTTATGATGACAAGGCAGTGCCATGGGATTATGAAATGGAAAAGAAAAGAAAAGGGAAGACAGTAGTTGAGACGGTTGCAGCGCAAGGGATGACTAGAAGTGGAAGGTTCTATACTCCCGAGAATTTTGCTCATGGCAAGGAGCAAAGCAGAAAAGGAATCAGTGAAGAAGAGTCTGAAGAGCTTTGGAAGAAAGTGCAAGCAAAGAACTACTCTGTGGTCGACCACTTGGGCAAAACCCCAGCCCAAATCTCTATTCTATCCTTACTAATAAATTCAAAAAGGCATAGGAATGCACTGATGAAGGTTCTGGATGAGGCACACGTACCTGCAGACACCACTGTCGAGAACCTGGCCAGCATGGTTGGACAAGTCATGGAATCTAATCGAATTACTTTCCATGAAGATGAACTACCACCAGAAGGACCCGGGCATAACAAGGCTTTGCATGTCACTGTAAAATGCAAAGAATGGTTTGTAGGTAGAGTTTTGATCGATGGAGGTTCTGGTTTGAACATATGCCCATTCATCACTTTGAAAAGAATGGGAATTGACCAAAACAAGATCAAGGAGAGTGATATGAAGGTGAAGGCATTTGATGGGTCACAAAGGAGCACCATTGGAGAGATCAACCTAACCATCATGGTGGGACCAGTCGAGTTCACTGCCGAGTTTCATGTCATGGATATCTCGGCATCATATAACCTACTATTGGGAAGACCTTGGATACACATGGCTGGGGCAGTCCCATCTACCTTGCATCAGACGGTGAAGTTTGAATGGGACAACAAAGAAGTTGTGGTGTTCGGCGAAGGGAGCAGCTCTATATACAATGAGCAGACCATACCAGTGATCGAAAGAAATGTTCTGGATGGACAAACCTTTTACACGGTAGAGCTCGTGGGAGCAGTGCATGGTAGTCAAGGCGGTTACCGCAAGAGCTACGATGAGAAATATGGAAGGTGGAACCACAATAGCCACAGAGGAAGCACCAGTACAACACAAGGAGGATGTTCTGCACACTTTGCTCCCAAACTTGTCAATGCCCCGCGAGTGACCGAGGGGAAGAGGAACTTCTACAGCGCTTATTGGGACGGCCAAAGAAAAGGTTATGAAGGAAGAGATCTGGTTTGGGAACCTGTAATGACTGATTGGGGGGTGCCTGCACGTGAGTTCCGTGAAACAATACCTGTCAAGACGGAGAAGCAGCCAGTATACCCGCCCAATGCCCGTCCTGGCCGGAAGCGCATCTCTATAGAGACAAGAGGAAGGCAAGTATGGATACCTAGAGTGCTTGAACCAGAACCTGAAGAAGTTCAGACCGAAGAATCATACATACTCCCGCATCCTGCAAGATGGCCCGGAGATTGGGTGATGGGTATTATGTTGAGGCAAGGCTATGAACCTGGGAAAGGTTTAGGCAAAAATCTGGATGGTTTGTTGGAACCTGTTCACATTACGATAAGAGGCGACAAGGATAGGTCAGGCATAGGCTATTTTGTGAGTTATGAAGAAAGTTTGGAGGAAGCATCTTTGGATTTCAAGTACTACAAAAGATCTGTCAAACCTCTACTACATGTTTTCGTCTCGTCTGGTCTCTTGGATGGTCGCATAGGGGAGGCGCTTGCAGTACAAGAGGATAAGTCAGAGGTTGTTGATGCTGAGGAAGACCTGCTGGCAGGCATGCAGAAGTTGTTTTTATCTGATGAAGATTGTTGCGTAATTCTGGAAGAGCACACCGAACCTCTCAGTCTTGCAAAAGTTGAACCTGGAGCTACACTGAACAATTGGACCAGCAACTTGACCCGAGCATACCGCGGACCTTGGTAGAGCTAGGGGGTTTTTGTTTTCCTTTCATGCTTTCAAAATAAAACACGACTCCGAGTCGTTAGAATTGCATTTCTGTTTTCAGTTGTCATGTTCGAATGTTTCCCTTACGAACATTGTTTTGCGAGGATTCATGAATAAAAGCATTGCTGTTTTTCTCTCATTTTTTCCCTTTTGTTAATCCTTTTAATTATGCGTTGCTTTACCTTTTCAGCATTCAAACTAATAATTCCATCGAATCGACCACCGCAATGTGTAAAGAAACGACTGTGTTTGAAGAATCTGATCCCGATTATGAAGAGTTTGATGAGGCAACACAAGAGGAAATTAAGAGATTCGAAAACAAGCCTAAACCGAATTTGGATGAAACAGAGGTGGTTAATTTAGGAAACAACGAAACCGTGAAAGAAACAAGGATTAGCGCACACTTAACCCCTGAAGTTAGAAAACAATACATCGAATTCTTAAAAGAGTATGAAGATGTATTCGCATGGTCATATGATGATATGACAGGCATAAGCACGGATGTTGTTGCGCACAAGCTGCCTATTAATCCAGGTTTCCCACCGGTCAAGCAAAAAGCCCGGACCTTCAAATCATCAACCTTAGTGCAAATCAGAGAGGAGGTAACCAAGCAGCTCAATGCGGGAATCTTGAAAACGGTCGAGTATCCAACTTGGTTGGCCAACATCGTACCAGTGCCGAAAAAAGATGGGAAGATCAGAGTTTGTGTGGATTACAGAGACTTGAACAAGGCAAGCCCAAAAGATGACTTCCCTCTACCAAATATACACATCCTGATCGATAACTGTGCGAAGCACGAACTACAATCCTTCGTAGATTGTTTCGCCGGTTATCATCAAGTGCTTATGGATGAAGAAGATGCAGAAAAGACGGCTTTCACTACCTCTTGGGGAACATACTGCTACAAAGTAATGCCTTTTGGTTTGAAGAATGCGGGAGCTACCTACATGAGAGCAATGACCACAATGTTCCATGACTTAATGCATAAGGAGATCGAGGTGTATGTGGATGATGTGATCATCAAATCAAAGAAAAGCTCCGAACATTTGGACAATCTGCGCAAGTTCTTCAATCGTTTGCGCAAGTACAACTTGAAGTTGAACCCGGCGAAGTGTGCTTTCGGTGTTCCATCCGGAAAGTTATTGGGCTTTATCGTCAGCAGAAGAGGTATTGAGTTGGATCCAGCCAAAATCAAAGCCATCAAGGAATTGCCACCACCAAAGAGCAAGAAAGAAGTCATGAGTTTCTTAGGACGACTCAATTACATTAGTCGTTTCATAGCCCAGTCCACTGTTATATGCGAACCCATCATCAAATTGTTAAGGAAAGATGCCGTCATCGAGTGGACAGAAGATTGCCAGAAAGCATTTGACCGAATAAAAGAGTACTTGTCCAGCCCGCCCGTGTTGGTTCCGCCCGAACCAGGGCGACCTTTGATACTGTACTTGTCTGTGGTAGATTCAGCTTTTGGATGTGTATTGGGACAGCACGATTTGACAGGAAGGAAAGAGCAGGCAATATATTATCTGAGTAAGAAGTTCACTCCGTACGAAGCCAAGTACACACTACTGGAACGCACCTGTTGCGCATTGACTTGGGTAGCACAGAAGTTAAGGCATTATTTGACATCATATGCAACCCTACTGATCTCAAGAATGGATCCTCTTAAATACATCTTTCAGAAGCCGATGCCTACCGGAAAGCTAGCCAAATGGCAAATGTTACTCAGTGAGTTTGACATCACCTTTGTCACTCAGAAAGCCATGAAAGCTCAAGCTTTGGCCGATCACATGGCCGAGAATCCGGTGGATGATGACTACGAGCCTTTGCATACTTACTTCCCGAATGAGGAGGTCATGTTCGTTGGAGAAGACATCACCGAAGAATACGATGGTTGGAGACTGTTCTTCGATGGAGCGGTAAACTTCAGAGGAGTTGGCATTGGAGCGGTGTTGATTTCTGAAACTGGCCAACATTACCCGGCCACTGCTAAGCTCAGGTTCCCTTGCACCAACAACATGGCAGAATACGAGGCTTGCATCTTAGGGCTCAGGATGGCCATAGACATGAATGTGCAAGAACTATTGGCAATTGGAGATTCAGATTTGCTGATACATCGAGTACGAGGCGAGTGGGCAGCAAAGAATTCTAAAATATTGCCATATTTAGAGTGCATAAAAGAATTGAGCAAGAGGTTTATCAAGATAGAATTTCGGCATGTCCCTAGACTGCAGAATGAGTTCGCTGACGCTCTGGCCACAATATCTTCCATGATTCAGCACCCCGACAAGAATTACATTGATGCAATACCCATAGCAGTGAAGGAGCAACCGGCCTATTGCTTTCAGGTGGAAGAAGAATCGGATGGAGAGCCATGGTTCCATGACATTAAGAAATTCCTCAAAGAAAGCCTTTATCCTGAGAACGCTACAAGCCTTCAGAAAAGGACATTACGGAGATTGGCAAATGGTTTCTTCCTAAACGGTGAAATCCTATACCGGAGGACGCCTGACCTAGGTTTACTAAGATGTGTGGATGCTGAAGAAGCTGCCAGACTGCTAGAAGAAGTGCATGCTGGAACTTGTGGTCCGCATATGAACGGTTTTGTGCTTGCAAAGAAGATACTGAGGGCAGGATACTTTTGGATGACTATGGAGCATGATTGCATAAAATACGTGAAGAAATGCCACCAATGCCAAGTGCACGGAGACATGATTCGGGTACCCCCGAATGAGCTTAACGTTATGGGATCGCCTTGGCCATTCGCTGCTTGGGGAATGGACGTCATAGGGCCAATTGAACCTGCCGCATCAAATGGACATAGGTTCATATTGGTAGCAATTGATTACTTCACCAAATGGGTGGAAGCCACATCTTACAAGTCGGTGACGAAGAAGGTAGTGGCTGATTTCGTCCGAGACAAGATGATATGCCGATTTGGAATCCCCGAGTCTATTATCACTGACAATGGATCCAATCTCAACAGTGACTTGATGAGAGCAACTTGTGATACTTTCAAAATCAAGCACCGCAACTCTACTGCATACAGGCCTCAGATGAACGGAGCAGTTGAGGCAGCTAACAAGAATATCAAGAAAATACTACGCAAGATGATCGACAACTCAAGACAGTGGCACGAAAATCTTCCCTATGCTTTGTTAGGATACCGCACCACAATGAGAACATCAACAGGAGCTACTCCTTATCTTTTAGTCTATGGCACTGAAGCAGTAATACCAGCAGAAGTGGAGATTCCCTCTCTAAGGGTCATTCAAGAAGCAGAACTAACAGACGCGGAATGGATTAAGAGGAGAATGGAACAACTGGCACTCATTGACAGCAAGAGGATGAACGCAATATGCCATGGACAATTGTATCAGCAAAGAATGGCAAAAGCATTCAACAAAAAGGTCCGTGCAAGGTCGTTTGAACCAGGACAGTTGGTTCTGAAGAAGATTTTCCCTAATCAGGAAGAAGCAAAGGGCAAGTTCGCACCAAACTGGCAAGGACCCTACATGGTTCATCGGGTTTTGACCGGAGGAGCATTGATACTGGCAGAAATGGATGGTGAAGTTTGGCCGAAACCTATCAACGGAGACGCCGTCAAAAGATATTATATCTGAGAACCTGCACTTACTAATAGCTTTATTCTTTATGCAATATCTCATGTAATCTGGAACTACGTTACGACCTGATTCCCCAAGTGGGATACGTAGGCAACCTACCCAAGGTTCGGTCGCATTAATACAAAAATTTTATTTTCCCCACGAAATGGACACTGGGGCAGAAATTTTTGAGATCCTCTCAAAAATTTCAGAGAAAAGCTAAGTGCAGAAACTGGGGCAGAAATTTTTGAGATTCTCTCAAAAATTTCAAAGGAAAGCTAAGTGCAAAAACTGGGGCAGAATTTTGAGGTCCTTACCTCAAAATTCCTCAAGGATGTCTTACTACAATCTGAAAGACAACAGTTGCAACATTATGCTTGTATTACACAACGCGGTCTATTGATTCGATGGAATAAAATACATTTTTCCACAAACTTTTAAAAAAAAAAAACGCATGTCTACTTTCTCTTTGTTCTTTTTCTTTTACTCCCCGTGGTTTGACCAAGGTCTGACATTCGTGAAAGAAGGCACCACAAAAGAAAGGCACAAGTCAGGCAGCGAATGCACAAACGAAACCTTCCTCCCCCAAAACTTACAAAATTTTCTTTGAGTGCAGGCCACCAAAAGATGAACGATGTCACAATCAACATAACAACATCTCGGGCAGCCTTGTCGACAAGGTAGTATCTCTATATTTATCACCTCATGTTACTCGCTGCATGTAGGGTATACAACTCAGCACAAAAAGGCAAAATAGCTCATGAAGAGCAGGCAAAGTAGCTTTTTACAAGGAGGCAAAATAGCTCTTGACGAGCAGGCAGACAGCTCCTGACAAGTAGGCAGAATAGCTCTTGACGCGGAGGCAAAATAGCTCCTGACGAGCAGGCAACAGCTCCGGAAAGAAGGCAAAATAGCTCATGAAGAGCAGGCAAAGTAGCTTTTTACAAGGAGGCAAAATAGCTCCTGACGAGCAGGCAGACAGCTCCTGACAAGTAGGCAGAATAGCTCTTGACGCGGAAGCAAAATAGCTCTTGACGAGTAGGCAACAGCTCCGGCAAGAAGGCAAAATAGCTCATGAAGAGCAGGCAAAGTAGCTTTTTACAAGGAGGCAAAATAGCTCTTGACGAGCAGGCAACAGCTCCTGACAAGTAGGCAGAATAGCTCGTGACGAGCAGGCAAAGTAGCTCCTGGCAAGCAGGCAAAATGGCTCTTGACGAGCATGCAAACATCTCACGACAAAGGACCACGACACATTGACGGTTGACACTCAAAATGACAGGAAAGTATATGCATGCATTTATATATATATATATATATATATATATATATATATATATATATATATATATATATTATTCGCAAAAATTCACTCTTATCGCAGGGCACACAAACTGGCATTGCAACGACACTACAATTTGACACCCTACACGACCACCTATAACCGCCAAATACATCCTTCTAAAGTCACGACAAAATTGGCCGCACTGTCAACATCTTTGCCCGAAGACTCTTTCATCATCCCCGGGCAAAGAGGGGCAGCTGTTGACACCCAATTTTGTCCCTCCTATTTTACATTTTATCATACGAAAACTTCGAAAATGCAATATTAATTTTCGAACAAAACTGCGTCAATTATCATGCATTTATCCATATTGCCAGCGTCCTATCTATATACATACATACTCATAAGCGATTATATTACATAAATACGCCATTTAAGTCATTTTCGAAGTGATAAGTACAATTTTGCAATCATTTATGCAATTTACGTACTTAAATATCCATTTTTACAAGTATTTACATTCGATTAATGTTGCATAAATTCGTTTATAATTATTTAGAATCAATTATTATTTTAAGTCTACAATATTACTCATCATGTTTTTCTTTTATGTCATTAGCATTTTTAAGCCAAATTATTGGCTAATTATACCCGAATATACATTCTTTGCAATTATTTACGTTCAATTGATATTACATAAAATTATTTCAAATCAATTATTATGTTTTCCAAACTTATAATATTGCTCCTTATATTTTCACCAATTTTCTCTTATTCTGGGGTATTTTTAAAGCTAATTATAGACCAAATATACCCCCATATACTCGAAATATACAGCATATATACGCATAAATATATATAAAACCCATACTACATATACACATCACTCTTCTGGGACCCCACGTATACACACCTCAGCCCACACGCGCATATGTGGCGTGTTCCTGGCCAATCACGCCTCCACATAGGATCCACCTCACCTATTTTCTGATTTCCTCCCCTTTAACCAAACACTCCCCTCACCATTCAAGCCCTAATACCCATTTCTCCTATTCCCCTCTCCCTACCCCGCCGCCAGTCCCCTTCCCTTCTCCCCCTTCGCCCAAGAAATTGACCCGATACACTCCCCCCCAAATCCCGCCGTGACCCCGACACCACCACCACCAGTCACGCGCCATTTCTCTCTCTCCTCGTCACGGTTTCAAATCGAAAAGGAAGGCATAGATCAAGATTTCGGAGTCAAAACAAGCGAAAATTGAAGAAAACCGAATCGGGTCAGATTGACCCGACCCGAATGCCAAACGGGTATTATTTTATCCTCTATTCTTTTATTTTTTTTTTTCTTTCTGATTTGTTTTGCTAAAACAAGCATGATAGTTTGAATCTTATCCGATCTATGTTTTGTGTTAATTGCGGAACTTAAAATGAATGTGTTAACTTTGGTTTAGTTTGAGTCGCTGAATGTGTATGCATATAATCGATATCATAAAAGCGCTATTTGTTCAAGTTAAATTCCTAAGCTTTGAGAATATGCTTGCTTCATCTATGCTTTTCCTGACTATTCTGACTGAATGAAAATCTTTATACACTATGTGATTGCGCGCCCGAAAAGTATGTAGAAGTTCTGTTTGATAGAAACACAATTTCAATCGGATCTCTAGAAATTACGTTGATTATTTGCTTTGTTGGTTGGATGATTCAATGAACCAAGACTGTTTAAAATGAGAAAATTTGCACACACATCATTTAAGTAGAAAGAGCTGTTGATTGAAGGTCAAATTCCTTTTTCAAAGATTAACAGGCTTTATTTTTAGAAAATAAGACTGTAAATCTGTAATTGACCCCCTTTTAGGCTTAGATGACTATGTCTGCAACTATATAAAAGGAAAACAGACTCTCAGCTCTGAAATTTCGAATTTAACATAGTTATTTTAAGTAATAGAATAAAAATCAGCTTCTACTAGTCCTATTTTTAGAAGGGAACCTCTGGAAATATCTCTTGACTGTCAAACTGATTTGGTTTAATTATTCTCTTCCCTTATTTTATTTTTTCCTCCTTTCACACCCCTAATTTTAAGGCCTGATAACCCCTACTTCTACACTATAAAAAGGGGTAGTCCTTCTCTTATTTTAGACACACTTACATGCTGAAAACAAGAAAAGAAACCAGAAATTCTTTACTTAAAAAAAGCATAAAAGATCTCTGCCTTAGTCCTTGTTTCTTCAGGCTCACGAGGCTTCAGTTTTCTATCTTTCTTCCTACATTGAATCTGCCTACCTGTTTGTTAAGGTAAAAACTTGGATTGAGTCAGAATTCTTGGCTAATTGTAGTAGTATTGCTTACATGGTACTTTAAAGGTGTCAATCCTGTAAGAAAAACTTGCTATGAGTGATATGAATGTGGCTAGGTCTGGGCCTCTTTTAACCCCTTTTTTGCAGGTTGTTCTGTGCTTAGTTGGATGGCCTTAAGGGCTATACCATAGCTTATCTTTTTACAGGTATACAAATCTAATTAGTAGAAGGACAAAAGCTGGTCCTTTGGTCCATTGGTTTATGGCAAAAAGAAGGGGTCTCTTTACATTTATAAAATATGTACAAGTGTATTCAGGACGCTTCTTCTTTCTATTCTTTTGTTCAGATCGTTATGTGTATGTATTGGTCAGCTTATTACTACCTGTATACATAACACTTTATGAGTAAGTGCATTATTGATGAGCAAAGGAAAATTCAAAGGTAAAAGAGCTGGACCAATTGGATTACATTTGTTCGAATTGATTGTGAAAGTACAGGGAAAGTATACAGTAAGCTGTGTAGGGTTACCAGGAATCCTATTTACCTTTTTTTTGTGTTTGTTTATGATTTAAAAGTATAAGTCCGTTTGTTTTTGTGTGCTCACCCATAAGTCTTGAAATTGGTATTGAAAATCCATGAAAATTGCATAACAGGTGATGCTGTAAATTCTGGAATTTGCAGTGCTTTGTTTAACTAAATAAAGGGCAGGATTTTTGATTTTTTTTAAACAGGGGCTGTTTTCGCAAGCTGCCTCAATTAAGGTTTATTTCTGCAAAAAAACGAGAATCTGTCAGTGGACAGTATTTGTGAAATTAAAAGTTATATAATTCTGATTTGTTTTAAAGAGCAGATGGCTATTTTTTTGCAAAGTTGTTTTAACAGAGGCTATTTCTGCAACTGATGCCTTTCTACAGAATTTGAACGCGGGCCTCTTTCATTTCTAAGTCAATCTCCTTGCAAAAGTTTAAAACCTACCCTCTCTTTTAAAAGAGTTAATACATTTTTCCTTTACACTCATTTAATAGTGTATAAGGAAGAAAGTATTGCTTCTCGGGGTCAAGCTATACGATTCGAAAACGTTATATATGTGTACCTTCTTTATGAAATTGCGAGTCACGTAGATCACCTACACATGTATTGCATGAGTATGACATTAATATATATCCTTATGTGCGTGTGCCTTTATATGCATTCAACCCATTTCGGGTGTTCATCTTTTTTATCAAAATCTTCCTATATATATATGTATATATTTTCTTTTACTCGACTCCGAAAAGTGATAGTTGTCTATGAAACGGTACTTGACAATTAATGTCAAAAAGCCTTCAAAGGACAACGAACATCCCTTATACACAATAAATTTCTATTTTTCCTTTCCGTTTAAGTTATTGTGTATTTTGGGAAATCATGTTCAAAAAAAAAATATATTTTTTTTATGATACTATTTTCTGTCATAAAATTCATTTGTAAGAATAAGTTTCCCAATAGACATTGCTACACTTTTATTTTCGCTAAAAGTCAAGATATTGCATCCGAGGGGCTATATTCGAAATCAGCTAGTGGGCTTGGACTGGGAATGCAAGGTTCAGAATGTTAATATATGCTGGAATGTTTTGTTTGTTTTCATTTGCGCAACATATTCTGTTTAGTGCTTGCCTTCGACTTCTGGCCCCGCTTTCATTAATTTGGATTGTTTAAATCCCATTTATATTCCTAGCCATTATTATAATTTGTGTTCACGTTTAACCTTGATTACCATTTAAAATTCCCTTTAAAAATCTTGCTTACATACTTAGTCAATATCCCAAAATTTTAAACTCGGTCGGGAACCACTTTTAGTGGGACTCGGGAAGTGCCTAATACCTTCTTCCCGAGTCATAAGGGTTTCTTACCTTAGAATCTCTGTTAGTACGACCTACCCGGAGTAACTTTAGACACTTAGAAATTTTAGGTGACCTGATACGCCTGTTATACAAATTTATTAGGTGGCGACTCCGACTTTGACTCAACCGAGTCACCTAATCAAACCAACCTTTGAACTCGATCCGAGTTCGGAAAAAGGGGGTGCGACAATGTGAAAACTGAAGGATAAATATATGAGTAGAATTATGAACTCAAAGTTAGACATAGGTTGTCTGAACTATCATCTGCACAGTATTTAATTCGCAAAAGACATACGCTCCATGGGAAAGGAGTCGATACTTTGTGTTATAATCTATGCACCTCCTAAGGACACTAGAAGGAGGGGTTGAATAGTGTCCACCGATTTTCGTTTTAAGAACTCGATTCTCCGGTTCTTCACTTTGCAATTTTTCTTTTTGAACACTGCAACACACACCAATCGCACACACAAAAGACACGAGGATTTTACGTGGAAAACTCCTTGCTCAAGGGAGGAAAACCACGACCCACACTCTGGAATTTTAGAACTCAATCCACTAACACAAAGAGCAAGTTTCTGATTACAAGACTCTGTAAACAAGGGGCTACACTCTAGATCCTAATCACTAAACAAAGCTAAACTCTAGCTTTAAAAAGTAATCTTTCACAAGTTCACCTAATACACGTGCTTCTACAATAAGCCAATAGGTAAAAACAATGACTGCTCAAAATAAGACAACTTACAAAGCAATGAACCTAGACAGAATATCTAGACTCAATCAACTAAAGAACAACAGTTGTCTTCTCCAGTTACCTCACGTAGAAAGATGCTATATCGCCTTTGTATGCTCTCAACTCCTCTGTTTGTGAATAACTAATTTCGGCTGTATCAACTACTTGTATTTATATGGGCTTTGCAACCCTAGTTGATTCTTACAGGATTCCTAGTAACTCTTTTCCTTATTGAAGTCCAACTCCTATTCGTACTTCGAAGACACAGCCTGGGCACCACCTCTTTTAGTGTGACTAGGATGCATATTCATTCACGCGCCACTACTCCTAGTTCCGCAGGGATTTGCAACCAACAGATCTTTTCGATCAGTCGTGCCTTTCTCTTCAAGGACTAGGTTCTTCTCCAAGACCACTGAGTCATTCTCGTTTGTCATTCTTCAAAAATAATGCTCAACAAATTCCTCCTTTTTGATGATGACAAACAAATGTTGCCACAGAACCTGAATAGACAAAGTTTCCCAAAAACACAAAAATAAAAGTAACAAGTTCAAGAAATTTAAAATAGATGAATTAGGTCACAAACACCCCAACATTTCCTTTGTCCCCCTTTTGGCATCATCGAAAAGATTCAAATACCTGCATGAACCAGTTAGTACTATCCAGTCTAGAGCACAAGGCAACACGTCAGCTAAACTTTACACACACAGAAATAAGGTTAAGGGCCCAACAAGAACCAAATACTATAGAGCAAACGACCATAAAGATGAGAAAATTTAAAACCATTATCCAGGGTGTGACAACAGCACAACCCTATCCAGTAGTACATAACAGAAAAATAAATTGTTTGAACCAACATAACATGTGCAGGGAGAATGAAAGGAATTAACAGCAATTAGGAGAAAGGATAGGAGGATAGGACAGGAGGACTCAGGGCTGAAGGTTGAAGTGTTTGACAAGTGCCTCAAGGTGCTTCGCATTTTTAGCCCTTTCCATCACTAGCTCGGCCTTATACTTGTGGCAGTCTATCTTCAAACGATCAATTTCTTGATCCTTCAACTTCAGCTATCTGTGAAGCTCTGCATTTTCAGTATTGACTTCAAGAACATGAGTCTCTAGTTCCTTCACAGCAGTAATGGCCTCCTCAGGTCCATAATCTTCACTCTCCTCAGCTAGCTTTTGCTTGACCTGCATGGGCTTCTTGGAAGCTCTGTTCTCTTTGAAGAAGTCACAGCTACTAAGCACATTGTACCCAAACATCTGATGGATGGTTGGCTTCTTCCCTGCTTCCAGTGGAACCCCAAAATGCTCTAGAACCTGCTGGAGGACATAGCAATGCACTAAAGAATGTGGCTTTTGATCAGTAACTGCAATCCTCTTAATATGTCTGATAATTAGCCTAGGCAAGTTTATTCGAACCCCTATCCAGCAAGTCCATGTAGGTTAGGTCTAGAGCACTAGCTTCACTATTCCTTTCTCCTCTAGGCAGAAGGAACCTGTGCACAAACTCAAACAGCAACTTGTGTGCTGGCTCTATCTTCTTTTTGTCTACCTTCCTTTCTTTCCTAAGCTTGGGTTTCCCTGAGAATTTCTTGACCACACTCAGAGGGGTTATTCCATCTGTCCTCTTGGGCCACTTCAGCTTAATATACATGCAATAACCTTCAGCAGGTATGTCAAGGATCACCCCAAGCTCATTTCTCCAAAATTCTATCTCAACTCCCTTAACAGTGGTGAATACTCTCCTGGCTATGACACTGCAGTTTGTGTAAAACTCCCTGACCACATCAGCAAATAGCATTCTGTCTTTGTTTACAAAAAAACCCAGCCATCCTTGGTCACCAATCATTCTCAGCAAGGGTTTCATATGATGTTCCTTCTCATCATGCAGAATGCTACCAGGCAGCACCTGATGCTTTGTAAAGAAGGCCACTCGATCAACCTCTTCTTCAGATCCTCTTCTTCTTTTGCTGTTCTCTGCTTCACTATCAGTCTCAGAGTCACTTGGCTCCACATAACTACCAGCCTCGTCACTCTCTTCCTCTGCCTCACCAGCTTTCTTCTCTTCCTCCTTTTTCTTTGCTTCTCTATCTCTCACATTGGTAATTATTCTTTCCAGCTTACCAATAGTCTCCAGATGTTGCTTCAAAGCAGATCTAGTTCCAACTCTCCTAGCCACTGGCTCAGCAACAGCCCTGTCACCACTTTTTTCACTTGATTCATCAACCAACTTGCTTTTTGACACTGGCATTCCCCCTTTCACCAGTCTCCTCCTCTTGTCAGGCTCTACTCTATTTTCCCTCACAAACACTACCTCTTCTTCCTCTTCCTCACACACCAGCCTCTCATCCTCCTCACAGAACTTCCTTTTCAACCTCTTCCTCTTTGTTTCTTCTGCTTTCTTTGTAATCTTCACACTCTCAACTTTTTCTTCTCCAACCTCCTCATCCTTTTCTTCTTCTGACTCTGTCCAAATGAGTCCTGCATCATCAGCCTCCGTAGGATCTGGGCAAGAAGCAAGGTCTTGACCCAAATCCTGGGAGGCCTCAGTAGATCTAGGTCCCCCAACTACTGGACCTTCAAGGACAGATACCCCTTGACTCTCCTCAGCAACCACAGCACTAGAACTTGGTTCATTAACACGTTCCTTAAGGGACTCAACAAGATCATCCTCCCTCAGTTGTTCTATCACTCTTCCTGCTACATCAACCTTTAACATAGTGTTTTCTATTACAGGCACATGCAAACTCACCCTAGGTTCTTCCTGAACATCTTTTTGCTTTGTTTCAACTACATTCCCCTACCAGTTTTGTCACTAGACTCTACCACTCTTACAATTTGATCTAGTCCTTTTACTAGGGTTTCAGTATCCACTGTGCCAGGACTTTTTATTCTTTCTAAATCAACAGGAGTAGATGGGGTAGGGTCAGAAATTACCTCAGTAGATGGTTTGGATGAAACTTGTTGACAACATCTTCTTGACCAACTTCGTTTCCCCCTTTTTGAGAAACTTTGTCCTAGCCTTCACAATTCTTTCCGCGAGGGTGGATGGAGGAGGTTTTGCGGTTGATTTCTTGAGAGTTTTTGTGGGTGAAACTGACGAAGGTTGTGCTTGAGACATGGTGAAATTGTTAGAGTTTTGACTGAGATTACAAGGATTTTCTGTCTTGAATTTTTGAGAGAGAAAGTATGTCGAGAGAAAGGGAGGTTGTTGAGTATATGTGTTCTGTGTTGATCGAAGAAGGGGAAAGGGTTTTGGTGATGAGACGGTTTCTAGGGAAGCAAAAGAAATGATGACATAAAAGTAAAAAGCAGCTTTTTGAAATGTTCGAAAACCGGGAAGAGTTGTGGATTTGACGGTTATGGACTTATTCAATTAAAACCTTTTCAAGTAGTGGGGTCCATACAAGTCAAATAAAATTCTATCCCAAAAAGGAATGTGTTCCTATAATTTAGGACAGTTATAAAAACATGGAAAGTCTCCCTTGGCACACGTATAGTTGACAATTTGATTTCAGTTATGACTTCTATCATGCAAGGTAGTGTGAATGTACGTGGACATGATTCCTCATGATTCAGTCGGTCCTTTCTCAGTACATAGTAGGTTCTTCATGGGACACATTATCCTCACCTGGTGCTTAAAAGCTGAACAAGTATACTTAATAAAGTACAAAGTTAGACTGAACAATAATAACAAATGTTACACACATATTATTGAACACTTAACTAACCAATCATTGAAGGACCACCTGCTGGGTCATCCGTGTATTTTGGTCATCCCCTAACTCCAACCTATTCCTCTCAAACTGTACTTTGTTCAATGCTTTGGTAAATATGTCAGCAATTTGATCTTCAGTCCTACAAGAATTCATAGTAATCAGACCCTTTTCCACATTATCTCTAAGGAAATGGTGTCTAATATCAATATGCTTTGTTCTTTTGTGTTGGACTGGGTTCTTGGCAATGTTCACTGCACTTGTGTTATCAGAGAAAATTGGCACTGCTCCACACTTGATTCCAAAGTCCTCCAACTGTTGTTTGATCCATAGAAGTTCTGAGCAGCATGATGCAACTGCTACATACTCAGCTTCCGCAGTAGACAAGGCAACCGAGTTTTGCTTTTCAGTAGCCCAAGAGACCAAGCAGGGACCAAGAAAGTGTGCCATTCCTGAAGTGCTTTTCCTATCCACCAAATGACCTGCATAATCTGCATCAGCAAAACCAAGTATCTCAGGATCCTCTTCACAGCTGTCAGATGTGACTCCTTGGGCTTGGACTGAAATGTAGCACACAGTCCCACACTGTATACTATATCAGGTCGACTAGCTGTGAAATAGAGAAATGCACCTATGATTCCTCTTTATTTTTTCTCATTGGTCGAAGGACCTAGTTCATCCATATCCAGCTTGGTTCCAGGAGCAATGGGCGTAGTCATTTCTTATGCTCCTTCCATGTCAAATTTCTTCAGAAGTTCCTTGACATATTTTTGCTGATGGATCATAGTCCCTTCAGGAATTTGCTTTATCTGCAGTCCTAGGAAGAAATTTAGTTCACCCATCATGCTCATTTCAAATTCACTTCCCATCAGATCAGCAAATCCCTTGCATAGCTCCTCATTAGTGGCTCAAAAAAGGATATCATCAACATATACTTGAACCACCAATAAATCCTTTCCTTTCTTCTTCAAGAATAATGTGTTGTCAATCTTTCCTCTTGAAAATCCATTCTTCAGCAGGAATCCTGAAAGTCTTTCATACCAGGCTCTAGGAGCTTGCTTCAATCCATAGAGTGCCTTTTCTAGTTTGTAAACATGATCAGGAAATTCATTGTTCACAAAGCCTGGTGGTTGTATTACATATACCTCCTCATTTAAGTAGCCATTTAGGAAGGCACTCTTCACGTCCATCTGATATAGTGTGAACTCCATGTATGTAGCAAAGGCAATCAACATCCTAATAGCCTCCATTCTTGCCACTGGTGCAAAGGTTTCATCATAGTCTATTCCTTCTTCCTGACTGTATTCTTGAACTATTACCCTTGCCTTGTTCCTTATCACTATACCATGCTCATCTAGTTTGTTCCTGAACACCCATTTTGTTCCAATTAATGATCTGTCCTTTGGCTTAGGAACTAGGTGCCACACTTTGCTTCTCTCAAACTGATGAAGTTCATCCTGCATGGCTAAGATCCAATCTGGATCTTCTAGAGCTTCTTTTATATTCTTTGTTTCCAGAGATGAAAGGAATGCAAAGAATGCACAGAAGTTCTTCAAAGCTGACCTGGTCATGATTCCAGTGTCCAGTTCTGATAAAATATTTTCCAGGGGGTGAGAACTTTGATGTTTCCATGGCCTGAGTTGAATATGACGGGAAGACCCTTCAGCATCATCTTTTGTAAGTTTTTCCTGACTTGCTGGATCGTCAGCTTCAGCAGATGTTCCCCATGTCATATTGACTCCTTGTTCTCGTGAGGTTGAATTCTCACCTGATGTCTCTTTGTCTTCTGAGTCTTCAAATTCATCTACACCATCCTCTCGACTTAGGCCAATCTCTTGATCATCTGCTTCAGCTTCCCCCAATGCCTTATCGGATTCATCAAATACCACATGCATACTTTCCTCTACTGTTTGTGTTCTTTTGTTGAACACTTTGTATGCTTTGCTTTGAGTGGAGTAACCAAGAAATATTGCCTCGTCACTTCTGGAATCAAACTACCCCAATGGTTCCTTACCGTTATTGTTGACAAAGCATTTACTGCCAAAGGGTTTCAGATGAGCAATATTTGGATTTCTTCCTCTGAGTAGCTCATATAGGGTATTGTCAAGAATGGCTCTGATGGAACATCTGTTTAACAAATAGCATCCAATGTTTATTGCTTCAGCCCAAAAGTTCCTTGTAAGCCCACTTGACAACAGCATAGTCCTTGCCATATCCTCCAGGGACCTGTTCTTCCTTTCAACCACTCCATTTTGTTGTGGAGTTCTTGGTGCAGAGAAATTATAATCAATGTTGTACTTTGCACAATACTCAAAAAATTTTGAGTTTTCAAAGTCCCTTCCATGATCAGATCTAATACTGATGAGTTCTAGGCTTAACCTTTTCTGCACAACACCAGCCCAGTCTTTGAAGCTGTCAAAGGCTTCATCTTTAGATGCCAAGAACAAGGTCAATGTGTACCTAGAGTAGTCATCAACGATTACGAACACGAACCTCTTTCCTCCTCTGCTTCTAACTCTCATGGGTCCACACAGATCCATATGCAATAATTCCAGTGGCTTTGATGTACTTACCACATTCTTTGACTTAAAGGATGATCTCACATACTTCCCCCTCACACACACATCACACATTTTTATGTTTTCAAATCTCTTGCCTGGAAATCTACGAACCAGCTCCTTAGATACAGGCTTATTCAGTTGTGAGAGACTTGCATGACCCATTCTTTTGTGCCACAGCCGAAAGTCATTTTCTTGCACATTCAAGCATGTTAAGTTGTTTTCAGGAAATGACTTCAATGATGCTTTGTATACATTGTTCACCCTTTTTCCTTTCATAACAATTTCTCCACTCTGTAGATTCTTCAAAATACATCCCACAGAGGAGAAACTCACTTCATTTCCTCTATCATACAGTTGAGAGATGCTCAACAGGTTGTGTCTGAGACCATCAACACAATAAACGTTTTCAATTGCGTGATCCAGAGTTCTCCCAATCTTTCCAATTCCTATAATTTGACCATTTTTTCCTACTCCAAAGGCCACACTGCCTCCTTGAAATGCTGCGAGTGAGAGAAATTTTCTTCTGTCTCCTATCATGTGCCTTGAACAACCACTATCTAGAATCCAGCTTGGGTTGTTCTCCCTCATTCCAGCCTGCAAAACAGATTAAGGGTTAGCTTTAGGAACCCAAACAAGCTTGGGTCCCTTCTTACGAGAAAATGGATAAATCAAATCCTGTCTAGCCCATTTAGGTAGAACACTTCTTTTATTCTTGGCCTTTGCCTTGCTAACATTTATGCACCTTTGTTTGTAGTGTCCGGTTTCACCACAAAAAGTACACAGCATGTTGCAAGGCAATCCCACATACTTGCTCTTAGGATTATATGGAGGCAACAGTTTCCTGAATCCTAGCCCTTGTTTTCCCTTGTTTTGATTTTCAAGAGCCCAGTTCATTGCCTCAGATGATTTATTCCATTTTGTTAATCTGGTAAGCTCAAATTCAGATTTTTCAACCTTTTGATTTAAAATCCTGTTCTTTTCAGTTTCCTGATACAGAATCTCATTAGCTTTTCTCAGTTCATTTTCAAGAAAGGTTTGAACTTCACTTATTACTTGCTTACCATTTATGCTCTCTCTTAACTGATTGAGTTCCAATTCCAGTTCAGTGATCTTAGAGTTTGACACAAGAGTCTGCCCTTTTAAGATAGCATTGATTTCATCTAGTTTAATGTTTTGTTCTTGAAGGCTCTTGTACTTGGTTCTGAGATCACTTAACTCTTCAGTTAATTTATCTTTTTCAATTTTTTCTTTTTCATAACCCTCAATCAAAGTGGCTGTGATTAGAATCAAATTTTCAGTATAGTATGTGAGTAGATTTTCTTTAAGATCAGATAGATATACCTCTACTGAATGTGCAGCTTCTGCTCCATCAGTAGCCATAAGGGCAGAGTCCTTCTTCTGGTCGTCACCTGTGTACAACTCCTTCAGCTTTTCCCACACTTCCTTAGCAGTCTTGTATTCAAGTATCCTTACTAGCACATCATTTTTCAGCCCTATTCTCAGGTACAATTCAGCCTTGGAATTTTCCTGTAGCCAGTTTAGATCTTGAGGATCTAGTTCTTCCACCTTCTTTGGTACCAGAACTCAATTGGCTGCTCTCTTCACAGGAACATGAGGTCCTCTCTTCACGATCAACCAAAGACTGTAATCAGTTGCTTGCAGGAAGTTCTTCATCTGTTTCTTCCAGCTCTTGTAGTTAGTCCCGTTGAACACAGGTGGCTTTGACGGATCTCTTCCTCCTCTGAACTCCCGAGAGTCTTCTTCATCTGAACTGATACCTGTCAGTCCCATCAGTGCTAGTGGTGATTTATCTCCAGATTCCTTTTCATGATCAGATTCACTGGAAATTGGTCCCCTTGTGGCATAGAAAGCTTCCTTTTTCTTTATTCTTTCTGCTCTAAAGTTTGGAGGTCGTCTTTTCTTCTTCTTATCTTTGTCATTCTCCTTTTCCTTTTCCTTAGATGCTCTGTCTTTTATCCATTCTATTTCCCACATAGGACAATCCATAACAGTGTGATCTTTCTTGAAGCACTTAAAGCATCCTGAGTAGTCAGGACTGTCAACTATGTTCTTCCTACCAGAATTTTCCTTGCCACTTCTTTTACAGCCTTTAAACCTACCCAGGTTAAGCTTCAATCTTAAAGCACTAACCATTGCCGCTTCAACTGATTACATATCAACATATTCATCAGTTTCCTCAGTTGCTTCAAGCGCGAGGGTTTTATACTTCTGGAGAGCTGGTTTAGCTTTTGAGTCTTTCATCATCTCATGAGTTTTCAGGCTACCAACAAGTTCTTCAAGTTTAATGGATCTTAGAGGTTTAGACTCAATGATTGCAGTCAACTTGGGTTCCCAAGCTTCAGGAAGCACATTTAGAATCTTATCGACCATCTCCACTTCTGGTAACTCCATATCTAGGGATCTCATCTCATTTGTAATGATGGGGATCAGGTTTCCTTCAGATACTATCAGCTATATTTTATAGTCTTCAGCACATATGTAATTTTCCATCATGTTCTTCCACCAAGCATAGTACTGCCCACAGAACTGTGGGCGCCTCTGAACTGATTGTCCTTCAGTGATGGTAGGTGGTGCACTCAAGATTCTGATCCTTCTCAAGGTTTTAACCTCGCACAAGAAGACCTGCTCTGATACCACTTGTTATAATCTATGCACCTCCTAAGGACACTAGAAGGGGGGTTGAATAGTGTCCACCGATTTTCGTTTTAAGAACTTGATTCTCCTGAGTCAAGAACAGGTTCTTGACTTTGCAATTCTGCTATTTGAACACTGCAACACACACCAATCGCACACACAAAAGACACGAGGATTTTACGTGGAAAACTCCTTGCTCAAGGGAGAAAAACCACGACCCACACTCTGGAATTTTAGAACTCAATCCACTAACACAAAGAGCAAGTTTCTGATTACAAGACTCTGTAACCAAGGGGCTACACTCTAGACCCTAATCACTAAATAAAGTTAAACTCTAGCTTTACAAAGTAATCTTTCACAAGTTCATCAAATACATGTGCTTCTACAATAAGTCAATAGGTAAAAACAATGACTGCTCAAACTAAGACAACTTACAAAGCAATGAACCTAGACAGAATATCTAGACTCAATCAACTCAAGCACAACAGTTGTCTTCTCCAGTTACCTCACGTAGAAAGATGCTATATCGCCTTTGTATGCTCTGAACTCTCTGTTTGTGAATAACTAATTTCGGCTGTATCAATTACTTGTATTTATATGGGCTTTGCAACCCTAGTTGAGTCTTATAAGGAATCCTTCTAATTTTGGTAAGACAGGATTCCTAGTAACTCTTTTCCTTATTGAAGTCCAACTCCTATTCGTACTTCGAAGACACAGCCTGGGCACCGCCTCTTTTAGTCTGACTAGGATGCATATTCATTCACGCGCCATTACTCCTAGTTCCGCAGGGATTTGCAACCCACAGATCTTTTCGATCAGTCGTGCCTTTCTCCTCAAGGACTAGGTTCTTCTCCAAGACCACTGATTCATACCACGTATACATAAAATGACCTATGGGCGATACAAGTTTAAATCTCTTCTTGTTTATCGTGTGAAGCCCTGAAAATTATGAGTAATTTTCTTTCTTTGTACCCTCATGACTTTGACCAGTTTCTCGAGATTCAATTTGGTGATTGCTATCTTAGGGTGTTGCCAAGAGATCATGGATGATTTGGTCTGGCAGGATATTTCTAGAAAAGCAAGTCAGATTGAGATTAATAAATTCTTGAGATGGGGAAGATCATTGAATATTATCACATTAATTATGTTCATTGGTGAGCCCATTCTATTTGTCTTTGAGATAAGAACATAATAACATAATGATGAACTCAAATTAATACAAAGAGATAGTGAGAGATGTGAATGTGATAAATGATCTACGGTACTGCATACTGCAATCTACTCCAAGGTTCCGTTAATCGGGATGCTATATATTCCAAACAAATATATAACAACTAAGCTCTCAAAGTATGCACTGGTCACACGGTCTAGTCGTTAAGTATGGAAGTTACAGAATGTATAGGAATGAGAGTTGACACACCATGTGTGAGTGGAAGATGTTGGAAATTAGGTACAGGGCACCCATGTGGATCAACTCGGATCCATGTCCAATAATAAGTATATATAATTTGTTTTATATATAATAATAAAATAATAAAAAAAAGGAAAAGACACAACCACTGGATATTGTTGAAAAGTTGTGTCTATTAGGAAAAACAAAAGAAGTCCTATAAGTAGGAAGTTCTAATCAGAAAAAAATCATTTTTTTTCGTTTCTTTTCCTCCCCAACATTTCTACTGAGACAGTGAAAAGGAACAGAAGAAAACTCTCCTCTTCTATGTGAAGAACTACAATGGTAGATTCCTACGAAGAACGAAAGCGGTCTTCCACGAATTCTAGAACTATTATGTAACCAGGTACGACTTAAACTGTGAATTAATCTTTACAGTTCGTGTTATTACGTGTGATTGTATTGTAGACAAGTGAAATAAATATGGAATGATCTTAGGTGAGCTTTGTGTTCAACGGATTGTATAATCCTGCATGGAGAAAATAGAGCTTGAGCAGGCGAATGTTAAGTGAGAATCTGCTTTTATCTTGTATGTGCTGGTAAATTCTCTCATTGGAAAGGACAATGGAAATTCAATGGTAAACCTCAAATTTACTAACACAATGATGATTACTTTATGATTCTATTCCATGATGTTTATGAGAGAAATTTGATATGATCATAAACGCTAAGAATAGGAAATTAATCGACAATCGATAAAATAAACGGCACAAAGTAAAGGGATAGAAGCAATAAGAAAATAGATAGAAGAAAGAAATGAATCAATCCCAAAATTGTAAGTAAATTAGATCGCTAAAATAAATTATAGTACCCTAATCTAGACGAATACAATGAAAGACCAATATTCGAGGGGGAAGAGGCTTGAACTCAACCAATAGATCTCTCACACAAGAGAATCCAAGAGTTATCGAAGAAGAGAAAAAGGGATTAAACCCACACACACTCTCACAAGAGTATTCTCAATCATCCAAAAACTAGCGAATGACTAAATCCTAGAATTAGGCTATTTATAGTAGCTAGTTAATTACAAAGGTAAATGAACTAAAAAGCCCCTAATATTTATTCTGAAAATCAGCCAGAACATCTTTCATCGCGGTCGTGAACGTGGCCTCGAGATCGCGCCATGCAATCTGATATCTCCTCGCGACCTCGCTAAGTCTTCCGCGATCACGGGCTTTGATTGAGTCTTTCTGCGCGAACGCGTTCTTGGCGTCGCGATCGCAAAGCATATCCAGAAATCTAGAATCGAAAATCCTGCAGCCTTGCATTTTACTCATTTGGCCATCCTTTTAACTTGGCTCTTGCTTTCCATGCCCTCTTAAAGTACTCTAAGCTCTTGATGTCGAGCATGAACCCTCCATGGCTTCGACTGCTAATCCGGATCACATAATTCCCTCATTCTTTAAAGGAATTCATCCTCGAATTTGCACCTTGCAAAACCATGACGCTAATAATTAAGTACCAACTCAATAACTTTCCAAGCTTTACATAACAAAGAGAATGGAACAAGATCAAAATCATTCATGAAGAACATTTTTCCAATTACAACATCAAAAGCTAGGCTCGAAAAGCAACAACAAGCAAGTTCATTCACAAAACAATCTTCATTGTTAAGCTCATTCAACTCATGGCAAGCCTCCATGGACAATTTATCACTCTTAACATTGGAAGCTCTAGCAAAGTCTGCTCTAAATGTATGCTAAAAATTTGGAATAGAGCAAGTAATGAAATTGACACTAAAGCTAGCATCTATCAATTTGCAGCTACTATCACTAGTGCCCCCCTCCTTTTTTAAGGAACACTCTTCATTTTTGGAGGATTTCCCAATATTAGACAAGCTTTCAAAGAACATTTTTGGAGTTAGCTTGCTAACATCCATACAATTAGTATTATCAACAAAGTCACAAGAATCATTTTCACAAGTTATGCACTCTTTAAGCTTTGACTTATTAGTTTCATCAAGTGCAAACAAGTCCAAAATAAAGGTATAACTCAAGGAAACATCATCAAGTGTACCCTCATATTCAAGCTCTCTTTCAAGTGCACACTCACTTAACAACTCATAAAAAGATTCGTCAATGTTAATCACAAAGGAAGATAATTAAATATCATCCAAAGACAATTCATCAACTATTTCACTTCCTCAAGCAAGTGCACACTTTCCATTCCAACACCACTTTCAACTTGGCACAAACCACCACCACAATAAAAAAAAATTCTATTAAATGTTGTCACATCAAGATCAAGCAATTCATTTTCACATTTATCAAACAAAGATGGAGTGCCAAACCAAAAGTCATTTTGTTCAAGATCACCCATTTGTACATCATTAGTATGGAACAATTCACACACACAAAAACCATCAATTTTCCTTTCACAAGTATGCTCAACTAGTGAATGCTCACAACTATCACTTTGGCTATTATCAATGCAAGATAAAAAATCTTCAATCCCAAAAAAAGTAAAGCAATCAATGCTACTTAAATCTCTATCAAGCTCACCCAAAGAGATACAAGAGTTAGGATTAGCTTTGTTAACTTGTAGCACACCTAAAGATTCTTCTTTACCTTGAATTTTAAAATTTAAGCTCACTTGTTCATTTTGAGGCTTCACATTGGTCTCCTTCTTTTCTTCCAAGCATGGAATCACTTCCAAGAAAGGATTCCCAAATTTAGCATCTCCAAAGGTACCTTCAAAATGCACAAGACAACTAGAGAAAAAAGAAAGATTAGAATTGTTAGAATAAGGAAAATCCTCACCCTCACTCTTTTGTTTCTCCTCTTTCTTTTCTCTCATTTTATTTTCAAGCTCTTCTCTCTTTTCTTGTGACAACTCACTCACTTCACTCACTTCAAGCTCTCTTTTTTCCTCTCTTGAATTGTCACTTTTCACTCCCTTATTCCTCTTAATCTTTTCTCTCTCAAGTTCATTTGGATTAGGACATGTGCCAAGAATCCCTTTGGAAGGAGTAGGGGTACTCTTGACCTCAACTTTCAATTTTTCTTCTTGAGAACCTTCATCCAACCTTTGCCTCACCCATTTTTCCTTTGTCTTTCTTGTCACTTCTATCATTTTCAAATAAAATTCTTTGACTTTTATTGGAGGAGTGGCGTTAAGAATAAACTTTTGGTCCCGTAAAGTGAGAGCATGCTTTCCCAACTTCTCACTATACTTGGCATTTCTAGCAAGCTTTCATGGTTTTTCCAACAACAAGTGACAACCTTTTATGGGCATCATATCACATAGTAGTTTATCATGATAATTGACAATTTTGAACTTTACCCACATTTATTGTGTAATGACCACAAACCCATCTCTATTCAACCAAGGCCATCTATAGGGCAAGAGATGACTATAAGTTTCCAACTTTAATTGCTCGACCAAAGAAACACTTGCAACATTAGTAAGACTCTTATAATTAATGATCATAGCACAAGCGGACTCTCCAACCTTACAAATTGTGTGGAAGAAGTTCTTTTTTCTTCCAAAAATTGCTCCACACAAACTTTTTCACACTCATGGTTGTCTACACAATGATTCTGTTTAAATATAGTTCTCAAAGCATCGTTAGTCCAAGACAAATCACTTGTAGTACATGCAGCATCTTTTCTCACTCTAGGCCTCAAGTTGCCTTTCACATAAGAATTAGAGACATTAAATCTTTTAGCACAATTAGAAGATGTAGACTCTCTTTTTCTCATGGAGTAATTACCACTTCTTCTCAAACCAATAGAAAGATCACTACTACTCTCTTGTTTATTTTTAGGAACACAAAGAGGGGATGCAAATGAACAATATCTATAATAAGCGTCATCATCAATTCTCTCCGTGTCACTATCGACGTTTTCAAGTTCATCACAAGAAGAGTAAGTAGGAACATTGTACCTTGAAGCGTCATTATCATCATCTCCAAGACTAGATGCATAGGAGTTCTCATCGTTTCATTCATCCTCATAAGCCTCATAGTCTCCACGAGCTTCATGATCACCATAGTGACTCGCTTCATCACCATAAGAGCCATAGTTCCCTGAATCATCGTAGTAACTCTCACCATCATAGGAACCATAGTCTCCACAATCATCATAACAATCCTCATCATCTCCATAGGAGTCATAACCTCCACAATCATCATCTGAGGACATAGTTGCAATAGTGAAAAGAAAAAGGACCTCACAAATTCACTCCCTTACGTGTATCACTCAATACATATTCACTCAATTTTCTTTCCACTGGTGTATACACTCAAGGTCAATGGTTTTTACGATCACACTCTAATGTTCTCACCGTTCAAGCCTTTTTCCACTCAAAGGTTCCCTCAATCTCTTCAAGGTTCTACAACCTCAATTCTCAAGGCAAGTATCCATGTTTCAGTTCGGAGTAGAGTTTATAAGACACCAAAGAAACGGACAAAGACACATAAACGGACTAGGAACAAATAAAACATGCAATGAAACTAAACAAGAAAAGCACAGATCGAATTGACACGAAATGAAATTGGAATTGGATGAAATTTTGTATATGATCTAAAAACTTAATGTAATTGATGATATGAGAGGGGTTTGGGTGATCTAAAACTGTTTAGGGGTTGTTCTAAGCAATCTGTAAAGTGACTGATTTTTTTGTTCAGTGTTATCGCTTGAGTATGGGCGCTATCGCGAAGAGTAAATAAATAACCCTACGCTGTCGGCGCGCGATCGCGAAGAGCAATAATTCACCAGACTTGCGTGATCGCGTGAGAAGGCATGCTATCGTGAAGAATAAATTCTGGGTAAAATGCATAATTTGAAGGCCGAATTTCTACAAATTTTCTTCATTTGAATCTTCACAAATCAACTTGTTTTTGCTTCAAATTTGAGATATAAGCTGCTCATAAGTCCGTGAACAAACCCAATGATCAATTCTTCAAAAACAACACCCAAAATACAAAAGCCCCAAATCAATTGTTGAAGAACTTGAAGAACTCTAGATTTTGAGTCTTCAAATTGATGCCCCAAACGTTGTTTGTTATTCAATTCCTTCAAGATACAACTTCTAGAATCATCAACCAACAATTGATAACAAAGATTACATCCAAAGGAACCCTAAATCTATGACTCAATTTTTTAGGCTTTTGAATTTTTTTATTTATTTAGTTTTTGTGATTTTTCAGATTTTGATAAACAAAAACATAGGTTGTGTTTGTAGGAACAAACACTAATCCAAGCTCTGATACCAAATGCTATGATCCTAAATGCTAAGAATAGAAAATCAAGCGACAATCGATAAAATAAACGACACAAAGTAAAGGGATAGAAGAAATAGGAAAATAGATAGAAGAAAGAAATGAATCAATCCCAAAATTGCAAGTAAATTAGAATGTTACAATAAATTGTAGTACCCTAATCTAGACGAATACAATCAAAGACTAATATCCGAGGGGGAAGAGACTTAAACTCAAGCAATGGATCTCTCACATAAGAGAATCCAAGAGAGATCCTAGAAGAGGAAAATGACTAAATCCACAGACACTCTCACAAGACTATTCTCAATCATTCAAAAACTAACTAATGACTAAACCCTAGAATTAGGCTATTATAGTAGCTAGTTAATTACAAGGGTAAATGGACTAAAACGCCCCTAATATTTATTCTGAAAATCAGTCAGGACGTCTTTCATCGCGATCGCGCACGTGGCCTCATGATCGCGCCATGCAATCTGATATCTCCTCGCGCCAGCGCTAAGTCTTCCGCGATCGCGGACTCTGATTGAGTTTTTCTGCGCGAACGCGCTCTTGGCGTCGCGATCGCAAAGCATATCCAGAAATCTAGAATCCAGAATCCTGCAGCCTTGCATTTTGCTCATTTGGCCATCCTTTTGACTTGGCTCTTGATTTCCATGCCCTCTTGAAGCACTCTAAGCTCTTGATGTCGAGCATGAACCCTTCATGGCTTCGAGTGCTAATCCGGATTGCATCAGAAATGAGGTGTTATTTTCTGGTCCCTATACAATTAATAATTGACCTGTTATTATGAAATCCTGGTCAGAAAACTTTGACTTCCATGAGGAAGTGCTAACTACTATTCCTCTATGGATAAAATTGCCAAACCTATCTCCTAATTGCTGGAGTATGAAATCATTAAGTAGAATTGGAAGTGCTTTCGGCAAGCCTTTATGTGCTGATGAGCGTACAACCCAAGTTGCTCGAATTTCTTATGCCCGAGTACTTATGGAAATAGATGTCCCCAAACCCCTGCCTAAAGAGATCAAGCTTATGGATCCCTCTAGTATTCAATATGAGGAGAAAGTGGAGTACGACTGGGAGCCACAGTTTTGTGAGAGCTGCTTGCAGGTAGGGCACAAATGTAGAAAGGATGAGCAAACTCAACCTGCTGTGGAACAGAAGAGGGTGGCTGAAGCACCAATCCAAAGAAGAGCCCCACTAATCCAAAGAAGAGCCCCACCAAAACCCAAGGGGAAACAAGTATGGCAACCTCACCAAATTGCTGGAGCTGGAACCAACGCAACCTATTGAGGCAAGGAAAGGGCTAAGGCAAGGGGATCCTCTATCCCCTTCCTCTTTGTCCTTGCAATAAAGTACTTAACTAGATGCTTAAAGAAGTTAAGACAGAATCTTGATTTTAACTATTACGCCAAGGATCCATGCTCAATCCTACACCATTAATGGTGAGGGGCGGTCGTTAAAAATATAATACCCGATATGAGTCGGGGTCGATTTTTCAAGGGAACTAGCCGTTCAAGTGAGAGAGTCGCAAATAGATAGTCAATTGATGTTAGTTAAGAGTCCTAGAAGGTAGGAGGGTTGTTGTAAAATTATCGTAAACTACAAAGCATTTAACTAAGAGCAAATACTGATTCTATGAAAGAAAGCTAGGGGTGTAAATGGCTAATAATGGTTTCCAATCAATGGGTAGAGTAATTTCACCTACCTAACATGAGTATGAATATGGTCGAGTCATTCTATCGTAACCCATAGAATCCTCCCGGCCTAAGAGGGGTCTACCTCTCTACGCTTGCCAAGAAAAGTGTAACCTCTTCTAAGTGTAACATCTTTTAGATGGGTTAGGTTAAGTATTAACCAGCAAAACCCAAATCCTTACCGACTCCGCTAATCTACACTAACTAATCTCTCCCGAGTTTTTTGTTAGCAAAATAGAAATAAAACCCTAATATCATGGATACTAAGATTTTGATGTTGATGTAATGAGGTTGGATAATCGTTACTTATGTTATGTTTGGTGAATCTAAGCAACACCCACTGAGTTTTTACCACTTATAGCATGTTTATACCCCTAGTTATGAATTTAGCTACTCATACTAGGGGTTTGAATCAAATATAGAAACATGTAATGAAAAGATGGAATCATTTCAGACATGCATCATGTATTGATATATGATTAAGAGTTCAAAAGTACAAGCAATGAAGCTTATAAATTAATGGAAACCTTAGTACTTATCTCTTAACCCTTCTCCCCTCCCTCGCGGCCTCTAAGAGTAGAAAGTGTAATATGGAATAGAATCTTGTTAAAACCCTAGCTTGTTCTATTTATACTATGCTAGGAAAACAATTTTAAAAATGCCATATTGTCATGGGCGGGCCTAAAGCCAAGGGCAGGCCGCCCCTTGATATCTTCCCTGACTTGATCTCTTCATCTATGCAGGTGATGGGCAGTCCGCCAAGCTCTTGATGCGGTCCGCCCTTGTGTTGCTTCAGACTTGCATGCTCTTTGGATTATCAATAGGCAGTCCGCCTATTCATCAGGACGGGACGGCTGTATTAATTTTGTCTTAGGATCCTACCAGGCGGTCCGCCTAGTTCTCAAGGCGGGGCGCCCATCTCAAGTTTCAGCTGGACAACTCCCAGTTTCTCATTAGGCGGCCCGTCTTCTTGCCAGGGCGGGGCGTAACTCTGCATTAATCAGAATCTCGTCACTTTGGCTCCCTTTCATTGCTGTTGACACCCTCTTTTGTTCCGGAATTATTAAAAAATAATAATTTACTGTGGAAGGGTTGTAATTAAGGCTAAAACTGAAAATAAATAGGAAAGCAATTGAATTTCGATAGAAAAAGGGCTAAAAACATAATGCATAGCCTCAATTTTCTCCTACTCGCGCAAAGCCTTATATACATACCTAAAACTCCTAATTCTAATCAGAACATCCAGATTTCGACCCGATGAACCACGCTAATGAACCCTAGACCCGTGACTTCATTTAATCTCTCCAAAAAACGCGCACAAATCTGATCAAAACGACAGTTCCACTTAAAATTCTTATCTTCTTATTCTAACGTACAGAGCTGCTGGAGGCATCTAAAGCGTTTATTCACGTACGACCGAATCCAAACCATTTAATTGATTCAAACGGTAAATTCCTAATGGATAAGGGTGAGATTGGTACGATCCTTGAATAATTAGACCATTTTCACCCTCATTTCTTAAAGGAAAGGTCGAAATTGGGTCTGCTTTTGAATTCCAAACACACAGTCAAAAACCCTAGCCGCAGGTATATAATGCCTTATCCTTGTTCTTATTTTTCAGTTTTTAAGTTCTAGAGTTCATTTTTTAGATAGAGAGGCAGAGAGTTCGTATACACAGACAAGTTTATTTTTCCAGTCTTTTTTTTTTTTAATTTTATTTGTTACCATTACTGTTTTGGGATTTGCATATCGTTCTTTTGTTATTTGAGTCGTCACTCTTGGTTGGAGTGTTTGTCGACGGATCCTACGCCTTAGCTCGTTGCGCTGGAAAAGGATAAATCTCATACTTGGGACAATTATACTTGCACTGGGCGGACAAGTACCATTTTTTGGAGTTTGATTTGCACTTTCGGGTTCTACCACCTTCTATACTCCCTCTTTTCCATCCCTTTAGAATCCACGCTTAGGATCCCTGAAAACCGGACTAGAAGTATTATAGGATAGAATTTATAGAATAAAATTCTTTTTAATGTTTAGAATTATTTTGCTGAATCATTTGTTCCAGTTAATTTATCAAATTACGAATCTTTTGTTAATTAATGAGTGCAAAATAAAAAATGACAATCAAAATTTATCCTAATTCATTTATTTATTTAATTATCTTTTTATATAATTTATTATTTCCTTATTTATTAATTTTTAATTATTTATTTATTTATTCTATTATTATGTAGTTAATTTTGTTATTTATTCATTTATATAATGAATTAATTAACTATCCAATTAACTCTTATTTATTTTATCTATTTATTTACTATTTACTTAATTAATTATTTACCCCTTCCTATTTATTTACCTATTATCTATTTTTATCTAAGTATATAATCATATTAATTAACCAGTTATCCTTATCTATTTTTTATTTATTATCTATTTATATGCTTTATCTAGCTTTGAAAAATGTCTAAGTTATTTTATTAAAATTAGTGAAAATCGTTGGATGAACCGCCTTTGGAGAATTTTCGAAAGTGCTCCAACAATAAGGACGTTCTTTCGAACTTAAATGAACCAATTACCTAAAGAATCTCTAAAAATATTTCACTTATAAAAGGGAGAACAAATGCACTCATTAATTAATATTGGTTCCTAATTTTCCTATATTAGGTGGCGACTCGAAAGAAAATACTTTGGAGTCTCCATAATGTTGAAATATACCCGGAACTTGCCCTTAAACAAGGTAATTTTTTTGGGGTTCAATAGCGTGGCGACTCTGTTGGGTATAAGAAAATGGTTCTAACCATAAGGTTTTCACAAATTAGATTTGTTTATGTGCTTGTATGCTGAAACTAGTATGATTACCTCCAAACTAGCTTGATTTTATTGTTTATTTGCAAAAGTAGCATGTTTAGTTAATTGATTATTTGCAATTGTATGCCATGAAAGCATATCACTACACTCTTATTTGCACACATATATAAACTGACATTCCGTTCATATCTCCCCCACTCCTGGAGCCTCTGGAATACTCACTCAAAATATCTGCGAGGTGTGTGCAATGCACCCGCACTTTCTTCCACTAAAGAACCCTTTCAGAAGAGTTGGTATACCAGCGGGTTGTCGTGGGAGTAATTCGACTGTGAGACCGCGTGCCACTCATCAGTCAGCCTCAACTGTTAACCCACTCTTAGAATGAGCTGCTAGGACATGCATTCATATACACCTTAGTTTGGATCCAGCCCTTTGTACCGCGTCTATAGTTAGGAAAACCGCCCTTTCGTCAATGGGTTCTTGAAACCTAACGAAAATATATATTATGTGCTATGTGATAGCGCATCCTCAGTCCTGGCCAAGTTTTTAGCATAATCAGATTTAGAATTTTGTCTCTCTTTTGTCTTTTAGATTAGAAAATGGAATAATTTAGCAGAATCCACATGGTCATAGAAGTCCATAGAGAAGTTGAGATCATGATGCAGAATTTTGTGAACAAGACATAATTGCAGTCCGGGGGAAAGTTAGGTAGATTGGTTGATTTGCTTCAAGTCCCTACAAAATATGATCTGGTTCCAGCTCTGATCCACTTTTGGGTGTCCAGTACGAGCTGTGTTAGAATTTTGAGTTGACCCTGACTTTGGAAAAAATAGTTGGGATAACAGAGTTGCAGTATCAAAGCAGAGAAATGATTCTCATTGACTGAAAATTTGCAATCGGTAGAAATGTCAATGGTGCGACAAAGCTGTACACCAGAATATTTTGTATTGATTAGAGATTATTGAAGCTTAATTCCCAGTCAACCAGGAAAGGTTGGTTTTGAAGACACGGATATGATAAAGAAAATAAAGCAGTCAAGATCAAATCTCATTCATGGCAGTATATCCACTTCATTATGATGCAGTATTCAGCAAAGCTTGCAGTTTTATTTAATCAAATGTATTTTAACTCTGTCTTTTATTTTATTGCATTTTCAAAAATGATGTATTGACCAAAAAAAAGGGAAAGAAAAGAAGAAAAAAGAAAAGAAGAAGAAAACGAAGAAAGAAAGTTGTTATTTATGAATGACCGTTTTGTATTTTCGTTACCAATTATTGTTATTATTGATTACTTACTCTAAATTTGAATCGCTCAAAACTGGTTTTGACTATTTTTTGTTATCATTTATTTGATGACTAGGCTTACCTCTGGCACAAAAGAGGTAAGTTACAGGGTAGGACGCGTTCTAATTTTATTTAACGCTCAATTACTTGTGTTTGCCACAGGTCAAATTATTTGCCTAATATTTGATTATTTTCTAAAATGTGTGTTGATTGCCTGAAATTTGTTGGCACTTTTTGCTTTGTGGCTCAATCTGTTTGGCGTTACAGTAAGATTAATACTATGTCATTTCAGTCCATTTTGCAGAAGTTAACCGCTTTATAACGTCATTTATTCATCTATTATCTTAACACATGCATAATATTATTTTTGAAACGTCTTTCAAATTTTTATTTTATTTGTCTTAATTCCAGTCTCGTTATTTTATAAAATATTATTTAGCGTCAAACTTTAAAGTATTCGCTAGTGTATTATCCTTTTTAAAAATAACTTTAGAGTTAAATAAGCAATTTTTGTATCTGGTTTGCTTTAACAAAGTGGGTGTCGCAACTAAGCTCTCGAAGTATGCACTGGTCGCACGGTTTAGTCGTTATGTATGAATGCTCCAGATTAGAAATGAGAGTTCACCCACTATGCGTGAGTGGAAGATGTTGAAAATTGGATTCGAAGCACCCATGTGGGTCAATCCGGATCCATGTTAATATTATTAGCATATATAATTAATTATATGTTTATTAATTATAAATATTAAAAAAGAATTAAAAGATACAATTGTTAGAAAGAGTTCTGAACAGTTGTGCCACTTAGTAATAATAAAAAGAAGCATTCCTTTTCAAAAAAGAAAATGCTATCTTCTTCCTCTCTAGAAAAACCAAACAAATTTCTTCTTCCTTTCTTCTCTCAAATCCCTAAAGTTCGTGCGGAAAACTCTAGTGAAGAGCTTTAATGAAATCAGTAGCTTCTTCTGTTGCGGTAAGGTAAAGTGCTGAGAGTTGTTCATGTGGTCGATCATCCATCAAAAGCTTAAAATCATATACGTTCATGGTGTTACAAATTCAATCCCCTAGCACATAGTCATAAGGACCCATTGTCTTTCAGAACTGATGAGGGAAACGAGCGGGAAGAAATCCCAAATCTTGCTTTGCCTTAGGGCGTTATATGCCGTGACCCGTTAGGGTTTAATAATAGTAGAATGGAATAGGTTTATTGACAAAGCCTTGTATAAAGCACCTGCACATCTATTAAAATAATTGTTTATTTGAGCAACATTAATCTATTGAAAGATTCTGTGTCCAATAATATGTTAATTAGAAATATATTTAAATAGTTATTACAAATTCTGAAGCTACAAACGACATAATGTGAGAATATATTAAAATATCATTATTCTAAAATTTCGAACACATAAGGTTCAAATCCTGCATACGCCTCTAATCTTAATTTGGATCACATCAATATTTACTTAAGATTTTGAAAAAATATTATACCATCGAAAGTATAGGAAATATGGGTCAAATATTTACATCATTGACATGCGAACCCATAATTTTACCTACGTTAAGTATTGTATAGACTCGTCAAATCATATCAGAAATGATTGTACCCTCTCCAAATATAACTGGCCGAATTAAGACCCTTTTGGCATATAAAAAATATTTTTTAAGATACATAATATTTGTTTATAAAAGTAAAACACACTTGGATATTTTGATATAATTTTTGAAGAGTTATAATAGTATAGTTACACAATTAGATAAAAAGGACTAGAGCCGTCAATTTGGGATTTGGCCTGCTGGAAGGACTGACCCTGCCTCATATTTGATGAGGCTGGGCTAAGTTGTTTTTAACCCAATCAACATCGAGGCTTTCTAGCCCGACTCAAGTTGACCCGCCAACCCATGAAACTTGACCGAGGTTGGACAAGGCCAGCCCGCGGGCCAAATTAAAAAAAGTCAAAATTTTATACCCACTGCCTAACTCATCAATGCTTACCAAGTTTGAGGCCAAATATGAAAATGTATATGCCCACTGCCTAACTCATCCTGCCTTGATATTTCCTGACATAACCAATACAAATTTAATACAGTAATACTAAAAACTTAATAAATTTTATAATTAAGAGAGTTTGGGTTTTCACCCATTTCTGTTGCCCAATTTGGGAAGTAACTAAGATAGAACCCCCAATTAAAAAGTTGAGCTTGAACAAGACAAAATTTTTCCTATCATTCCAAAAAAAAAACTGTATTATAGAACAACTTCGCCAAAATTCAAAGAGGAAAAACTACTAAGTACTCCATCCGTTTCATTTTATGTGACACACTTTTGTTTGGTCTGTCCCAAAAAGAATGACAAATTTTCTTATTTGACGACTAATTAATATAATTTTCTTTATTCAAGCCTTGTTGGGCCATACTTTCATTAAAAGCTGCCAACTTTTTTTAATTACTCCAATATTCTCTTTCCCACTTTTTCTTTATATTTTATAAGGGCAATTTTGAAACTTTACAAGGTCATTCTTTATTTCTTAACTCCACACAAAGTCAAAGTACCTCACATAAATTGGTACAGAGGGAGTATATGTTAAACTAAGATTAAAGAACACCCAAATCTTATTCTTAAATAACTAATAGTATACTTTTAGTACCTCAGAGTCTTTGGCTTATCAAGTAGAGATGACCACAAGGCTTTAAAATTTTAAATGTCATTAGACAAGAAAGTCGCTTGTTGAGGGTCGTAACCGGCTACCTATGCAAAGAATCGTACAAAACTGGCAATATCATCATAAACAGCATAAGCTTTTGCCTCTTCAATGGCAGCAGCTTTTGCCTTCCGCGAATCACCCACCTGTGCTCATCCTAATATATGTGTAAACAAAAATACGCCACCTATAGTTGCGGGGATACGAGTCCAGCTGGCAAGCCTAGACTTATCCTACCAGTTACCGAGCATTAAAGATATACACCCGCTCCTAAAGCCAACAACCATTTAGGAGGTTTTTGTCACAGGGCGCAGAACACACATCCCACCGCCTAAGGTTTACATTCTCTTAGTTAGGTTTAATATACCACCACCTTCAGTTGTAGGCCCATGGCCTCATTAGTATTTGTATTTTACCTTATTTAAGACTGGTTATCACTACTATAAATGCCCCTCCTTATATTGCATTGTACACAAGATACAAGAAACAATTTGTCACCGAAGTCGGCTACTCTGAAGGAATAAGAATTACTTTGTTTTCTCAATTATTTCTTGCTTAATTACTTGTCTTTACTTTCATCTTATTTACTTACTTTTTCCATCGTAATTTACCGCATTTCTTGTGACCTCATTCATAATTAATTGTTTAACCTAGATGTACAAATATAGGTATAAACAGTTTGGCGCCCACCTTGGGGCCCAGGAAATTGTAGGTATCCTACAAAGGAAAAGGCGCAGTCATGTCAAGTCTCAATACCGCCATACGACACATCGATAACGAGATCCAACAGATAATCTATGACTCGGTCAGTACGAATGAAATTGTGAACTACCATATAAGATAAAAAATCTAGTTATCCGTCGTCAAGGTCAGGGTTGTACCAGCGTATTGAACTTCATCAAGAAGCACAGTCGGCAGATAAAAGACCCATCAGCACGATCTTCAGGGGGGCCGGGGTCGGAAGTAACGAGACCAAAGCCATCATGGTATGTGAGGCTCACCAGCAAATAGCTAAAATGCCACGCCTCCACACCATCGAGTTCGATGACAGAGATTTGCAGCGAGCCCACCACCCTCACAATGATGCCTTAATAATCACTCTACATGTACATGATGCTCGAATCAAGCATGTGTTGGTGGATCCCGGCAATGCAGTCAATATCATTCACTGGAAGGTTGTCTTTCAGATGTAGATGCAGAGTCGTGGGAGAAATCCTCCTCAAGGTACACCTGCCAAGAGTAGCGCGGTTGACGGCTTTCCAAGTAATGACATACGGCCTCTCTTATAACATTATCCTTGGGAGTCCCTGGATTCACAAAGTACACGTTGTGCCGTTTACACTTCTCTAGGTCCTCAAGTACCCGACTGCTTGGGGGTGAAAGAAATTCAGGGGGAATAGAAGCTATCTCGGAGCTGTTACATGATTGCAGTGATGGATGCCACTAGGAAAGAGACCAAAAATCAGAAGAAGAAACTGAACAATCTGCTTGGGCCCAACGTGTCACTAGCGTACCTTAGGACACAGGGTTCATGAGGTGACTAGATCCTACGAACTAACTATCATACCCTCCGAACCGGCGGAAGAAGATAAACCGACTAAAGCTACAATTGACGACCTTGATCTAGTAATCTTCAACGAGAAAGTTTCAGACAAGAAATTCTACGTAGGGGCCAAGCTCTCTACTGAAGCAAAACAAGAGTATTCTAACTTCCTGCACTCGGTCGGGCACCTTCGCCTGGACACACACCGACATGCTGGAAGCATCAACAAGCGTTGTCACGCATAATCTAAACATCGATCTAAACTTCAAACCAATCAAGCAGAAGAAACGACTGATAAGCCGCGAGAAGGGGCAGGTGATTCATGAAGAAGTCAAGAAATTATTCAAAAATGGTTCCATTCGCGAGGTTGAATACCCCGACTGGCTATCAAACAGTGTAGTGGTTCCTACAAAGATTGGAAAGTAAAGGATGTGCATCGACTTCACATATCTGAATAAAGCATGCCCAATGGATTCCTTCCCACTACCTAACATTGATCAACTCATCGATTCAACGGTAGGGCATGAGTCCTTGAGTTTTTTAGATGCACACTCGGGATACAATCAGATCCTCATGAACCGAGATGATAAAGAAAAAAATTCTTTCATCACGGATAGGGGACTTATTGTTATAGAGTGATGCCTTTCAAACTAAAGAACGCAGGAGTGACTTATCAAAGATTAGTGAACTTGATGTTCAAGGAGCAGACTGGCAAGACTATGGATGTTTACATCGACGACATGCTGGTCAAGTCAGAATTTTTCAAAGAAGAAATTGGCCATCTAGAGATAGCGTTTGATATCCTGGACAAGTTTGGAATGAAGCTCAACCCCAAGAAGTGTGCCTTTGGTGTATCCTCCAGGATGTTCTTTAGGTTCATTGTTTCTAACAGGGGAATAAAAGCGAATCCGGTGAAGATCAAAGCAATCTAGGCAATACAGAAGGTCCTGATGAGTGAAATGGAAGTTAAAAGGCTCAATGGTCGAATCGCAGCATCAGCCGGTTCATATCGCTGTCATCAAAGAAGTGTCATCAATATTTCCGTGTCCTGAAAAAGAATAAAAGCTTTGAGTGGATGGAGCAATGCATCAAGGCGCTAAAAGAGCTAAAATAGTAACTGGAAAATCCCATGTTGCTTACCAACCCACGCGAGGGAGAACCGTTATTGTTGTACCTAGCAGTGTCTGAAGTCGCCGTTAGCGTCGTCCTGGTACGAGAAGAGAAAGGGGTGCAGTCACCAATGTATTATGTCAACAAATCTCTCCGAGACGCAGAAACAAGGTATCAACATCTAGAGAAGCTCACACTTGTCTTAGTCATGGCAGCGAGGAAGCTGCGGTCGTACTTTTAGAGTTACACCAATTGTCGTGGTTTCCTATTTTCCATTACGGACCATACTGCACAAACCCGAGTTGTAAGGTAGGTTGGCAAAGTGGGCTGTCGAGCTCGGCGAGTATGGTATGATTTATCAGCCAAGAAACGACCATCATGTCATAATTTCTCGCAGACTTTGTCGCCGACTTCAGCACTGACTAAATGCCAAAGGCTAAGGAGGAACACAAGATGATAGAAAGCGGTACTCCTAGGAAATAGGTGATCCACACCGACGGTGCCTCGAATGTAAAAGGGGTCGGGCTTGGTTTAGTGATTGAGTCCTCAATAAAGAAGGTGTTCAAGAAAGCTGTTAGCTGCTCCCAAATGACGAACAATTAAGTAGAATATGAAGCTGTAATTCAAGCCCTAGAATTAGCTTTCATATTGGGGGCTAGGGAGGTCAACCTCAACTGCGATTCTCAGCTTGTGGTGAACCAGGTGACCGGAGCATACACCGCAAAACACGCGCACAAGCAAGATTACCTGGCCAGAGTGGAGAAATGTCTGAAGAATTTTCAAAAATGGAAGATTAATCAGATACAAGAGAAGAAAACTCGGACCTTTGCCTAAATTTTTGGGTCCTTCTCAGGTGGATTACACACTCAGAGAAATCCACAAAGGACAATGTGGAAATCCTTCTTGCGGGCGGTCTTTAGCTCGAAAGTTAATCAATGCGGCTATTTCTGGCCCTGAATGGAAGATGACGCGAGCAATTTTGCTTGGGCATGTGATAGCTTCCAAATGTTCTCACATGTACTTCATCAGTCGGTGGAGTTATTACATTCAGTAATAGCCCCACGGCCTTTCATGAAGTGGGGGATGGATATTGTAAGGCCCATCCCTAAAGCCCCTGGTGGTGTCAAGTTCGTTCTTATCATGACAGACTATTTCATCAAATGGGTCGAGGTGGCTGCATACGCCCGGATTCGAGAGCAGAAAGTCATAGAGTTTATTTGGAAAAAAATTATGTGCCGATTTGGGATTCCAGTAGAAGTCACCTGCGATAATAGTCCCCAATTCATAGGCGACAAGATCACTGCTTTTCGGAAAGAATGGGAAATCAAGAGGATAACCTCCACTTCTTACCACCCTTCAGCCAAAGGCCAAGCCGAATCCTCAAACAAGACGATGGTGGAGAATCTGAAGAAGCAGCTCAAGGAGGCTGAGGAAAGATGGCCCGAATAACAACCCAGAGTCCTATGGGCCTACCGAACAACATCCAAAGCCAGCACCGGAGACACACCATTTCTGCTAGCGTATGGAATGAAAGCTATGATTTCTTTGGAAATTGGAGAGTCCAGTTTATGGCGGAGATTCGCCGAAGAGAAGTCTGATGACGAAACCCTAAAATCCTCCCTTGACCTCTTGGAGGAACGGTGGGAGATAGCAGTCATTCGCCTTGCAGCCCAGAAGCAGTGAATAGAGAAATATTATAATGCAAGGGCAAATCCACGGTCCTTCAACATAGAGGACTTAGTCCTTCACAAATTTACTCGGAACACCAAGCAGGCTGGAGCAGGAAAGCTCGCTCCAAAGTGGGAAGGACCGTACAAAGTATGGGGTATCGCTGGAAAAGGTGCGTACGTTCTCGAAGACATAGAGGGGATACCCATTCCGAATAACTGGAATATCACATGGCTGAAGAAGTACTATTCTTGAAAGGCTAACTAAGCCGGAATACTCGAGACATGTATTTTTCTTTTTCCTGGTCTTCTTAATATTATTACAATGGGCATTTAGCCTTGTTCCTTATTTCACATGGCTTTGCGTCGTATCAATAAAATTACTGTTCCAATTAGTCAGTTTTGCCTAATTATTTAGATCCATCTATTATCCAACTATTCATAGCCTTGGCCAGACCTAAGTTTAAGTAATACACATACTTTCCTCTACAAGAAAGTAGAGTACACTACTCGCTTAACTCAGCCACCAGGCATTAATCGTGGGTTGAAATCGCTAAATCAAAAATTGTACCTACACGCCTATGGGGACGACTGTTCGCATAGTGCCAGAAAGTCTTAAATACTTGAGTAACTAAGCGAAGATATTCTATCTCAGAACACAAAAGGACCGTTTCCGTACGGACTAAAGTTGTCCCATTGTGGGCGCAAACAGTCATCTGCCATGGATGCAACCTAGCCATCATTTATCGATGCACAACGGATGTAATTGCTTAAGGCAGGCACACTGACACATATTCTTAAACAACAAGAACAATCAAGATGGACGGAAGCCATCTAATATCTAGGTGCACAAATACATTACGAAACACGTAATAGCACAAGTACGTATGAAATATTGATGAACATTCGTTTTATTTATAACAAACAGCCCGTAGGCTCATAATATAAATTTAGTTTTTCATGAATACAACATTTGTTTATAACAATTGTAGAAAAAAAAAAAGGAAAGGGAAGACTAAACCTGCAAGTTTCTCTGAATTTGCACCCTGGGATTCTTCGTCTGGATTGTAGCTCTTGCATCGAAGTCTCTCCCGGGATTTGAAGGTGAAATTTCCAACCTAGCACCCCAACGCAACATCTTTGTGATACTGCGTCATTGGGAGAGGAAAATCAGCCCAACTGAGGAATCCCTCAGTAGAATGGCGGAGGCAACAGAACGGGCACCAAAGACTTTATTTGGATTCATTTGGAGAGACTCCAATGAGGAATCCTCATGAATCTCGGAAATGCCTCATACTCTCTTTTCTCCGAACGATTGGAAGCTTATGCAAACTCCAAAATTAAGGAACAAGCCAGAGCTGTACAACCACCCTGAACGTTGTTGGTATGGAGAATGCTTTTGAGCATCAACCGCCCAAAGAAGGAGAGGGCATCCCAGGACACGCTCCTAGCGCAAGAGTTGCTTCGGGGATATGTTCCAAAGCAATTAGGAGATGAGCAAACTATAAAAAGCCCGAATAGGATGGAATTTCTCTACTGCCATGCGCCACATGACAAGAAGAATATCACAACAAATCACCATGCATGATGATGGTAAGCTTCAGAATTGATATGTCTACCACAATGAAGATCTTCTGAAGAACATCACCATTAAAGTTCTGGCCGAGCATCATGGCTCGGGGGACTTCTTTCCTTCCCTCACGGATGAAGAAAGAAAAGAAGATAACTACACATAAGCCTCCCCTTGTAATCTTCTCATGCCTCGTCCTCACGAAACAAAGAAGAATTTCTGGGAGTATCATACTAGGATCAAAGGCCACACTGAGATAAGTTTTCTAAAAAGGGATGGAATGTTTTCTAAAGAAGTGTGTGATTCCTTTCACAATTACAATGCCACTGTTTATAGGCGGAGAGGGGTAAGGATGGAGCACAAACGGTCAAAACGTCATAATTTCTGAAGATATAGAACGATTTGAGCAGTTAATAGCAGTTATTGAAAAGACGTACTAAATCAGCATCAACCAATCAGGTTGAAGCACGCGAAGTTTTCGAAGAAAACAGTATCATTCTTGGTCAAAAAGACTATGAGCCTCAAGGAGTCAGTGAGATACCTTTTCACATCACCCCGCTTTCACTTCCTGACTTCTTGCATAAGCACTCAGCAAGTGGGGGGACTGACTGTGTGGGAAAAAATACGCCACCTATTGTTTCGGGGATACGAGTCCAGCTAGCAAGACAAAACTTATCCTACAAGTCACCGGACATTGAGGATATACGCCAACTCCTAGTGCCAACGACCGTTTAGGCAGCTTGGTCACAGTGCGCAGGGCACATATTCCCCTGCCTAGGGTTTCAGTCTCCTAGTTAGGATTTAGTATACCACCGCCTTGAGTTGTAGGCCCATGGCCTCATTAGTTGCATTTTACCTTATTTAGGACTGGGTATTACTACTATAAATACCCCTCCTTACATTGTATTGTATACAAGACACAAGAGACAATTTGCCACCTAAGTAGGCTACACTCAAGGACTAAGAATTACTTTTCTTTCTCTATTATTTCTTGCTTAATTACTTGTCTTTACTTTCATCGTACTTACTTACTTTTTCCATCGTAATTTACCGTATTGCTTGTGACCTCATTGATAATTAATTGTTTAACCTAGATATACAAATTTAGGCAATAACTAATCACCAAAAATTAAGAATAATCATCTGTGTTCTACGATATCAGTTTTTTTTTTTTGTGTACTTCTTCAAGCATACATATACAAATCAAAATGGAAAGAAGCACACTCAGATGTGGACTAAAAACAAAGCTAAAGATACTGATTACTGTAGCTTTTCACTAAGCTCGTAAAATAAACAAAAGGACGATTAAAGGTTCAAATGTGCAAAAGGGGACATATTACCAAAGGTCATTTACCTTGATCGTGTTATTGATATTTCATCCCAGCTTGCACATTTGGCTATTAACCTTGCTCTTTTTGGAATTATTGAGAAAGAAATTAAATATTCGAATTTGGTCATTTAATCCTAGCATAACAGCTCTCCACAAATATTTAAGTACAACTCCTTCCTTATTTATCTTCACCAAAGCAGACACTGTTGGCTTCAAACAAGAGTTAAATTATTCTATTAAACAAGCAGGGATAAAAATTAAATAGATATAACAAAGCAGAAGAGTGCTTCCGCAAATATGTTCTTTAATGTTAGACTGAGACCGATGCATATAGGGCGATTCTGGTTGCCAATGACAACTTGCCACATACCGGCTTTCTTTTCTTCGGGTTTTTTCAAGTCACTCCCTTCAAGAGCCCATGCCTTAAACGAGGACATAACCGCCATCACAGCGAAAGCAACTTTACCATTTTTTCTCCGGAATGACGTTATGGGGTGTCCCCATTTGGGTGATTCTTATAATTCTTCAGAGCTTTAATGAAATCATCAACGTCTTCTGTTGCGGTAAAGTAAAATGCTGAGAATTATTTTGCTGGTCTATTATCCATCGAAAGCTGAAAATTATATACGTTCATGGTGTTACAAATTCTCTCCCCTAGGACATAGTCATAACGACCCATTGTCTTTTAGAATTGATGAGGGTAACGAGCGTGAAAAAATCCCAAATCTTGATTTGCTTTATTGCGTTATACGTTGTGACCTGATAGGGTTTATTAATAGTGGAATGGAATAGGTTTATTGACAAAACCTTGTATAACGCACCAGCGCATCTATTAAACGAATTGTTTATTTGAGCAACATTGATCTATTGAAAGATTCTGTGTCTAATAATATGTTAATTAGCAATCTAATTAGATAGTTATTATAAATTCTGAAGCTATAAACGACATAATGTGAGATTATATTAAAAGATCATTATTCTAAAATTTCAAACTCATAATATTTAAATTCTGGATCCGCTTCTATTTTTTATTTGGACCTCATCAATGTTTATTTAAGATTTTGAAAACATATTATACCGTCAAAAATATAGGAAAGATGGGTCAAATATTTACATCATTGACAAGCGAACCCATAATTTTACCCACGTTACTTGCTGTATAGACTCGTCAAATCATATTAGAAATGGTTGTATCCTTTACAAATATAATTGGCTGAATTAAGACCGTTTACACTTATAAAAAAATTACAATATATAAATTTTGTTTATAAAAATTAAACACACTTGAATATTTTGATACAATCTTGAAAATTTATAATAGTATAATTACACAATTAGATAAAAAGGACTAGAATCGTCAATTTGGGCTTTGGCCCGCGGGCCGGCCTCACCCAAACTCATATCTGATTAGGCTACACTATGATTGTTTATCCCAATTAACATCGAGGCTTTCTAGCTCGACCCAAGTCGACCCAACTCGTGAGGCTTGACCGAAGTTGGGCTGGGCCAGCACGCGGCCCTAATAAAAAAGATCCAAATTTTATACCCATTTTGCTAACTCATCAAAGCTTACCAAGTTTAGGCCAAATATAAAAATGTATATCCGGCATTGGTATTTCCTAAAGTAACATATACAGATTTAATACAGTAATATTAAAAACTTAATAAATTTTACAGTTAAAGTTAAGAAAGTTTGGATTTTCGCCAATTTCTATTGTCCAATTTGGGCAGTAGCTAATATAGAACCCCCAATTAAAATGTTAAACTTTATTATCGACGTAGATCCATTATAAGAGATTGAACAAAACAAGAATTTTTCTATCGTTCCAAAAGAAAGCTGCATTATAGAACAACTTCGCCAACTTATTTACGTCAGTAAAATTCAAAGAGGAAAAAACTATTAAGTACTCCTCCGTCTCATTTTATGTGACACATTTAGTCTGTCCCAAAAAGAATGACACATTTTCTTATTTAACAACTAATTAATATCATTTGCTCTATTCAACCCTTGTTGGGCCAAAGTTTCATTAAAAGCTACGAACAGCTTTTTAGTTACTCTAATCTTCTCTCTTCTACTTTTTCTTTATATTTTACAAGAAAAATTTTGAAACTTTACAAGGTCAATCTTTATTTTTTAACTCCACACAAAGTCAAAGTACCTCATAGAAATTGAGACAGAGGGAGTATATGTTAATATATGATTAAATAACATCCAAACCTTATTCACAAATAACCAGTAGTGTACTTTTACTATCTCAGAGTGTTCGGTTTATCGAGTAAAGACAACCATAAGGCTTTAAAATTCTAAATGTCATTAGACAAGAAAGTCACTTGTGGAGGGTCGTAACCGGCTACCTCTGCAAAGAATCCTACAAAACTGGCAATATTATCATAAAAAGTGTAAGCTTTTGCCTCTTCAATGGCAACAACTTTAGCCTTGCGTGAATAACCCACCTGTGCTCGTCCTAATAACAAATCAACAAAAATTAAGAATAAAACCACCTGTGTTCTAAAACATCAGTTTTTTTTTTTTTTTTTTTTTGTACTTTTTTAAGCATACATATACAAATCAAAATGGAAATAAGCACTCAGATGTGGGCTGAAAACAAAGCTAAAGATACTGACTACTGTAGCTTTTCATTAAGCTGGTAAAATAAATAAAAGGACGACTAAAGGTTCAAACATGCAAATGGGGAGATATTACCAATAGTTATTTACCTTGACCGTGTTGTTGATATTTCATCCCAGCTTGCACATTTGGGCTATTCAACTTGCTTTTTTTTTTGGAATCATTGAGAAAGAAATTAAATATTCGAATTTGACCATCTGATCCAAGCATAACTACTCTCCACAAATCATTAAGTACAACTCATTCCTTATTTATTTTCGCCAAAGCAGACCCAGTTGACTTCAAACAAGAGACAAATTATTCTATATGAACAAACAGGGATAAAAATTAAATAGATATAACAGAGTGCTTATGCAAATATGTTCTTCAATGTTGGACCGAGACCGAGATTCTGGTTGTCAATAACAACTTGCCACATATTGGCTTTCTTTCTAGGTTTCTTCAAGTCACTCCCTTTAAGAGCTCATGTCTTAAATGAGGACATATCCTCCATCACAGTGAAAACTCCTTTACCATTTTTATCCAGAATGACATTATGAGGTGTCGTAATTTGGGTGATTCTTATACCTCTCCATAGTTTTAATGAAATCATCAGCGTATTCTGTTGCGGTAAAGCAAACTCCTGAGAATTGTTTCGCTGGTGTATCATCCATTGAAAGCTTAAAATCCTATACGTTTGTAGTGTTACAAATTCTCTCTCCTAGCACATAGTCATAACAACCCATTGTTTTTCAAAATTGATGAGGGTAACGAGCGGGATGAAATCCCAAATCTTGCTTTGCTTTAGATGTTATACACCGTGACCCATTAGGGTTCAATAACAGTTGAATGGAATAGGTTTATTGACAAAGCCTTGTATAAAGCACCTCACACATCTATTAAAAGAATTGAAAAAATATTATATCATAGAAAAGATAGGCAAGATGGATCAAATGTTTACATCATTGACATGTGAACCCATAATTTTACTCACGTTACTTGGTGTATAGACTCGTCAAATCAGATCAGAAATATTTGTACCCTTTACAAATATAATTGGCCGAATTAAGACCCTTTGCGCATATAAAAAATAGTTTTTTATGATATATATAAATTTTGTTTATAAAAATTAAATACACTTGAATATTTTTATATAATCTTGAAAATTTAAAATAGTATAGTTACGTAATTTGATAAAAAGGATTAGAACCGTCAATTTGGGCTTTGGCCCGCAGGCCGGCCCAACCCAACCTCATCTTTGATGAGGCTAGGCTAAGTTTTTTTTTTCCGAATCAACATCGAGGCTTTCTAGCTCGAAGTTGGCCCGCCAACCCGTGAGGCTTGACCGGGGTTGGGCTGGGCCAGCCCTTGGGCCAAATAAAAAAGTTAAAATTTTGTACCCAATGACCAACTCATCAAAGCTTACCAAGTTTGAGGCCAAATATAAAAATATATATCCTCCTTTGATATTTTTTGAAGTAACCTATACAAATTTAACACAATAGTATTAAAAACTTAATAAATTTTCTTGTTAAACAAGTTTGGGTTTCCATCAATTTCAATTGTCCAAACACCTATATCTTCACATCTTTTAGATCCAAATTTATGATGTATATGAATTTTCTCTTTTTTCGTTTCCTTACAGGAGACAGCAGTATTATACAGCAATAGGGCAAAAAATGATCTGCTATTTATGGTAGGTGTGTTAATTATGTTGGTTGTTTCCCATGTGCACTTATGTGTAAATTACTCTTTTATCCAAAAAGTTCTATATCATTATTTAGTATTGTACTATGTAATGGTCATATTAAATTTGAATAATTTATTTATTTATATAATACATGTCAACTCGAAAAAAAAATTGGGTGGTAGCTAAGATAGAACCCCAATTAAAAAGCTGAGCTTTGTTATCCACATAAATCCCTTATAGAAGCATAAACTAGACAAGTATTTTCCTATTGTTCCAAACAGAGCTGCATTACGCAACCACTTTGATACCTTATTTACCTCGCTAAAATTCAATGAGGAAAAACTATTAAGTACTCCCTCCACTTCATTTTATGTAACACACTTTCCTGTCTTGTATGTCCCAATCATAATGATATATTTTTTTATTAGACAAATAATTAATATCATTTTATCTATTTCTATCTTTATTGGGTGCTATTTTCACTAAAAGTTACCAACAACTTTTTAATTACTCCAATCTTCTCTCACCTATTTTTTCTTTACATTTTACAAGGGCAATTTTGAAACTTTACAAGGTCAATCTTTATTTCTTAACGCCGTACAAAGTCAAAGTACCTCACATAAATTGAGACGAAGGGAGTATATGTTAAAAGAAGATTAAAGAACACCCAAACCTTATTTGTAAATAACCAATAGTGTACTTTTACTACTCAGAATCTCTAGTTTATCGAGCACAGACGACCACAAGGCATTAAATTCTAAATGTCATTATACAAGAAATTCACTTGTAGAGGGTCGTAACTGGCTACCTCTGCAAAGAATCATACAAAATTGCCAATATTATCATGAACAGCGTAAGCTTTTGCCTTGCGCGAATCATCCACCTATGCTCGTCCTAATAACAAATCAATAAAAATTAAAAATAACCACACGTATTCTACGACATAACTTTTTTTTATATATACTTTTTCAAGCATACATGTACAAATCAAAATGGAAAGAAGCACACTCAGATGTAGATTGAAAACAAAGCTAAACATACTGACTAGTGTAGCATTTCATTAAGCTGGTAAAATAAACGAAAGGATGACTAAAAGTTCAAATGTGCAAAGGGGGAAATATTGTTAATAGTTAATTACCTTGACCGTGTTGTTGATATTTCATCCTAGCTTGCATATTTGAGCTATTCGACTTGGTTCTTTTTGGAATCATTAAGATAGAAATTAAATATCTGAATATGGCCATCTGATCTGAGCATAACTCCTCTCCACAAATCTTTAAGTACAACTCCTTCCTTATTTATCTTCGCCAAAGCAGACCCCAGTTGGCTTCAAACAAGAGGCAAATTATTCTATTCAACAAGCAAGGATAAAAATTAAATAGATATAACAAAGCAGAAGAGTGCTTACGCAAATATGTTCTTCAATATTGGACCGAGACCGATGCATACTGGGCGATTCTTATTATCAATGACAAATTTCCACATACTGGCTTTATTTTCTTCGATTCTTATTATCAATGACAAATTTCCTTATTATCAATGACAAATTTCCACATACTGGCTTTATTTTCTTCGGGGCCATGCTTTAACCGAGGACACAACCTCCATCACATCAAAAGCTCCTTTACCATTTTTCTTCAGAATGACATTATCTGGTGTCGCAATTTTGGTAATTCTTATACTTCTCCAGAGCTTTAATTAAATCATCAGCATCTTCTGATGCGGTAAAATGAAATCATACACGTTTGTGGTGTTACAAATTCTGTCCCCTACCACATAGTCATAACGACCCATTGTCTTTCGAAATTGATGAGTGTAACGAGCTGGAAAAAATCTCAAATCTTGCTTTGCTTTATGGAGTTATACACCGTGACCCGTTAGAATTTAATAATAGTGGAATAGGATAAATTTATTGATAAAGCCTTGTATAAAGCACTGTTGCATCTATTAAAAGAATTGTTTATTTGAGCAACATTGATCTACTAAATGATTCTGTGTCCAATAATGTGTTAATTAGAAATCTAATTAGATAGTTATTGTAAATTCTGAAGCTAAAAATGACATAATATGATCTTATATTAAAAGATTATTATTCTAAAATTTCAAAATCATAAGGTTAAAATTTTGGATCCACCCCTTATCTTTATTTGGATTCCATCAAAGTTTACTTAAAGATAAGTATTATATCATCGAAAAGATAGGAAAGATGCGTCAAATATTTATATCTTTGGCATGCGAACCCATTATTTTACTCACGTTACTTGATGTATAGACTCGTCAAATCATATTATAAAAGATGGTACCCTCTACAAATATAATTGGCTGAATTAAGACCCTTTGCTCATATAAAAAATACTTTTTTACGATATCTAAATTTTGTTAATAAAAATTAAACATACTTGAATATTTTGATATAATCTTGAAAATTTATAATATAATAGTTACACAATTAGATAAAAAAGACTAGAGCCGTCAATTTGGACTTTGGCCAGTCGACGGGCCCGACCCAAACTTATATTTGATGAGGTTTGGCTAAGAAATTTTTAGCCCAATTAACATCGAGTCTTTCTAGCCCGACCCAAGTTGGCCCGCCAACCCGTGAGGCTTGATCGAAATTAGGCTGGGCCAACCCATTGTCTTTGAGAATTGAATAGGGTAACGAGTGGAAAAGAAATCCTAAATCTTGCTTTGATTTAGGGCGTTATACGCCGTTGTCACGCCCTAAAAATTACGAATTAAACGCTCGGTGCGAGTTGTTATTTAAAGGCTCGTGACTGGTGTTCAAAAAGGTACAAAGTTATTTAGAGAACTCAGAGTCGCCACTTGACATAGTTTAAGGTGTGCCAAGTCACCAAAAGGTACCTTGGAACACCTCTGACTCGTCTAATGGTCTGCGTTGGAGATTCGGGTAAGGTTCTCAGTTGACTCTCGGGAAGGTATTAGGCACCCTCGAGTCCTGTGCCAAGCACAGTTGCTTTATTGTCGCAATTTTAATTTATTAAAATATGGTTGTTATCTTTTGCCGTTGATTTGAATTTATGCTTTGATTTATGAAAATTAAAAAGCGTTATTCTTATCCAACCTCACAGAGGACCGGATGAATTACACTTTGATTCGAAGTAAATAAGTAAATAGATAAATCAAATGTACTGCAGCGCTTCCAACCTCTCAAAGGACTTGTCCATAGGAATTTAATTAACTTCAAAAAATAATTACTTTAGAACTAGTTTAAATCAATTTAGTTTTTTCTTTAGCTTAGTAAGTAGATCACAAATCATACTTATCATTACGCCTAATCGAGTTTAAAAAGTAAATTTTAACACAAACTTCATCATTGGCTTTCTCTATTTAGTTCTCATTTTTGCCTAATAAGTAGATCACAAACCATACTTATCAATGCCTAATTGTGCTCGTTAACCTCAATTGACGTTTGATAAATAGACCACTGATCATACTTATCAATACCAAATCGTATCACATTCCTTTATTAAAAGAAAATTTCAGTTTAAAGGTTAAAGGACAAGGGCTCGATTATGGGCTATATAATCAGCCCATATCATTTCATATTTTTCAATTGAAAGAGAACGTTGCAGCATTAATGCTCCGAAAAGATACTTTACATTGATGTCTCATTTTAGTCTATTTTTTCAGATTTTGCTTAACTTTCGTTTTTAATGTTCCTACATTGCCTACGTATTTTCAGATCTGTCCACTTGTTAACAAAAATAATTTAACTTAAAACATGATTTTACAAGTCTAAACCAGCCCATATTTACCTAATTCTTCGCACAATTGATACACTATTTCGCTACATTCGAATCAGCCCAGTTCAAATCCATAACATGTTACTTCACCACACGACATTTAGTATTAGCCACTGTCATCTTTTATTGGTATTTGGATCATATATACAAGTCAGGCAACTTATCATTTTTAGCCTTAGAAGCAGCTTAGTCATTCTCACATATTAAACAAGATTATAAGGTGAGTTGCTTTGCTTTCGAGATCTGGTTCATCAAATGATTTCTAGTTTGATCCAGTTATACCAAGTGTGGCTAATCTTATATTTTCCTACTGGTCACGTGCTTTTCTCATTAAGAGAAGATGTAAGAATAAATTGTTTTACATGGTTTAACATAGACAAAGAGAAAAGCTACACATAAACTATAGGCAACAATGAGAGAGGATTTCCTTTTTTTTTTGGCCTTAACAGGCTAAACATCATATGTAAACTTTGAGCATAAAAGTGAATACATTCAAGGCTAAAGAGTTTTACCTATTTTGTAGACAAGAACCTTCAGCTAAATAGCAACATCCAAATCAAGCCAACAAGCCAGCATAACAGTAGCCTAACTAGTGCGGACTCCCTTGAGCTAAAAGCAATGAAGAAGCAAATTTGTCCAACAAAAACCAACCGACTGACCAGCAACTGAGAAATCCTTTATACACTCAAAAAAAACTTAACTCAAACTTACAGATCTATGACCAAAAAGGCTCTTGGTGTAGAGGTCTTTTGGTGTTAAATCTTTACCCTTGAACTCACAGAATATTTCACTCTTTCACACAAAAAATGTTCAAGTCTTTTTCTCCTCTCCCTGCTGAATTTTTCAGACTGTTTCTTGGTATGTTTCAGCAGGTTGTTGTGTGTTAAAGAGGGTAGTAAATGCCTCTATTTATAGCTAAAAGGTGGGGGCTAAAAGGTGGAGTGTGGACTTGTACAAAAGTACAAGCCCACACCCTACACTTGAGTGCTTTTAGTCCCATTTTTTCAAGCAAAAGTACAGCAGCTGTACACCTACTGTTCCAGCCCTCCAAAACAGTCCTAAGAGCTGAAATAATACAAGTAGGGTCCTTTAAGAGGACCCCCAATACTCATTACATAAACTAGAAAGAACTAGGATCAAACTAGAGTAACTAAATCAGCCCCAACTAGACTAAATGAACCAAACTAACTTGGAATTAAACTAAAAACAACCAGATTCCAATTTTAGACTAAACTGAACCAAACTTGGTCCAAAAGCAAAAGCAAACAAACTGAACTAAATTGAACTTAAATTTAAGCTAAAATCCAAACTTTAATCTTAGAAGTCAGACCACCTAAATGAACCAAAATCCAACTTAAACTCAGGAATTCATGCTTACATATAGAAAGAAACGGGTCACAGACACAAGAGCATACGATTATTATCGACTCAAACTGAGTTTCGTGCTTGAACATAGCCAAAAATGACACAAACAATCCATTATGCAAACAAACACATACACACTGCCATGCTAAGTCACAGTAATCCAAGATACACCATTTCATACTCAAAACAGGGAAAACATGTGTGAAATTCAAGGTATTCATTGCAAGCTTAACATCTCATATGTACATGATACACGGAACTAGTACTAACTATGACTATACAACTAAACTACGAGTTAAACCAATTTTTATATTAACTAAATACTAATTAACTTCAAGCTTGAAGAAACAATGACAGAACTTGACACTTTCCACAGTGATCTCATTTTAACAGTATATGGTTCAAACATACTAAACTAATTCAAATTACCCAATCTGACACATTAAGAACTAAACTAATCATTTGAATTAACGACAGGAAACAAGATCACAGTGTAGCAGTTACTCTAAACATCAAGGCTTACTCGCTGCCATCTCGACGCCAACCTAGCAGCTGCGCCATTGCTGAATATCACCGCCACTGTCGCTGCCTCGGACAGCCTCGAATCATCACTGTTTTTTTTTTTCAGCTTCCGCCACTGCCTCCTCGCCTCTAAAGAAAAATTATCATCATAACATCTCCACCCAGTAGCACCTCCGCCTTGCCTTCACCCTCATCCCCAAACAACCATCATCATCACAGCATATTAATCACCACCACTGCCTCAAAAAACAGCCCCTTCCCTCCCACGAATCATCACAGAAACAAAATTGTAAAAGCCCATCCTCTCATTTTCAACGTCACAAACAGAAACAGAAAAAAGAAAGAATCAGAAAAGGAAAGGAAAAAAAAAAACAGGAACGGGACAGGGGAAAAGAAGGGCAAAGAAGAATCAGGGAACGATGGGGGTAAGGGTAAGGGAAAGAAGATAGAGAAAAAACTAAAAAGAACTCACCAAATTTGAAGTTTGACCAAACTTTGACCTCCGATCTACGCGAATCGGTTCACTTTTTGGAGAAAATAGTTGTGGAAATGGAACCAGGGGGTCAAGGCCTTTCCAATGATATATTTTTCAAAATTTTCCGGCCACCGGAGGTGGTGGCCGGCGGCGGCAGCGCGGCGGCCGGCCGGTGGCTCCGCCGTGGAGCGATTTCCGGCGAGTTGAGAGAAAATTTCAGCATGGTGGCCCTATATTCTGATTTTTGTGTAAAAATGAGAGAAAATGTTATATTTTGGCTTATATAGTTAGTGAGTATGGGCCGTGTTATACATATGGGCTGATGGACTTGTATTTTGGGCTGTATTTTTTTTTTACAAATGACCATTTAAAAAGAACTACACACAAAACTAACACACATAAAATCACATAATCTACACTAAATATCATAGATTACAATTAAACATATAACAAGCAATTTTTGGTAATTTTTTTCACATTTTCTATCCTAATTACAGACAAATTTAGTTAAAATTAAAGACTAAATTTTGGAAAACTTCGGCAAAAATTCTAAGAATTTAATACGACTATTTTGAGCAATTTTTTGAATTTTGGTGCCAAAATTAGGTGATTACAGCTGCCCCTCTTTGTTCGGGAACACGAAGAGTTTTCGGACAAAGATGTAATCGACAACTAATTTTGGCTTTTCGGTTCTAGCCGAGAGCATGCTTTTCAAAATGGTGACCGTACCTTGAATTTCGGTTCTAACCGAGAACAAAGTTACCTACATATCCCCGGACTAAGGAATCAGGTCAGTGTAGTTCCTCACGTGCGGCAGCTGGGACTACCGCATTCAAACGGACGCTAGACTCTTCTAGACTCCCTAAGACAAACACCAGACACTCTAGACTACTAAGATAAACTAGAGACTCTCCTAGACACACTTGGGGCTGATACTAGACACTCTTAGGCACACAAAGGCTGTCGTTGCTTATTACTGGTCGCTTGCTGGTGGTCGTTGCTTTACAAGGAATGGAAATACAAGGCAAAAATGGAATTACAACATTGAAAAATGTAAAAGTTACAATTCCTAGACTACTCTTCATGCTTCCCAAGCTGATGAACTGGTCTGAAGCTCCCACCAATCAAGTGGGTTTTGAAAACTTGAAATCGCTCGGGCGGGCTTTAACTTGAAACTTGAAATTGCCGCTCGGGTGGGCTTGAATGTTAAAATTGCTGAAAGTTGAAATTGCCGTTTGGGCGGGCTTTAACTTCAAAGTTGAAACTGCCGCTTTGACAGGCTTTGACTGAAATGCTGAAAATGCCGCTTTGATGGGTTTTGACTTGAAGCTGGGGATGGTTGCTAATCTCTGAGCGGGACAAACTTGAAAAGGAAGTGGTTGCTATCTTCTAGCGGAACTGACTCGAAAAGAAAATGGGCGCTATCTTTTAGCGGGACTGACTCGAAATGGAAGTGGGCGCTATCTTTTAGCGAAACTGACTCGAAAAGGAAAAGGGGGGCTATCTTTTAGCGAAACTGACTCAAAAAGAAAATGGTTGCTATCTTTTAGCAGAAATTGACTCGGAAAGGAAATGGGTGCTATCTTTTAGCGAAACTGACATGGAAAGGAAATAACGCTATCTTTGAGCGAAACTGACTCGGAAAGGAAATGATCGCTATCTTTTAGCGGAAACTGACTTTTAAAGGAAACTGACGCTATCTTTGAGCGGAACTGACTCGAAAAGGAAATGGTGCTATCTTTTAGCGAAACTGACTCGAAAAGTAAATAACGCTATCTTTGAGCGAAACTGACTCGGAAAGGAAATGGGTGCTATCTTTTAGCAGAAATTAACTCGGAAAGGAAACGATCGCTATCTTTTAGCAGATCTTGACATGGAAAGGAAATGACGCTATCTTTGAGCGAAACTGACTCGAAAAGGAAATGGGCTTTCTTTTAGCCAAAATTGACTTGAAAAGGAAACTGACGCTATCTTTGAGCGGAACTGACTCGAAAAGGAAACTGACGCTATCTTTGAGCGGAATTGACTTTAAAAGGAAACTGATGCTATCTTTTAGCAGAAACTGACTTTAAAAGGAAACTGACGCTATCTTTGAGCGGACTTGACTTTAAAAGGAAACTGATGCTATCTTTTAGCAGAAACTGACTTTAAAAGGAAACTGACGCTATCTTTGAGCGGAACTGACTCGAAAAGGAAATGGGCTTTCTTTTAGCCAAAATTGACTTGAAAAGGAAATGACTGACGCTATCTTTTAGTGAGACTGACTCGAAAAGGAAACTGACGCTATCTTTGAGCGGAACTGACTCGAAAAGGAAACTGACGCTATCTTTGAGCGGAACTGACTTTAAAAGGAAACTGATGCTATCTTTTAGCAGAAACTGACTTTAGAAGGAAACTGACGCTATCTTTGAGCGGAACTGACTCGAAAAGGAAACTGACGCTATCTTTGAGCGGAACTGACTCGAAAGGAAACTGACGCTATCTTTGAGCAAAGACTGACTTGAAAAGGAAACTGACGCTTTTTCTTGGGGGAGTATGTTATTGTGGTTGACATCTTCCTGGTGAGTTATGTCCTCTCTGTTTACCCGCTCATGACTAGCCCATGTCTGGAAGCTGTACAGTCCACACGTTTTTCACATGTGGCTTTGACTTGAAAGCTGCAAACTCTAACCCATTATCTTAATGGGGTCTTGTCTGGAGATTTGAAAACCTTAGCCGTTTTTCAAAGATGGGATTTTGTCTGAAACTCAGAACAAATGCTCCCGATTCATGTGATCCTTGATCTTGCTGACAATGTAGCAAATATCACAATGGCTTTCTTCATCATGACTATACAGACCCTGAATCATGTCCTCGCAAAATAAACTTGGGGTTCTTGTTCAAACAATATCTTGATATTGTTGGTGTATTTTTGATCCACCCCAAAGTCCACCAATGCCAAATAGTTTCTCCCAATCTTTAGTCACTCCTTGGTAGAAATAGCATGTCGTTCCATGGTGACTTTCCTGGCACAATCTTGGTGTGTCATTCTCATACGAGGTTCGGCACGAACTTCCATTGCTCATTGGTTCCCGAACAATGATCTGGTACAACTGAGAAACCTGTAAACAAGCTTTGCAAAACTTTCTTTGCTCGTTTCAATGATATCAAAGGAGAGAAGTGACGAAAAAAAGTAAAGACAAATTGAAGAAATTCAAAGAGGAGACATCGAACGAAAGATGTCCCTGAATGATAGAAAGAAAAAGAAAAAAAAAAATTTATTTAGGGGTGAAATGACGAGCTCAAGGAACATGACATACATCTTGGAATAAAGTCTTGACCTTTTCAACACGATCTATCCTTGATTTTACCCAGTTCGACAATATAGAAGCAATTGCTTGCTTGGTCCGATCATGATGAGAAACCGGACATCCCTCATTCGACTAGTGGTGCCCTTTCGGGTTTTCACCAACTAGCCTCTCTCTTTGTTCTTTTTCCTCACAATGGTCTGTGGCGCCCTTTCAGGTTTTGACCAACATGATTCACTTTCTTCTCTTCTTTTTTTTTCTCTCTTTTTTTTTTTTTCATTCGACCTCTTATCCCCTTTTCCGGTCGATCTCATCTTTCTCCTCTTTCTTTTTGAGCCAATCTGCCATCCCTTATTTTGACTTTTCACGGAAGTTTCTGTCCTAATGGCAATTGTACTCCCATCTCTTGATTGCGATGATCAAAATAAACTTCGACTTCCCCGAGCAGACTCATATTTTGATTGTACATCAATGCGCTACATTCTCAAAGATCGGTCAAAAAGGTCTTTATTTAGACCATAGTATGGGATTTGGTTAGGCTAGGAAGAAAATTATTTAGCATCAAAACTCAGAAACATCTCATGAGACGGCTAGATGAACATTACAAATTTTGAAATCACCGCTTTTGAAAAAATAAACCCTCTTTTCTTTTCTTTTCTTTTTTTTCTTTTTCCCCCCAGTTTAAGTAAATTGGGGGATTTCCCTTTTTATTCTCTCTTCTTTTTTTTTTTAGGGTTTTCTTTTGCTCTTTGTTTTGAAAAGCGGTATAAAAGCATCTCATGAAATGACTTGGTGAATAATACAACCCTTGGAATTATTTTCTTCTAAGATAACATTAAACTTTAGCCTCAGTTTAGTGAAAATTGAGGAATTTCTTTTGAATTTTCTCTGATATGAAAACATGGGGGATATTGAGAGTTGCCCCCGAGATGAACACAAAGAAAGCAAAAGGAAAATTGGATTTCTTGCTTTTCTTTAAAAAACTTCTGCGGAGCACTTTGAGTTTCTTCCCCGACTTCGAAACCGGTATGCTAAACATCTCATGAAACATGCGAATGAATGTTACAAAAATAGAAGTTTGTTTTTATTTTATTTTATTTATGAAATAAAATAAAAACAAACTTCTGCCCCAGTTTAGCATAAAATAGGGATCTAAATTTTTTTGATGTTGGCCGCAAACTTGGAGGCAAGTTTTGCGTCAATAAAAGAAAACAGGGAAAAAAGAAATTTTCTCCTGTTGCGACCGCACCGGAGTGGTTGCCTACGTATCCTTTTGAGAGGAATCAGGTCAGACGTAGCTCTAGCAACTTAATGCTAGCTTTTGTGTTGTTGTTTTTGTTGTTTTTTTCTGATTTTTTCTATTTTTTTTTTCTTTCACTGGTATAATAACATTTATTTCAAAGGAGGGTAGCCGAAAGGAAAGATACACAAAGCTCAAAGACTATTAAATTGGCAAAATATTTGGGTAGTGGAAACGAAAGCCGTTCGTCATCCCGACCCGAGAATGCCTCGCACAGATATACAACAAAATAAGTCGACCTAAAGTCACAAGTAGAGACGGGACTTAATCACTCGGTATCCTTCGTTTTCTCTCCAACAGTGATTTTGAAAATTACACTTGAAACTTCTGACCAAAATGGTTATGCACCATTTTCAACTCTTTGCATAATTCATTTATCACAGTCATCCTCACCGTCCAGTTAGTTCTTAGGCCTGATATTAGACCATGTATTTAGATCAAGACACAAATTCCGCACATATGTCATGTTACTAAAGCTGACAAGAATAAAACTTCAAAAAAACTAAAAGGATAAAAATAAGGAACAGAAAAAACAAAATATTTGAGACAAGGAGTGGATCTCGCTTTTTATTGAATTAAAGACATGAGGGTTTGAACATCAAAATAAGCAAAATAATGCACTTGGATTACAACCCTGAAATAACCAAGTGCACAGAAAGTTCGGCAAAATAAGTTGACAAATGCTTCTCAATTGTTCATTTTCATATCATGTCCAATGCACTGCTCTCATGCCCTGTCGAAGCCGTCATCAGATTGTACCATGTTGTTTCTACTGGCGTGCTTCAAACTTGACAGCATCTTCTTCTTCGCTTCATTTTCTTGAAATACCATCAGGGTAGACATGTCTTCTTTGGAAAAAATGAATGACCGTGTAAGACAGTGAATTGGCTCAATGACTACATCTTGCATTGTTGCATGGACAGTTGATTGGAAGGACCAACTGCCACAATCTGCTTGGCGCCATTCCTTTTCATGTCTTCTTCTATGCATACCGTCCCTACCATGTGTACGTTGTTTTGAACATCATGAGCTGGTAAAGGATTCTGATTCACATTCTGTGTTTCATCCCCCACGACTTTTATCTGACTGTTGTCTATCATTGCCTGGATTGCCCTTTTGAGTTCCCAGCAGGATTCCGTGTCATGTCCAGGTGCTCCAGAATGAAACGCACAATGACGTGAATGATCAACTCTTCCATTAGGGTTCACTTTTCCCGGGATTGGTTTCAACAGATTGGCTTGTTGCAACTTTTCAAACAAATTAGTGTAAGTTTCCCCCAATGGGGTGAACTTAGTCTCTCCCCTCCGTCGCAACTTTTTGTGACTTGTGCTTGGACAGGAACACGGATTCTTTCGCTTTTGGTTGGGAAAGTCAGGCGAAGCTTGGAAATGGTTGTGTGGGGTGTTATATGTGGCTTGTGGGGTTGGTGCGCGCCATTGCGGATAGGAAAATATCGGAGCATATGGCTGCGCTCTATGGAGTGGAGGAGCAGAGTAATTTGGATTATCTGGGGAGTAATGCTGCTGATGATGCTTTTGTGAAGTTTGGGAGTATGACAGAGGTTGTTTGAATTCTCTCTTGTTCCACTTTCTGGGATCTCGCTTCTTTTCTATTTCATTGCAAAGACTCTCTGACCTAGCTCGGACAGTGAATTGTGGAACGGAGGCCGATGGTGAAGCAAATGGAGGTGGTGGTGCCAGAGGACACATTGTAGAGGATCTCACCACTTTTGCGGCACTGTTGTAGTGAGGAAAGTCGGGAGAGTATTGAGGGTCCTCAACTGTAGTAGGCAGACCATGTGCTTGATGCACGATGGTCGGTGCAACTCCTGAGAGATTAGATGGCACGGGAGGAGGTGCATGTCCCATGGTAATAGCATGATACAGTTCAACCACCAACTCTTTCATATTTTTGGCCTCTTTTGTAAACCTCTCATTCTGCTCAAACACCAACTTTTTCAGATTCTTGACTTCTTCAGTCAACCTCTCATTCTGCTCCATCAAATGCTCGTAATCTTCGAACTCAGAATTCCCACCTTCAGACGTCATGATCATGGGTCCCATTGATCTTGTTCTGTACGTGTGATATGATGCCAGAATTTCCTCTCAAGTTACCGCAGAACACCCAAACACTATGACAAACAGATCGGGTTAGCACAAAAATGCACACTGGCAAACCTAAGGTTGTTATGCGTCATCCCGAAACGGTTAACGGCGTAAGCCGAGTGTACCGACCGTATCCCCCAAAGATTGCTTACGTGCCTTGAGAAAAATCAGAACAAAATTGTAACTGACACGTAATTGGAACAAGGACAAACTTTGATGATTTTTTTTTTTTGATTTTTTTTTTTTACCTCTTTTTCTAACACAAAAACATAATTTAGACAAACGACACGAGACAGACTCAAAATAAACTGTTTAACGTGATACACGAGTCAAAAGATATGTACAAACTGACACATTGGGTGGGTACACCCGGACGGTGAAAATAATGAGACTCGACATTTTAGCGGAGTCAGATTATTCCACGAGGATCGACGCAAAATACAACTTAGCTAATTGCAATTTATCGTCTGTACCCTGTCTTGACCTTGGAAAAAGAAAGAAAAAAAATACAATACAAAGTAAAGTGGGACCCTAAAATAACATTTTTTTTTTTTTGTTTTTTGAAAATTTAAGACTCAACCCGAGGGAGGTTCTAACGGAACTTAAGAACAAATTATGAAACAAACTATTTTTTTTTATTCGAAAGGTGATTCCAAAATCGGATACTATGACAGCACAAAAATGGATACAATTTTTGAAACAAACTCTTTGATCTAATTCGAAAAAGAATCTTAGAATATTTACAAAATTTGGCCATTATGCCGACACAAAGACACAAAATATTACATGAATTAGAAGCAAAATTGATTTACAAAAATTGGCCATTATGACGGCGTAAAACCCTGATAAATTACTTTCAAAAAATGTGGACTTGACTTGGACACAGATTCAAAGACAAAAGGGTCACAAAATTTTGCAATTATACCGGCGCAAAACTATAACGACGCAAAATTATGACAAATTATTTTCTAACACTTGAGACCAAACCCGGACACAAAATTTAGACTTTAAATGTTCTTAAAAAAAAATTCGCCATTATAACGGCGTAAAATGACAACTAAAGATATTTTGAGACACGGGACTAAACCCATTTTTCATTTTTCTCTCTCTTTTTTTTTTTTTTTTTTTCAAAATTTAACACCCACCCCCGATGATCGGTCAGCATAACAACCTCTTTCTACAACAAATGCACCACATAAAAAATGCCTTGGACATGTCTCTCTCGAGAAGTGGGTCCCGTTTGGACAAAAGGGTAGTCAGCCTAGACAAGTGCAATACCGGTGTACCGCACCTCATTAGGTCAAATATGATGCAGATAATTGGGCCTAAAAGGTTTAACTTTGGGTGACACAACTGACTCAGTGTCTAGACTGGCTGAAAAAACCCGGTGGACAAACCGGGCGGAAAGCGCATCAGGGCCATCCGGAGACAGTGTGTCCGGCCTAAAACCCCGTCACGCCTTCCTCCTAAATCATGGGCAATTTAGTAAGAAAGTCCCAGATGCCACAAGCAATCTGGTAAGTGCACGTGTGCGTGTGTTTCAGAGACTCAGAGGGTTCCGGAGGAAGACAGTTTATATACAGTTCAACAATATCAAAGCAGTAACATTCAACTTTTACGGCGATAACGGCAATAAAATATAACAAATATTTAATAAATTAAGACATGCGACAATTTATCAAAGCCGGAGATTCTAGTTTTCACTAATTTCCCCAGCGGAGTCGCCAAGCTGTCACGCCCTAAAAATTAAAATTAACTGCGCTGTTGCGTCGAGTTTATTTAAAGGCTCGTGACTGGTGTTCAAAAAGGTACAAAGTTATTTAGAGAACTCAGAGTCGCCACTTGACATAGTTTAAGGTGTGCCAAGTCACCAAAAGGTACCTTGGAACACCTCTGACTCGTCTAATGGTCTGCGTTGGAGATTCGGGTAAGGTTCTCAGTTGACTCTCGGGAAGGTATTAGGCACCCTCGAGTCCTGTGCCAAGCACAGTTGCTTTATTGTCGCAATTTTAATTTATTAAAATATGGTTGTTATCTTTTGCCGTTGATTTGAATTTATGCTTTGATTTATGAAAATTAAAAAGCGTTATTCTTATCCAACCTCACAGAGGACCGGATGAATTACACTTTGATTCGAAGTAAATAAGTAAATAGATAAATCAAATGTACTGCAGCGCTTCCAACCTCTCAAAGGACTTGTCCATAGGAATTTAATTAACTTCAAAAAATAATTACTTTAGAACTAGTTTAAATCAATTTAGTTTTTTCTTTAGCTTAGTAAGTAGATCACAAATCATACTTATCATTACGCCTAATCGAGTTTAAAAAGTAAATTTTAACACAAACTTCATCATTGGCTTTCTCTATTTAGTTCTCATTTTTGCCTAATAAGTAGATCACAAACCATACTTATCAATGCCTAATTGTGCTCGTTAACCTCAATTGACATTTGATAAATAGACCACTGATCATACTTATCAATACCAAATCGTATCACATTCCTTTATTAAAAGAAAATTTCAGTTTAAAGGTTAAAGGACAAGGGCTCGATTATGGGCTATATAATCAGCCCATATCATTTCATATTTTTCAATTGAAAGAGAACGTTGCAGCATTAATGCTCCGAAAAGATACTTTACATTGATGTCTCATTTTAGTCTATTTTTTCAGATTTTGCTTAACTTTCGTTTTTAATGTTCCTACATTGCCTACGTATTTTCAGATCTGTCCACTTGTTAACAAAAATAATTTAACTTAAAACATGATTTTACAAGTCTAAACCAGCCCATATTTACCTAATTCTTCGCACAATTGATACACTATTTCGCTACATTCGAATCAGCCCAGTTCAAATCCATAACATGTTACTTCACCACACGACATTTAGTATTAGCCACTGTCATCTTTTATTGGTATTTGGATCATATATACAAGTCAGGCAACTTATCATTTTTAGCCTTAGAAGCAGCTTAGTCATTCTCACATATTAAACAAGATTATAAGGTGAGTTGCTTTGCTTTCGAGATCTGGTTCATCAAATGATTTCTAGTTTGATCCAGTTATACCAAGTGTGGCTAATCTTATATTTTCCTACTGGTCACGTGCTTTTCTCATTAAGAGAAGATGTAAGAATAAATTGTTTTACATGGTTTAACATAGACAAAGAGAAAAGCTACACATAAACTATAGGCAACAATGAGAGAGGATTTCCTTTTTTTTTTTGGCCTTAACAGGCTAAACATCATATGTAAACTTTGAGCATAAAAGTGAATACATTCAAGGCTAAAGAGTTTTACCTATTTTGTAGACAAGAACCTTCAGCTAAATAGCAACATCCAAATCAAGCCAACAAGCCAGCATAACAGTAGCCTAACTAGTGCGGACTCCCTTGAGCTAAAAGCAATGAAGAAGCAAATTTGTCCAACAAAAACCAACCGACTGACCAGCAACTGAGAAATCCTTTATACACTCAAAAAAAACTTAACTCAAACTTACAGATCTATGACCAAAAAGGCTCTTGGTGTAGAGGTCTTTTGGTGTTAAATCTTTACCCTTGAACTCACAGAATATTTCACTCTTTCACACAAAAAATGTTCAAGTCTTTTTCTCCTCTCCCTGCTGAATTTTTCAGACTGTTTCTTGGTATGTTTCAGCAGGTTGTTGTGTGTTAAAGAGGGTAGTAAATGCCTCTATTTATAGCTAAAAGGTGGGGGCTAAAAGGTGGAGTGTGGACTTGTACAAAAGTACAAGCCCACACCCTACACTTGAGTGCTTTTAGTCCCATTTTTTCAAGCAAAAGTACAGCAGCTGTACACCTACTGTTTCAGCCCTCCAAAACAGTCCTAAGAGCTGAAATAATACAAGTAGGGTCCTTTAAGAGGACCCCCAATACTCATTACATAAACTAGAAAGAACTAGGATCAAACTAGAGTAACTAAATCAGCCCCAACTAGACTAAATGAACCAAACTAACTTGGAATTAAACTAAAAACAACCAGATTCCAATTTTAGACTAAACTGAACCAAACTTGGTCCAAAAGCAAAAGCAAACAAACTGAACTAAATTGAACTTAAATTTAAGCTAAAATCCAAACTTTAATCTTAGAAGTCAGACCACCTAAATGAACCAAAATCCAACTTAAACTCAGGAATTCATGCTTACATATAGAAAGAAACGGGTCACAGACACAAGAGCATACGATTATTATCGACTCAAACTGAGTTTCGTGCTTGAACATAGCCAAAAATGACACAAACAATCCATTATGCAAACAAACACATACACACTGCCATGCTAAGTCACAGTAATCCAAGATACACCATTTCATGCTCAAAACAGGGAAAACATGTGTGAAATTCAAGGTATTCATTGCAAGCTTAACATCTCATATGTACATGATACACGGAACTAGTACTAACTATGACTATACAACTAAACTACGAGTTAAACCAATTTTTATATTAACTAAATACTAATTAACTTCAAGCTTGAAGAAACAATGACAGAACTTGACACTTTCCACAGTGACCTCATTTTAACAGTATATGGTTCAAACATACTAAACTAATTCAAATTACCCAATCTGACACATTAAGAACTAAACTAATCATTTGAATTAACGACAGGAAACAAGATCACAGTGTAGCAGTTACTCTAAACATCAAGGCTTACTCGCTGCCATCTCGACGCCAACCTAGCAGCTGCGCCATTGCTGAATATCACCGCCACTGTCGCTGCCTCGGACAGCCTCGAATCATCACTGTTTTTTTTTTTTCAGCTTCCGCCACTGCCTCCTCGCCTCTAAAGAAAAATTATCATCATAACATCTCCACCCAGTAGCACCTCCGCCTTGCCTTCACCCTCATCCCCAAACAACCATCATCATCACAGCATATTAATCACCACCACTGCCTCAAAAAACAGCCCCTTCCCTCCCACGAATCATCACAGAAACAAAATTGTAAAAGCCCATCCTCTCATTTTCAACGTCACAAACAGAAACAGAAAAAAGAAAGAATCAGAAAAGGAAAGGAAAAAAAAAAAACAGGAACGGGACAGGGGAAAAGAAGGGCAAAGAAGAATCAGGGAACGATGGGGGTAAGGGTAAGGGAAAGAAGATAGAGAAAAAACTAAAAAGAACTCACCAAATTTGAAGTTTGACCAAACTTTGACCTCCGATCTACGCGAATCGGTTCACTTTTTGGAGAAAATAGTTGTGGAAATGGAACCAGGGGGTCAAGGCCTTTCCAATGATATATTTTTCAAAATTTTCCGGCCACCGGAGGTGGTGGCCGGCGGCGGCAGCGCGGCGGCCGGCCGGTGGCTCCGCCGTGGAGCGATTTCCGGCGAGTTGAGAGAAAATTTCAGCATGGTGGCCCTATATTCTGATTTTTGTGTAAAAATGAGAGAAAATGTTATATTTTGGCTTATATAGTTAGTGAGTATGGGCCGGGTTATACATATGGGCTGATGGACTTGTATTTTGGGCTGTATTTTTTTTTACAAATGACCATTTAAAAAGAACTACACACAAAACTAACCCACATAAAATCACATAATCTACACTAAATATCATAGATTACAATTAAACATATAACAAGCAATTTTTGGTAATTTTTTTCACATTTTCTATCCTAATTACAGACAAATTTAGTTAAAATTAAAGACTAAATTTTGGAAAACTTCGGCAAAAATTCTAAGAATTTAATACGACTATTTTGAGCAATTTTTTGAATTTTGGTGCCAAAATTAGGTGATTACAGCCGTGACCTGTTAGGGTTTAATAATAGTGGAATGTAATAGGTTTATTGACAAAGCTTTGTATAAAGCCCCGCACATCTATTAAAAGAATTGTTTATTTGAGCAATATTAATCTATTGAAAGATTTTGTGTCCAATAATATGTTAATTAGCAATCTAATTAAATAGTTATTATAAATTTTACGCTAAAAATGACATAATGTGATATTATATTAAAAGATCATAATTCTAAAATTTCAAACTCATAAGGTACAAAAATCTGGATCCGCCTCTGATCTTTATTTGGACCCCATAAATGTTTACTTAAGATTTTGAAAAATATTATACCATCGAAAAGATAGGAAAGATGGGTCAAATAATTATTGATATGCGAACCCATAATATTAGTCACATTACTTGATGTATAGACTCATCACATCAGATCAGCAATGATTGTACCCTCTACAATAAAGTGGCCGAATTAAGACCCTTTACGCATATGAAAAATACGTTTATACGATATATAAATTTTGTTTGTAAAAATTAAACACATATAAATATTTTGTTATAATCCTGAAAATTTAAATTGCATAGTTACACAATTAGATAAAAAGGACTAGAGTCGTCAATTTGGGCTTTGACCCAAGGGTAGACCCGACCCAACCTTATATTTGATGAGGCTACGCTAAGAATTTTTTAGCCCAATTAACATCGAGTCTTTCTAGTCCGACCCAAGTTGGCCCGCCAATCCATGAGGCTTGACCAAAGTTGGACTGGGCTAGCTCGCGACCCCAACACAAAGAAAATCAAAATTTTATACCCACTGACCAACTCATCAATGCTTACCAAGTTTGAGACTAAATATAAAAATGTATATCCTACCTTGATATTTCCTGACGTAACCTAAGCTGATTTAATACAGTAATATTAGAAACTTAATAAATTTTACGGTTAGCAAGTTTGCTTTCAACCAATTTCTATTGTCCAACTAGGGCAGTAGCTAAAATAGAACCCCCAATTAAAAAGTTGAGCTTTGTTACCCACGTAAATCCCTTATAAGAGCTTGAACAAGACAAGGATTTTTCAGTCTTTTCAAAAGAGAGCTGCATTATAGAACCACTTCGCCACCTTATTTACCTCACTGAAATTCAAAGATGAAGAACTATTAAGTACTTCCTTCGTCCCATTTTATGTGACACACTTTTCTTTTTAGTCTGTCCCAAAAAGAATGACACATTTTCTTATTTGACAACTAATTTATATCATTTTATCTATTCTACCCTTGTTAGGCCCTACTTTCATTAAAAACTACCAACAACATTTTAATTACTCCAATCTTTTCACTCCTACTTTTTCTTTACAATTTATAAGGGCAATTTTGAAACTTTACAAGGCCATCTTTACTTCTTAATTCCGCACAAAGTTAAAATGCCTCACATAAATTGGGACGGAGGGAGTATATGTTAAAATAAGATTAAATAACAACCAAACCTTAATCACAAATAACCAATAGTGTACTTTTACTACCTCAGAATCTCCGGCTTATCGAGTAAAGATGACCACAAGGCTTTAAGATTCTAAAAGTCATTAGACAAGAAAGTTGTTTGTGGAGAGTCGTAACTGGCTACCTCCGCAAACAATACTTCAAAACTGGAAATATCATCATAAACAACGTAAGATTTTGCCTCTTTAATGGCAGTAGCTTTTGCCTTGCGCAAATCACCCACCTGTGCTCGTCCTAATAATAAATCAGCAAAAATTAAGAATAACCACCTGTGTTCTACGACATAACTTTTTTTTATATACTTCTTCAAGCATACATATATAAATCAAAATAGAAAGAAACACACTCAGATTGCATTGAAAACAAAGCTAAAGATACTGACTACTAAAGCTTTTCATTAAGATGGTCAATATCATACCCGATTTTGGACTCAACTCAAGGCGAATCGAATTTCGGATTTGACTGAGTGAACTTGTTTGAGTTTAGATGTTGGAGTCGCCTCCTAATATAGTTTCTAAAGCGAATTAGGTCACCTAAGTATCTGAGGTCAAGTTCAATAAGTCAACTAGTCCATTCCAAAGATTCTATATGGGTAAGAAGTCCAAATGACTCGGGGAAGAAGGTGTTAGGCACTTCCCCGATTCCATGAAAAGTGGTTCTCGTCCGAGTCTATGTTTTGGGATAAAAAGAGTATATATCATCATGAATACCAACTTGGGAAGTTTAATATAGCACTTGATTCAAAAAATGTAATATGTCTATACAGTTACACTTATACCAATAGATTTCATATACGACCTATATGTAAGCCTAATCGCATTTTAGGGCTTGCTAATATAATGCCTTATCGTGAACAAGTTTTAACATGTAAAGGGGTGTTCAATTTCAGCTTATATATGCAATTCGCACACTTAAAACAATTTGCATAAATAGTCTACTTTGTAAATAAAATTCAGATTTTAGCAAAATGAAAAAGGGAGGTTGTTTTAAAACAAAATGTTGGCCATCTAGGGTCGATGTGACTCGTCATTAATTGTCGAGCCCTAACCTTAATGACCCTTTTTGTGTAGGGATCAGATTTTGATAAATATATAAGCGAAGAGACTGTTTTTTGAAAACGGATTCACAGAAGCACGCAAAGGCAGATAAGAGGCTGTCACACGTAATAATATACATATATAGGTATAAATATGCAAATACATGACTAAATGACAGTTATATCTTTAGAAAAATATTTTAAAGTGTACAAGCGACCCCAAGTACTTTATACACCCATATACACTATTAGATTAGAGTATAAGAGCATAAGTAATGGTCAAAATCATTGTATGCACGTAAAAGGACCCTTTTTGAAAACAGTTTTGGGCCCAGACTGTTTATGTAAAAGAGGGGCAGATTCAGTTTTCAAAAACAGTCTACTTTAGGCACGAATAACACAAATAACCCCTGTCAAGTGAATTTCAGATTCAAACATTTAGAAAAAGTGAGTTCCCACAATATTTCAAGTCTAATGTAGTGCAGTTTCATAGGAATAGCCCGAGACTGTTAGTTTAAAGGCAAAGAATGCTTATGCAGAGTCCTAAATGTCATGTTTTGCAACACATAAGAGTAAAGGGTTAAGAGAAGAGCCCTTGGATGGCTGCACACATACTGTATGCCCTTGTTTTAAATGATACAGGCAGAGAGTCCTAAAATATACATGGTTTGGGACAGTTTCTAGGGAAAAGCATAAAGACAAGGCAAAGGTTAAGTAATATTCTGCACTGGTAGCTTTTAGCATAGCTTTCTTCAGAGAAGAAAGTGTTTCTCCCCAGCCTTTCAGTTACACTAAAAGGGTTGTAAATACACCCTGGTATAACCCCCTGAGGTTATGTGCTGCAAGAAAGGAGTCCACAGGGCCCTAAACAGAGCCCAAACAGAGATGGCAAGTAGATGGAAGTTGTGCCAAGGGAATTGGATCTTAACAGCAAACCATGTGAAATGTTATAACTCTAATTACACCTTTTTAATAATGCTTTTAACAAACATGCAAAGATTACTTAGGCTTAACTGAACCCCCAGACCCAAAGCAAGACAAAGTACACCAACAGTTTAACCAAAGCAGAGACAGGACAAGAGCATACAAACCAAACACACACACATATAGATGCAACAGGTGATTAGGAGTGATGAGAAGTACTACAATTCTAACTGCACCTCCTTAATAGCACTGGCATGATTTTAACAAATGTGCATAGATCAACTAGGATTAACAGATCACCCAGACTCAAAGCAAAACAAAGTATACCAACAACTTGAACACAATAGAGATAAGGTAAGAGCATGCTAAGGAAACACACACATATAGATGTAATAGGTGATCACAGGTAGGAGGAATACCTTTAAGCAATGTGAAACCAAATAGAATGCAGAAAGAAAGGAGGGGAAGCAGGATCAGCACACACACAACAAAAAGCAGTAGTCCTTCAGAAGAGCAAACATGCAGAAAGAGAATTGAATGCATGAGTAACTATGTAGAATTTTCTAAGTGTATCAGTGTGTGTCTCTGAATTCTTATGTCCAGAAAATTTTCCTTAATTGAAAAGAGAGGTTAGTTTAAATTGGTGAGGGGTGGTGATTTGAAAAGCAAACGGATAAGTCCCCATAAGGCAAGAAATATAGTCTTCCAAGAATAACAGGGGGACAAATTTGAGTATCCTTCCAAAAATAGAGCAATCAATCCCCAAACTTAAGGTAAATCAATCCTAAATTGATTTGGATCCCCTCCCCTCAACCTAACATAGTCTAGGTTCACAAATCCCATCATAAATAGGTTTGAACCTTGACAGATTTCAAAAACAAACATATCGATAACCATGTCAATTTCCTTCTCTGTTTTCAATCACAATACTAATCAAAATCACTTCTAAAATTTTAGGCTTATCCCATCAGCCCTTCCTTATCACATTCGAACATATCAACATAAACAAGAACGGATACAAAGGGCACTAGGGTCATGCTTGGGCACAAACAATTTACAAGAAGCAGATTCAAAGTATTGAGTAACTACCTAGGCATATTAACGTACTAAGCAAAATGATAGTGACCATGGAATGTGATCTTAGTCAATTAATCATGCGAACAAAAAATGGGTTGACAACTAAGAAAACAAACACTTTATGCATGTGATTAAGCAAATCAGAACACAAAAGAACAATTAAAGGGTTACCCGTTCACACCCAAGTCGGGTCAAATCGACCCATCACAAATTTAACTTTGCATGGGGTTTCTTACAATTTTTAAGTGATAACATCATTGAATCATGGCCTGAACCCCGCTGGAGCCGTCTCCCGGCGGTGGTGGTTCAGTTATAAAAAGGTCAAATCTTACCCTCGTCCAAATGTCATAAAAAATATATGGGTTTTGTAGGGCTTAATGAGTAGAGTGTCGTGGTGCTATTTTCCCCAATTTTCACCGGCCGAGTTGGCCAGAATAAGCCTCGACAGTGGTGGCGATCCATGTCGCCAAAGAGAGAATAGAAAGGGTGAAACCGGGGAGGTCAGGGGAAATGAGGGTAGGGGGAAAGGCTTTAGGAGGTCATGTGGGTAGACTAGGAATTTTAATCTTAAGCCATTGGATTGAATCAAACGAAGGGTAAGGATGAAGCCACATCAACACTTAGGTGTAAAAATATGGGAAAATTAGGAAATTATTTTTAACGCAATAAAATGGCTAGGAAATGCATAAAATTGTAATTTTGGGATTTAAAACAATTTGGATAATTTTGTCAAAAAATAGAGATAATTGCAGTGAAGTGATTGTAAAATAGCTCTGGTTTGAGACGATGCTTTTGAAAATAGCCTCGATTGTCAGGCTATTATGAGAAGATAATTTGAAAAGAAAGGACGGGGCAAGAGTGAATACACAATCATGTGTAAAATTTAAAAACTATTGATTTTGAAAATAGGAGGGACAAAATTGGGTGTCAACAGCTGCCCCTCTTTGCCCGGGGATGATGAAAGAGTCTTCGGGCAAAGACGTTGACAGTGCGATCAATTTTGTCATGAATCTAGAAGAGTGTTTTGACTTGAGAGAATGCGGGGTGTCAGGTTGAAATATTTGCTTTACTTGGGGCGTATCCTGCAGTGAAGATGTGTTTGTAACATAATGTACATATAAAACGTATATTCCCACAGGGCTGGATTGTCTTTCCAGGATTCTTGTCGTATGTGATTGTGTCTGCTATTCCATAATTGTGTGTCTTTTGCTGTCAAGTGTTAGATTCGACATAGGATTGTACCCTCCATCGGTGTATTGGGCTGTGTACCCTCCGCAAAGAATAAAAATGACAAATCGGTATCGGGTTGTGTACCCTCAATCGACGCTTCGGGTTGTGTACCCTCCGCTAATTTAAAATGCAAATCGATATCAGGCTGTGTACCCTCAACCGACGCCTTGGGTTGTGTAACCTCGGCTAATTTAAAATGAAAATCGATATCGGGCTGTGTACCCTCAACCGACGCCTTGGGCTGTGTACCCTCAGCTAATGTAAATGACAAATCGATATCAGGTTGTGTACCCTCAACCGACGCTTCGGGCTGTGTACCCTCAGCTAATTTAAAATGCAAATCGATATAGGACTGTGTACCCTCAACCGACGTCTTGGGCTGTGTACCCTCAGCTAATTTAAAATGCAAATCGATATCGAGCTATGTATCCTCAACCGATGCCTTGGGATGTGTACCATCAGCTAATGTAAATGAAAAATTGATATCGAGTTGTGTACCCTCAACCGACGCTTCGGGCTGTGTACCATCCGCTAATGTAAAATGTGAATCGATATCGGGTTGTGTACCCTCAACCGATGCCTTGGGCAGTGTACCCTCAGCTAATGTAAATGACAAATCGATATCGGGCTGTGTACCCTCAACCGATGCCTTGGGTTGTGTACCCTCAGCTAAAGTAAATGACAAATCGATATCGGTCTGTGTACCCTCAACCGACGCCTTGGGTTATGTATCCTCAGCTAATTTAAAATGCAAATTGATATCGGGTTGTGTACCCTCAACCGACGCCTTGGGCTGTATACCCTCAGCTAATGTAAAATGCGAATCTATATCAGGCTGTATACCCTCAACTGATGCCTTAGGCTGTGTGCCCTCAGCTAATTTAAATGATAAATCGATATCAGGCTGTGTACAATCAACCGACGCTTCGGGCTGTGTGCCCTCATCTAAATTAAAAATACAAACCTTTTCGTTGAAGCATATCTGAATTAGGTTTCTTTTGTACCTGCACCCAAAGAAAGACTGGTGAGTTGTGCGGGGTGGTTTGGTTTTTGCATTCTTGGCTTGCTTCGCACTCGCTGTCCACTAGTACCGGAGTTTTGGCCGAGCTGATAGGGATATACATAAAGTAATACGTAACGCAAATGATTTCAAAAATCTTTTATAAGAAAGAAATGAAATGAAATATTTTGTCCCATTGAGTCACAAATCGCATTGTGTAAAGCCAACATTTTGTCATCCTCCATGCTGTTCCAAACTCCATTAAGTGAATTTTGAGGTCGGTCTCAATATTCTGCCCCAGTTTGCATTTGAAATTTTTGAGAGATCCTCAAGTTTCTGCCCCAGTGTCAATTATGCTTGTACTTTAGGAATTTTCTAGAGTTCCTCAAAAATTCTGCCCCAGTATTTTCCCCATGGAAAAATGAAATTTTTATATTTATGCGACCGAACCTTGAGTAGGTTGCCTACATATCCCACTTGGGAATCAGGTCGTGATGTAGTTCAGATTACATAATGCATTGTAGAATGGGGAAATCACTAATTAGTATAAACTCCTACACATAGTATCTTTTGACGGTGTCTGAGTTGATCGGTTTTGGCCAGACTTCTCCGTCCATCTCTGCCAGTAATCAGTATAAACTCCTATACAGTATCTTTTGACAGCGTCTGAGTTGATCGGTTTTGGGGAGACTTCTCCGTCCATCTCTGCCAGTATCGACGTTCCTCCATTCAGAACTCGGTGAACTATGTACGTCCCTTGCCAATTTGGCGCAAACTTGCCTTTCGCTTCTTCTTGATTTTGAAATATCTTCTTCAGTACTAATTGCCTAGGTTTGAAGAATCTTTCTCGAACTTTCTTGCTGAATGCTTTAGCCATCCTCTTATTTCCCATGACATATTGCATTCAATCTCTTGCCATCGATGAGGGCCAATTTCTCTATTCTTCCTTTGATCCATTCAGCATCTTTTAATTGTGTCTCTTGGATGATTCTCAAATATGGTATCTCGACCTCCGTGGGTATCACTACTTCGGTGCCATACACCAACAAATAAGGAGTAGCCCCTATTGATGTTCTCATTGTAGTACGATTCCCTAACAGGGCATAGGGTAGGTTCTCATGCCATTGCTTTGAATTGTCTGTCATCTTGCACAATATCCTCTTGATATTCTTATTGGCCGCCTCGAATACACTTCATTTGAGGTCTGTATGCAGTGGAATTGTGATGCTTGATCTTGAAGACCTCACAGGTTGCTCTCATTAGGTCACTATTGAGGTTGGACCCATTATCAGTGATGATCGATTCAGGAATGCCAAACCGACAGATCATTTTATCACAGACAAAGTTTGACACCACTTTCTTTGTTACTGATTTGTATGATGCAGCCTCTACCCATTTGGTAAAATAATCAATGGCCACAAGTATGAAGCGATACCCATTGAAAGTGGCTGGCTAGATAGGTCCTATGACATCCATTCCCCATGCAGCAAAAGGCCAAGGCGATCCCATAATTTTCAGTTCATTGGGAGGCACTCGAATCATATCTCCATAGACTTGGCATTGATGGAATTTCTTTGCGTGCTTTATACAGTCATGCTCCATTGTCATCCAGAAATAACCAGCCTCAAAATCTTCTTGGCGAGTACGAAACCGTTCATGTGTGGGCCACACGTCCCAGAGTGTATCTCTTCCAACAGTTTAGCGACTTCTTTTGCGTCCACGCACCTCAACAAACCTAGATCGGGTGTCTTCTTATACAAAACCTCTCCGTTCAGAACGAACCCATTTTCTAACCTCATCAGTGCCTTCTTTTGGAGACTTGTCGCATTCTTTGGATAATTGCCATCTTTGAGAAACCCTTTGATGTCGTAGAACCAAGGTTGTCCGTCTGATTCTTCTTCCACGTGGTGGCAATTTGCTGGCTGCTTCCTTACTGTCACGGGTATTGGGTCAATGTAATTTTTGTCAGGATGCTTGATCATAGCAGATATGGTAGCCAAAGCGTCCGCGGACTCATTTTGCGGTCTAGGTACATGTCGTAACTCTATCTTGGTGAATATTTACTTCAGCCCCTTTATGCACTCGAGGTATGGAAATATCTTCAAATTCTTTGCTGTCCAATCTCCTCGAACTTGATGAATCATTAAATCAGAATCCCCGATTGCTAACAGCTCTTGTATGTTCATGTCCACTGCCAATCTAAGACCCAAAATGCAAGCTTCATACTCCGCCATGTTGTTGGTGCAAGAAAACCTTAGTTTGGCTGTGACAGGATAGTGTTATCCAGTCTCGGAAACTAATACTGCCCCAATGCCGACTCTTTTGAAATTTACCGCTCCATTGAAGAATATCCTCCAGCCATCATACTCTTCGGTGATGTCTTCCCCTACGAATATAACTTCCTCGTTGGGGAAATAAGTGTGCAAGGGTTTTGGCCGCCTCACCAATCTGCTCTGGTCCACGCCCCGAGTCGATCGGTGAACCGGCTCAACACTGTTCCACATCCGACCGGGGCGCATCGCCAGCCCCCATCTGCTTCCCTCCCGAAAATTTCAAGCACTATTTGATTCTCTTTTCAAAATCCTTTTCATCTTTCCCTCGCGGTACTTGCTCGCTATCAGTCTCTCGCCCGTATTTAGCCTTGGAAGGAATTCACCGCCCGATTTGGGCTGCATTCCAAAACAACTCGACTCATAGACAACGCTTAGAGGTTTTCGGTAGTCCATGGACATGAACAACGCCTATGACAAGTCAAGTTCCCACATATAATCGGCCCACGGTGGGCAAGGGACTATGTCAACACGGGGACGGTGATCGTTGTAGGCTTGCCAAGGTTTGCCTTGAGGCTACCCAAGCCGCCAAACGGTGGGCAAACATAAGCATGTCAAGTCGTGACAAGGATGGACTTGAGGCTGCCCAAGACGCCCGCCCCATGGTGGGCTAGCAGCTATGTCAACACGGCCACAGTGATGGCACGTAGCGGCCTAGCGACTAAGCCGACTATACCATAGAGGCCTAGCGCACTAAAGGCCTAGCAACTATGTCGTAGCTGCCTAGCAACTATGCAGTAGCGGCCTAACGCCGTAGAGGACTAGCGACTATGCCGTAGCGGCTGAACGACTATGCCGTGGCGGCCGAGCGACAATGCCGTAGCGGCCGAGCGACTATACCATAGCGGCCGAGCGACTATACCGAAGCATGCCATGATGGTTGCAAGGCAAGGCAGCCCAACGGTGGGCAAGCGACTATATCGGGCGGGCTCGTTCATTGCACGAAGGCATGCCAATGTTATAAAAATTTTACCCCAAAACATCCAGGTAATGATGTTAATTTATCATTTCATTTGTTACTTGTCTTTGAATATATTTTAACGGTAGAAATCGGGATATTAAACATTGTTCTAATAAGTTAAATTGATAGTTTAATGGGTTAATTGGACCCTGATAATGGAATTGATTATATATTCGAATTCAGAAAGTTATGGGCAACCCGTAAATATAATTTATTAAGTGTTTGGTTATGTGATATTGAACCATGTACATACGACTGGACTCAGTATTGCCTATGCGAATCGAGTGTCGGGTTCCTGACCAGATTGTCCTAAGATGTAAGGAATGAAGCCTTTAGCCTTATTTGATTTATTTTTCTACTTATTGAATAGAGGGAATCGTTTTGTAGTGAATCCAAAGTACAAAGCGGTTGTCGACTAGAAGTTCTAACTTTGGAACAAGGTAATTGATTATATCCATTTCTTTGGTGGACTTTGGCCTTGTGGATATTCTACTGCGTGTTCCTTACCTGTGTAGCTGCCGATAGACGTACTTATTATGCCTTAGTTTTGAATGTATACTATATACATGTTATACCTTGTTGTTGGTATTACATTGACCATAGAAGCATTGTACTCTGGTTGTGAGTTTGACATGTACTTCCCGGTAGTTGATGAGAGTCCTGCACCAGTGAAGGGTTATTATTGCATCAAACGCATTCATATGTATTATATTTTCTGGTTATGGGCTGCTATGTCATATACTGAGTGCAGGAGTAGTCCGCCTCAGCTTTATATTATCTCGAGTGCAGGAGTATTCTGCCCCAGGAGCAGGAGTATTCCGCTCTTATGTAAGATACTGAGTGCAGGAATATTCAACCTTAGCTTTATATTATCTCGGATGTAGGAGTATTGTGCCCCAGGAGCAGGAGTATTCCACTCTTATGTCATATATTGAGTGCAGGAGTATTCCGCCTCAGCTTTATATTATCTCAGGTGCAGGAGTATTCTGCTCCAGGAGCAGGAGTATTCCGCTCTTATGTCAGATACTGAGTTCAGGAGTATTCCACCTCAGCTTTATATTATCTCGGGTGCAGGAGTATTCCACCCTAGGAGAAGGAGTATTCCGCTCTTATTCCAGATACTGAGTACATGAGTAATCCGCATCAGCTTTATATTATCTAGGGTGCAGGAGTATTCTGCTACAGGATGTGGAGTATCCCTCTTATGTCAGATACTAAGTGCTGGAGTATTCCACCTCAGCTTTATACTATCTCGGATGCAGGAGTATTCCACCCTAGGAGTAGGAGTATTCTGCTCCAGCTGGTTATCAGATTGTATTCCCCTCGAATGCAGGACTATTCTGCTTCGGAACAGAATTACGGGGACATATAACCCCATTGCATCATACTGCATTCATTCCATTTCATTGCATGTGTGGTTGTGTATTGTGTGATTATATAGTGATGTTTGTGTATGTGTCATGTATTTCTGATTGTTGATATGTTCGAGATACCTATATATTCTATCTATATTATGTCCCTTGTTATTTATGAGTTTATGGTTCCATACGTGTTTTCAGTTATTATCTGGCTCTTCCTTTTTTGGTTGAGATAAGGTGAACTTGGTTGAGGGAAGACGCTCCAGGATTAAGTTCGTCACGTTGTTGAGGAGGGAAGACACTTCAGCTGTCAGGGTAAGCCAGCTTTTATTCAGGATGGCCACTCGTTTTATGTTTGTTGTCTCGGTTGTATTTTTCTCCCTTTAGAAGATGTTTATGCTTCATTTATATTCTTAGATGTATGTCTTAATAGCCCTAAACCTACTACATTGGGTAGTCAGCCGTAACTTCTTCTGTACAGCTTATGTATAATTATGTTCGTATCTTTTTAGGTCTTATTTCTTATATATAAGTTGATTTTATGTATATTTTTGTGAATTCATTTCAAAAGAGTTTGCCCGACGGGTCTAGAGGAGGATGTCGGGTGCCCGCACGACCTATCCAAAAATTTGGGTCGTGTCAGTTGGTATCATTGCCTGGTATTGAGTCTATCCAGACTAAAACAGTGTCTAGTAGAGTCTCGCTGATAGGTACGTAGACGTCCGTACTTATCTACGAGAGACTATGATGGCATTTAGGAAGTTTCTCTTCATTCTTTTCTAATTGTGTGTCGGTCTTCTTGTGGGATGTTAAACTTTTTTCATTATTTCCTTCACATTAATGGTGAACCCTCATGCGGTAAATTGGCATAGTGCAAGAGCACAAGAGGTAGCAGCCCAGCCTAGGGCTAGAGCTACCCAGGCCTCTAGAGTTGCGGATCATGCTGACAATCCAGTTGTGGAGGCCCCAGTTGTGCCAGCTCCCGTTTGGCAGGGAGCAAGCCTTGTGGTTTCTCTGACTCTGTACATTGCTTTTTACTAGAATCTTAGCGGCGAAAATACTGCAAGAACCTTCTATTCCATGGGCAGCACATCAGGTCGTCGCAGATGCAGATATTCGTACTCTAGGAGCTCCTATTCCAATTCCTGATGTTGCCCCGGTAAATTATATTCCAAAGGCAGCATGTGTTGTGCCTCCAGTTGTTTTGGTTGATTAGCTAGCCCAAGTAATAGTTCGGTATGTGTGCCCGAAGAGGCTGCATTATTTTACCTAGTTAAACCTTTTGATAATCTCAAGCCATGCATCAGATAATCCTCATGATTTTTTCTTTTAAAAAAATGATGTCAATATATTCTTCAGGCTCTCGGTTTATCTCAAGCAGTATGGTGTTGATTATACTGTTTTCCAGTTTCAGAGTCCAGCCTTGCATTGGTGGACCGCTCTTTTATCAGCTAGGCAGGGCTTGCCTAAGCTGACTTGGTGCGAGTTTCCTCATAGATTCATGGAAAAGTTTCTTTCGCGCAGTGAGCGAGATGAAAAGCGTCGCCAGTTTGAGTGGATTAGACAGGGTAGCTTGTCGATTTCAGAATATAAGATTGAATTCTCTAGGATGGTTGGATATGCTCCAGATCTAGTCCATGAGCCTTCTAAGAAGGTTCGAAGATTTACTGATGATATTTTTCCTTCCTTGAGGCCCCAGACGGCTCTAGAGTTTGAGATCAGGACTTCATTTGATATTGTTATTGATATTGCTTGGAGGTATAAGGCATACCATAAGTCAGAGCAGGAAGAGTCAGAGTATGAAGAGTCAGAGCGGAAGAGCAAGAGATCTCGCGGCCCTGGTGGGCACAATGGTACTTCATTTGGAGGTAAGAGTTCTGATTACTGTGGGAGGTCACCTACCAGGGTATCTCAGCATGTAGCACGTGATTCTCAAAGTGGGCCAGTAGTTCATCAAGATTAGACTCAGTTTTCTCTTTATAGCTATCAACAATCTATCCAGCTTCTATTTTCACCAAAAATGTGTTATCATTGTCATGAGCCTGTTATCTTTATATGAGTTTTTCCTTACTCCGGCAAGTAGTCAGTCATTCTTTCTCTCACCAACAGGCACCTACACAGTCACAGGGAATTTTATTTAGGCCTCCATCAGCTAGAGATATGCCACCATCAGGTAGAGGCCGAGAGCGTGATGGTAGCAGTTCTTCTAGAAGTGATTATCAGGGTAACGACTCAGCTCAGCCCCAGAGGCAGTCCTACGAACTGCCAGTCTGGCAAGGTGTTGAGGCATCCGATGTAGTAGACCCGGGTATTTCGTCTTCCCTTATATGTGAGTAAGATTGGATTCTTCCGGTCGATCTAGAATTTGTTTATCTTATCATGTTTCCATGGTTTCTTGGGATGTCGTTTCTATTAATAATATGTTGTGGTAGAGGGGTGAGCTCCTGGTATGATTGATTCCTGGCATCTGTGAGACCCTACTAGTTTATTTAGTTCAGATATGAGGGATTTGGGAGTGAGTGCCGGTATTGTCTGCTCGGCATTTGTTATGCCACCTTCTGTTATTATGTCAAGTCAGTTTACCTCTCTCCTTGAAATTCAGTATTTGTAGGATGATGGGATTCTTATTCATCACTATCACAAAGTGTTATTATTTTTACGTGTCTCCTCTTGATTCGAGACGCTAGTAAAGTTATGTTATTCTGTGAGCTTGTTTTGATTATAAAAAGGGTTTTCTGGTAAGTTATCGGAGTTTCCATCTTACAAGAAGGTTAAATTAGCATGGATGTTATTCCATAAAGCACATCTAATGTTTATTTCTTCAACTGCGTTTCTTTGGCTAGCCTGACTCGGAAGTAGTCTAGCTCTGGTAGCCAAGCAAATAAGAAGATGAGTTTCTTGAAGCTCTAATTATATACTCAGTTCATTTCCATCTCTTCTTCGTCCGGCACTAGTGAGTTTGGGCGGTTAGTATCCACTTGTGATGTTTCCTCTGTTGAGCCAGAGTGCGTGTCAAGGTAGCCGGGCAAGCATATTGTTGTGTTTCAAGGCTACTAAGGGTAATGAGAGGCATCATTTTACCCTTGAATTGATCCATCATCCGGTGGTGCTTATGGTGAAGGTATGGAGTTGTGAACCCGAGAGTTGCAGCTGTTTGGAAACTCGAGAGGGTAATTTGGTAGCTCAGGTCTGAGTCGCGTTCTATTTTTAGCTAAGTCTTCCTTAGTCCAGTTTCGAGGATGGCTATTTCTATTCAAATTAACTTTATGAGTTTATGCTCTAAGTGGATGAGTCTTCCTCCAATACTGAATGCTAATGTTAAATCTATTAGGCGTTGCTGAAGCGTAAGCTAATTTTTTGTTTCATCGACCTGTTCTATTTCAAAAAGTGTATCAAAGAGGTGATTCGTTGGCAGAATCACGTTAATCCATCCATAGTTCCGTGTATCTTTGTTTCAAAAATCTAAAACTCTCCTCTCGTGATCGAGGAAGGGTCAGCCTAGTCAGAATAAGCTGGCAATAGTGTTATAATATTATCCAGATATATTTTATTCCAAGAGTTCGATGTACGAAATATAATTCTGATTCTGTAATCATGAGATAATGTACATGGAGTAGCTTATTAAGGTCGTGCAAGTTCTCTAGTTATATGTGTGAATTTAGCTCTAGACTCAAGCTCGTTCGAGGACGAATGGGAGTCTAAGTGGAGGAGAATGAAACGACCTTAGGTAGTCGTTTTGGGAGTTAGGACTCCAATTGGTGTGCTGATAGTTTTAAAAACTTCGTAAGGTCCATTAAGACTTGTATGTAAAATTTGAGCTAAATCGAACCTCGTTTGGTAGGTATCGGAAAAAGGTTTCAGTTTCCGTTGTCAGTAAATCATAAAAAGAGTTTTCGAGCTCGATTTTGGCGAATGAGCTCTGATTCAAAATCCAAAAGCGTCATTAGGTTTGTATGGTTATTTGTGACCTATGTGAACTTTCATAAGTGAATTCTGAGGTCGTTCGGATAGTTTCCGCTAAAGTCCCGAAAGTTAAAGAATTTGATCTTTTTCGTTTAATTCGTATCTTGGGTTTTGGGAATCTGATTAAAGATTCGTCTTAGCAATTACGTCACATAAATTTTGTATAACTTATTAGAGAAATTTGGGATCATTCTGAATTTCATAGTATTTTGTTTTAATTTATGTCACGATGGAAAGTTTTCAAAAGAAAAAGAAAAAAGAAAAGAAAAGAAAGGAAAAAACCATAGAACAGAAATAAAAACAAGAAATGAGAAAGGGATAACAAACAAAGAAAAGGGCGAGAAAAGAAAGGAAAATGAAGAGGAAAAAAAATAGAATTTTCACCCTGAAACATCCATGTAATAATATTAATTCATTATTTTATTTTAATACGTGTGTTTGAATATATTTTAAAGGTAGAAATCAGGATATTAAACATCGTTCTAATAAGTTAAATTGATAGTTTAAAGGGTTAATTGGACCCCGATAATGAAATTGATTATATATTCGAATTCAGGAAGTTATGGACAACCCATAAATATAATTTATTAAGAGTTTGGTTATGTGATTTTGAACTATGTACATAGACATGGACTGCGTATTGCTTATGCGAATTGGGTGTCGAGTTCCTGACCGGATTGTTCTAAGATGTAAGGAATGAAGCCTTTAGCCTTATTTGATTTATTTTTCTGCTTATTGAATAGAGCAGGATCATTTAGCAGTGAATCCAAAGGAAGCGGTTGTTGAGTAGCAGTGCTGACTTTGGAACAAGATAATTGATTATATACATTTCTTTGGAGGCCTTTGAGCTTGTGGATATTCTACCACGTGTTTCTTACGTGTGTAGTTGCCGATAGGCTTTCATGCCTTGTTGTTGGCATTGCATTGAGCATAGAATTATTGTACACTGGTTGTGAGTTTGACATGTACTTCCCGATAGTCGATGAGAGTCTCGTGCCAGTGAAGGATTATTATTGCATCATACCACATTCATATGTATTATGCTTTCTAGTTATGGGTTGCTATGTCATATACTGAGTGCAGGAGTAGTCCGCCTCAGCTTTATATTATCTTGGGTGCAAGAGTATTCTGCTCTTCTGTCAGATGTTGAGTGCAGGAGTATTCTGCCTCAGCCTTATATTATCTCGGGTACTGGAGTATTCCGCCCCAGGAGCAGGAGTATTCCACTCTTATATCAGATACTGAGTGCAGGAGTATTCCGCCTTAGCTTTATATTATCTCGGGTGCAGGAGTATTCCGCCCCAGGAGCAGGAGTATTTCGCTCTTATGTCAGATACTGAGTGCATGAGTATTCCTCCTCAGCTTTATATTATCTCGACTGCAGGAGTATTTTTTCCCTATGAGTATGAGTATTCCGCTCTTATGTCAGATACTGAGTGTAGGAGTATTCCGCCTCAGCTTTATATTATCTCGGGTGCAGGAGTATTCTGCTCCATGAGTAGGAGTATTCCGCTCAAGTAGTTTATTAGATTGTGTTCCCCTCGAATGTAGGAGTATTCCGCTTCGGGACGGAATTACGGGCATATATGACCCCATTTTATCATACTGCATTCATTCCATTTCATGCACCGGTGATTGTGTATTATTTGATTATAGTGCGATGCTTGTGTATGTGTCATGTATTTCTGATTGTTGATATGTTCGGAATACCTATATGTTTTGTCTATCTTATGTCCCTCGTTATTTATAAGTTTATGGTTCCATATGTGTTTTCAGTTATTATCTGGCTCTGCCTTTTTTGGTTGAGATAAGGTGAACTTGGTTTATCTTCTTTTCTTCTCCCTGGCTAGCATATCTACTTCTTCGAGGTGGCTAGCCAGCTCCCACTTACTGAGTTCTTTCGACTCACCCTCTGTTTGTTTTTTGTCTATTTATTTTATTTCGGCAATGATTGTACCCTTTACAAATATAATTGGCCGAATTAAGACCCTTTGCGCATATAAAAATACTTTTTTACAATATATAATTTTTGTTTATAAAAATGGAACATACTTGAATATTTTGATATAATCTTAATAATTTATAATTGTATAGTTACACAATTAGATAAAAAGGTTAGAGCCGTCAATTTGGGCTTTGTGGACCGGCCCTATCCAACCTCATATTTGATGTGGCTGGGTTAAGATTTTTTTAGCCTAATCAACATCGAGGCTTTCTAGCCCGACCCAAGTTGGCCCGCCACCCCGTGAGGCTTGTCCGAGGTTGGGCAAGGCCAACCCGCGGACCAAAAAAAATCAAAATTTTATACCCATTGGCCAACTCATCAAAGCTTACCAAGTTTGAGGCCAAATATCAAAATGTATATCCTGCCTTGATATTACCTGACGTAAACATATACAAATTTAATACAGTAACACTAAAAACTTAATAAATTTTAATAATACAAAAATATTACGTAACCTTCTTCAACAACAACAACATGTTCAGTGTAATCTCACAAAGTGGAGTCTGTGGAGGGTGAGATGTACGCAGACCTTACTTCCACCAAGGTGGAGAGGTTGTTTCCGATAAACCCTCGGCTAGGAAAAAATATTTAAAAAAAATATTTTGAAAACAAACGAAAGATTACGAAAACATGATAATGCGTAACCTTCTTCATTGTGTTTTAAACTTAATATGTATTTTCTTGATTACAATGTATTATGACTAATATAAAATATTTCAATGGGCAAAGTCGATTGCTTATCTGCTTGTAGAATTAACTCACAGTGAGAAAACTTAAAGACTCTTTTTCTACACAGCAAGAGTTGACTCTTTTACATAGCTTAGTTACCATTCGGTATTTCAATGTTGATTTTAAGGCGCTTTTTTTTTTTTTTTTTTTTTTTTAGCGAATATCACTAAGCTCGGAGCCTAGTGACTAGTTTTATAAATAATAAATTCCTCAAAGAGGACAATACAAAGTAAGGAGGGCCATACCATACCTTACATCATCCTATCGAGGTGGGACGTCGCTCCTAACAAGAATGAAAAAAATAAGAACTAGCTAGAACCAAATAAAGTATGATCATCACAGAGTTTATAACACACTCTATGATGATATTACATTTGAGAATACTAAAATAATGAAATAACATAAAAGCTAAAAAGAAAGTGGAATCATACAAGGCAACTTTCAACTTTTGTGTTTTTTTGTTTCTGCAATACAAGGCAAGGTGGCCGCAATTAATGCAAGGGAACATCAGATATGCAGCTAGAATTATATTTGATAAATTAAGTCGTCCTTATATTCCTATTTTGTGGGTGCTGCACCATTTAGGAAAAAATTAAAAAATTGGGCCAGACTTAGCCCAGCCTGTGGCCTGCCTAGGCCCATCCCGCCTACCCTCAAAGCCTACTCGTGCTGTGTTGTGTTGGGTTGGGCCGACTGTTGCTCCCAACGCACACGCAAGTATACGTGGTCGACAAGTAATAAAGTGATAAGTCAAGTATCGTTCCCACGAGGACTATTCAGACTGGATTTCTAACAAACAATTTCTAACTAACTATCCAGGGATCTTTTTCCAATAGTGATGATTTAGTTAACTAAAGAACAGTAATTAAGAGGGTAAAAGTGAATTCAAACAATGGAGCAAAACTTGGTTGTTATCAGTAATAAGGAGACGGTCAAGGGTCAGAGTTACGACCAATCCAGTTGAGTTTTTCAGTTGATTCTACTTCTTGATTTCCTAGATTGCTAACTGCAGGTTAAATGTACCTGTGAAAACCTTTCGATTCTTCACGGTCTATGCAGGCTACTCAAATCCCTATATGTCTATGGGTTGAATCACGTGCACGCATTAACGAATTCTGTGATTAGTTAAGCTAGGCGAGCAAGTATATGTCTATCCTACTCACAAATTGGTTCCCCGATGCCTGGGTTCACAAACTAGCCCTACTCTTTCTTATTACGTAATTAAATTCCCTCTTTCGAGTTCAATCTAAAAACCATAGATAGTGTTCAATTATCAGGCCTCAATAATCAAACAATTATGATCAAGAAAGAATAAACAATCCGTAATGGTAAATCAATATATAGAAGTCAACTTTCAAACATCAACCTTCATGTATTTACTCTAACCCTAGAACGAACAAACTATAGAACTAAAGAGAAGAATAAGAGAAAAAGAGAAAGAACTTGGTTAGAAAACATCTAGGGCTCCTCCCCTCTTCTCCAAAACTTGCTCCAAAGTCTGAACTCCCATGAAAAACGAAGTAAAAGAGTATTTATAGAGTTTACAAACACCTAGTAATAAGTTAGACCCAAGCCTAGACGAAATAGGAAGTAAAAACGCGCACAAGCGGCGCTATAACGGGCGCCCCGCGCCTCGGAACGCGCTAGGACAAGCAGAACCCGTCGAGTTGTGGGCGCAATAGGCCCGCGCCGCGTGGATAAAAGCGCTGGGTCACTGGGCGCTATAACCGGCGCCCCACGTGCCCCACAGCGCCCAGCCAAAAATGTGTTTTCCTTGGTCCGAAGTCTCGCTTGTGTCGTGCCCTCGTGTGCTCAATCCAATCCTCAATCATCCTTCAATCAATTCATGCTCAATCAAGCTCTTTAAAGCTCCAATTACACGGCGTAACAACCTACACACGCACGACATCAAATTAGTGTAAAACCACATTCACAAACTATCAAACGAGTGCAAAACAAGCTCAAACATGCGGAAATATTAAGGAAACCTTGGCATAAAATGCCAAACATCACCGACCCAAATTGACGGCTCTAAAAAGGGCTAAAGGACTTGTTAAATCAGCCTTTACATGTGTATCATATTTAATTGGCATACATACCTTTATTTCATTTTTTCATGTAAACTTGAGTACTTTTGAACATGATCTTAATTTGTTGAGCACTTTTTTCATGGCCTTGAATTTTTTATCACTTTTAAAAATATTTTTATTTTTGCCTTTTAATCATTTTTCTACAATTAATTCACATTCACGCTTTCTCTCTTTAGAAAATCTATCTTCCACTTCTCCTCCTTTTCTCTAGTTGACCGTCGTTGGGCCATCACTGGCCGCCACCGGAGTTCTATAAAAAATTATATCCCCATCTTCGTCTTGGCCTCCTCTTTTCGTTTCTACCATTAGTTTTCTGAAAATTACACAAAATTAGCGTAAATCTGATTTTGAATACGAATTTTTTTTTTGAAGATTTGGAGAAGTGGTAAAGGTCGAATCATTCAATTATCTGAAGAAGCGAATGTGTGTAGTTATTGAATTTCCAGGTAAGGTTTCCGAGTACACTGTAAAGGAGCATCCGAAATAATTTTGGCTGCCTGTGACAGTGTCCTGGATTCCAACGGCGAGGTTGTTCCGCTAGATAAAGCTTCACTTAATCATATGAATGATACGACTGAAAAATCTGCTAATGAAGCCCTTCGAACTTTGTGCATTGCTTATAAGGAACTTTCGTGTTGATAGAGTGCTTGGAACGAAGAAGACTACCCTTACCTTTGGTGTTTATGGCTTAATTAATGAAAGTGATGACAATTTATCTTCACTTCTTTACAAAATGTATGTAATATTTTGTAAATAGTCAAATTGGCTTAGTTTTAATTTAATTTTGAGTTTTTGTATTTGTGCAAAGTGATGACGATTAGGTGTCATTTGTTTGTAAAATAGACATAGTAGTATGACTTATTTGTAAGTAAATGATGCCGAATTGGCCTTGTTTTATTTTTATTTTAGATTTTTTTGTATATGGGAAAATGGATCAATGGCTGCATCATTTTCTCTCGCAAATGATATATTCACTGCACGTGCACATGGAAAAGATTAATGTTTAGGTAGCAACACAAATTAGTCAGAGACGCAATAAGCTTAAGTAAATACTGGCTTCACAGTGATCGAACACAGGAGCTAAGGAAAAATAACATTCTGTGAAATCCTACAACCTTGACGATAACCATGTTGATATAGCACAGGGCCAGCACTCCATCGCAGCTTTCCTCGCAAACTGTAAGAGAAGAGACCGCGGCTTTTGACATTGATAAGTACACAGGAACTCGACATACTTACTGCAAGGCCAATAATCTCCCCCTGGTCTTTCAGATTCTGTACCAAAGAACAATTCTATAGCTGTTTCAGAACTTCCAACACTCAAAGGGTTGATCTTCAGCACTCTGTCTTCTGCAACCACATATCTACCAAAAGTAGCTTTGCATAATTACTAACCAAATAGAAACACTAAGGGAAATAATACCAATTCATAGAAGAACCAAGATGTCAAGCTCTTGTATTGAACTTCAAAAGGCTTCTCCTTTTCGACATAAAGTTTTAAAGAATTTTAACCTCTTACTATAACATTACCTAAAGCAAGGTGAGCAAGTTTGGCATATACTGACCAAATAGTCTCATCTTATTTGTCGTGCAATGAACTAAAATATTTGTACATTGATAAAATATTTCACATTTTAAAGACCAGCGCTAGAACAGAAACGAACAAATGAATTCACAACAGTTAGAGGCTTGTCATTCATAATCTTCATCTGCTGTTGCATTTTGTTCTTTAACTCCCTCGTAAATCTTAATTTCTGCAGTACAGAGTTACTATCTTGAGTTCTCGATCATCTATTAGGCTAGTAGATTTTTACTCTCCCATGCATTCCTATCTGTTCATGGCATAGCCAGCCTATAAAAAGTATCCGCTTGTTTACATAGGCTATCCAAGATAACACATTCCGGGCGAGATCCACCATTCTATGGAGGACCTAGCTCGTTAAAATCATATGAATATCATTACGAGCTATGGATTCTCTCCTCCATTTTTATATAAAATACATCATATTAGCTTTTTCTTGATCCCTAGAACGAAGCTACCATAATTTGGAAGTTCTGATAGAAATAAAGTAAAATAAGGCAGCATTGAGATATGGAGTTAGATACGAAAATATATATTGCTCATACTATCACATTTTAAATAGCATGAAACTTGAGAAGAATGGGCCAAAAGACCCTTTCAAGTCTTTAATTAATAAAAGGGGACGCGCGTGGAGCGTCGTTAAACGCGCGCGTTTAACATTAAACCATGGGCCAGATTATACACAACAAAACTTGCGGGCCTTTATTAAAAACTTTTTGGACTGAATTAGCAATCCCAAAAACTTGGGTTAATCAAAAGGTGGGAAAATGAACCGAACGGACTAAGTGTAATCATTTAAAACATCGAACCCCAAAATCTTCTCTTACACACTTCTCAAGTTCGTCTCTTCTACAGTCTTGTACGCTACTGTCTAAACATCATCGTCGCCGACGATATACATTTCTCCGGTAACATCTAAGGGTAAATTTTGAACAATATTGATATTTTTCAAGTGAATCGGGGTTTATTTTTTGCTATTTTGCAAAAACTATGATTTTTACGCATTTTTACTGTACTGGAAGAAAGTTCTTGTGAAAATCTTTGTTTTTGTTGATTTTTTCGTCAAATAGTGTTATGTTCTTGTACAAATAGTGAAGTTTTTGCATGTTTCTGTTATTTTACCATGTTAAGATCATACTCCTTCGAAGAGTCAAACATCGTGAGACAGTGTTCTAAACGTGTGATAGGATGTTTGAAGTGTTGATGCATTTTAGATAATTTTTTTTAAAATAAATTAGGGTTTTATAAAATAAATATGCTAAAGGTTGAAAAAATGTTGTACAACTAGTGAAGTTTTTGCATGTTTATGTTATATTACCATGTTAAGAGCATACTCCTTCGCAGAGTCGAACATCGTGAGACAGTGTCCTAAACGTGTGATAGGATGTTTGAAGTTGGTGATGCATTTTAGATGATTTTTGTTAAAATAAATTAGGGTTTTATAAAATAAATATGCTAAAGGTTAAAAAAAAATGTTGTACATATAGTCAAGATTTTGCATGTTTATGTTTGTGCGTGCGTGTTTAAAGTTCTGGAACATTTGAGACAGTGCTCCGACCGTGTGAGAGGATGATAACGTTTAATGATGACTCTACTTGAATGAGGGTTTGATAAAACATATGTATATTATGTTTTACACACATATATTGCATGTTTGCACATCTTTAATTGATGAATATACTTGTGATTTGCAGCTACAATGGCTTATACGCGGGGAATTAAGAGGAAGGAGACTATTCCTCCTAGTAAACAGGCTCCTAGGAAGAGGAGAATAATATTAGAGGACGAAGAGGAGGGGTCCCTAGACTATGATGTAAATGTTGGGCCACAGCTGCCGGAGGATGGTAATCTATAAGAAGAAATAGAAGCGCTGTTTGGTGACGATGACTGGGGTGAAGATGGAAACAAAAAAGAGAGCCTTTTAAATATGGCAGAAGAAGATGAGGTGGGAAGGCTGGTAAATAATCTTGCAGGAGAATTTAAAGGAGTTGCAAATGCTGAAGAAGTAGATGATGTACAAGAAGTTATAGAGGTTGTAGATGTTCAAGCTGGTGAAGGAGGTAGGAATGGTAGGGAAGAAGAAGAGGGTGAGAGATGCGAAGGAGACGTGGGAGCTGATTCTGCAGAGCCACCTAGAGAGGTATAGTTGTTGTCTAGAACATACATAAAGTTGTTCTTCACTTTACAGTAGAATGTTCAATATTTTTTTATGTGATTTGAGAACACTCGCGTGCATGATCAGATCAACCTTAACTATGTTCAAAGTATTTTCTTGTAGTTCCTTGGAACATCTCAAGGGATGTTTCATGCATCTGCTATTATGTTCTTACTACCGTGGTGATTCCTTCAACTAACAAATTTCAAAACATTGTGCAGCCTGAGTACGTGCAGCCTGAGTACGTGCAGCCTGAGTACGTGCAGCCGGAGTATGTTACCAGTGTCATTCCACCAATGGTGCTGAAGACTTACTTGGATGATCATGAGCATTTTCAATCCAAGATAATTGTCCGCTCGTCGCTTATTGGACGAATGCGTGAGTTCAGAATTGTGCTGCGTACAAGTGGTTGTATGACAAGTTCAAAAACAGTATCTTTGGCCATTTCTTGGACTTGCCGGATGAGCCATCATTTCCAACCAGGTTGGTGCACAATATTCTGCTAAGAAGAGTTTTGTGCAATAAAGAAAAAGAAGTTTGGTTCAATTTCAATGGAGTGCCTGTTCGTTTCGGCCTCCAAGAGTTTGCTTTGGTGACAAAGCTGAGATGCCAAGCCTATCCAAGTGTCCAATGGGAGGCTGCGATGAAAAAGAGGGGCAGAGAGATGTGGGAGTATATTTCAACGGCATGGGAGGATGGGAAAGCAAGGGCAGTTACTGCTCCCCAGTTGCTGAGTTTGATAGAAAATGAGGAAGTTCCTGAACGGTACAAGTTTGGGCTTGCCATGGCTTGGTTTGTTCACTCAATATTGTGCGCCAAGGACAAAAAAGTTGGTATTGAGGAATTACTGGTCTGCCTTGCATATCTTCCAAATGAATTTGCCAAGTATCCTTGGGGGCGGAAGAGCTTCGCGCTGACCATTGAGTACCTGACGAAGCCCATGGCTAATCATGCAGCTAGCAAGGCTAAGGACGGGCCAAACTACAATCTTTATGGGTTTCCTTGGGCATTTGTGGGTTGGGTATTTAAAGCAATACCTGCGCTTCGTCCCAGGGATTTTCCCAAGGAGAGGACCATGCCAAGGATGCACAGGTGGATCACTAAAAAGAATGAAAGAGACTCCCGAAGGCTGTTTGAGAATGTTGCAAAGCCTGTAAGTACCTACAATTTTCTAAATGTTGGAACATCTGCAATGTCGTTATAATCATTTCTGTTAATGTTAAGAACGTCTTTTCAGATGTTCGATCACGACAGATATGATGTTTTATTTTTACTGGTGTTAAATGTCGAACAGTAATAATGATGTTCTGAACACTCTTTGTGATGTTAAGGTTTATTTCTCTTATACATTGTATTCTTAACAAATATTTATGGTATGTAGGTGGTGCACCCTTTCATTGACCCTATCGATGCAGAGAGGGAAGATGATACCTTTCAGAATATTGAGTCGTTTGTTGATGGGGGCGATGAGGTAATTGATCAGCTTGTTGTGATGTTGGACGGGGCTAGCTCGATCGTTGGTGGTGATCGAGTGACAGTTTTTAAGAATATCCCCAGGACCCCTCCAAGAGAGGTAATTGATGAAGAAAAGGTTGGTGAAGAATTTGTTAGTGGAGGTGTTAGTAGATGTGAAACACAAGTTGGTGATGAGTTGGTGGTAGGGCTGGTCGTTTTACTGGTGGTCTTTTTAGTGGCAGGGGTTTGTTCGAAGTTGGAGAAAGCTCTAGGAGGAGAGAACATGAGAATGTGCAGCCTAGTGTCTGCAGTTGCAAGTGTCACGACTGCCTTCAATGGCGACAGGGACTGGATCAGAAGCTTGATGCGATCCAGCTGTCCCTTGCTAATTTAGTAGCATCGTCGTCAAAGAAGGAGAAGCAGCAGCAGCGACAAAAGAGGCATATTTTGTTGTCCAGGATGCTCCAGGCAAAGAAGAACAAAGGAAAGAAGAAAATGACTGCTGCCAGAATGGCAAGGTTAGTAAAACATCTAATTAGAATCGATGAACATAAAAGGGACGTTCTTCTATTAAATCTAGAGATTTTTTCAAACATTTTTTTTTTGGGAAATTTAGAGAGAAAGCTCAAGTCAGGCTCCAAGAGAGATTGCCAGTGACACTGTACAAGGTACTCGACATTCACAAGAAAGCTGTATTTGACGCTTTCTTGGAGGAGAAGAAGGAACAAAAGACTGCCTTCCTGTGTCACAAGTTTAATTATTTGGATTTTCTGGACTTCCTGGACGTGGATGTGGGATAGTGTAAGTGCATCTCTTTACTTCTATTGTTGTGTTAGTGTTTGGTTTTTATCGAAGAACGAACATTTGTTTATCCGTTCGGAACCTGATGGTCCTATGTTCGTTGAACATTCGACTGGCTGGTCCAAACATAAAATAGTATGTGTCGGGCATAGTTTTATCCACAACTTCTAATTTGTTTTATTCTGTAGTTTATGGATGAGTACTTGGCCTTGATGCGTGTGAGGAATAAGGCTTACCCCCCGGCATTATGATAGCTCTGATCTTATCCTCGATCTTTCATTCCTGACCAACTTGTGCGTACGATACGATGCGGCTGAAGAGGAAGCAAAGGGGTTTGATGTCAGCCTTGACAAATACCTAGCAGAATATAAGTTTGAGGATACATTCCTTGATTATGCCAGAGGTAAGTCTCCATATCCGGGTGGAAGGAAGTGGGATGGTGTGAAAAGACTCTTTGCCGTGTATAACATTGAAAGCACGCATTATGTTACATGCGTCTTTTATTTAGAAGAGGCAAGGATCGATGTCTACGACTGCAACATTGGGTTGTACAATGAAGATCGCTTTGATTCAATAATGGGGCCAATAATGTACATGTTCCCAATATACATCCGGCAGTCGGGGAAATTCAACCACCTCCCTCCTTAAATTCAATCTATGGAAATGTGGCTGTACGAGCGCATCCATGGCCTTCCAAGGAATTTTACTGGTACTGCATGTGGAGCGTATGCCATCATGTTCCTCGAACATTTGTTGTCCAACACCTCGATGGAATATCTGTGTGACAATGTGATAGAAGACTGTCTAGTTAAATTTGATGTGGACATATTCCATGGCAAATTAGTCCCTTAGTATGGGTTGTAAAATTTGGATAATTATGTTTTTATTTTTGATGGGTGTAATATATGGATGATTACCCATTTTTTGATGTGTATATATGGCAAATGATGACTATTGTTTTGCATTACACTGAACATCGAGTTTACATTATTAGGACATCTGTATTATGATAAGATTGACTTAAAAATATTAAAAATTATAGACTATTGGAACAACATTAGTTATTTTCGGAACATTATGTTGTACGTTCAAATAGTTTTTAACTTAATGGATATTTGATGTTCAATAACTAGTAAATAGGGAAACAACAACAGATGTTCTGAACATTAAAGTTACTTTATACATTGATAATCAAGAACCAGGAAAAAACATTCTTGATCGTTCAAAGATTCAGCGCTTTACAAAAGTATGCTAATTATATTAGCATTTAAGACATTACTTAATAAACAGTCATATTAACATCCTGGTCAAAATATGCGTTTTCACTTCAACGCGATGCAGTCCCTTCTTGTTTCAAGGTTGCTATCTGGAGCATGGTCTTTATCCTCTTTATTTCTGTCAACATCTTTTTGACGTCCCTATTGTAGTATTCGAAGAATTCCTCAAATTTGAACTTCCAACCCCAAACTTCAGCACGAAGTTGTTCCAAAATATCATTTTCACGTTCTTGTCGTTCTGCAGAAGTGTTTCGACTTTTTCTTCCTCCTATTAGCTTGGCTGATCCTCTTCCCATTTTTCCTTCTTTTTGCTTGGCTGATCCTCTTCCCTTTCTTCCTTGTTTTTGCATGGCTGAACCTCTTCCCATTTTTCCTTCGTTTTGCTTGGCTTCACTTCATCCCGTTCTTCCTTCGTTTTGCTTGGCTGACCCTCTTTCCGTTTGTCCTTCTTTTTGCTTGGCTTCACCTCTTCCTTCTTGTTTCAAGGTTGCTCCCTTTGTCATTTTTGGTACTCTTGATGTAGATGCTCTTGTATTTGTTGCTCATGTTCTTGCAGTAGTAGCAACTATTGAGGAGGAATGTCGGCGAACCATTTTTATTTTTTTATTTTTGGCTGAAGATTATAGTTTGTAGTGGTATAGAGTTTTTTGATCGAGTATTTATAGGAGAAAAATAGGTAACCGACTTAAGTGTGTTTTATCCAGACAATCCCAAACACTAGCCGTTATGTATTTTTTTAAATTTTTGAAGTGACGCATTCGTTGCTTTGCTTCAGATTTGAATTGAAGGGGATAGCCGTTAAGTGTATAATGATGAGTAGTTTAAAAAATACTAATAGTCTACTGGAAAGGTATAAATAATTTTCAAATATGAAGATCAATTTGAATTATAAACGTCAAAAACCAATAGACTAATGGAACGACTATATGATGATTCGTATCGCCATGAAGATGTTCTGACTTCCGCGGGAAGGATTAGAAACCCCTGGTCAAAATTAAAATACGTGTACTAACCCCAACCATTCAATGTGAATAGGCGCCTCTTTAAATCATCACATATGCAGTGGAACGACTATATGATGATTCGTATCGCCATGAAGATGTTCTGACTTCCGCGGGAAGGATTAGGAACCCCTGGTCAAAATTAAAACACGTGTACTAACCCCAACCATTCAATGTGAATAGGCGCCTTTTTAAATCATCACATATGCAGCCGAAAAGGCACCAACCCTGGTTTCTATAAATGTTAAATGTCTGCACAACAACAACAACAAAAACAACAAGGCGAAACAAAAACAATGCCTCGCAGAGTAAGGCACCCAAGAGCACCAGAACATGATAGTGGAGTTCCAAGTACTAGTAGGTTCACTGAAATCGATCATGTCCGTGAAGATATCGCAGATCTAACCTCAGATGTTGATCAGTTCGCAGTATATATAGGAAATGTGGAGGATCAAGTGGAGCGATTAAGAATTAGGTTCGATGAATTCCGTGAGGATATGAATCTTATTAAGCGTATTCTTCGTGGTATTCAAGCTGCACTCGAGATTGACCCCCAAAACTACCCTTCACCACCACGGCCTCCAGCGAAACACATGTGAAATGAAGAACTAACCTCCTTGCAAGTCTAGTCATTTAAGAAGATTTTCTAATTGTCTTGAATGTCGTGTTTTGAAGTGTTGTCCTTTAATTTTCAGTACAATGTAGCATGTTTTGAATATTTATGAATGTTGTTTTGCATTACATTGAACATCCCGTTTGCAGTATTAGAACATCCGTATGATGATCAATTTAAATTATATACTACAAAAATAATATGAATTTGGAACGCCATCGATAAATGCTCGAAACATCAACTAAAACGTTCAAATTTATAGATCTTAGTAGTACTCGATGAATAGCGATTGGTATCAAATAAACCTAGCTACAATGAAACCAAAAAAACTGCCCAAGACAATAAGAAATACATCTTCCACCGTTGCAATTTAGCCTCTAACTTACTGATCTTCAATAAATTTGTAGTATTACAAGCCCCTAATTTGTCAACTTCCTTCAGCAAATTGGCCCTTTCTTCACAAACTTCATCAAGTGAAATTTTCAACTTGTTTTAAACCAATGTAGTAGGCTGGGGATACTCCTCCTCACACCATTCCCAAAATCCACAATTGCTAATACCCTTGCGGGGACACTTGCAAAATTTTCGTCCAGCATTCGACTGTTTGCCCGCCGTGAATTGTATTGCAGGTAAGCCACACCAACATCGACGATTTTGAGAGGAGCTGCGAGAACAAGTTGATCCTTGAGTCATAGTTGAGTTAAGAAGAAGACGAGGTAGAGGGGGTAGGGATAACTTATATTTCAATAATGGGGTAAAAAGACCTAATTAATAGAATGGATGGGGTTATTACACGTGTTATAAGGTAATAATAGAACGGTTGGATTAATGTAATTTGTGTGGAGCAGATCGCTCCACGTATTTAAAACGGGTTTCTCAACTTTTCTTAGCATATAAAATTCCAACGATTGATGCAAAAACATCTAATCTACTTCACGAACATGGGTTAGTATGTTCAGTTCGAATAGGTGCCTATTTTAATGTGTAGTGTTCCAACCTTTAATATGGTTGTAATAAGAAACTATATAACATGAAAAGATTAATAAGTCTTTATATTTAAGGTTAAATCATCATTATATAGATTATCCTTTAGTTAGAACAACATCTAATGAAATACTCAATAACTTAGTAAGTGTTTCATTTGATATAACTAAGTAATCGCCTTCAATTAATATAAATGAGTATACTCTAGTATACCTTTTATGAGTAAACACTTCCAATAGACATACTATTGATGTAGTCACCTTAAATACACATAAATATTGAGTAATCTCTTTGAATATACATAAAATTCCAACGATTGATGCAAAAACATCTAATCTACGTCACGAACATGGGTTAGTATGTTCAGTTCAAATAGGTGCCTATTTTAATGTGTAGTGTTCCAACCTTTAATATGGTTGTAATAAGAAACTATATAACATGAAAAGATTAATAAGTCTTTATATTTAAGGTTAAATCATCATTATATAGATTATCCATTAGTTAGAACAACATCTAATGAAATACTCAATAACTTAGTAAGTGTTTCTTTTGATATAACTAAGTAATCGCCTTCAATAGATATAAATGAGTATACTCTAGTATAACTTTTATGAGTAAACACTTCCAATAGACATACTATTGATGTAGTCACCTTAAATACACATAAATATTGAGTAATCTCTTTGAATATACATAAAATTCCAACGATTGATGCAAAAATATCTAATCTACGTCGCGAACATGGGTTAGTATGTTCAGTTCAAATAGGTGCCTATTTTAATGTGTAGTGTTCCAACCATTAATATGGTTGTAATAAGAAACTATATAACATGAAAAGATTAATAAGTCTTTATATTTAAGGTTAAATCATCATTATATAGATTATCCTTTAGTTAGAACAACATCTAATGAAATACTCAATAACTTAGTAAGTGTTTCATTTGATATAACTAAGTAATCGCCTTCAATTAATATAAATGAGTATACTCTAGTATACCTTTTATGAGTAAACACTTCCAATAGACATACTATTGATGTAGTCACCTTAAATACACATAAATATTGAGTAATCTCTTTGAATATACATAAAATTCCAACGATTGATGCAAAAACATCTAATCTACGTCACGAACATGGGTTAGTATGTTCAGTTCAAATAGGTGCATATTTTAATGTGTAGTGTTCCAACCTTTAATATGGTTGTAATAAGAAAATATATAACATGAAAAGATTAATAAGTCTTTATATTTAAGGTTAAATCATCATTATATAGATTATCCATTAGTTAGAACAAATCTAATGAAATACTCAATAACTTAGTAAGGGTTTCATTTGATATAACTAAGTAATCGCCTTCAATAGATATAAATGAGTATACTCTAGTATAACTTTTATGAGTAAACACTTCCAATAGACATACTATTGATGTAGTCACCTTAAATACACATAAATATTGAGTATTACAATCAATACTTGTATGATTTAAAGTCTTAGTTGTTGTAGATAAACGAAGAATGTCTGTAATTGAACAACACATAGATTGTAAGATCAACAAATAGATTACTAATTTGTCTATCTAGTGATATAACGTCCAATCTATGCTACACTTCGTTATAATACGCTTCTTAATGTTTAACATTGTTAAATTGATCTAGAATTCAACCCTACACTCCTTATCCAAACAACTTAGTTTTTACATTTTAGTATAATTAACGACATATATTTTGGTTTACTTACACATAGCATGTTTTGTAATCTTAATAAACTACTAAATCATTGTTTATGTATTTTAAATGAACCTTATATTAGTATTTATCAACTAATCCTCAACGGTGCAAAAACAACATCAGTATGAAGATCCAGAACAGACGTACCACGTTCGAGAACGTTCCCTACAAGGTTCAGAACAGGAGAATGAATGTTCTCTAAGTGTTAAAAAATGTTGCGGTTTGGGGTTAGGGTTAGGGTTAGGTTTTGGGGTTCAGGGTTAGGGTTAGGGTTCAAACATAATTTATTATGTTCTGAACGTGAAAAAGTACCTTTTATTTTTGAGCAACCGCGTTTCATTTTAAACGAACTACCTAATTGATTATTATGTTTGGCACGTCCCGAAGAACGTTCTAATATCTCAAAAAAGAAATGTACCCCCGCCCCGGGCTCTATTTTATACAGAAAAGGGACGCGCGTGGAATTCGGAACAAAAAAAAAACGATGGGGCCTTAATGGCAATTATGACAATTAAAAAATGCGAGTGATCAGTCTTATCAATTCCATTATTTCAAATATCGAACACCCGCGCCTTTCTTCTCTTACACACTTCTCAAGTCTTCTTCTCGAGTCTTCTATTTCGTCGCCAGCCATCTACATAATGTTCTCCGGTAACATCTAAAGGTAAATTTTGTACTATATTGATGTTTTCAAGTGAATCGGGGTTTATTTTTTTGCTAGTTGGCTATTTCGATAAAGCTAGGGTTTTTACGCCTTTTTACTGTACTGGAAGAAAGTTCTTGTGAAAATCTTTGTTTTTGTTAATTTTTTCGTCAAATAGTGATGTGTTGTTCTACAAATAGTGAGGCTTTTGCTTGTTTGTGTTAATAACGATTTTAAGACCAAACTCCTTCTGCTATGTCAAACATCTTCATACAGTGCTCGGAACTTTTGTTAGGATGTTTCAACTTGCTGATGCATTTTAGATGGGTGTTGTTAAAATATATGCTAGCATGTTTACGTTAATAACGATGTCAAACATCTTCATACGATGCTTGGAACGTGTGTTAAAATGTTTCAAGTTGCTGATGAAGTTTAGGCGTTCACTTATGTTGTGGAAGTATTATCAACTTAACACATAATCTAATAACTTTCATTCATACTTAAGGAAACAAAATACATATAGAAAAGTACTTGACATAATGCAAAACTACTAGTACTATATATAATGCTTAAATAAAAGTTCTAGTTGTCATCATCATTGGGAGAATTTGGAGGAGTCGTAAACTGCTCTGGATTCATCCCTTGGTGGATAAGGAGTCCCAGAAGCATTCTTTCAATACGCTCCAAGCGCTGAACTAACACTTGCCTTATGCTCCATACATCAGCAGATAAGCGGTCCGCAGCATGGTTGATTGCAGTAATATCAGTTTGAATACCGGTAATATCCCAGGCGATGTTTCCATAATATTCGTTATGGTCAGGTTCGGCTGGGGCATAGTGGCCATTAGCGACAACTTCGTTTTGGTTATTTTCCATTTGTGTTTGTTGTCTATGAAGAAATTTTGATAACTCAAGTAGGAGGATAATTGTGTGTATGGAGGAACAAGGAAATGTATGTATTTATAGATGAATTTAACATAAAAAACACCAAAAGGCATGATGTGAACATTGAAAAGACGTTCACTACTCTCTAGGTGATGTATCTGGATTAATTAATGGCTTTTTTCGTATGCCCGCTTAGAGGGATGCTTTCACACCTTTTAATTGCACAAGGCACCCCTTCGCTTGAATCAACATGATTATTGCATTACACTGAACATCCCGTTTGCAGTATTAGAACATCTGTATGATGATCAGTTTGAATTATATACTACAATGTAAAATAACTGATGATCAGTTTGAATTATATACTACAATGTAAAATAATAGGAATTTGGAACGCCATTGATAAATGCTCGAAACATTAAGTTAAACGTTCAAATATAAAAATATATAAAATTTTCAAGATTAAAAATCAAAAAGCAACACTTTGAGTTTGGGAGGATTGTCCACTATCCACTCGTTTCGGGCAAGTAGTTCTTTTGTGGCCTGATCTTTTGCAGATGCTACATTTATTTCTCCTACTTGAAAATACTTCACCAACTGATGGTATCCGCTTTTTCCTTCGTCTGCCCTTACCCACGTCGATGAAAGGAGGAAATATTCGTCTCTCAAGCAGCTCAGGAGGAACATTCCAAAATTCTTCTGGTGGAACAGCATTGATCGGTTCTGCATAGGCAAGCATATATGACTCTAACTTGTAATATGCAGAAGTGAAGTCATAGACGCACGCTCCATAGTCTTCTGGACGCAGCATTCTGATAGCTGCCATAGCATGTTTACAGGGTATTAAGTCAATTTGATACTCTCTGCACGTACAAGTTCTGTTGAGTTAATCGACTTCTGCTCCCTGGCCTGGACTGATGATGGTGAAACCATACGTACCTTTTCGACTAATTGCGATCTTACCTCCTTCCTCCAGGTTGAATCTTATTTTTCTTTCAACTGAAGGGACACATATGGTTGAAACCTCGAGGAACTCCGTAGCTCTCACATGGAATTTTCACCAAATGTACGATTGATGTGATTTAATATGGCAACAATAGGATATTCTCTTTCATCCCTCAGCATTGCATTTGTGGACTCAGCAATGTTCGAGGTCATCACTGCAAATCTGAAATTGTAACAAACAAACAAAGACATTAATGCTAAATACATCTAATGCAAGTGCGAACATTAAGCATGCGATCAGAACATCAATAATTACGTCATACACATCATTGGTACTATTTTGAACGTCAATTGGAATGTTCTCAGCTTAATTGCCATGTAAACATAGAACATTCCAACGCAACGTTCAGAACATTTGGTAAGAATGTTCATACTCGTGTACCTGTGCCCAGGGAAAAAGCATCTGCTCCATTTATGGAACCCCACGTCATTTTGAAGATATCTGGCAACCCTTGGATCGTTGTCTTCAATTTGCTTAAAGTGTGTTCTGAAATCCTCCACACGATACGCATCTGCTGCCAAGTAATAGGATCCCAGGTGGTCTCCAAATTGAAACTTTGTACGGATATTTTCAGCAAGGTGCCTCGTGCAAACTCCGTAGTGAGCTTGGGAAAACCAGTTGGCAACTAATTTTGCTATGCTTTTATGCCTGTCTGAAATGACGCTCAACTCATCATTGTACTTGGCTATGTCAACCAATTGTTCAAAAAAAATCATAAGAAGCATCACATTCTTTGTCCACAACGCAGAATGCAACAGGGAATATGTGTTTCTCTGCATCCTGGGCAACGGCAGACAACAACACACCGCCGTACTTGCCTGACAAATGAGTCCCATCAATAGCAAGGACTTTCCTCATATACAGAAAACCCCTAATCCAAGATCCGTAAGATATAAAAAAAAAATACTTAAACCTCCCACAACTATCAAGCTTCAAAGCTGTCTTGCTTCCAATATTTTGGGACCTTACCATATAACTGTGTGCCTCTAAAATTTCATAACTGTGTTCATGTGTCCCTCTTGCTATTGCCTTTGCAATCTCACATCCCTTCAAACTTTTCCAATAACTAATGTTGCATCCCAATTCTCTGTTAAATGCAACTCTGATGTCTTTTGGTGTTATTCCTTTCCCCTCAATGTACCTATCTTTCATGTATTCACCAACAACATCAGCTGTGGCATGTGTATGGTGGCTTTGCAGGTGCTGCACACTGCACGTATGCTCGCCATTGTAGATTGTAATATAAAATATATCACTACTATGATACCTCGATGCTCGAAGCCACCACTTGCAATTTGCATCAACACATCTAGCGTAAAACAACTTTTTTGTATTCTTCACAGCTTTGAAAGAAAAAGGCTTCCTCGCTGCAGCAATCCTCAACTTCACCACTAATTCTCGTTTGTTCTTGAAAGTCATACCCTTTACAAAACCTGTGCCGTCTTTTCCAAAAAAATCATTGCGGCTGCTCTGTGATGGTGCTATTTCTGAAGGATTACCAACTACTTCTCCACCTTCTTCACCTTCTTCGTCTGCCTCTCCACCTTGTTTTAATTCATCTTCATCTATCTTAACATGCATATCTTGTTCATTTGAACTTGAAATTCCTTCAGGCCTTGGAATCACACTAACCCTTAGTGTTGGCCTAGCCCCAGCTGGGTCTACATCAGCCATATAAAGCTGAACATCATCATCAGTCCTAATTTTAGATGGAGCAGTCTTTTGCTTTGCGGCAACACTCAGCATATATGAAATGCAAAGATCCCTAGGATCATCACTTACCCCCCAACTGCGTATGATTTTGTTGACAAGTTCATCAAATGTAACATTCCTACTCACAAGGATAGGTCTTGTCTCTTTCACCTTAGGAATCCAAGCATAGCATTTCGAACGCTCAACCCATTCACCGAGAAAATCAACTCCTAGTAGTATGTTGTCCCCCATTTACTTTAACGATATCTGCAAGGTAGGATAAATATTCATCAAATGTGGTCCAGGTAGCAAAGGATACTGGAACATCGAAAAACAGATCCGAACATGCCCAAGGATGTTTAAGATTACAAGCATACTGATGTGAAACATCGATACATCAGTTCCGACCATCTACAAAAATGTTCCAACATTATGAATAGCATTTACTGAACATGCTGTAAGATTATTCGGGCAACCAAAATTATGTTCCGTAACTCTGACTAGCACAATAGGAACATCAAAAGGATTATCCTGAGCATCTAATACAATGTTCCATAATTGTGACTACGTTGTACGAGTATTTGTAGAACAATCTTTATAATGTTGCGATCGTCACGGTAAGATGTTTCAAAACAACAACATACTGTTTAAAAGGGTTTTTACAAAAATTAGAATAGTAGAGATTAGCAAGACGGAGATTTACACTTACAGGAGATATGGGACTTGTCAAGCTTTGCAGTTTGAAGTAATGTCCAACGTTATTCAAACAATTTCAATGACAAGCTTTCCAATTTCAAGTAATGGCCAACAGGTAAACATTATTCAACGCATTTCAATGTCAAGCAAACCAATTAAAAGTAATGCCGACCAGAAATTGTTATTCAAAGAATTGCAGCGTATTTTCCCCAAATTTTTTTTTCAATTAGAGTCAATAATACCTAATTAACCGAAAAGGATTTAGATCTGACAATATTTTCCCTTTTGGAGAGTTGGAATGCAAGAATAATAGCGAAAACGAATGGAGATTGAACAAAGCAAATGCGCAGCAGCTATGGTGTTTTCAGGTCGCGAGGGAGAAGAGAAGAGAGGAGAGAGAGAAAGGAGGGAATAAACGGAGGGAAAAATATTTTCCTAATTTGGCAAATTTTATTTTTTATATACGTGAGGACCAAAGTGTAAGAAATGAAACTTTGGGGTGAACAGAAGTGGAGAAAAGTTATGTTTAAGAGCATTAATTAGATGTGTCCCTTCTACTACATTAATTAAGACTTTGTTCCTTTTACCTATTTTCACTCTTGAGTGTCTTTTGACCAAATGTCCATGAAACTTTTGTGACATAAAAGTCAGTGTAAAAGTAAATACTATTCATCCTTTAAGGTAAACTTCATTAAAGTAATAAAGACTGAAGCCTTACCTTTCTTGATTCCCCTAGAACAGGACTTATACTAAAGCTGCATTTGTAACTGAGAGATAACGTCCATGCGATGGAACCATTGCTTTCAAAGGCAAAAAAGTTCTTTTCCGAACAGACAACCTTTCCATCATCACCAATCAGTGGCTTGCTGAGCCTATATGCAGCTTTCTTGAAAGATTCTTGACCTAAAGAAAACAAATGTAAATTTTCACAAAACTTTAAAAGTGAAGTGCCTATCTCCGATTTTTCAAGTATTTTTTTCACAACTAGATATTTGATGCAACTAAGATTATATAGTGGAAAATGAGGTCATAATACAATAACAAGGCCGAATGACCCAAAAAAAATAAAGGAGAAAAATAAGGCCATTACTCAATAGAATTTGATTGCCCTTGTAAGTTACATGCTAAAGAAAACATATTTTCATGTTTTCTTCCACACAAGTGTGAAAGAGTTTGCATGTCTAAGCCATGATACAAGACAAGGACATCCAGAGAGCTAAATCCATTTGACTTTTAACTTTTGATATTGTCGGGTTAAGTTGACCTATAACAATATGTAACTATCTATAATGTACTTCTAATTTGCTAATCTAAAAATATTGTGAATATCAAATTTTCCTAAACTATCAATGTATATAAGTTACAATCCGAGAGCCAAATGTGTTCGAGCGTGACTTAATTGCATTGACAATATAGAATTTTTCTACACCATCAAAATTCAGATTAAGAATAAACTATAACGACATGTAACTATCTATAGTAATTTTCTAATGTGGTAATCTAAAAATGTTGTAAATAACCTCGCTAAGTTACAATCCGAGAGTTTAAACAATTCTCTACATTGTCAGTGTACATATATTATAATCCAAGAGTCAAATTTGTTTCAGTGTAACTTCTGTGCATTGACAATATATAATTTTATTACACCATTAGGTTAAGGTTAAAGGTTAAGATGACCTATAACATGTAACCATCTATAGTATTCTAATAACTTGCAAAGTGGTTATATAAGTTAAAAAGAAATTAAACTTAAACGCACCTGGAAATGTGTGCAGAAATGCCGTGGACACAACAAATGTTGATTGTAAAAGCATGGACAAGATCAAAGCGACGGCAACTTTAATATGTGGAGACATGAGTAAACTCAACGGGTAATAACATGCAACTTTTAATAAAATAGAAGAGAAGAAGAGATCATGGGGAGAAAAAAAATTCAAACCTAGCCGAGCGGTTAAATAACCTCTATGATTATCCAAGTAAAATGTTGATAATTCGTCTAAAATATCATGTTAGAGTTGATGGACCTTTAGAACCAAAAAAAAGTAGTTTTTGACATTAGTATGCAAAATAAATAAAAGCATTTTATACTAACTAATTGTCAAATATTGCAAGTTAGAAAAATAATTTTCTATTTGACAATAATGCAAAATAAAGAAACATTTTAACAACTATTTTAATTTGGCCTTTATAGGAGATTGCTTCACGTTATTATTTTTAAGTTTACCGGTTAATGTTTGTGTAGAGAATTATAAATTTGTAATTGCCTTTAGTAACTAAATAGATGGTCTACAAGAGTTTTACACGATAGTGCATAAAATTTATACTTAAACAATATAACACACACGACATTTACAGAAATTTATTCGTTTAAGAGAAGCTAGTTGGTTTTTGATTTTTAGTTTGGGTCAATTGAGGTTAGATTTTGTTTAAATATTTTGAAAGACCGACATAACTGGTTGATTTCCTTTTAGAGAAAACCGACTCATATCAAATCGTAAACACCCCTAATTGACGCTTTTCATGTGTTTGAGCAATTGGCGTCTTGAGACAGTAGTCTCAGGTAACAATGAAGTGACTCTGAGTAGAGAAAGCGGTGGTAGAAAAAGAACTCTAAAACCATGGGGTTTCAAGTGTTAGCCCCTTGATTTGGTTGCTCAGAATGACATGACCGTGATAAGGGATTTGCACGATAGCCCTTGGCATAACATATGTGAGACGGATGTCAATGTGCATTGGTTGTCTAAGTAAACGTGAGCATGACTTAGACTTGATGGCAGCTTGTGTGGGCAACATTGTCAAGACATGTGTGGCAAGCGGGCAAGGCAGTCTAGGCAAAATTTGGCCCAAGGCAATGTCATTTGGCGCCAAGATTTGGCAGGAGATGAGCACTAGTGCACGCTGATGGCAGGCGAGGGCTGAGGTCGTGCCAAGACATGCAGTTGGGCGGTTTCCACTATTCTAGGGCAGTTTTGCCTATGTGTATTATCTTGCATTTAATACAACAACAACAACAACAACAACAACATACCCAGTATAGTTCCATCGGTGGGGATTGAGGAGAGTGAGATATATACAGACCTTACCCCCATTAAGGTGGAGAGGCTGTTACTGATAGACCCTCGGCTAGAGAAAATATTTTAGAAAACACGTTGGAAAACCAGTTGTAAGAAAACAAGTTGGAAATATCATGCTAAAGAGAATGATGAAACTACCACATATTCAAAATAAACAGAAAAAAAGTAGATATAAATACGAAGCCTAAGATGGAGCTAGTCTATACAACATATTATATTATATTATATTATATTATATTATATTATATTATATTATATTATATTATATTATATTATATTATATTATTGATGTTTGGCATTTTATGCCAAGGTTTCCTTAATATTTGCGCATGTTTGAGCTTGTTATGCGCTCGTTTTATAGTTTGTGAATGTGGTTTTACACTAATTTTATGTCGTGCGTGTGTAGGTTGTTACACAGTGCATTTGGAGCTTTTAGGAGCTTAATTTAGCAAGGATTGATTGAAGGATGATTGAGGATTGGATTGAGCACAAGAGGGCACGACACGAGCAAGATTTCGGACCAAGGAAGAAGGCAATTTGGCTGGGCGCTTTGGGGCACGTGGCGCGCCAGTTATAGCGCCCAGTGCCCCAGCGCTTTTACTCACGTGGGGCGCCCCAAAATCGCCTGGAATTCGACGGGGTCTGCTTGTTGTGGCGCTTTACGAGGCGCGGGGCGCCCGTTATAGCGCTCCTTGTGCGGTTTTTTCACTTCCTATTCCGTCTAGTATTGGGTCTAAGTTATTACTAGGTGTTTGTAAACACTATAAATAGTCTTTTACTTAATTTTTGAAGGGGAGTTGATACTTTGGAGCAATATTGAGAGCAACATACTCATTGAACAAGGGTTTATTCCTAATCTTTCATCTATTACATCATTTACTTCATTATTACACAAAATTCTAGCCTTGTGATTATGAATATGTGTGGCTAAACTTTACGTTCTAGGGTTAGAGTATTACATGAAGGTTGATTGTTTGAAGATTGATTCCCATTAATTGAATCCCATATCGGGTTGCTTATTCTTTCTTGATTTCACTTGTGTGATTGTTAGAGCTCGATAATTACACATTATCTATGGTTTTTGGATTGAACTCGAAAGAAGGAATTTAATTACGTAATAGAAAGAATAGAACTAGTTTGTGAACCCGGGCATCGGAGAAACAATTTGCGGGTAGGATAGACATATACTTGCTTGCCTAGTTTAACTCATTACATGAATCGTTAATGTGTGCATGTGATTTAACCCATAGACATATAGGGATTGAAGTAGCTTGCATAGACTGTGAAGAACTGAAAGGTTTTCACGGTTACATTTACTCTGTCAGTTAGTAACCCAGGATTTAAGAAGTGGAATCAATTGGATACATCAACTGGATTGTTTGTAACTCTGACCCTGGACCGTCCTCTTGATATTGTTAACACCCAAAGTATTGCACCATTGCTTGACTACACTCTAGCACTTTAATTACTGCATTTTAGTTATAAAAACTCTTACAACCAAAGAAAAAGATCCCTGAGTAGTTTGTTTGAAATTGTTTGTTAAGTATTAGTCTGCTTAGTCCTCGTGGGAACGATATTCGATTTATCACTTTGTTACTTGTCGACCGCGTATACTTGCGTGTGCGTTGGGAGCAACAAGTTTTTTGCGCTGTTGCCGGGGACTAATTACGGACTAGTTTCTTTTGAACAATTACTTAATTTCTATTCATGTTTAATTTTTTGTTGAGTTTCTTGTGTTGTTTCAGGCAATATGTTTTTAATGCAAAGGAATAAAAAGGACGAATCACGAGCACCTTTTGATCTCGAGCCTGAAAGAACCTTGAGAAGAGCAAGAAGGGACGCGAGAGATCGAGAAGCACTAGCAATCGTACTTGCCTCTCTACCTGTTGAAATGGCCGAAGAACAAGCAGTAGCAGTGCGAGATATTGTTCTCCCTAGCCTGGGAGGAGTAGCGTCAAGTATTGTGAAGCCCGCTACTACCGGGCACTTTGAGATCAAGCCCGGCATGATTCAGTTGTTGCATGTGACGGGGCAATATGGTGGATTCCTACATGAGGATCCGCAGCAACACATTCAAAACTTTCTGGAGATCAGTGATACTTATACACCATCGGGTGTACCTACTGATTATGTGCGTATGACTCTGTTCCCATTTTCATTGATTGGGGCAGCAAGGAAGTGGTTAAAGGCTGAGAAGCCTGGGTCTATCACTACTTGGGAGGATTTGGCTAAGAAATTCTTGGCTAAGTTTTATCCGTCTGCCAAGACAGCTCGGTTTAGGAGCGAAATTATGTCCTTCAGGCATTCAGAAGGAGAATCATTGTATGCAGCCTGGGAGAGATTCAAAGCGCTATTGAGAGATTGTCCACACCACAACCAATCTAATGAGGTTATTGCACACACTTTTTTTGAGGGGTTGAACCAACACACTAAGATTGTGGTTGATGCTGCTGCTGGAGGCCAAGTGCTGGCCTTAAATTTTGATCAGATTTATGAATTACTTGATAAGTTTTCGCAAAGCAATCCTGATTGGCAGGGTGATGGCAGAGCTACGACACAATTTGAGGGTGTCAGCAGGGCTAATACGCAGAAAGCTGCTGGGATACTTCAATTGGATGCAATTTCAGAGCTGAGAGCGAAGATGGATGCTATTTCTAATCAAATCAGCAAGCTGACTCTCCAAGCAAAACCACCATTAGCTCCAGTGCAACAAATTCAGACTTTTTGTGAGGTGTGTGGTGAGGATCATAGCACTGAGGTTTGTCCATCTAACCCAGAGTCATTATATTATGTGGGTAATCAGAACAGGTCACAGGGTCAGAATCGAAATCAATATGGTAACAGTTATAACACTCGTTGGCGTAATCACCCAAATTTTTCCTGGAGGGATACCCGTGAGCAGTTTCAGGGTAATGAGAGACCCCAAATTAATCAAAGCAGTGCACCACAGCAGGGGTCACAGTCACAGGCTCAACCACAGCAATCTAATGCAATAGAGGATATGCTTAGGAAACTTCTTGCAGGGCAGAAAAAGCTCATGGATGATTCAGTATCTCAGGCATAAACAATTAAAGATTTGAGCAGTGCGCAGAAAGATCTTGAGAGACAATTGGGGCAGCTTGCTGGAGCACAAAATAATAGACCTCGGGGTGCTTTACCGAGTGACACAGAGAAGAATCCTAAAGAATTTGTGCAAGCAGTTACTTTGAGGAATGGAAGAGCTCTAGAAGAAGTTCCCCCAAAACCAAAGAAGCCTGCTGGTGAGCTAGAGCCAAATGTTGATAGGGAAGTGGAGAAAGAAGCAGAAGACAGTAATAACAAAGCAGCCCGAGTCTGCTATTGTGAGACCACCACCAAGCAGAAAGTTGATGCAGTATGCAAGAAATTCTTGGAGATATTGAGGCAGATTCAGGTAAATATTCCTTTGGTGGAGCTTTTGCGGGATGTTCCCAAATATGCTAAATACATCAAGGATATTGTTGCTAACAAGAGAAGACTGACTGAGTTTGAAACAGTTGCACTCACTGAGGAGTGTAGTTCCAGAGTTAGAAGCAAGCTTCCTCAGAAATTGAAGGACCCTGGATATTTTACCATCCCTTTGAAAATTGGGGAACATGAGGTTGGTCGAGCTTTATGTGATTTGGGCGCTACTGTGAATTTAATGCCTTCTTCAGTTTTCAGGAAGCTAGGCCTGGGTGAACCACGACCCACTACTGTGACCCTGCAGCTGGCTGATAGATCTTTGACATGCCCCGAGGGGATTATTGAGGATGTGCTTGTACAAGTGGGTCAGTTTATACTACCCGTTGATTTTATTATTCTTGATTACGAAGCTGATCCTGAGGTTCCTCTCATCTTGGGAAGAGGATTTTTGGCTACTGCTGATGCTGTTATTAGAGTCAGAGCTTGAAAGATGATTATGAAGGTAAATGGGGAAGAAGCTGTGTTTAATGTGTTCAGAGCTACCCAGCTTCCTTCTCATTATGAAGAGTTGTCCATGGTAAAAGTGGTTGATGATGAGTTGACTGCTGATGAGAGGTCATTTTTGGCTTCTAATGTTGATTCGTTAGAACGGGCACTCTTATGTGATGATGATGATATCCTGAAGGATGATGATGATATCCTGAAGGATGATGATATTGAGGAGTATTTGGAAGTTCTTAACATGCAGAGTAGATTCATCCCAGGGTGGAAGAAATTTGAGGAGCTTGATAGACCGTTGACCTTAACTCCTGCTAAACCGTCTATTGAGAAAGCTCCTAATCTTGAGCTCAAACCTTTACCCGAGCATTTACGTTATGCTTATTTAGGTGAAGGTAATACTTTACCCGTGATCCTTTCTTCTTTGTTGTCTGATGTGCAGGTTGAGAAGGTGTTGCGGGTATTGCGAAAGCGCAAAAGAGCTATTGGATGGACTATTGCTGATATTAGAGGGATTAGTCCTTCTTTCTGCATGCACAAAATTCTCTTGGAAGTAGATCATAAACCATCCAAAGAGCAGCAGAGGAGGCTAAATCTAATTATGAAGGAGGTGGTGAAGAAAGAAGTAATCAAGTGGCTGGATGCTGGTATTATTTTCCCTATCTCTGACAGCAAGTGGGTTAGTCCAGTGCAATGTGTTCCTAAGAATGGGGGCATGACAGTGGTGAAGAATGAGCACAATGAGTTTATTCCTACAAGAACTGTTACAGGGTGGCGAATTTGCATTGACTATAGGAAGCTGAACAAAGCCACCAGGAAGGATCACTTCCCACTTCCCTTTATTGATCAGATGCTGGATAGACTTGCAGGGCATGAATATTACTGCTTCTTGGATGGGTATTCGGGCTACAATCAAATTGTAATAGCCCCTGAAGACCAAGAGAAGACTACTTTTACTTGTCCATATGGCACCTATGCATTTAGGAGGATACCATTTGGGTTGTGTAATGCCCCGGGGACTTTTCAGTGGTACATGATGGCTATTTTCACTGACATGGTGGAAAAATTTGTGGAGGTATTTATGGATGATTTTTCAGTGGTTGGTGACTCTTTTGATGAATGTTTGAGAAATCTTGATGTTGTGCTAAGCCGTTGTGAAGAAACAAATCTTGTACTGAATTGGGAAAAATGTCACTTTATGGTTCAAGAAGGCATAGTACTTGGGCACAAGGTGTCAAAGTAAGGGATTGAGGTTGATAAAGCAAAGACTGAGGCTATTGAGAAATTACCACCACCTATCTCTGTTAAGGGGGTGCGTAGTTTCTTGGGACATGCAGGGTTCTATAGACGTTTCATAAAAGACTTCTCCAAAATTTCCACTCCCTTGTGCAAATTGTTGGAGAAGGATGTGAAATTTGTGTTTAATGATGCTTGTCTCAAAGCATTTGAAGAGTTGAAGAAAATGTTGGTGACCGCACCAATCATCATTGCTCCTGACTGGTCTTTGCCGTTTGAATTGATGTGTGATGCGAGTGATAATGCTATTGGGGCTGTTCTAGGCCAAAGAATTGGAAGAATCTTTCACTCCATCTATTATGTAAGCAAGACGCTTGATGCAGCCCAGTCCAATTACACCACCACTGAGAAGGAATTGCTAGCCGTAGTGTATGCTTTTGATAAGTTCAGATCTTATTTGGTTGGCACTCATGTTGTTGTCTACACTGATCATGCCGCAATCCGGTATTTGTTTGAAAAGAAGGACTCCAAGCCTAGACTCATTAGATGGGTTCTCCTATTGCAAGAGTTTGATGTTGAAATTCGAGATCGCAAGGGGACTGAGAATCAAGCTGCTGATCATTTGTCAAGGTTGGAGAATAGAGATCATGTAGATGAAGGGCCCGAGATTAACGAGGTATTTCCTGATGAGCAACTTTTTGCTCTTGATGCAGCTGAGGTGCCATGGTATGCTGCCATGGTAGAGCCGATTCTACAGAGCTGCCATTCCTCTCCTTATGGTGGCCACCTTGGTGGAGATCGAACAGCTGCAAAGGTACTCCAATCTAGTTTCTTTTGGCCTACTTTATTTAAAGATGCTCACGGGTTAGTTAAGCAATGTGATCGTTTCCAAAGAACGGGGACTATTACTAGGCGTCACGAGATGCCTTTGAACAATATCTTGGAGATTGAGCTGTTTGATTGTTGGGGTATTGATTTCATGGGTCCATTCCCACCTTCTATGGGCCATAAATACATTCTTGTAGCAGTTGATTATGTGTCTAAATGGGTGGAAGCTATTGCACTTCCAACAAATGATGCGAGTGTGGTGGTGAAGTTTGTGAAGAAGAATATTTTCACTCGTTTTGGGAAACCGCGGGCTATAATCAGTGATGAAGGTACGCACTTTTGTAACCGGTTGTTCAATAAATTGTTGGCTAAGTATGGGGTTCGCCACAAGGTGGCTACTGCTTATCATCCCCAAACTAGTGGCTAAGTGGAAGTGTCTAATAGAGAGATCAAGCAAATCCTTGAGAATACTGTGAATGCCTCGAGGAAGGATTGGGCTATGAAGTTAGATGATGCTCTCTGGGCCTATCGAACCGCATTCAAAACACCTATTGGAACCTCTCCATATAGGCTTGTTTATGGTAAGGCCTGTCACTTGCCGGTTGAATTAGAGCATAAGGTGTATTGGGCAATTCAAAAGCTCAACTTTGATATGGCCTTAGCGGGTGAGAAGAGGATGCTCCAATTGCATGAACCTGAAGAGTTTCGTTTCCATGCGTATGAAAATGCGAAATTATATAACGAACGGACAAAGAAATGGCATGATAAGCACATTGAGCGTCGTTCTTTTGAGCCCGGGAAGATTGTATTGTTGTTCAACTCGAGGTTGAAATTATTTCCGGGCAAGTTGAAGTCGAGATGGTCGGGGCCTTTTGAAGTTGTTCGTGTTACCGCACATGGAGCGGTTGAATTGAGAGCCCCGGATTCTGAGAACACATTTTTGGTTAATGGTCAACGGGTGAAACGTTATTGGGGAGGTGCGATGAATCACCGCACTTCAATTACTTTGAGGGACCCTTGATCCATACCCGTCGTGCCACGACGTTAAGGCGCTTCTCGGGAGGCAACCCGAGTTTCTACTTGTAATAGTTTAGTATTTTTTGTTTTATAGTGTCACATAGTTTGTTGTTTTTGTGTGTCGTTTTTGTAGGAATCGGGTGAGCTAAACAAGGTGAAATTAATGCATTGAGGGGTACGGGACGTCTCGAGACATGTCCCGCTCTTGGGTTTACACTTGGAATCGAAAATCAGTGCGAAAAAACGTGCTCGGATGGGTTCGGGAGTGCCCCGCGCCTCCCAACGCGCCAAATAAAAGCTGAAGCAAAGTAGCCTGGCGCGTTGGGAAGCGCCCCGCGCCTCCCACCGCGCCAAGGCAACCAGTGAGCCAGGTATTTGCACCGCGTTGGGCCCGCGCCGCGGTGCTCAACGCGCCCGGCTGATTTTTGTAAGTTTTCCGGGTCAAACGGGTTTTGACCCGCTACCCGGTTTCCCCCATCCCCTTACACCCGATCCCTACACGTTTTTCTTCACTAATTTCACTCCAATTTCTCTCTAATCACTCACCAATTCACCTCTACCACTTGGAATCATTCCAAATCTTGTGCAATCCATTCTAACACATTCAAGTAAGTAAATTCCTCCCTTCCTCCTTCATTAACATGTAAGTTGCACTTATTCTTGTTCATGGATGATTTCTTAGCTAGTTACAAGTTTACTCATAAAATTCATTCTTGTTGTGCTTATATTGCTAATGGTACTAGATAGATAGCTTGTAACTTGTAAAAAGAGATCTCCCATCATTTTGGGAGGGTTGGCACATTCCAAAACTCATTGAACTTGATAGTTTCAAAGTGTGCACACCAAGTGTTTGTGAAAAAGTCTCAATGATAAAAATTCAATAACATTGTGAATTCTTGAGTAGCAATGCATTCCTTAGGCTTCTAATGGACATTAGGTGTTGCACACACATAAGAATTGATCATGATGCACCCACACTAGCTTGATTTTGAAAATTCAAAAACGTGGCATACTTTGCCCGAAGCTAGTTTTGCTTAAGTGTGGGGTTGCTCGTGCCATTGAGTTGAGTGCTTGACACATAGAGTGTGTGATAAGTGTGGGGTGGTACCCCACCAATTGAGCTTGAATTGTATAGTTTTGGTGCCTATCTATCCATCTCACATTGATCTTCCATTGTTGTATAGGTACTATGGTGACCACTCCTTTGCCAAGCAAGAGCTCTTCCTCCACCGCGGGCCCGAGGAGAACACTTCAAGCCGGGCCTTCCACCACAAAGCAAAAGGGCAAGGCACCAGCCAATCCCAAGGCCAAACCAAAGGCTAAAGGCAAAGCAAAGATGCCTAAGCATGCGGTGCCGATACCACATCCCGGAGGCAAGACCCGTTATGGCATCCCTTTTGTAAAGAGAGGTGAATTCCAAACATGGTATAAGAGTGTGCGGCTTGCGGGGTACATACCCGAGCAAGCCATTGATAAAAGACGGGTGATGCAAAAATTCCGAAGTGTGGCCGAGGCGATAATTTCTCTAAAGTGGGACTCGGTGTTTGAGAGTCCGGGGCACGCCAACTTGGATTGGGTGCAAGAACTGTGTCACGACCCAATTTCCAAGGGCTCGTGATGGCACCTAAACAACATTTGCCTAGGCGAACCAATGAAACAAGATGCGGAAAAGAACAATAATGTGAAAAGATCATAAATGGATATATAAATATAAAAGTGTGAAGTCCAAAAGAATATATCCACAAAAGAATTGGAGCATTCTAAGAGTGACTCAATAAAGTATGAATATACATTAAAGAAATCTGAGTCCTATCTCTAAGTGACTCCGGTGGTATGCCACCACGGTCTGCGTGGTCGGCTCACCTCAATCAAAAGTCTCAGAAGCCTCGGAAACCGCTAACGTCCGGGCTACTGACTGGATGAAGGACCTGCGCTCGTAGCAGAGTAAGTTATGAGCCGAAGCCCAGTAAGATCACCGACAGGCCCGCTAAGGTACCCTTGCGGGACAAGTCGCTACATGCATCATAAGCAACAACATACTATAGTAATCATACAATAAAGTAGTGAAATCACAAATAGATGTAACACATTCCATACACACAAGTAGTAACCAGAAGTCTCAAGGATTATGCCCATCCAACGTAAGGCATAGGTCAATTCAGCGGCGGTTTGGAGGTCCAATCTCTACTCCCGTGCCGACTAACCTAGACCTACTAAGTAACACCACTACTAAGTATCAACCATATACCGTGACCCGAAGTCACTATCACAATCATGAATAAGTAGACCAACGACCCGTAGTCGTTGGCTCATCTCAAATCTGTCTACGATCGCACCACACCCCCTGTCAAGTGCGTCGTATCTCAATAAATCAAGTGACCACACCACACCCCCTGTCAAGTGTGTCACATCTCAAAGATCAAGTGTCCACACCACACCCCCTGTCAAGTGTGACACATCTCATAGTATAGGCGACACCACACCCCCTGTCAAGTGTCCCTCTAACAGTATAAATATTTACAACATTAATAACAATAACAGAAATATTAATAACGATAATATTTCACAGTCACCGTAACCCAGGTTGGTTATGCTAGCTGAACGTAAGGCGAAAGTTAACCCGACCACAGTTTGGGGGTACAATCCCTACTCCCATGTCGTCCAACCCAAGGTTACGTATAGACAGCACTACCCAACCCGGCACGTGAACAAATCAAGTACCAATATCATACAAAAGCCGGCAAAATCCTCGGCAAGACATTTATCATGACATGCCGGCAACATCCTCGGCCATGTCCCAAGTTCTTGCTATCTAAGCATGGCATAGCAAGCGTTACTACGATATAAATTTAAGCTACCTCGACGTAGCGTTTAGACCGGCACATACCTCGGTCGAGTCACAATCTCGCTATTTATAACAAACAATAATAGCAAGTAATTCACATCATAAATCCTAACCATTGTTAGGTATATATATGCGTACATGAAGCATACTAGCATGAAGGAAGAGTCCACAAGCACAATAGAGGTCAAGTCTCACTTACCTCGAAATTCGGGCTCAAATGCCGGGAAGAATCTCCTTTCCCGCTCGCCTTGTCCGCGAAGGACTCTCCACTAGGTCTATTAAGACAAGATATAGCACATATGAGTGCTCAATTATAGCTATTTAAGCTTATAGGCATCCTAGGGTAAAAATTACCAAAATGCCCCCGGGTAGGGCCGAGCCCTAAATTTACAAAATGTACTTTTCCGGACTCCCCACGCTCCCGTGAGTCCAAAAGTACACTTAGATTCCACATGCGAGCCTTGCTCGATGTCTTTCCCCAATTCTTAAGAATCTAGGGTTCTAACCCATTTCCAAGAATCAACCCTTTGATTCTTGTGTTAATCAATATAAAGATGGATAGAAAGGGCTTACCTTAAGTGTAAGTATGATTGGGTTTTCAAGAAATACCCAAAAATCGCCTCAAGAGCTCACCAAATGATTTTTATAAGTTATGAACCGAAATGGCCCGAAATGGCCTTTTTATAGCAGTTTTTTTTGCCTCAGTGACAGCTTCTTTGAGAAAATCATAACTTTTGATAGGAATGTCCAAATGACCTGACACTGGTGCCATTATAACCACAACTCAAATGGCTACAACTTTCATGTTTTGAGTTTTTCCTAATTCCTTAAGGATTGGCCGGAAATTCAGCTTTTATCCGGCTGTTTGCGCCAAAATAGAACAGAAAAGTCGCACCAGATTTTCTACTGTTTTAGGGGCAAAACAGGACCCTACGAAGCTCGGAATGATCCCAAATTTTGCACACAAGTCATAAAATACTTGGGTGACATGCTCGTCAAGACAGAACTCAATTCGGACCTCCAGAACTCAAAATGTGGGTCCCACGGCAAAGGTTCAATTTTCGACTTTCGCCAAAGTTGCTACAAGTCACAAATGACTATACGAACCTAACGGAACTTTCGGATCTCTCATCGGACCTCATTTGCTCAAATCGAGCTCGAAACCTCTTTTAACTCTTTTAAACTTCTGAAACGGGGACTTTATCAAAAGTCCTATCAAACGAGGTCCGTTTTCAATTTTGAAGGTTGCTACATATCATAAATGACGAGACGGACCTAACGGTGCGCTCGGATTTTCCATCGGGGTTCGTTTACTCAAAACGACCTATCGAAACCCCATATTCCTTTCCGGAATTTCATAAACGGATCCTTTTCTCGAAAACCTATCAAACGGACTCCGTTTCGACTCAGATTTCACAGACGGGTCATAAATGACCTAACGGAGCTTTTGGGACTGTCGACACGCAAATCGAGGTCCCGGATCCCGTAACGACTATTTGAGGGTCGTTACATTCTCCCCCACTTAGACTCTCGGCCGTCCTCGGACGAGCCTAAGTCTAAGGTAGGATCCACACACTAGCCACGGAGCTGGCACGGATTTCGAGGACCCCTCGGTACCACCCGAAATCAATAAAACTTAAAAATGCAAATTCAGGCTTAGAAAATACAAGGATTTCATACCCGAATCATCGAACAAGCGCGGTTGCCTCTCACGCATCTCGGACTCAAGCTCCCAAGTGGCCTCGGCAATGGAGTGATGCCCCCACTGAACTCTCACAAGCGGGATCACCTTCGATCTCATCTTACGGACCTCTCTAGCCACAATAGCAATAGGCTCCTCCGAATAAGCTAAGTCGCCATCTACCTCCACGGAAGCCATATCGATCACATGAGACAGATCGTGAACATACTTTCGGAGCATGGACACATGGAACACCGGATGAATGGAATATCTCGAACTGTGAGCCTCTGCCAAAATCATCTGCCTCAGCTCCACAATGGCTGGAACACATACCCGGCCGTTAAGCCGCAAAGCACCATCATCACCAATCACGAACGAGGACACTCCCCCACTCAGGACCCTGTCCCGGAGATCTCTCAGATAAGGATCCTCGAACTGCCTTTCCCGAATCTGGGAAGCTAAAGACGACTGAGACCCCACATATGCAAGCACCCGGCCTGGAACAGAATAATCAAACCGAACCCCACTAATGGACAAAGCCTGCAACTCACGGGCCAACGGCCTCATATCAGCATCAAGATAGGCGAGGCTACCCATGGACTTCCTACTCAAGGCATCGGCTACAACATTAGCCTTTCCGGGATGATACCGGATAGAAAGATCATAATCCTTCAGCAGCTCTAACCAGCGGCGCTGTCTCCCGTTCAAGTCCTTCTGAGTGAACAAGTACTGGAGACTCTTATGATCGGTGAATATCTCACATGGCTCGCCATAAAGATAGTGCCTCCACAACTTCAGTGCAAACACAACAGCTAACAGCTCCAAATCATGGACAGGATAATTCTTCTCATGGACCTTCAGCTGTCTCGAGGCATAAGCTATCACCTTACCCTCCTGCATCAGAACGCTACCCAGGCCAACACCCGAAGCATCACAATATACGGTTAATCCCCCGGATCCACTAGGCAAGGCCAACACTGGCGCTGAAGTCAACAGAGTCTTAAGCTTCTGAAAGCTAGACTCACAGGCATCGGACCACAGGAAAGGAACATTCTTCTGGGTCAACTTCGTTAGAGGTGCTGAAATAGAAGAAAACCCCTCGACGAACCGCCGATAATAACCTGCCAAGCCTAAGAAACTCCGAATCTCTGTAGGAGAAGTAGGCCTAGGCCAACTCTGAACGGCCTCTATCTTCTTCGGATCAACACACACCCCATCCTTGGTCACCACGTGACCTAGGAAAGATACAGAACTGAGCCAAAATTCACACTTGGAGAATTTGGCATACATATGCTGATCCCTCAGAGTCCGAAGAACAACTCTCAAATGCTGCTCATGCTCCTCCCTACTCCTCGAATAAACCAAGATATCATCGATAAACACAATGACGAAGGAGTCAAGGTAGGCCTTGAACACTCGGTTCATCAGATCCATGAAAGCAGCTGGGGCATTCGTAAGCCCGAAAGTCATCGCCAGAAACTCATAGTGGCCATATCGGGTACGAAAAGCAGTCTTGGAAACGTCCTCGGACCGAATCCTCAACTGATGATACCCCGACCTCAAATCAATCTTCGAGAAGAAGGTAGCACCCTGAAGCTGATCAAACAAATCATCAATACGCGGCAAAGGATACCTATTCTTGATAGTAACCTTATTCAGCTGCCGGTAATCAATACACATCCGCATAGAGCCATCCTTCTTCTTCACAAATAATACCGGGGCACCCCATGGAGACACACTGGGCCTAATGAAGCCCTTATCGAGCAAATCCTGAATCTGCTCCTTCAGCTCCCTCAACTCAACAGGAGCCATACGATACGGGAGAATAGATTTAGGCTGAGTGCCTGGCAATAGATCAATGCAAAACTCTATCTCCCGCATAGGCGGCAAACCCGGCAAATCATCAGGAAACACATCCGGATACTCACAAACAACCGGAACTCTATCAAGGGATAACTCCTCTGCCCGGACATCCCGAACTGAAGCAATATATCCCTCGCACCCACTAGATATCATCCTCTGCGCCTCCAAGAAAGAAATGATCCTACTCTTCGGAGAAGGCCTGGAACCTCTCCATACAACCCGAGACTCACCCTCTGCCCCGATCGTCACGGACTTGGCATGGCAACCCAAAGTCGCATGACAGGAAGCCAGCCAATCCATGCCCATAATGACATCAAAATCAGACATATCGAGCAGCATCAGGTCCACTAAGGACTCTACACCAGATATGGAGATCATACACTGCCGATAACCCCTATCTACACATATAAAAGCCCCGACAGGGGTGGCAACCATAAAGGGATCATCTAAGAAGACCAGATCCCTGCCCAAGCAAGGGGCAAATCCCGGCGAAACATACGATAGGTAGACCCCGGATCAATAAGAGCATAAGCATCGCGGCCACAGACAGAAATAATACCTGTGATGACATCATTGGATGCCTCAGCATCCTGACGAGTCATAGCATAGACCTGCGCCGAGCCTCCTGAACCCGGAGCTCTCTGAGACTGCTGTCTAGGAGGAATCTGAGAAACGGGCCTGGCGGCCTGAGGACCAGATGGTACCATAGCTGCGGATCCCTGGCGATCTGATGAAACATAAGGGCAACTCCTGACATAGTGCTCTGGAGACCCACACTCAAAACATCCATCACCTCTACCTCCTCTACCGCCTCTACCACCTCTGCCATGACCACCTCCAGACGAACACCTCCCATGATGCCTCTGATGGCACCTTCCGCACTGCGGCGGACCAGACTGCGAAGAGCCACCCCGCCTCTGGGATGACTGAGGCCTCGGGGTCTCTGAAGAAAAATCCTGGGCAGGCAAAGCAGCAGCCTGGGGCCTAGACTGAGAACGGCCCTGAAGACCCTGACCCCTCTGAGCGGATCCACTATACCCACCAGACTGACGCGATCTCTTGGCCGCCCTCTCCGCGTCAGCCCTGGCGAAGATATCCTCCATCCGCCGCGCCACATCAACTATCTCAAAATATGACTTGTTGCCCATATCAGGGGCAACAGCTACCTGCAAGCGGGGATGAAGACCCTCAACAAACTGGAGGACCTTGTCCCTCTCCTGAGCCACCATAGCCGGCGCAAACTGAGACAACCACAAGAACCTGGTGTCATACTCTGAAACAGACAGGTTTCCCTGCCTCAACCCCTCAAACTCGCGCCTCTGAGCATCGTGCTGGCTCTGGGGCACGAACCTGCTCATGAACATAGACACGAACTCAGCCCAAGACAAAGGAGGGAGGTCACTAGACCTCTGCCGCATCATGGAGACCCACCATGTCTCCGCATCTCCCGATAATCGGAAAGAAGCACACTGCACCCCTAAGGTGTCTCTAGTACCAAGAACTGTCAAAATCTTCTCACACTTCTGAATGTACCTCTGGGCAGTACATGTAGCTGAGGTACCGTCGAACTCTGGAGGCTGAAGCTTCATGAATGACTTTATCCTCTTGGCAACCTCCTCAGTGCCCATAGGAGGAGTAGAAATAACAGGACCTGCCTGAGGAGCAGAAGCAGAAGGCTGGGCAATATGATCAGGAGCAGCCTCAGAAGTAGGCGTGCTCATAACAGGTGTGGTCGGCTGAGGAGCCGAAACAGGAGCTGCAACATCATCTCTGACAGGGACCTGATGGCTAGACAAGGCCATTAGTCTCATATACTCCTCTGAAGAGATCACAACGGTGCCTGGCACAACAGCAGGCATAGGGGGAATAGATGCTGACAGAGTCGCTGCGGACACCACAGGGATAACTGTGTCCTGCCTAGTGGCTGACGGGCGACCTGCCCGAGTCTTCTTAGCAGCTGGCGGCTGCGTAGGTGCTGATGGCTCTCCCGCAGACGCGGGTGTAGAAGATGCAGCCCTCCTGGCTGAGGATGCTCGCGTCCTCGCCATCTCATACAATACACGAAAAAGGGTCAGCAACTATATAAGCTACTCAGCACGAATAGAGATGAAACGAAGGGAAAACATTTCCTAACATGCCCTTGTAGCCTCTCGCTCATAAGTATGGTCGACAACATACCCATAAGCAAGACTCTACTCAGACACTGCTCCAAGACTCCTAGGACTCGAATTAGAACCTAGGGCTCTGATACCAAACTGTCACGACCCAATTTCCAAGGGCTCGTGATGGCACCTAAACAACATTTGCCTAGGTGAACCAATGAAACAAGATGCGGAAAAGAACAATAATGTGAAAAGATCATAAATGGATATATAAATATAAAAGTGTGAAGTCCAAAAGAATATATCCACAAAAGAATTGGAGCATTCTAAGAGTGACTCAATAAAGTATGAATATACATTAAAGAAATCTGAGTCCTATCTCTAAGTAACTCCGGTGGTATGCCACCACGGTCTGTGTGGTCAGCTCACCTCAATCAAAAGTCTCAGAAGCCTCGGGAACCGCTAACGTCCGGGCTGCTGACTGGATGAAGGACCTGCGCTCGTAGCAGAGTAAGTTATGAGCCGAAGCCCAGTAAGATCATCGACAGGCCCGCTAAGGTACCCTTGCGGGACAAGTCGCTACATGCATCATAAGCAACAACATACTATAGTAATCATACAATAAAGTAGTGAAATCACAAATAGATGTAACACATTCCATACACACAAGTAGTAACCAGAAGTCTCAAGGATTATGCCCATCCAACGTAAGGCATAGGTCAACTCAGCGGCGGTTTGGAGGTCCAATCTCTACTCCCGTGCCGACTAACCTAGACCTACGATGGACTAGCAACACCACTACTAAGTATCAACCATATACCGTGACCCGAAGTCACTATCACAATCATGAATAAGTAGACCAACGACCCGTAGTCGTTGGCTCATCTCAAATCTGTCTACGATCGCACCACACCCCCTGTCAAGTGCGTCGTATCTCAATAAATCAAGTGACCACACCACACCCACTGTCAAGTGTGTCACTTCTCAAAGATCAAGTGTCCACACCACACCCCCTGTCAAGTGTGACACATCTCATAGTATAGGCGACACCACACCCCCTGTCAAGTGTCCCTCTAACAGTATTAATATCCACAACATTAATAACAATAACAGAAATATTAATAACGATAATATTTCACAGTCACCGTAACCCAGGTTGGTTATGCTAGCTGAACGTAAGGCGAAGGTTAACCCGACCACAGTTTGGGGGTACAATCCCTACTCCCATGTCGTCCAACCCAAGGTTACGTATAGACAGCACTACCCAACCCGGCACGTGAACAAATCAAGTACCAATATCATACAAAAGCCGGCAAAATCCTCGGCAAGACATTTATCATGACATGCCGGCAACATCCTCGGCCATGTCCCAAGTTCTTGCTATCTAAGCATGGCGTAGCAAGCGTTACTACGATATAAATTTAAGCTACCTCGACGTAGCGTTTAGACCGGCACATACCTCGGTCGAGTCACAATCTCGCTATTTATAACAAACAATAATAGCAAGTAATTCACATCATTAATCCTAACCATTGTTAGGTATATATATGCGTACAGGAAGCATACTAGCATGAAGGAGGAGTCTACAAGCACAATAGAGGTCAAGTCTCACTTACCTCGAAATTCGGGCTCAAATGCCGGGAAGAATCTCCTTTCCCGCTCGCCTTGTCCGCGAAGGACTCTCCATTAGGTCTATTAAGACAAGATATAGCACATATGAGTGCTCAATTATAGCTATTTAAGCCTATAGGCATCCTAGGATAAAAATTACCAAAATGCCCTCGGGTAGGGCCGAGCCCTAAATTTACAAAATGTACTTTTCCGGACTCCCCACGCTCCCGTGAGTCCAAAAGTACACTTAGATTCCACATGCGAGCCTTGCTCGATGTCTTTCCCCAATTCTTAAGAATCTAGGGTTCTAACCCATTTCCAAGAATCAACCCTTTGATTCTTGTGTTAATCAACATAAAGATGGATTGAAAGGGCTTACCTTAAGTGTAAGTATGATTGGGTCTTCAAGAAATACCCAAAAATCGCCTCAAGAGCTCATGAAATGATTTTTATAAGTTATGAACCGAAATGGCCCGAAATGGCCTTTTTATAGCAGTTTTTTTTGCCTCTGTGACAGCTTCTTTGAGAAAATCATAACTTTTGATAGGAATGTCCAAATGACCTGAAACGATGCTATTATAACCATAACTCAAATGGCTACAACTTTCATGTTTTGAGTTTTTCCTAATTCCTTACGGATTGGCCGGAAATTCAGCTTTTATCCGGCTGTTTGCGCCAAAACAGAACAGAAAAGTCGCACCAGATTTTCTACTGTTTTAGGGGCAAAACGGGACCCTAAGAAGCTCGGAATGATTCCAAATTTTTCACACAAGTCATAAAATACTTGGGTGACATGCTCGTTAAGACGGCACTCAATTCGGACCTCCAGAACTCAAAAAGTGGGTCCCACGGCAAAGGTTCAATTTTCGACTTTCGCCAAAATAGCGAAATTTAACCAAACGACCTCGGAATCCAATTCCGAAAGTTGCTACAAGTCACAAATGACTATACGAACCTAACAGAACTTTAGGATCTCTCATCGGAGCTCATTTTCTCAAATCGAGCTCGAAACCTCTTTTAACTCTTTTAAACTTCCGAAACGGGGACTTTATCAAAAGTCCTATCAAACGAGGTCCGTTTTCAATTTTGAAGGTTGCTACATATCATAAATGACGAGACGGACCTAACGGTGCGCTCGGATTTTCCATCGGGGTTCGTTTACTCAAAACGACCTATCGAAACCCCATATTCCTTTCCGGAATTTCATAAACGGATCCTTTTCTCGAAAACCTATCAAACGGACTCCGTTTCGACTCAGATTTCACAGACGGGTCATAAATGACCTAACGGAGCTTTTGGGACTGTTGACACGCAAATCGAGGTCCCGGATCCCGTAACGACTATTTGAGGGTCATTACAAACTGTATGCCAACTGGTAGCCGGATGAAGCATGGAAGGAGGATGATATGGTGACAGCGCGGGGAGTGAAGGTGAAGTTGGATCCTACGGCATTGAATGCCTTTTTGGGGGTCGAGGACCCCGATTATGATGATATGAGGGAGTACATCAAAAAGCCGGACTACAAGGCTCTTCATGATACACTATGTGGCGAGGGCTCCACTCACAAGTGGGAGCACAATGCCGCCGGAAGACACAAGTTCATGTATTTCTCGCAGTTTCTTAAACCGGCACGTGTGTGGATGCGGTTTATCAATGCACATATACTACCAACTTCCCATTATTCCGAGGTCACCAAGACTCGGGTGTGCATGGTGTACTTCTTTATGATTGGGAGGCCGGTGAACATAGGCTACTACATGTTGCGCGTTATGAGAGAGCAACGGATGTTCGATTCATGTAGTCTCTAGTACTTTGGGAACCTCTTGACCCGTTACTTAGAGCAGGCTGGCGTCCCCGTAGATGAGATTGGGGATCGCATTGTCCCTGACATAGGGAAGCCTTTTGATATTTCTGCGGTCAAGGGGGTGACCACTACTGCGCCGGTGAAACTGACGGTAGACGAGTGGCGGGAGGCAGACGCCAACTTGTCTGCGCGTCAGTCTCTGATGATGGAGCAGATGGCCCGGCGGTCGGGCGTAGATTTTGCAGCTATTGACCACGTTGTCCCTCTCCTGGAGACCTCGAAGGGTCTGCTGGGCATGACTCGAGTTAGAGAGGTGCCTCCGGAGGAGGATGAGAACACGGATTCGGATGTTGTTGCTAACGATCCGGACAGTGAGGTTGAGGAGTCTGATGCTGAGGGCGGTGGCTCTGATGAGGAGGAGGATTAGGTCCACACTCCTGTGCACCACCCGAATTTCAGGGCATTTTTCTTTTACTTTTACTTTTGCACTTACTTCTTTGTCGCACTGGGACATTGCTTAGTTTAAGTGTGGGGTGGGGTACTGCCCTTTATCTATTTTTGAGGTTAGGATGCGTGTACCATAGGATTTTTTTTTTGTCACTCGACTTTGTTTTGATTTATTTCTTGCTTTAATATATGAAAAAAAAAATTAAAAAACCAATGAAAAATTCCAAAAAGATTTTCCTTTTAGTTTTATTAGTGGTACATGCCATCCGCCCTGTGGTTTTTCTTATGGCCTCGGTTCTTTTCTACGGGGAGGCCTTTGAACCGGGTAGTATTTTTATTTTTAGGATTAGGATAGTTAGTTGTAGATGACCCTTGACGAAGGAAAGAGGTAGAATGCTAGGTGCCTTTGATTTGTTGATACCGGTGGACTTGAACTTGATTGCATGTGCTATTTGTGGTGTCCTTGGGTTTTAATTTGATGCATGCCTAGAGAAAAAAAATTGGAACGACCCCCTTGAGATGCTTGAGTCCGCTTGCTTGACTTGATTGTGAACCTTTGTGCATGAGTGCTTAAATTTCCACAAGTTGCATTCTAGATGCTTAGTTGAGAGTTGTTGATGGAACCTTTTTTTTGTGTGGGCCATGTGCGATGTGTGTGTGAGGCATGTTCTTGTTTACTCCATATTGCATATTAATGTCTAGAACTTGCCCCGTGTGTGTGCAAAGCGAAATCCTAGGTTTGCTCTAGTCGGGAAATGATACAAGGCCTTCCTTTGATTTGCCTACCCTTACATATAGACCTTGAGGAAAAAAATTGTTGTTGTGATTTTTTTGACCCTTTTTGTTGGCACCCATACCCCGAGCCTACCCATTTGTTCTAAATTGACTCTTTTGGCCCTTTACTCCTTAAGCACTTTATTGATATTGTGTTGTTGATTGGAGTTGTGGTTGGAATTGGGAGGTTTTTGAGTGGAGCTAAAGAAGGGGAATAATTGAAAAAAAATTGTGAAGTAGTGAAAAGCATTGGCAAGGTGTATGTGTAGAAGTATTGATTGGGTGGCTTGATGAGAATGATGCTTAACTTGAATGTGATGTATTAAAGTGCTTAGGGAGGTAGTCACTATTACCATATGTATCCTACCCGCCCCTTAGCCTACATTACAACCTTTTTAAAGTCCTAGTTAATCCCGATTGGAGTGAGCTTACATTAGTGGAGTCCTACACTATGGGCAAGCCTATGGTACGTTGTGTGTGACATGTGAGTCTTTCATGAGAGTGAGTGAATTCATTTGTATTGCCCCCATTCTATTCATGTTGTTGATTGTTATGTGTGATTTTTGGGGGGCACTCTTTTGCTTCATATTGGTGAGGGCACGTGGTTTGCATGAAATAGGTGAAGTTGATGGTTATTGGTTGAGTAGATAGGTGTGATTTTGTGGGAGCATGGTTGCATTAACTTGAGTTGGTGCATTTGAGTTATTTTGGGGTGGTTGTTCTTATATTTTTGATTTTGATAATTTGTTGGCATGTTGTGGATCCATAGTAGTCATGTGTACATTGGTTCAATGGTCGGTATCAACCATAGTCATAGGCAGACCTGTTTACCTAGGTTGGGAAGTGAGATGTGACTTGCTCGAGGGCGAGCAAAGGTTCAAGTGTGGGGTGGTGATGTTTGGCATTTTATGCCAAGGTTTCCTTAATATTTCCGCATGTTTGAGCTTGTTATGTGCTCGTTTTATAGTTTGTGAATGTGGTTTTGCACTAATTTTATGTCGTGCGTGTGTAGGTTGTTACGCAGTGCATTTGGAGCTTTTAGGAGCTTGATTTAGCAAGGATTGATTGAAGGATGATTGAGGATTGGATTGAGCACACGAGGGCACGACACGAGCAAGATTTCGGACCAAGGAAGAAGGCAATTTGGCTGGGCGCTTTGGGGCACGTGGCGCGCCAGTTATAGCGCCCAGTACCCTAGCGCTTTTACTCACGTGGGACGCCCCAAAAGCGCCCGAAATTCGACGGGGTCTGCTTGTTGTGGCGCTTTACGAGGTATGGGACGCCCGTTATAGCGCCCCTTGTGCGGTTTTTCACTTCCTATTCCGTCTAGTATTGGGTCTAAGTTATTACTAGGTGTTTGTAAACACTATAAATAGTCTTTTACTTAGTTTTTGAAGGGGAGTTGATACTTTGGAGCAATATTGAGAGCAACATACTCATTGAACAAGGGTTTATTCCTAATCTTTCATCTATTACATCATTTACTTCATTATTACACAAAATTCTAGCCTTGTGATTATGAATATGTGTGGCTAAACTTTACGTTCTAGGGTTAGAGTATTACATGAAGGTTGATTGTTTGAAGATTGATTCCCATTAATTGAATCCCTTATCGGGTTGCTTATTCTTTCTTGATTTCACTTGTGTGATTGTTAGAGCTCGATAATTACACATTATCTATGATTTTTGGATTGAACTCGAAAGAGGGAATTTAATTACGTAATAAGAAAGAATAGAACTAGTTTGTGAACCCCGGCATCGGGGAAACAATTTGCGGGTAGGATAGACATATACTTGCTTGCTTAGTTTAACTCATTACATGAATCGTTAATGCGTGCATGTGATTTAACCCATAGACATATAGGGATTGAAGTAGCTTGCATAGACTGTGAAGAACTGAAAGGTTTTCACGGTTACATTTACTCTGTCAGTTAGTAACCCGGGATTTAAGAAGTGGAATCAATTGGATACATCAACTGGATTGTTTGTAACTCTGACCCTGGACCGTCCTCTTGATATTGTTAACACCCAAAGTATTGCACCATTGCTTGACTACACTCTAGCACTTTAATTACTGCATTTTAGTTATAAAAACTCTTACAACCAAAGAAAAAGATCCCTGAGTAGTTTGTTAGAAATTGTTTGTTAAGTATTAGTCTGCTTAGTCCTCGTGAGAACGATATTCGATTTATCACTTTATTACTTGTCGACCGCGTATACTTGCGTGTGCGTTGGGAGCAACAATTATATTATATTATATTATATTATATTATATTATATTATATTATATTATATTATATTATATTATATTATATTATATTATATTATATTATATTATATTATATTATATTATAAGGGACAAGACACTCGACTACTATCTAACATCTACCTTAATTCTCGGTCTCCATGCTCTCCTATCTAGGGTCATGTCCCCGGTGATCTGAATCTGGGCCATGTCATGTCTAATCACCTTAGCACAATTCTTCTTTGGTCTACCTCTACCTCTTCGTAGACCTAGCACTGCCACCGAGGCATCTGCACTTCTCCTCTTCACATGACCGAACCATCTCAGCCTCGCTTCTTGCATCTTGTCTGCCACTGGGGGCCACGCCTACCTTGTTACACATGACTTCATTCCTAATCTTGTATTTAATATTATTGTAAAATCAAATTGTCCTGCGCAGTTGGGCCAACTGTAGATAAGTGCCAAACGTGGGTTGGCCAAGTGTCCTAGGCCAAGGCTACACTATTTAAAGGTGTGGTTTAGTGGGGCAAAATAAAAGAGTGTTGGCTTCTACTTTGCCTAAATGTTCAAAAATAATTGTGTCTTTGTATTTCAGATTTAATACAAAATTGAGCATGAATTATTGCCCGTATGTGTTGTGTGTTCTTTGCTTTACTTGTGCCAAAATTATACTAAATCCCTAGACCAAAAGGAAAGAGAGAAAACAAGGAAGACTGCAACAGTGCGGGTCATTTGCCGTGTGGTTTTACAGTGCGAAAAATTAAGGGTGACTTACAAAAATACCGACACAAGCTAAAGTAATTACAGCTCCTACCTACAACTTTTAAATATTACCCCAGCTACCCACTAAACTAATTACCTAAATACCCACTTTATCTCCCACTTCTCCCAGGTCCAAAACATTCGTATACTTTCAGAATTGGATGCACTTCAAACTAATCTCTCCCAAGTCCAAATTCAGTATCAATAAAGGTGGAAATTTCGTTCAATTCGGTGGCGAATAGGATTCAAGTAATAGATATTGTAATTTTTCTAAAGGAAGAAAAGAGACGTAACAGTAATGAAAAGAAAGAAAACGGGAAGGGTGCGTCAGAGAAATGGTTGCCGGAGTTGGGGTTCCGCCACTTTCAAGACCCGATCTACTTTAATCCCAAGTGATTTTGGTGAAACCATTAGTCGAAATGGAAAGCGGTCTCATTCATGTATTTCTGTAAATTTCCAGTCGTTGGACTGTGGCGGTTGACGGCGGACTTTTGGTGGATTTGCGGCGGTACGGGGTGGTAGATATTCCTGCTGGTGGGGAGTGTTTCGGCCATGGGAACAACTATGGTTTGGATGCTTCTATCATATACTTTCTAATATACAGTATATCATAATGGTATACAACTTTGATTTTGTCATAGTATACTTTTGTATTAAGAGAAAACCATGCTTCTATTGTATACCTTTCTAGTATACGATATACACCAAATGGTATACCTTTGTAAATGAAGGAGGTCCTTGCCAATACTACAGTAGGTGAACATCGAGGGTATGGGCAACAAAGAGAAGGTTATCATTATGAGGTGCATTCAGTTGTTGCTTCACTTGCCAAAGCTAAAGTTGCACCGTATCCAAAGGTACTTTTTTCGGTTTATGATCCAAAGTTGTATATCATTTTAGTACCTCAATGGTATACCAGCTTAACATTGTAGGTTCAGCTTTGGAAATATAACAAAAAGTTATTTTCCTACTGTATACAATTGCAGTACTATGTATACCATAAAAGTATACTTGTTTAACTATTTTGCAACAAGTTGACAATAATATTTTTTCTACTGTATATGCTTTACTATAGAGTATACCAAATTCTTTTAGTGCACAATACTTAGGTTTGCTGCTTTTTTTATTTTTTTCTTAGGATACGACTAGAGATGATCGCAAGGATAGTGATGATAGTAATTGTTGTGCCGATGGGATGAATAGAGATCAAGATTGGTTTGCCCAGTATGACAATGATGTCATTAACAAAGAGACTTCTTCACTTGGAGATGATCCATTTATTATTTAAATTGTAAGGCACTAATACTAATCTGATAAGGGACGTCTATATTACTTGGCTTCCCTTATTTCTTAACTTTCTTAACCAATTAGTATTTACTTTTGTATTAGAAAATGAGAAACTCGACTTGATTTTGCTGATATTGTAGTTGTTCTGATATTGATATCCATTTTGGTCACAAGGTCTTCAATGTGTGCTTTCCAATGCCAGGAAGTAGCGGACAATGTCACTACAGGGTTATACTTGATCCCTTGCAATGAATGGAGTCAAGCTATTGCCATCTAGTTTTGAGTTGGATGAAAATGTATACTTTTTTATATCAATTAAATCCTAATTATTTTTTTATGGAATGTAAATGAAGAAGGAATGAGACAGTATCTTAAGGACTAACCAAATAATAATGATAAATAATGGATTTGGGAGTTAACAAGGAGCACTGCTTCCTTTTCCACTGTGGTATGTCTAGTTTAGTTTATTATCATTATATATCTTTATCATATACAATATACTCTATAAGTATACTGCTTGGCTGAGTTGAAGATCCATTGATTTCCTGAGTTTCTTCCCCACCCCCCCCCCCCCCCACACTTTTTTTTTTTTTTTTTTTTTTTTTGCAAACTGGGAATCCTCTGGCATTGGACATTCAACAATATTATTGTGCAATAGGCAATCAGAATGTTGATATAATTGAAATGTATTTTTTACATTATCGTCAATTGTGATTCTTTGGTAGTTGTTACGAAAAGCATAGCATTTCCTGCTACTGCAATTTCTGCACATTTGGTAATTGTATACTTTTTGGTATATGTATGTCTTAGAAGTATACTGATTTACTGAGTTTATAATGAATTGCCTTCTTGGAGTTTACTAATGAGAATATGAACCGTCTTTCAAATTTTGAACATTCCATTCATAATAAAATGAGAAAAACTAAAAATGACTACTGCTTCCTTTTCCGTTGTGATATGTTTAGTTTTGGTTAGTATACTATTATGTTAGGTTGTATACTTATGGAATATCGTTGTCTTAAAGCACATAGATATCATTTTCTTTTACGTTCGGAAGAAGGCAAAATATGGAGTTAAAGCGAAGATAACAACAACAAATAACTATTTTGACAATGCCATTCAAAGTCTATATAAGAAGTTCATAGGTGTGGAAGAGAATCAGAGACTAGCAGCAACAAAACTTGCTTTGAAGGAGTATATCATTGGTGACAGGCTGTTATGTAACACCCCATGGAAGAATGTTGATGAGGTCCTCCTTCCTATGCATGTGGCATTGGATCCTAGGAAGGGTTTCATTCCATGATAGGTGCATATACATATATGACTTTCATCTAAACCCAGATGATGCCGATGAAGTTAAGCAAGTAGTAATGGCATATGCTTTCCAATTGCCTCTGTTGTTAAATGTCAGTAACTTATGCTGAGATGGATTACATCATCTTGCAAGACGAATTGCAGAATGAAAAGACTTTAACATATCAGTTTGAATGGTGTCATCTTGCAGTTACACGATGGAATTTTTTTTTAACTGTGAACATGCATTTTTTTCTTGAGAAAGTGCTGATTTGAACATGCAGTTATATTCTATTAATGAAACATAGTTTTATCTGCACTTAAGTTGACAGTTTTCATTGTCAATTTTTTCAAATTGTTGCGTACTTCCAATTGTTATTTTAAATAAATGACAAAATGGTATATTCTTCGTACAGTGGTTTACTTAGTTCAATATCAATTGTTCTTTACCATTTAGTAAAATTTGTTCAATATGGGTATTTCATTGTATACCTTGTTGTTGTACAGTATACCCTGTATGTTTACTGGTTAATTAACTTATTTGTCTATATACCTTAAAATTAAATAGGGTATACTGAATTTATTTGTCTATATACCTTAAAATTAAAGTAGTGTACCATCGGGGTATACTGAATACCAGAAAGGTATACAGAAGAAAATATACCCCTAACGATATGCAACTTGTTCTATAACTTATTTTTTCTTTTGTATTGCTTTATTGTATACAATATACCCAATGGCAGAGCTCTCTGGTAGTGGTGTTGTTTCTGTATATTTTTTTGTTCTATAGCTTTTGCAGTATATTATGTACTTTTGTAGTATATGGTTTACCACAATGGTATATAAGTTAGATTTGCCACATTATACTTTTGTATTAAGAGAAAATCATGCTTCTATTGTATACCTTTCTAGTATATGGTGTACAAGAATGGTATACAAATATAATTTGTTACAATATATTTTTGTATAAACTAAAAGGAAACCATGGTTCTGTTGTATACTTTTCCAGTATACAGTATACCCCAATCGTATACAACTTTAAAATGTCACAATATATTTGCTTATAAACTAAAAGAAAATGTTGCTTCTTTTGTATATATTTCTAGTATATGATATACCCCAATGGTATACAACTAAAAAAAAAAACCATCTCGCTATTCGATATCTTTCTTATATGTGATATTGCTCGAATTGTATACGACTTTCCCAAAGGTACAAGACTTTCTTTTTGGTCAACATATTTGTGTCTACTAACTAAAAGAATACATTTCTATTATATACTTTTGTAGTATATGGTTTACCACAATGGTATACCAAGTTTGATTTGTCACATTATACTTTTATATTAAGAGAAAACCATGCTTCTATTGTGTATCTTTCTAGTATATAGTATACAGGAATGGTATACAAATATAATTTGTTACAATACAAAATATCACTTCGGTTCAAACAAAAAAATGTATATACCAAAATAACCAATAACTTGACACAACTACTTTTTAATATTTTTGAGTGATCTTATCAAATTGCTAAAAAAGAATAAGATGTGTAAGAAGAACAAGAGTAAGGCAAAGAAAAATTTTAGTTCATCGATTTTTTTCACTGGACTTCTTCAGTATAACAGTATACAAGTAAGGTGTACATTACCAAAATAGTAGTAGTTCATTAAGTTTTTTCTCTGAATTTTGGTTCAAGCATGGCCAAATTTTTCGCCAAATTGACTCAAAATTTAACCACAATTCTCATAGCATGTCGATCACTTCAAGTACTCTATCTGCAACCTATTAGCCATCTTCAGTACTCTATCTACGTTTAGATAGTTCTCCATTTTGATATACTTCACTAAGATTTCATTGCTACCTTGAAGAGATGGTAGTGGTAGACAAACCATCTAGCATATACCAGTCTCACCAACTCCGTGACATTTGGGAGCTGCAGAAAGGGAAAAAAGATTAGTGACCCTGATAGTTGGACCAAACCACATATGAGAATCTGATGTACCTAATTTCAACATATAGATGAAGGAAAACTCAAAAATCTATAGTTGGAAAAGATCCTAATTGAGTCTATAGATATTTATATGGTCTTTGTTAGTATGACTCTCAAGGAATTACATACTATGGCCATTTTGGTTAAACAGGAAAATATACTAATGTTATTACAGGATAGTGTTGCTACACGTGCACAATTTGTGCACGTTTTATCATTGTATACCTTTTTAGTATACTATATACCTTATAAGTTTACTGGTTTACAAGTAACATTTTGGCAAGAGAGTATACTATAAAGGTATACAGTGGAAAGAGAGTATATATAAAGGTATATTGTGTAAATGTACCCCCACCTAATTTACGCATGTGAATTTTTGGATATAAGTATACCATAAAGGTATACAGTAAAAAAGAAAGTATACCCTTCTTTCTGAAACATTATTAAAAAATAATACATGTTCAGTGACCTTACTTTCGTGAACAATCCAGAAAAAAATCCCTTACCGAAGTCTGCGCTCTTTTTAGGCAAAACCAAGGACAGATCCCTTAAACTGCTGTCGCTTTGGTTTCTTGTATTGCATTCTTGTTCCGACTTCAATTGGCTACCACAAGGGCAAACTGATATCCTCGTAAAGTAATGCTTATGGAACACTGATTGACAAGAATTGCATCTTTCAATTTCTCCTTCTTGTTCAAGGACAAACTACATCAATCAGGAGCTCTATGCAAAAGAGGGCATTCATTACTCTATAACCTCTTGGCCGGACCTCTCTTATGCAAGTACAGATTGAAATGAACAATTTTATCAGGTTAAGTTGCACCATATAATACTCGAGCTAAGTTTAACGTGCAGCGCAGATTGGGTGAAAGCCAAGCTGATTAACTTAAGCTTCCCTAACAGGGTGAAAAAATAAAACAAAGATCATTTCTTTCGATAAGTTCCAAAATAAATACAACTAAATCTAAGATATACCAACCTGGAAAGGTAAAATGAGAGAAGAGGGGTCATCACAGGCTTGTCGAGCATTGCAGGGGATACCCATATTACAACATCTAAGGCACTGCTCAACTATATGCTCCAGAATTTTCCTCGAGATAGCCTCAACCATAACTGGTAAAGTTGCAATGGAAGTGGTAGCCATCTAGAACATAAAACATAAGGCAGTTTCACAATTATGTCGCCACATCAATAAAACAAGGTGATTATTGCATAGAAACATCTTTTTCCTGATTCATCCTAGATTCTCTTTTCTATGTTCTCACAATTAGGAAGCACACCTCATGTTTTGATGCCAATAAAAAATATTCATATTTCATAGCAAATTGGGGAGAGAGAGAGAGAGAGAGAGAGAGAGAAATGCAAAGATAAGGAACAAAATAAACAAAAAGGTGTAGTTTAGGAACAATTCCATAACAACTTTAGTGGTTGAAGGCTAAGCATTCCATAGCTGTGAAATGTCAAAATAAAGGCAAACAGGAGCTCACAATGGCCCTCATTCATAGAGAATATTTATAGCAATAACAGACATCCAAATGCATGAAAGTTTAAAGGAGTAGAACATTTTAGATGTTGAATCCATAGAGAAGAACTGTAGCAATCACATTCTTTTTTCCAAGAAAAGCTACTGCTACAGAAATAGAAATGAGAAACAGCAGAAACAAAACTATCTTATCACATGATTCTCCAGCATCCACACTCTACTGCTAGCCTTGGCAACCCTTTTGATCTCATCTTTCTTCTTAATATCATAACTATTTGAAGAACCCTTGGCAACATTGATGAGTTCATCATCCAAGCACTCAGCTATGGTCTTGATGTTCTTGAAAGCACTCTCACGAGCACTAGTTGTAAGCAAATAAATTTCCTGATTGACACGGCGGAGTGGAGAAATATCAACAGTTTGACGCCTTACACACCAGCTGATCTATTTTGGGTTGCATCTTAAAAATGTATACAATATTCTAAAAAAATATACATTTTTCTATAGCAACTCACACCCTTTAATACTAGCACATAATGCATACTAAAAGAATATACGGTACACAAAAAAGATATATTATGTTTATAACAACAAAAAATCAAAACATATATATGCGTGATAGCAGGCCTCACGCTTCAATCTAGATACAAAGATGTATACCTAAATAGTATACAGTATACCAACAAGGTATACCGTACTAAAAAGGTATATTTATTTGATAGCAACTAATACACTATGATATTGTATACTGTATCAGTATACTATTGCAGTAAAATGTATATTAGCAGCATACAGTTTAGAAATACTTCTTTGATTTTCAACAAAAAAAATTTGATCCCAAGTACCGCAAATCAGCTCCAAATGCAATTAAATTTTCGTATGAACTTTATAAAGGTATTAGAGATAATATTTTGTAACACCCACTTTGCATCAAACAACAAATAAAGAATTAAAATTTCATATTCAAGAGCTCAAAGCTTAACAATGGTGGGTATTCAAAACTATGGTCCAAAACATTTCAAATCGCCTCTCATCATTTGTACAAAATACTCTTTATGAAAAAAAAAACATCAATAAACTCCGATTGTGACCTTTATTTCCACACCATTGGCGTGTAAGTTACACTTTCTCATGAAAAATTTTCCAATTGATCAACTATTAATAAACTGTCAATATACTATTTTTCTACTTAAAGAAGTATATCATTGGGGTATACTGCATAATAAAGAGGTATATAGAACAAAAGTTGTCACACTAAAACTTGTATACCTTTGTGGTAAACCAAATACTACATAAGTAAGTATACATAATAAAACGTAATAGGGATACAAAAGATAGGAAGGTTGATATCATAAAGTACCTTAGGCTCATTCGCACCAACAGTAACGATTTCCATACAGTTTGCAATCGGTGGAAAACTAGAGGATTCAATTAAAGCAGGGGTTTGAATCATGGATTTGGGAGACGTAACCAGATGGGGAAAGGGGAAAAATGGGTCAATTTTGGGAGAAATGTGGGAAACGGAATGTAATCAGATGGGGAAATAGAGGTAAGGATCGATTTTGGAGAGAAACTGAATACTGTAATTAATTTTTGGAGGGAAATAGGGAAATGGGTAGAGAGGGTAAATATTATTAAATTTATGGGTATAAAGAATTGGTGTGGGTATATTGGGTAATTAGTTTCAGATGCATGGGTATAGAGTGTAAATTACGCAAAAATTCCCAATAACATCAAGCTCCTTGACGTCAAATCGTAATGATACAATATGAAGCTGATGTTTGGCATTTTATGCCTATATTTCCTTAATATTTCCTCACGTTTGGATACTTTATTCGCGCGTTTTATAGTTTATGAATGTGGTTTTACACTGATTTTATGTCGCGCGTGTGTAGGTTGTTACGCAGTGTAATTGGAGCTTTAAAGAGCATGATTGAGCAAGAAAAGATTGGATTTTGATTGAGGATTGGATCGAGCACACGAAGGCACAACACGAAACGAGAAAAGGAGGAACGGAACAGGAAAATGGCCTGGCACCCTAGCCCACGCGCCGCGCCACTTATAGCGCGCAGTGGCTGGTCGCGGTTCCCTGTGCGGTGCGTGCCAGACGCGAGCTGATTTCGACGTCCTCTGTCCATTGTCACGCGGTCGTGGGTGCGGGGCGCCCGTTATAGCGCCCCTGGAGCGAATTTTGGAGTCCTATTTCGTCTAGGCTTGGGTCTAACTTATTACTAGGTGTTTGTAAACTCTATAAATACTCTTTTACTTAGATTTTGAAGGTAGTTCAGACTTTGGAGCAATTGGAGAGCTCATAACATCAAGAACAAGGGTTTTTCTTCCTTCCATTAATCTATTACATCATTATTTCATTATTTCATCAATTTCTTGTGTTGTTATTATGAGTATGCGTGGCTAAATCTCTTGTTCTAGGGTTAGAGTATTTCATGAAAGTTCATGTTTGAAGATTGATTTCCATTAATTGAATCCCACAACGGGTTACTTATTCTTTCTTGATTTCACTTGTGTAATTGTCAGGGCCCGATTATTACGTATTATCTATGGTTTTTAGATTGAACTCGAAACAGGGAATTTAATTACGTAATAAGAAAAAATAGGACTAGTTTGTGAACCCGGGCATCGGGGAACCAATTCGTGAGTATGATAGACATATACTTGCTCGCCTAGTTTAACTAATTACAGAATTCGTTAATGCGTGCACGTGATTCAACCCATAGACATATAGGGATTGAAGTAGCCTGCATAGACCGTGAAGAATCGAAAGGTTTTCACGGGTACATTTAATCTGTTAGTTAGTAACCCGGGATTTGAGAAGTGGAATCAATTGGAAAACTCAACTGGATTGTTCGTAACTCTGACAAGTTTTTGGCGCCGTTGCCGGGGACTAAACAATTGACTGATTTCTTTTTGAACAGTTTATTACTTTCTATTCAGGTTTAATTTTTGTTTTGAGTTTTGTGTTGTTTCAGGTATTAGGTCCGGCTTGATCTTTACCTACAGGAATGGCAGCAGAACAAGCTTTAGCTGTGCGAGATGTTGCTCTCCCCAGCCTGGAGGGAGTAGCCTCGAGCATAGTTAAGCCTGAAATTACTGGACACTTTGAGATTAAGTCCGGCATGATACAACTGTTACATGCGACTGGACAATTTGGTGGATTACTTCATGAAGATCCGCAACAACATATCCAGAATTTCTTGGAGATCAGTGATACTTATACACCAAAGGGAGTGCCTTTTGATTATGTTCGCTTGACATTGTTCCCGTTTTCACTGATTGGGGCAGCAAAGAGGTGGTTAAAGGCGGAAAAGTCTGGGTCTATCACCACTTGGAATGATTTGGCTAAGAAGTTCTTGGCTAAGTTTTATCCATCTGCCAAAACAGCCCGGGTGAGGAGTGAAATTATGTCCTTTAGACAGACAGAAGGAGAGTCTTTGTATTCAGCCTGGGAGCGGTTTAAAGCTTTACTGAGAGATTGTCCACACCATAACCAATCCAATGAGGTTCTTGCACATACTTTTGTGGAGGGGTTGACTGTGCACACTAAGATCGTGGTAGATGCTGCTGCTGGAGGTCAAGTACTGGCCTTAAATTTTGACCAGATCTATGATTTGCTAGATAAATTTTCGCAGAGCAATCCTGATTGGCAGGGAGATGGTAGAGCTACTACGCAGAAAGCTGCAGGGGTACTTCAGTTAGATGCAGTTTCAGAGCTAAGGGCGAGGATGGATGCTATTTCCAATCAAATTAGCAAGTTAGCTCTGCCAAAGACTCAGCAACCAGTGGCTCCAGTGCAACAACTCCAGAGTTTTTGTGAGGTTTGTGGTCAAAACCATGCTACAGAGGTTTGCTCTTCTAACCCAGAGTCAGTTTATTATGTGGGTAATCAAAACAGGCTGCAGGGTCAAAATCAGTTTGGTAATTCTTATTATCAAGGCAATACGAGAGCTCCAAATAATTACCACCCACTTCCAGCTCCACCACCGCAGGTTAGCAGTTCAGTTGAAGATATGCTAAAGCAGATAATGGCGGGCCAGCAAAGAATGATAGCTGACACTGCAGCCCATGCACAGGCCATACAAGATCTTGCCAATGCTCACAAGAACTTGGAGCACCAGTTGGGGCAGTTGGTGGGAGAAATAAGCACTGTTAAAAAAGAGCCTGAACAATGTCTTGCAGTGACTTTAATTGATGGTGGAGAGCTGATGGCCAAGTCTGAGGGGAAAGCTGAAGTAGAGAAAGTTGAAAAAGTGGAAAAGATAAAGAAGAAAGAAGAGAAGAAGGAGGCACCTCGGCCACCTCCACCATTCCCGCAGAGGCTTATACCATCGAAGGATCTGGCCCAGTATCAAAAATTTGTGAGTATGTTGAAAGAATTTCAAGTTAATATTCCTTTGACTGATGTGTTTGAATTGATGCCGTCCTTTATGAAGTTCTCAAAAGAGATTTTAGTCAAGAAGAAAAAGCCTCAAGAGATAGATACAGTTGAGTTAGTTGAGGAGTGTAGCACAATCTTGAGCAAGCTACCTCCAAAACTTCAAGATCCTGGGAGGTTTACTATTCCTTGTACCATTGGAGGGCATGATATCACCGGTGCCTTGTGTGATTTGGGTGCGAGCATAAATCTCATGCCTCTCTCTGTTTGCAAAAGGTTAGGGCTAGGAGCAATCAAGCCCTCTTCAGTTACTCTTAAGATGGCGGATGGATCACTCAATCACCCTGATGGTAAGTTGGAGGATGTGTTGTTAAAAGTTGGTAAGTTTACATTCTCTGCTGATTTTGTAGTCCTAGATTATGAAGAGGACCTAGAAGCTCCAATCATTTTGGGGAGACCATTCTTAGTCACCTCGAAGGCACTTATTGACATGGAGCTGGGTGAGATGACTGTTAGAGCGCATGGAGAAAAGGTTACTTTCAAGGTGTATACTGGGAAGGAGCACATAGCTAAGGTTGAAGAGTGCTCTATGATTGAATGTGTCAGACAAGAACATGGGGAGTACACCACATGTGAAGTTGAAGAGGGGTTCTCTCAAAGAAAGGAAGAAAGCAAAGGTTCGGCGTAAGAAGAGAAGAAGTAAATGTTGGAAGTGAGCTGAAGGTGTCGTCGTGCCACGACGTTAACTAAGGCGCTTCTCGGGAGGCAACCCGAGTTTGTACTTGTATTATTTTATTTATAGTGTCATGTAGTTTTTGTTTTCCTTGGATTGCAGGTTCATGTAATGTCGAGTTTAAGTGTGGGGTGTCCTCACCCCTGCCTAATATTGTTGACCTGATGAGGGAAGTCTGAGTACCTCATACTATACGGAAGCTTGGAGGATGCAAGCACCAAGGACTAGAGCCTTCAGGGAAGTTCCTTTACTCTTGCACTTTCTTCTTTGTCGCACTGAGGACACTGCTTGTTTTAAGTGTGGGGTGGGGGAACTCCCCTTTATTTTTGAGGTTAGGGATGCATGTACAGTTAGGATTTTTCTTTGTCATTTGACTTTATTTTTATTTGTTTCTTGCTTTAATATATGAAAAAATGAAAAAAAAAATTAGAAAACCAGTGAAACAATTCCAAAAAGATTTTCCTTTTAGTTTTTATTAGTGGTACATGTCATCCACCCCGTGGTTTTTCTTATGACCTCGGTTCTTTTCCACGGGGAGGCCTTTGAACCGGGTAGTTTTTCATTTTTAGGATTAGGATAGTTAGTTATAGATGACCCTAGGTGTAGGAACTAGGTGGAATGCTAGGTGCCTTGGATTTGTTTGATACCGGTGGACTTGAACTTGATTGCATGTGCTATTTGTGGTGTCCTTGGTTTTAATTTGATGCATGCCTAGAGGAAAAAAATGGAACAACCCCCTTGAGATGCTTGAGTCCGCTTGCTTGACTTTATTGTGGACCTTTGTGCATTAGTGCTTAAATTTCCACAAGTTGCATTCTAGAAGCTTGGTTGAGAGTTGTTGATGGAATCTTTTTGTGTGGATCATGTGCAATGTGTGTGTGAGGCATGTTCTTGTTTGCCTTATGTTGCATATTAATGTCTAGAACTTGCCCCGTGTGTGTGCAAAGCGAAATCCTAGGTTTACTCTAGTCGGGAAATGATACAGGCCTTCTTTTGATTTGCCTACCCTTACATATATACCTTGAAAAAAAATTTGTTGTTGTGATTGAATTGACCCTTTTTGTTAGCACCCACACCCCGAGCCTACCCATTTGTTCTAAATTGTCTCTTTTGGCCCTTTACTCCTTAAGCACTTTAGTTGACATTGTGTTATGATGTTGGAGTTGTGGTTGGACGTTGGGAGGTTTTTGAGTGGAGCTAACGAAGGGGAATAGTTGTTAAAATTGTGAAGTAGTGAAAAACATTGGCAAGGTTGGAAGTTAATGAAATTGAAAAAAATAGTGAATTGAAAAAGAAAAGCAAAATAGCAAAGTTGAAAAGAAAAGAAAAAAATTGTGAAGAAAAGAAAAAAAAAAAGAGAAAGATATCCCGTCCTTGCTAGTCTGTGTGCTTAAAAAGAAAATATGCTACTTATTGAGAAGGTGTATGTGTGAAAATGGTTGATTGGGTGGCTTGTTGAGAATTGTGGAGAAATATTTGTGATGTATTAAAGTGCTTAGGGAGGTAGTCACTATTACCATATGTATCCTACCCGCACCTTAGCCTACATTACGACCTTTCTAAAGTCCTAGTTAATCCCGATTGGAGTGAGCCTACATTAGTGGAGTCCTACACTACGGGCAAGCCTATGGTACGTTGTGTGTGACATGTGAGCTTTTCGTGAGAGTGAGTGAATTCATTGTTATTGCCCCCGTTCTATTCATGATAATTGTTGGTATGTGTGATCTTTGGGGGGGGGGGGCATTCTCTTTCATATTCGTGAGGGCACGTGGTTTGCATGAAGTAGGTAAAGTTGATGGCTCTTGGTTGAGTAGATATGTGTGATTTTGTGGGAGCATGGTTGAAATAAGTTGAGTTTGTGCATTTGAGCTATTTTGGGGTGGTTGTTCTCGTATTTTTGGTTTTGGTAAATTGTTGGCATGTTGTGGACCCATGGTAGTCATGTGTGCATTGGTTCAACGATCGGTATCAACCATAATCATAGGCAGACCTGTTTTACCTAGGTTGGGAAGTAGTTGTGACTTGCTCGAGGGCGAGCAAAGGTTCAAGTGTGGGGTGGTGATGTTTGGAATTTTATGCCTATATTTCCTTAATATTTCCTCACATTTGGATACTTTATTCGCGCGTTTTATAGTTTATGAATGTGGCTTTACACTGATTTTATGTCGCGCGTGTGTAGGTTGTTACGCAGTGTAATTGGAGCTTTAAAGAGCATGATTGAGCAAGAAAAGATTGGATTTTGATTGAGGATTGGATCGAGCACACGAAGGCACAACACGAAACGAGAAAAGGAGGAACGGAACAGGAAAATGGCCTGGCGCCCTAGCCCACGCGCCGCGCCACTTATAGAACGCAATGGCTGGGCGCGGTTCCCTGTGCGGTGCGTGCCAGACGCGAGCTGATTTCGACGTCCTCTGTCCATTGTCACGCGGTCGTGGGCGCGGGGCGCCCGTTATAGCGCCCCTGGAGCGAATTTTGGAGTCCTATTTCGTCTAGGCTTGGGTCTAACTTATTACTAGGTGTTTGTAAACTCTATAAATACTCTTTTACTTAGATTTTGAAGGGAGTTCAGACTTTGGAGCAATTGGAGAGCTCATAACATCAAGAACAAGGGTTTTTCTTCCTTCCATTAATCTATTACATCATTATTTCATTATTTCATCAATTCCTTGTGTTGTTATTATGAGTATGCGTGGCTAAATCTCTTGTTCTAGGGTTAGAGTATTTCATGAAAGTTGATGTTTGAAGATTGATTTCCATTAATTGAATCCCACAACGGGTTACTTATTCTTTCTTGATTTCACTTGTGTAATTGTCAGGGCCCGATTATTACGCATTATCTATGGTTTTTAGATTGAACTCGAAACAGGGAATTTAATTACGTAATAAGAAAGAATAGGACTAGTTTGTGAACCCGGGCATCGGGGAACCAATTCGTGAGTATGGTAGACATATACTTGCTCGCCTAGTTTAACTAATTACAGAATTCGTTAATGCGTGCACGTGATTCAACCCATAGACATATAGGGATTGAAGTAGCCGTCATAGACCGTGAAGAATCGAAAGGTTTTCACGGGTACATTTAATCTGTTAGTTAGTAACCCGAGATTTGAGAAGTGGAATCAATTGGAAAACTCAACTGGATTGTTCGTAACTCTGACCCTGGACCGTCTCCTTATTACTGATAACAACCCATTTTTGCTCCATTGTTTGAATTCACCTTTACCCTCTTAATTACTGTTCTTTAGTTAACTAAATCATTACTATTGGAAAAAGACCCCTGGATAGTAGATAGAAATTGTTTGCTAGAATTCAGTCATCACAATAGTCCTCGTGGGAACGATACTCTACTTATCATTTTATTACTTGTCGACCACGTATACTTGCGTGTGCGTTGGGAGCAACAAGTTTTTGGCGCCGTTGCCGGGGACTAAACAATTGACTGATTTCTTTTTGAACAGTTTATTACTTTCTATTCAGGTTTAATTTTTGTTTTGAGTTTTGTGTTGTTTCAGGTATTAGGTCCGGCTTGATCTTTACCTACAGGAATGGCAGCAGAACAAGCTTTAGCTGTGCGAGATGTTGCTCTCCCCAGCCTGGAGGGAGTAGCCTCGAGCATAGTTAAGCCTGAAATTACTGGACACTTTGAGATTAAGTCCGGCATGATACAACTGTTACATGCGACTGGACAATTTGGTGGATTACTTCATGAAGATCCGCAACAACATATCCAGAATTTCTTGGAGATCAGTGATACTTATACACCAAAGGGAGTGCCTTTTGATTATGTTCGCTTGACATTGTTCCCGTTTTCACTGATTGGGGCAGCAAAGAGGTGGTTAAAGGCGGAAAAGTCTGGGTCTATCACCACTTGGAATGATTTGGCTAAGAAGTTCTTGGCTAAGTTTTATCCATCTGCCAAAACAGCCCGGGTGAGGAGTGAAATTATGTCCTTCAGACAGACAGAAGGAGAGTCTTTGTATTCAGCCTGGGAGCGGTTTAAAGCTTTACTGAGAGATTGTCCACACCATAACCAATCCAATGAGGTTCTTGCACATACTTTTGTGGAGGGGTTGACTGTGCACACTAAGATCGTGGTAGATGCTGCTGCTGGAGGTCAAGTACTGGCCTTAAATTTTGACCAGATCTATGATTTGCTAGATAAATTTTCGCAGAGCAATCCTGATTGGCAGGGAGATGGTAGAGCTACTACGCAGAAAGCTGCAGGGGTACTTCAGTTAGATGCAGTTTCAGAGCTAAGGGCGAGGATGGATGCTATTTCCAATCAAATTAGCAAGTTAGCTCTGCCAAAGACTCAGCAACCAGTGGCTCCAGTGCAACAACTCCAGAGTTTTTGTGAGGTTTGTGGTCAAAACCATGCTACAGAGGTTTGCTCTTCTAACCCAGAGTCAGTTTATTATGTGGGTAATCAAAACAGGCTGCAGGGTCAAAATCAGTTTGGTAATTCTTATTATCAAGGCAATACGAGAGCTCCAAATAATTACCACCCACTTCCAGCTCCACCACCGCAGGTTAGCAGTTCAGTTGAAGATATGCTAAAGCAGATAATGGCGGGCCAGCAAAGAATGATAGCTGACACTGCAGCCCATGCACAGGCCATACAAGATCTTGCCAATGCTCACAAGAACTTGGAGCACCAGTTGGGGCAGTTGGTGGGAGAAATAAGCACTGTTAAAAAAGAGCCTGAACAATGTCTTGCAGTGACTTTAATTGATGGTGGAGAGCTGATGGCCAAGTCTGAGGGGAAAGCTGAAGTAGAGAAAGTTGAAAAAGTGGAAAAGATAAAGAAGAAAGAAGAGAAGAAGGAGGCACCTCGGCCACCTCCACCATTCCCGCAGAGGCTTATACCATCGAAGGATCTGGCCCAGTATCAAAAATTTGTGAGTATGTTGAAAGAATTTCAAGTTAATATTCCTTTGACTGATGTGTTTGAATTGATGCCGTCCTTTATGAAGTTCTCAAAAGAGATTTTAGTCAAGAAGAAAAAGCCTCAAGAGATAGATACAGTTGAGTTAGTTGAGGAGTGTAGCACAATCTTGAGCAAGCTACCTCCAAAACTTCAAGATCCTGGGAGGTTTACTATTCCTTGTACCATTGGAGGGCATGATATCACCGGTGCCTTGTGTGATTTGGGTGCGAGCATAAATCTCATGCCTCTCTCTGTTTGCAAAAGGTTAGGGCTAGGAGCAATCAAGCCCTCTTCAGTTACTCTTAAGATGGCGGATGGATCACTCAATCACCCTGATGGTAAGTTGGAGGATGTGTTGTTAAAAGTTGGTAAGTTTACATTCTCTGCTGATTTTGTAGTCCTAGATTATGAAGAGGACCTAGAAGCTCCAATCATTTTGGGGAGACCATTCTTAGTCACCTCGAAGGCACTTATTGACATGGAGCTGGGTGAGATGACTGTTAGAGCGCATGGAGAAAAGGTTACTTTCAAGGTGTATACTGGGAAGGAGCACATAGCTAAGGTTGAAGAGTGCTCTATGATTGAATGTGTCAGACAAGAACATGGGAGTACACCACATGTGAAGTTGAAGAGGGGTTCTCTCAAAGAAAGGAAGAAAGCAAAGGTTCGGCGTAAGAAGAGAAGAAGTAAATGCTGGAAGTGAGCTGAAGGTGTCGTCGTGCCACGACGTTAACTAAGGCGCTTCTCGGGAGGCAACCCGAGTTTGTACTTGTATTATTTTATTTATAGTGTCATGTAGTTTTTGTTTTCCTTGGATTGCAGGTTCATGTAATGTCGAGTTTAAGTGTGGGGTGTCCTCACCCCTGCCTAATATTGTTGACCTGATGAGGGAAGTCTGAGTACCTCATACTATACGGAAGCTTGGAGGATGCAAGCACCAAGGACTAGAGCCTTCAGGGAAGTTCCTTTACTCTTGCACTTTCTTCTTTGTCGCACTGAGGACACTGCTTGTTTTAAGTGTGGGGTGGGGGAACTCCCCTTTATTTTTGAGGTTAGGGATGCATGTACAGTTAGGATTTTTCTTTGTCATTTGACTTTATTTTTATTTGTTTCTTGCTTTAATATATGAAAAAATGAAAAAAAAAAAATTAGAAAACCAGTGAAACAATTCCAAAAAGATTTTCCTTTTAGTTTTTATTAGTGGTACATGTCATCCACCCCGTGGTTTTTCTTATGACCTCGGTTCTTTTCCACGGGGAGGCCTTTGAACCGGGTAGTTTTTCATTTTTAGGATTAGGATAGTTAGTTATAGATGACCCTAGGTGTAGGAACTAGGTGGAATGCTAGGTGCCTTGGATTTGTTTGATACCGGTGGACTTGAACTTGATTGCATGTGCTATTTGTGGTGTCCTTGGTTTTAATTTGATGCATGCCTAGAGGAAAAAAATGGAACAACCCCCTTGAGATGCTTGAGTCCGCTTGCTTGACTTTATTGTGGACCTTTGTGCATTAGTGCTTAAATTTCCACAAGTTGCATTCTAGAAGCTTGGTTGAGAGTTGTTGATGGAATCTTTTTGTGTGGATCATGTGCAATGTGTGTGTGAGGCATGTTCTTGTTTGCCTTATGTTGCATATTAATGTCTAGAACTTGCCCCGTGTGTGTGCAAAGCGAAATCCTAGGTTTACTCTAGTCGGGAAATGATACAGGCCTTCTTTTGATTTGCCTACCCTTACATATATACCTTGAAAAAAAATTTGTTGTTGTGATTGAATTGACCCTTTTTGTTAGCACCCACACCCCGAGCCTACCCATTTGTTCTAAATTGTCTCTTTTGGCCCTTTACTCCTTAAGCACTTTAGTTGACATTGTGTTATGATGTTGGAGTTGTGGTTGGACGTTGGGAGGTTTTTGAGTGGAGCTAACGAAGGGGAATAGTTGTTAAAATTGTGAAGTAGTGAAAAACATTGGCAAGGTTGGAAGTTAATGAAATTGAAAAAAATAGTGAATTGAAAAAGAAAAGCAAAATAGCAAAGTTGAAAAGAAAAGAAAAAAATTGTGAAGAAAAGAAAAAAAAAAAGAGAAAGATATCCCGTCCTTGCTAGTCTGTGTGCTTAAAAAGAAAATATGCTACTTATTGAGAAGGTGTATGTGTGAAAATGGTTGATTGGGTGGCTTGTTGAGAATTGTGGAGAAATATTTGTGATGTATTAAAGTGCTTAGGGAGGTAGTCACTATTACCATATGTATCCTACCCGCACCTTAGCCTACATTACGACCTTTCTAAAGTCCTAGTTAATCCCGATTGGAGTGAGCCTACATTAGTGGAGTCCTACACTACGGGCAAGCCTATGGTACGTTGTGTGTGACATGTGAGCTTTTCGTGAGAGTGAGTGAATTCATTGTTATTGCCCCCGTTCTATTCATGATAATTGTTGGTATGTGTGATCTTTGGGGGGGGGGGGGCATTCTCTTTCATATTCGTGAGGGCACGTGGTTTGCATGAAGTAGGTAAAGTTGATGGCTCTTGGTTGAGTAGATATGTGTGATTTTGTGGGAGCATGGTTGAAATAAGTTGAGTTTGTGCATTTGAGCTATTTTGGGGTGGTTGTTCTCGTATTTTTGGTTTTGGTAAATTGTTGGCATGTTGTGGACCCATGGTAGTCATGTGTGCATTGGTTCAACGATCGGTATCAACCATAATCATAGGCAGACCTGTTTTACCTAGGTTGGGAAGTAGTTGTGACTTGCTCGAGGGCGAGCAAAGGTTCAAGTGTGGGGTGGTGATGTTTGGAATTTTATGCCTATATTTCCTTAATATTTCCTCACATTTGGATACTTTATTCGCGCGTTTTATAGTTTATGAATGTGGCTTTACACTGATTTTATGTCGCGCGTGTGTAGGTTGTTACGCAGTGTAATTGGAGCTTTAAAGAGCATGATTGAGCAAGAAAAGATTGGATTTTGATTGAGGATTGGATCGAGCACACGAAGGCACAACACGAAACGAGAAAAGGAGGAACGGAACAGGAAAATGGCCTGGCGCCCTAGCCCACGCGCCGCGCCACTTATAGCACGCAGTGGCTGGGCGCGGTTCCCTGTGCGGTGCGTGCCAGACGCGAGCTGATTTCGACGTCCTCTGTCCATTGTCACGCGGTCGTGGGAGCGGGGCGCCCGTTATAGCGCCCCTGGAGCGAATTTTGGAGTCCTATTTCGTCTAGGCTTGGGTCTAACTTATTACTAGGTGTTTGTAAACTCTATAAATACTCTTTTACTTAGATTTTGAAGGGAGTTCAGACTTTGGAGCAATTGGAGAGCTCATAACATCAAGAACAAGGGTTTTTCTTCCTTCCATTAATCTATTACATCATTATTTCATTATTTCATCAATTCCTTGTGTTGTTATTATGAGTATGCGTGGCTAAATCTCTTGTTCTAGGGTTAGAGTATTTCATGAAAGTTGATGTTTGAAGATTGATTTCCATTAATTGAATCCCACAACGGGTTACTTATTCTTTCTTGATTTCACTTGTGTAATTGTCAGGGCCCGATTATTACGCATTATCTATGGTTTTTAGATTGAACTCGAAACAGAGAATTTAATTACGTAATAAGAAAGAATAGGACTAGTTTGTGAACCCGGGCATCGGGGAACCAATTCGTGAGTATGGTAGACATATACTTGCTCGCCTAGTTTAACTAATTACAGAATTCGTTAATGCGTGCACGTGATTCAACCCATAGACATATAGGGATTGAAGTAGCCGTCATAGACCGTGAAGAATCGAAAGGTTTTCACGGGTACATTTAATCTGTTAGTTAGTAACCCGAGATTTGAGAAGTGGAATCAATTGGAAAACTCAACTGGATTGTTCGTAACTCTGACCCTGGACCGTCTCCTTATTACTGATAACAACCCATTTTTGCTCCATTGTTTGAATTCACCTTTACCCTCTTAATTACTGTTCTTTAGTTAACTAAATCATTACTATTGGAAAAAGACCCCTGGATAGTAGATAGAAATTGTTTGCTAGAATTCAGTCATCACAATAGTACTCGTGGGAACGATACTCTACTTATCATTTTATTACTTGTCGACCACGTATACTTGCGTGTGCGTTGGGAGCAACAGAAGCATAACAAGTGCCACTTATAATTAACTTGTAATGTTTATCACCTTTTATATGTCAAAAAATTTATGGTTAACCATGCATAAGGCTAGATGTTGTAAGTCTGAAAATGCAGGAAAACAGAGGTGAGTAGTTCAAAGTAAAAAAGTTAAAAAGTAACTTGCATTATATGAGCAAACCATACAATGATGGACAACATTGAGGCCAAGCAAACTACATTAGTTCTTTTACAACTAAACCAGTTTTGCTATTGAATGCTTAAAAACAAACTAGTTAAGAAAGAGGAAACATATCACATTTTGTCGCATCCCTCTAAGTAAAAAATGGAAAACTTGGAAGCAACCCAAAAGGAGATTATTAAGAATTGTTAACTAGACAAACTAGACAATTCTAGTTTGGCAAAGTAAAATCCGAAAATTAGTCTTCCCGGTCGTGCAACTCTTTGTATACATTTCTGCAAGTCTTCTACCTGAACCACCATCTCTGAATAGTAGAAATAGGAGTATTCATGAATGGAGCATATCGTTGAACAAGAGGATTTACAAGCCTCCCAATCTTAGCCCACACACTCTGATGGTAACCAGCAGTGGCCGGAGCATGATACATAAGCTTCAAAATCTGCAAAAGAGTTGCATATTGGTCATTATAATACGCCTTACTCTAAAAAAATCGAAAAGAAGTTGGATGAAGGAGGGGCCTAGAATAACGTGTACCAGACCATATTTTTAAAAAAAGGAAAATACACTAAACTTACTTTTCTTGGACCAGTGAAAAACACTAGCAATTTCTTGATAAGGTAAAAGGAAAAAAAAAAAAACAAAACAAAAAAAACTATAACATCTTAGGCCGAAATCAAGTTTAAACATAAAGACTCATGAAGCTGTCAAAGTATGCAGGGGTGGCAAAAGGGGTTACTAAATAGGTGGGCGGAATACATAGACAACCCCCTAAATTTGTTGTAAATTTCCTCATAGCCACCTAAACTAAGGGTGTTTTCAGTTGAGCACCTGAACTCAAATCAAATTGTGTCAAGTAGACACCTGCATTACAATCTCTCGTATGATATAGCGCGTGAGCTTCAAGTGTGATGGCATGGAAAAATATCCAATGGATATTTACGACATGTATTTTTTTTTAAAACAAAAAACGCTCTTTTCCAATTTTCTTCTTTGTTTGATTACAGAATCTCCCCATACCTTACCCCACCCCTTGGTCGTCATCTTCTTCTTCTTACCTTACTGTAGCAATTTCAAGATTTCATCGGTTCAAATCTTCTTTTTACGCTTAAAGCTCTGAAATATGATTTTTTTTATTCAAAAAGAAAAAAGAAAAGGGAACAATCTGATTGATTCGTGTTGGCATCCGGACCTTCAGAGTTTCAGTGAATCACCAAAGGAAGATCTGTAACTGATTTAGTAACTTAATAGGGAATCAAAGAGGTTGAGTTCCCCATAAAAATTGCAGACCTTGATCTTTTCCTCTTGCTCATGTAAATTTCTTTAGTAGGCTTCACTTCTTCACACCCTGCTGTTTTCACTCTTTCTTGATTGAGTTAGTTTAGTTCTTTCTTCTCTCTCAAGCAGTTTTTATATTTCTTCAGTTATAATGCCGATTTACAAGGTAAATTTTGGTTCAATTTTTGCAGATTTGTAAATTTTCAATTGATTTTTTTTAATTGTTTTTTTGGCGACTAATGATTTTGTACTTTCTCCAATCTTAAGATAACTCTTACTCCCTCCGTTCCACTTTAGATGAACCCATTTGACTTTGCACGGAGTTTAATAAAGATAGAACACTTTTGAAACTTGTGGTCTAAAATAAGTTATAGATATTTGTGTGGCTACAAATCATCTAGGGATGAGTAAAAGTGAATATTTCTTTCCAAATTTAGAAAGAGATCATTCTTTTTGAAACATACTAAAAAGGAAATAGGTTCATCCTTTTTGAAAGGGAGGGAGTATATGGATGGATCAAAATATATTGTTTTTTGTTTGTGCAATTTTCTATGTTTCACTACATGTCATATATTTGTTGTAGTTTTGTAGGTACATGGTGGCGGGGAAAGAAGGTGAATGGGATGGGCAAATATGGTGGTGGTGGGGCCTAGAATAAGGTGGATATGGTGGAAAGAGAAAGGATGAGGGACGAGAAAGAGAAAAGGTTAAAAAAAGTAAAGAATCATATCTTTCACGCACTTGACTATGGTTGAGGCTTAACCTATGCTCCATGTCAGCAGGTTGTGTCTAATAGACACAATTTGATTTGAGTTTAGGTGCTCAACTGGAAATACCCTTAGTTCAGGTGGCTATGAGGGAATTCACGACAAGTTTAGGGGGCTGTCTATGTATTCCGCCAAATAGGCGCATTATGCACACCCAACCTTAATGGGATGCATGCATATAGCCATATGATTCCAGTTTCTTCCATTCCAACAAGAATTGCTTTATTAAATGACAGGGAACAAAGAAATAGAGAGAAGAAAGAAGCAACCTACTCAGCACGATTTTAATCGTTTGCTTTAATTAAAGAAATAACTCATGTACAGGACAAAAGATGCTGGAATTACAAATGAAAATGACAGGACAAGACATACCTGCCAATACATGAATGTTTGTATAATATTGCGCTGCCACCTGAGTTTTCATGAATATGAACAGTTATATGCAAATAAAGACCAAAATAAGAATGCCAAGGAAGAAAACAAGCAATGGTAAGAGCCAGCATAAAGTTAGTTAAGACACTTACGACAATAGAGAGACAACTAGAAGAAATCCCAGCCCAATCTCAGCCTGTGAAGACAGTATGCTGAGAGTAGTTACATTTGAGTCAACCCATACACAAGCATCTTCCAAGTACTTCCTGTAGGCGGTCAACAAGTTCAGAGACATGAAAACTCCAAAACACATATCCTACCATCACCAGAATTTGTGTGCGTGGGTGCGCGGGAAGTCAAATAATAACATTCACTCAAGAGATTTACGCATGAATCACAAATGTATGAAGCTTTTGATGTTTTGACATGAAGGAAAAAAGTCGTATACATCTACAAGTTTACACAAATGATAAACTTGCAAAACAAGATGATAGATAATTTCTGTGTGAGCTCTTACAATTGCAGGTTAGCAACAAATATCCATAACATATCAGATACATTTCACTAAGCAATATTAGCACTGAGATTGAGCTATGAAACCTACAACACAAATTTGTTTGGAACATTGAAGTTCCTGTAGTACAGCTCTATGAAAAAGAATTACTGTAACACTTGATTTCAGATGATTTTTCCATCCGAGTCTACCATTTCAAGAAAAACAGATTTTAATTTCTTGGAACAATACAAAGCAGCTTTTCACCTGTACAAAGAAGAACTGCTGAAGTTCCGTCGAAGAAATTTCGCAACATGTTCTAGTGCTCGGCATAAAACAGGAACCAATGCAACTGCAAATCGTTAATCATGAACATATTATTGAATGATGTTACACAGCTACTATATATCAAGAAGGTTAACAGCAGCAAAAGAAAAAGAGACTGGAGTGAAGCTCACATTTCAGGTAAAGATGGGAAGCGACAAAAGTCAGGCAGTAAATGAAGTAGATGAAATCTTTTGTTACAATCACTGACTGCAACCAGACTTGCACCGCTTGCAAATTCCAAGCCCTCGGCTTCTACAGAAAGTTACCAGATTATTAGAAGTAGCTGCATAACCCAAAGGGAAAAAAAATGCTCACACATAAACTATTACCCCATATAATGCGTATAATGAATACAGGGAAGAACATGCAGTCCCCAAAAAGGACAGTCGATATGCTCTGTTTGACAGATTTGTCGGTGTGAGCGGAAATATAGAGAGAACTGCTACAACGAAAACCTGCAGAAGAGAGTACCAGAAAGCAATTTTAGAAGAATTATTTTGTAGTAATACCAATGCAAGTGTATCAAATCAATCATCAGAATCTTATTCAGCAATTTCCAAACAGAAGTTCTAAGGCACGAGAGAAAAGCACCATGAAACAGGAAGAAATGATTTCAACAAATAAACCACAGAGAAGTAAAATTGTGAGAGGAGCTTCTATAAACCTTGACCTACAAGTTTTCAAAAATTTTACTACATGACTAAGCTCCCCACCCTTCTGAGACCACAAAGGACCTCGAGGGAGGGGAAGCATCAGAAAGAAATGATGGCCATTAGTCCACGGCATCTGAAAATCCAAGGAATTCAACTAAAGCACTTGTATAGGAAATCTGACACAGACATGTACCTGAGTCAAGTTGTTAATAGATATGGTCACTAGAATAATTTAAACCATAACCTTAATTCTTAATTTTTTTTTTATAAGAATAATCTTGATTCTTTATAAACAGGTGATCTCAAGAAAAAAAAGGCTATGATGCAAATGTGTTTCGAATTGATAATAAAACCACCTTTTTCATAACAATCTGGTGTCAAATAATAAATCAATTGAAATCAAGGTTGTAGAAGAGCCTTGGTGAAAGAAATAATTCTACACTGAGTTTTCCCAAAGGCACACCTATAGCACAAAAAGTTGACATGTGGAGGGCATCAAGAGACAATATTTGTCTAAATGAAGGTCCTACCCTTGGGGTATATACTCAACCTTCCCATTGATATTCTACCATATAGAAAAAACTTAGCTATCTTGACTCAAACCATGATATTCTATAAAATCATGGTGTTGAAGTGGTGATTGAAGTGTTCCACATATTTCTTATCACTAGCACAAATATACAGTACCCAAGCATTCACTGAGAATTGTATAGTTTGTCGGTCCCATCGAAGTGATGTGCCGCCTGCTGCCGGATTTGAAGCTGGGGTTGTTGACGCCCCGGAAGTTCTACTAGCTGTCCCTACAAAAGAATACATATAAAATGCACTTAGATGAAACAACAATTTACATTTGAGGCAAAGATGTGCTCCAGAAGAAGAGCCTTTTTCCATTTATTCAAATTCAAGAAGAAATTCTTACCAGAGCTACGTTGTCTTGGCTGGTTATTAGAAGTTGTGGACGACGATGATGATGAAGGTTGTGTGGATGATGGTCTTGCTGGTTGGGACGAACTGCTGGTAGTCATTGGCTCAACCACTAGATCAGGGTCCTGAATAAATAGATACTGTTAAGCAAATCAAAGTACCAAAGCGATCTCCCAAGATCAACATAAAAATGTAAGGGCATGTCCCTTTAGACATGTGAAAGGTACTTTTAGTGCAATAAAGCTCGAGAGTCTTAGAAGCCTAAGAGCAGTTACACACTATTTATATAACAAGACACACCAACTTCAGATTTCAACAATTTCTCCTAGGAGATGGAACATGGGTACTAAGAAGATTAAGTGAATAAAATATAAATCCAGCAGTAATCTCACACGATAGGCAACCAAAAAGTTAAATCATTAAATTTATATATTATAGACAATATTATACCACAGAAAAATAACAAAGGAAAAAAAAAGAGAAAATAAAAGCGGAAGCTCAAGAGGAGGCAAAAAACAGATATGAGATTCTCCTCTCAATTTCCAGGAGCCCTGACTTGTGGAATTCAAGGTACTTAAGAGAACAATAAAGTAGGAATAAGATCATAATTGGCCAGGACAAAGTGTATGACAAGGAAGCATAATACACATTCAATAATTAAATTGAAAACAAAGAGTATTATTTTATAAGTACAAAATTCAGAAAAAGAAAAAAGATCACAGGAGATTAGAGAACCTGTGTGAATTTCATGTGCACCTGATCAATAAGAGCACCGAAGAAAGCAAGCAGAGCAACAACTTCCAGGCAAATGGAGTTTGACAAAAATGCCTTAAAGTACTCATATTCATTTTGAAGTATGGCCTACTTAAACATTCTGTTCCACTCAGCAAAAAAGAGCAACTTTAAAATCTTATACGGACATTTTCATTTGAGACATTCAAAAGCCCTGAACTTGAATAGGAGCAATTGAGAGTCAAAATCTAATATCCACATGATTTCCTAATACACTTTACAATCAACTTGGTCTCAACTTGGAATCGGCTCTACACTCTTGACAAACAAAAAATTACTAAAAGAAATAAAAGTAAGAAAACCAGAAGTCAATTCTCAAACTCATAAGCCACTACAGATGTGAAATTGTTTAGATCTTTTCTTTCCACCCGATGTCGGGTACCCACTTTGGGGCACTAAAACGGATTCGTGCGAGGAAATCCCACTTTAGGGTACATTGCTCCCTACCAAAGTTGACTTTGTTCTCAGGGCTTGAACCTAGACCCCTAGTTAAGGATAGAGGGTTAATTACCATCCACAACAACGTTCTGGAACTTTTAGTGGGTGGCCTCCTGGAACTTTAGTACAAAATGTGCACTAAAGGCCTGGTTACATAAGTCATGGTGAATCGCTGGGACTCGCCATGACTTCTGGCACCACAACTTTAGAAAGTCATAATGAATTGCTAGGACTCGTCATGACTTGTGCCAGAAGTTTGTTTCTACATTATGGCAGCAGAGCTAAAAGTTAAATCGTTTTTTGACCGGGTGAAAAAGTTAAATAGCGGCACTGAAGTATCCTATTTCTACAAAAAAGGTACTTGACCGCCCTCTATGTTAGCAAGGTCAAACTCATGATGTGTGCCTAACCCAAAAATACACATCACAAGCTGCGCTATTACCACTAGACCAAAGTATTCTAACTATACCAATCAAATCAATCAATTTCAACTTCGACCCAATTCCTAATTACTTGACTTGAATCCATATAAGTATTCCCTGACAATTTATGTGGTAGCATGTTCCAAAAAGAATGCCTAACATTCTAAATTTAGTAACGAATTAACTTCAAAATTACAGTTTCGCCATTAATTTAATAATTAAAAAAGGGGAGTAAGAATACTAACGATGTAGCGTTGGTAAAACTTGCGCTTGAAATGATCGACAACGTCAGCACGAGAAGCCATATGTGGAGGAATGAGGATATTAGACCAATAATCAGCCCATTTAGGATCATTCTCGTAATCGTAAGAAGCTGCTGCTATTTGCTTCAACTTTTGTGCTTCTTCTTCTCCCATCTTTCTTTCGATACGATCTCTTTCTTTCGATACGCTACCACTCAACTTGTGTGTGTTATAGCTTGTTTTCTCTCTCTCTCTCTCTCTCTCTTCAGGGTTTATTAAGGAAACGGTGCCGTTTTGTGGGTTTGAAGAGGGTTCATAGTGGAAGGAACATGCCCTTCTTTGACTTTTCACCAACACTATGTTTGGATGGGCGTTATATATAAAAAATAGGATACTAGAGTTATTATAGAAAATATAGGGTAATGGTCGTATGAGAATATTAAGGGTTAGAAGAGACAGAAAAGATTTACATAAAATGAAGCTTTTCATCTTACGTGACGACGGATTAACGATACATACAATAAAATTTTAAAGCAACAATCAAAACAAACATTGATTTACAATAACAGTACAATACGATGAGAACCGGTAACAACTATCCAAACAAGCTATAAAAGAAATGACGTTGGTTTTGTGGGGGTTCACAGTGGAAGGAATATGGCGTTCTTTGACTTTTCACTATGGGTGTCAAACGGGTAGAGGTTTACCCGTCAAAACCCAGATCCGGACTCATTAAAACTCGACCCCATTCGGACCCGCAGAAACCCGGACCCGGACCCGTAAACCCCCTAAAATACTCCTACCCGAACGTGTTTTTTTTCCTTAACGAATATACGTATCCGTTAAGACCCGTCAAAATTATGGGGTATTAGAATAAACCTGTACCCGTACCCTTTAAAATAAACTGAGTAATAAAACTTGTATGTGGAGAGAAAGGTATACACAAGTTTTCCACTCATGATTTAATTCGTTTTGTGTCCATATTGTTACTAGTGAAATATGTTCAAGAGAAACAAGTTTATTTATTTAACTAAAAAAGAAACTTGATATTCCATAACAAATCAACAATTTGAATATATATTACTCAAATATGATATAGAACTTCAACTATTAACTTCGATATATACCTCAAAAAATAAGCTACTTGGAGTCCGGCAAAGTAATTATTGGACGTATATTATTAGAAAATATAATTATTTAATTCACTACATAAAATATTTTAGTTGTACCAGTTTCAACAGTTGTATCAGAAAGTATATTTAGCCAAGGAAGACAAATGATAGGTGATACCCGCCACTCTTTGGGTAATAATGCTTTGGATGTTCTAGTTTGTTTACGAGACTGGATTAGATCGGAGCGAAGAAACAGAGGAATTGAAGACTCACTAGAACAAGATGATAACCTAGAAGAAATTCTTTAAGTGATCAAGCACCATTAGAACACATTTACAACAAATATTTTATGAGGATACCAACCCCTTATGCAAATTATGCGGTTGTTTAGGTCATACTTTGTACAAATGCAATCAATCGAAACCTGTGGACATGCCATCTTCATCATCTCATCAAAATTCAGGCCAACCTTCGGAGGATGGTCCATGAAAAACGGTAGTCTACCCGAAAAAGAAAAAAAGAGATGAAGAAAACCATATAAAAGAAAAAGAACAGAAAAAGAAATAGAAGGAAAAAAAAGGAAAAGAAGAGAAAAAAGAAATAGATGAAAAAAAAGAAAAAGAGAAAAAAGAAATAGAAGAAAAAAAAGGAAAAGAAAAAAAAATACTAGTTCCTATTATCGTGTTGTTCCTGCTAAGAACACTATTATTACTTCTTTTACTAATGTTGATACTAATGTATTTGCTCTTCTTAGTAATTCAGAGAATGAAACTTTAGAAAAGGAAAATGGCAAAATGGTTGAGTACCCCCTCAAAGTTTACACATTTTTGCTGTTACACACCTGAACTTTGCGGGGGTCCTAGTACCCCCCTGAACAATTACCCGGTCTTACTAAGTAACCCTTGCCAGCTGACCTGGCTAGTCACCATGAGTAAAACAAATACACGTGTCCTACACGCCTCTCTCAGACCCGAATCTCAAACGACCCACCCGAAACCCGTAAAAATTAAACCAGACCACCAACCTTTTCATTTACCCTTTTCACTTTACCCCTTCGACTTTACCCACTTTCTCTTCAGCAAAAACAGACGATATTCACTAAATATTTCGCCTAATCCAACTTTTTCCATAAATTCATATGATAATCTGGTAGCGATTGGTCCGCAATAATTATTTACAGTGTTCGTGGGGAGATTTCTTAAGCAACGAAGGCACTTAGGTATGTTTACGTTACTTGTTTTTTGTATATTAAAAATGTTGTCTTTATGTTACTTGTTTTTGCATAGTATTCTTTTTTATATAATTTGCTAGTGATGTTAATTACTTGGTTGAATCTGTTGTAAAACAAATGTAGGGTTTTTGTAAAGTTTGGTTTTTTCAATTAGGTTATGCTGCATGTCAACAAAATTAGGGCTTTTGTTAGTTTTCAACCAATTATTTGTTGTTGTTTCAGGTTTATGTCATGGCTTTTACTTTGGTAACTTTGAGATGGTTTCATGGGGGAAAGATAGAATTTGGTTCTCCTCATTCATATATGGGTGGGTGTATTAGGGAATATTATGATATAGACATTGATCGTATGTCTTATTTTGAGTTATGCGGCTACATTAAAGAAATAGGGTATACAACTAATTGTTGTTTTTATGAAAGATCACAATTTCATGGTAATTTGGTTGAAATTAAGTGTGATAGGGATATATGTGTAATTTGTGATGAATTGGAAACTGGGGATATTCTGGACATATATGTAGCTCACAATTTGGATGCGCTTTCTGTGGTCCCCACAGTCCCACTAATTGAATATGGGCATGTGCCTTGTAACACTGATGGGGGGTAGGTGGAGAGGGATTAAGTAGTCAAGCAGCAACATCAAACCCTAGTGATGCTCCTGCTCCTTCCAATACTCCTGCTCCTTCTCCTTCCAATACTCCTGCTCCTTCCAATGCCCCTGCTCCTTCATATGTTGCTGGTCCTTCTTTAAACAGTGCTCCTCCTTCACCTGACCATGAAAGCTCAGATAGTGATGTTGCATCTGAGTGTGTGAGCACTGAAAACAGCTCAGAATCTGAACATGATGAGTTGTTTGAAGAAGGTGATTTAGATTATGGTAGTGATACACATGAAGAATATAGGGGCTTTAGGGAAGAAAGAAGGAAGTACCAAAGAAGGAAAAGGAAAGAGAGGAAGCTTGTAGTTGATGAAATTCCTGTAGGTGAGGCAGGGATAGATCCTGGTTTTGATGAGTATGCTGCAGCCCAAAAGCAGACCTTAAATAGTAAGCTTGGGGGTGATGAACCATACTATGCAAGTGATGAATGTGCCAGCTTTGAAATAGTAGATGAATCTGATGATGAAGAGTTTGGTCAAGAGGTTCAAAGTGGAGTTAGTAGAACTGCTAGGAAGAAAACTTCTGAAAGAGTTATGTTTGATCCAACTGTCAAGAAGATAGTGTGGAAAACTGGCCTAGTATTTGAAAGTGCTGTCCAGTTTAGGGATGCAGTCACAAGGTATGCTCTTCAAAGGAAGCTTCTTATTGAAAAACATGTCAATGAAAGAGGTAGAGTTAGGGTGAGGTGTTTAACTGAGGGTTGTCCATGGTTATTGTATGCAAGTATTGACTCTGCTACTCAAGATTTTGTTGTTAAAAATTATCATCCAGTCCATAAATGTGTCCAAGTTACCAAAAATTATCTCTGCAATTCAAGATTCATTGCTAAACATTTTAGAGAAAAAATCAGAGGACATCCTAACTTAAGGATTTTTAAACTTCAAGAACTTGCTAGGAAAAAGTTTAAAGTGTATGTTGGTAAGACAGTTGCAAGAAGGGCTAGGTCAAAAGTTTTAAAAGAACTTATGGGGGATCATATGGCTAAGATTAGGAGGATTTATGATTATAGGGATGAGATGCTAAGGTCAAATCCAGGTAGTACTTGTGTGGTTAAAGTTGGAGAAACAGTTGGGACTGGTCAGAAGGTATTTGAAGGCTTTTATATTTGTTTTGATGCTTTGAAAAAGGCATTCTTGGATGGGTGTAGAAGGTGTATTGGTTTGGATGGGTGTTTTTTGAAGGGTGTTTGTAAAGGGCAATTACTGGTGGCTGTTTGCAAAGATGGAAACAATCAAATGCTTCCTCTTGCATGGGCTGTAGTGGAATATGAGAATAGACATACTTGGGGCTGGTTTGTGGAGCTGTTGAAGCAAGATCTACAACTTGGTGAAGGGCATCAGCTTACATTGGTCACTGATATGCAAAAGGTAAGTCAATGCTACTTTTGTTTTATTTAATTTCATATTTAACTATTAACAATTACTAATATGTTATTATTTTTTGCTAGGGTCTGAAAAATGCTTTGGATAACCTGCTGCCTTTGTCTGAACACAGGATGTGTGCTAGGCACATCCTTGCTAATTGGTCTAAAGGATGGAAAGGTATTGAGAGGAGGAATACATTCTGGAAGATGGCAAGATCAACTTTTGAAGCTGAATTTATAGATAATCTGGAAGAGCTGAAGAAATTAGGACCAGAGAGAATGGTTGATGAGTTGTTGTGGTATAATAAGGAAACATGGTCAAAGCTATATTTTGAGTGTTTCAACTGCTGTGATGTGGTAGATAACAATATGTCAGAGAGTTTCAATTCATGGATTTTGGAGGCTAGACACAAAACTGTGATCACTATGCTTGAAGAGATTAGAGTTAAGATGATGAAGAGGATTGGAGAACTAAGAGAGTTTGGGCTCAAATGGAGGCATCCAATCTCTCCCATGGCATACAAGACCTTAGAGGATAACATTGCAAAGTCCATGGACTGTGAGATTGTGTTTAATAGAGATGCAGGTTTTGAAGTAGAGTGTTGAACCCTAAAAATTACCCTTTCTTTAAGAAAAGACAGGTTTCGGGTATATTTCAACAAAATGGGATTCCAAAGGGTTTCTTTGGAGTCGCCACCTAATTTAAGGATTATTAGGAACCTAAGTTAACTAAAGAGTGCAATTTATTCTTTATTTAAAGGAAAATAATTCAGAGATTCTTAGGTAAGTGGTTCTATTAAATTCGAAAGAAGGTCCCTTGCAGGAGCACTTTCGAAAATCCACTAAATGCGGTTAATCCGGCGGTTTTCACGAATTTATTAAGAATAAGAAAATATAAAGTTAATTTTAAATGAGGATAATATAAATGATATAAATAAGATAAGATTTTAATTATGCCGGTTCTTAGATAAATAAATGACCCAATTTAAGATTAATTAAATGGATAATGAAATAATGATCAATTGATTAATTAATAGAATAAGTAAAGGTTAAATGAAGTTAGATAATTAAATAAAACACATTAGATAAATAATTGGATGATAATAAAGGGATTAATTAATTGATTGAATAAATAGATAAATAAATAAGCAAATAAATAACTTAATTATATAAATGAATACTTATCAACTTTAATTAAATAAAGGAGTAAATGAATAATAAATTATTAATTGAAATTAAATAAATTAGATTAAGTACATAATAAATAAAGGATTAAAATTTAATTGATTAACTAAATAAATGAATTAGATTAGATAAATAAATAATTGAATATTTAATATAATAAATAAATAAGCAATTCAAATGCGAATTATGACGAGGGTAAGATTTTTAGTCGAATTTGATTTTGCACTCATTAATTGACAAATGATTCTAAACATCCATAAATTAATTGGCGATTCGCAAAGAAATGATACAAAGTATTTATTTATATAAAAAACAATTTAAGTAATTTACAATAATTATTCACAATTCAAATACAATTTCTATCCTACAGGGCTCCTAAAACATGCTTTTCTAAAGGGGGACAGGAAAGAAGGAGTTTAGAAGGTAGAACCCGGATTTAGCAACTCAAACACTGAGCCTTGGATTTTATAATTTTCATTTTTTCATTTTTCGGGGGATCTCAAGTCCCGAAAAATATACGACGCGGATCAAATAACTCCAATTGCAAATAGCCATCCCAATTTGTGAGTTTACCAACTTAATAAGGGCAGTGAATGGGGCGAGGGTCCGAAGCAAACGCGACTCGACTAAGCGACACGAGCAAGGTCGGCGACTCAAATGGTGCGGCGACGACACAGATAATTAATCGATAACAGAAGACGAATGCCAGGAACGAAACCGGAAACAGTAACACTATATGTATTTTTTTTTAAGAAAAACTTAAACTAAAAAAATGCTTATGTTCTGCCGTTTTTTCCTGTTCTCCAAAACCTAGCCCCCCAGAAAAATGAAGATAAGGATGTATATATACCTGATGAGTTAGGGTTTTAGGATTTTGGCTCCAACCTTTGAATTCAAGCCCAAAGTTGTCTTTTCCTTGTAGAACAAGGGTGAATTTAGTCAAATCCCCCTAAGGATTGTACTGAATTCATCCTTGTCATCAAGGATTTGCCCGTTGGATGTAGTTTACGGCTCGGATCAACCTCGGATTCAAAATGGATGGACAAGATCGGTTGAGCTTTGTACTGGTGAGAGGGAAAGAGAAATGGGGACCAGCTGACCTGGATTTGGCTGCTTGTGATGGATTTTGGGGGGGGGGGGAATCAAAAGGGAATCGGGTTTGGAATCAAGGTTGCACGGGTCAGAATTTGGGAATGACGGGTCGAGGGTGAGAAACGGGTTTCTCAAATGGGGGAGATGATATGTATAATGATATAGGGGGTCTTGCATGGGTAGGCTATAATTTAGGGTATAAATTACGATTTCAGCCTATTTCAATCAAAATTCAATTGACTTCATTTTCCTATTTTAAATTTAGCCTTAATTATAACATTTCCATACTAAGTTATTAATTTTAATAATTTCGGGACAAAATTGGGTGTCAACAGCTGCCCCTCTTTACCCGAAAAGGATGAAAGAGTTTTCAGGGTAAAGAAGTTGACGGAAAAGCCAATTTTGTCACGATAAAGCCAAAGACTTTTGATTCCAAGAACCAAAAGGCGAGGCTTATGGCCGAACTCCGATTTTCGAGTTGCCTATATATCTCGGGCTGAAAGAGAATCAGGCCATATGTAGTTCAACGACACTTAGATACGAAGACTCGCACGATTGACAAAAGAAAGGACGCACGAATAGGAAAGAATCTGACTGACCCCTAATCTGGAATGAAAGATTAGGTAAGAATTTTCTTGTTCGAGTGCGATTCTTCAGATCCTTGTTGACGAGTCTAGCTCATTTCAATGATTGCCCCAGTTCACTGCTAAGAAAAAGTTCCACGTTATGCTCCAAATGCTGCTGCGGTACTGCCAAAACCCTGTAATAAACTTGACAAACGGTAAGCGAGCAACTGCTAATAAACTGTAATAATTGGAATGAGAGATAAAAGAGTGATAACATAAAATTGTAAATACGGGTTGTGATATCATCAATGAGTTTTCCTTTCGATCAACTGACAAGGTGCTCCGTCCGGGGAACCTCTAGGCTGATCATTATTGAGACATGATGTCTCAAGTTGAATTGTCTATCTTTATCATCTACTTCAAATATATCATGCCAATATTGCAAGACAACCGACATCGCGAAACACTCCGAAAGTGGTGCTCCAGCCGACTTGTCTTAGACTATCAATCTACTTTAAATATATCAGGCCAATATTGCGAGACAACCGACATCGCAAAATACTCCGAAAAGGTGCTTCAGCCGACTTGTCTTGGACTATCAATCTACTTGAAAGAAACCTGCATATCCTATTTGTGGGTGGAAGAACCCAAAGTATCCTATTTGTGGGTGGAAGGACCCGAGTATCCTATTTGTGGGTGGAAGAACCCAAATATCCTATTTGTGGGTGGAAGGACCCAGATATCCTATTTGTGGGTGGAAGGACCCGAGATATCCTATTTGTGGGTGGAAGGACCCGAATATCCTATTTGTGGGTGGAAGGACCCAGATATCCTATTTGTGGGTGGAAGGACCCGAGATTTCCACCCAAGATATCCTATTTGTGGGTGGAAGGACCCGAGTATCCTATTTGTGGGTGGAAGAACCCAAATATCCTATTTGTGGGTGGAAGGACCCAGATATCCTATTTGTGGGTGGAAGGACCCGAGATATCCTATTTGTGGGTGGAAGGACCCGAATATCCTAATTGTGGGTGGAAGGACCCGAAATATTCATCTACAAGACGAACTAAACAAACAAAATTAAAGTAAAGCAAAAGACGTAAAGCTCATTAAAGCAGGTACTTCTCCAAATTTATCAATATCTGCAAAACACAAAAAAAAAATGAAATTTCAGTAAACGTTCTCATAAAACAAAATAGAGATGAAACGGATATGTTTAATAATTTGCGAGAATTATAGAAAATAGAAATGCCGTCTTTCGGCAATAAACCATGGTAAAGCATAATGCTTTAAATCATGAAGAGGTAGTCTGCAATGAAATCTTGGATTGCGCTCCAACCAGAAGGTAGGAACCCATCCCAAGTAATCCTATTATCAAATAAGCTTATATCTCTGAATCCTTCTATGGAGGAATGATCTGGGCTGTAATGCAAAGTGAACCTCCCAGACTTGGAAATATCTGTAAATTATAAAGCAGAACTTTAGTGAGTGTTCTCATACGGAGACGTAGAAATGAAACAGATATGTTTAACAATTTGCAAAAGTTATGGGAAATAGAAATGCCGCCTTTTCGGCAAAGTGAGAAAGCATCGAGCTTTATCCCAAATGTAATTTCAATCCAAGCGATGAGAATCTTCAAGATTGTCTTGCTAAGACGTTTATCTTCTGATGCGGGCGTTAATGTCCCTGCTCTCAAAGAAAAATTGTTAGTTTTGGGAGGGAGGGGGGAGCGTTTGATTTGTGCTGACTTGATCTCGATCTTCTTGATGTCGCTTCTGCTCCCATGTTTTCCTCGGACTTGGATTTGTGAATCATACTCGGAGACTTGGCTCATGAACTCAATAGCATGAATGTTTTAATAATAGAGGCAAAGTACAAGTAGTTTTGGTAATAAAGCAAATAAAGTAACCATGCAAATATTTCATGAAAGTAAGATGCATTTTATGAAATTTATGCCTTGACATAAGCTTGTGACATATCTTAAAACAAACTGAACATCCTTTTCTTAGAGTTGGCACTATCCATCTAGCCAATTCCCAAGATCTTCCCAGCTCGTCTTTTGATAGTCAACGTTGATTCTTGCAAAATTTTGCCCCAGTTATGACCATCTAAATCTTCAACTTGCCTTGCAAAATTTGCCCCAGTTATCATCTTCCGTATCTTCGAATCATCTTGTAAAAATTGCCCCAGTTGCTTGCCTTAGGGGAAAACTGAAAATTTTAATATTATAGAGTCGAGCCCGTTAAGAGCGCCTACGTATCCCTCTACGGGAATCAGACCGTGCGTAGTTCTGCTTACATAAAGATTTTTGGGGAAAATATGGCAATCTAAGTACAAAGCCGCATCCGAATTGGAAAACCTACACATCTGCCCAGATGCATAGTTCGGAATTACATCATAAAGATAAACAAGCCTAAAGTGTTACAATATTTTGACCGAATCCGACGGGGATTGCCTACTTATCCTGTTGCCATTCCAGGAATCAGGCCAGAAGTAGTTCAAACTACATAAAAGAGGATATTGGGAAAATTCTATGCTAGTGCAACCGAACTCTAGGTGAGTTGCCTACGTATCCCGCCTTGGGAATCAGGTCACGCGTAGTTCGCGTTACATCAAAGATTACATTCAACAATACTAACTTGCGGCTGCTTCAAATATAGCGTCTTGTGAAGACATTTGTGTTCAATTTTCAGCCAAACTTGAACATCCACTTTGTAAACACCAGTGTTCCTCCAAATAGGACACGATGAACCAGGTAGACTTTGTCAACTTCATGAATTCTACATCTTCAACTCATCATTTTAAGCAATCCTCAAATAAAGAATGTAGATAAAACTACTTCCACGCCATATGCCAACAAATAAGATCTGCCCCAATTGAAGTTCTAACGACAGTCTGACACCTCAAGGGTGCAAAATATCGCTTTTCAGCGCATCACTCCCAAATTGTTCAGTTGTTTTGTTGTTAGTCACAAGCAATACTTAGGCAGGTTTGATAATTATAAAATTGAAATATTTAGTCAAAAGCGTACCATAAAGTAAATAAAGTATAATAACACAATGAGAATGCAATGTATTATTTGTTCAAATTCTAACTCAAGGAGGCATAACGCGACAGACATACAAAGACAGAAATTAAAAGGTTATTCTCAAAAGACATAATTTAAAGGCAAAACACAATTCAGGGCCTCAATTTGAATTGTGATGCAAAAGAAACTATTGAGCTCAATTGCCAAGTTCCTTTCAGAAGGGCATCAACTCAGAGATCATCATCTTCATTTTGAGTCGCATCGTCATAAGCAAGCTGGAGCACTCCATCATCAATCAAATCTTGAATTTTGTGCCTCAGAGTAATGCAGCTCTTAGTGTCATGTTGACAATATTCTCCATGGTAAGCACAATATTTGACCCCATGAATCAATCTTGGAGGAGGATCAGATGTCCCATCTCCTACCAAAGGCTTTAAAACTTTTGCACCTTTTAACCTTTCAAACAAATGCTCTTGAGATTCTGTTGGAAATGTGAACTTTTGGGTTTGCTCCTCTTGATTGTTGGAGTTAAATTCAATCCCTTTGACAGATTGGGAATAGGGAGGAATCATTGGGATTTGAATCACTCTTGCTTTGATCAATGCTTCAATTTTTTCCTTCAACGAATGGCAATTTGCAGTGTGGTGCCCTGGAGCTCCAGAATGATACGCACAATTCTTTGTTATGTCAAACCAAGCAGGACGAGGATAAGGTGTCCTATCCGCAATAGGCTGGATCAACCCAGCTAATTTCAGTTTTTCAAATAATTGGCCAATAGGCTCAGGCAAAGGTGTGAAAGTTTTGACCACTTTTGGGTGGGACCTTGCCATGATTGGGCGATTTTGGCGAGCAGAAGTCTCAGGCTGATGACTTGGAGATGGGTAGTACTTTGAGGGGGGTAAATAGCTTGGGGGTGCCTGATAAACATGCGGTGGTGGGTAAGGCTGAAAACTATGCGTGTTGTAGGAAGGGTTAAGATCAGGCTTTGGTGCAATAGGAGCTTGGTAGTGACTATTATGATTGGAAGTTGATGTGCTTTGGCTAGGAAGCTTATGAAGTTGGTTTGGATGACTCAGGGCATGCACTTCTTTTCCTTTCTTTTCATCATTGGTAAACTGGACCTTTACATTAGCGGCTTTTGGAGCAGTTGATTCAAGCATCATTTTAATTTCAATGGTTTCCCCCATCTTGACAATGTTGGCAAATGTTGTATCCGATGTGTCCATTATCTGGTGACAAATTTGGTAATAGAGCTCACTGTCCAGAGATGATACGAAACATGCAATTGCTTCATTTTCTGTGTAAGGTGGTTGGACCTTAGCAGCTTCATCTGTCCAACGTACCGCATATTCCCTAAAGGTCTCAGTTGGCATCTTTTTCAAATTCGACACCTGATATCTGTTAGACTTCTCCTGTTTTTGCCAATGGTACCACTCATTCAGATTAGATGTTTGTTTTGTTTCTGATTGTTCATCTTCCATGGTAAGATTAATGAGAGTCTTTTCATCATTCTTCGTGCTTTCTTCTAAAGTTGGACCAGACACTGTCTTTTCCTTTTTGATGATCGCGACTGGAAGAGCATCTCCTTTTCTTGCTTTGGATTTTGCGAAGTCAGTCATTTCAAAGTCAACACAAATCAAACTTCTGCGGGGAAGGGAGTAAACACAACAAAACAAAAAGTTCAAAGGTAACTATGTTAGTTTGCATGTTATTTACGAGGTTGCACACAAGCACATAGCGCGCGTCAAGTAGCGCTTTGGAAGTTTGAACATGGAAGATATAACAATAAATCGGCATGTGGCAATCACACGTAATCGAGCGTAAATAAAATGCGAATGCGTCCTATCCTGTAAGGTGCCTCTTTGTGCCAGAGGTGGGCCTAAGACGCGCAAACAAGTGGTAACGAAAAATAGTTCATGCCAGTTTTGAGCAATTCAGATTTAGAGTAAGCAATAGATAATAACAATAAGTGATAATAATCAGCTCTCCGCCTCGACACTGCAATCCCGTTATCCCAACTAACTTCCAAAAGTTGGTGTCAACTCGAAATGCTAACACAGCTCATGCTCTCCACAACATCTGCACCAAATTTCTAAACCCAAATGCCTAAAACTTGAAACAATCCTCCATACTTTTTGCAAACATCAATGCTCCTCCAAGCACTACTCCCAATTGTTTTACAACATCCGGGGAGAAATTTCCAACTGTCTCCACAATACCAGACTGCAAATCATGGAAGGTGCAAATTGACCTTCATAAATAAAACCTCACTGGTCCTTGGCTTTGGACAAGCCTCTCAGCTTCCTAGGTTTTGCAAGGCTCACAGACCTTGTTCATAGGGCTCCTCACTGGTCCTCGGCTTTAATCAAGCCTCTCAGTTTTCTAGGTAGCCAAGACCGCACTGGTCTTCAAGGAGGGACCCCATTGATCGTTTATAGACAAAGGGGCTTCACTCTCCTAGTATGCGACAAGCATACCTCATTTCATAAGAATTTGCAGCTGGTTAGTCAACATGGGCCTGCACATACGCAAAGCCATTCACGAGAGGGACCCCACTAATCTTTTAAAGACACCAGGGGCTTCGCCTCTTAGATCTCACTACACCATACCATCTCCAAAACACAAACCAATCAAATCTGCCTAATTTTCCTCCGATCGCAATTCTGTCTATGATCTCAAATTCTATGTGGATAGCTATGACCACATAGATTCTGCTAAATTCTTCCATTTTCTGACCTAAAAGACAACATAGGAGACAAAATTCCAAATCTGATTTTGCTCAAAACATGGTTAGGACTGAGGATTCGTTATCACATAACACATAATATGCATTGTCGTTGGGTTTCAAAAACCCGTTGACATAAGGGCGGTTTCCTAACTATGGAGGCGGTACCAAGGACCGGGTCCAGACTAAGGTATAAATGCATGCATGCTCCTAAAGCTCATTCTAAGAGTGGGTTAACGGTTGAGGCTAACAGGTGAGTGGCAAGCGGCCTCGCAGTCGAATTACTCCCACGACAACCGCCGGTGTACCAACTCGTCAGAGGGTTCTTTAGTGGAAGAAAGTGCGGGTACGCATGAGCGTACCTCACGGATATTTGGGGTGAAAATGCAAGAAGTTCCCAGGAGTGGGGGAAGTATGAACGGAATGCCATTTTATATATGTGCACAAATAAGGGTGTAGTGACATGCTTCCGTGACACACAGCAATCAATTAAATTAACTAAGCATGCTCGCAAATAAACAATAGGTATAATCATGCTAGTTTCAACAATAATTAAATAAGATACGCATACTAATATTGGCATACAATTCAAACAATACAAATAAACAAATTCGTGAAAACCTTTTGGTTAGAACCATTTGCGTATCCCTAGCGGAGTCGCCACGCTGTTGAACCCCCCAAAAATTACCCTTTCTTTAAGAAAAGACAGGTTTCGGGTATATTTCAACAAAATGGGATTCCAAAGGGTTTCTTTGGAGTCGCCACCTAATTTAAGGATTATTAGGAACCTAAGTTAACTAAAGAGTGCAATTTATTCTTTATTTAAAGGAAAATAATTCAGAGATTCTTAGGTAAGTGGTTCTATTAAATTCGAAAGAAGATCCCTTGCAGGAGCACTTTCGAAAATCCGCTAAATGCGGTTAATCCGGCGGTTTTCACGAATTTATTAAGAATAAGAAAATATAAAGTTAATTTTAAATGAGGATAATATAAATGATATAAATAAGATAAGATTTTAATTATGCCGATTCTTAGATAAATAAATGACCCAATTTAAGATTAATTAAATGGATAATGAAATAATGATCAATTGATTAATTAATAGAATAAGTAAAGGTTAAATGAAGTTAGATAATTAAATAAAACACATTAGATAAATAATTGGATGATAATAAAGGGATTAATTAATTGATTGAATAAATAGATAAATAAATAAGCAAATAAATAACTTAATTATATAAATGAATACTTATCAACTTTAATTAAATAAAGGAGTAAATGAATAATAAATGATTAATTGAAATTAAATAAATTAGATTAAGTACATAATAAATAAAGGATTAAAATTTAATTGATTAACTAAATAAATGAATTAGATTAGATAAATAAATAATTGAATGTTTAATATAATAAATAAAGAAGCAATTCAAATGCGAATTATGACGAGGGTAAGATTTTTAGTCGAATTTGATTTTGCACTCATTAATTGACAAATGATTCTAAACATCCATAAATTAATTGGCGATTCGCAAAGAAATGATACAAAGTATTTATTTATATAAAAACCAATTTAAGTAATTTACAATAATTATTCACAATTCAAATACAATTTCTATCCTACAGGGCTCCTAAAACATGCTTTTCTAAAGGGGGACGGGAAAGAAGGAGTTTAGAAGGTAGAACCCAGATTTAGCAACTCAAACACTGAGCCTTGGATTTTATAATTTTCATTTTTTCATTTTTCGGGGGATCTCAAGTCCCGAAAAATATACGACGCGGATCAAATAACTCCAATTGCAAATAGCCATCCCAATTTGTGAGTTTACCAACTTAATAAGGGCAGTGAATGGGGCGAGGGTCCGAAGCAAACGCGACTCGACTAAGCGACACGAGCAAGGTCGGCGACTCAAATGGTGCGGCGACGACACAGATAATTAATCGATAACAAAAGACGAATGCCAGGAACGAAACCGGAAACAGTAACACTATATGTATTTTTTTTTAAGAAAAACTTAAACTAAAAAAATGCTTATGTTCTGCCGTTTTTTCCTGTTCTCCAAAACCTAGCCCCCCAGAAAAATGAAGATAAGGATGTATATATACCTGATGAGTTAGGGTTTTAGGATTTTGGCTCCAACCTTTGAATTCAAGCCCAAAGTTGTCTTTTCCTTGTAGAACAAGGGTGAATTTAGTCAAATCCCCCTAAGGATTGTACTGAATTCATCCTTGTCATCAAGGATTTGCCCGTTGGATGTAGTTTACGGCTCGGATCAACCTCGGATTCAAAATGAATGGACAAGATCGGTTGAGCTTTGTACTGGTGAGAGGGAAAGAGAAATGGGGACCAGCTGACCTGGATTTGGCTGCTTGTGATGGATTTTTTTGGGGGGGGGGGGGGAATCAAAAGGGAATCGGGTTTGGAATCAAGGTTGCGCGGGTCAGAATTTGGGAATGACGGGTCGAGGGTGAGAAACGGGTTTCTCAAATGGGGGAGATGATATGTATAATGATATAGGGGGTCTTGCATGGGTAGGCTATAATTTAGGGTATAAATTACGATTTCAGCCTATTTCAATCAAAATTCAATTGACTTCATTTTCCTATTTTAAATTTAGCCTTAATTATAACATTTCCATACTAAGTTATTAATTTTAATAATTTCGGGACAAAATTGGGTGTCAACATAGAGCATGGTGATTATGGGCACAATATAGATCTGAGGCAGCTGTACTGTTCATGTAGGGCTTGGAGCCTCAAGGGAATTCCCTGTCCTCATTCTATTGCTGCAATGCATCACAGGAAGTTGAATCCAATGGAGTATGTTGCAAGCTGCTACAACAAGCAAACTTATCTAAAGGTGTATTCACACTACATTCAACCAGTGAGGAAGATGAAGATGTGGCCAGTTAGTGACAACATACCTGTTTTACCACCATTGGTCAAAAGGATGCCTGGTAGGCCAAAGAAGAAGGAAGGAGGCAAGTGAAAGCAAAAAAAACTGGAAAATTGAAGAAAACTGGGGCAGTAATGACATGTAGCTTCTGCAGTGAGAAAGGACATAACAAAAGAGGATGTCCCAAGAGGACTGAAAGTACTCCAACCCCAGCACACTCTCAGGTAAACAACAGGACATTTCCCTATTATTTTTTCTATTTTTATCTTCTACTTAAGGTTACTACTTAAGGTTACTAACTTTGTTACATTGTATAGTCTACTAGTAGAAGGGGAAGAGGAAGGAATGATACTACTGGTACATCAGCACAGTTTCAGGTAAATCCCAGGACCACTGTACTATATTTTTCTAATTTTATCTACTTATTAGCTTAATACTAACTGTAATACATAATATAGCCTAACAATACAAGGGGAAGAGGTAGGGGAAGGGCTCCACCTGTTTCTGGTACAACTGCTAGTAATGGTACCCCTATTTGTGGTTCTGCTCAACCTGAATTTGGTGCTCCCCCATCTGCTCCTACTTCTAATGGTACACCTAGTTCAAATGCCCCTGTTTTTGCACCTGCTTCTAATGGAAGAGGAAGGGCAAGACCTGTTTCTGGTCCAGGAGGTCCTTTTAAAAGGCCTAGAGTTGTTGGAATGGGCTTATTCCAAGCTGAAAATGGTTTCACAAGTCTGAATGTAAGTGTTTTATTTGTTTGCTTTGATTCTGGTATTATTACTTGTTCTGCTAGTATATGTTAATGAGTTTCAATTTATATAGCCTGGCCTATCAAGTAGAAGAATTGTAGACCTTGGAGGAGGAAGAAAAATCAAGCAATCTGCTAATGTAACTGGTGACATTGGCTACCACCCAAAATCAGGGGTGAAGTGGAAGGGAAAAGATGCAGTGACACCAGCAGGACTTGAACAAATGAGAGCTGACAAAAGAAAGCAAACAAGGCTTAAAGCAGCAGCAGCTGCTAAGAATCTTAGCCAGGGTAGCTCAACTGCCAATCACCAGCAATACATGAAGAAAATCTAGGACTAAAGTTTGGTCTAGTGTTCTGTTCCTTTTGGATGTTTTATCACTGAATTTATCACTGATGTTTGATAGTGCCAACATCAGTGACTTCTATTATGTGTGCTTTATGTTTAGTTACTATTTTGATGGAACACATGATATTGACCATTATGAAACTATCTATTTTGATGTAGTAAATGCAATGTAGTATCTGTTATGCATCAGATTTTTTGGATACTTTTTTATATCTTTATGTATCTATGTACTTTTAGTTTTGTTAGTAAGGAGTAATAGTAGAATTCTTGCACATTCATATGAAACCCAAATAGTCTTACACAAAATACATAGGCACATTAAGTCATAACACCTTACATTAGCAATAATAACAACCATAATAGCCATGACCTAAACATAAACATTAAGCTATTACGGATTACAACAACAACAAACTAGAAGCTACGGATTACAACAACAACAAACTAGAAGCTACGGATTACAACAACAACAAACATGGCCAAAATAAAGTAGCACATGGCCTTCACACAACAACAAAGATACCAATCTTCCTTCTTTTTCTCCTTAATACCATTATCACTATATTCTTCAAAATCCACCAACTTGTTCTTCATAGTCTCTTGATATCCTAACCCTTCTTCCATTTTCTTTAATTTGTTGACCAATATTGGAAGTATAAACTTTGATTGTGAATCAACTTCTTCATCACTCCATCGAAAAAATTTGCAAGACAATTCCTATACATTAGTAAACACACAAAATGAGAACATAAGAATAAGAAAAAATTAGGCAACTAGGTAAACATACGACTTACATCATAGTAAGGGCAAGTCCAATAACGTCTTCCCGGATTTTTCTTCGACCAAGATGTTTGCAAAGGTTAAAACGCAACATTGGGTCTTCCTCGTCCATACAAACACGGCTCAAATTCTAATTTGCCATAAAATAAGAAATGGGACCTCAAGTTTTTACTTGGAACTATAATTGGAAGATAGAGAAGGTCTTTAATGGTGGGTGAAGTAATTTGTGGAAGATGACATATTAAAGGGGGGGGGGGGAGTAACAGTCAAAATCTGAAATTGGGACAAAAATGAGAGCTCCCACGCGCCTAAGTTTGTCTGTGAACACTCGACTTGCTAGGTCAGCTGGCAAGGGTCACTTAGTAAGAGCGGGTAATTGTTCAGGGGGGTACTAGGACCCCCGCAAAGTTCAGGTGTGTAACAGCAAAAACGTGTAAATTTTGAGGGGGTACTCAACCATTTTGCCAAAGGAAAATACATCAGAAGAAGCAATTGTTAACTCTTTTGCATCAAAGAAATTGGAAGCACAATGTGGTTCCTTGCCCATAGCAGATAGTGGCCAAAGTTATTCCACAGACCCCACTGTCCCCATGGCCCACTTGCCAGCCAACATAAATTGCATCCCTACACCACTGAAAGACACACGTGGACTCTCTACGACCAAAACTTCTACCCTTCCATTATCTTGCTTGTCTAGCATCTGCGATACTCACATTGCCACGCAAAATATCAATTCTCAAAATGCAAAAAAATGATGTTATCCAATGCAATTCAAATATTATTTTACTTGATGAACCTACCTCTACTATTCAAATTAGTCCTTCTAGTCTTCTAACTACAAGCACGCCCCTTCAAAATTCTGAAAACCACTCCAATAAATTACTTGGTATCCCTGAATCCACAACACCTCCTCTTTCAAACACTCCATACACTACTGCAAATTCACCCATCACCTTTTCTGCTCCAAAGGATGCCCATCATCCACGATCAAACATCAGAACTAAAAAACCATATACAAAACAAAATCGCCAAATGACCAAAGAGTCCAATAATAGTACTACTTCTACATTAAAACGTTCATCCATACCCATACCAATACCCATACCCACTCAAACAACCAATACACTGGAAACTAAAATTAATGATTACACCCTTACCTCAAAAATTCTTGAACTTATTACCAAACCTTGCTCGAAAATTGTGGATCCTATTTCAAGCAATTTTACAGGTGCCAATGGCCTACTCACAGGCAGTGCCATGACATGTGCTACTGCGGACATTAATGATACTGCTTGCAGATCCATAGTATCCTATCAGCCACCTTTAAATGCTGGGCGTGGACGGGTAGGCCAGAAACATCCCCGTGACGATCACAGAATCAGCCTCGTGGAACCATGCACTAACCTTGCTACTCAACGAAAATATAGGAAGACAAGTCTTGCTACCATGACAGAGTGCTATTTTGGCTATCAGACTACACCCACAACCACACTACCACAATTATGTAGTGGTATTGTTAGCTACACTGTCCAACCAGATGAACAAGAAGTCATTAGCTCCAAGATGGAGCCCGAAAATAATTATTAATAAATTATGCGGATCATATTATGGAATTGTAGAGGTGCCAACAGTGCTGCCTTTAAACGTAATCTACGAGCTCTTCTGGACTACCACAATCCATCATTGTTAGCTTTAACAGAAACTAGAATGTCTGACCATCACGCTCTAATGAGGACTTTCAACTTCACTAATCTAATTCAAGTTGGTGCCATTGGGTTTTCTGGAGGAATTGTCCTTATGTGGAAAAATGACGAGCTACTACTAGTCAAGAAATCCACTCCATGGTGAAGCTTAGTGAAAATTCAACTCCTTGGGCTTTATCTGTTATATATGCTAGCTGCTCCTTTAATGATAGACAAAATTTATGGAATAACTTGCAAGTTATGCATGACACTTATAAAGGACCATGGCTATTGTGTGGTGATTTTAATGAGGTCTTATCCGCTGCAGAAAAGTTTGGGGGTAACCCCATTAGAAATAAGCGTGTTGATTTGTTTGTTGACTGTATGAACAATATTGATATGATAGATGTAAGTTTTGTAGGGTCTCAGTATACCTGGACAAATAAACGAAAACTTACTAGAGCCTTGATTCTTGAAAGGCTTGATAGATTTTTTGCTAATCCTGCCTGGCTTACTATGTACCAAGATTCGAACGTTTGACACCTTCCTCGAACTTATTCTGACCATTGTCCTTTACTGCTTAATCTTGTTAAAAGTCGGGGGAGTACAAACAAGTTGTTTAGATTCGAGACTATGTGGCTAAATCATCCTGACTTCCAAATTGTTGTTTCTAATAGCTGGCAGCTCGAAAATAATTACTTACCAGCTTTAGAAAATTTTACTACTAGCGTGAAGGCTTGGAATATTGATACTTTTGGCAATATTTTTCATAGGAAAAGAATTTTGATAAATCGTATTGCTGGACTCTAAAAAATTCACCCAAGTAGGAAAAAATATTTTCATTATGATCTTGAAGATTCTCTAGTCCATGAATTTAATATTCTCCTTAAGGATGAAGAGGATTTTTGGAAGCTCAAATCTCGCGTCCAATGGTTAAATGATGGTGATGCCAATACAAAATTTTTTCACTTGTCAACTATCCAGAGGCGCAGGCGCAATACAATTCTTGGCCTCACTGACTCTGTAGGTAATTGGACTTTTGAAAATACTACCATCAAAAATATAATTGTGGAGCATTATATCAATGTCTACACCACCGATCAAATTCAGTGTTGTCATCATTCTGATATTTCTACCTCTCACGTCCTTTCTATTTCTGATCAAACTAGTCTCTCTAAACCACTATCGCGTGAGGAGATCAATTTAGCTATTAAATCTTTCAAACCTCTTAAAGCACTTGGACCTGATGGATTACATCCTATTTTCTTTCAAAAATTCTTCTCCGCCACTCAAAATTCTATTTTCAAAATATGCTCGGAGGCTTTTGAGAATGCATTTATTCCTCCCGATATTAATAAAACTTACATTACCCTTATTCCTAAAACTAAAAATCCCACCACAATTAACCACTATAGACCTATTAGCCTTTGCAACACTAGCTATAAAATCATTACAAAGGCTATCGTCAATAGAATTAGGCCTCTCCTTGATCATATTATTAGTCCTACTCAAACTAGCTTTATTCCAGGGAGACGCGCTGCAGATAATGCTATAATTGTGCAAGAAACTATCCACTCATTTCATAAAACAACCGGCAGCTGGGTAAAATGCTCATCAAAATTGATCTTGAAAAAGCTTTTGATCGATTAGAATGGTCATTTATCCATTACTCCCTTAAATTCCTAAATTTCCCTGCTAAGATTATTAAATTAATCATGGCTTGCATTACCTCATCCTCTGTTGCTATTATGATTAATGGTCGACCAACAGAATTTTCCTCCCTTCTAGGGGAATTAGACAGGGCGATCCATTATCACCATATATTTTTATTATCTGCATGGAAGTACTCTCTAGGCATATATCTCAGGCAGTACAAGCCAAGATTTGGAATCCAATCAAGATTTCTAGGTCTGGTCCTGCACTTTCGCACCTCTTATTTGCTGATGATTTAATTCTTTTTGCCAAAGCAGATATTTCCAATGCGGGCACCATTTTGGAAATATTTAATGCTCTAGAAGCTATGTCTGGTCAAAAGATTAATCATAGTAAGTCTAAAATAGTTTTGTCCAACAACGTGGGTCCTTCTCTTCGAGAAGATATTTCTTCTATTCTTAATATAAAAGTTGCTAATGGTGTGGGAAAATACCTTGGCTTTCCTATCACTAACCTTCAACCTAAGAGCAGAGACTACCAATATCTCCTTGACTGCATGAATAGTAGGCTTAAGGGTTGGAAAGTCAAGTTGTTAAATATAGCTGGGCGAGCCACTCTTATTAACTCTGTAATTGCTAGCATCCCAAATTATGTCATGCAAGTTAATCTTCTCCCAGCTAAAATATGTTCTCGGATCGACCAAATCCAAAGAAACTTTTTATGGGGTAGTACAGATAGTGAGAGGAGGGTGCACCATGCTAACTGGGACACTATTACTCTACCTAAAAAGAAAGGCGGTCTTGGGGTGAGTAAAATCAAAGGTAGAAATCTTGCTACTCTCACTAGCCTCAACTGGAGAATTAAACGTTGCAGGAATAGCTTTTGGGCCAACATTCTGCGGGCTAAATACATGACAAATCGGAATGGTGGTAGAAACGTGGTACCTAAAGATTCTGACTCTTACATTTGGAAAAGTGTGTGCAAAGCAGATTTTTTGTCTAAAGCTGGAACTGCGTGGAATATTGCAACTGGTGAGTCGATCAACCTTTGGTTTGATAACTGGATCTCTGGAACAACTAATCTTCGAACCCTTATCCAGGGTCCTTTGAATAGGTTGGAGGATCAAAAACCTTTATCTGATATTTTTCAAAATAATTCTTGGGTTTTTACTAGCATTTCCTTTGTCTTACCTCAGGACATTACTAAACAGATCCATAACACTTTTGTGGGTGATAGCAACTGTTGTGCTGATAAACCATTTTGGGATCCGTGTGTTGATGGTCTTTTTACTACCAAATCAGCATATGCACTATATCTTGCCCTTAAAGAAAATATCATAGACATTCCTAACTATCAGAATGGCAGTTGGGTGTGGTCTGTCCGAACCCTAAACAAGATTAAATATTTCTTATGGCTTCTCTATGCTAACAAACTCCCTACGAGAGAGATTCTCTTTGTCCGACATATTATACCTACAAGCAACTGCACTCGTTGTTCTGCTCCTGTTGAGACTCTTCAACACCTCTTTATTTAATGCGCTCATGTTGCTTATATCTGGAACACCCTAAACATCCACCTTGATGTCCAAAATTTTGGCCTAGCTGTTAAAGAAGCTTGTTCAAAATCTAACGTTGATTACACCATGGTAATGGGCATATCTTTTCCCACTAACATTCTCATCCCCTTCCTTCTCTGGAATATTTGGATTAATAGAAATGAGAATGTTTTTAACAGCACTACAAGTTCTATCCCATGCAATCATATCATCAGGAAAGCTTCCGAGTTCCTTTTCCTCACGAATGTCGTATCCTCCTCTCCTCGGTCCATCATCATACCAGTCAGGTGGCAAATGCCTCCTGAAGATGTGATTAAGCTTAATGTAGATGGGGCTTATGATAATATCACTGGAAAAGGTGGAATAGGAGGAGTTTTTAGAAATCACACAGGTAATTGGATTTTTGGGTTTGCTAAACACCTTACCTCTACCTCTATTATTCAAGCAGAGCTGCTTGCTTTACTACACAGATTACTATTGGCAAAAGAGCTGAACATCATATCTTTGCAGATTGAATCTGACTCACAGGTAGTATGCTCTATGCTCAGTGGAGTAAATGATAAATACTCACATATTCTTACTAAATGCAGGTTATTGCTTGATGAACTTGGAGGACCACCAGTGCAACACATTTTTAGGGAAGCCAATGGTGTGGCTGACATTTTGTCTAAACATGGTTGTAACAACAATGCTGCTATGGCTCTACTACGTTTTACTTCACCGCCTTCATTTGTATATGACTATTATATTAATGACCCCTCAAATCAAGCTCTGAGGAGAAGGGTCACGATCTGTAACACTTAATTAGTATATAATAAATGCCTTCTTTAGCAAAAAAAAAAAATGCCACCTACACTGGAGCATGAGAGAAATGACATGGAAGAAATTACACAGAGAATTAGGCATATTTAAATTTGTAATTTGAATTTTCATTATCTAGTTTTGATGTTGCACTTTTCAAATTTAGAAGTTTAATGTTCAAGACTTTTATAGTTCAAGTATCTTAAATAAAGTAAGTCTTTCAACTTTTACTATATCATTCATCTTTCTTTTTTTTAAGTATTTAAAATAATATTATTAAAAAAAATTAAAACCCGGACCTAAACCTGATTTGTTAAGACCCGAACCCGTACCCGTATCCGCTAAGACCCGAACCCGCACGATTTTTTTTTCCTACCCGAAACCCAGACCCGTTAAGAACCCGTAATTTAAACCCGGAACCTGTGGGGTTACAATTTTACAACCCGAACCCAGATCCGTATACCCGTTTGACACCCATACTTTCACTAATGAACCTATTTTTGTAGGTGCGGATAGTAATAATTCAGTTGTCAAGACATCATAATTATATGACACATTAATGACATAAGGTATTTTGTATTTTATTTTCACATTTATGTGTGATAATTATAGATGATTTAAAAAGATTTTACATAAACCCAAAAACATTATGGTGATAAATTTAATATCCACGTAATTTATAGTTCATATCAATCCGACATTCATACCCATTTTAGTGTTAAGTATAATTAACTGATATATATATATATATATATTTTTACTTGATTTACCTGTCATTTCATTGGACTTCATTTTGGATTGCGTAGGTTTACGAAGGATATGTGTTAATATATCTTTGAGGTTGTTGATACGTCATGAGATACCTCATTGTATCCCTTGTCTCAAAACCGATGATGCAACTTACATTGTCATGATTCATTCTATCAATTCTTCTACCAATTGATAATTGTGCTAAACTACTGTATTGTATGGTTCACTCTTCTGTATTATTGTCCTACTATAATTCCATCAACATGACATAACAAAAAAAGATACTGTCAATTTGAATTGATGTTACTCCATCCCAGCTTGTTTTGCACAACAAACACACGTATGGTTGGAAATTGGAATCATTAATAGCCCTGCACTACAAAGTAAAAGACTTCCAAGTTGTTTCCCTTATGTAAAGATCAATTTTTTTTCCTTTTTGTTGGAACAGACAATATCTCTTTATTAGTAAGTTCCCTACTAGTAAAACTATAGTTTCGAATGGAGAAATTTTATTTAGTGTCTCACACGCCACGTCATATTTGTGTGAGACATGTCTTTGATTGACTCTCAGTAGATTTTCATTAATTGCCACTGTAATGATGGCTATAGTAAATAAACGACAACTTTCAATCGGATACTCTGGCATGTAAATTTCTTGCAGACATTACTGCAAATCACTTCCAAGTTTGACCACTGACTTCGAAACAGTTTTTGTTAGTATTACATGTAGCATCTGTATTAAGAGCCTGTTTGGGTGAGCTTAAAAGTGACTTATAAGCTTATAAGCCCATTAATATATGTTTGGTAACTTAAATTTTTTTGAACTTTTAAGTCATAAGTGACTTAAAAGTCACTTTTTGAGAAGTTAGGAAATCCTAACTTCTCAAAAAGTGGCTTTTAAGTCACTTTTTGACTTAAAAGCCACTTAAAAAAAGCTCCTTATAAGCCCACCCAAACAGGCTCTAAGAGCATAAAGCTGTAGATTATAAACAGACAACAGAAAACATGTCTTGAGTACACTCTTATTCAAAGCCTGCAAGGCCACAAATGTAATATTATATGCGATAACAGTGAAAAGAATCAGAATAAAATTCAGTGAGAGTAATGACGGAACCAGCAGAAATTGTTTCCTTTGTTACATTCATCTGCTTCATCATCTCTTGTATGAATCCACCAGAGAATATTTGTAAGTGAGTTTCCATCATCAAAACCAGTTAATCTCTTAGTTTTTTCCAAAGCACTTGCTTTATCATACATTCCTTCTAAAGCATACACAAAGCCTTTCCACCCTTCTCCAACACCTTCTCTTGCAAGTGCTGGCATTGTCCATTGGACAAGTTCGTTCACAAATCGAATATCAGAAAATAAAACTTCAGTAATAGGCAATAAAGGTAAAACCTGAATACCAAGTCTGCATTCTTTCCAATCAGCTGGAGCAAACCAAAGGCCACTGTCCCTTTTACTAGACCATAAAACCCCCACGACCTTGTTATTCTTCACGAATTCCTCTGCATACACATTGCTTTCCTCTTTAACATGCCACCAAGTTTGTGCTGAGTGAATCTCCATAGCTAAAAGTGTTGATCCAATAGCAACAAGATGAGTGTCACCATATGCCAATCCCATTAAAGCTGCTGAATAGTATGCATTCACTGCTTCGCTCGTGCTCTCTTGGTTCCTTCCATCTGCAAATTCAGTTAATCCACCTGCCCAAGAATGCAATTTCCACAAATCAAAGCACCTCAATCGTGGATAATGTGAATTTTCACGCCTGCTTAAGTTCATAAAATCTGCCATAAGTGAATAAGCTTGTGGCTTATACTTTCTCCCCCATATTGGATCAATCTTGGCTAGCACAGCAATCGCGTAAAGAAAATAACCAATGTGGTAATGATGATCGTTATAAATTCCAAAGCCAAAATCAGCACCAGAATCCAATGAACCTTGTTTAGTTACAATTCCACCCCATTTTGAATCATACAAGAAACCATTTCCTTCAAATGTTCCGTTTAACCAAGGTTCAATTGTATCCTTCAAGAATTCACGAATTTTTGGGATAACATCATTGTAACAAACCTCTTCAGCTATTAACACCAATCTTGCTGCTCTTGCAATTAATTTTCCATAAAAGTAAGAAGATGATGTTGAGATTAACGTTGAGTTCAAGTCCGCGACATCCTTCTTCAAAGCATCAATTATTTCAGAACAAGACTCCTCTTTTACACCTCGAATCGAATGCCATGTTACAGAAATTGGATCACTCTTCAATAACCATGAGTCTCCAACAACTCCAACAAGTTCACCATCAATACTATTGTACTTAAAATCTTCCAGGACAATAACAGAACGATTCGAAATCAACTGGAGATGCAGCGGATGAGCCAGCATTAACAAGTCTCCCCATCCAGTCTTTTCCCACTTGTACTCCAAACTAAATGGCTGACTGAAAACAGCATTACCACTTTTAGGATAACAAGAACTGAATCGATCAAGAATTGCTTCATATGTCGGGTTTGGCAAGACCACGATCCTTATTATCCCTGAAAACTCACTAGAAGTGATATTATTCATATCATTAGTCAAGTTGATTGGCGAAGACGCATACAAAAGCCAAGTTTGGCCATTATTGAGCTTAATAGTATACTTGGTGAGAGTAACATTCCAAGAACATTCAAGAATTGCATGGATCGTTGAAATCTTAAGTGCAACATCACCAATGACATTACATGTAACAAAAGGACATCCCCTGACAAGAAAGAACCTAAGGTTACTTGATGGAATGTCTAATGTGACACTAAGATCACTAAATGATGAAATAACATGGGGTTTATTTGGACTAGGATTATTCAATGTAGATATAGTAAGATCAGCATTGAATATTTGGTAAATGAATGAAGGATTCTTGAACTGAGGAGGGTAACAAAGAGTTAAAGATGAGTTTGATGATTTTATAAGATATGGATGAATATATTCAGGTTGATCACCATTTTTTAGCACAAAGTTTTGAAAGAAAGAGTTTGTTGGCAAAGGAGTTGATAAGAGATTATGAGAAAAATATGGTGAAGGGTCAGGAAGGACAGTGGATTGTGCTTTAGGAAATAGAAAAGGTTGCGACACTAATGGTCTTTGAGGTTGTGGTGGAGACATGTCAGGTGATTTTGGTGGACTTTGAGATGATTGTGGTGGTGGTTCTGGTTGTGGAGGTGGTTTATAGTGTTTGGGACCTTTCTTGAAAGGTCTTGTGACAATTGTTTTGACTCGCCTTGTGACATTTTTCAATGCCATGACAGGTAATTTTAACCGCGCAATTTTTTTTTTTTAAAAAAAACTAGTTTCTCTCGAGTTATGTTTGTAACAAAGTGTGACAGCACGTAAGGAATGAAAAGTTGGCAAACACTCAAAATTGCCAGAAAGAATGATAGATGAATGAATTTTCAACTGAATTCCAACCTCACTAGGAAGAGAAATATGGAAATGAGGAGTATAAATGAACAAGTGGGGTATTGCTTGAGGAGGAGTTTAGAAGGCTACCTTGCCTGTACGTCAAATGTATGCTTACGGTTGGGGGTTTGTACACAATCGTATTCTTTCATTCTAACTCTACATAGTGGCGTATGTAGAATTTTATGCAAACTGTTGTCGACGCATAATCACAATTCAGTTTGTAAGTGAATTTTTCAGTATCATATTAACACATTTCTTGCATGATTTTCAAGTGTTATTTCCCTACATATACATATTGTTGTACAAAAATAGGCATGTATAAGGAAAAATTTTGCTAAGAGCTGCCGATGACTAATAGTATATGTGTATAGTTAAATATACTCTTAAGTATTTGTAGAGGAAGTACAGTGATATTCTACACTCATGGATTTAGCTGTGAATATACTTTGGAGTGCAAGTGAAGATGAGTAGCTGTGGGAGTGGTAGGGTAGGACTTGTAGAAACTGGAAGGAAAGCATGAGTTGAAATTGGTTTTGGAGATATCCGTTGCTGGATGGAAAAGCAAAGAAGAGAAGTATTAGATGTTAAAATTCTTTTCGTCCAAGGCAAATTGAGTTTGCAGCTATACACAAATAGCAAAAAATGCTAACTTGGGATAACCTTAACTTTTTCTATGTGGAATACCTACCCATCTTTTAAGAATTTTGTTTATCGTAGTCATGTAAAGTTTATTTGGCCTTGTCTTTCAAAATGGAAATACTGAGCATCTTCTTGTTTAGACTTAGAGACTACTACCTATAGATAGCCTTTTCTGTAAGATAAAGTAGCATAAAATTTTACTGGGTACCCGCATATCATTGGTTATGGTTTTTTGTCCTTACTTAAAAATGGTTTAGCAAAATGGCCTCGGAGACAGTATTTCAAGTTATAAATTGACAAATGCTGCCTCTTCGGAAAATATAAAGGGCAAGTGTTGCTTGCGAAGAGATCAAAGGGGCAAGTGCTGTCGAGGCAATACTTCAAGCTATCTGGGAGAATATGGAAGAGATAAAAGGGCAAGTGTTGCCTATGCAAGAGGGGGTCAAATTCAAACGTTGTCAAGTGCTGTGCTGCCTAAGAGGCAACACTTAGGAGAAAGGGAGGGCGTGACAACATTTCAAGTTATCTAGGAGAATGTGGAAAAGAGATAAAAGGTCAAATGCTGCCTAAGAGGCAGCACTTACTAAAAAGGGAGTGCAGGAAATATAAGATTTCGTAGGAATATTTCCATCCATAATTTATTCATTAAAATTAGCGGAGATCATTTTTGCAAAACTACTTTAAGCGGGATGAATAAGGCAAACCAGTAACTATGGTGTCATAGTTTTGTAAATTGCCCCGATAAGTAGATAACCATCTGGTCATAAAATATTACTCATAAAGTGTTCAAGACAATCAAAGAACTTAATTTTGCGTCAAATTGGACTTAGGTGTTCGCAAGCATTTTTAAATAAAATTTATATCTTTGGAATCTACTTAAAAATACTAAAAGTGGTTAGTAACCAAAAAAACATATTAAATATTTAAGAAAAATATGGTCAACAGGTCTTTAACAACGACATACCGAGTATGATCTCACTAGTGGATCTGAATAGGGTGAGATGTACACAGGCTTTACCCTTACCTCAAGTGAGGTAGAGAGATTGTTTCCGATAGATCCTCGACTCAAGGAAAACAATTTAAAAAATGAGTTTGGAAGAAGAAAAGGAAAAACATACCAGTGGAAAATACTAAAATAGAAATGTAAGTTAAAGAAAACCAATGGCATCAAAATTGTGAAAACAATCGGGGTAACTAAAACACACCACAACTAAAAGTGAAGAATAAGATAAAAATAGAGCAATACCGATGTTCTCCTACAGAACGAAAAGAAAATGCCCAACTACCTTCAAATCTTCTACCCTAATCCTCGACCTCCATGCTCTCCTATCTTGGATCAAATTCCCTATGATCTGAAGCTGAGTCATGTCATGCCCAATTACCTTGCCCTAATTCTTCTTCGATCTACTTCTACCTCTTAGTAGACCCAACACCAACCTCTCGCACCTCCTTAGTAGGGCATCTTTGCTCCTGCTTTTCACATGCCCGAACCATCTCAGTCTTGCTTTCCACATTTTATCCACCACAGAGGCCACTCCGACCTTATCCCGTATGACTTCATTCCTAATCTTATCCTTTCTAGTACTCCCACACATCCATCTAAGCATCCTCATATCGGCTACTTGCATCTTCGGAACGTGAGTGTTCTTAACTGGCCAATATTTTTCCTCATACAACATATAGTTGGTCTAACAACTACTCTATAGAACTTACTCTTAAGTTTAGGTGGCACTTTCTTATCGCATGGTGTTATAACCTATGCACCTCCTAAGGACACTAGAAGGGGGGTTGAATAGTGTCCACCAATTTTCGTTTTAAGAACTCGATTCTCCTGAGTCAAGAACCTTGTTCTTGCCTCTACAGTTTTGCTGTTTGAACACAACAACACGCCAATCACAAGCACAAGGAACACGAGGATTTTACGTGGAAAACTCCTTGCTCAAGGGAGAAAAACCACGACCCACACTCTGGGATTTTCGAACTCAATCCACTAACACAAAGAGCACGTTTCTGATTACAAGACTCTGTAACCAAGGGGCTACACTCTAGACCCTAATCACTAAACAAAGCTAAACTCTGGCTTTACAAAGTAATCTCTCGAAAGTTCACCTAATACATATGCTTCTACAATAAGCCAATAGGTAAAAACAATGATCGCTCAAAATAATACAACTCACAAACCAAAGAACCTAGACAAAATATCTAGACTTAATCAACTCAAGTACATCAGTTGTCTTCTTCAGTTTTCTCACGTAGAAATCTGCTAGATCGCCTTTGTATGCTCTCAACTCTCCGTTTGTGAATAACTATCTTCGGCTGCATCAACTACTTGTATTTATATGGGCTTTCCAACCCTAGTTGAGCCCTACAAGGAATCCTTGTAATTATGGTAAGACAAGATTCCTTGTAACTCTTTTCCTTGTTGAAGTCCAACTCCAATTCGTACTTCGAAGACACAGCCTGGACACCGCCTCTTTTAGTCTGACTAGGATGCATATTCATTTACGCGCCACTATTCCTAGTACCGCAGGGATTTGCAACCCTCAGATCTTTTCGATCAGTCGTGCCCTTCTATTCAAGGACTAGGTTCTTCTCCAAGACCACTGAGTCCTTCACGTTTGTCATTCTTCAAAACCAACGCTCAACATATGGGACACCGGAAACAAGCCTCCATTTCATTCAATCTGCTTCTATACGATGAGTGACATCATCAATCTCTCCATTTTCTTGGAGTATTAACCCAAGGTACTTGAAGCTTCCTTTCTTCAGAATGACTTGTATATCAACCGTCATATACAACATCTGACTCAAGTGATTCATCACTAAACTTGCACTTCAAGTACTTCGTCTTCGTCCTGCTTAGCGTGAAGCCACTTTAGAGTCTATCTCCAAATTTTCAGCTTATCATTTCTCCCCATATGTCTTGTCTACCAAAACTATGTCGTTTGCGAATAATATATACCACGGTACCTCCCCTTCAATATGATCAACGTCTTTAAAATTCTAAAATACTCATAAAATTAAATGTTGCCACAAATTTTAAATCATAAAAGTACCGATTAGGTGATATTGAATATGAATAGGAATATATGTGTCTCGAAAAAGTCAAAGCACTTATTTTTTTAGAGAAACTATTTTTTCTGCTTTTGTTTAAAAGTTGAAAAAAACTTCTTTTACTTCTCAAAAACTTTATACAAGATATCATAATTAGATAAAATATATCAAAAACTACATTTTCAAATATGATTTCCCTTTTTTTTTTTTGCACCTCCCCTTATGTCTTCAATAGAAGTTTATTAAGTATTTGGCTGAGAGAAATAAAAAACTCAATTTTGATAAAGTTGAAAAATCAAAACTCCTAGAGGTATATTGAACGTGTTATTTTTGGCAGAGACAAATGTACGATTTCAAAAGAATGAGTTCATTAATTCAAGGGCGGAACAACAGTGTCCCAAGAGTGACCTGCAAGTAACCCGAGAAGATTTAGGTAATAGACCCCCTCAAGTTTCAAATTAAAAAAATGACCTCTTCATTTTTTTAGTTTATTTTTGTTGGGAAAAAATCTTAAGTAAGGTTAAGTGGAGGTCGGGGACCTAATTAGAAATAGAGAAACTTGTGAGCATAAGTGTATATCATGGAAAAGTATAAAAATCTAACAAAAACTGGTCTTTTAACAGGTCAAGAAATCAAAAATATGGGTCTTGGACATTTTAAACCAATTCTTCATCCTCTCTCGCAATTTTTTCGAAGCCCTTTCATCTTCTTCCATAAGTTTTCGCCTCCCACCCACCCCCATATCCAACATGTTGTTCAAGTTCAAAAGCTTTCCAATTCATTTTTTTTGGAGCAAAAGCTTCAATTTTTTGATTTTGAAGGGTGTTTTGTCACTACATTGGCTTGGGTTTAGCTCTTTCGAGATATATGTTGTGTTTTCTTCATCTAATAAAGTTTCAAAACCTCTGTTTTGTTGCTTTGACGCTGCTCCATTGGAGGTCTGATTTTCAGATCTGTGGTTTTTCATATCTACTTTAACAGTTCATCATCAACCAATCCTAGTCAATTGTATTGCAATTAGCAAACCATTAATGGGGCGCTATGCAGTAGCGGATGCTAATTTCTTGAATCAATGGGGTGCAGATAACAATATGTTGGCTTGACATTCTAAGACAAATAAAATTATCACTTATCTTCGCAACACCTCTAAGAAAAATAATATAGAAAGCAAGATGGATGTTGATAACACTATTTATTTCATCTTTTATTTTCTTCTTCTTTCCACTTCATTATTTTTTCGGAGCAAAAGCTTCAATTTTTCAACTTTGCATGGTGTTATTGTCGCTACATTGGTTTGAGTTTAACTCCTTCGAGATATGCTTTGTGTTTTCTTCATCTAATAAGCTTCAAAAGCTCTGTTTTGCTGCTTTGACATTACTCCATTAGAGGCCTGATTTTCAGATCTACTGTTACAGTTCATCAACCAATCCTGGTCGATGGTAGACTTTACTTATTACAATTTATATACCATCGATGGGGCATTATGCAGTAGTGGATACTGATTTCTTGGACCAATGGGTGGAGGTGGCAACATATTTGCTTGACATTCCAAGACAAGTGAAATTATCAGTTATCTTCGCAACACCTCTAAGAAAAATAATCTTGAAAGCGAAATGGATGTTGATAAGGTTATATATTTTATCTTTTGTTGAAAGAGTGTGTGTCTCTGTGTGAGTGTGTATTCGAACAACTTCAAGATTGGGCAGAATGTAATGGTTTTGTTTTAGTTGTGCTTGAATTGTTTCTTTAGTTTATAAAATTCAAGTTGATCGATTGGAGACTAACGTATTGAATAATCGACCAAGAAAATAATTACATTGCCCTTCCAACTTTTCTAAGAGCCCCTGTATAATCTTGTATCTTTTATGTATCAAAAAGAGTTTTCAGTAATGAAAGTTTTAAAATTATTGTTATTATTATTAGTGAAATAAGACTTTTAGTTTATACAAATTTTGTTGTGCTTTCATTTAGTTGGCTTGCGTCAATATTAAATCCTATTTACAAAGTAATACCTTCCATTAAAATTCCTAAATCGAACTTAAACGACAATCAACCAAAAAATCATTTATACTTAATCAATTATCCACTACTCAGTTTATTATTTAATGACCATCACGAAGATATTTGATTATGAAACATATTGGTTGATATATTTAACGAGTAGTTTACACTTAAGTAGTAGAAAGTCGATTATAAACTATTAAAGTGTATTTGATTTAAAATATTTAGTATTAAATTAATAAAAGAAAATAGTGTCTTAACTACTTAATTGTGGTCCATTATAGTATCTCATCAACTTAACTTTGGTCTATTTATAAACTCAGAAAAATACTAATTCAATAAAAAGTCTATGCACAACCTGGTTGTAGTCTATTGTACACCTATTGCGTTTGGAATTTGGGGTTTAGGATTTAGGGTCTACGCTTGAGATTTGGGATTTTGTGTTTAGGGTACATGTAGATGATTGTGGCTTAATGAGTATTTTATCAACGATCTAAAATTACACTATATTTGATGATCAAACTTAGTCAAGTTGATCATATACTGATAGGGTTTTACTAAAATTTAATATAAAACCCCTATATTAAACAATAGAAAAGGGTCCTTTGATTCAAATTTGGAAACCATTGACATGACAAGTTCTTGCACAATGTACCATAATAATGATCAATAGCATTGATAATGAATGACATTTGATGAAATACATGATCTAATGTATACAAATGTTGGTTCTGGTAGAACAAGACCTTGTCCCCTAAACATAGAAGAAGACCATAATGTGAGAAGCAACCAATGCTTCGATTAACTTGTATAGATTAATTCTATCTCACAATATTACTACATCTTTATTTAATGTTTAAGGGTTGTTATACATATGTATCAAATGTATACAAATGTTAAGGTTGTAGTTGAACAAGACCTTGTTCTATAAACATAGAAGAAGATCATAATGTGAGAAGCAAGCGATGCTTTGATTTACTTGTATGGCTTATATCATCTCACAATGTTGTTAACATCTTTGTTTAGTATTTAAGGGTTATTACACATATGTCTCGGTGCTAATTTGATAAATAATAAAATACTACACGTGTCCCCATCCAACTATCTGGAGTGTTATAGGTTGACAATCTACATATTGTAGGTTTATCATCGATTGAGGTTGACAATGTTGTTAACATCTTTGTTTAGTATATATATTATGCATATAAATTTATTTGATTTGGTTCGGTATTTTTTCGGTTTATTTTTATAAAATAAAAAATCTAATTTAATAATCGGTACGATTATGATTTTGCATAGGAACGTTTGGTTTTATTTTGGAAACCTAACAACCGATTCAATACAATTCGGACCTGTCGATTATATTCGATTTTCAAGGAATCATTGACACTTATGTGTTGGCATTTTACGCTTATATTCGACTCTTTTGGACTAGATTTTTATGTCTTTTAGCCTTGATATACGCACAAATCTTATGTAAATCTCCATATTACAAATTGCTTGGTATTCATTGTTACAAAGCTAAAAAGAATGAACAACGAACAAAATACAAGAAGATTGGCTACAAATTGAAGAATTGGAGACAAGGCAGTAGCAGAACTTGATCGCCCCTCCCCCCCAAATGAGAGGCTAAAGTGAAGAAGTCATCCGCCGGAGAGATGAGAGTTCAAGAACTGCAGAAAGAAGCCTCCGAGCTGAATTGGCGGCCACCAAATCATGGGTTGAACTCAGTCGGCGAGCCGCAGAATGATCGGTTATTCTGCTGATACTAATACTTGGCTCAGCGACGAAAGCTACACATGTCGCCGCTTGATGGACACCCACCGAGCCTGAAGGACGGAAGATAATAAGAAAGTCAGTAAATCAACTTTAGGTGACTGATGAGCGCAACCGGCTGGAACCGAATGATCGGTTGAATGCTGAAAACAAGCCAAAATGGAAAACTTGTTATTAGATTTTTTGGCTTTAAAACCCACAACTATATATAGACCATTAGGCCTTCAAGGCAAAGTATCTATTATTCCATCTTACTTTTGAATTTTCTTGTAAACTTGGATGGCCAGCAAGGGTTTTAACCACAATTTTTGTAAGGAATTCACTCTTTCATCTAATACATTACATGATTCTTACTATTCCATTCCATAATTGTGTTGAACCCTAGTATGAATAACTAAAGTTATACTAGGAGTTTATCTATGATGACTTGATTATTTTAATTTAAATACTTATTTTAATTTTACAAAATCTATGGGTTAATGTTAATCTAGTTTCTATTGTGCTTTTAATGGAAATGGTTTAAGGTGAGACTTCACTTGACCAAAACCCCACTTTGCTTTCTTCACCCCTAATAGGGTTGAAGGCGTGAGTTTATAGAAACTAGTAAGGGTGGGCGTTCGGTCGGTTTGGTTCGGTTTGGACAATTTCGGTTCAATTTTTTGTTTTCGATTTGGTAATATTAGGAACCAAAATCAAACCAAAATTAATTCGGCTTGGTTCGGTTTTTAAGAATTTGGTCGGTTTGATTCGGTTTAGTAGTTCAGTTTCCACATATAGACTAATTTGGCAAACTCAAGTTTGTTGGTTTTTAAGAACATAGGAATTTAATTTAAGACTGAAGGCATTTATAATTTATTTCACTTAGCTTTGTACGTAACTTTGTAAGAACATAGAAGTGGAGTTTAAGGTATGGGCTTACTGCTTAGTAGATATGATGTTATGGGTTTTAGTTTTAAAATTTAATGACAATGAGGGCCTATATTAGGCATGTATATATAAGTTCTATATATAAAATTTAATGACAATGAGTTTAAGGTTTTAGTTCTATATATAATTCGGTTTTTTGGTTTGAGCCAATTTTTTTTTTTTGCCAAATAAAAAACCAAACCGTAAGACCAAAAATTTTAAAAATAAAAACCAAACCAAACCAAACCACAAACCAAAAAATCGAATTTACAATATTACTGTTCAGTCGATTTTTCCAGTTTGCTTCGGTTTGTGCCCACCCCTAGAAATGTTGACACCCAATTTTGTCCCTCTGTTTTTCGCAATTTGGCTATATTTAATTAAAATCGATAATAGTAATTTTTCAAATAAAATTGCATTAGATAGCGTGCATTTACGTGTGTAATATTATTATTAATCCCCTATTTATATAATATTTATTTAATTGTGACTATATTACGTAATTACATTCATTTAGGCTATTTTCAAAACTACGTATGCTATTTTATGCAATTTAACGCATTATGACATTGTTTAATAATTATTTGTGGATATTTATATCTAATCAGTATTATCTGTGGTCATCTACAATTATTTATAATTATTTACATTTATTTATAATTATTTACAAAATTCCCTATTTTGTACTAATTATTTATATTTATAAACATTTTAATTAAATACTAGCCATTTTGTCATTTTACAACTCTATTTCTACTACATCTAGTCCCCGTCATCATTTTTATCCATGTGTACGCCACCTAAGCTCCACCTAAATTTGTAACTCACTAAAAACACTCCTAGCACAATGTACAACTTCATTTAGCGTGTGTACAACTCATGTTAGCATGAAGTACTACTCCCTTAAAGCACCCACTTATCCACTTCATCACATATATCACTTGTACACTTACTCACACGCGCCTACGTGGCACGATCGTGACCCTCCATCCCTTAGATCCAACGGTTCATAATAATCCCTGCATTTTAATATATCCAAACAACTCATCTTCCTAAACCCTAAAATCACAATTCCCCTCCCCTTTCCTACTCATCAGCCGCCGATCCCCCACTCTCTCTCCCCCTTCCCTTCAAAACCCGACCGGATACAACCAAATCTCCACTGTATCTCCGTCGTCACCTCCACCATTCACGCCGTCTGCTCGTCTCTCTCTCTCTCCCTTGTCGTTTTCACACAGAAAAAAGGGAAGCAAATCCTCTCTTCCCTATTTCTATGGAAACCGAAAAGGAAGAAGAGAGAATAGGGCGAATCTCAGGGATTGTCAACGTTATACACCTACAAGGCAAGTGGTCAGTAATTCAAACTCGAATTGTCGAATTTAAAAAGAAACTTAATCGGTTCACGTTGACCCGACCCAAATCAACATCATAAATGGGTAATATCTTTTCCTTTTATTAGTATCATCTTTCTTTCTTTATTGATTATGTTGAAAATATCGGATTACATGCTTTGCTTGGATTCATTGTTTTTGCTTTCTCACTGTCGAATTTAGGATTTTAGAATTTGTAATTCTGGTTAGTCAAACTCAATTATCTATTTCTAATTTAGAAAATTGATTAAATGAACTAGTACTATGATCGTTTTAAGGATTTATGTTGAACTTGGACAAGTTGATAAGCTGAAATTGAGGAATTTTTGTGAATCTGTTAGCATGATTCTTGGGATTGCATTGCCCTTGCCTAACTCTATAAAAGGACTGGTTATTGAGAACATTGGGGAGAATCAGAACACACTGGTCTACACCCTTCACACACTTCTTACTAGTACCTCTAGGGACTGAGAGAGCTACTGGAGACTCTCACACACTGATCAGAACCTTTCTACACCTTTACAAGCTGAAAACAGCCTAAGACTCTCAGCTTATCCTCTCCCCTCTGAATGCATGACCTGCAGATCTCTACACACACAGAGTCTTGAGACACACAAAACCTTGACACTGATCAGACCCTTTAAACACTTGAAAACACCTTCAGCCCTCTCTTACACTGAAATACAGACCCTGATACATACTTCAGACCTCCACCAGGACACATTGAAAGACACCTATTTACATGCTGAATACACGACACTTTTCTACTCTTTGAAATGCATTGAAAGCATATAAAAAAAAGTGCTTTTGTGAAGCTCTGGGCTTCTGTCTGTTACTTGATTACTGGATCTTGTTTGGTTGTTAGAAGTTGATGTAAGATCCTGGATATTCATCTCTCTTGGCTCAGATTCTCTTTGCTTCTCCTACTCTTTCCATTTTCTGTCAAATACTCTCAAGGTAACAATTCTTAGATGACTGACTGCCTTCTCTAAATCTCTGTGAATGTTATAAAGCTTTTTGTTGCATCCAAACTGGATAAAATGATCTTTGGCATTGCTTTGCCTAATTGTTTTGCTAGCAGACCATAAGTTGTTTGTGTATCATGCTGCCTAGGTCTGTTAGAGCCATTACTAACCCTGGTGCAGGTCATTACAGTAGGATAGCCATAAGGCTATACCAGTACCAAGATTTTCTTTTGTTGCAGGTTGTTTGGCAGGGAAGCTTAGCTTATATCTGGTTCTGCTAAGCTTAATTCAAATTAGATGAAAGCCATGCCTCTTCATTCTATTTAACATTTTATTGCATGTAATTAGAAACTTGATTGCTTGAATTGTGTACTTGTTAAGATTATATGCATGTATTAAGCATCATAAGATGCAACTTTAGTGTTTAAGGCAATTACATTTGCTATACTATGGCTACAAGTAGCTCGTCGGCTAATCAAGGGGCCATTTCTAACTCTTTTACTTATTGTATGTTGAAATGGCTAAGTTCGTAAGATATGTTAAAATGTGAAGTGCTGATTTAAAACTGGAGTGTTCGTGTCGAGTTGTAATATGAAATTGTGTATCAAACAGGGCCATAGTAAAGCTTAGTCTAAAAGGGGTTATATTCTGCAAAATATAAGAATGTGGCCAAGACTAAAATCGTTGCTTAAAGCTGGTCCGTTTCTGCAAGTTATAAAATCTGGGAAACGCGAGTTTAGAAGCAGGTCTGCAATTGATTTTTGTGAAAGGCTAAAAGCTTAATATTTTACTTTAGGCAGGATCATTTCTGCAAATTCTGGAACGTGGTTTACTCGTAAAAATTTCGTGTAGGGTCCTGTTTGGCGCGCGCTAATAGATTTATAGCCGTCAAAAATAAATTCGCTGAGAAATAGCCACCTCCGGACAAATCCCAGTATAAATACTGGGAAGCTTCAGTAAAGTAACCCCAGTATAAAATACTGGGGCTTTGAACAAGTTTTGTTCAAGGCCCCAGCATTTTGTTATGGAACTTTGTATAAAGCTTCAGTCCCATAACAAAATACTGGGGCTATGAACAAAACTTGTTCACAGCCCCAGCATTTTGTTATGGGACTGAAGCTTTATATATAAAGTCCCATAACAAAATAATGGGATTTATCCCTTTGATGGGACCTTTTGTTATGGGAATAAATCTCATTATTTTGTTATGTATCCCATAACAAAATAATGGGACCTTTGAACATGTTAGTTCAAGGTCCCATTATTTTGTTATGAGATTATTTTGTTATGGACCTTTGAACAAGCTTCAATCCCATAACAAAATACTTGGGCTTTGAACAAGTTTTGTTCAAAGCCCCAGTTTTTTGTTATGGGACTAGTCTGGGGTGTTTTTCCAATGCTAATGGAGCTTAAGTGTGCGCGCGAATTTTTGGCTATTCTTCAATGAATTTTGAAACGCTGGATAGTCCCCAATGAGCGCGTCCAAAAATGGCTACTGATCAAAATTTTCCGGTTTACTCAACTTAAAACAGAGATGTTTCTTTTTCGAAAATCTGGAGTGTTTTCCTTTGAAAATTAATACAAACTCATTTTATGATTTCTCCAAGTTAATTTAATAACTTGTGAGGGGTTTTGGACTTTGGAGGTCAAGTCCTAAAAAATTATACTATTTTCTTCATTAAACTTATAAGTTAGTCTTTTTACATTATTTGTTTTCTCATTACGTTAATATTTCTTAAATTGTCATACTCGCTTTTCATATATATACGTGTCTGTCATTATTTACTAACTAAATTATATAGTAACATTATCCTATTTAATTTAGACATATCATTACATGAATATTTGCTCAACATATTGCATGTTTAATTAGTTATAACTTTATACGTATACATTTAAATATTTTAAATTTATCTTCTTTGTTTTAAGCCAAACTATTTTAAATGCGACCTCTCATTAAAAGTCGCCACCGAAGTTAAAGGTATGTGACCAATAATGTCACAATTTCATCCTTTGGTGGCGCTCATTTTTTTTATTTACATTTCCTCTTTGTTTGTCACTTAAAAGTTAATTTTCTATAACAATATCGTTGGTTTAATTTATCCTGGTAATTTGTGGTTGTTTGCTAAACATAATTATTATTTAAGATAGTTTATGCAATTGTACTAAGCTGCTTATATTAGAACGTAAAAATTTCGCCCAGCAGCCACTTTTAACACCGGTATTTGGTTTGAGGCTACTATTTTCTTTGGTCTTACACTGAAGGCCACTTTTGGGCCTTTTTACTAAGTAAACATTGACTTAAGTTCTGTTCATTAACTGAAGTTCAGTCCATACGGCCCCTGGACTGAAGTTCCATCTCTTAAGGACTGAACTTCAGTCCATATGGCCCTGGACTGAAGTTCCATCTTTAAGGATTGAACTTCAGTCCATATGGCCCTGGACTGAAGTTCCATATCTTAAGGACTGAACTTCAGTCCATATGGCCCTGGACTGAAGGACTGAAGTTCCATCTCTTAAGGACTGAACTTCAATCCGGCCTCTGGACTGAAGTTCTATCTTGTAAGCAAAAGTTGCTACAAACTAAATATTTTGGTTTTGGTGGCTTGTGCCCAAAGACCAGTGGCAAAAGTGGCCTTTCGTCCACTTTCCCCCATTAGAACTGACGTACTTATACTTTGCATAATTGCCTCGACTTGTAAACGAGATTAAGAAATTGACCTTCTTTTGAAATTAAACCATCTTTTAGGTTCGATTAGCAAAAATGGCCTTTACTTGAGTGTGCTTTTAGCAAATATGCCCTTTTACAGAATTCTAACTCATTTGTATATCATACCTTCTTTACATGTTTAGTCTCTTTTAGCTATAATTGCATATCTGAACCCAATATAGAAATCGGGCGGGAACCACATTTGTGGAACTTAGAAGGTGCCTAACCCCTTCCTTCTAGGTTGACTTGAACACTTACCTGAATCTCTGACTAGTAGACCAACCCGGAGTTATTCTTTAAAACGAATTAGAAATTAATAGGTGACCTAATACGCATAGGAAATTTATTAGGTGGCGACTCCAAAACTCTAACTCCAAACGAGTTCACCCAGTCAAATCCGAAACCCGACTCACCTCGAGCTGAGTCCAAAATCGGGTGCGACAAAAAACTAGCGAGAATTTGGATTATATTGGCTCACAAGCCTACCCCATCTAAAGGAACGACAAAAAATGGTTGTTTCCGCTCGGGTCTTTGGACTAGGGTTTTAAGCGCCTCATTATTGACCCTAACAGGCTTAACTTGGTGGACCCTCTCTATACCTAAGAGTTTTAGAGGGTTAAATGTGAAAATACGACCTTTAAATCATTACCCAAGGAAATTATGTGATTAGACTAGTGTTTATGTTATTAGAGTCTTGTTTGAGTAGGTAAACTTCTAGCTTTCTCTACTTGTTTACAACATATTTGATTGCGTTATTGTTACATGTTAGTTTTGTTGATAGCTGTACTTTTAGTTATGACACCATCCACTTTTTACTTAAAGAATACTCGAACAACCTTTAGAACTCGATTTTATTCATTCTAACTAGAACACGTGCTAGCTCCTTGTGGAATTCGACCCCGACTCTCTCGGGCACTATATCTTCGTTGATCGCTTTTCACTCATTGAGGTGTAGGTTGAGCGTGGATCAGACACTCCTAAATTAGAGAGTGAACAATATTAATAGATCATATATGACCCAAATCCCTATTAGTCGGTCCACGTATGTAGGAGTGAACATCTGCCGAGTTGGTTTGGTTTTTTCATTTATCAAACCAAACCAATTATGTCGGTTTTTCAAATTTATAAATCAAATCAAACCAAACAAAGTCGGGTTTTCTAATTTTTTTTTTGGTTTTTTCAAGTTATTCAGTTTTTTCTTGGTAAGCAATAATTTCATGGTGCTTTCTCAAGCAAATAACACAATAAAAAATTTAGACATAAAAATTATTAATAAAATAAATAAAGATAATGGTCTAAATTTCTCCTAAACTATCACTGTTTTGCAAGTTTCCTACCTAAACTATGCGGCGATCACAAATTCCTCCTGAATTATTATTTTTCACATCTAGTATCCCCTGCCTTGAAAGTTTGTTGTGCGTGTATGCACTTGCCATATACACGTAAGAACAGGTGTTATGTGACACACACATATTTTTCATGTCATTTTGAAGACAAAAACTAACAACAAAAAAATAAAAGATAAAATTCAGATGTAAATAAAACCACCCCTAGGTAAATATAGATTTATATTTTACATTTACAAAAGTAAAAAAAAAAAAAAAAAAAAAAAGAGGAACAACCGGTCAAAAAAAACCCTCCCAATTCTCTAGAGAAATCCTCCCAATTACTGAAACAACAAATTCATTATGGTAAAAACTTTCAATTTCTTCGATCTATTCTGGTGAAACAACAATATAAGTTTCTTCTTCGTGACTTTATTTTGGTGTGGATTTCTTCTTAGAAGAAATTTTATTAAGAGTTACCCCAAAACACTTAGATGCAAAGAAACACCTTGCTGGATTTGCGTTAATCCATGATGTTCTTCGAACCACTGGCTCATCACAATGACAATATACAATCTTCATCTTCAATATTGAAATGAACTAACAGAAATTAAGGTGACTGAATAATTAAAAATAAAATATGAAAAAAATGGAATAATATTATACTTCAATGGGTTCAAGAAGGGTATAGAGAAAAAAGTGAGAAGACCAATTTTAGAGAAGTTTCAAACTCTAAGAAAAAATTTCAGATTTAATGGGTTTTGATATGAAATAGAAGAGAGAATGAGAAGAATCTTATAAATAATGAGAAAGAAAAGGAAAGAGAAAACACGAAAAATGAATAAAGGGCCAAAAAATAGTGAAATCCGAAATATAGTGGTTAAAGTGCCAAATAAACTTAAATTTTCACTTTCCACGCGCCCTATAGAAACTAAACACACATACTCTGCCATGTGGCAAGGTGGGGGATACTTGATATGAAAAATAATAGTTCAGTTATTGACTAGACTCCATATTTTAAGGGGTAAAAATAATTTTAAAAGATAGAGATATCTAATACAAATTGAATTTGGAGATTCTAGTGAGCTATGAAAGTGATATTTTTAAAAATAAACTATAGAAGTGTAATATTAAATTTTCAAAAATGGTATTAAGCAATTAGAAGAGTGCGGAATTGGACCTCGCTCAAATAGATGGATCTTTCGAAAGTTGAAACAATACTCCGCTCGCGGGCCAGGCTTAGGGCGCGTGAAACTCATCACTACCTCGTAAGGGCATTGGAAAAATAGTTCTCCAAGTCTGTCTATTTGTATATATTGGCAAGAGAAACCTAGGTAGCCATTCGCCAGCCGGAGTAAGTATTGGGCGGACGTCAAAATCATGCCCCCACCGGCCCTTCTCCTTAAAGATTGACTTTTTTCGGTTTACTCGGCCGAAGGGTGCAGTAGTGAGAATTTTTTTTAAAAGTGTTGGGTATGTAATTGAAGTACTTATTGTGTTTATGTTAATTTCATTATTTTTTATATATAAATTAAAAATAACATATATATAATGTCGGTTTGGTTTGATGTGGGTTGATTTTTTTTTGTTAACATCAAATCAAATCTAATAAGTGGTTTATTTTTTTTCTAACACCAAATCAAATCAAACTACTACTCATTTTTTTTTTCCAATATCATTTGGTTGAGTTAAAAACTCCATGGCAGACTGAACAAAGTGATCATGAATTAGAAGAAACCAGAGACACAAAAACTTGACAACAAATGGCAGGTTTATTAGCATGGGCAGCAGATGTAGTAGGAGGAGCACAAAGCAATGATGAATCTGACAATTCAAGAATCCCTTTAATCTTCACACCAGAACAACAAACTTACCTTCAAGATTTGAATAGAAAGGCAACTAATCTTAGCCGAACAATTCAAGATCTACGGCTTAGAATCCCTCCTCCTGATATCTCTCAACGTCTTCCTCATCTTCATGCTCATTCACTTGCTTCTCATAATGCTCTTGCTCTTCAACTTAATGCTCATTCTGCTACCAAAGAACAGGTCAAATAATTTTCTACTTTTGCCCCCTTTTTCAATTATATGTTTTTAATAACTGAATTTTATAATTTGGTTGTTACATATCATTTCATAATGTATCGTATTGCATTTTATTGTATCCTACTTTATTTTTTTTTGTTAGTTCAACGTTTGGATAGACTGTATTGTTTCCCTTCATTTCATAAAACGATACACTAGCAATATGAAGAATGAGCTTACAATATTGCGGAAAAAATTAGGGTACATGGTAGAGTTAGTAGAAAAGGACTATTTTTTGTTTAAGAGGTCTAGCCAGTTCAGGCAGCGTAAAATCCCAATTTTAGGCTTTTCAAGTAAAGATTGAATCTTTTGTAGAGGCGGATTCAGAATTTGAATACTATGTGTCCGAGTTCGGGATTCTAACACAACCCGTTTGATTTATATTTAGTGAGTTTTGTAAACACATATACCAAAGACCATGTAAAAGGATTCGTACTTGCCCCCTTTTTGATGACTGAATTTTAGATTTTTCAACTAAAAATGTTGTAAAGATGGAATCTTTTGTGATCAATTGACTTTGCCTCTAGAGGAGGATTTAAGATTTTAAGCCAGGGTGCGCAGAGGTTTGCAACATCAATTACTATTTTTTTATAAGGTCAAATAGCGACATCCCCCCTTTATGATCTTTTTCAACCAAAGACGTTGTAAAGATCGAACATTTTTGTGATCACTTGATTTCTAGTCATGGGATTCAGGAGTTTAAGTCAGTGTGTATGTGGAGTTATAGGACACTCGTTACTGTTTAGTGATAATGGGTGCTGACTTTATATAATTTTAGTACTTATATTGAGCTGATAGCAGTTGATGTGGATCCAGGATTTAAATTCAAATTTCTGCATGCCCCCTTTATTGTTTTCAGCTCTTTGATGACTCAAATCTTCTTTTTCCAAACTAAAGACATTGTAAAGATCAACCTTTTGTGATCAACATTGATGTCTATCGTTGCCTCTATAGGCAGGTAGAGATTTTAAGTCCGTGTGTGTGGAGTTATAGGACATCCATTACTCTTTTGTATGAATGGGTGCTGACTTTTTATGAATATACACTTATTTTTGAGCTATAGCAGTTGATGTGGATCCACGACACGTCGCATTTTGCAATTATGGGTTCAAAACTTAGTACTAATTGAAAATCTAATGATTCTTCACATTAAAAATATTTGTGTTCAGTTGAACCTGTTGGAACTCTATTGCATCCGCCTCTAGATAGCCATCCGGTCCTGGTTCATGGGGTTTTCTGGAGTCAACAACAACAATAACAACATACCTAGTGTAATCCCACAAGTGGGGTCTTAGGAGGATGGGGTGTACACAGTCCTTACCCCTATCTTGTGTGAGGATGTGTTTTCTTCTGGAGCCATACCTTGATATATTGTCCTTGCTATCCAAATAATATGCTGTAAAACCAATGCCTTCCAGTCTGTTTTGGTATGCAATTTATGATTTGCTATCTAACCTCTGTTGTCGTGCTATAACCTAGTCTTACACGCTCTTACCTCCCTGCTTGTTTTTTTTTCTTTCTTTTTGAAAATGCTTGCCCTGCTGCCTCTGCTCTCGTTCGGGCCCCAGGAATTCCTTGCTTTTGGCTGAAGTGTTTATTTACCTTTTTCCATTCCCCCCTCAAAACTACTAATTCACAAACATTACTGGAAAACTTGAACAAAATCATACTCAATTAATAGGACAAGGAAATTTTCTAGTTCAGGTATCAAACACCAAAATTGACCTTGAGCTGGATCCAGACAAGAAGGAATTCTGTAATGCATAAACTTGAGAGCTAATGTTGAGTGGAGCTCGAGTAGAAAAAGTTCTATAAAGATTTCATTTCTCCATTTTTCCATTTTTGCTCAATGGAGGAGGTTATCTCTAGCAGCTAAAACTCACTTTGCACTCGGAGATTACTATCAGTTTACATAAGAAAATTGTTTTCCAGTGATACAAGATGCTAACTAACATAATGTGAACTGCTACGTTAAAAACTGCATGTTCCGTGGTTTTTTTTGGTGAGTTCTATTAGCTTAGCTATAATATTGTTAGCGTTGATAATGTTGGCTACACGAGGTCAGCAAAAATGAGTAAATCGTTTGACTTGAAAAATGTTCAGTGGCCTGTGGTACACTTTATTTATTTTAACATTATAGGCCTATATGCATCATTAGCTTGTGATCAAAGATATGATATACTAGGAGGTTAGCTTGCCTTCATTGAGGGAGCAGTCTAATAACATGTTTGAAATATCTAATTACTTTATTACACTGAATAACACATAATAGATGTCAGAGGAATCCAAACAACCCAGAGCAGACATATTGGAATTGGTTTATCGTTCCAATTGGCTAGTGATAGAGCATGGTACCTTGGTTAATGTATCAAACAAAGTTTTTGAATGAGAAGAATTTCATGAAGTTATTCGCATGGGTGGCAGAGCTCTCTCTTTTTATTTTCCTATATACTCTCTTATTAGGTGAGGATGTTATTTATAATATGGAACTTTTGACTAGCTCTCCTGGAGCACATGCTGTGATGCTATTACATCATTATTAATTTGTCTTTACGTTTGCTTTCCATTAACTTTAACTTAATGGTGCATATTTTATCTATTGATTCTTGCAATGATTTATTGGATTAAGAAAGGTGATGTTCAATTCTCTGGCTAAATATTAAAGGCCTTTGTGCTGTTTTATTTACAACGCACTGTTACCATTCTCAGATATATTTATGTATTGTAAAGTTAAGGACTTTGCGGATGGTATTTTGAATGCTTTTGAGTATGCATTCATAGATAGGAATTTAAAGTTCAATATTTATTGCTAACTTGATGGCAGGCACAATTAAGAGAAATTACTCTGCAAGAAGAAAATGCCGAGTATGAAAAGGCTATCTCAAATTATGAGAATAAGATTCAGGAGAAGTCGCAGGAAGCAGACCTTCTACGGAGCAAGTTGGAGGTTGGTCATAACTTTCTCCAAAGATTCTTTCAGTGAGTTACCGTTTTTCAAAAAGAAGAGGATATTGTTTGTTCATTGTTTTATCATCTCATTGCATGTCCAACTGTTAGAGGATAGAAGAAATTCTCCAAGAGCTTGCGTAAACAGCTGTTAATGTGATTTTTCTTTCTAAAATCTAAAAACCAGTTGCAGGATAGGATCCAGATAAGTTTCCGTTTTAGAACTTTAGCATTCCTGGAAAAGAAGTTGCATAGAGACTCTCTCTCTCTCTCTTGTTAATTAACAAACCAAGTTTTCTATTTCTGGCTTCTTCCATGCAGTTATAAACTGATGGTAAGCTTACTGTCTTGCCCAGCAGATGCGTCCTATGTGTAGCCATGTATGTGGTAGAAGGGATTAGGTACAAATTGTTCTACAATCGTACTAATTGAAGGGGAGCTTTGGAGCAAGTTTGAAGTTGTTTCTGTGTGACCTATAAGTCATGGGTTCAAGGCGCGGAATTAGCCATTGATGCTTGCATCGGGGTAGGCTGCCTACATTACTCCTTTCTGGGGTACGGCCCTTCCCCGGACCTTGCGTGATCGGGGATGCTTTGTGCACGGGGCTGCCCTGCCTTACAATATCATCTGTATTAAATGTCTGAAGTTCTTTCTAGTTAATACGGACTATAGTTTCACTTCAGCTTGTCCACTGATCCCTTTATACACAATCTCTCTTTTTACTGGAATTTCCATTGATATAGAACTATATTTATTAGACATTGGCAATTTGCAGGAAATGGCCTTAATCGAAGAAAACTTGAAGTCTGAGTTAGAACGGGCGCAGGCTGCAGCAGCCAGCCAGTCTGTGAAGTCAAAGGACTTTCTGATTAGAAACAACGGTGAAGCTCAAGAAGATGAGGGACATGCAAATTTTGTGTTGCTGGACAAATTAGAGGAGAAGAAGAAGGAGCTGGTGTGTAGCTTAGTTTATCTCGTTTTGCACCTTATGATCATAACATCCAATATAATTTACTCATCCTTCTTTTCCATCTGCTTGTGCTGAACTATATTATATCAGACTTCAATGGAAGAAATTGTTAGTGATCTGGAGAAAAAATGGGCAGGTGTGCAAGATTATGCACTCAAGCAACCATCCCCAGGTACCAAACTACTAACATATATTAGCTTACATAATTGTGGATAATCAACTCAGACCATATGCAGTATTTAATCTTAAGATTGCTCATGTCGTGCTTATAGAAAACTGGTTTCATTCTCACCTCATCTTTTTTGCGCCTTATATTTTCCACATGTCACACACATGATTTTGAATAAAGAAGAGGTAAACTAGTTAGAGATTTTGTTGAATAAAGAAGAGGTAAAAGAATGCCCCTTTTATATAATTATTACATTATCAGGAAAAAAAAAAGATTTAGGCGAATAAAGCCAGTTGATTATATATCGACAATTTATAACATAGCATATGCCTAAAGTCTCATCTTATAATGCTGTTTCTTCAGCTCAGCGAGAGAAAATATTGGATAAGCAGCTTCACAGCCTAATAGAGCAACTTGCTTCAAAACAGGTGAATGATTCTGTTGTACTTTTTTGGGGGTAAATTTAGCATTGTTTTGTGCATTTCTCTGTCCTCTAATCTTGTCTTTTACCCTACTTTAGGCCCAGGCAGAAGGTCTTGCTAACGAAGTCCATCTAAAGGAGATGGAATTAGAGAGATTAAATGGCATTTGGAGGAAGCTTGAAGCTAACAATGCCGATATCAATGCAGCTCGGAATAGGTATGCAAGAAGCAGCGTGGACAGGGGACGCGTTTCTTCAGATTACATCGTTGATCCTCGTCAAAAGCCTGGCCGAATGGAGAATTTGCAGAAGCTAATGTTGCTTAGGTCTGCTTTCGTTGTGTACATTTTAGCACTCCATATTTTGGTTTTCATTAAGATTTCATTCTAGAAGTGATCCAAGTAGTATTTGCTTGGTGAATTTTGTCAAACTTGTAGTTGTATAAAATGTTAAAAATCTTACATATCCTAAAGAATAGTATTTGCTTGTAAAACTTGTTATAAAGTGTACCCTGTGCCTTTGGATTGTAGTCAAGAACCCTATCTTTTAGGAGCTATCAAAGTCTTTGAAGAATGAAAAACTCATTACAAAAAACTTCAAGCAACCCTTAAAAGGATCAAAATCAAGTAACGTTATCCAAAAAAAGAAAAAAAGAAAAGAAAAGAAAGGTATCCAAGTCGAGTACATCATTTGTTCCAATGTATGTGACATAATTGACTGCATAAGAAGGATATAAACTTGGAAGGTTTTGTGGACTTAAACATGTTATATAACTTGTGTGGCTATTTTTTTCTTTTTACTTCCTAAGATGACTTTTTTTATTACCTGAGAAGAAGAAACATGAACTGAGGCAGCAAGCTCCCTCCTAGTCTCTGAGAGAAATGGCATACCATTCTCCAATCAATCTTGTCTATCTACCTGTAAAAGAAATTAAAGAATCATCTATCTAGTCAACTAAGGCGGATCAAAGCTAATCTCTGTAGCCTTCATTTGTCGCACTCTGAAGTTCACCATCCCCCATTCATCAAGTTTGGTCAATCCACACACACTTCTTGGGAGTCTGTCAAAGCTGGTAACAGTTAATTGGTGTTTGTGGACATGGTTGAGCGAGGCTAACTTGTCAGCGACCCTGTTTGCCTCACGATAGCAGTGTTGGACTTGCACTCCATCTCCCTCGCTAAAGCTCTTAATTTCTTCAACGATTTGTGCTATTCTCCATGGTGCCTGGGCCTCACTGTTATCGCAGGATGTTAGCAGCTTGGAGTCTGCTTCCACCACTATGTTCCTCAGGTTACGAGCCTCACATTGTCGAAACCCAATTACCATGGGTGTGCCCTCTGCCCAATTGTTTGTGCCTGGACCAAGGAAGAAGGAATAAGCCAGAATAAACTTACCCCTGCTATCCCTTATTACACCCCCAGCGCCACAGTTACCCCCTCTATAACTTCCATCTGTGTTTAATTTGTAGTATTGTGTAGGAGGCCTAGCCCATTTCACTATCTTGCACGACCTGTGCATTACTGTTAGATCTGCAAGTTGTTGTACTTGTTCCCAGATTGTTGCAGCCACAACTTATTGAATTTTTGCCGCACTAGCTCGAGTAGAGTCTGGACAATAAGAGCTTCTGGCCTTCTTAGTGACGGTGCCTCAGAGCCATATCGTGCTACACACCTCGAGCTCATTCCCAGGTAATTAAGGCAGGTAACTCCTTAGCCATAAACGATGAGACCACATTGGTGACTATGATTCCACCAAGAAGATAAAATCTGTCTATACTCCATGTTTGTGGTATAAATGGCGAAGATACCTGCAAATTTTGACCACACAAAATTACCAGAGCCAAATAGATGTTCCACCGTCTCCAGGTCAGCTGTTGAGGGGGAGCAACAATAACACCTCGCTACCAGGTTGAAACCAAATCTTGACACCCTTTCATCTGTTGGAATTTTGTTTTGCAGAGCTCTCTAAGTCATAAAAGCCATCTTGAAGGGTATATGCTTGTGCCATAGCTGCCCGAACAGAGATGATCTTCATCTCTTGTGTCTCAGAAGTTCCACTCAGAGGAACTATAAAAGCTTTTCATTTAGGTTAAGTTTCATTCTTTTTGGAACAAACTCATAAGAAAATATAAACTAGAACGGAGAGAGTAACACATTCCCATTTTTTTTTTAAAAAAATGTTATAAAAGGAACAGAAACTTAGTTCCAACAAGTTGGGCTCATCTCCATGAATTATCACTATCCATATTGTTCCATTAAACTTATCTCATTTCAATATTACATAAAATAAAATAAAAATACCAAAGTAGAAGTTCTCTGTATTTTTTACCTGCTTATAAAACTCTGACGTGACTTTCAAAAAAAAAAAAAAAAATTCGAAAATAAAATGGTTGAACTTATTTCTTAGCTCTACTGTCTCATAAATTGAAGCTTTTCTTCATGGGATCTCCTGCCCTCCAACTTCAACATAAAAAGCAAGAAATCACTCCAAGAATCAATAGGACCAGGCAAACACCAATGAACACAATCATTATACAACACTACATTCTCATTTGGCCAATGCCCATATCTACTTGGATGACCATCTGGTCTCAACAACATGGCTTGTGTGGTGTCCAACAACCTAAACCTTTTCCCCTTTTTCTTCCCTTCTTTCTCTGCTGCTCTAAATTCTTCAACTTGAATAGTATACAAATCCAACTTAAAACCATTTAAAGTTGTTTCGTTGCTTTTAAATGGCTTTTTTCTCACACAATTTCCACCGTCGTTCCACTCTCCACCTTCAAAATGAGATGGTGCAAAAGTCCTTAGGAAAGTTATGCCCTTAAAATTTTCCAAGTTGTTGATGGCTTTCAATGTAGTCCTTATTGCCCTTTGGTAGCCATAACTAGATGGGAGGTCAGTCACATTTGGAAGTCCACAGAATCTGCAGCAAGTTAATTTCACATATGATCAGTAAATTTTACTATAGCAATAAATTTGTAAAAGTATTGTTTATCAGATTACAAATGTAACCAACTTTAATCGAACAAGAGCATAAAACTTTATCAACTATATTCTTTGTCACATTTTAGTAATTGAAATTTGATTATAATAAACTTATTATATAATATATCAACTATAGTGATGAAATTTACCATCATGGTAACTTAAATGTTCGAATAAAACTTTGTGATTGTATGAGTAAAGTTTAGTTTACTTTAATGAGATAAAGACCAGAACTTGTATACATGCAACACTTGTATACGGAGCTACATGCACAAAGGTTTGGAATCATTTTTTTTTTATCGGAAGTTACATCTCTTCTAGTGGTATTTAGTGACTGTACGTGAAATTAATCTTACCTGCAGCCAACTAATTGGTTGTTCTCGTAGTAGACACTACACCTAGTGAACCAATGGCCGCCATTGATGATAACATAGTCAAATTCTTCAATATCATTTGCCCATTTCTCATCAACTTCATCAAGATAAAGGTTGAAAAGTCCAGTTTCTGTTGGACCATCAGAGTCTGTATCTTTCATTTTGACCAAGAAAGGTGACCAGTATGTTGCAAGGGTAAAATTGTATGTTGTGTATTTCCACCTTTTGAATTGTTCATCTGGAGTATAAGAAACATCAATTGGATATTCCGCCTGTTAAACAAATCGAGAAAACAATGAAAATCAGGGCTTCTTGTTGGAAAATAATTATTGACTAAAAATAATTATTCTACACTTTATAAAGTGTCATCCGAGCTAGGAGTATAAGAATTTGGCTGAAAGACAAAAGTAGTAAATTTGTCCCTATAGATGCGTTGTCTAGAAGATTTTACTTGTACTCCTAATTTACAATAAAGTAGAAGAGTTTGTTGAATTCTGATAAATATGCTATCATTGATAAAATAATTTTTAAAGATGCCTCACACCTAATTTTTTCCTTATAATTTTTCAACACTCCTCACATTATAATAGGGTCACGTAAGTACTAACATATCACCCTAAATGTTTATAAAAAAATACGTCGATACTTTCACATATTATGGAGATCATTGCTAAGCTTCCGATTTTACTCTGAGCATTAAAATGAAATACGAATAACCGGTCCTCCTCTCCTCGACAAAGGGGCGTTGGAGCTGTATTTTGCTGAAACGAATATTTTGAAACATGCAGCAACACATGTTGTGTTTAGCAGCCTTCGACTTAAAAAAGAGAGTCTACAGACGGGTTCCTGGCTTATTCTTGAGCTTAATATTTTTAAATTAGCCAATAATTATTATTTTAAAAAGGAAAAAGATAAAAACTCATGATCTTGGACCTTTGTTGTCAATGATTTAGTGAACAAATCTCTGGAAAAGGACAGTTATCCTCTGACTTCTCAACATTTCTCAAGGAAAAACATGTTAGGAACCCACGTTGACATGCTTGGACTCTATCAGGTTTGGTCATAACTGGTTAGTACTTAGTACCTCAGATCTACTAAGCTAAAATTTTACACTAAGAGCAGTACTGGCGAAGCCACATCTATCCAATTTGCGGAAAAATTAGTGAATCCTAGCTCCAATACTGACTAAAGATATAAAAGAATTTTATGTTATCCGTGTGAAATAGTGGAATTTTACCCCTCCCTTTTTTGTTTCCTCGAGAGATGACATATTCTATCCTCTTGTTGGTGCCTTTTCATCGAATTATATTTCACCTAAACCTTGAAATACGTCTTATCTTTGGTAAACCAAACCTTCATCTATACACCTAATCTTTGCGTTACACTGCAAGGTAAATGCAACTAGCCCAAGATAAGTAGGAAAAAAAAATGTCCACCTCACTTTCAATGTAAGCTACTGCGAAGAAGGTAATTTATACTTTATAGTATCATAGGAATTAATTATTTTCTCCTGTCCATCTTATTCTTTTAAGACTTTTTACACACTTCTTTTAAAAAAGACATTTGATAACTTTGTAAATTACAAGAATATTTTTTAAATTACTTACACTTTATCTTTTCTTTAAATGCCTCGCTTAATAACACTCAAATAATTGGAGCAGTTAGAGTAGATTGGATTAAAAACAAGTAATAAACGACTTCCTGTTTGCAAATGACTAACGTTTAGTCTGAAAAGAGTAATTAGCAATGGATTTGCAAATACTATATTAGGAATGGAAGAAAAGTGAGAGGCCTTAAATAGTTGAACAAGATTTATAAAAACTCTAGGGAAGATATATGGTACCCTGGACAAGAGACATATTAAGGATTGCATTTGGTTTCTTCCAACTGAGTCTCCAACAAATGCCAATGACTTGTTCCTCATCATATCCAAGAACTGAAATGGATTGAACATAGGCAACTCACATCCTTTAGGCTTCCACCTATTGAAAATATAAATAAGATTCATCTCAAATACACGAATTTTCTTGGTTCATATATCACAAAAATTAATGTAAGGATGCACGTATTATTTTACTCATGAACCAGGCCTAAGAGATGTTTTCAAAATAAGTTATGATACAGGTACTAAACTAGATATGCGTTACAAAAAAAGAAATATAAATACATATGAACTATAGCTATTTTATTTAGGCCATGTTGAGAGAAATAGCAAAGACGAAAAAATTTGTCCTATTTATCTTCAAGAGAATATTATTGATTAAAATTGCTCGATCATGTTCTAATTACAAACATACCTCCATTTCAAGAAGTCAGTGTCAGGCCTCCCATATTTCATGCAATTTTGATGCTCGTGGATTGCCCAACAGGTCGTGTTCGTGTAATATGGACCATCTGGATTCGGAACCCACTCTCCAGTAAAAATATCACATGTTTCATCATCCATGATCTTTATCTCCATATCCTCAGCATGATATATCTGTGATTTTTCAGACTGATGGTTTACTGAACCATTGGCATGATTCCACTTTGAAGTGTGGTGAAGAGGGATAGCACCTAGAACAATTAATGATAAAGCAAGAAGCATGAACATTTTTGGTGTTCTTTGATTTGCATTATTGGAGCTTTTCCCACAAGGGAAATCCATTACTTAGAGCTTATTCTTCAGTGGAGTAGGATTGGAAGTGAAAGAAGAGATGGGAGAAAGTAGAAAAATGTTAAAATATACGTTATGGAGATTGCATCAAGAAAAACAAAGGACTAGTTGGCACTTACATGTGCTATAGTCATATACTCATATATATACTTTTTTGGATTTACTTAAGAGACTAGTATAAGTTTTATGCATTGGGAATGAATTGATATATTTTTACACTACCATCATGTTAAGTTTATTTTACAAAAACATCATGGTAAATCTGGTGTGGTAAGCTGAAAAAAAAACTTGTTATAGTAGCTTATTTGTATTGATAGTGCTTAAAAATATTTGGAATGTTTGTACGATTTTTCCCACTTATAAGTAGAACGTTTTGGATCCTATCACATAAAATAAGCTACGAATACAAACCGTCAAGAAATTTGGTAGGGTGAATGAGACTTCTGCTTTTTTAACTGGAGATCTTGAGGTCAGCTCTCAGAAGGTGTGTTTCCCTCTTTAATTGACAAACAAGGTGCAAGAATTAGTCTGGCCAATAGATACAAGATTGATTTTTTGTTTCTTTTTAAAAGGAGCTACGGACGGAAAACTAGTTACACACTTGGGTCCTTTGGGTGACGGGGATTTTTAAGTCCCCAAAAGAAAAAGAGGGGACAAAGTCATAAAGAATTGGGTGAGGGGGACACCCCTCTAATTCATAATTAATGATAGTTATATGGTCCCATTAAAACAACCCCCAAAATTTGAATAAGTGCAAAATGGCCCTCCATATCACTACTAAAAAAACCGGGATTTTCGACCGCCCAATCGGTCGAAATTCGGTCGAACCATCGACCGTATTTCGACCGATTGTGGTGGTCGACAAAGTTAAGGTCGAAAATAGGCCTTCGACCGAAATTCGGTCGAACAGGATTTCGACCGAAATTCGGTCGAAAGGCTGGTATTATTTTTTGACCAACTTTCGACCGAAATTCGGTCGAACACCTGTAATTACCTGCAACATAAAAGCTGAAATTAGCCTACACCACCTGTAAACACGCAGAAAAACCAGTCCCAAGACATTCATAAACGCTATTCAAACAAGGCTAACAAAGCCAAACAATAGAAAGGAGTCATTCAACATTCGTTCAAGTTTTACAATATTCGTTCAAGTTTTACAAAAATTTCAGCTAGGTATCACCAACCTTTTTATTACTACAATGTGATCATTGATAAGTAGTAGAGCTAAGATATCATACAAGGGGAACCAAACAGGTATTAGAAATGTCAAATTTTAAATTTGAACTTATGATCTAAGCTATTTTAAAATCCTTTGCCAAATTATGTCTTCTATTAAGGGAATTCAACCGTGTAAATATACCATAAAATTTATTTATGCTCTATTTGCAAGTTTACACAATATAATTTTCAACGGTGGGATTCAACTGAACCTTGTTCCTTCAACTTAGATCCACCTTCTTTCCAATGTGTGCCACAAAAAAAAATAGTACAAGTCTGTTCCAACTAAACATGCCGACATTTTTTTTCCTTTTAATTTCCACCCATTATATTGTTCTCTCTTTAATTGGGCTTGTTTGATGGGGGAAGGGGTTGAGTATAATTCTAAACTATAGATTAAAGGGTCTAACAGTAGTGATATAGTTGGATAAGAAAACTAAAGTGTTTCACAGCTTCCAGAAGACAAAAAGTACTGCATATGTGATTTTTTTCATCTATTTAAGCTTTATTAGACAAAAGTGCTCGGTAATTGTACAAGTAACGAATATACAGTGAAATAATTGAGATGTGCACAAGCTAATATGAGAACTACCATTATCAGAAATACAAGTTATACAACATTAGAGTGATCCTTTTAAGTTTTACATGTAGTTTGAATATACATTAAATTCGGAATATATAAAAAAAAAAAAAAGTACCTAAACGTTGATTTATGCTCCTATAGCACCTACAATTGATTCTCCACTGGTTATATGCTTCAAAACTACAAAAAAATTGAGTTAAAAAGTTAGGGTTCAAGTTTTACAAAGTAATTAAAGTAACCCTAAAATTAAGAATTTACCTTGAATTTGTTGTTATGGGTAGTGATTAGGAGGGTAGATTGTGTTTTAGTGTTGATTTTGGGGGTGGGTTATGGTGGATTTCGTGTTTTTTCACGTTTGGGGGTGGGTTATGGTGTTTAGAGAGAGAGAGATAATTGGAGAACAAGAAAAAATGAAGAAGGAGGGCTGTCTGCTGAAATGTATATCGCGTGGGTCGACCGCTATTTCGACCGAATTTCGGTCGACAGCTACAAGACAATTTTTTTTGTTCGACCGAAAATCGGTCGAACACCTATTTCGACCGAAATTCGGTCGAACAGTTTCACCAAGTGTACTGTTCGACCGAAAATCGGTCGAAATAGGTGTTCGACCGATTTTCGGTCGAATTGTGGCAGTCGAAAAATCCTGTTTTTTTAGTAGTGTATATATATATAAATTCAATAGCCAAAAAAGGCAAAAAAACCTACATTTCTCTCTCCTCCATTCTTCTTCTTCTTTCCCAATTTTTTTGCAGCAGCTGCTGCTGTTCCCGCCACCTTTTTTTTTTTTTTTTTTTTTTTTTTTTTTTTCCAATTTCGCTTCAAATCAACAGCTCCATTAAAGGGTATTTTAAGCTTTTCTTCATCCCAAACCCGATTTAAACCCATTCCAATTCAAATCGAAAAGCTTTTCCAAATATTATTTTCCGCGATTTCAACCTCTCTTGAAGATCTGTCACTTTTTCGCTTGAAAGGAGCTCTGGTAAGTGTTCAGTGTTGTACATTGTATAATGCAGTTTGTTTTGTGATTTCTGGGTTTCTTTCTGCATTTTATGAAAAATGCAAATTCTGGGCAGCTGATGTGTACAGATGCGAAGATTATGTGTACACATATATAATATGTGTACACTTAGGTAAGAATGTGTACACATAATGAGAGACGTGTACACATCATATTAAGATGCACCCTGCACATCAAATATATGTGTACACATAAAAATTATGTGTACACATAATATATAATGTGTACACATCAGCTGACATTGCATCCTTTTTGTTCGTACACATTAAATATACGTGTATGTGTACACATATTATATTGACGTGTACAAATAATAAATATGTGTACACATCAACATATATGTGTACACATCAGACGACGTATCATCTTTTTCTTACTTCACATTCAAAGTATGTGTACACGTAAAAAATATATGTGTACACATCTTTTACATTATACGTGAAAACATCTCAATTGTGTTTTCAGCTTCTAATGCATATCAATTTCTGATGCATCCAGGTATTTTTGCACCATAAATAGCTGTACTACTGTTAGCAGTTGATTTTCTTGGTGAATGGGTTGAGACCCCAAAATGTTTCACGTGGATTTCAATGACAAGGGAGACGGTACCAGTTATTTTGAATAACGATGTTACGTATTCTGAGTTGGTTAACAAGATCATTACTAGATGTGGGGGAAGTCAAGATCCAAATGATCTTTGCATTACATACATGCTTAGCATCTGTTCAAAGCAAAAGAGTCATCCTTGTAAAATAAAGAACGACGAGGATCTCCTTTTTTACCTTGCCGATGTTGACGAATCTGGAAATAGGCCTACTTTAAGGGTATGTTTGGCTGATAGGTCTATAGAGGTTTCAAATGAACAACCTGTGCGTAATGATGGGATGTGTGATGATTTTTATACTAGTGGATGGGATGGCATGGATCTACCAGACCCGTTGAATATGGAAATTCCACTAACTCAAGGAGAAGAAGAAGAAAATGTTGGTGCTTCACACGAAGGAGGTGGAGGAGGAGCAGAAGTAGAAGAAGAAGAAGAAGAAGAAGAAGAAGAAGAAGAAGAAGAAGAAGAAGAAGAAAAAGAAATAGAATTCAGTCCGACTCCTGTAGTTGAGAGCAATACGGTTATGGTTGGAGGTTTTGAAGTAGGCTGCAGCGTTCAAAGGGACGGGGAAGACGACGACACTGATTTTTATAAGGGTTTAACCTTAAAAAACAAGCGCGTCTTAATAAATGCCTTGCAGCTTACTGCAGTGAAGAAGCATTATTGTTTCAAGAAAGTGAAGAATACAAAAAAAAAATTTTGTGTGAGATGTGTAAATCAGAGCTGCAAGTGGTGGATCCGGGCCATAAAGTACGTAGACAGTGATAGTTTCATCATTACTGTGTATAGGAACAAGCATTCGTGCGGGTTAGAGCATCTTTCAAGTAATCACCCACATGCCTCTGCGGAACTCATCGGTTCATCCTTGAAAAGTAGTTATGAAGAGGGAAAAGGAAAAGGTATATCAATAAAGGATGTTAAAGCTGCAGTCCGTAGGGATTTGGGTTGTAACATTAGTTATTGGAAGTGCCAGATGGGGACTGTTATCGCAAAGGCTTTGACAAGAGGGACTCCGGAGCACGGTTATGCGATATTGGATGCGTACCGTTATATGCTTAGGACGACAAATGAGGGTACACATACAGCGTTGAAGGTTGATGACAACCAAAGGTTTATGTATTTTTTTGTAGCTCTTGGTGCATGGATAACTAGTTTTGTGCATATGAGGAAAGTCATCGCCGTAGACAGAACTCATTTGTCGGGGAAGTATGGCGGAGTTTTGTTGTCTGCCATGGCACAAGACTCAGAGACGCATATTTTTCCTGTGGCATTTTGTGTTGTAAACGTGGAATGTGATGCCTCTTATGATTTTTTCTTTGAAAATTTGGTCGGTATACTCCCAAGCACCGATGAGTTGTGTGTTGTTTCTGATAGGCATCCAAGCATCCCCAAAGTAGTTTCAAAGTATTTTCCACAAGCTCATTATGGAGTTTGCAAGTGGCACTTGGCTGAAAGCATTCGTGCAAAGCTTCATTCTGGTGAATTTGTATCCTATTTTTATAAAGCAGCCGAATCATATACGCCCACTGAGTTCGAGGAATATTTCCAGCAAATTCGTTCATTGTGCCCAAGGGTTGCCACATATCTTGAGAAGGTTGGGTTTGAGCGCTGGAGCAGAGCCTTTTTTCCAGGCCGCAGGTAATACTTTCTACACATATTTAATATGTGTACACATACTGCTCTTATGTGTACACATATATTATATGTGTACACATCCTTTATATGTGTAGTCATGTTATACATTAGCCATATTTTTACACGTAATGTATATGTGTACACATAATATTATATGTGTACATATATTAATACAACTTATGTGTTGTGTACAGCCTGTCTCATGTGTAGTCATTTAAATAAATACAGAATCATATGTACACGTTGTAAGAATCAGTTATGTATGTGTAGGTTTGGTGTGATGACCTCAAACATCACTGAGTCAATTAACGCAATGCTAAAGGATGAAAGAGAATATCCCATTGTTGCAATGTTCAATGGAATTTTGAGGAATTTTTCTGAAAAGTTTCATCATAGGCGTACCATGTTCTTACAGCACTCAAAGCCATGTGTTCCTTCGATTGAACAAATATTAAGGAAAAATGTCACAGAGGGCAACAAGCTTGCATTTGTTGCGTTGGCAATGATGTTTACAATCTCGGTACTGGGGATGAGGTTGTTAGTGTCGATCTAATCCAAAGGACTTGTTCTTGTCGGAGGTTTGATTTGGACGAACTACCTTGTGCACATGCTATGGCAGCCTTAAGATGTCGATATGGAGGAGCGTTTGAGTTTGGGAACGAGATATACCAATATACATCGGGGTATTATTCTACAAATGCATACATTCTTGCATATGACGGCTTAATCTATCCAATGATTGCAGAGGAGTTGTGGAATACACCACCAGAGCTTTATGAGAGGAAGATAAAGCCGCCTTTTGTGAAAATGGCATGAGGAAGAAGGAAGACCAAGCGAATGCCTTCGGTGGGTGAAGCATTCACAAGTAGGAAGAATAGATGTGGCATATGCAAGAGACTTGGCGATAAGAAAATAACATGTCCCCAGCGGAGGGTTGTAGATTCCGGAGGCCCCAGTGTTGTTTCATAGAACCATATATGTTCATTTCTTGTATTTGTTACCATTTGTAAACTTATAAAAGTCACATTTGTTTTTTTAATCTATTTTTCTGTTTAATATGTCTTTTGTGCAGACATTACCTATACTTTCTTATACCTTCAACGTAAAACGAAAAAACAAAATCATAACATGATAGATAGAAACACTAAAAAAATCAATGTACTGTGCACATATAACTTATGTGTACACATAAAATAATATGTGTACACATCTCGTTTGACGTGTACACATCTTGCTGATGTGTGGGTAGATTACAAAAATAATTAAAAATCATTTACACATAATAATTATGTATACACATAAAGGTTATATGTGTACACATATTATATACGTGTACACATATAATAATATGTACAGATATAATAATATGTACACATATATTATATGTGTACACGTATATAATATGTGTACACATATATAATATGTGTACATATATTATTATATGTTTACACGTATATAATATGTGTTAGTACATTCAATCATCATCAACAACCAAAAACACAATTAATGCATGAGAACTCGTTTGAAGACTCAAATAACTTCCATTTCAATGTAGGAACATGGATTCACCATTATAGGCACTCCAACAACCAAGATTTGACATATTTGAGAATCAATATGACAACTACTGTCTAATGAAAAGGCCAAATCCTTAGATTCTAATGCTCCAATAATAGGAAATGCATGAGAACTCGTTTGAACACTCAAATAACTTCCATTTCAATGTAGGAACATGGATTCACCATTATAGGCACTCCAACAACCAAGATTTGACATATTTGAGAATCAATATGACAACTACTGTCTAATGAAAAGGCCAAATCCTTAGATTCTAATGCTCCAATAATAGGGAATGCATGAGAACTCGTTTGAAGACTCAAATAACTTCCATTTCAATGTAGGAACATGGATTCACCATTATAGGCACTCCAACAACCAAGATTTGACATATTTGAGAATCAATATGACTACTACTGTCTAATGAAAAGGCCAAATCCTTAGATTCTAATGCTCCAATAATAGGGAATGTATGAGAACTCGTTTGAACACTCAAATAACTTCCATCAATGTAGGAACATGGATTCACCATTATAGGTACTCCAACAACCAAGATTTGACATATTTGAGAATCAATATGACAACTACTGTCTAATGAAAAGGCCAAATCGTTAGATTCTAATGCTCCAATAATAGGGAATGTATGAGAACTCATTTGAACACTCAAATAACTTCCATTTCAATGTAGGAACATGGATTCACCATTATAGGCACTCCAACAACCAAGATTTGACATATTTGAGAATCAATATGACAACTATGTGTACACATATAAGCTTTATGTGTACACGAAAAGTTATGTGTGAGTACATTCAATCATTATCAACGGCCAAAAGCACAATTAATGCATGAGAACTTGTTTGAACACTCAAATAACTTTCATTTAAATATTGAAACATGCTAATAGAGGACTTTAAGATTTATTCAAATACATATAATCATAGACTTCAAATACTAAAATTAAGACATAACTCGGATTTCACAATAAAAAGGAAACTTAACATTATAGATTCTAATTTTCAAAGCCGGAGCAAGGTGGAGAGTTGGGTGGAGTGTAGTAGATGTCCTTCAGGGACTTGCCCAAAGGTGCTAGGAGTAGTTCGAAGATCCTTTTAATACTCCTTATATCCATAAGTTGGCGGTCTCTTGCTTCATTTAGGGCTTCTTTCATTTCATCAAGATCATTCTTCAAGTCTTCATCTTTATAATAGAACGTCTTGCCATGATTTCTTTGCTGTTTTTGCTATAGATACTGGAATTGTTTTTGCTTATGTGATTATGAGAAAGTATTTTTGACTATTTATAGAGCAAGGATGTGAAAGATTGCATCCTTTTATCTTTATGTGTTATGGACGGTTTATTGAAGGGTTGCGATAGGCTATATTTAGTGAAATGACGGTTTTTATAACTGCCCTAGTTTTATTATCCGCCTTTTATGCTTTTTACCCGTCCGCACACAAGTAATTACCTACACATATTGTTTACGTGTACACATATTTTTGACGTGTATGATAGATTCTAGTAATTACCTACACATATTTATTACGTGTACACATATTTTTGACGTGTATTATGGACTTGTGCTAATTTCACAAGTAATTACCTACACATAATATAATACGTGTACACATATTTTTGATGTGTATGATGGACTAGTGCAAATTTAGGAAGATATGATTGTGTAGGTCAGACGTGTGCAAGTAGCTAAGAATTTACCTACATATATTAACAACGTGTACACATAATTAATATGTGTAGTAAATACTTGTGCAAATTTAGCAAGTAATTTGCTACACGTATTTCTTATGTGTACACATATTTTATATAAGTTTGAAAAACAAGAGGAAATAGGCAAAAGTCATTTAGACACATAGATAACTAGTTCATCCAACAAAAGAAAGCTGATCATGTACATCATGCAATATACTAGTCCACGACATCAAAAACTAAAATAAAAAAGAAAGAAAATCATCCATACAGTCCAACGAAAATAAAAAAAATTAAGATTATCCATACATACCAATAAAAGTAGTTCATCCAACACCACTTAAGGCTCCATTTCCTCATAGAATATGTCTACAGCCCACTTCTTTCTCATATCTTCCATTGAACTATCATGCAACAACGTCATTGGGGTGTCTGTCAAGAGATGCTCCATGAACATAAGCGAATACCCCCCACCCCCGCACACAGTAGCGGTTTCGTTCCTTAGAAGATTCCTGACTCCTTCATAAGCCCACAAGTCTGCATTCAAGATGGCTTCTGGTAAATGTTTGAATTTACCACAATCAAGCAAGAACTTTGGGAACATAATTGAAACGGGCAAGACATATGGAGCTAATGCATCTTCACTATAAACCACCATGTTGCAATCATAAAGCTCAATCTTTCCCTGCTCAAGTAAAAAGACACATGTGAGATAATGCCTTTTATCAATGTTAAGGACAGTACATATCCTCTTGGCACCATCCCACTTGCGTCCACCAGGGTAAGGCAGCTTTCCAATAGCATAATCTAGGAGCCCCTCCTCACACTTCTTCAACTTCATGCATTCATCAAATGAAACCCCAAATTCTTCAGCATCCTTTATAAAAGCTTGGTGCGCTGCAGTCAATTTAGTACAGAAGTTCATGTCCAAGATGACATCGGTCTTGTTGTAGTGCCTGTGGAATTCCTTATGCCTTATCGAAATCAAGTTTAAAATTTCATCAACATGCTGTATGATAATGGAAAAATAAAACAAAAATGAATATAAGCATGTAAGATGGTAATTAATATAAAGAACAATCACATACTTGAGCAAGTATGCATGTCTACAAGCTGATTATTTATGCGTACACATATTCTTTACGTGTACACATAATCTTGATGTATACACATAATCTTATTATGTACACATATTCTTGATGTGTATAAATACCAGAATATGTATACACATAAATATTATGTGTACGCATAAATAATACGTGTACACATAAATGATACGTGTACACAAAAAAGGTACATAGATAGAGAAAAGTGTACCTGACTCTCCATCCACTTCTTCATGCGGATTACATCTTGGAAGTCGAGGTAGTTGTGCTCGTGACCTAGAAAAAGATGTTTTTCCTTATTTTTCTCCTTCATGTATGCATTAAAAACAGCCTCTTTAGCTGGATCAACTGGTCTATAAAGATCAATAGGCAGCCTCTCTTGCTCTTAAACATCTGCAGCCCTTGCCCTGGTTCCCCTAGCTCTTGTCGGCTTCGCGGCCCTCGCCTTCGCTGCCCTCGCCTTCTTCAATGATGCAACAAATGGAGATATCTGAGCCCTAGAAGGGTACACAGTCCTCTTGGGCTTCTCCTCATCACACTTTTTTAGGAATTCCACAGATTCCTTCAAATCTTTCTTTCAACAATTTCACTTCATTTTCCTTTGCCTCCTTACATGCTTCACATAATGAGCATCTGATACATCTATGTCTTCTAGAGGTGCTCTCACCAGCCTCACCTTCATATCTACCAGATTATTCAAAAAGCCTACGACCACCACCACTACAGTCAACATTCTCTCTAACTCTCCCACCAACAAAGTCAGCACTCATGCAAACAAGTATATCTCCAACATCTCCTCTTCCATCACCACTTGGCTCTCGACCAAATTCCATTCTTCTATTGCTTTGCTCTGGTACAATATCCATTCTCCTATAACTATGCTCTGGAACATCATCCATTCTTGTATCAACATGCTTTGGAACAACCTCTGCATCAACACCAACAATTGCAAGTGCTCTGTCACCACCAACAACATCCCCCAGCCTCAAATTTTGTGCACTTTTAAGTCTTTCCGTCAATTGATCGATCAACTCATCCTCCTCATCCACAAATAGAAACAAATTTTTCATGAACACCTTTCTCTTCTCCCTTGGAGTAGGCTCAAGGAATGGGCTCACCACCTGCAAATCCATAAAAAAAAAAGTTGTATTAGAAAAAAAAAACAACAAGATCAGGAAATAAAACATACGTGGCATAAAGAACTGTGTAATATATTCTTACATTTTACTTGTGTCTACACATAAAAGTTGTGTCTACACATAAAGAACTATGTGTATATGTTTAAACACCAAATGGATGATAACTGAAAAATCACTAACCGGGTTATCAACACGGCGAAGGAAATAATCACGTTTCCTCTCCTGCTTGGTAGGGATCCATCTTATCATCCTTGGTTCTGTGGGTTTGTCATCAAATTTTGGGTGCCGAAGGAATGGAATGGCTTCATATGCCCATGCAGCGAATGCCCATGGGAAGCCATACAGGTTGTATCCTTTTATTTCAACAGACATTGGCTTGACTAGGCTCTGAATTGTCATCTCAAAGCTTTTTCTCCCCCAAGGATACTTGGCGAAGAATGTGGTAGGCCTATGAGCCAACATGACAAATAAAGGATCAACACTTGTGCGCGCATCCTTCGAACATAAGATTGAGTGCGCAAATCAAGCAAGGGAAAGGCGAAACTTCGTCCTGGCATCTAGATCACCTTCACTGATCACTCTCAACAGCTCACTTCCTGAAACAACCTTTTATTCCTCCATTTTCCTCGATTAACGTGTCCCACATCTGTTGCCCCTTCGCTTTCACATCATCTAGAAAAACATCACTAGGGTAATCATGGTAGGACAATCCCGTCATTAATGCAAATTCTTTTAGTCCAAACCGAGCAGGAAGGTTATTACATTTGACCCATACCTCCTGTGTCTTCTTGCATTTTATGGTCCGCAATCGGAGCCCATGGACTAATTTTGGAGGAAAAATTACTTTATCACTCAAACCCAACAAGTGCCCAAACACCGAACTTTTAAAATCATCCAGCATATCTAGACTAGTCAAAGCCTCTCGAAACTTCTTCATATCCCCGGAAAAGGAGGATCTTTGTGTGACCTTGGCCATGGTGAACTCTCCATGTTCTTCCATAAAGGTCCTGAGATTCATATCAGGATGGAAAGTCATTGTGCCCTCCTCAACCTGCAAATGATTAATCTGAAACGACCTCGGTCAGTCGTTTCTGAAGTTAGGACTCCGATTGGTGTGTCGATAATTTTAAAATATTCATAATGTCTATTAGGACCTGTCTGTAAAATTTGAGCTAAATCAGACCTCGTTTGGTAGGCATCGGAAGAAGGTTTCAGTTTTTTATTGGCAATAAATATTAAAAAGAGATTTTCGAGCTCGGTTTTGCCGAATGAGCTCCGATTCGAAATCCGAAAGCGCCGTTAGGTTCGTATGATTATTTGTGATTTTTGTAAACTTTTGAAAGTGAATTTCAATTTTGTTCGGCTAGTTTCCACTAAAATGCCGAAAGTTAAATAATTTGACTTTTTCTATTTAAATTCGCATCTTGAGTTTCGGGAGTCCAATTTGAGATCCGCCTTCGCGAGTACGCTACATATATTTTTATAACTTGTATGCAAAAGTTGGGATTATTTCGAATATCGTAGGGTACCGTTTTAATTTTTACCGTAGCAGTGAATTTTAAAGGAAAAAAGAAAAAAAAAGGTAACAGACAAAACAAAAATTTAATGGAGTCGGTGGAGGGTCCTTAGAAAAGCTAAGGACGAAATAAGCAGCAACTACATTTTGAACAAACAGAAACATAGTACATACGTACAGATACAAAAATAGAGAAAACGCAGTGAAAAAAATGCCAGAAAATGAGAAAAGGGGCCGGAGAAAAGTAGAATTTTCACCCCGAAACATTCAGAGTGGGATCGTTTGGCAATGAAACCAAAGGACAAGCTGTTATTGAGTGGATGTACTAACTTTGTAACAAGGTAAGTGTTTATATCCATTTCTTTGGAGGCACCTGGCCTCGTGAATTTTCTACCACGTGTTCCTTACGTGTGTAGCTGCCGATAGGTGTACTCATTACACCTTAGCTTTGGATTTATATTCTATATTATATGCTATGTCCTGTTATTGGTATTGCATTGAGAATCTGAGTATTGTACTTTGGCTGTGAGTTGGTATATACTTTTCAGCTGTCGATGAGAGTCCCGTGCTGGTGATGGGTTATTATTGCATCATGTTGCATTCGCATGCACATTGCATCATATGGAGGGTAGGAGGATTCCGACCTCGGAGCAGGAGGATTCCGCTCCATTGCATCATATTGAGGGTAGGAGGATTCCGCCCTCGGAGCAGGAGGATTCCGCTCCATTGCATCATATTGAGGGTCGGAGGATTCCGCCCTCGGAGCAGAGGATTCCGCTCCATCTATTTGTCACATGTCACATCATTGCATCCTACTGCATTCATCCCATTTCATTGCACCGCGTGCTGACTATTGTGCGACTATCGTGTTGTGTTTTATATATGCGGTATGTATACCATGTTGTGAACGTATCTCAGTTTGCCTATATATTTCTGGCTCATATCCCGAGTTGCACGCCGCAACAATATAAATATACGGATCGGGTTGCACGCCGCGAAAGTATGAATGTATGGATCGGGTTGCACGCCGCAACATGATGTATTTCTGATTGTCGACATGTTCAGGATATCTATATGTTCTGTCTAGCTTATGTCCCTGGCTGTTTATGATTCCATACGTGTTTTCAGTTATTATTTGGCTTTGCCTGTTTATAGTTCAAATAAGATGGATTTAGTTTATCTGTTTTTCTTCTCCCTGGCTAGCTATCCTATTCTTTGAGGTGGCTAGTCTGCCCCACTTATTGAGTCCTTTTGACTCACCCTTGTTTGCTGTTTGTTTCTTGTCTATCTATTTCGTTTCGGCAGGTTCGCTCCAGGATTGAGTTCGCCACGTTGTGAAGGAGCGAAGACGACTTCAGCTGTCAGAGTGAGCCAGCTTTAATTCCGGATGGCCACCAGTTTATTAGTTATTATTTCAGTTGCATTTTGCTCCCTTCAGGAGGTATTTGTCTTCTTTTGTACTCTTAGATGTTGAAACGACCTCGGTCAGTCGTTTCGGGAGTTAGGACTCCGATTGGCATGCCGATAGTTTTAAAATATTCGTAATATCCATTAGGACCTGTCTGTAAAATTTGAGCTAAATCAGACCTCGTTTGATAGGCATCGGAAGAAGGTTTCAGTTTTTATTGGCAATAAATATTAAAAAGAGATTTTCGAGCTCGGTTTTGCCGAATGAGCTCCGATTTGAAATTCTAAAGCGCCGTTGGGTTCGTATGATTATTTATGACTTTTGTGAACTTTCAAAAGTGAATTTCGATGTTGTTCGGCTAGTTACCGCTAAAATGCCGAAAGTTAAATAATTTGACTTCTTTTCATTTAAATTCGCATCTTGAGTTTCGGGAGTCTGATTGGAGATCCGCCTTCGCGAATATGTTACATATATTTTGTATAACTTGAATGCAAAAGTTGGAATTATTTCGAATATCATAAGATACCGTTTTAATTTTCATCGCGAAAAGAAAAAAAATAAAAAAAAATGAAAAAAAAAATGAGAAAAAGACAAAAGTTGAAATGAATGGCGGTTAAGAAGGTGAGCTTATATAAGCTCATCTTTAATTGAAGCAGCAACAAAAACGTAACATTAGCAGAGAAAAAGGAAAAAACCACAGTGAGGAAAAAATGCCAGAAAATGAAAAAAGGGGCCGGAGAAAAGTAGAATTTTCACCCTGGAACATTCAGGTAATGATCCTAATATATTATTTGAGTTTACTACATGTGTTTGAATATGTTTTAACGGTAAAACTTGGAATATTAGACATCGTTTTAATAAGTTCAATTAATAGTTTAAAGGGTCAAATGGACCCCGATAACGAAATTGATTATATATTCGTACTCAGTGAGTTATGGGCAACTTATAAATGTAATGTATTTGGGGTTTGGTTATGTGACCATAAACCCTGTATATAGGCCTGGCCTGCGTATTGCGTATACGAATAGGGTATCAGGTTCCTACCTGGATTACCCTAAGATATGAGGAATGAAGCCTTTAGCCTAATTTGATATATTTTTCTGCTTATTGAATAGAGTGGGATCGTTTGGCAATGAAACAAGAAACCAAAGGACAAGCGGTTATTGAGTGGATGTACTAACTTTGTAACAAGGTAAGTGTTTATATCCATTTCTTTGGAGGCCCTTGGCCTTGTGGATATTCTACCACGTGTTCCTTGCGTGTGTAGCTGCCGATAGGCGTACTCATTACGCCTTATCTTTGAATTTACATTGTATATTATATGTTATGCCCTGTTGTTGGTATTGCATTGAGCATATGAACATTGCATTCTGGTTTTGAGCATTGCATATACTTCCCGGTTGGCGATGAGAGTCCCGCACCGGTGAAGGATCATTATTGCATATACTTCCCGGTTGGCGATGAGAGTCCCGGACCGGTGAAGGGTCATTATTACATATACTTTCCGGTAATCGATGAGAGTCCCGAGCCGGAGAAGGGTCATCATTGCATATACTTTCCGGTAATCGATGAGAGTCCCGAGCCGGAGAAGGGTCATCATTGCATATACTTCCCGGTAATCGATGAGAGTCCCGAGCCTGTGAAGGATCATCATTGCATATACTTCCCGGTAATCGATGAGAGTCCCGAGCCGGTGAAGGGTCATCTTTGCATATATCTCCTGGTAGACGATGAGAGTCCCGCGCCGGAGATAGGTATCAGGCATATGTGACTGCATTGCATTGTACCGCATTCATCCCATCTCATTGCACCGCATACTGACTATTGTGTGTATTGTGTTGTGTTTTATGTATGCGGTATGTACACTATGTCGAGGACATATCTCAGTTTGCCTATATATTTCTGGCTCGTATTTTGGGTTGCGGGGATCGGGTTGCATGCCGCAATGGTATAAATATATGGATCGGGTTGCACGCCGCAACGGTATAAATATATGAATCGGGTTGTACGTCGCAACGGTATAAATATATGAATCGGGTTGTACGTCGCAACGGTATAAATATATGAATCGGGTTGTACGTCGGCACGGTATAAATATATGGATCGGGTTGCACGTCGCAACGGTATAAATATATGGATCGGGTTGCACGCTGCAACAGGATGTATTTCTGATTGTTGATGTGTTCGGGATACCTATATGTTCTGGCTATCTTACGTTCCTGGTTGTTGATGAGTTTGTGATTCCATACGTGTTTCTAGTTATTATCTGGCTCTACCTTTTCATAATTTAAATAAGAGGAATTTGGTTTATCTGTTTCTTTTCTCCCTGGCTAGCTATCCTATCCTTTGAGGTGGCTAGTCTGCCCCACTTATTGAGTCCTTTTGACTCACCCTTGTTTGTTCTTTGTTTCTTGTCTATCTATTTCGTTTCGGCAGGTTCGCTCCAGGATGGAGTTCGCCACGATCTTCAGGAGCGAAGACGACCTCAGCTGTCAGGGTGAGCCAGCTTTATTCCGGATGGCCACCAGTTTATTGGTTATTATTTCAGTTGCATTTTGCTCCCTTCAGGAGGTATCTGTCTTCTTTTGTACTCTTAGATGTCTTGTCTGGATAGCCCTAAACCTAGTATGTTGGGTAGACAGCTGTAATTTCTTTTATACAGCTTAAAGGTATCAGTATGTCTGTATTTTTTTAAGTCTTGTTCTTATTTATGAATTGAATTATGTTTATTTTCCTAATTTAACTAGTAAGGGTTCGCCCGACGGGTGTAGGGGAGGATGTCGGGTGCCCGCACGACCTAGCCGGATTTCGGGTCGTGTCAGATGTCTAGTCTGGATAGTCCTAAACTTAGTATGTTGGGTAGTTAACTGTAATTTTTTTTGTACAGCTTAGAGGTATCAGTATGTTTGTACTTTTTTTTAAAAGTCTTGTCCTTATTTATGAACTATTATATTTATTTTCCTAATTTAATTGGTAAGGGTTCGCCCGACGGGTCTAGGGGAGGATGTCGGGTGCCCGTACGGCCTAACCGGATTCTGGGTCGTGTCAGTTGGTATCAGAGCCTGGTTTAGAGTCTATCCAGACTAAGACAGTGTCTAGTAGAGTCTCGCTGATGGGTATGTAGACGTACGTACTTATCTACGAGAGGCTATGATGGCATTTAGGAAGTTTCACTTCCTTCTTTTCTGATCGTGCATCGGTCAAGGATTCAAAAGTATTTTTGTTAATTTTTTTAATTCCTTCGCAGTAATTGTGAAACCCTCGTGCAACAAATCAGCAAACGGTATGAGTTCAAGACGAAGCAGTCTAGCCTGGGGCTAGCACTGACGAAGCCCGAAGAGTTTTTGATCATGCTGACGATCTAGTTACGAAGGTCCCAGCTGTACGAGCTCGTGATGGGCAAGGGAGCAGGGCCTTGTAGTTCCCTTGGCTCTCTACGATGCTTTACGAGAATCTTGGCGACCCAGATATCGCAAGAACCTATTATTCGCCAGGCAGCTTATCAGATTGCCGCAGATGCAGACGTTCGGTCTCAGGGAGCTCCTATTCCAGTTCTTAATATTGCCGCAGTAAAGTATGTTCCGGAGGCAGCATGTGTTGTACCTCTAGTCATTCTGGCTGGTTAATTCACCTGAGTAATGGCTCGGTCCGACGGTCCGAGAGGTTGCATTATTTTACGCGGTTGAACCTTCCGATATTCTTAAGCAATGCATCTGATAAACCTCGTGATTCTTTTTAAAAAATAAAATGATGTCAGCATATCCTTCAGGCTGTTGGTTATCTCGAGCAATATGCTGTGTATTATTCTGCTTTTCGGTTTCAGTGTCCAGCCTTGAATTGGTGGGCTGCTTTCTTATTAGCTAGCTTGGTTTGGTTTTTCTGCTAGATTCGTGGGAAAAATTCCTTTCGAGTAGCGAGCGAGATGAAAAGTATCGCTAGTTTGAGTGGATTGGACAGGGTAGCCTGTCGGTTAGCCTGTTGGTGTTTCAGAATATGAGATTTAATTCTATAAAATGGCTGAATATGCATTAGAACTAGTCCATGAACCTTCCGAGAATGTTCAAAGATTTATTGATGACCTTTCTCCTTCCTTGAGATCCCAGATGGCTCGAGAAATTGAGGTTGGGACTTCATTTGATGTTTTTGTTGATATTGGTCAGAGGTATTAGGCATACCATAAGTTAGAGCGGGAAGAGTTAGAGCTGGAGGGCAAGAAATCCCATGGCCCTAGCGGGCAACCATGGTACCTCATTTGGAGGTAAGAGTTCTGATTATTTTAGGAGGTCACCTTCCAAGTTATCTTAGTTTGTGTCACGTGATTCTTAGAATGCGCCAGTAGCTCGTCAAGATCAGATTCAGTCTTTTCTTTACAACTATCAACAATCTGTCCAGTTCCCATATTCAGCGAAAAGGTGTTATCATTGTCACGAGTCTGATTATCCTTTGAGGAGATTTCCTGTTATCATTGTTGTGATTCTGGCTATCCTTTGAGGAGTTTTCCCTTACTCCAACAAATTAGCAGTCGTCTTTTCTCTCGTCATCAAACACCTGCACAGTCGCAGGGGATTTCATTAGACCTCAATCAGTTAGAGAAATGACACCATCTAGTAGAGGTTGAGAGTGTGGTGGCAGTGGTCCTTCAGAAAGTGATTGTCAGGGTAGTGGCTCAGCTCAGCTGCAGAGGCAGTTCTATGAACTGCCAGTCTGGCAGGATGCTGAGGTATCCGATGTAGTAGACCCTGTTCAGATGAACCTTTGACATGCATTAGGATATGAGTAACTACATTCCTATAAGGAGCTTGCAGAACAACACTAACATCAACTGAGAGGTTGCATAGTACGTTTGTAAAAACAATATAGCTTGCATCAAATTTTCTATAGTGTGTAATGACAAGGTACTTCAAAAGCTCCCCTATTGCATCAAGCGTGAGCTAATTCTTAGTTCCATCGACCTGTTCTATATCGAAAGGTATATCAAAGAGGGATTATCGGTTGAATCATGTTAACCCATTCAAAGTTCCGTGTATCTTTGCTTCGAAAATGTAGAACTCTCTTCCCGTGATCGAGGAAGGATCATCTTAGTCAGAATAAGCTGTGCAATGGTATTATCATATTATCCAGATATATTTTATTCCAAAAGTACGATGTGCGTAATATAATTCTGATCCTGTAATCAAGAGATAAGGTCCGTGGAGTAGCTTATAAAGGTCGTGCAAGTTCTTTTGTTATCTGTGCGAATTTTTCTTTAGACTTAGGCTCGTTCGAGGACGAACGAGAGTTTAAGTGGAGGAGAATGAAACGACCTCGGTCAGTCGTTTCGGAAGTTAGGACTCCGATTGGCGTGTCGATAATTTTAAAATATTCATAATATCCATTAGGACCTGTCTATAAAATTTGAGCTAAATCAGACCTCGTTTGGTAGGCATCGGAAGAAGGTTTCAGTTTTTTATTGGCAATAAATATTAAAAAGAGATTTTCGAGCTCGGTTTTGCCGAATGAGCTCCGATTCGAAATCCGAAAGTGCCGTTAGGTTCGTATGATTATTTTTGATTTTTGTAAACTTTCGAAAATGAATTTCGATGTTGTTCGGCTAGTTTCCGCTAAAATGCCGAAAGTTAAATAATTTGACGTTTTCTATTTAAATTCGCATCTTGAGTTTCGGGAGTCCAATTTGAGATCCGCCTTCGCGAGTATGCTACATATATTTTTTATAACTTGTATGCAAAAGTTGGGATTATTTCGAATATCGTAGGGTACCGTTTTAATTTTTACCGTAGCACCAAATTTTAAAGGAAAAAAAAAAAGGTAACAGACAAAACAAAAATTTAATGGAGTCGGTGGAGGAAAAGCTAAGGACGAAATAAGCAGCAACTACATTTTGAACAAACAGAAACATAGTACATACGTACAGATACAAAAATAGAGAAAACGCAGTGAAAAAAATGCCAGAAAATGAGAAAAGGGGCCGGAGAAAAGTAGAATTTTCACCCCGAAACATTCAGAGTGGGATCGTTTGGCAATGAAACCAAAGGACAAGCGGTTATTGAGTGGATGTACTAACTTTGTAACAAGGTAAGTGTTTATATCCATTTCTTTGGAGGCACCTGGCCTCGTGAATTTTCTACCACGTGTTCCTTACGTGTGTAGCTGCCGATAGGTGTACTCATTACACCTTAGCTTTGGATTTGTATTCTATATTATATGTTATGTCCTGTTATCGGTATTGCATTGAGAATCTGAGTATTGTACTTTGGCTGTGAGTTGGTATATACTTTCCAGCTGTCGATGAGAGTCCCGCGCTGGTGATGGGTTATTATTGTATCATGTTGCATTCGCATGCACATTGCATCATATGGAGGGTAGGAGGATTCCGCCCTCGGAGCAGGAGGATTCCGCTCCATTGCATCATATTGAGGGTAGGAGGATTCCGCCCTCGGAGCAGGAGGATTCCGCTCCATCTATTTGTCACATGTGACACCATTGCATCATACTGCATTCATCCCATTTCATTGCACCGCGTGCTGACTATTGTGCGACTATCGTGTTGTGTTTTATATATGCGGTATGTATACCATGTTGTGAACGTATCTCAGTTTGCCTATATATTTCTGGCTCATATCCCGGGTTGCACGCCGCAACAATATAAATATACGGATCGGGTTGCACGCCGCGACAGTATGGAAGTATGGATCGGGTTGCACGCCGCAACATGATGTATTTCTGATTGTCGACATGTTCAGGATATCTATATGTTCTGTCTAGCTTATGTCCCTGGCTGTTTATGATTCCATACGTGTTTTCAGTTATTATTTGGCTTTGCCTGTTTATAGTTCAAATAAGATGGATTTAGTTTATCTGTTTTTCTTCTCCCTGGCTAGCTATCCTATTCTTTGAGGTGGCTAGTCTGCCCCACTTATTGAGTCCTTTTGACTCACCCTTGTTTGCTGTTTGTTTCTTGTCTATCTATTTCGTTTCGGCAGGTTCGCTCCAGGATTAAGTTCTCCACGTTGTGAAGGAGCGAAGACGACTTCAGCTGTCAGGGTGAGCCAGCTTTTATTCCGGATGGCCACCAGTTTATTAGTTATTATTTCAGTTGCATTTTGCTCCTTTCAGGAGGTATTTGTCTTCTTTTATACTCTTAGATGTCTAGTCTGGATAGTCCTAAACTTAGTATGTTGGGTAGTTAGCTGTAATTTTTTTTTGTACAGCTTAGAGGTATCAGTATGTTTGTACTTTTTTTTAAAAAGTCTTGTCATTATTTATGAACTATTATATTTATTTTCCTAATTTAATTGGTAAGGGTTCGCCCGACGGGTCTAGGGGAGGATGTCGGGTGCCCTCACGGCCTAACCGGATTCTGGGTCGTGTCATAATCGATAGTGATCAGTTACATTTTTTCAAACATCATTTCTTTGTGCACACAAAAGATATATGTGTACAAATAAGTTATATGTGCACACATAATTTATATGTGTACACATATATCTTATGTGTACACGAAATATCTGTGTGTACATATTATTTATATGTGTGCACATAAACACATACCACTTCTAGGGCTGCCTCTACTGATTTTGCACCAACACTTTCTTCTTCAACCGTCTCCTCATCATTGTTATCCAACTCCTCAGCATCTTTCTCAGCATTATCCAACTTATTTTCCTTCTCAGCATTGTCATCATCCTATATTATCTTTCTCAACAACGACCTCCAATTTCTCAAGGCAGCACGTTTTGTCAACTTTTCTTTTTCTCCAGCAGCAGTACCAACAAGTTCTCCACCTTCTTCTTGTACTCCACTAGCAGTACCAACACGTTCTCCACTTTGTTTTGTCTTCCACATTCTTGTTCTTCTACTTGTTCCCTTCCACTAACACTAACACCTTCTACTTGCTCTTCCCTTCCACTAGCACTGGCAAAAACATCTACTTCTTCTTCCCTTCCACTAACACTACCAGCACCTTCTACTTGTTCTTTCCTTCCACTAACACCAACAACAACATCTTTTTCTACTCCATCCCTTCCACTAGCAGCTCCTTCTTTCAACATCTTTTTCTACTCCATCCCTTCCACTAGCGGCTCCTTCTTCTACTCCATCCCTTCCACTAGCAGGTCCTTCTTCTACTCCATTTCTTCCACTAGCAGCTCCTTCTTCTACTCCATCCCTTCCACTAGCAGCTCCTTCTTCTACTCCATCCCTTCCATTAGCATCACCTTCTTTTTCAGTAACCTCATTAACAACTTTTTCAACAGCCTCTTCTTCTCTATCACCAGTAACTCTATCATTTTCTTTCTCCACTGTATTCTTCTCTCCCTTATTGCACCTATACATCGCCCTCCTTATTTTCACCTACCTGAGTTGCAGAGCCCTCATTTTTTGATCCATTATCTATGAGTGCCGCTTGTTGATTAACTTCTTCAATGATTTGATTAACATTTACAGGTGCACACATATCTATGCTGGCTTGGCTCTCTGATTGGGCCTCATTTGATCGTGCTTTACAGCTAGTAGTTCTAGTTCTTTTGCTAGAATTTTTAGACGTCTCGCTTCTTCCATCAGCCTTCTTCTTGCCACCCGTGTTACTGATACCACTAGCCTCCCCACGACGTGTGCTAACCATTGTATCTAATAGCAAATAAAAGGAATAACATAGTTAGATTAAATGAAAACAGCTTCTAGGAGAATTACATATGGAAAGGTGCAGATACATTGTTATATGTGTACACATATAACAATATGTGTACACATCAAGAATTTGTGTAAAAATAGTAGTGCATTTTTTAACTTCTGTGTACACACGTCAAGAATATGTGTACACATAAAATAATATGTGTACACATATAACCTTATGTGTACACATTAAGAATATGTGTAAAAATAATAAACCATTTTTTTAACTTTTTTTGTGTACGCACATATTCTTGATGTGTACACATATTATTATATGTGTACACACATATTCTTGATGTGTACACATATTGTTATATGTGCACACACATCAAGAATATGTGTACATATCTTGCAGATCTATGCCCATTTTTTCAGATATACACTCATCTTTTGTTTACACATCTGCAAAGATGTGTACACATTTGCAAATATGTTTACACACATTTCAGATGTTTACACATAATTTTTTCGTGGGAACCGAAGACACGATATAAAGCAGTGTATGGGTTTTCAAACGAACGTGCACCAGAAAATCTGTACACAAACTCAGAAAATGAACTCAAACCAGAAAAATGAAACAAGGGTTTTCAAACGGACCATATTCTTGTTTTCGCTTTAAAAAAGTTGAAAAAGTACCTATTTTAACTTGATGAACGGAAATATGCAACAATCCGTCTTGAACCACCACAAATTTGACGGAAAACGGAGAAAACAAGAAGAAATCCGATGATGAACAGTAGCGTTTTTGAATTTTGCAAGAGAGAGAAGTTGAGAAGTTTTGATGAGAGAATTGGGAAATGAAAAAGTGTGTCAGACGGAGAGAGAGGGAGTATATATATGTTTGACGTGTATGTCCCACGTCTGTACTTCTCAGCCCACTTGTTTTGTTTTCTCAAGTTTTAATAATTGCTGATTGGTCCTTGCTTTGGTTAATTATCTCTCTAATGATACACGGGCAATAAAAAAAATAGAAAAGAAATTGAAATCCTCTTTCCTTCTTTAAAGACTTCAGACGTCTCTAACCCTCTTTCTTCACTGCACACTTGTAACGCTCAATTATTACAATTTATCTAGATAGATAAAAGCTAATGATCTTTAATTGTGGAGAGCATTAATTAATGTATTGCCAGTGTTAATTTCTGTGAGTTGTAATTCGATTATGTATCATTAATTATATATCATAATTTAGTCAAATGATATAATTACCTCGTTTCACATTCATTTGAAAGTAAAAATACGTTGCCTCACTTATCTTGTTTGTTTGTGAACTCAAACTTAATCATTGATTGAAGTACAAATAAATGAGAGTGGTTATTCATGATTCAAGAGATCATGACAAGTATTCTTTTGCAAGGATTTGGCTCCTCTCCATTTCATATTAGCAAATGGTTAAACTGCACGAGTATATTGTAAGAGTTCTTCATTATGAGTAGAAATAACTTAAATCCTATAAAGTGATCACATTAAACTTCAAGCCAACCTTAAGAATCCTAGTCGAGTAACACCTTCGCAGATGTGTACAAAAAATTACTCGACAAATGAAAGCAAAAATGAAATATTGGAGAGCTTTGTTTTGTTTAATTTTCATGCCTTTCAAAACTTCGAAGGCGCGACTCTATCACTGCCGAACTTTCAATAGCAAGAGGCATCAACTTACTTGATAACGTCTTCACATTTTTTGATCTCTGCCAGTTGATAATGAATTTGATAACCCATCCAGTCTTCCATGCGCATTAATCTGACGAATATGCTTTAGTGGAAAATTTTCTCAAAGAATCTCCAACTCCATCTTCAACATATAATTCAAGAAATCATTCCAAGAATCAATAGGACCAGGCAAACACCAATGAACACAATCATTATACATCACCACTTTTGCATTTGGCCAATGCCCATATTTACTAGGGTGACCATCTGGTCTCAACAACATGGCTTGTGTTATATCCATCAATCTAAATCTCTTTCCCGTTTTCTTTCCTTCCTTCTCAGCAACCCAAAATTCTTCCATTTGTGACTTATAAAATTCTATGTTTAAACCATCCAAAGCTGCTTCATTGCTTGTAAATGGCCTTCTCCTCAAACAATTCCCACCTGCACATTATCAACAAATGGTACAAATTATCACTTCACTACGAGAAACAAACGAAATTCCAACGGACGTTCCTGTCCGAAGTTCACGAAAAATCTAAGATTTCCCACAGTTTCCATCGGAAATCATATGTGTCAAGTGATATTCTGATGGAATTCCGTAGGATAAATTCACGTGCTTTCAGCATTGATTACTATAATAATAAAGTCATTAAACTTTAACCGTCAAAATATTAAAAAGATTATTTGTAATAGTGAGTAAATTTCAATGATTTTAATGTGAAAAATAATTTTTACTTTATTGTTATATAGTAAGAAAAGTTCAGTGAAATCAACTCACCTGTATTCCATTCTCCACCTTCAAAATGAGAAGGTGCAAAAGTCCTAACAAAAGTTATACCCTTAAAATTTTCTAAACTGTTGATGGCTTTCAAAGCTGTTTTAAATACCCTTTTGTACCCATAATAATTTGGAAGTTCAGTAACATTTGTTAGTCCACAACGCCAGCAGCCAACTAGTTGATTTTTCTCATAGTAGACGCTTAATCTACTAAACCAGTGGCCAGAATTAAGGATGATATAGTTGAAATCATCAATTTGGCTTGTCCAGTTTTTATCAAATTCATCAAGATAAATGTTGAAAACTCCATCATGCCTAGGACCATCAGAATCTGCCACTTCCGCTTTGACTAAGAAAGGTGACCAATATGTTGCTAGGGTAAAATTGTATGTTGTGTATTTCCACATTTTGAAATTGAAATCAGGATTGGTAGAGATGTCAATTGGATGTTCTACCTGTAAGAAGAAAGAAAAAATCAAGAATGCCGTTTTAGAAAGAGTCCATTACCTAAATGGTCACTCAACTATTGGAAATAAATCAAGAAAGTCACTCTTCTTTGTAATGTTCCTAAATGGTTATTCAGCTTTGGATAATTAACTCAAATAGTCATTCTCACCTGAAAAGCTGCTATCTCTAATGATACATGCTGACGTGGATTTTTTTTAAAAAAAAAAATTTAAAATATAAAGAAATTTAAATTCCACTATTCCCATCCATTTAATATAATTATTTGACCTATACCCGACCCAAATAACTTAATGGGTCAACTATTGAAAAAGTCAGTTCAACTTTAATCCTAAGATACTATACGATGTTTTCCTCCTCCTCTTCTTTTTAGGGTTCTATAGGGAGAACCAAAATTTTACTTTAAATCGATTTCTTCCATAATAAAACCATTGCAATTAAACTAAAATTCTCATAAAATACCATAAGCTCATAACATAATACATGAGAATGGTACTGGATATGACTAAAGTAACGATTACTTATCTTTTACTCATCATGAATGGTACTGGCATGAATTAAATATTTGGTGTAAGTAGCATGAATTAATAACTGGTGAGAATGATTTTTTGGTTTACCAATTGATGACGGGTGAAAATTATTTTAATCCTCCAACTTTGGTTTAAAAATCAAACACATCCCCAAGTTTAAACAATAGACATATTCATCCCTTCATCTCAAATTAATATTTTTAATACCTATTTTACCCTCTAATTTATCAACATGCTATGTATATATATATATATATATATATATATATATATATATAAAATATTATGTATGTTTTCTCTTTTTAATTATGTTATGGACTTAGAGATAAAAAAAATAAATCATAATTATATAGTAAAAATTGAAATAAAAGATTTTGATATAATAGCTAAAGATCGAACAAAATGAATAAATTTATTTAAAATTATTTGTTCATATCAGTATTCAGTAATTTTGATAATAACAACCAAACTCAATAACTTTTTATAATTGAAAATAAAGAGAACTATAATTATTTACATATGTTCAATGCAAATATTTTTTTATGAATAAATATATATTTTATAAAAATCACTAAGTGATTCTCTTTATATATTACTATATAACTTTCAAATTATGATTTAATAAAAAAATACTATAGTAGTGGCAATTAAAACACTAAAATCTATATATGCACTAAGAAATAGAAGAGGATGTGATATAACTAAACTATAATTATAGCCAAAGGAGATAAATGAAATAAAAATATGACATATAATAAAAACATATATGGCATGGGCAATAATAAAATTTACAAAAAAATATAAAATAGTAAATGATCTTGAAAGTGGCAAGGACATAATAGACATTGCGTAAAATAGGAGGATGAATTTGTTTATTATTCAAAGTTGAGGGATGTATTTGATTTTTAGAGCAAAGTTGGAGGATGAAAATGATTTTTACCCATTGATGACTAATAGCTTAATAAATTACTTTATTTTCTTCTTTTTAGTTTGTAGGAGTAACTTACTAACAATTACAATTTATTAATAGTTTACTAACTTACTAATATTTTTTAGGGGTTAGTTTTTAGGAGCAACTTACTAACAATTTACTCCTTCCGGTTCACTTTATATGATTTTTTAGTTTTTTCTTTTAGGTCCAAAATATTTAATTTTTTCAAAAACTAAGATGTAATTTGTTTTGACTTTCCAAAGTTACCCTTGTTAATAAATTAAACACATAAAGCTCTCACAATTTTCTATGAGTAAATTTTGAAAGAGATGAAGGTTAATTAAGTAAATATAATATCTTTAATTAATGCTAAAAGGTGGAATTCTTGGTTTGTGTGAAAACAGTCAAAAAATAAAATAATATGCACCAAAGGAGTACTAACCTGCTAACAGTTTTTAGGACTAAGTTTTAAGAGTAACTTACTTTATTTTCTTCTTCTAGTTTCTAGGAGTAACAAACTAAAAGGTAGTATGATACTTTTATATAAGGTGTCGTGTTTTGTTAAAACTATTAATATTGTTAACATACTTTTCTGTGTTATATCATTAGAGGACTCAAGAATCTGGAATGGAAAGTTGAAGTTTTCTCATATATTATGTTATGAGCTTATGGTATTTTATGAGAATTTTTGTTTAACTGCAATGGTTTTATTGGGGAAGAAATCGACTGAAAGTAAAATTTTGGTTCTCCCTATAGAACCCTAAAAAGAAGAGGAGAAGGGAAACATCGTATAGTATCTTAGGATTAAAGTTGCACTGATTTTTTTAATAGTTGACCCATTAAGTTATTTGGGTCGGGTATGGGTCAAATAATTATGTTAAATGAGTGGGGATAGTGGGATTTAAATTTCTTTATATTTTAATTTTTTTAAAAAAAATTCACGTCAGCATGTATCATCGAAGATAGCAACTTTTCAGATAAAAATGACCATTTGAGTTAATTATCCAAAGCTGAGTGATCATTTAGGAACATTACAAGAAAGAGTAACTTTCTTGGTTTATTTTCAATAGTTGAGTGACCAATAATTTTCAATTTATTCGAGCTTAGGGGTCAATTATAGCTGGGTCACAATCGGATCAGATCAGTGAAAGAAACTTATCTTTATTTTTATTTCTTTTTGGAATAAATAACATACTTAGAAACATATTATGAAATCTATTTCTTGTTATATATTTTTGAAGATTTTTAAAGTATTGTATGTTGTTCAAATTAAAATATGTCACTCTCCAATAATATTAGTGTCATGTGAAATAGGTCAGAAAGATGCTTAGGCACATGTTAGCTGTGTTCGACTTAAAAATAGAAAATAGAAGAACTAGATTTTAAACTATGTCATACTGTAAATAGTCTGAGAATCTGCCTTGTTTCTAGATTATTCATTTCTGACTTAAAATGACTGTGTCCCTATCGAATTGTATGTATTTCAATTAGGTGTTTGTTATCTCCTGTCATTACAGATGCAGTTGAAAACGTATGTTCGCCAAATCGTAAGTAGAGGTAAGGCCGGTAGCAAATTATCCGAATAGTTTTATCAAATCAATGAATACTATATATATATATATATATATATATATATATATATATATATATATATATATATATATATATATATATATATATATTTATTTATTTATTTATCACTTAATCATGGTCAAATTATGTTATTCACTTTAATGTTTAACTGCAAAGGTCAATCCACATCAAATAAAGATTTACTTATTAGTGAAGATCCATAGTTATTGGAATCTTTTTGTCAATGGTTTAGCCAACAAATCTCTTGAAATGGAGAGGTATCGCCATTTCTTAAACATTTCTTGATCAAATAAGTTAAGAAACCCCCACGTTGTGAGACTTGGATTCTTTAACAGAGTTGTCGTCATTTGAGGATATATTTTACCTGAAAAAGCTTTAGATCTAGAATTCTAGGTAATATAGTTTCTTTCTCTAATAATGTTCATGTTCGGGTCAATTATATTTACATTTATTATCTATTTTACTTATGCTGTCTCTCATCAGCATAATTTACAAGTAGTTTTAGATTCTAATACTCTTTTAAAGGTAAAGGTGCAACTTGATATATAAATTTAAGATGCACTATACTTCGCATTGTCGTAACTTTAGTTTTAAAGCAGACAATGATGAATGAAGAAGTAGGAATTATAGTACTAAATAAAATTAAAGGCAGTGAGTTTGTTTCACTAAGCTTTAAAACCACATTGAGAAAAAGGAACTACTAGAAATTTGAACTTCAAACCTAATTAATGTTTTCCTTAGATTTTCACCTAAACCTTGAAATACGACCATCTTTGGTAAACTAAACCTTCTCTACAACTAACATCTCTGCATAACACAACACGCCATGTGCATATCCAATCCATGAAAAGTAAAAACAAGATACGTCCATCCAATCTGATAATCCAAAATACGAATTATATAGCTTTAATTAGACATGTAACAAACAAGTCATGATTCAACCCGAGTCAAGTCAACAAGAGAGCCTGGACATGTTACTAAAAAGATAAATCAATTTTGACAACTCTAACGGCATGTAGCAACTGGTAAACGCCATAAAGTAGTGTAAAAAACTTCTATACAGTTAGAGTTCATAAGTTTAATTCGTACAAAATGAAGAAAAGTGCGCTAGGACTATGGTACCTGGGATAAGAGGCATATTAAGGATTGCATTTGATTTCTTCCAACTGAGTCTCCAACAAATGCCAATGACTTGTTCCTCATCATATCCAAGAACTGAAATGGATTGAATATAGGTAACTCACATCCTTTAGGCTTCCACTTCCATTTCAAAAATTCAGTATCAGGCCTACCATATTTCTTGCAATTTTGGTGTTCATGAATTTCCCCACATGTGTTGTTCGTATAATATGGACCATCTGGATTCGGAACCCACTCTCCTGTGGAGATATCACATTTCTCATTATAACGGTGGTTTAATATATCTGTGACATAAGAAGGGTGGTAAAGTGGGATAACACGTAGAATGATTAATGTTAAAGCTAGAAGTATGAATATTCTTTGGGTTTTTTGAGTTGTAATGAAGTTTTTCCAGAAGGGAACCTCCATAGAATGGAGATTCTTCAAATGGTGAAAGTGAAAGCAGATCTAGATGGGGGGAAGTTCAAAATAACTTTACAGATATCCATTTGGAGAAGGTAAGTTAACCAGTTGACGCTTATTTCTGTGCTAGCAAAACGTGGTAATCACATATTATAAAGTTTTTACTTGTACTAATTTCTTGCTCCACGAGGAATACAATATAGAATTCTTTATTGATAATAAATGTAGAGATTGTTATCTGACAAGTAAAATAGAGTACTTAATATATAAGAACTATAATGCAATAAATAATTCAAAAAGATTGGGCAATTCACAAAACTATACAAACTAACACTATTTTTTACACTAAAATGTCAATATTTTCCCATTTTAAAAATATAGCAATATTTTTTTTCAAAATATAGCAAAATGCACAAAATGGTGCTAAAACCCTAGATCTTCCTCCTACCAACCCCAGCCACCACCCCCAAGCACTGCTGCTGTATGTGTTGTGTATTTTCAGTGTATGTCATATGTATATTTTTTGTATGCACAGTGTATGTAAAATGTGTGAATCTACATCAATAAGCCATACACAACATATTCAAATGAATAAACACAAAAATACACTTATACCTATTGTATGTGAGGTGTATATCTATTGTATGTCCAGTGACATACAATATACACATGAAAAACAGTTTCTTTTTCCTCCACCACCACAAACAACCACCGTGCACCGCCAGAGAAACCAACAAACAAACATACACATATGTGTTGTATGACAAGTGTATATACATTGTATGTCCGGTGTATATTTACTGTATATACAGTGCATACACCGCACATACAATGAAAATACGCATGGCATACATTACATACAGTCCACAAACACCAAAATACACCAAAACCGCCGCGGTTCCGCCGTGGTCCCACCGAAAAACTCAAAAAATAAAACAAAAAGATCAAAGAGCGGATCTGCTACTGCAAAGCAGATCCGACGCAGTAGCAACAATAATAAGATCGAAGCAGCGGCATGACAGGGAAAGGGATCTGCAGCGGCACGAGGGAAAGGGATTTGCAGCAGTGCGACGGGGGAAAGGGAGGGGCACTGGTGACGACGGGGGATGAGGGAGGGAAACCGGCGACGGGGAAGGACGGGGGAGGCAGATCACCACGATTAAAATAATCCGGCAGCAACGGCGTGACTGGGGAATGGGGAGGTGTCGGAGACGACGAGGATGGGGGATTGGTGGGGATGGGTTGTCTGCGACGGGGGAGGGGTGGTGGCGGCGGTATAAACAGTGGGGGTGGTGGTGAGGGAGAGAAGAGAGAGGGAAGAGAGAGAAAGGGAGAGGAAAGGTAGGGTTAGGGTTCTTTTAAAAAAATGCTATGTTTGGTAGCATTGGAAAAAGTATTGCTACTTTTGATAAATGTGTAAAATATTGCTATATTTTTAAAAAAAGATCCCTAATTTGACATACAGTGTAATTTTGCCGAAAAAATTCACCTGATGTCCTCAAAATTGACTGGTTTTGAGGGTGTCCCCGCTTAATATAGTTTTAACAAAATGTCCTCCATTTGGTCCATATAGGCAACACTTCAAATTATCAATTGGTAACCCTTACCTTTTAGAAAGAAGTCAAATGGCAAGGCAACATTTCAAATTATATGGAAAACTACGGGAAGAGATTTGAATGAGCAAGTGCTGCACAGGCAACACTTAATTTGGGAGAATGTGAGATTCAATGGCTGGCAAATATTGCCTATGAAAGAGCGGACAAAGACAAGTGTTGTCTTTTAACCAATACTTGTAGAGAAAGAGATGGTGGGGATATGAGCGTTACTATAAGATTCATAGAGGTATTTTTGTCCGTAATTTATTCATTAAACCAAATAAAATGTATTTTGCTGAACCACTATTATGTGGGGCCAAAAAGATAAATCATTACCTATGATGTCATAGTTCTGCAAATTTGCTTGAACAATTATGGCTGAATTGCACCAAAATTTTTTACCGCGTGCCCTCCATAAGGAGTGGTTTTGGAAAAATGCCCATGCTAAGTAATGTTTTAGCAAAATACCATTTTTAGCCCAGAGCCAATACTTCAAGGCAAAAATTTAGTAAGTCTTGGCAATTCCAATACTTCAAGTTATATTGCGAGAATTCAGGGAAAGACTGGAAGGGACAAGTATTGACAATTGCCAAGACTTACGACCAAGTGCGGCAAGTGTTGCCTTTTGCCAACACTTTAAGGGTAAGTGTTGGCAAATAGAGAGGGGGTCAAAGGCAAGTCTTGGTTTTTGCCAAGACTTACGACCAAGTGCGACACGTATTGCCTTTTGCCAACACTTAAAGGGATAAGTGTTGAAAATCCGAGAGATATAAAAACAAGTCTTGACCCCGACCAAAAAACTTGACAGGGGTGTTACCGTCCGAATTTTTTTCATTAAACCTTAATGGGGGCATTTTTGCAAAACCCCTGTTAGCACGGGCAAAAAGACAAACAATTGCTTAGGGTGTCATATTTTTGCAAATAGGTCGAATTGCACAAATATGACACGGTATGCAATGGTTTGCATCTTTGCCCTCAGTAACAGTGGTTTAGCATAAATATCCTCCATTAGTTTAATAAAATTTATTATGGACGAAAATACCCCTTGCAACTAATAAAAAGACCCACACTATCCTCCCATTCCTTTTCTCCATTCAAACAATCTCTAAACCCTAAAAACGTTCAACTTTTACAGATTCCTCCATTGAAACGAAGATTCAAGGTTAGATGATGCAGCCCGAACACGTGCTGATCAAGTGTTCAATCCACCGAGGCCGATGACACAAAGCCAAGCCAAGCTGCTGCACGATGTTCACATTCACTTGGCTTGGTCGAAGGAAAACAACTACTCCGAAGCTGAGTGGTCGAGCTCAAGAACCGAAGGCTTCATCTATAAGCTTGAGCTCGAAGAAGGGAGTGACCGAACCCCGACCGAACACTCAACATCGACACCGAAGTAAAAGCAAATAACCGAAGGAAGAGCGATCGATGTCAAGAATGAGCTGAGTTAAACAACTGAGCACCGAAGTGAAGAACCTCGAGCTCAAGTGTTCGAACTCAAGTGTTCGGTTGAAGGAGTGACCGAATACTCATTATGCAGCCCTGCGTGGCTTACTCCTATTGGTCGACTGTGACCCTTTACTATTTTATCCTTAGCGTAGCCTATATATACTCCTTTATATTTTATTTGTAAGCACCTAGTTTTTTGATGAATGATTAATAGTTGCTATTGAGTGTCTCAAATGGAGCCCGAACCCGGACGTGGGATTTAAAGAACTTGTGTCAATCGGTGTGAGTCGTTTGAATATTTTCTTCTTGGTCATTCAATTTGCAAGAAGCGTTAGTCTTTCTTGAGGATTGTTGCTTAGTATAGGTGATTCTTGACCTTCATTCGATCGAGCTTGACACTAGTTCCTCAACATTCTTTTGAATCGAAGCAAGACTTATTTTGCTTCTATCTTTATTTTATTGTTGTTCTTCCGTGTTTCTTCGTGCTTGGTTTAACCTCTGGGTTTGCTTGCACCATATTGGCATCAGAGCAAGGTTTGAGCTTGTTCTTACAACCTCAAATACTGTTCGTTTATTCGTACTTTGTGTCTCCAGTTTCAGCTTTCTTCCTTGTTGTTGATTGTTGTTGCTGTGGTGTTTTACAAAAAAAAAAAGTAGAAAGAGAAAAATTCAAAAATTTTGGTTGATTTGTTGGTTGTTGAATCAAACAACCATTGATTAGAGTTCACCACTGTCCAAGGATCAATTTGAGTACCCGATGTACAACGTTTGTGACTAGGGTTTCTTGACAAAATTTTTGACTGTTTTGAGCTTAGTGGTGACTGATTTCGAACCCCAGCGTGTTTTTGGTTCTTACCGATGAAGACTGGTGGTTCTTGAGCATTTTTGGGTTGTTTGTGCTTAAGATTTGAAGTTCAGTGATTTGAGCCTTGTCCGTACGCCGGAAAATTGTTACGTTTGTAACAGCATACGAACGCGAGGAGCTGAGTTTTAGCTCAAGAACTTTGAACTGAATTTCCTCCGTAGTTATTTTACCGGAGTTGAAAAGCAACCCAAGGCTATTAAAAGTTAACGGTCAGTGAACAAAGTAAGTTTGTCCGTACGCCGGAGTAAAACTTACACTGTTCCATTAAAGAAGAAAGGGGTAAAGTGTAAAGATCAAAACCCCAGGTGAAAATTTTGTCGGCTAAGAAAAGGGAATTGGATAAGGTAAAACCCTATCCGTACCAAGGAGGGACCACTCTTGTACCGTCAAGAGTTGGAGTGTTCGAAAAGATTCCGAAGAGGGATCGAAGGGTAGAATCTCTTAGGTTTTCACTTTTCTTGTGTTCGATAGATCTAGTTAGTAGATCTCACGAGTAATTCTTCCTACTCGAGGTCGTACTAACTACTTTTAGCTTATAGGAACTCGTGCGTGGGGTGACCTAAGTCCAAATTTCGTAGAAAATTTCTTTGACTTCCAAAGCGCAGAGTAAATAGCGTCCGTTCCATCGAGTCAAATCAATTCACTCATCCCGAAGGAGACAGTGTAACTTGTCAAATTCGAAGGAACTGAGAGAAGTTGATCAACCGATCAAGCCATTGGCTACAAGTTCTTGACTGACCAAAACCGAACCCATAAGTTGAGTGGACCCGAGTGCCACCCAACAAAGGTGAGGGAGTGTGTGAGGTGACTTCTAACCTTAACATTTTCATTGGTCTTCGATTTGTGCAGGTACCATGGCTGGGAATGGAGGCGAAGGAAAGGGCCTTGAGAAGCCCGAGGTGTCCTTAGCTGATCTCATGGCTGCGATACAAGGCATTAGTGCTGAAGTAAGAGGAGTGAGTGCTCGAGTAGCTAACCTCGAGCAAGATAATGTGTCTGTGGCCTTGCTTGGGTCCAGCGCTGGAACTAGCGACTCTAGTTTGATGAAACTTGAGCTGTATACTGAGCTTATTCGACAACACCAGTTGAAGAGTGAGGCAATCCGAAGAGAAATCTTGGGAAATCCCCAAGCACAACAACAAAGCTTGGGCAATCCCCAAGCACAACAAAACTTGGGCAATCCCCAAGCTGGTTATCAACACTTGGGCATTCCCCGAGGTGAAAGAATACCACTTCCAATGGCCCGAAGACAAGCTGAGGTCGTTGATGAAGGGGTAGATGAAGGAGAATTTCCCGAAGGTGAAAATGAGTTTGAGCCACCAATCGTTCAATGAAGGCAGGCTCAACGAGGTCGTGGAAATATCCGAGGTCGAGGCTGAGGCGCAAATGTTGATCGAAATATTGAGCGTGAGGCTGATGACTATTATGATGAGTACCAAGATCCGATTCGTGGTGCTCGAAATTCAAACTTGAACAGTGTCAAGATCACTATTCCACCGTTCAGAGGAACTAGTGATCCGGATGAATATCTTGAATGGAAGCTTAAAATGGAGCGAATCTTCGAAACCAATGAGATGACCGAAGAGAGGAAAGCTGCCCATGCCATTGCTTCGTTCGAGGCGTATGCAGCTACGTGGTGGGAAGCTGACAAAAGGCTTAGACGAAGGAATGTCTATCCTGAAGTCACTACTTGGGCACAGTTTAAGAGAGCAATGGATGCTAAGTACTTGAGTGCCAAGTATAAGCAAACTCAATTTCAAAAGCTCTATGAGTTGAAGCAAGGGTCCAAGTCAGTTCAAGAATATCATGATGAGTTATTGAGAATTCGATTGAATCTTGATCTGCAAGAAGATGAGGAGAAAGCCACTATTCGGTTCAAAAATGGCTTGGCTCGGGAGGTGTCATCTCAAATGAGGCTACAAGTATATCACACGGTGCAGGATATGTTCGAAGCCGCTACCAAAGCTGAGAAATGGATTAGGAATGAATAAGCAAATCGGTATTGAGGAGTCACTACTTCTAATCCTTTGAACCGAGGTAAAGAATGGAAGACTCCGAATCCAAGTGCTAATACTGTTCGAGAATCGAAGAAACCCTTCGAAAGAGGTGCGACCGTTAACCAGCCAAGAGAAGTGGGAGGTAAAGTTCAACTTAATTCTCCTAGTGCTTCAAGTATTCAGTGTCATAAATGCAAAGGTTATGGTCACATGGCAAAAGAGTGTCCAACTCGCAAAGTTATGCTTGTGCTCTACAATGAAGATATTTGTGAGCAAGCTAGTGACACCGAGGAGGAAAATTTTGAGGAGATTGACCGAGCTGAAGATGATGATGGTCGTGAAGCTACCGAAGTTGATCATCCAAAAATGGTTCTTGTGGTTCGAAGGAATTTGAGCTACATGACTTTTGAAGAAGACGACAACCAAAGAGAGAATCTTTTCCATGCCCGATGTAGAGTGAGGGAGAAAGTTTGTTCAATGATAATTGATTCGGGTAGTTGTGCAAATGTGGTGAGCCAAATCTTGGTTTCACAAATGGGACTACCTACCTTGAAGCATCCCCATCCTTACAAGCTGCAATGGTTAAATGAGTGTGGAGAATTGAAGGTTGTTAAACAAGTGTGGATCAAGTTCAAAGTTGGTAAATATCAAAATGAGATGATGTTCGATGTGGTACCGATGCAAGCTCGTCATATGCTATTGGGTCGCCCATGGCAGTACGATCGGTCGGTTGTTCACAACAGAAGATCCAACACTTACAACTGCAAAGCTCGAAGGGAAGAGTTTCATACTCAAACCCTTGTCTCCTAAACAAGTCACCGAGGACTATAAACGGATGAAAGAGTGAAAGAAGCGGCCAAAGCAAAGCTTCCGATGGGAACAAAATTGGCGGCTGAAGACAACAACTCACCGACCGAAGTAAGAAATATCTTTGCAATCATGCAACCGGGTGAGTACCTACGAGGTAATGCCAACGATCAGATGATGATTTGCCTCGTGCATAAGGGTATCTTTCTAAACTCTAATGATGATTTTTCTAATGATAACCCTTTGCCTAGTATTGTACAAAGTGTTCTGCAGGAATTCGGAGACATGTTTCCCGAAGAAATGCCAGGTGGATTACCTCCGTTAAGAGGAATCGAGCACCAAATTGACTTCGTACCGGGGTTTCAAATCCCCAACAAACCTGCATACCGGTGTAATTATGAAGACACCAAAGAGCTCCAAAGACAGGTTGATGAATTGCTAAACAAGGGCCTTGTTCGAGAGAGCTTGAGTCCTTGCGCCCTTCCTGTTATCCGTGTCCCAAAGAAAGATGGAACATGGCGAATGTGCGTTGAATGCCAAGCACTCAACAAAATAATGGTAAAGTATCGTCATTCTATCCCTCAATTAGATGACATGCTAGATGAGTTAAGTGGTTCTTCATGCTTTTCGAAGATAGACCTCAGGTCCGGTTACCACCAAATCCGAATAAAAATCGGAGACGAGTGGAAAACCGCATTCAAGATCAAGTTCGGTCTCTATGAATGGTTAGTGATGCCTTTTGGCCTCTCTAATGCACCGAGCACATTCATGCAACTGATAAACCATGTGCTCAAGCCGTTCATAAATAAGTTTGTTGTTATTTATTTCGATGACATACTTGTTTATAGTACAACTGTGGATGAACATGTCGAACACCTAAGGCTAGTGCTTGATAAGCTTAGAGAAGAGAAGTTGTATGCTAACTTTAAGAAATGCGCCTTTTGTGTCGAACGTGTAGTCTTTCTAGGATTCGTTGTCAGTGCTAATGGTGTTGAAGTCGACGAGTCAAAGGTCGAAGCCATCAAAGATTGGCCAACTCCAACCTCAGTATCACAAGTTCGTAGCTTCCATGGCTTAGCTAGCTTTTACCGAAGGTTTGTGCATGACTTTAGCACCGTGGCAGCTCCTTTAACCGAGCTGGTAAAGAAAGACCATCCATTTGTATGGGGAGAGTCCCAAGAGAGGGCTTTCCAAGAGTTGAAACGGAGGCTTTGCTCTGCCCCGTTGTTGCAACTCCATCACTTCTGCAAAGCATTCGAAGTCGAGTGTTGTTGAGAGCTGGTTTTGAAGTATGACAAACAGGAAGGACACGGAGGTTCATGAGAAGAACCTAGTCCTTGAGACGAAGGGCACGCTTGATCGAAAAGATTACGGGTTGCAAATCCCTGTGGAACTAGGAGTAGTGGCGCGTGGTTGAAGACGTATCCTAGTCAGACTAAAAGAGGCGGTGTCCAGGCTGTGTCTTTGAAGTATGAACAAGAGTTAGACTTCAACATGGAAAAGAGTTACTGCGAATCTTCAATTACCATAATTGAAGAGGATTCCCAGTAGGACTCAACTAGGGTTGCAAGACTCGTATAAAAGCAAGTAAGAGAGACAGCCGAAATCAGTTATTCACACATAGAGAGTTGAGAGCATACAAAGGCGATCTGCAGATTGTCTACGTGAGAAAACTGGAGGAGACAACTTCGTTGCATGCAGTGATATTGAGTCTAGATTCTTTTGTCTAGGTTTATCGAGTTGTAAGTTGTCATCATATTGAGCTTTCGTTGTTTTACCTATTAGCTTATCTTAGAAGCATATGTATTAGGTGAACTATTTTGTGATTACTAGAAAAGCTAGAGTGTAGCTTTGATTGGTGATTAGGGTCTAGAGTGTAGCCCCTTGGTTACAGAGTTTGTAATCTAAAACGTTGCTCTTGTGTTAGTGGATTCAGTTTCAAAATCCCAGAGTGTGGGTCGTGGTTTTTCTCCCTTGAGCAAGGAGTTTTCCACATAAAATCCTCGTGTCCTTGGTGTATGTTTTGTAGTGTGTTCTGAAGTAGAAGGCTGCATAAAAGAGAACTGAAGAACCCTGTTCTACTACGTAAGAACCAGGTTCTTGCAACGAAAATCGGAGGACACTATTCAACCCCCCCTTCTAGTGTCCTTAGGAGGTGCATAGAGTATAACAAGTGGTATCAGAGCAGGTCTTCTCTTGTAAGGATAACACCTTGAGAAGGATCAAAATGAGTGCACCACCTACGATTACTGAAGGACAGTCGGTTCTGAGGCCTCCACAGTTTAATGGGCAATACTACGCATGGTGGAAGAATAGGATGGAGAACTACATATGTGCTGAAGACTATCAACTCTGGCTGATAGTCTCAGAAGGAAATCTGATTCCTACCAAAATAGTTGGTGAAGGAACCATTGCCACAAAAGAACCTAAGCTGAAGGAAGAGTTTGATGAGACGGATTATAAGATGATCGAAAAGAATCACAAGGCCAAGCGTTTGGTCATATGTGGTCTTGGTCCGGAAGAGTTCAATCGAGTATCATCGTATAAGACTGCTAAGGAAATATGGGATGCTTTACAGGTTGCACACGAAGGAACCACTGAAGTAAAGGACTCGAAAAGAAGAATGTTGAAGAGACAATTTGAGTTATTTACTATGGGCGAGAAGGAATCGATTTAGGATATGATGACCAGGTTGACCATGATTACAAATGAAATGAGATCTCTGGAGATGGAATTGCCTGAGGTAGAGATGGTTGACAAAATCCTGAATGTGTTACCTGAAGCATGGGAACCAAAAATGACGGCCATTATTGAATCCAAACCCTTGAAATCCATCAAGCTTGAAGAACTGGTTGGAAGTCTGAAGACGCACGAGATGATGAAGGACTCAAAGGCTAAACCTGCAGCAAAGAAGGAAAAGACCCTTGCACTGGAAGCAACAGAAGAAGCTGATGAATATGTTGATCTTCAATCAGTGGAAGCTGCAATGGTAAGTGCTCTAAGACAAAAACTCAATCTGGGAAGGTTTAAAGGATTTAAACGAGGGAACAAGGAGAGCTCTAGCAGGAAGAACATAGTTGACAGTCCTGACTACTCTGGATGCTTCAAATGCTTCAAGAAGGATCATGCTGTCATGGATTGCCCAATGTGGGAAATAGAGTGGATGAAGAACAGAGCTGCTAAGGAAAAGGAAAAGGAAACCACAAAGGAACACGATGCAGATAGAAAGAAGTCAAGACGGCCCCCAAACTTCAGAGCAGAACGAAGGAAAAGGAAGGAAGCTTTCTATGCCACATGGGGACCAACTGACAGTGAGTCTGATCACGAGAAGGAAGCTGACGATGACTCACCACTAGCATTAGCAGGAATGACGGATGTTAATTCTGATGAAGAACATCCTCGTGAAGTCAAATGGGGAAGAGATCCATCAAAGCCACCAGTGTTCAATGGGACTCATTACAATAACTGGAAGAAACAAATGAAGAATTTCTTGCAGGCAACTGATTATAGTCTGTGGCTAATTGTGAAAAGAGGACCTCATGTTCCAGTGAAGAGAGAGCAAATGGAGTCTTGGTACCCAAGAAAGTGGAAGAACTAGATCCACAAGATCTGGACTGGCTACAAGCAAACTCCAAGGCTGAGGGCTATCTAAGAAGAGGACTTACAGATGATGTGCTCGGACAGATACTGGAATGTAAATCAGCCAAGGAGATATGGAAGAAACTGAAGGAGTTGTACATAGCTGACAACACCAAGAAGGACTCTGCCCTCATGGCAACTGATGGAGAGGAAGCTGGCTGTTCAGCAGAGGTATGTTTATCTGATCTTAAGGAAACTTTACACACATACTCTTCTGAAAATTTAATTCTAATCACAGCCACATTGATTGAAGGATATGAAAAAGAAAATCTTGAAAAAGATAAATTAATTGAAGAACTGGGTGATCTTAGAACTAAGCACAAGAGTCTCCTAGAACAGAACATTGAGCTTGAAGAAACAAATGCCATCTTGAAAGGGCAGACTCTTGTGTCAAACTCTAAGATCACTGAGCTTGAATTGGAATGTAGTCAGTTGAGAGAGAGTAAGAATGGTAAGCAAGTTATGAGTGAAGTTCAAACCTTTCTGGAAGATGAATTGAAAAGGGCAAATGAGATTTTGTATCAAGAAATTGAGAAAAATAGGATGTTAAATCAAAAGGTTGAAAACTCAAAACTTGAACTTACCAGACTTACAAAATGGAATAAATCTTCAGAGGCAATGAATTGGGTTCTTGAAAATCAAAACAAAGGAAAACAAGGATTAGGATTCAAGAAACCCCTGCCTCCATATAATCCTAAAAGCAAATATGTAGGATTACCTTGTAACATGTTATGCACTTTTTGTGGTAAAACTGGTTATACTAAACAAAGGTGTGTTAACATTGTCAAGGCAAGGGCCAAAAATAAAAAATGTGTCTTACCCAAATGGGCCAAACAAGATCTGATTTATCCATTCTCTCATAAGAAGGGACCCAAGCTTTTCTGGGTTCCTAAGGCTAACCTCTAATTGTCTTGCAGGCTGGAGTGAGGGAGAACAACTCAAGCTGGATTCTTGATAGTGGTTGTTCCAGGCACATTACAGGAGATAGAAGAAATTTTCTCTCACTCGCAGCATTTCAAGGAGGCAGTGTTGCCTTCGGAGGAGGAAAAAGTGGACAGATAGTAGGCATTGGGAAGATTGGGAGATCTCTGGAGCATGCAATTGAAAATGTTTATTGTGTGGATGGTCTTAGACACAATTTACTGAGCATCTCTCAACTATGTGACAGAGGAAACGAAGTGAGCTTCTCATCTGTAGGGTGCATCGTGAAGAACCTACAGAGTGGAGAAGTGGTAATGGAAGGAAAAAGAGTGAACAATGTGTACAAGGCGTCACTGAGATCCTTACCTGAAAACAATCTGACATGCTTGAATGTGCAAGAAAGTGACTCTCAGCTGTGGCATAAAAGACTGGGTCATGCAAGTCTTACTCAATTAAATAAGCTAGCCTTGAAGGAACTGGTTCGTGGATTGCCAAACAAGAAGTTTGAAAACATAAGAATGTGTGATGCCTGTGTGAAGGGAAAGCATGTGAGAACGTCGTTCAAATCAAAGAAAGTGGTCAGTACGTCAAAGCCACTGGAGCTGGTGCATATGGATCTGTGTGGACCTATGAGGGTCAAGAGCAGAGGAGGTAAGAGGTTTGTGTTCGTAATTGTTGACGACTACTCAAGGTATACATAGATCACTCAAGGTATACATGGACCTTGTTCTTGGCATCTAAGGATGAAGCCTTTGAGAGCTTTAAAGACTGGACAGGTGTGGTTCAGAAAAGGCTAAATCTTGAACTCATCAGTATTCGATCTGATCATGGAACTGAGTTTGAAAACTCAAAATTTTCTGAGTACTGTGCGAGGAACAACATAGATCACAACTTCTCTGCACCAAGAACTCCCCAACAAAACGGGGTGGTCGAGAGGAAGAACAGGTCGTTGGAGGATATGGCTAGAACCATGTTGCTGTCAAGTGGACTAACAAGAAACTTCTGGGCTGAAGCTGTAAACACTGCATGTTATTTGCTGAATAGGTGTTCCATCGGAGCAATCCTTGACAAAACTCCATATGAATTACTCAGAGGTAGAAAACCAAGTATTGCCCACCTAAGGCCTTTTGGATGCAAATGCTTTGTTCACAATAATGGCAAGGAACCCTTGGGAAAGTTTGATGCTAGGAGTGATGAGGCAATATTCTTGGGATACTCTACTCAAAGTAAGGCATACAAGGTACTCAACAGAAGAACACAAGTAGTGGAAGAAAGTATGCATGTTGTGTTTGATGAATCAGACAAGGAAATAGGAGAAACGGATGCAGATGATCAAGTGATTGGCTTAAGGAGAGAAGAAAGCACAGATGAACTGGAAGACTCAGATGAAAAGGAGAATACAGTAACATCAGACGAAGGAATCAACTTGACAGGGGGAACCTCGGATGAAGCTGAAGATCAAGAAAGTCAAGAAGAGTCTACTCAATACGATGCTGCAGGTTCTTCTAATCAGATTCAGATCAAGCCATGGAAACATCAAAGTTCTCATCCTTTGGAGAACGTTCTATCTGAATTGGATACAGGAATCATGACCAGGTCAGCATTAAAGAACTTCTGTGCATTCTTCGCCTTCCTCTCATCTTTGGAACCAAAAAATGTAAAAGAAGCTCTAGAAGATCCAGACTGGATTATGGCTATGCAGGAGGAGCATCATCAATTTGAAAGAAGCAAGGTATGGCACCTAGTTCCTAAGCCAAAGGACAGATCTATAATTGGAACTAAGTGGGTGTTCAGAAATAAGCTGGATGAACACGGCATAGTTACCAGAAACAAGGCGAGGTTGGTTGTCCAAGGGTACAGTCAGGAAGAAGGAATAGATTATGATGAAACCTTTGCACCAGTCGCAAGAATGGAAGCCATTAGAATGCTGATTGCGTTTGCTACATACATGGAATTCACTCTGTATCAGATGGATGTAAAGAGTACATTCTTGAATGGTTACCTAAATGAAGAAGTTTATGTGGTGCAGCCTCCGGGTTTTGTGAGCAATGAATTCCCTGATCATGTGTACAAACTGGACAAGGCTCTGTACGGTTTGAAGCAAGCTCCCAGAGCCTGGTATGAAAGACTATCAGGTTTCTTACTCAAAAATGGCTTTTCAAGAGGTAAAATTGACAACACACTATTTCTCAAGAAGAAAGGAAAGGACTTACTGGTAGTGCAAGTGTCTGTCGATGATATCATTTTTGGAGCTACTGATGAGGAGTTGAGCAAAGGATTTGCTGACTTGATGGGAAGTGAGTTTGAGATGAGCATGATGGGTGAATTGAATTTTTTTCTTGGATTACAGATAAAGCAGACACCTGAAGGAACTATGATTCACCAGCAAAAATATGTCAAGGAATTGCTGAAGAAATTTAACATGGAAGGAGCAAAGGAGATGACTACCCCTATCGCCCCTGGAACAAAGCTGGACTTGGATGAACTTGGTCCTTCGACAAATGAGACAAAGTATAGAGGAATCATTGGCTCACTTCTTTATCTTACAGCAAGTCGACCTGATATAGTATACAGTGTTGGACTGTGTGCCAGATTTCAGTCAAAACCCAAGGAATCACACCTGACAGCTGTGAAGAGAATCTTGAGATACTTGAAGGGGACTCAGGATTTATGCCTATGGTATCCCAGAGGAGGAACTTTTGAACTAATTGGTTTTGCTGATGCAGATTATGCAGGTCATTTGGTGGACAGGAAAAGCACTTCAGGAATGGCACATTTTCTAGGTCCCTGCTTGGTATCATGGGCTACAAAGAAACAAAATTCAGTTGCATTGTCAACTGCTGAAGCTGAGTATGTGGCAGCTGCTTCTTGCTGTTCACAATTGCTATGGATCAAGCAGCAACTGGAGGATTTTGGTATCAAGTGTGGGGCAGTGCCAATCTTCTGTGACAATACTAGTGCTGTGAACATTGCCAAGAACCCAGTCCAACACAAAAGAACCAAGCACATTGACATCAGACATCATTTCTTGAGAGACAATGTGGAAAAGGGTCTAATTACTATGAATTCATGCAGGACTGAAGATCAAATTGCTGACATATTTACCAAAGCTTTGAACAAGGTACAGTTCGAGAGGAACAGGTTGGAGTTAGGGATGACCAAAATACACGGATGACCTAGCAGGTAAACCCCTTGTGATTGGCTAGTTTAGTAGTAAATGTGTCTGTTAGAAATTTGTCATTATTATCTGGGCTAAATTTGTACTTGAATAAGTACACTCGTTTAGTTGTTTTGAGCACTAGGTACAAATAATGTGATCCCATGAAGAACCTACTATGTACTGAGAAGGAACCAGTCTGAACATGAGGAATCGTTTCCAGGTACAGTTAACCTACTCTGTTTGTTAGTTTTCACAAATGAAACTAAAATTGTCGAACATGCGTGCATCATGGGAGATTTTCCATATTCTCATAACCGCCCAAAATTATAGGAACACATTCCTTTTTAGGATAGAACTCCTTTCAAATTTCTTGGACCCCACTTCTTGAAAAGGGCTCATTTAAAATAAGTTCATAACCGTCAAATCTCTTTATTTCTCCCGGTTCTCAAAAAGTTCAAAAAGCTGCTTTTATTATACTCATTACCCCTTGTCTTCCCTAGACATTGTCACATCACTAAAACTCTTCTCCTTCTACAGCACTCCTTCAATCTCTCACAACTCACCCACTACTTCCATTGAACATCAAAATTCTCTCAATCTCCAAAAACTGTAAACCCTTCAACAAACTCAGAAATCCTCACAAAATCTTTCAAGATGTCTGATAGACCACCTCCATCCACTCTTGCTGAAAGAATTGCAAGGGCTCGCATCAAATTTCTCAAAAAGGGGAACAAGAAACCGGTCAAGAAGTTAAAATCAAGAACCGTTCTTTCGACACCCACTACTCAAAGTTCGTCTCAACCGTTGCATGAGGTAATCCTGACCCTATTTCATCTACACCTGTTAGTTCAGTCGATATAGTCAGTCCTGGTGTTGTAGAAACTGAAACCCTAGTCGCTGAACTAGATAAGATAATGGGTGATGAGCAGAGAGACAAAATAGATAGGGGGAATCCATGTGAGGAGGAACAAGAAAATAAAGAGAATGAACATAGAGAAGATATGCAGGATGTGTCTAGAGGAGAGGCAAATATAGCGGAAAAAATTGAAGAACAGTTTAGAGAATCAGATAATGCTGAAACATTGAGAAAAGATGCAGTTGAGCCCAGTAAAGATGTAAGTGGAATTGCTGAGTGTGTGGAGGATTCTGTCCCTAAAGGTCCGGTGGGTGGTGGACCTGCTGCTGCTGAGGCTCCAGAGGTTTTGGGACAAGAGCCTGTTGATTGCCCAAAACCTGATGGGGCTGATGATGCAGAGTTTAGCTGGACAGAATCAGATGAGGAAGGAAACAAAGAAGTTGTTGTTGAGAAGCAAGAGAGTGTCAAGAAAGCAGAAAAATCAAGAAGAAAAAGAAAATTTGGAGTAGAGGATGAGAAGGTGACTGGCGAGGAAGAAGAAGATGAGGTGGTGTTTGTAAAAGAGAATAGAGTAGAGCCTGAAAAAAGAAGGAGATTGGTAAGAGATGGTAAGCCTGTATTGAAAACTAGGTTGGTAGATAAAGAGAGTGAAGAAGGATGTGACAAAGAGGCTAGTGAGCCTGTGTTGAGAAGAGGTTGTACTAGGTCTGCATTGAAATTGCAGATGGAAAAGGTTGAAAAGTTGGGAAGGACTGTAACAAATGTGAAGATAAGGGAAGAGGAGAAGAGAGCTGGTGAGGAAGAGGAGGAAAGTGAGGCTGGGAGCTATGTGGAACCCAGTGATTCTGATACTGACAGTGAGGTGGAGAGTAAGAAGAAAAGAAAAGAAGTGGATAGGGAAGCCTTCTTCTCTAAACATCAGGTGCTGCCAGGCAGCATTCTGTATGATGAAAAGGAGTTTCATATGAAATCCTTGTTGAGAATGATAGGAGATCAGGGTTGGCTGAGCTTGTTTGCCAACAAAGACAGGAAGCTGTTTGTGGATGAAGTCAGGGAGTTTTATACAAATTGCAGGGTGGTAGCCAGGAGGGTGTTTACCACTGTGAAAGGAGTGGAGATTGAATTTGGGAGACCTGAATTGGGAGTGATTCTGGATGTACCTGTTGAAGGGTATTGCAGGTATGTTAAGCTAAAATGGCCTAAGAGGACAGATAGAGTTACTCCCTTAGATGTTGTGAGAAATTTTTCAGGGAAACCCAGATTGAGGAAGGAGAGGAAGGTTGAGAAAAAGGAGATGGAGCCTGCACATCAGCTTTTGTTTGAGTTTGTGCATAGGTTTCTTCTGCCCAGGGGGGAAAGAAATTGTGAGGCTAGTGCTCTTGATTTGACCTATATGGATCTGATGGACAGAGGGGTGAAAATAAATTTGCCAGGGCTCATTATTAGGCACATAAAGAGAATCTGTGATACTGATCAGAAGCCACACTCTCTTGTGCATGCTTACATCATCCATCAGATTCTTGAGCATTTTGGAGTGCCTTTAGATGCAGGAAAGAAGCCAACCATCCATCAGAGGTTTGGGGTTAATGTGATGAAAAACTGTGACTTCCTTCAAGAAAGCAGGGCTTCCAAAAGGCCAATGCAGGTAAAGCAGGAGCAGTCAGAGGACAGTGAAGAATATGGACCTGATGAGGCCATTGGTGCTGTGCAGGAACTGGAGAAAATGGTTCTTGCAGTTAATGAAGAAAATGCAGAGCTGCACAGACAGCTGAAGGTGAAGGATCAAGAAATTGATCGCTTGAAGATTGATTGCCACAAGTATGAGGCCGAGCTGGTGATGGAGAGGGCCAAGAATACGAAGCAACTTGAGGCACTCGTTAAGCACTTCAACCTTCAGCTGTGATTCTTCCAGTCTTGTCCTCCTATCTCTATCCCTTCCTACTCCACCTGATCTCTACCCCTTCCTACTCTCCCTTGAGTGCATGATTTGGATGTTTAAGACAATTTTTATTTGGTTGTGTAACTACTAATGGGGTGTGCTGCTGTCACACTTGGATGATGATTTTAAATTTCTCATGTTTATGACTGTTTCTTGTTTAAGTATTTGGTTCCTTGTTGGGCCCTTATTTTGATATACCTGTGTTCTTGACACTGATGAGTTGCCTTGTGCTCTAGACTAGATAAAACTGACAGGTTCCTGCAGGTCTTTGAATCTTTTCGATGATGCCAAAAGGGGGAAGAAGGAATGTTGGGGTGTTTGTGACCTAACTCATCTGTTTTTATTGTTCTGTTATTTTTGTCTTTTGTTTTGGTTTATGTCTATTCAGGTTCTTGGGAAACATTTCTTTGTCATCATCAAAAAGGGGGAATTTGTTGAGAGCTGGTTTTGAAGTATGACAAACAGGAAGGACACGGAGGTTCATGAGAAGAACCTAGTCCTTGAGACGAAGGGCACGCTTGATCGAAAAGATTACGGGTTGCAAATCCCTGTGGAACTAGGAGTAGTGGCGCATGGTTGAAGACGTATCCTAGTCAGACTAAAAGATGCGGTGTCCAGGCTGTGTCTTTGAAGTATGAACAAGAGTTAGACTTCAACATGGAAAAGAGTTACTGCGAATCTTCAACTACCATAATTGAAGAGGATTCCCAGTAGGACTTAACTAGGGTTGCAAGACTCGTATAAAAGCAAGTAAGAGAGACATCCGAAATCAGTTATTCACACATAGAGAGTTGAGAGCATACAAAGGCGATCTGCAGACTGTCTACGTGAGAAAACTGGAGGAGACAACTTAGTTGCATGCAGTGATATTGAGTCTAGATTCTTTTGTCTAGGTTCATCGAGTTGTAAGTTGTCATCATATTGAGCTTTCGTTGTTTTACCTATTAGCTTATCTTAGAAGCATATGTATTAGGTAAACTATTTTGTGATTACTAGAAAAGCTAGAGTGTAGCTTTGATTGGTGATTAGGGTCTAGAGTGTAGCCCCTTGGTTACAGAGTTTGTAATCTAAAACGTTGCTCTTGTGTTAGTGGATTCAGTTTCAAAATCCCAGAGTGTGGGTCGTGGTTTTTCTCCCTTGAGCAAGGAGTTTTCCACGTAAAATCCTCGTGTCCTTGGTGTATGTTTTGTAGTGTGTTCTGAAGTAGAAGGCTGCATAAAAGAGAACTGAAGAACCCTGTTCTACTACGTAAGAACCAGGTTCTTGCAACGAAAATCGGAGGACACTATTCAACCCCCCTTCTAGTGTCCTTAGGAGGTGCATAGAGTATAACAAGTGTGATGCATCCGGAGTTCGGATTAGAGGAGTGCTGATGCAAGAATCGAAGCCGATCGCTTACTTTAGCGAAAAGCTTAAGGGTGCAACCTTGAATTACTCGAAGTATGACAAGGAGTTGTATGCCCTCGTTCGAGCACTCGCCTAATGGCAGCATTATTTGTGGCCTCGAGAGTTTGTGATTAAAAGTAATCATGAATCTTTGAAGCATCTTCGAGGTCAGAAAAAATTGAACCGAAGGCATGCCAAATGGGTTGAATTTATTGAGAGTTTTCCCTATGTAATTCATTACAAAAAGGGAAAAGACAATGTTGTGGCCTATGCGCTATCAAGAAAATTTGCCTTAGCGACCACTCTCACCTCGAGGCTCATGGGACTCGAAAGCATCAAGTCGATGTACGAAGACGATCCCAAGCTGAAATGCATTCGTGACGCAATCTTGAGTGGCCGAAGGGTTGAGAAATATCAGTGGCACGATGACTACCTCTTCAAGAATGGGAGGGTTTGTGTGCCAGTGTCATCGTGGAGAGAGATTTTGGTTCGAGAAGCTCACTCTGGAGGCTTGATAGGACACTTCGGTGTCGACAAAACTCTTGGTATCTTAACTGAGCAGTTCCATTGGCCAAAAATGCGACGAGATGTGGAAAAGCTTTGCAACGCTTGTCTCGTTTGCAAGAAAGCTAAATCGAAGTCCAACCCTCATGGTTTGTACACCCCGTTGCCTGTGCCTGATCGACCTTGGGTTGATATATCCATGGATTTTGTTATGGGGTTACCGAGGTCAAGGGGTGGACATGATAGCATCTTTGTCGTAGTCGACCGTTTTTCCAAATGGCTCACTTTATTCCTTGCAAGAAGTGTGATGATGCACAACATGTGGCTACTTTGTTTATTCTAACGTGTTGAAGTTGCATGGTGTGCCTCGTACTATTGTGAGTGATCGAGACTCAAAATTCTTGAGTCATTTTTGGAAATGTCTATGGGGTGCCCTCGGCACCAAATTATTATTCTCGATGTCTCACCATCCTCAGACTGATGGACAGACCGCGGTAGTTAACCGAACCCTTGGCTCTTTGCTTTGAGCAATGACCAAAGGCAAGGTCGAAATCTGGGCTGATCTTTTGCCCGTGATGGAATTTGCATACAATCGAACAATGCATCGAATGATTGGAATGACTCCGTTCGAATGTGTGCATGGTTTTAATCCTTTGATTCCATGATTTGACCCTATTGCCTCGAGATTCTGTTATTGATTTTGAAGGTACTCGGCGAGCCACTGCCTTGATCGAGTTGCATGCAAAGGTGAAGAAGAACCTCGAGGAAGCTTATGCAAAAGTTGCATCAAAGAAAAACAAGGGGCGCAAAGGTTGGAATTAAAGAAGGGAGATTGGGTTTGGGTTCACTTCCGAAAAGAACGCTTCCCGAACCAAAGGAAAGGAAAGTTGGCTCCTCGAGGGGATGGTCCATTTCAAGTGTTGAGCAAGATCAACATCAATGCTTATGTGATCGACCTCCCTGGTGAGTATAACGTGTCCAACACCTTTAATGTTGCTGACTTAGTTCCTTGTGTTGTAGGTCAAACTTCGGAGGATGAAGATAGCTCGATTTCGGGGACGAAATCTTCTCAAGAAGGGTAGGCTGATGCAGCCCAAACACGTGCTGATCAAGTGTTCAATCCACCGAGGCCGATGACACGAAGCCAAGCCAAGCTGCTGCACGATGTTCACATTCACTTGGCTTGGTCGAAGGAAAGCAACTACTCCGAAGCTGAGTGGCCGAGCTTAAGAACCGAAGGCTTCATCTATAAGCTTGAGCTCGAAGAAGGGAGTGACTGAACCCCGACCGAACACTCAACATCGACACCGAAGTAAAAGCAAATAACCGAAGGAAGAGCGATCAATGTCAAGAATGAGCTGAGCTGAACAACTGAGCACCAAAGTGAAGAAGCTTGAGCTCAAGTGTTCGGTTGAAGGAGCGACCGAACACTCATTATGCAGCCCTGCGTGGCTTACTCCTATTGGTCGACTGTGACCCTTTACTGTTTTATCCTTAGTGTAGCCTATATATACTCATTTACATTTCATTTGTAAGCACCTAGTTTTTTGATGAATGATTAATATAGCAGTTGCTATTGAGTGTCTCTGATGGAGCCCGAACCCCGACGTGGGATTTAAAGAACTTGTGTCAACAATCAGTGGGAGTCATTTGAATATTTTCTTCTTGGTCATTCAATTTTCTAGAAGCATTAGTCTTTCTTGAGGATTGTTGCTTAGTATAGGTGATTCTTGACCTTCATTCGATCGAGCTTGAGACTAGTTCCTCAACGTTCTTTTGAATCGAAGCAAGACTTGTCTTGCTTCTATCTTTACTTTATTGTTGTTCTTCCGCATTTCGTCGTGCTTGGTTTAACCTCCGGGTTTGCTTGCACCAAGATTCCTTTGAATTCCTACTGAGTTTTTCTAAATGTTGCCATAAATTCTACATAATTTCGTTAAACTTTTATTTTATTTTGTTTATAATTATGTATAACTACATATTACCTGAACGAACTATGAACTTTGTTTATGATGATAAAAAAAATTTGTCTTATGGGCAGCAAATGATATTAGATCGATATTAAAGTGGTGAAAATATGAACTGCAAGTTGTTCATTGCTCTGGTGCAATGGAAAAGTTGCAGAGAAAGTCTCTGCAAGTTTTGGCTATGGTCAAGAGTTTAAGCTCTAGTGAAATAAGCAACTTGAGTCTCTACATGTCTTGTCTATTGCCAAGCGTTTAAGCTCTGATGCAATGGGCAACTTGTATAGAAATCTCTACAAGTCTTAGTAATATCCAAGACTTTAAGCTTTGCTACAATGAGCAACTTGCAGAGAAAGTCTCTACAAGTCATGGCAATAGTCAATATTTTAAGCTCTGGTACAATGGGCAACTGTCAGAGAAAGTCTCAGCAAGTCTTGGCAATAGCCAAAAATTTAAGCTCTGTGCAATGGGAAACTTGCAGAGAAAGCCTCTGCAAGTCTTGGCAATAGCCAAGGCAATAGCCAAGGCATTAAGCTTTGGTGCAATGGACAACTTCTAGAGAAAGTCTTTGCAAGTCTTAGTAATAGCTGGGACTTTAAGCTTTGTTGCAATGGACAACTTGCAGAAAAAGTATTTGTAAGTCTTGGCAATAGCCAATACATTAAGCTTTGCTGCAATGGGCAACTTGCAGAACAAGTCTCTGCAAGTTTTGGCAATAGTCAATACTTAAGCTCTATGCGATGGGCAACTTGCAGAGAAAGTATCTGCAAGTCTTGGCAATAGCCAAGACTTTAAGCTCTATGCAAAGGGAAACTTGTAAAGAAAGTCTCTACAAGTCTTGACAAAGCCAATACTTTAAGATCTGGTCCAACAACAATGGGAAGTGTTTACCCAACATTCTCTTTCTATATAACAAGATCCTGCTTCTATCTTGGTGATCTATCCATAAAAAATCTGAGCATATCGTTCATCTTCATTATGCGCAGGATTAATACTATGGCAACAAATTGCATATACATCGCTTACAACGAAAAATGAGATGCAAGCAATAAATATAAGAACCATGACACTGACACTTGTTAAAGATGGAATTACCTTTCAGGTATTTGAAAAATAAATTTTTTATGCTTTAAGCATCAGTAGTGATGCGAGTGAAGCAAGATATGGTTTGAAACCAATGTGGAAACGTGCAAGGGAATAATCGTAGCAAACAATCAAGAACTTATCACTTGCATGTATTTGCTGAAGAATGATGAGAATTCCAAAAAATCTCATTTCATAGTATAAGTTGTTAAAAGGAATAACTCGTCATCAAATAACAGCAGAACCGCAAGCACAAGGGAATTTGTTGTGAATAAAGCAGACCATAACATTGTATTATGTCAACAAGAAGGGCAATTGATTGACTTTAGAAGAAGAAACTTACCCCATAATTCATTTTAGTTACTCTTATGAACTTGAATTTAAATTATTAAACAATACTTATTATTTGCACTATTAATGAACTTTATGTCCTAAAAAAAATTGTGTTTCACTTTTTATTAACCCACTTAAACTCGACCTCTTGGCAAGCGGCCAACACTTTCCTCAACCTCTCCCTCTTCTCCGGGCTAAATTTCCTTGAAGTCTTGGTAGGGCAACGTTTGCCCTCGAACCCTACCTTCTCGAAATCCAACAATTGCCTCGAGTTCTTGGAAAAAAGACAACACTTTCCTCGACTCTCTCCCCTATTCTCCAAGCCAACATGTCGTCAAGTGTTGGCAGGGCAATGTTTTCCCTCGAACCTTTCAATCGTGACTTCAGCTGCGACTGCAAGACTTGATAAAAGGGTAACACCCTCTTCACCCCAATCCCCCCCTTCGCATATATAACTTGCCTTACAGTCTTGGAAAAATCAACATTTGCACTCGACCATATTCTTATCAACTAAATGACATTTTCTTGCTTTTAAACACAAATACAAAATAGCTTAAGTGAATGAATGAGCCCAAAAAGGTATTCTGCAACACTAACAAACAATTAAAGCTCATACATATAAAACGAGACACAATTCATTAACCAAAATATTAAGAGTTATAAGAATACACCATATACCATTAGTTTCTTGCACATATTCGTACATTATAAACCAAAAAATACTATTACGAAATTTACATGAAGTAATCATCACAATTAAATTTCCCAAAAATTTAAATATACAGTTACTCATTCACAAATACTACATGTTCAGTTATTTCTTCCAACATTAAATGGTACGCCGAGTTCTCATTCATAGGAAAAATCATTATATTCATGATAATCATCTCTGGAGGGGTATCATACTCATTAGTTGCTTTGGAGTTCGCATGACAACACACATTAATGGCCAAATCAAGTCGATATTACCTCAGCTGGGTAAACCTATCCCTTGAAACCTCCTTCCCATTCATTAGCAAGTCGGCAAAATTTTATCGTATAAGCACCACAATCAATGCTACACAAATTAAACACAAAACCCGAATATGAAAAATGACAATAAAATAGGAAAGAAAAAGAAAGAAAGAAAATAATCCATTAATTACTAAAAGTCATGTCAATAATGCCTACGGGTTATTTTGCTTGGGGTATTTGTTAAAAACTCCTCCTTTCAACAACATCATTTGACGCTCCGTCAAAAATGCACTAACCAAACTAATATACTTCACATCACTACCCCAACAACCTTTGACATCAAACCAATGCTCAAACTTAAAATTTGATCTTCTTTCTATGTGAACAAAAAATAAATTATAATTATTCGATAAACAAAATTAGAAAATCGTATGGTAACAAAACAACAAGTAAAGACAAGGGAACGAACACTACGACGTTGGATAATAAACTCACAATTGATATGCTGAAAAATTACTGTACAATCACCAAAATAAAAAGTCAACATGACATAAACAAAGAGAAATAAAACACACAGTAACTACTACTAAATAATAAACAAACTCATACCTGATAGGTTCTGCAACTCTTGGAAATAGCCAAGACTTCAAGCTCTGGTGGAAGGGACAACTTGCAGTGAAAGTCTTTGCATGTATTAGCAAAAGCCAAGACTTTAAGCTCTGGTGGAAGGGGCAACTTGCAGTGAAAGTCTCTGCATGTATTGGTAATAGCCAAGACTTTAAGCTCTGGTGCATTGAGCAACTTGCAGAAAAGATCTCTGCTTCTACAAGTATTAGCAATAGTCAAGACTTTAAGCTCTAGTAATGAGCAGCTTGCAGAAAAAGTCTCTGCAAGTATTGGTAATAAACAAGACTGTAAGCTCTGGTGCAATGAGCAACTTGCAGAGAAAGTCTCTGCAATTCTTGGCTATAACCAAAACTGGAAGTTCCGGTGCAATAGGCAACTTGCGGAGAAAGTCTATGCAAGTAATGGCAATAGCCAAGACTTTAAGCTTTGTGCAATGGGAAACAAGAAGATCTAATGCCTATAGCGAAGAAGAACGTTAAAATCACGATAATCAAGCAAAAAGAGCAAAAAAAGTTTACAGGAACTTAAAAACTAATACGTCTATCATCAATCCAATTCGAAACACTAACAGATAAGTATATTACCAATAATTACTAAAAGAATACAGACAAACAAAAAAATACAGATAAAGCATTAGACGAAATAGAAATTGCATTATAACACAAATTAAACAAAAAATAATAACACAAATATAAAATAAACACACGAAAGAGAAAGAAACATACATAAATCTGCATAACACAAAGAAGAAAGAAGAAAAGGAAGGAGGAAAGAAATAGGAGAGGAGTTAGGAAAAAGGAAAGGAAGAAGAAAAGGGCTAAATATGAACTAGGTTTAGACAGGGAAAAAATAGCCCTTTCACGTACTAACTAATGATGTGGAGGACAGTTAGTTAAAATATTTAAAAATAAGGGCATTTCTCCTAAACCGGGGCTTACGAAGGGCACCCGATAAAATATTTTGAACAATTATACACCAACATTTACATAAGTATGAGCTATTTTAATGATATTTTTATTTTTAGATACACTTATCTATGTTGTGTTAATATTCATATTTTATCTCATTTTCTATATCTTATAAAAACTACATAGATTCATGTATAAATTATACAAGAACTAATAATATTGCAATAATTTCTAGTATTATATAACTAATATTGTATAAGTTATGAGAGCGATATAATACTGGAACATGCTGATGTACTATAGTCTAGGTTTTCATGATTCAATTTGGTTAATTTTTTACTAAAATTAAAATTAATCTAATTTAATCAGTTTTTTAATTATTAAATTCAAACCAAAAACACATTTAGATCCAACGATTTGGTTTGTTTTATCAGTCTTTACAACCAGATAACAATAAAGATAAAAAAAATGAGAACTCTTCATCAGAAACTTTAGTGTATAGTAAATGCATGTTGAATTCTGAAGTAAAGTACAGTAATACCTCATATGTTCCCCTATCATTCCTTCCATGTCTAGGGTCTTGAGCACAAGAACCAGTTTTTCTTTTCGGGGTTTTAAGAGGACTGCAGACGATAGAAGTATTACTTATTAGATTTTTTGTGTGTCCCAATAAGGTTAAGCCCATGACATTTAATATTTAATAATAAATAATTCTCGTTCGTTCATTGGTTACTTGATGGACATACCGGATTAAAAGTAAAACTCATATAAGTAGGTTCTCCCTCCACCCATTAGGTTTACCACTTCAATACTACTGCATATTCAGTAACTTCCATCTCTGACGGCTGTGGTAATGTAAGGCTAGGACAAGAAGGTAGAAACATGTTTACCAATGCTTCCGCTACAGATATGTCAACTTATCTCTGTAAAATTATGTGTTCAAGATCCTGTTTTAGTGCGTGAACTGTTTTTGTACTATGAATTATCTAACATGTGGTATCAGAGCCTGGATATTTGAACCAATAATCTTTTGAAAAGAATTTTATATCAGTAATTACTTTATTGTTGTGAACACGTAAACTATTCAATTTGACGGCTTAATTTTGAATGAAGAAATTGTTGGACAGCAAATTCAAAACCATCAGTATGTAATCAAAGATTATCATCTCTTTGCTCTAAAAAGTTTATTAAAAATACTTTGTTACTTACCTACAGAATTTTAATATCCCAAATCTTGATACAACCATAAGGGCAAACTAGGAGAACGTGAAAGCCCACAATGGATTAATTAGGGTATGTGGCACTGTCACAGGGTAAAAAAAAAAGTTTGGAGGTCTCTTCAATCATGTTTTTCCAATTACTTTTTCCATAATTCTTTAGTAAAAAAAGGAAATTAAAAATAGAAAGAAAAGATTGGCACCGAAAAGTTGAGTAAGCCAACCTAAAATCTAAAACTTACTTTATGCATTAAAGTAATTTTATTTTAAGTTATTTAAAGATAAATGTTTGGTAACTACAACAAACATATTGTGATTTAGGTGCATAACAGATAGTGCCTAATCGGCTACTTACACTAAATAATAATATATGTGCTGAAAGTTTTATAGTTTGTTAGTCACCAAAATGGCCAAACTAGAATGTTTAAATTACAAACATACATAAATTTTACGCATGTATTAAAGTTTATGTGTAGTTTATTAGTCACCAAAGTGGACAAACTATGGAATGTTTAAAATTTTACATGCGTAAAATTATCTTACATTATATATGTATTTATGTTCATATAGTTTATTAGTCACCAAAGTGGCCAAACTAGTACTTTTATTGAAAGACGTGCATATATATAAAATTATCAATTATCCATAATAATTATGAAATGCCTATCATTGAAAATTAAGCGGATAAACTGAGGTTTCACTATTGCTAGAAATTAAGAATTTATCCAAAGGTGAATTAATTATTCTATGGATAGTGGACATGATGAGGTAAATTAATATTTTAGTCAAATATATTTGTATATCCAAAGATGTCATGTATGTTTGATTAAGAGTATCTAATTGCCTACTAAATTTTAAAATGATATTTAAATTATGGTAGTATGTCGTAATATCTATCCAAAGGAGAATAATGGTATACTTTTATTGCTTTCTCTGAATCCGTTGATTCTACTTTGTGAGCATGTATATTTATTTTTCAACTGCTTCTCTTCATTTGCAAGCTTCATCTATTAGTGTGTTCAATGGGTTGAACTTCTCTGAATGGCATGAGCATGTCCAGTTCCATTTAGGTTTAATGGATCTTGACTTAGCTCTGCTGGAAAGTAAACATGCTGCTATTACTGATTTGAGCAGTTGGGAAGAGAAGACCTTCTATAGAGCATGTGAACGCTCTAACAGATTGAGCCTTATGTTCATGCGAATGACTATTGCCAACAATATTAAGAGTGCTATTCCACAAACAGAAAGTTTCAGGGAATACCTGAAGTTTGTTGAAGAACATTTTCGTTCTAAAAATAAGTCTCTCGCTGGTACATTAATGGCTGAACTCACGACTATGAAGTTTGATTGGTCGCGTAATATGAAAAACCATATCATCGAGATGACTAGCATTGCATCAAATCTCGAGTCCTTGGGGATGAAAGTGGATGACTCATTCTTGGTTCAGTTTATTTTGAACTCATTGCCTCCTGAGTATGGACCATTCCAAATTAACTATAACACTATTAAGGATAAGCGAAATGTTAGTGAACTGTCCAGTATGCTTACTCAGGAGGAGTCAAGGCTAAAAAAATAAGGAAATCATTCTATTAACTTCATGGGACATGGAGCTGGGAAAGGACTTAAGGTTAAGGCCAACAAGATTTAGAAGAAAAAGAAAGCACCTGCTAATGTTTCACAGGATGCAAAGAAGGAACAAAAGGCAGATGTTTGTCGTTTCTGTGGAAAGAAAGGACACTATCAGAAAGATTGCCTGAAGCGTACAACTTGGTTTGAAAAAAATGGATTTCTTACGATCTAAACCACAAATCCAAATGAAGATTTCTTGTTCATGGGAAACCGTATGAAGGTTCTAATTGAAGGCATAGAGACTTATCGTTTGATCTTGGAGAATGGACATCACCTTGATCTTTTACAGATCCTTTATGTTCCTTCAGTTTCTAGGAATTTGATTTCCGTTTCAAGACTTGATATTTCTGGATTTAATTTTAAGTTTGGACATGGATGTTTCAATATATATATATAAGAATATTGTTCTTTATAGTTCTGGTGTTCTTGTTGATGGTTTATATAAATTGAAACTTGATAATAAGTTTTCTGAATCCCTCTTTACTGTACAATATAGTGTTGAAATTAAACGTAGTTTACTGGATGAAAAATCTGCTTACTTGTGGCATAGACGTTTGGGTCATGTATCTAAAGAAAGGTTAGAAAGATTAGTTAAGAATCAGATTCTTCCGAATCTAGATTTTACTGATCTTGACATATGTTTGGATTGCATTAAAGAAAAGCAAACTAAACATAATAAGAAAGATGCTACAAAAAGCACCCAGCTTCTTGAAATTATACACACCGACATTTGTGGATCCTTTGATGTTCCATCTTTTAGTGGAGAAAAATATTTTATCATCTTCAATGATGATTTTTCACGTTACGAATTTATCTATTTGCTAAAGAAAAAATCTCAAGAAAGGGACGCTCTCAAGGTGTACGTCAATGAGGTTGAAAGACAATTGGACAAAAAGATGAAAATAATTAGGTCTGATAGGGGTGGTAAATATTATGGAAAATAAGATGAATCGGGACAATGTCTAGGTCCATTTGAAAAGTTACTTGAGGAACATGGCATGTGTGCAGAATATTCTATGTCAGGCACACCTCAACAAAATGGTGTTGTAGAAAGGCGTAATCGGACACTTATTGAAATGGTTATGAGTATGATGAGTAACTCCTCATTGCCCAAATATTTGTGGATGTATGCTCTTAAAACCGCTACATATTTGTTAAACAAGATTCCTAGTAAGCAAGTTCCAAAGACCCCTTTTGAACTGTGGACTGGAAGTAAACCTAGTTTAAGGCACCTGCATATTTGGGATTGCCCATAGGAAGCTAGAATTTATAATACACATGAAAAAAAATTAGATTCTCGAACGATAAGTGATTACTTTATTGGTTACCCAGAAAAATCTAAAGGGTATAGGTTTTACTGTCCTAACCATAGTTTGAGGATTGTTGAAACTAGTAATGCAAGATTCATTGAGAATGGTGAAATTAGTAGGAGTGCTGAACGTCAAAGTGTGGAATTAAATAAGGTTAGGAAAAATATTTCATTGCCCTTAAATGTGGCTACTTCCGCACCTTTGACAAATGTTGTTCGAGTAGTTGAAGAACAATTAGACAACAATGAACAACATTTGGATGAAGCACTTCATGAAGAAACTAACGAACCAGTACCTGACAATAATGAACCACAAATAATGCCATTAAAAAAATCTTGAAGAGAAAGAAGATCGGCTATTTTGGATGATTACGTGGTTTATTTACAAGAGTCAGATTTTGACATTGGATTTGATAAATACTCGGTTTCATTTTCACAAGCCATAGAGAGTAGTGAGTCTGAAATATGGATTGATGCCATGAAAGAAAGAGTCAAAATTCATGGAATACAATAAAGTTTGGGATCTCGTTGAATTGCCAAAGGTTCAAAAAGAATCGAGTGTAAATGGGTTTTTAAGACCAAACACGATTCAAAGGGCAATATCAAACGATATAGAGATAGACTTGTTGCCAGGGGTTATACTCAACAATATGGTGTTGATTACAATGAGACCTTTTCACGGTCTAACAAAAGACTCGTTAAGAATTATTATGGCTCTGGTGGCTCATTATGATTTAGAGTTACATCAAATGGTTGTGAAAACTGCCTTTCTTAATGGACACATTGATGAAGAAGTGTATATGGACCAACCCGAGGGTTTCAAAATTGAAGGAAAAGGTCAAATGGTATGTAAGCTAAAGAAGTCAATATATGGACTTAAACAAGTCTCACGAGAATGGTATTTTAAGTTTAATGATACCATAGATCTTTTGGGTTTATTGAAAATATCGTTGATCGATGTATATACCATAGCATCAGCGAGAGTAAGTTTATATTCTTAATCCTATATGTTGATGTCAACCTACTTGCTGCAAGATTTAGGTATGTTGCGTGAGACTAAAGATTTTTTCGCTAAGAATTTTGAAATGAAAGATATGGGTGAGGCATCCTATGTGATAGGGATAGAAATATTCCGTGATAGATCACAAATGACTTTTGGGACTGTTTCAAAGGCTATATCGATAAAATTTTAGAGAGTTTAATATGAGCAATCGTTCTGGAGGAATTGTTCCAATTCAGAAATGGGACAAATTTAGTCTCGAGCAATGTCCTAAAAATAATGTAGACCGAAAGAAAATGGAGTCAATTCCTTATTCCTCTATTGTTGGCAGTTTGATATATGCTCAAACTTGCACAAGACCGAGTACTAGTTTTGCGGTTGGATGCTGGGTAGATATCAAAATAATCCAGGAATTGATCATTGGAGAGCCGCAAGAAAATTTTAAGATATTTAAAAGGAACAAAGGATTAGATGCTCACTTATAGGAGATCAAATCATTTAGAAGTGATTGGATACTTGGATTCAAGCTATGGTGGATATGCTGACACTAGAAAGTCCACTTTTGGATATGTGTTCCTATTAGCTGAAGGAGCAATATCGTGGTGCCAAACATGAATCAACTTCTGAATCCACCATGGCAGCAGAATTTGTGGCATGTTTTGAAGCCACAAATTATGCAAAATGGTTGAGGAACTTTATTTCAGGACTTGGGGTAATCGACACAAGCCGCTGAAACTTAATTGTGACAATATCTCAGTAGTATTCTTCGCCAAGAATGACAGGTACTCTAAAGGTGAAAAACCTATAGATTTAAAGTATCTTGTCCTCAAGGAGGAAGTTCAGAAACAAGTAGAGTCAATAGAGAATATTAGAACTGCTCTCATGATTGCAGCTCCGTTAACGAAAGGTTTACAACCAAAGATATTTAAAGAACATGTTAAAATAGGTCTTGGTTGTATTTATGATTGATGTACTTAGGTTGTTTTGACACAACGAGCTCATTTATGTGTTTCTGACATACATTAATGAATTTCATGTTTCTCATAATGGTGTACACATTATTGTTTTGAGATATAATAGGATAAGTCTCAATGAGACATTATCGTGGAGCATAGTGATAAATATTTTATAGCTTATAAACTAGGTATGGTAAGGTGCTAGTGTTGTAGTACATTGAAGGAAATATGTAGAATATTACTCCCCCGTCTCAAATTATTTGCCCTTCTTTCTAAAAATAGTCGTCTCAAAATATTTGTCCAGTTACGATTTCAAGGTAAAATTTTTATTTTTTCCCATTTTACCCATAGTAGTAAATGTCTTGAAGACCACAAAGATCTCACTTATTAGTTAATATTATAATTGTTCAAATACCAATGAAGATTAAAAAGGGTAAAATAGTCAATAATCCCCTCTAATTAATGATTTCTTAAGGGGCGTGTAAAAGTGAAGAGGACAAATATTTTGAGACGAAGGGAGTATGTATAACCGCTATGACTCGCATTTAATATTTTGTCATATTGTGGTAAGTATGATGGACATAAAGAAGAGGATTTGTTTACTGCGCAACTGATGTTTATGTCATTGAATATTATTGTTATGTGGTTATTGGGTCAAGTTGGAGAATGTTAGATTTTCTATTTAATGCGTGTGGCCCAATAAGGTTATGCCCATGACATTTAATTTTTAATAATAAATAATTCTCGTCCGTTCAGTGTTTACTTGATGGACGTACCAGATTAAAAGTAAAACCTATAAATAGGTCCTCCCTCCACCAATTAGGGCTACCACTTCAATATTACTACACATTCAGTAACTTCCATCTCTGACGGCTGTGGCAACGTAAGGCTAGGGTAAGGAGGTAGAAACTTGTTTACCAACGCTTCCGCTAATGACTTCCGCTATAAGTATGTCTAATTATCTCTATAAGATTATTGTGTTCAATATTTTATTTTAGTGCATGAACTGTTTTTGTACTATGAATTATCTAAATTAGCAAGTGGTTGAGGAATGTTGACGCTGGGTAGTTTTAGTCACCTCAAAAACTACATCCTCTGTAGTTTTCATATGAAATAAAAAAACAAAATAGAACAATGAGATTCACTGTAATTTTTGCCCACATGAACATAAACTTAAGGGATTTACCTATGACAGCACAAGAGTGGTGGATAAGGCGAAGGATGGTGTCGATTTTGGTTTAGAGCTCTCTCAGTATTTGGAATTAGCGTTTCCTTTTAGACTTTAACTAGATGAGTTAGATTCTTTTTGAAATGGACTTAGGAGTTTTAACGTTCATTATCATTTAGCCAACTACACAATTTGCTGAAAATATATAAAATACTTCAAATTAAAATTATAAAATATTAGTAATATATAATTATAAAATTATAAAATTATAAATATTATGTAAATAATATGTAGGGTTAGTTTTATTTTTATTTTCATAAACAAAACCAAATATTTTTTAAAAAAAAATTAAAATCAAACCAAAAGAAGAAATCATTTTGTGTTTTTGATTTAGATTTGAATTTGTATTTAATGCAAAGTTTATGGTCATATAGATATTATAGTACTTATATGCAGAGTTTAATACCGTAAATCAAATAAATTATCAAAAAATTATGAAATAAATATTCGTGTGCTTCAAATAAAACGAACCTCTTAGTTAAGTAGGAAATTTATGGTTGAAAAATACTTAATTCTTTGTTAATGCACTAGAAAGTTCTTGAATTATACATACCATGGTTAATATAGTCCAATTTATGGCCAATTTTGAATTAGAAGCCTTATTTCTTTCATGTTTTATGTTCGCGTTTACTATTATTTTTTATTGAAGGTCAGCCCATTCTAGCCCGCGGCGACTTAGGGTTGGCTCTCGGTTGTGCATGTTAGAGACCCTTTAGTTAAAAGGGACATTCTGTCCTAGCCATTTTATGCTCTGGCCCGCAAGAGTTGAGTTGGGGCGGGGTAGCCTGTTTATTTTGAACACCTCTAGTGATGAGCGAGTGATCCATCTCTACACGGCCGTTTTAAAACTCTTCATATCCAATAACACTTGTTTAAGTTTTATGGAGGCTCCAAGCGTTTTCGTATGGTGAATTTTGTGAATAAATGAAGTTTTGGCGGTCCGTTAAAACTTGTGATAAGATTGTTCATAAATTAATTGAACATAATACTTGGGTATGTTGCTATAATATCACTACTTACGCATTATTTAGTCTTAACAAGTTTGTATTTCATACATGATTGTAAAGACCGTATTATTATTTTTTATTTATTTATTAATAAAATTAGCTGCTAAATACGTGCTTAGTGATATTTATTTATTAAAAAAAAAAAATCATGCGCCTGTCGAAACTTGAAAAAGTTGAGGCTATTTTTCATAAATTACTTAAACGGGAGATATATTAAACAACAATTATAAAAGGGACATCCCATGAAATTTTCACAGTAAAAAGGACTGATAAGTTCGAAATAGAACTTAGAAAGAATAAGTCTCAAGGTTGCTTATGTTTGAATTTTTATGAAACGAATAGGATTGTAAATTGTAATGTACAACAGAATTTTGGCTTTGGCTGGAGGAGCTTTTTTTGTTTTTTTTTTAAAAAAAAAAAAATTGCTGGAGGAGCTTGATTATAGTATATTACTACCAAAGTATGTTTTGATCCACTAGGCATAAAGTTTCTGTTACATAAAATATACATTTCTTATTTCTTAGCCATGTTTTTATGTAATAACCTTTGCCTAGTGGTCCATTTGCTTTTTTCTGATTATGTTAAGTAAATAGAATGAACAAGAAACAAGAAAGTACCATTAGCACCCATGCTAATCATCTCGACTAATCGGTCGGAATAAAGCCGATTAATATATAACTGTTGAAGATTAAAAAAATGCAAAGTTTCTCTGAAAGATGATTGAGTCATTGACATGCACAGTTTTTATGTTCTTTTTTCCTATAATTGCAAGTATTGCTGGCTGAGTTTACACCAGTAATAAGAATCATCTCCTTCTTTTTCTATTACATTTCATTTTCTTTCATTTGTTGTTATCAGAATGTCGCATGGAATCTATATCCAACACCTAACATATTTCATACATTCTAAACCACATTATTTGATAAACTTTTTTGAAATATTTAAGAGAAAATTCCCATATGAAAAACCAGGTAAAATTAAACTGAACTACACGTTGATGTCAGAAGATTTTCTGTTTTTCAGAGCCATAAGAAGCCCACTTATAATCTGATGGATGGCAGGCTGTTAGCAATCTAACAATATGGACAAGAATATGCTCCGTCCAAATAGACTTTAATAATTTAACAAACTGATATCCAAAACCAAACTAATTTAAATTTATGCTAGGTAAGCCCACTGCCAAGTAAGGCGGTTCCTATCAAGAAATTGTTCATTCACATGTCTGGATCTCAAAAAATAAAAAATAAAAAAACCTTTGACTAAGGGTGGCCATTTCCAACCATCCTACCATGCCTTTGATATTCGTGCTATTTTCCTTTGCCACGCAGAGTGGGAGCTTCTAAAAGATGGAAAAGCATAGGTGATGCTAGGACAATTTTCTGGAGATGTTGGACGAACAATATTTTGGTAAAACTATAGTATTATTTTTGGAGAGTTAATTGATTGGTCTTCCAAAGTTAGAAAACTAAAGTTGCGCATGCATTCTAGTATTATTTTTGTAACATTTACGGTCAAGCCCTCACATTATGAAACTTACCCTACATATTTCTAACTATCTTATGAAAAATTAAGTCAAGGTGATAAACATTTGGAGGTCCGAAAACTGTTGTCGAGTTAATTAATGATTTAAAATGCTTTTATCCTATGTTCTGAATTGATGTTCAAAATGTATGTACTCCCTCCGTCTCATATTAGTTGACACTTTCAATTATTGCACGCTCATTAAGAAAATCAATAAATAAAGTATATATTTTATTATATTACCCTTATTTAATATATGACTATTAAATACTTTTCTAGAATATCATTAATAATTGAAGGTATAGTTGGAAAGAATTGAAAAAAATAGTCTTGAAATCCTAAAGCGTCAAGTATTTTGGGACAAATAAATCTTGCTAAAACCTCAACTAATTTGGGACGGCGGGAGTATTATTTTCTTTGCTGAACAAAAATAGTACTCCCTCCATCCCAAAATGAGTGTCTATATTTCTTTTTTTATTTGTTCCAAAATGAGTGCCTCTTTCTTTTTATGGCAACTTTTTAAATCTAAGATTTGTTTTGGACCACAGTATTTAAAGACTCTGGCTCACATTACACACACCTTTTATTTTAAACCACAAAATTTAAAAATCTTCCTTATTTTTTTAAACATTGTGCCCAGTCAAACCCAAACACTCATTTTGGAATAGAGGGAGTAATTTTAAGTGACTGGTGACAAATCCAAACACCAATTCATTAACAAATTGAGCATATAATCCGAATCTTAAACAAGTCAAGGAATACTCTAGCTAGGACTTCCAGACTTGCCATATTTACTCATATTGCCGTTTCGAGGAATCCCAAGTCTATTCCCATATGGTCAAAATATTGCAAGATTTGCAGATACAAAAGTATTAGACAATTAATAAAACAAACATAAATAGAACCTAAAACAAACAAGAGTCACTTTCTCAAATAAAAGATACTATCAATTCCAAGGACCAAATTCGAGAAATGTCATCATGTGCAATAACCGGTTTCTTTTATTTTGTGTGATATTTCTTTATTAGTTTAATTATTTGTTCCCTTTTTATTTCTCCATCACTGGCATATTTTTCTAGCCACACAAAATCATAATATCATGTTAAGGAGAATAAGTTTCAAAAATTTTTTTCTAACTTGAATTCTGTGGCGAGTCAAACGCATCCACATAAATTAAGCAAAGAAATTAAAGTACCGTCAAACTTTTTTATAATTGTCACCCTTTGTAACATCATTTCACTACTACAGCCTAGTCTTTCTTTCTTTTCTTTTTTTTTTCCTTCCTCTGAAGTGATTTTCATGTTAAGTGGAGTATATTATAGGTTCTATATAAAAGCATCTTGGCATAACTGCTAAAATATAATACGGGTCAAACAACGCTAAAATAAAGATGTTTATTTGATTGTATTAAGGCAAAGCCGATTAGCCAACCTTGGCCTTGGTCTTGGTCTAATGACCTATTAAATTACATGGTCTGCCGTCCAATTAGTATAAAGTGCCTCAATTGTGTGATATCCAACAGTTATGTTCATTCACATCATCTCCTTCACTTGGCTCTCTCCAAACTCCACCAAATAAGCAAAGACAAATCCCACCAAACCACTTCCCTTTTTCTCTTTACATTATTAGCTATATATTGGCTTCTCCTTTTATAATTTTTACTAAGTATTATCAAAGTCAGCCTCATACTCTAGCATTAGCTTAATCTTCTATACGTCCTGCTTACCATTATAAGGTAATACCTCTTCCTATAATCTTCATTTGCTTTACTTATTGACGTGCTTGAGTTACTTAGGGTGTTAGTTTAATAACCGTCTATTGCTTAAAGTGATCAATCTTGTGAGTTGTTCTAAATCAATATCTTTATACTTCTTTTTATAGTACATTGGATTGATCATTCCCGTTGTGGATGCATGTTAGTTTACTGAACCACGTAAAGTTTTATCTCCCTGATGTATTTCTCTTTATTATCATTAAATTTATTATATATCATTTAAGATTTGTTTGGTTCGTTTCTGCTCGACACATGATTATAGGCGAATTCAGAATTTAAACCTTATATTCTACCTCTAAAATCATATTCTTAGCATTTAGCACATTGGATTTCGAAATTATGAGTCGGATGAATTTAACATTGAAATTGTAGTGGTTTTTTAATTACCTATGTATTTATATTGTGTGTCAAAAATTTTGAGTTCAGTTGAAGTCGGTGATTAGTATTACATAAAACATATACGTGCACCTTGTTAGTTCGACCTAACATTGGGTCGGTTCTTGTGCAGGTTACTCAAAATAATTCTTGAGGAAATGGTGATAAAGGGATTGGAGAGGATTATGGTGAGCTTGAAGAAAAATTTGAGAAGGTGTCTCAAAATGAAGGAACCTAATTATGACAAAATTGAGAAAAGTGAGAGCATGAGAATTGAGATAAGAAGCAGGAAGGCTCGTAAACTCATTGAACAAACCCTCAGAATTGCCGACTCACCAAAAAACAGAAGCTATCCTTTCTAGATTCTAGTATTGGTAGTCTAGTATCATAAATATTCTTGTAATGACACATTTTGTTATGTTAGATCGAAGTGAATTTAGAATCTAAACTTGATGAGTTCGACCTTTAAGGTTATCGACACTTAATTTATTATAATTTTTAAATTATGAATGCAGATTTAACATTTGTAAAAAATTTAGAGTATTTTTACCTACATATGTATGATCCGTGTCAAAAATTTTGATGAACTCACAACTTATGGCGTTTGACGAAAAATCAAGCTAATTAGCCTTGAAGACATTTTTGATTTCTTTAAAACCTCCATCCAGCGCTGTCTGCATAGTGCATATACAAATGAACAGTTTGGTAGCATTTTCTTGCTTTTTTTTTTTTTGGGGTGAACTTGTGACTCAATGACTTACATCTTTCAACTGATTCCATCTATTAATAAGCAGTCTTTTTATTAAATAAAATGATTTTTGAATCATCTTGAGTGAATAAAATCATTTTTGCAGTTGCATGGTATTGTTGGAGTAAAAACATGATGTTTACAACAACAACATACCAGCGCTATCCCATAAATGAGTTCCAGAAAAGGTGAGACGTATTCAGATCTTACTCCATAAAAGTGCAGAGGTTGTTTTCAATAGACCCTTGGCTAGAAAAAATACTTTTAAGAACATATAGTCGGGAAAACATGACAGAGTAGAAACATGAATATAAAGTCCCATTTCAATCTCTTGTAACGGCTGTCTTCTATAATTAGCCCACGCTCGACATGTTTATTAAACAATTTCATATTAAAAATCAAGCAACCTCATGTTTCTACTCATAATATAAGTATAACAATAGGCCGATGAAACTTCTCTATCTGTAATTCCTCTTCCTTTTTTTCTTTTTGGGGGGTTTTTTCTTTTTAATGTTCTATATTGACTTCGTTTATTATTAGCCCATGCTTGACATGTTACAATTTAATTCAGAACCAAATTTAGTTAATTATTAAAAAATCAATCATTAGAATAGTCAAAAGGGAATTCACATAATTTAAATCAAACAACCTCATTTTCACTTAAACAAATAGGTCGATGAAACTTACGTGTTAGCTCTCTCTTTGTATTAGCCCCGCTTAATATGTGGCAATTCAATTCGGATACTATTTTAGCTAATTATATAAAAATAATCACTAAACCAAATAACAAAAACTTATTCACATAAATTTATTCAAACCTCACAATAGGTCGATGAAACTTATTTGTTGCTTTCTTTAATTAGATTTAAGTTTCAAATATACTTAATAAACTCTTCGCTTGTATAGACAAAAGTAAAACATTTTTATCTCCTCAACTGAAATTCGTGTTTGTAGTCTCACATGCAATTGTACATAGAAATAGATCGTAGGAGATTTTCAAAAGTGCAAGTAAAAAAGGAAATGAACTCTCTTTCCTCATTCATTTACCATAGAACTTGAGTCCACATGATAAAAGGTGGACCTTATATCCAAAAAAACAACAATAACTACAACGTCTGAATCTCAATTCCCAAGTACGTCGAGGTTGATATGAATCATCATTGTCCATGTCGCTCTATTGTCCAATAACAATAAACTGAGACAGGATCTCGGTAGGGTGTGTGTTGGTAGACATCTTGAAAATTCAAACAAATATACACAGCAACAGGAGCTTTTGGCTATAATGATCCTGGAAATTTTGTTTTTAAAATGTCTCCAACACAAAGGACAATTACCTCTAGTTGACAGTCAATATCCAAGAGGGAGAACAGAGTCTAGCTCCCCTATAAAACACTACAACGTGGAAGAGAACAGGCTTCTTTCAAACAGTGGTGTCTGAGACAGTTTGTGCACACCTCGACTATTTCACCCATTAGTGAAAGAAAATGTACTTAGCACATCAAATATGGTTCAATAAAAGCTTCCCTTTGCTTTCATAGTCAACTTGTTTAATGCCTCATTTTGACTTCAAATAATTGAGCACCACACTTTCTCAACACGGTATACGTACATATATAGAGCAAGTTTTAAAGTTATACTACATGGTTTAGGATGTAAGTTTGGTAAGTATCAAGTGAAATGACATCAGGGATCAGTGTCAGTTTATTCCTTTTAACAGTTAAATGAGGTTTCAATCAGCATGTGGTTGTTTCTATGAAGAAAATGTACCCCCTTTGTTGTATGAAGACGCATTCTTTCGCGGTTAGTTCGAAGAATGTTCCTTTAAACTTTACGTCACCTGAAAAATAAAAGATGTCACTGACAAGCAATTGAACAAGTTGACTAGAAATTATAAATAGCCAAACAAAAATCTACCAGTTAGTTTCTGGTAAAAAAAAATCTGGTGAACTGTAGCAAACTAGTAACACAAAGGCTGAAATATAAAACTAATAAGAAATGAAGATTGGAAGATTAAGAACCTGAGGGCCACCTTAAACATCTCCACGGACATTTTGTCCAATACTCTAGTTATTAGTGTAATGACTCCCACCGTATCCAGTAGAATGACCATATACCCCAGCTGCACATACATTACCGCAAATGACAAACAGAAGTCTCAGCAACTACTACAATAATACAACTCCATTACTCAAAGTAGTAGTAAGACAGATTCAGTACATTGACATCCCTCAGTGTTGGCACTGTTAGTTAACTCTGCCCTGAGCTTTTCCATCTCTCCAGCCATATTCATATAGTTCTTCTCCATCAATTGAAGAGACTCAACATAATCATTGTTTAATTTCCTCTCATAGTCATAGGTAGCCCTGTTAACCAAATTTCATACAACCAGACATCTTTCAAGTAAATAACGAAATATTGCTTCGATAAGGCAAAAATAGCAGATATACATCTTCTCGGTAGTATAACATTCAAAAGAAGTAATGGATATAGTATAAAAAGATTTCTAGAGGGAAGTGGTTTGAAGGGTTACTTCAGAAAAACTGTCAAACAAGCTTTCTCTTGTAAGAAATAGATACACATTCTAGTTCTAAATATATCACAAATCCCTTCTGGTTAATCTGTCAAAATTTAGACAAAGAAAAAGTATAATTACCGGCAATGCTTAAATTCCTGTCTTAGGCTCTCCAGCTCAGCCAGCATAGGAGGAATCTGTTGCACATCAGAATGAGCCTTTTGAAAATCCTGATACAGCTGTTGCACTTTAGATTTAAGCTCCTGTCTGGTAGCAAGCAAAGTCTGAGCTTCACCTCGTGCTTGCTGCAAGGCCAAGTTGATATTTTCACCAGCTTGCAGTTCACCCTCCATCATTGCAATTTTATCCTTGAGGTCTTTAGTCCGCTGTTCCTTGTCAGACTTGATTGCTTCTATTTGAGCATGTAATAGTTGCAGGTCATGTTGTGCAGCAGAAACTTCTTGCCTCAAAGTTCCATAGGTGGAAGCAAGCCTCTGATTTTCTGTTACGATTTTTTGCATCTCCAGGTGCTGGGAGGCAGGCTTCTTTTCCATAATTTCTGGAGGTATCATGTCGAATGGAGCTAAGTCACGAGGTGGGGGGTGTACAAGAGGACCAAAAGGGTCAGGGTGAACCAAGACAGACCCAGGAGGTGGGCTCAATAAGGATGGAGGTGGGCGTCGAATTTTACTTCCCATTGAATAATTGTTATAAAGACCTGCTAACAAGATATACAATTAGAATATGTCGTAGGACATGCAAAACAGCACTAAGAGTTCAAATGAAGTCTATCAAATAATTTTAGGAGAAGTCTTTTTCACATGCAACATTGCAGATGATAGAAATAAAGGTACCGACGTAGCTATACAGATATGAAGACAAATAGGAGAAACAAATGAATTAACACTCGTGCATCGGTGACCACAAGAATGCTCATGGACTCGAGCAACTTGAAGGTGAAGTCCCTCCAACCACAAGAATACACATGAAGATGTTGAAAGCAAAGGGACAGGAAGCATAAGATTGATCAGAACAGAAATAACACAAAATCAAGCAATTGATAGCTTGATCCCTCGTAATCACTATTTAACAATCAAACCCATTCAAGAAGAAAGAAAGGTCAAATCTAACACATGAAGCGACTAGCCATAACAAGCAACACGACTAGAAACAAACTAATTAACTATCAAATATATGATTCAATCGAAGGAAGAAGTGAATTGAACGCATACATTCAATACTTACTTGAAGAATTCAGTGACAGGTCAATTTGAAGAGGAATTGAATCTCTGTGAGGAAGAAACTTACTCAAAGAGACATCTTGACAATTCTTATTCATAGAATCATGCACCATACTATATGTAGCCATATAGTCAACATTAGAGGCATATTCTCTCTTATCATTCTCAACAACGACATCACTAGTTTGAACAAATTCAAACTCAAAAGAAGTACTTCCTTTATTCCAATTTATGTGACATAGTTTGACTTGGCAAGGAATAAGAAATAATGGAAGACTTGAAACTTGTGGTCTTAAACAAGCCATATCATTTGTATGGTTGTAAGATTTTTGAAACTTGTGGTTTTTCCGTCTTAAACATGCAAATAAAAATTATGTTTATATAGAAGCTTCTCACTAAAGGTAAAATGGGAAGCTAAAGTTGAATTGTTTCCAAGTATAAAAGTGTGTCATTCTCCTTGGAATGAACTAATACGGAAATAGTGTCCATAAACTGAAACAAAGGGAGTATTATTAACACTATAGTCGCAATCAAGCTCATCTAGTGGGTGGTTGACACAAGCATCACTAATTTTAATAATGAGTAAAGATTCATAAAGATCACAAGAAGTATGGTTAACCCCTATGCTCTTATCACATCCAAGTCCACAAAGTAAAGCTAAAAAGTTAGGTTTAGCCATTTCACCTTGATTTGTTCCCACAAATTTATCTATAGCTTTGCCATTCACACTTAGGCAAGGATCATGATGACTTGGTGTAGTCGCTTCTTGTGTTGGTATCCTCACCTTCTCAATCATATCATCTTCAAGAACCTTCACATTAGAAACAACAACATTAGAAACCGAACGAGTTAACATTCTAGTAGATAAACAAGAGACTTTATCACTCAAGCTCTCTTTTGATTCACTCTTTTCCCATCCATTAATTCTCTTTTGGTTCTTGTTCACTTACTCTTTTGTTTCTCAAACTCACTTCGCTCTCATCTTGTCCTCTTGTCACCCCACTCTCATCAAGCCTCTGAACCTCTCCTTTTGCCTCTCTTGGCATGTCAACAAGCACTCCCTTACTTCTTTGTTTCTTTTCCCCCTCATCCTTCGCTTGTTGCACACATTTTTTTGTAGTAGCCTTCAAGGATGACTTTAGCCTCATTTGTTCTTCCAACACTTCATTTGGTTTCAATGGTGAAAGATTAATTAATTTTCCTCCTTGCTCAAATGTGTACTGATTTTTCCTTCCATCATGTGTTACATATCTATCATATAGCCATGGTCGCCCAAGAATGAGATGACAAGCATGCAATTTCACTACACTACATATCACTTCATCCTTATACTCTCCAATAATGAATGGAACCTTCACCATCTTGTTCACTTTAAGCTCTCCACATTCATTCAACCATTGTAACGTATAAGGTTTAGGATGCTTCAAAGTTCTTAAATTCATCTCTTTCACCAAGGTATCACTTACCAAATTGTCACAACTTGCTCCATCAACTACCAAAGTGCACACTCTTCCCCAAATCATACACTTATTGTAGAAAATATTGTGTCTTTGTGACATTTCATTTTCTTCACCCCAAGGAGTAGAAATGGCTCTGCCGATCATCAATCCCTCATTTACAACTATTCCCTTTTCATTCCAAACAACAATATCATCACTGTTAACCACCTTTATCTCAACATTAAGATCTTCTATGCAAGTAGAATCACGAGGCGGCTGGTGTATAGGAGAACCAAAAGTGTCAGGTTGCAAAGAGGGGACTGGGCCTCCACCTTTACTTCCCATTGAACAATTATTATAAGACCTGCTAACAATACATATAATTAGCGTGTATGTTGAAGGCAATGTAAAGCAGCACTAGTTGTCAGATGAAGCCTATCAAATAATCTAAAGAAAAGACTTTTTCTCATGGAACATTGCTGATCGATAGAATTAAATAAAGTTAGCAGCATAGCTATACAAATTTGAAGAAACATAGGAGAAACAATTGGAATTAACACTTGTCATGGGTAACGAGAACTACATTTGTTAGAGATGTCAATTAGTGCAGGATGAAAGAAAAGACAGAGAATAAAACCATTAAGAACATAGTAGCTTTCTGTCCTGTATCAAATCCAAGAAGTCATGCAATCGGCATGGTACAACCTTTATAACTGGCCAAGCTCATATCTTCTAGGCATTATGCTCTATTCCGGGCACTTTGTTCCAATATTGGAAAGTGATTTGTCTTTTGATACAATAGGAGTTCTCTAACCAAAGATTCTCATCTCAAACTTTCTTTTTACTAACCAAAAAAATCCCTGAGGGTTAGTGGCGCATAGTTCGAAAAATCGGTAGATAATGCGCTAGCTCATTTACCCTTCTCCACTTAATACTAGACTTTTATTTGCAGCAAGATTCGAACATGTGAGATGCACCTAACTCACACATTACAAGTTGAGCTCTTACTACTAGACCAAAGCTTTGGAGGCCTAAATCGCACACTCATCACTATCAAGAATTACACGACATAATATAAGTAAAATAACAAGAACAAAAGTGACTACCAAACTAGTTGATATAGCCTATACAATGTTTCCACACCCAAGGACAGCCTTGTGGTCAATGATGTGGGTCAAGAAACCATGAGGTCTCAGGTTCAAATCCCAGCATAGACAAAACACCAGGTGATTTCTTTCCATCTATCCAAGCCTTGGTAGACCGAGTTACTCGGAACCTGTGCTGGTGGGATGTAGCACAAATTAGTCGAGGTGCGCACGAGCTGACCCGGACGTGTGCATTATTTCCAAGAGAATGTAGGGTTTTTTAACCATTAAAAGGAAACATAAACATAATTCTTAACAATGTCAATACATCTATGGTTCAAAAAAAAAAAGTTGCTATCTTGTCAGAGTTAATCAACAAAATAAAAAAATGGGTTTCACATAAAAACTAAAACTAAATTAAGTCAAACAAACACAATTCATAAAAAAGATAGAAATCAAAGTAACAATTTGGATATAAGGAAATAAAAGATAAAAGTCTATGATAATATTAAGTAAATGTAAATCGAGGAAAATAAAAAGAGAGATTTCATAATACAATATTTCTCACTTGTAGGAGCTGAAAAATTATTGAGCTGAGTTGCACTGTGGCTTTGCAAGTCTCTTTACGTTCAATGGGGGAAATAACGAGTACCATATATAGTTTTTCGTTTTTTATTTTTTAGATACTAGTTTTAGCGTACGTGCGTTGCACGTGTATTACACGGAAAAATAAAACTGTGATAAATAAATTTTAATCAAGAAGAATTTTCTTTTTTTTTTTTGGAATTATATGGATTAACGTTAAGATGATATCTTTGAATTATAAGTTATAACATATCATTCAAATATAATAAATGTAAGTACTTAAAAATGATGAGGTACGTTACAGAAATAGTCGTGCTAGTAAAAATACTTAGATTATTCACTTATTATACGTATATTATACATAGAATGAATATGAAATATAAATAAAAATAAACTTTTTTTTTGTATAACCTAGCCACCGTGCAGCTAGCTCAATAAGAAAGTTTTTTTTTCCATGTAAGTGCTCGGATTTCTTATTGTAATTTTTACCTGTGCCTCCAATTGTGTGATTATCTTTTATCATTAATTAGTAGAATATTTTTGATATTTCATTTATCATTACTTAGTAGAATATATTTGATAAAAAGAAATTAAAGTTATTCGGTATACTTAGATAATAACAAAATAATATCGGTATATAATTAGAACATGCAATTAAACGTAAAATAATCCCAAATTATTTAGGTAATTTTCTTTAATTATGATTCTACAATTAGTCTCCAACTCCACTTCATATTCCTTCTACACAGAGTCCTAAACGAGTCTAACTCCTAAAATAGCACTCACTTTTAGCTGCTTTCTATGTTACACCCAGAAACTCTGATTGCTATTATATATTTGGATATGCATAGTGAACGTGTGTCAGACAATAATAAAAACATAACTGATGTTCAAATTATATCTTCAATCATGAAATAAAAATAAAAAAGTTACAAATTCCTGAAAATGATAGATGTAGATTCTTGTTAGATTTGAATTCAATCAAGTGGTTATCTTGATCTTCTTCCTCATCCTAATGCACATATAAATACTAAATGGGAGCAAGAATTTCTTGAAATATTTGGTATCGTTCATTTCAAAATTGAAGAACCTTTTTCAAGTAGTGTAGTGGTTCAAAAAATTTCATGCAGTGCTCTCCATAAGCACTGGTCTTATCAATTTGTCCCCACTTTTAAATGTTTTAAGTAAATGTCTTTCATCTCATCCATCACTATGCGAAAGGACTATTTTGCCCCTGCCTAAACCTAATTCACAGGGAACCGTCTACTTCTGTCCTTCATCCTTCCTTTCCTTCTTTCTTCTTTGTGTCCTAGAGAGATTTAGGAAATCTGTAAAAGTTTTATTTATTTTATTAGTTTTCTTTAATTTGTGTTATAATGTAATTTTTATTTTGCCTAATCTTTTATTTGTATTTATTTTTTTCTGTATTTTTTTTGGTAATTATTATCTATACACTATCTGTAAGTTTTTTTCATTTTGATTGATAATCGTTGAATTAAATTTGACGTTCATGTGAATTTTTTTTACTTCTTATACTTGATTAAGATGATTTTAAGGTTCTTATTGACAATAGCAATTATATATTGTTGTTGCTCATTGCATAGAGCTTAAAGTATTGGCTATTGCCATTAATGCAGAGAAAGTCTCTGTAAGTTGCCTCTATTGCACAGAGATTAAAGTATTGGCTATTGCTAAGACTCGAAGAGATTTTCTCTGCAAGTTACCTATTGCATACAGCTTAAAGTCTTGGCTAGTGCCAATACTTGCAGAGACTTTGTATGCAGGTTGCCTATTGCACCAGATCGTAAAGTATTGGCAACTGTCAATACTTTCAGAGACTTTCCCTACGAGTTGCCTCCTTCCACCCGACCTTAAAGTGTTGGCTATTGCCAAAAGTTGCAGAGAATTTGGTAACATCACTTGGCTGGTGTTACCATTGATAAAAGAAGTTGGTTTCCTGATTTGTCTAGTGATAAGTTGACCCTTAATGACGATGTTCGTAACTTTCATTCAATCTTGTTTTTATTTTTCTTGTGTTGGATTCCACTTTGATTTCCTAGTCAAGGCGCCCATTGCACCAGAGCTTGAACTCTTAGAAATAACCAAGGCTTGCGGATACTTACTCGCAAATTACCCAATGCAACAAGGCTTGAAGTCTTGGCAATTGCCAAGAAGTCTGTGCAAGGTGCCCATTGCACCAGAGCTTGAACTCTTGGCAATAGCCAAGACTTGAAGAGACTTTCTCTGCAAATTCCCCACTGCAACAGGGTTTGAAGTTTTGGCAATTGCCAAGAAGTCTGTGCAAGGTGCCCATGCACTAGAGCTTGAACTCTTGGCAATAGCCAAGACTTGCAGAGCAACAGCCAAGACTTGCAGAGACTTTCTCTGTGAATTGGCCGCTACAACAGGGCTTGAAGTCTTGACAATTGCCAGGAAGTCTTTGTAAGGTGCCCATTACACCAGAACTTAAAATTTTGGCAATAGCATTTTTCGCAAACTGTTATTAAGGGCATTTTTCGCAAACCATTGCTTCTCGTGTCATATTTTTGCAATTCAACCGTAGTGGTTGTTAATCAACATCCGATTGAACAAAGAAGATTTGGCAAGCCACCTTTCTTCTTTGTGTACAAGTGAATGCTTTTTTTTTTTTTTTCTTATTTGCGATTCAAGTTATTATTTCTCTTTATACCTAACTCACTTCATTTTCTATGTGAGTTTCAAAAATATTGTAATTCATCTACATTTTTAATATATTGAAAGATCCAAACGATCAATTTGGCTGGCTAGTTCTAAATAATATATACGATTTTAAATTTGAAAACAATTTAATAATAAATTTCTCACTTTATTCTTAGTGAAATAATTTCTTGCCAAAATTTATTTTAGACCACAAATTTTTTTCTTAAGCTTCAATCCAATAATAGCCCTATAATTCGTTTGTAATTTTTTTTTCTTTATTGTTAAATAGAATACATTCCATCAAATTATTTGAATTGCACCAAAATGGCATCAGAAGATATTCCGAAAGTGAATGAGGGCTCAAACGCATAAACCAAATAAATTGTTCATGTCCCCTGCACAACAAAATACATACAAAATATAATAAAAAGGATCTCATAAACTTTTGAGTCCTCGTTTTCAAAAATTATCTCATCATTAGACATAATTGGAATTGTGAGGCTTGCATAATCAAGTCTTTTTTTATATATGAAAGAAAAAACTGTAATCAATCATGATAAAATTACATCACTTATTTACGTTGATATTAAACTTTACAAATATATGAGTCCTAAAGAAATCTAACATATGTATCACATATGAATTTTGTACCTGACCCATTATCACATATCTGCCACTCGTGGAAATTCTTTTATATAATAGCTTTTAATAAAAATATTACATAGGAGTATAATATAATTACAATTTTATTCAATAAAATATTATTTACGAAGGGGAAAAGGTCTTCGTATTTTTAGAATAGTATAGTATCGGGGTGTACACATATTGACAAGTATAAATATTTGAAAAGTTACACAATATTGTTAAACATATGTTTGAATTATAAAATAAAAATTTAGAGACAAAAAGGGTGCTAAGTTCCTTATAAATGATGAATATCCACAAAATTAACAAAAGAAACTTTTCATAGAAGCCATATATAGTTTGTTTGCTCCATAAATTGCACTCCCTGAAAGATAAAAAAATTAAAACAATTTTTAAAAAATTAAATTAAAAGATAAAAAATACATTCCCTTCCTGAGCAACTGTTAACCATTTATTAAACAATTAACGCATGTAAAAGATTAAAACCCATTTCAATAAAGAATTGAATTCTTATTATACAATAAAATAAAAGGTTCACTGACTAACCATGAAAATGCCTCAAAAAGAATATATAAGATTATTAGCATATGTATTAAAAGTTCTATTCTATTTCTCAAAATAGTTTTTCTAGGGGAGTGCCTAAAGGTTGTATTCAAGCAAATTTTTCCCTACAGTGTTGAATTGAAATAGACATCATTAAGCAAAATCCATTTGTGTCCACATGGGATTAATTTTTGTGGAAGATACAATTAAGTTCCTAACTCTTATTAAATACTTAATTGTAACTATATTTTTCTTACCTCATACTGTAGAATTTGCCGGATTATAAGGGATTGGAGCTTGTCGAGTATTCCAGTCTTCATCCAAATTTCTGCAAGGAACAAAAAGAAAAAGGGAATTCCAGGAATCAATATAGTAGATCTATACACAATGTGAAAAGTATATTAAACTTTTAATATATCACAAAAGTAGGACTTTAATCCAACACTGAGAATATGTAAACATAGAATTTATGTTAAATCTATCATTCTAGACGAATATAACCACATAATTCTAAGATATTATCTAAGCCTTTTAAGAAGCCAAACATTGCTCCTATGTAATATAAGACTTAATCAATGCAA